>JBAMJR010000009.1:0-1282500 GCA_038501785.1 Myoxocephalus aenaeus
AGAGATGGAAAAGGTCTCTGCTGTCACTTTCTGCTCGAGATAAAGGTTTTCTTAAATTGTGGCGTTGCAAATGCAAATGTTCCACTTCAACCTTTTTATAGAAGAATGGTCTAACATACAATGAATCATATGTTTACACTTGTGCATTTCCACCCCAATGTTTCCAGCTACGTGTTTACAATAATACAGCTGTCATTTAACACAAAGAGCAGACGATATGCATTCATAAGCACATTGTCATTCTGAATGCAAAACACCCCAGTATTTGCATACACTTTCTCATTAAATCAGTCACTGGATTTCTCTGACTGTTCCCCCCCTCTGTGTCTCTGCTGTCAGCCTGAAGACATGTGGACATATTGATGCTGACGTGTAGACATTGAATTAAAATCCTGCAGGTTATGTGGCGTTTCTATTAGTAATCTAAGTATAGGGAATATTGCTGTTAGGATACAAATATTTGAAATCCGTCACAAGCATGAAGAGCAGACTTTTGTTAGATACGGCGTTGAAAGAGAGAGAGTTCGTATTGACTAAAAAGTCATGCAATATTGTCATGCATTTATGATACGTGGTTACTGTAAAAACAAAACAGTGGAAAGATTGCCAATGTATTCCTGCACAACACTTACCCTCTTATGCCCGAGAGAGAGAGACAGAGGTGAGAACGATGGAGAAGGGAAGAGGGAGCATGAGGACATAGGGAAAGATGGGGATGGAAGAGGAGTTTTCCTAGGAGAGGGAAAGAGGAGGGGAGGTGGGAAAAAAAATAAGTGTTGGTGGTGAAGGGGAGGGTGTGCTAGTGGTAGTTGAGGAAGAAAAACATGAGCGAGGAGGTTGGAAAAAGACGAGTTAGTGAAAGAGGCAGGAGGTAAGAGAGAGGGCGGGTGAGAGTGTGTGTGTGTGAGTCAGCGAGAGGGTCCCCGCCCGACCACGAGTTCTCCTCCTGGGAGGCCTCTTCATCAGGGCTCCTATCTGATCACTTCCTTTTGGAAGGGGAGTGTGTGTGAGAGAGAGCGAGAGAGAGTAATTAAGCTTCTTCACCCACTTTACCCCTCTGCTTAGTGAATCCGCACACCAAAGCCATTTCATTATCTATGTTTGTCAACCCCTTGTCTACCTGGACTGAGGTGTTTGTGTGCGCGTGGTGTGTGTGGTGTGTGTGTGTGTGTGCGTGTGTGAGTTCCTGCTGGGGACTCGGGGGGTTGCTCTTCTCCTCGGGCATTCTTTTAAAAAAGAGGAATTTCTTTAAAGACAAAAAGGCAGGAGGGTTGGGTGAGGGGTGTGTGTGGCGGTAAGGTGGGCGGGGCTGCTTTCCCTTTGTCGGTAATCAGTTTGAAATGTTGAACAGTTTGCTGCTGCTGTTATTCTCCCGAAACCTCCCAGCGTGTGTGTTCAATTTATGGAGCCCCTGTGAGTGTGGTGTGTGTTGTGTGTGTGTGTGTGGTTCTTACTTTCTGCTCTTAACTACCAGACTGTTGATGTCTACATGTGAACCGTTTGTAAGATGTTTCAGGTTTTGAGTGTGTGTTTCCATGTGCGTGCGCGTGCGGAGAGAGAGAGAGAGAGAGAGGGAGAGAGAGGAGAGAGAGAGGAGGAGAGAGAGAGAGAGAGAGAGGAGAGAGAGAGAGAGAGGAGAGGAGAGAGAGAGAGAGAGGAGAGAGAGAGAGAGAGAGAGTGTGTTGTTTTGTGTTGCTAGCGAGGTTAAGAGTGGGCCCCTAGTGAGATTAACCTCTGGTCCCGTGTCACCCGTTTGGCATGCAGGCCCCACCCATCCCTGCCTTCCAGATAGCCAGTATCGGGCTTTGTCTCTCCTGCCAGCCACACTTATCCCCCCCCCCCCCCCCACCGTCCTCCACCAACCCACCCTTCTCTTCTGCACATCAAAAACGCAAAAGAAGAAGAAAGACTAGTCATGTGACTTCCTTTTGAGGCGCTGGCCACATACAGCGGAGATGATTGGTAATTGGAAAGGTGGCGGAGTAGAAAAGCAGAGCAGGGCTAAAAAACAAGTCACAGTTCACCTGGAATTCAAAGAGAGCGCCTGCAGTGTGTTTTGCACGTTTGTATCTCGCATCATTTATTCATTTCGTTTGATTTAAAAAACAAACAATCTAAACAGAAAAATCCAACAATAAGACATTAATAAAACTAATGCAAACATATTTAAATATGTCCTATTTCAAAACGATTTTTTTCTTTCTGCACTTTGAGCCCTTTTTATTTTCTTAGCCGAATAAATATTTTATCCAGCTATGTATGGTAACAAAGTGATAGAGCCACACCTGGCAATTATTTTCATTAATAATTTGTCTGCATTTTTTTAAATTAAAAATGACCTATTCCAATTGCTTTTTAAAATCTGTGCCAAAAGCCAAAGCTATTCAGTTTATTATTTTATATGAAAAATAAAAGCGTCAAATCCTCACACAAGCAGGGAGTGGAGAATATTTAGCATTTTTTGCTTGAAAAATGACTGAAACCATTGATTATGAAAATATTACTAATACATACTAATTGTTTGATTGACTACTCATTTAATTTCTAAAAGAGAAAGACACATCTACATTATACAAGAACATTTAGAGTTTAGTTTTGGAGAGATTTATTTGGTCGAGACAGTGTTTGGAATTGAGATCATCCACAGCCAAATTCTATTCTTAAAGTTGGGGATAAAATAATTGCAACTTTTCCCAAATGAAAAACAGGGTTGTCATTAAGCACTCGGATGCTAAGCAGATGCTGTGCATAAATTAGACCACAGATCTGTCACATTTTGTAATGAATATATATATATATATATATATATATATATATATATATATATATATATATACTTTGATCATATCTCTTAATATCCATGTCATAAGCAAGCAAATCAGCTAATAAGTATTATCCCATTTAAATGGTGTTTGACATGCATACTGCTAATGCATGTATTCAGTGCTTGTCTTTCCCTTTATCAAATGAAGTCAGCTGCAACATCCATCAGTTGAATAATGATTTGAACTCTTACAATATAAACAAAAAAAGAAAAGTATGTGTTAATGCTATCCATTATGGTGAAGGTTTAGTATCCAAAATATAACAACAACAAAACATTATTATTTTCTCAACCTATTGTCATTATTATTTGATATTAATAATTTGATAGACTTTTCTTCCTCAAATAGTTAATATTAGATTTTTGAAAGATCAAAACCATTTGTGTAAACAGAGATTTGTAAGTGTGCTTCTGTCCGGAAAGACTCCCGTTATTAGCTGGCTGTGCGTTTTATCACCAGTCACCTCAGCGATGGTTCATTTCCCCTCTCGTGCTGATAAACGTAGCAAGATGATCTAGTGCTTCCTCCCTCAGATCAAATATTTGCCCCAGTCATAATTGAGGGTGTTGGATGTTGTTAATTTGAGGCAGGGGAAACATGAAGGCTTTTAAGTGTTTGATGGGGGTTGGGCAGGGTTCAAGGGTCACGGCCACTAATGACAACGTGTTGAGGAGGGCTGGGGTGTCAGCGTCATAGGAGCGGCTCTGTTGGTGGTTTTCATCCACATGTTTGTGTGTTTTTTTTTTTCTCCTTCTCCGTCTTCGTCCAGCTTTCTCGCTCCTTTTCTCTCTCTTTCTCCTTCGGTTTATAAGCGTCTTGTTGGGTTATGTCCATCTGAGCTGATCTGGTCCAGCTTTGTTCACTTAGCATTTCCTGTGTGTAAAAAGCTATTTAATGGCACCAGGCCACATGGTGACCGCCATCTCCCTCACGCTCACCCCTAAACATCCCCTATCCTCTCAATGCGAGCATGATCCAGCGCGCGGCTCTGCATGGGCCACCTCTGATTTGAAGCGTCCCGCAATTAGCCATTACATAGCTGGTGGTCGCCACGGAGAGAGGCTGGGGGAGGATGGTGGCTCTCCTCTCTCCTCTCTCCTCTCTCCGCTTCCACATCCCCTCACGTTACAGCTTCCTGTATTGATTGCTGGGTCTGGTGATGACGAGGGCCTGGCTGATGAAAAGGAGGGCTATTTCTATCCAGGATGTTTGAGTCCGTATTGATCGCTGGCTCCTTCCTACACACACATACACACACACACACACATACACATAGAGCCATAGGAAGATATTTATTACATATAAGGAAGCTTGGAAGCATAATCAAGCCATTTCAGGGTATGTTGGTATCCATTTTGTTGGCTCAGTTTCATCAGTTTTGAGGATGACCGCAGCTGTTTGTTGGTTAAAGCACTGCGAGCTGGTGTGGTCCGCCAGTTGGGCAGGGGGTGGTGCTGGGATGGATATACCGCTGACCCCCGGATTTCTGCTGCTGACCTGTGGGGCTCCTGATCAAATGGGGGTTTTGTTCCTGGGCTCCCCCCAGGTCCAGCCACTGATCAGGAGTTGCTCCTCCATTGGAGCTGAACAGAATGCGCTGGAGGCATTTCCCTGAACCCCCTCCTCCTCCAAACTCCCTCCCTCCTCCACCACCCCCCTGCTCCAGGCCACTCCTCCATTTTGTGTTCTCCCCTATCTCTCTCTCTCTCTTTCTCTCTCTGACGTTCTCGCGTTCCCTCTCCCCGGCCGTGCCCTTTCCTGACCTCTGTGCGTAAACTGAAACGGGTCAGGACACCCGCCAGGTCACTCGAGAGGAGGCGACTCGGGTTACAGGTCCTGATTTGTGAAGTTTTTTTTCACACAGACACATGCACACACCAGCATGGAGTCACATACACCTATATGAATCCACATGCTGCATTTATTACGTAATTGCGGAGAGACTGAGCTGTTGCAAGGTCATGCTTCAAAAGTCAAACTCATCTGAGGCATGAGTGTGATACCGTGTCTTATACGGCGGACACGTGTGTGTGTGTGTGTGTGTGTGTGTGTGTGTGTGTGTGTGTGTGTGTGTGTGTGTGTTTTCCTGCATTTCTGCAGAACAAAAGGGGTTGTGTAGTTTCCTCACTGGTGCATTGTGGGCATTGACGGGGTTGAAGAGGGGGTAGGGTGCTGAGACAAACCACTCAACTTTGACCTGGAGAGACGAGCTTGTGGACTGAAGACAGGAGAGGAACAGGAAAGGCTCCTGCGCCACACGGTCTAGAGACAAGTCAATGATTATTCATCATTATTCAGAATCTGTTGGTTTTTGTGGGGGATGGGTGTACGCTTTTATTTGCTTTCTACTGATTTCTGCTGCAGGGATGCCTTTCAGTCATGTGGATGGTCTAATGATGGAAATCCTGAATCAATTTTTAATTTGAACAAGCAGGGTTCGTCTGACTGCTTGCGGTTCCTTAATTTGTTGTTTATAAAAAATAGAAAGCCAGGTTTTGTGTATAAATATAAATTAATTATGAGTTTCAAATTGTTTTTGCAGCACAGCAACCAAACATCGATCTTTATCGGTTATATTAAGCCACAAGCTCAGTTTTTGACTCGCCTCATCATCCCTTCTGTTTCCTTCCACCTCTTACATCTGGTCTGTAAAATCTCATTTCCATTACCTGATCCTCGTCCTTTACTCAAAGCCAAATCCAATACCTGGATACCCAAAATGGATGAGTCTTCCATTAGCAATCGACTAAAAGCAGTGTGGCCCTGCCTGTAACCTCACTGATTGCAGGAAGAGAACCAGAAAGAACCTCTGAGAGAGAAAAGAACCAGTTAGTTTTTGGCATATTATTTGTGTTGAGCACCAGCAATTTACTTGTCTTATAAATTGTGGAAATAAAGTGTGGAAATAAGGAGGACAAATTGCTTCAAAGCAGTATGATATTAAAGCATGAGGCGAATGTCTTGTTTTGAACACGTTTACATTTTTCTAATTTTAAGCATAATTTTCCCCTTGTGGCTGCACGCTTTGTTTTATTCTCTGGGACATCTGTGGCATAATTAGTTTTGACACAATTTATAGCTGCTCCTATTTAGTATGAAGATAAATGTTTATGTACTGAAAAAATTTATTCTTTCAAATGAATAAAAAAAGGATTAAAAAAAAAAATCCTATTTGTGCATACTGTATATTTCACGGCCCTTCATAAACATGTTTAGTAATCATGTCTTAGTTCACATAGCAGTGAGAAGAAATTGTATTATCTATTTTCTTTTTTATCAAAAGTGTTTTAGTTATTGGAGAAATTGAATTAGTTTGTCTTTCATACAAAACCTTTTTAGGTAAAATGTAAACGTTTGATATAAAGCTAATACAGACAACTAACTAACACATTTTAGTTGTCTATTGTCAAAAATAATGTTTATAAAATGGATTAGCGTGAAACTGATTTTAATATAAACTCGTGAGATTTAATGTGTATATCCTGAAAAGCCTTTCGTGCTTTACGGGGAAGTCTCAGCCTTTTCCACATTACTACATTCTACTAACCTATAGTTTTAAATATGTTTAAAAAATGTTTTAATTGAGATGGATGTTCCATCTGTTTTCTGAAATCTGCAGAATTTGTTTCTGTGGATTTTACTACTCTTTTATTTTGTATTATTATACATTTAATTTCCTGAAGCTTCTTAATGAAACAACATTTTGAAGTTAATTTTCAACAAACCTGTTCTTTTTAAAAGCATATAATGAAACTCTTTTGTAATCCCTAATTTGTCCCAGTTTTACACTTTTATCCTTCTGTCATTGTATAGAGTGCAGTGAGTTTAGACACTATTCTTTGTTTTTAATTAATTCACACATTTGTTCTCACAGTATTATTCCAACCTTTTCACTCTCTTACATATTCATATTTATATCAACTAATCGACCACCTATAGAGCACCTTTACCTTCGTGTTAATGCAGTCGTGATATGACAGAAAAAAAATGTTTTCTCTCCGGTACAGTTTCACATTTGATTTCCTCTGGTCATTTGATCCTGTCTCTCCTTTTTTCTCCTCCACATCCGTGAATAGAAAGATAGCCGGAGTCTTATTTATAGGCCTGGATGTATAGTAGGTAGTAGGTTTGCTCTGCACACTGCTGCTCGTGTGGGTGTGTGTTTACCTCCGCCGAGATCTGCGATTCATGAAGGTCACATACAGCGCCTATCAGCCGTCCGCTCTGTGCGTTCGACAAAACATACATCATTGTCCAGTGGTTATGTAGTAACTAAATCAATTTTTCCGATCATGTAGATTAGATGCACGGTGGATGTGCTGCGAGAATATGATTGCATGGGTGTGGACGCACTCGTCTTTTCTCCCCGCAGAAGGAATAGGAAGTGGTGCCTCTGCGAAAAGTCGATAAAGGGAGTAAAGCAAGGACACTGTGAGAGAGATAAGTCTCTGTGCACAGACTGCCGTGGCAGTTTGTGCAAACCACAGACAGTCAATGCACATTGTCTGAATGATGTCTTTCTGTGTGCATTGTGTGCTACTGCATGCAGCAGTGTGCACGAGCACCCACAGTCACCTTTCCGCTGTTAATAGGTTCTTGATTCTTCTGTGACAATTATTTGGAGACGAACGGTGTTGATGCTCTCTAGGCAACTGTTCAATATTTAAGTGTTAACTTAGCTCTGATGGGGGTGTGAACTAGCATCAGGTTAATTCAGAGATTTATGCTGTGTGGACAGTTAAAAGAATCAATGCATTAAATAGTGTCTTTTCATTAAAAATAAAAATAACAAATGCTCTTTACCTTTCACCCGCTTATCAGGAACCATTTCTGTGTAAAGCAGATAGTCTTTGTCAGCTTAATCATCAAGGTTAGAAAGAAAAAATACCCAGTAGAATGCTGTCAATGTAAAATAAATCTCAATACAAATCTCAATACAAATCTCAATCTTTTTAAATTACATAAAGGAGAATGCTCCAAATGATTCTACATTATTCAAGGTTATGTGGGTTTGAGTGACTCAGAAACATTTTCTCACTGCTGTGTTAATAAAATCCTACAATTCATATACAGTACAGTATATATATATATATATATACACTTAATGCTTAATGCATTGTGTATTCCAGGCATTATACTTGTGTTCCTAATAATTTATTGAGCTATAAGTGCCTGCCAGTTTTAAATGGATAATAATTGCTTTTTTCTCCCAACAGAGCAAACTGGTGATGGAGGGCTTCCGCAGCTTAAAGGAGGGCGAGCAGGTGGAGTTCACCCACAAGAAGTCCTCTAAGGGCCTGGAGTCCCTGCGGGTGACCGACCTGGTGGGGGACCCTGCGCCGGCAGCGAGAGGAGACCCAAAGGGAAGGTCCCACTCCAGAAACGCAAAACCAAAGGGAGACCGGTGAGTTTGATATAATTAAGAAACATGGAAATAACAAAAGTAAGGCCCTTTAAAAAAAAAAAAAAAAAAAAAAACGCTTTCTGTGTCTGCAGGAATCTAATGATTCATATGCACCAGTCTTGGCTTTATCTAACAAAAGCTGAAAATATGTGAGCGTTGGCAGCCTGCTTTCAGAAAAGCAGGACTGCCTATAGTAGAAGGAGACATATGTAATATGTATACATCTCACTGCAGTGAGCTGTTTCTGAGTGGGCTGAGATTATAGATTAAATCTATTCAATCTGCCCGACTACATGTCTGTTGCTATGGTTATTGTGCACAGTAATAAGGAATTGAATAGGGCACTTTAGCTGCCTGTGCCGCTATTTAAATCAATTTGCCAGCCACATTAGAGAGAGCATTAGCACAGGGATGGATTGAGTTCATATGCGTCTCAGCGTGGCAGTGGCTCTGTCAATTGTTTTGCACTCAGTAAAAATCCTGAAGGATGCTTGTCCATATACCTGTCACAGGTATATGGACAAGCATATGGAGCGATTTACAAACACCTGGTGGTTGAAGCAGGAAGTTTTGCAAACGATGTAGAGCAAGTTTGTGCTGTATCTTATAGCAGTGGTTCTCAACTGGTCTGGCTCCGGGACCCACCATCACCCCTGAATGACAAGCCGCGACCCAAATCGAGGAACATTCTCAACTTCTCCAATGTATTTAATGAAAAGATGGTGCAGTTTGAACCTGAGATAGTACAGGATATGTATGCTAACACAAAAACAAGTTTAATAACCAAAACGAGCAGCTGGTGGCGATGATAGAGAGGGAACTATTCCCTTTTACACTCAATTAGCTGCATTTTAATTAAAAAACTAAAACTGCATCTTCAGGACACGAGGTATTACAACATATATAACAATTCAGAATCTTCAGCAATTTTTAAACAGACTCTACAGCTTTCATGCACAAACAGTCCAACAACTAAGAAGTAGTTTCAAAAAGACTGAAATGACCTAACTTTAACTGAGAACACACACTCACCGAATCTATGACCAACACTTTATTGTGGAACACGTCACTGTGTTGAGGAGCAGCTTTTCCACTAACTCAAAATAAATTAAACAAAAGTGGAATTCAAAAGTATTCATATATACAACATTAACTTTTCTTGTGATTACCTCATCAGTAAATACTGAAAAACATTGTGCTTTACAGAAAATTAAGCAGCACTCAATTCTCCTCCCAACCCCAGAGTGTTTTCCTGTCATGCAGGCAGCGCCATCAGTTGTCAATGTTATATTCAGTAGGCTGTTTAATTTAATTATCCTAAAAACCCAGAGTCTCCCTCATATCAGGATGGTTTGACCCAACCTGGCACACGCTGCTGAAAACATGGAGGGACAAGTGCAAAACCAGTTGAAACCAGAGCCGGCAAAATAACGACACTCCGCTGCATAAAAAAAGTCCTTTCAAAATAAAACCACAGGATGAAAAAAAAAAAAAAGATTTTTTCTTTTGCTTTTTTTTTTTAGGCAACTGAAAACGCGACCCACTGAAAACGGGTCCCACTAGTGGGTCGCGACCCACCAGTTGAGAATCACTGTCTTATAGGATGTCATCACATCACATGACCACAAGGCTGCATCCAGCTCTGCCACTCTTTATGTTGCTGCCTCAGTGGAGCAACCGTGTAATGTCCCGTCTTTTAAGGTGTGAAAAGAAAAGCTTTTGTTAGAAAGGAGGAAACTGAGGCTCCCTGATTGTTTTACACAGCTGAATAATTCAGTTTATTTGGGATAATTGATCCAGTGTTCGGTCAAGTGTCTCTGCCGTCTACTAAGGCGGTAGCAAGACAGTATTGGATTCAGAGATGGCAGGTGGATGTCTGTGATGTCATCTGTGTCTTTGTGAGCGCGCTCAGTGCAAGCGTCTCCTGTGGCGGTTACGATGCTCCGACCCCTGCTGGTCACTCTGTTATAAAACCAACTGTTGGTTCGTCCTTTCGTTACACTGGCTCTGTGCTTTTAAGGTCTCTTAAGGTGGTCGATGAAATATTCACCTTTTCACGGCACAGGCAGGCAAAGTGCCCTATTACATTCCTTATTACTGTGACCTACAACCATTATTATTTGATTTTATGTTTTATATATTACTATTGTTTTATGGTTATGGCAGTTTAAATTATGCTGTTGGAACACTTTTTTCTTATATGAATCCAGTTGTATCTCTATGACTGCAGGTTGTGAGAGTCTTTAAACCGGACTGGTTTAAGATGTATTCCCCAGTCATTAAGAGGCATTGCAATAATGCATGAAAGAAAATAGCCATGAATGTTAAACACTCTCTGGAAATAATTCAGCCCCAGTTCAAAAGCAGTGTCTGAAAACCCAGAATAACCTGTAATAATTAGTTTTCTTATTAAGTGGCAGCATTTTCCTGACATGCATGTTTACTGTCCATGCTTGTTTTGCTGATGGTCTGTCACGGTGGATGAGTTAAAGCAATTACAAACTTGATAGTGAACCACCGTTTCATGATCAGCTTTCAGCTTCCACAGGAAGGACAACATGGTTTAGTTTGGCGATATCCTTCAATTAAAACCCCCACACATTGATGTGTCTTACTGCTATGAAAAATATAAATAAAAACATCAAATAAGTCAGCTGTTCTCGATTTTGTGACCCAAGAAGTGCGAAGCATTGCACTGCAGAAGAAAACCCTGAAAAGTGACACCAAGCCTTAAATACAAATAATCTAACGCCTAAAAAAAGCTAAACCTGTCCATTTGATTTGATGTGGTGCCACAACAGTTGGCGGCATCCTAACGGGCTGAAGTCTTGGCCAATGATGCCTTTTCCTTTTGTGTTCTTATTCTTTCAGCATCCAATTGCGGCGTGTCAAATTCAATAACACAGTGTAGTTTGGCATGCCACCAGAGCTCACGTTTGATCCAAAACAATATCATGTGACATACTGCCATCTAGTGCTGAAGCCTAGTTGGAGCAGGTATTTCAACTGTGCAGTGCTGATGTTTTTCACATTATCTTTCGCTCATGTATTGATTTCTCAAAAAGAAAAAGAAATCTTAGTAATTGTTTCCAGCTACAAACAATTCTCTAAAACTATAAACAATTTCTTCTATTCAATTCAGTTTATTTTATATAGCCCAACATCACAAATACAAGTTTGCCTCAGTATGGGCTTTACTGTACAATCTGTACACATAACATCCCTGTCCCGGGACCTCACATCGGATCAGGAAAAAAAAGGGAAGAAACCTTTAGCGAGAGCAACAGAGGAGGATCTCTCTCCCCGGATGGAGAGAAGCAATAGATGTCATGTGTACAGAATGAACAACGTAACGGAGTTACAGCACATTCAATGAATATGACAGAAATTATTCATATAATGAGTAGTAGGCACGGTCCATGATCCAGATAACCACGATCCTTCTGTTTCATGACATAAATATATATATATATATATATATATATATATATATATATATATATATATATATATATATAATATTGCTATTGTGGATTCTTTACTGTTTTTATTACTGTTATTACTGTTTATTTAAATTACTTGTTTTTCATTTGACTACGTTGTCTCTTGTGTGCACTTTACCCGTCTATTGCTGTAATCCTGCAATTTCCCCACTGCTGGACTAATATCTTATCTTATCTTATCTAAAGGAATGCTGTGATAAGGGTTTCTTCTTTTTACGTTTGTCATCGTCCTGCGTATCTGGTCTTTACTCCTCGTCTCCTCCCCTCTGCAGCTGTTATAACTGTGGCGGTCTGGACCACCATGCCAAGGAGTGTGGCTTGCCCCCCCAGCCAAAGAAATGCCACTACTGCCAGAGCATCACGCACATGGTGGCTCAGTGTCCCCACAAGGCGCTGGCGCCCGCCACAGGCTCTCAGGACCAACATGCGTCTACCTCAGCCCTCAGCCCGGGGGGCGGGGCCTTCCTCGGCCCCCCAGAGGAGGAGGAGGAGCGCTCTGGCTCGTCTCCCCTCGAGGGCTCCTCCTCTTCCCCCGAGGAGCCACACACACACCGCGGCCCCTGCACCCAGAGGTGGAGGAAATCTTGAATACAGCCCACAGAGGTGAACCTTTCACCGCTAAACCCCTGACCCTCATGTCTCCCCTCAATCAAGGATACCTGATCAGTGCAGCTCAAGAGTGAAACAACGTGGTATGAATCTTGTTTTTCTTTTTTTTTTCTTTTTTTCTTGGACCCTTCTTTCTCCTTTAACCAAGTGTTGGCCATTTTTAATGCTTTTTTTCTTTTCAGATGTTCTTGATTTAAAGCCACACATGTCTATCCTGTAGGCCTAACCATTCCAAAAATAATGTTGCATCCTTTTGGCACACACGGTAGCTCATTTTAAGAAGGATTAGAAGAAGACTTTTAAGAGCTCAAGACCCTCGAAGCGATAATCCAGACCCGTAGGATTGTTAGCTCGTTTTATGAAGATCTTTAGGGAAACTTTATGGATTCCAGGGGGAAGTTTTTAAAAAGACAGTGAGCTGCTCAACACATCCTCCTTATCTTGAAACACTCGCGACAAACCTCTCTCTTACATGAAATAGACCGGACCGACTGATTGTCACAGAGTGAGCGTGTGTGTTTGTGCACGCGTGTGTAAGACTTAGAGAGGAAATGAGAAGGTGTGTGTTTGTATGTGTGAGTTGTGCATGCTCAGAAAGAAAGCATACTGGCCACTCTGGCCTTTTCTCCAGTTGTGAGTCAACACTATTAACGTTTGGGTTTCCTATTATTAGACGTAGACCAGTTTAGATAACGCACTGTATAATCCCGCTAAATCATAGTTTATAGTCAAGGTAATGGATCCATCATTAGACTTCCATTTTGGTTGTTGCCTAATTAAATGAAAATAACATTACAGCTTATGAATCATAGTATAAGTAATTAATATATAAATATATGTAAAGTCACAGGATATAATTGAAATTCTATTAACTTTAAGTAATGCATATAAAATGAATTAGCTCTGACATAGGCGATTAGCCCTGTATATTGCATGGGATACTTTGTTGTTGTGTGAAAAATTGTAGCTCTCTCTCTATTTAACTGACTGAAATCAAACTGACCTTTAAAAAAGTTTACTACACGCCTTCTTTAAAGTCAGCAATCACCTCTGACCCAGCACAAAGACACACCTTGTTTGATTATAGGTGCAGACAAATACAGTGTCATCACAGCTGCTCTACTTACTTAATACCTCACAAATGCTTCCTTTTGGAAACGGATGTCACAGAACGCTGTTAGCTCTCCCAGCTGTGATGCAGTTAGATCAAACCACCGGTTCCTTTTCCATCTGTGCCTACCAGTCACTAGTTAGCACCAGCCAGGTAATGCTCACTCCTCGTTAGTATGAGAGGCCGTCACTGCTGCTGGTTCAGGAGAGGAGAGAGAGAGAGAGAGAGAGAGAGAGAGCTGCTTTTGGTATAACTTGAATCCCAAGCATGGCTTTAGTGGCACTTATTTGTGACCTAATAACTCTTCTCTGACCATATTGAATGTGAAAAGAGCTTATCTGAAGTCGACTCCTCACAAAGTTCACCTCGGGTCGCTTCAGAGATATATCTTAATGTTCTGACAAATCAAATAACTTTGTATGATGAAATCAAACTCTCTTGTGTGTTTATAAAAGCTCTAAGTAGACAACCAACCGTTTTGGTATATTTCTATACCAAAACGGTTTGGCCTTATTTTTTTTGAAGGCATTTAAAGTTCAGACTTGCTTGCTGTCCTCGATCTTTCAGAATGAGAGGGAGTTAATGCTGAAAGCGCAACGGTTAATATTTTTTTTTTTTTAATGTACAGCTTTTTGAATGTTTGCATCAAATCTCAACAATGACGAAAGAAATGACATAAAAAAAAAAAAAAGTGAATGACCAAACCACATAAGGAGCACAGCCCATGCTCAAATCTGTACGGAAACAACATCTTTTTGTATGACGTATTTGTACATTTTTACACACAATTCCTCTCAGGATGATGAACTGTTCTCAGGGAATTAACCAAAAAAGTGTATTTTATTCTTTTGGGAATCATCCACTGACTGACTCAAAAAACTCTGTTAAGCAATGGTGAAGAGACGTATGTAACCAATTCATGTCCTGATATTAGCAACTACCTCTTGTGTTATACATAGTTGTTCATTTCCTTTTGTTTTGTATATTTTTGATGAGCTTGTATGATTAACTGTAGGTCTCTATTGTACTGAGGTGTTGTGTGAGAAGTTCCCTCGTGTTGCCACAGACTCCCTGGTCTTCCTTCCTAGATTTGTTACTTTTTTTCTTTTACTGCTAAGCTTTTTTGTTGTTGTTGTTTACAGCAAAAGCCTACCTCATATGCGCTGTTCCTCCACAAACTCCTTACCTCCTCCCAGACCCCCTATGCCTCCTCCATGCAGTTGTTTGTTCATTAAATTGCCACATGTCGCACTAGAGTCATACCGCGTTTTCAGCGAATCAGCCCTGAAATGGCTCGTCCCTCGTGACTCCAAATATGTCTTACAATCAAAGCCCTTTCCGAGGTTTGACCGTGTTCAGGGTGCTTGTCTCGAACACGCAGGGTGATTCCTTTCTGCCAGCTCTGTGTTATGCTGTCAGTATAACACTCATCACTTATCTGCAGACCGCCAGTGAGTTTACCTCAGCTTGTTGGGAAGAGACATGTTGAATATGAAATATTGAACATTTCCATGTGAGCACAGTTTGAAAAGACATGGGCTGCTGTTTCTTAGTTTGTAAGTATTTTATCTTAACCGTTTTTTAAATAACCACTTCACGTGATGGGCTTAAGGTGGAGAAGAATAGGATTGTACTTCGCACAAGGAGTGCCTATCTCTATGTTTTGTTTGTCTGACCCTATTACCAAATAGATATTTCCTGTTTTTGGGCTCTGTGGTAATGGCCTTTGCCATTTTTACAGCCTCAGATAATCAGAAGCTGTGTGGTTTGAAGATGATGCCCCTTTTTGTTGCAAACTACATTTGTAGTTTAGAGCGGCATTGGACTTAACAAGAAATCAGTAGATTTTCTACTAATGGTGACATTGCATAGACGTCACTCTAAATGTTTATGGAGATGAATATGGTTAAAAGTGCTTTTTTTAAACTAACTCATGAGATAAAATATTGATTTTGCATCTGGCTGCAGTATTACAGTTCATGTTGCAGTGGGCCAACATATGAAACTGAACACTTGTTTATGCCAATAAAATACACGGTAAAATATAGTGATATTATTATTGTTAGTAGCTTTATATTTTCTTCCAATCAATGTAACTACTGATTGATCTCTTGTTAATTGTCCTGTTCAGTATTCAACGCAGCCAAGACGCCCTCTCATTATCTCCTTATGGCAGTAATAATACAATGGTTATTGTTATGGTTTTGTCAAGGCAACAAACATGTAGGATAACAAATTGCTAGAATCACGTTATGAATATTTTCCAACTTGTCTTAAGTTTTGAATCATGTAAATATGAGACAACACAAACTAAGAGTCTCAACCTTCAAACATGTTGCAGAAGGTTTGACTCTTTACCAAACAAAGGTAAACATGAATGTACAGTTGTCCAAACAAGAAAGATGTAGAGTGGTCACACATCGTATGACCCAAATATACATTGTAGCTTCTTCACACTCGTGCATTTCTTCCCCGCAGTTGTGTTGATGAAGAACGTGTCCGATGAAGAGGGATACATACACCTGCTATGTGGAGTTATGCAGTGATCAAAGGCATTGTAGAGATGATATCACTCACATGACACCATGTTAACAAAGATTGTGATATTTATTTAGAAAACCGGATAAATTAGATTCACTTAAAAAAAAGAAGAAGAACTCTTTGTTTTAATCTTTTATTTCATTAACAGGACTTAAAAATGATAATTCCCGTTGTTTTGTCACATGACTGTTTTGGGCTGTCCGTCATCGCTGTCCTGCAGTAATCAGACATGTCCGAGTTGTGACCCCTCGACTCGCTCTTGACCTCGCTTTGGGCTTATATGAAATGTTCTCCCTCAAAGACCGCTAAAAACATAGATATTAAATAAACGACATCAGATAATTTTGCAAAAAACACCGTCCTCATCCTAACATATAAAGAGAGCCACTCGACATACAGTTGAGCGGCTCTATTTTTAAGGCTGTTTTTTTATTTTTCTGTTATATTTTTGTTACAAACATCAATTTGATTTAGATTTTTACCTCTTGAACTGAACCTGAAAGTTCCGGTTTCACTTCAGTACAATAATAACTCATAACTGATGGTGTGATTTTGGTCTGTTGAAACTTTCATAAACGTATTTGAAATTTGCCTGATATTGTTGCTACAGAGAAACAACGTTTATCTCTAAATGTTAAGTACAAATTGTTTTAGATATGGGGAACAGTGTGTATGGGGATTTACAGGGAATTATTTACGGAAATTGAATACAGTCTTCAAAACTATGTTTTCATGAGTGTAAAATCCCGTGAAACTAAGAATAGTTGTGTTCATTAGCTTAGAATAAGAAGTGTATATCTACATTGGGAGCGGGTCCTTTTAAGGAGTCTGCCATGATGTTAGGGTTAGAAGATTGATATCAGTCTCACTTTGGTCCGTTCAGATATACTGCTACTGGCAGCTTTAGCCTTAGCTTAGCTTAGTTTAGCACAAAGACTGACAGCAGAGGGAACAGCTCACTCGGCTTTGTATTTTCAAGATAATCTATTTGAATTTTAAAAGGTTTTATTGGCTTTTTCTCAAACCTGAGAGGAGCATTCAAACACCCTTTGAACATTGAAGAGTTCAAACTCACTGGGGTTTTAAGGTTTTCATTAGAGTGTGAATTATTCAATTTAAAAAATACTATAATTTTTTTTACATTCTACATTTTTCAGCAGCTCGGCAAAGCAACGGCTAAAATTAAACCATGCACACTGGGTCAAAGACAAGCCCAAAACCCAACAGATTTGTGGGCCATATTTAAGAAGAAACAACTGAATTATCCTGAACAATGTCCAACAGCCTTTGGAGACAGACAGGATGTATATGATCCCAGACAGTCTCTCTGCTCCCTCCTGTGGTTGTTACGGTGCGTTGCCTTTGTCAGCTGCTCTGTGCTCTGCCTTGACTGGAGAAATGATGTATTCATGGGGATGAGCGTTTATTTTTTTTAAACTGAAGTGAATTATGTCAGATTCACATTGTGTATATGCACATGAAGTCATACTAGAACATCAGACCTCAAAAGGACCTATAAAGCCAACCAAGGCAGCTTAAAGGGCAGATACCTCCTTGTGTTGACGAATAACCTCACATTTTCATGTTTGTTTACGTTTTTAATCTCTGCATCGTGGCCAGAGGGAGTCTTCTGCGCTCTCCTTCTCTGGAGCATGCCGGGAGCCAAGCACTGATTGCTTTTGATTGGGGTAAAATGCATATCATGTGCATATCACTCATTAGCCCCAATGTAAGTGTACTGCCTTTTTTATTTCTGTGAATCTTGGATTGGATTTTTAAATATGTCTTAAATGTTTTACTTGATTGGAAAATAAACCTATTATATTGGCATTAAAGTATGTATAATTTCCTACTAGACATTGAAGTGGTACATTATTCTCTATGTGAATCAGATTATAAATCTCACTTTTAAACACATTTGGCTTCTGGAATTCTTTAAGATGGTATTTATGAAACTATAAGAAATAATGTTATTACTGTATTTGCTACAATTGGTACTTGGCCAACAAAGCAGCTAGCTGAGTAAAGCTTATCCTGATAAATGTTGTTTTGTCAGCGTTGTGTTCCCAAATGTCTGCAATGGATTTAGCAAGTGCAGTTAGCATGCATTATTCAGAATGGCCACAATTAAGGAAACACATTTTCTTTAAAATCACCCAACCTTAAGTGCAATACTAAATCAATGGAGTACTTTACATTTTTTAATTAAAGAATTTCCCCAAACATACCTAGTTTTCATATAATCATAATCAATTGTATTAAATTAAATAACTCGCATGCATTCTCAATTACAAAGAAATTACTAAGGTATAATTTTATTGCCTGACATATTTTCTATTCGGGTTCCAATTAACCTTTAATACATGTGATGGCTTTCTTCACAGGTTCTATACAAACACAAACATTACATAAAAGGCAAATTAATAAAATGAAGACATATTTATCAGACATACTGCGAATAACAAACTTAATTAGCTGGTTAACAGTGGTGATAACCTGCAAAAAGCCCCGAGTTTTGCTGCACTAGCTTCTCAAATGTGAGGATTTGCAAAATGTCTGTTTTATATAACTGAAAAAAAAGGAATATCTTTGTGTTTTAGACTATTATATTTTCAAAATGATAATCATTTTGCAATTTTTGACCTTTATTTTGGATAAACGATAAACTGACAGACACACATCTCCTTGTAAGGATCATTTCCTTTTTTACATTTTATAATTAAAACCATTGATTTATTTTCAAAACAATGAATAGATTAGTTTGCAATTAAAATAATTGTTCTATCCAACCCTTAAACAATGCAATTTATCCATTACACTGAAATTAGCTGCTGTATTCTACTACTTGTTTTTCCTCAAGAACTTTTTGAAGCCCGTTCAATAACAACAACAAGTAAGATGCATCGATCACAGCACCGACCTGACACTGAAACTCAAAGTAAGTGATGACAACTCAAAGTTAAAATAGATTTCATGCCTCAGTTCTCCTTCTTCGCCACTAGGGGGCCTCCTCGTGCCGCTGTATCAGTCCTCCCCCTCAGGCCCGTGAAGGACACAGCTAGTGCAGATTAATCACTTCAACACATCTGACTCACCAAAGAAGCTGGTGTTTCTTCACAGCCCTCTCTCTGTTTGCCTGCTCCTCTTTAATGGCCCATGTCTTGCTTTTTATAACCAGCTGGCTCTCAGTCTCTCTGCTAAGCACATCTTGGGGGGTCCGTTAAATTCATTCTCTTTGTTTACAGTTTCCCTTTGTTACCCACCATCATTTTCCTATATCGCCCCTTTTTCCTATACAATCTCTGGAGAGGATTTTTTTCAAGGTCAGCTGTTTTTATGGGATTCGATATTGGAGGTATCGCGGGGAGGCGGTGATAAGAAGAAGATAATATATAGCTGGGCCTTTGGCTGCAAACAATGCAGGCAATGCAGACAATTCCAGGATGTCAGAGGCAGTACACAGACAAGGAGTACATTCCGTCTTTGTCTTTCTCTCTATCGTCCTATTCTTCATTCCTAAACTGCATGTTGACCTTTGTAGTACCGCCTCCAGGCTGTATGCTTTAACCTTTCCAGGGAGATAGAGGGGGCCCCTGCACTGGGAATACAAGATAAATCACAACTGTAGTCTGTTAACGCCACAGACAGAAACACACACTGGCATGCAGGCACCGCTAAAACCTTCGTCCTTTCTCACAAAACCCTCCTCGCCCTCCCACAACACACACATACATACACGCAGATGGCCATGCGTCCATAAAGATGTTCACAGCATCAGCATCACTGGGCTTGTTGCATGTACATGTGCACCCTGAATTATTCATCCTTCATTAAAATGCACTATGAGTAATGATAGCCAGGAGCATGTTTTGGGGTTTACTTTTTTTTGGGGAGCAAAACACAGGGGTCTTTAGAAGTCATTTGTGGTCAATTTTGTATGATCAACCATGCTCCAGAAAAGAAGAAAAATCCCATTTACTTTCTTTGCATTGGGAATTCATGTTGAATGAGATCAAAGGGGACAGACAAAGAGATGAGAGAATCGACATCTTCTCGTCTCCATTTGGCTCTCTATGAGAGGAGGAAAATTACTTTAAAGCTGCTGCCTTGATGAAAGAAAAGAGCGTTATGCCTGATGTATTCCTCCAGCGGTGGAATCAACAGTATGAATGACTCAAAGGCAGAGAGAGGGGGAGGGAGAGAACATTTGTTTTAGAGAACCTAATGGAGGATTTTGGTGAGAAAAGAGAGTGCTATTTGACAGCAGTGAACAACACAGTGATTCCCCTGTCAGGAGATGTGACTGGTTCAACACTGTTATTTCCGGTGTGTACATAAAGAAAAATGCAGCAGATGTCATCAGATAGTGAGCTCATTTGCAGAATCAGTCTGGGCCTTTTTATCAGACTGAGCAGCATCAAGATGTCTATCGAAGAATTTGATTTAGTGTCATATTCAGCCACAACCTTGTAAGTGCAGAATATGTCATGAAAATTAAATAGCCTGCAAACGTCCCATTAGTTTCTCTCACCTCTACTCTAAGAGGAAAAGCAGCACTGTCATTTTTTTTTCTGACAGAGCTGTCAAAGCGTCGAGCTCACCAGTTAAACGTAAAGCAAATAGAAATGAAAACATTGTCAGTGGAAAGACTCAAGGGGTAACGGAGATGCCAGGAGCCGGGCGAATCCCTTAGCAAGCTGCGCTCCTCCATTTTGCAGCTGCCACCCACCTCAACACATCTGCCACTGGGAAAAAACATCTCGATAGAAAATCACATCCAAATGAAATGCTAAATGACACAAAAGAACACTTTTTCCAATTGATATTAATTTGCAGTCGATGGGGTGTGTCCCCCTGGGCACAAGTAGAAACCTGCATACAGGTGGCAAATGGTGGAGACACATGGTGCACATGCTCACACACCATTAATACACTTATATTATAAGTGACTATTAGCGTTTTACATGTGCTGATCAGATGTTTGAAAGTTCAAAAGAAAGTAATAATAGATTTTGTGAGTGAGATGAGTTGTTATTCTGTATGCTAGGGGTCAGGGGAAATGGATAATATCCTCGGTGTACATCTAAGTTCATTAGCAGATGGAAAAAACAGAAAATTGCAAATTTTTACAAATGCACCATCTAACATTTGCCACATAGTTAAATGAAACACTAAACTATGATGTTTTTCACTAAAATTGTATTATATACTATACCCTTTTATGATATATGATGCAATACATTTTTAACGTAATTGTTATGATATACCTACTTTTACTTTTTTTGACATGGCATACGCAACTTTTTATGATATTTTATGACATACTATACTTTTACAGTCTCTATACCATCATAGTGGTGTGTCACACTATACTATGACTTTTGATGACATACAATAATTTAGTTTTACCATAGAAACATGCGACTTTTTATATTTTATGACACCTTTGCCTTTTTTGTACATTTTATATTTGGACTTTTTTGACATAGTATAATGTGATTTATTCAACATACTATACTATTACTTTTATTGACATACTCTGCTGTATTTTTTTATGTAACCTTTTTCGACACAATGACTATGACTTTCATTTGACTTTTTTTAGACATACTACATTTTGACATGAGTTTTTCCAAATACTAGTATGACTTCTTTCTGATCTTTTTATCATAATTTACTATGATTTTTTTTTTTACTTTTATTGACATACCATTATATTATTGTTATATGACTCAGTAGCAGTAGTGATGTGTAGGTGTTGGGTGCTGTGAAACTATGTGAACCTAAACTTCAAGATAAGATACCAATAAACTAAACACATTTTTATAAAAAAAAGAGAGGAAGATCGGCATCTTGAAATTACCCTGTTTAAATAAGCTCCCAGTAGATAAAGTCAATCCATCAATTAAGTAAGAAGGGCCAGCTCTTCAGGGAGGACTGAACGAGATACAGAGACAGGGTAAAATAGGTAATCATACAGCCAAGGGCTATAACGGCAACCGCAGTGGGATCTTTTTCAACACTTTGCTACATTGCCTTGCTGCATTACCGAGCTGAGATGCCTCACTGTGATTCTTTGCCGCAATGCGAGCAAACCCGAGCTCAAGATTGACGCCATTGAAGTCTCTGCTCTTCCCGCCAACGTCCCACCACTACTGAGGCACTGGCTATGTCTGCAGATGGTAATGACGAAAATATCTCATCTACTGTATGTCAGGTATACATCAGCCTCCCACGAAAGCCCACCGTTTTTTAAGTTTTTTTGTGCTCGTCCTTTAATAAAGTTCCACAACTGCATGTTAGCGGAATGCGACTGCGTTATTATCTCGAGCTCTACAGCATTCCTTTTCAGTTAATGGACACCAAGGAGGTGAATCTATCCTTCCAGGAGATGGATTACAGGTCCTGTACGAGATACTGCAGAAACAAGCTGTCGGTTGTCCCAACTGACAAAAAGGACTTTACTCTGTGTAGTTCTTATGCATTTGGATCTTCCCTGTCCTGTGTGTTTGTGTCTATTCACTTCTTTATGCACTGTCTAATGGATAGAGGGCTGTCTGATGCCTCAATTTATGTCCATGCAGTAGCCATGTCTCCTTGCCACGAGGGTTTTTGGCATCAGACGGCTCTTTGGTTACCCTCTTGCTACAAAAGCGGTTCTTGCAGGAGACACACAGCCTCCTCCCCACAAACTGTCATTGGTGTACGAGGCTTTAGAAAAGGGTCCACTTCAGCCTCTGGAGCTCTCCTCTCTGAAGATTGTAATTAAAGACATCATTGCTGTTTGCGCTGACTAAAAAGGTGTTTGCTTACACACTTCAGAAAGTGTGTGGACTAACGATCCTGTTGGTGCACTCAAGTTGCTTGCTGTTTTGTGGTGACTGTAATTGGGCTACCCTCAGACCAAATCCCCTTTTTGTTCCCAAGAACTTGAGGAGTTCTTTCAGGTGCAGGGTTATACAGCCCAATGTGTTTGTCTTCCACCCCATGTGGGGGACATAGGGGCGAAGTCACACCTGCTTTACCAAGTCCGTCCATTGGCCTGTTATGTGAACGCATGGCCCCATAAGGCATACTGGCTATAATAGCTAATAGCTATTCGTCTGCTTTGGGCATGTTGTGCCCTATCCAAGAAATGCTTGCTGGGATCTCTTTGGTAGTGCTTCTCCCAAGCCTACAGGCAGGCGGTAAGAGAACCAATGTGATGAGTTTAGAGGACATATGTACGGTGGCGTCGCGACCAATGCTTTGTCCGATCAGACAATTCTATTTCTTGAACATGTCAGGCTCCTTTTCAGGGTCTGGCAACCAGGCCCACAACATATTAGTGTCATTTGTTGCTAAATGCTTTGGGTATGTTCATTGTATTTCCCCACTTAGGCACTGGACATGGAGTGTTGCAGGAATGAGTCATAAAACCCAGAAATAGAGATTTAATCTCATTAAGATTTTCACATTTTGTTCAACAGCATAACATTTGTTTTTACGTTTTTTTGTGTCTTAAAATAGGCAGTTGTTAGAAAGTGGCTAAATGAGATTACTGTGGTTGTTGAGGACTATAAACATCATCAAACTAAACGAGGACATTCCTCTACTCATTAGACACCCTTAAAGAGGTAGGGATGCAAAATCAAAGAACACGTTGGAAGCTTAGTAGTGGTGATGTTGAAATAATGTGAATAGTGTAGTTTGTTTATCCTAACCCTAAAGCTTTTTCCTTGGAAATTGCATTTACGCTTAAAACATTATACAAGTGTTGATCATATTTTAAGATTATCTTGTTGGAAAAAAAATGTGCAAGTACTGTGAACTTTTGTTTGCCACAGAGTTTATTTTCTACACAATCCACAATCCTATACAAAAATTTCCTTTGGCATTGTCTTTTTGTCGAGGTAACTTCCAAGTTGCCTTCCAAAAGTACGCCATTCCTGCAGCACTCTATTGTCAGCATGGGGTGTTTAAACTATTTACAGCCACTGACCTTACATTGTAGAGTAATGATAAATCCAAACAGCAACCAATCTTTTTATTTATGTCATGCATTGATCCAAAATTCGATTTATTTAAAAGTTACCCAGTCTCCTCGTACTAAAACCACACTTGTTCATGTTGCCAGCGAGTGGGGCTTTGCCCATAATGACCAGTAGCCTCTAATCATATCCATATGTACTGTGTATATTTTCTGGATAATGAATTGAATAAAACTAAGATAGTTTATAGTTTTGCTTGCAGCTCTGTACTCTTTGGCTAATATCAGCATGCTAACATGAGCGCAATGAAAGTGCTAACATGTTAATGTTTAGCAGGTATAATGTTTACCATGTTAACCATTTTAGTGTATCATACAGCATAATGCCATTTGCAGATTAGCACTAAACACAAATACAGCTGACGCTGATGGGAATGACATTAGTTTTGCAGGTATTTAGTCACAAACCAAAGTGTTGGACGAATTCACATTTTATTGATTAATTTTGACAATAAGTGTAAACTCAGGGGATCAAAAGTTATTACAATGTATCCTGAGGAGGACATGACTGTCGATACAAAGGGAAAGTCACCAAAGGAATTACGATTAATTGTCTGGGGACCATGAATGTCACGACAAAATCTTATGACGACTTCAATAATTGTCGAGATATTTCAGTCTGGACCAAACTGTGGACCGACCAATGGCTCATAAAAACTGTGGATACAATAACAGAACAGCAATGTCTGTTTTATGGTTAATCAAGACATTGAATATGTGACAGAAACATTGGTGCAAAAACTATATAAAAATCTAATTTTGACATAAAGCAGTCCTGTTCATTAATTTGTACCATTGCCATGAACTGTATGGAAATCTCGGACAATTTATGCCATCGTTATATCACCCACCCTTACTGTGATGACTTTAAGTGCATCGACTGTTACTTGTATAAAGGGGAAACAAGTGGATTTACATGATTCTTAATATGGTATCCTGAATTATTAAAAGCATTGGGAAATGACAGAGGATTACATTTCCTCTTTCTCAAAACCTTTCTTGGCAGGTGCGTTTGGCCTATAATATCTGTATGACAAACCAAAGTCACATTCAGAAAGCAATTTTCAGTCCACGAGGCAATCTTGGCCATTAATTGCTAATGAACAAGATGTTATTCAAGGATACCTTTCCAATGACCACTTAGGAAACGAAGGAAGAGGACTTAATATGATGGAAATGAGTGTGACAGACTAAATGGTGGCTGCTGAACGCATTGACGCATGCTCTGACCTTCCCTGTCAATCTGGAGGGCAGACAGGGTGGCCATTTATGTTGTGGGCACAGCGCTCGGGCTGCAGAAACAGTTTTCATCATTACTCCCAGAAAACCTTGTCAGAAACCCAGAACTGTCTGATAGCCTGCCTGTGGGAGGGGAAATAACAATAAACAATGAAAAATCAGATAGTCAGGAGGCGTAGAACATTCTCGAGCCCTTTTTGTCAGGCTGTGCAGCCTCCCGAGTATGATTGTGTATTCTATATACTCACGGTCATCTGGATTTCTGGGTTCTTAAGGGGGTATTTCAACAACTATTTGGTCAGAGGGTGTGATACACAGCCAGGTGGAAAGATTGACTAGTCAGAAAAAGAGTTTTTCATGATTTGATTAACAATTTAGCAATTAGCTAATGTCCTCCTTCAATCAATTAGAAAAGGATGGCGTTTAAAAATATTGCAAGTCATCTTTATGCTTGATGGTATCAGTTAAATAGGTTACCAAAACACACCCTGTCTTCTGTTCATTTGTTAACAAACAAATAAAATACATGAATGAATAATATGAGGCCAAACTACAATTATGACATTTTTAATGACATTATTTGTAAAACCTTGCATCAATGTCCAATTCCATGAGCTCATATTTGTTTTTGATAGAACAGCCAAGCCTTTGAAGATGTTTTTAACAAATGTTTCCAGGTATTCAATCACTTCAGCTCGTACCACTGGATCTAGCTGCATGGGAAATGACAAGCAACACTTGTAGAACAACAATGGTTTTCAGGATTATGTCTTCCCTGTCAGTTTTATAATGTGTATATGTGGATGTTTTAAATAAGTATTTGACTAATTCCATTCATGTACAGCATATATGTCATCACTTGCATTGGGCTGTGTGTATGTTTTTATTTTTTTTTGTCACTGAAATCCCTGGAATAACAGATCCAATGATTGTTAATTGAGTAGTGTAAGAAGACAGGGGTAGTGAAGAAGTAATCGACCAAGTATGCTTGTCATTTCACAACAGACGGAGTGAACAGACAAGAAAATGCCGTTGGGCCAAATGTGATTGTGTCACTTTGTATAAATAATCTGGACACAATTAGTGGATCAATGAACTGCTCCGCCCACAGGTTATCATCAGCCAGACCCAGTGGGTCACTCAAGTCCCCTTCAGGAAACATAAGTGACGCAACAAGCCAAGGTGAGACATACAGGAAGTGCCTCGAAGCAGCTGATCATTTCCACATCACGTTTACTGCAGTTGTACTGTTACATACATTCACAGGTCGCCCGTCACTGAGGTTCAAAATCAATTCCCCCACAAAACAAGCTCACCACTTAGTAGCTGCTCTAGAGCTTTCCGATCATATGACATGATAAGAGTTGCCTAGTTGGAATGGTTAAAAAAAGCTGACAAATACAATTAGAAGTGTACATGGCAACTGAGCAAATTTTAGTAGCTGATGTCAAAAATTGAGTTTTCAAAGTATTTTTTTTCTGTTCTTTGAGATTATTTCAACACTTTTCTTCAATCTAGTTTAAATAATGTTCTAAAATCAAGTGACGTTTTTCCTCTTCTAGTGCAGCAGTTTGCCTTATGACTTAAAAGTATTTTACAACTTAATACTGTCAAAGATCCCATGAAAAAATTCCACTAGGTCTATTCGGGCTAAAATGTAGCCTCGTAACAAAATTGTAGCTTGGTAACGACAGCTATGTTTTAACACAAGCAACATTTGCATGTTTTACTATGTGTTTTATGGTGACTCATCATAGCTACAGATAGTTGTCCTCAGTGGCTTGCTGACTGAATCTCCGTTCCTATGTCCAGAATGAGTTACCACCTTTCCTACTTTGAGCACTTAGTTTACGGTTTCATAGTTCTTACCCACCAACAACCACCACATTGGCCCCAGACAGTATGTACAACTTGCCTCATGATACTGACAGAAAAAAGACAGACTCTCTGATTGATGAGAGAAATGAACCCTACACAGCAGAGTTTGAAGCCCCACAGCCACCAGTTGACAGAATTTGAGGGCTGAGTTGGTATCTGCTACATATTTTGTCCACAGGAGGGGCTACCATGATACAAAGTACTACAAAACTTCTTGTTCTTGTACAAAAACAAACATTTTTGTAGAAATCCTGCATTTTTAAACAACAACTGATACAGAGTGAAAACTGCAGACAGCATGTAAGGACGGACATGAATAAGGACTTTGACAGTATACATTGCTTGTAGAGGCTTTGAACATAATATTAGGCATGGTAGAAAGTTCTTCACAATGGTAGAACTTTGGCACAAGAAAGGCATTACAGAAGAAAACAATGAGTATTCGACAAGGTCAGCGTTGATGATTCCAAACCAAATATTACTTTTATACATCGGTTCATAGTAAAACATTTGGCACTGATTACCATTCCCTTTGTTGGTGGGAGATTAGTTTGTTTAAATCATTTGAAAAAAAAAACTCAAGCCACTGACGGGAGGGACCGATTGGGTCAAACACACATGGAGGTAAGACAAAAGGGCATTGACATCAACAGAAAAACTACATCAGGTGTTACTGTCACAATAGAGTTTTCCCTTCTGCACAGGTGTAAAGTGTGTCAGATGAGAGTGTGTGTGTGAGTGAGTGTGTGTGTGTGTGTGTGTGTGTGTGTGTGTGTGTTACGTTTATGTGTGTATGTTTAAGTCCACTTCTACTGTAGACCAGACTTACGTTTTGACCCAAAGCTGCTTGGATCCCTTTTTAATGTATATACTTTCAAGTTCCTTTCCAGCTCCCTTTAAAAAGTGAACGTCACAGTGAGGTGACACTGCTCAGGTATCTATATTTCCACAGGAAACATCTGTCTACATAAGCAAGTGGGTTCAAAAAGGAATCCTGTTTTGACTGCTAACCTCAGTCTGTGGTTAAGTCAGCGTTAATTTGACCCCGTCTCCCCTCCATGGTTTTTAATCACGGTGTGTGTTCGGGGTACGCTTAACGTTCATGCCATGGTTTCCTTTCCTGGGAGTCTGCGGTCGTTGAATGTGTGCATGCTAATGACCTCCTCTGTCTTAACAATGGCGGGAGGCTGAGGCTTCTGTTTGAGACGACGTTGGCACTTCAGAGACACACGTAGCTCGTCCATCATGGCGCTGCAGAATGATCGCTGCAGAAGGCAACAGGAAAGAGGGGAAAGTTATAGCTGGCACCGTGCTTTTCTCCACACTTCTCAAAAAAAATGCAACTGCGCAAAGTATAGCCATTAGCCAACATTTTCTTTTAAAAAACATAATGAATATTGGGTAGAAAAGAGATTAATTGCTGATATGTTTTGTATGATAGATATTCTCATGTTAATGTTGTTTCTGTGTTTATATCCAGTCTGTCCTCTGCTCCTCCATCACTGTGTGGTTTGGATCGGCCACCAAACAGGACAGAGTCAGACTACAGCGGATCGTCAGGTCTGCAGAGAGAACCATTGGTTCCAGCCTGCCCTCCATCCTGGACTTGCACACCACCAGTCAGGAAGCGGGCTGTAAAGATCACCACAGACCCCTCACACCCTGGACACAAGCTGTTCCAACTCCTCCCCTCTGGAAGGCGCTACAGAGCACTGTATGCCAGAACCACCAGACACAGAAACAGTTTCTTCCCACTGGCCGTCACTCTGATGAACAGTTAAACAGACTCTTCATCTGCACTATCTGCACTTTTTTGTTGTCTTACTACTGTCTTTAATGTCCTTTTTATATTTTTTATATTTATCTTGTATATTGTGTGTGGAAAAAAGTACGAGAGCCAGTGAAACCGGAGTCAAATTCCATGTATGTGAAAATTTACATGGCCATTAAAGCTGATTCTGATTCTGATTCTGATTCTGATATCATAAAACAATACTTGGCCAAAAGTATGTGGACATCCAAACATTACCCTCATATGTTGAACATGAAAAAAACAAACATAAAAACAGTTCCAAAAGTATATGTTTGGATGAGGAAGAATTTAAGTAGTCTTATAATGCTAATTGGGTAGTATCATTTAGAAGCTGAAAGTATGGTTAGATAGATGCTTAACTGTGCATAGATGTAGCAGCAATCAATGATTGATTGAAACCTTTGAAAATAAGTTAAGGCTTAACACTGACTAGTGTAATAGTCAGTCCAACATCATAATTTGTCTCCTAAACATTATTTTTGAAAAATCAGGCCTTCATTTAAAAAGGCCTGCGTCTCAGATTTTCCCCTTTTCAGCTTTACTGCTACAAAAAGGCGTGAATGCAGTTTCAGAGACTTTTGCACCCTGCCAAGAACAAGGAGAAACATACATCACTTGGAATTTTTAGAGTGCCAGTATGAAAGACAAAATATCCACTTCAGCAGAATAACTCTTCAAATATTGGTACCTTCTTTTAAAACATCAATCCCCTCCTCATAGAGTCACACATGGTATGTAACATCAGTAATACGTGCCTCTGTTGTCCCTGCATTATGTATGTGGTGTGAAATCCTATAAATGTCAATATGCTTGTGCATCAACATTGCCAAGGCAAATTCCCATACATTCACTCTCTGATTATGGAAAATCTAATTCAAATTCTTAGAGGGTGTAGGAAGAGAGAAGATGTGAAAGAGGAGGGAGAGCAGTAAAGTATGAAGCTATTATGTTTCTGTTTGTGTATGTGCGTAGGGGTGTGAGATGGATATCTGTAGGTGGCTTGTACAGCAGGTACTTTTTTTTTCCTCTAAATTTTTACATATATTTGGCTGGTGCATGAATGAGATATTTTGTATACGCAAGATGATGAGTGATTACAGAAGTTGTGAGGGCCAGAAAGGGTGAGAGAAAAATAAACGGTGAAAAACATTGAGGCGGGATATGGATTAGAGTGATAGAGAAAAGCAGAATGAACAGGGTAAAACAAGCTGGTGATGTTAGGGTGGAGGAGATTTGCAGGGAAAGTAAATAGAGAAGGAGAGGTTGTTTATCTGCATGTAAATTACTAGCACCGTAGTTGCCTAGAGATTGTGGCATTTGCAAATTATCTGAATATTGTGACCCAGTCCTGCGGTTTATGATTAATGATAGCTGAGATGTGCTCTGAAACATACGCAGACCTTAAAAAGCCAGAAACGTATTACTGTTGCAATGAAATAACACCGCTGCACTGGGCTAATTCTGTAGATGTGAATAATTAAAAGACGCTATCAAAAGGACTCTCACAATTATCTCGAAAAATCATTGTACGAGTTAAAGAGCTCTAAAATACATACTCCATACTGTGTGATGAATCATGTGCACTCAGTACTAAAATAGAGCACAGATAGAACAGTCTGAATATATATTATGTTCCTTGCTAGAAAGAAACATAACCAGAGGGGGGAAGAAAAAAAAGGCTGCAAATATGCTGCACTGAATGGTGAATGTTTTTGTTTTCAGACAAATCCTCAAAAGGCCCAGTTCACATTGTTTTGTTCCAAGTCTGTCTAATAAAGTTATATAACAACACTCACATGCAGCTTGTCGTCCATACTGACCATGCAGAGATCCCTTAATGTGACTTCAAATTAAGAGACGGGAGATCAAATCCACAGTCCTCCATCCAAACAAAAATAAATGGTCAATTTCAGCATAAAATAAGCACCAGCTACCAAAGTTACAGTCTTAAAAGTACAAAATGATGTGACTTTATCTCTCCACTGCAGCTCAGCACTGTCTGAAAGGCAAGAAGGAATTTTGTGCTACAGAGATATACTACTTTGTAAAACATCCATTTGGCTAACTCAGATGGATGAAACCTCATATTAGCTTTAGTTCATGGGATCTCTTCACGGCCAGTATGGACAGGAGGGAAAATCACGGCGACCAAGGAGTCACATACAGACAGGCACGTGAGTATTTTAATCGCCAACTCATTCCCAAACCTGCAAAAAAGAACAAACATGCAAACTAAAGACACGCTACAAGTGTCCAACACAGTGTGTATGCTGTGTTGTATTTGATAGTTTGGTTTCATGTATTTAATGTATAATTTAGTTTACCATAAAAATTATAAAGAGTAGGTTGACAGGTGCGTAGGAGAAGACAATACAGAACAAAAACTCCTCCAAATAGAAAGAACAATTCTCTAAGACAAAGAATATACGGCGAAATGTATTTAATGTGATTCTCAACATGCATCAGAAAAGACTCCAGTACCTTCTCCAGCTGGGCGTTCTCGTTAGACTTGTAAATCACCTCCCCAACTGCCACAAACACAGACAGCACCAGCCCTGCAGCCAGCACGATGAAGATCCCGCCGATGTTCTGCACCCCCAGAGCGCTGGCCTCCTTGCTCTCCTCCTCAGGACAGCCGTTTCCTCTCCACCACTTCTCCTTCATCATGTGCAGCTTCCCTTCCTCCTGGAGCTGCAGAATGGCTATCGTGATCTTGTCTCTGTACGGAGATCCTGCGAGAAAACCACATGAGATTAGTGGGCATGGATAATAGCAGGATTTGATAAAACCTGATTATTGTTGAGTATATGTGTATATATAACCAACGGTAGTGGGTGTATGAAACACGCTCTCTTGCATGTGATCATATAACCTGTCATGTTATTGTTGGCTGCTTAGAGGGAGTTTTTTTGTAAGTCCTTCGTCAAATCCCACTAATCCCCATATTCACAGAGTGACTCCAAAATGCTCACTCCTCTCTACAGTGTGTGAATTATAATGCACAGGGAGTTGGCAACAAAAGACTTGGCATTGTGCAGCAGGGCTGCTGTTGATTCTGACGAATTAGCTGCTGTTTGCACACACTTTCATATGCCATAAATGGTGCGCGTAAACAGGAAAAGAAAACAGAGAAGCCCAGTAGCGTCTACATTACATGGGTGAAAGTGTTTGGGATTAAATGTGTGTATCTGAGATAGGGTTGCTTCTACCACTGTGTTTGTATGCATGTTAATATCATGATGAGTAAAAGAAACCAAATCCACAGACGGTGGGAAGGCGGCCAGAATTAGCGACAAGGCATTAAGGCACAGCGGGTGCTGGTTTGATCAAAGGAGGAGTAATCATAGCAGGGTACCCGAGTGGGGTCGTGTTCCTGTCCCATCCACAGCGTGTGTCACACAACACACGCAGCACACACTCTCTGCCCAGAACCAGGCCCGGAAAGATTAATACTTACTGTGAGCATTCATGTTTCATTTATAAACTGGTTCAAAAGCTTGTAAGTGTATTTATATGATTACAGAACTCATACATAATGGAGCCTGGTTGCACATTTCCATTCCATCTGCTTATTTAGTGACTTAAAAGAGATGAAAGAGTAGTAACATGTAAAAATTGTTATAATGTGGGCTAATTGAAATCATTTTTGCGAACACAGGAACATTTTGTGCTAAAACTCTGGGGGAAATGAACTCATATGGCCCCGGGTAGCAGGTAGCATCACTTTGTCTTTTGCTCTCACACAGTTTTACCTGTCAGCCCCGTCAGATGATTCCCTCTGTCTCATCTATCATTTACCTATTGCCATCCATCATCCTTTCATCTCCAGCTCTCTGTGTATGTAGACTGGCAAAGTGAACAATAATACAAAAAAAAAAGAAAATTACAGATGTTTTCTTCTTTCATCATAAATAGTGTGCCTGTGCTTATCAATGCATGTGCTCAAAACCGCTTCGTGACAATGAAGTACATGTACGTACAGCAGTGACTATGCACTTGTGTAAAAATGCTCGTGCATGTGAAAAGCATATGCTTGCTGCATTCGAAGATGAGAAATCTATCAAGCATCCGAGTCCCCTGATTCAGGCTCCCCTCATATTTCAAATGATTAATGATGGCCTAACAAAGCAGGCCTTGGATAAATGCTAATAGGATGGGTCCTTAGAGAGGAGGATATGGAGAGCGGGGCCCAGGCAAATGGAAAAGCGCTGTGCTTGACACACTGTGCATACACAACTACCTGACAGATGTTCAACACTAGAGGACATCCATCAATCCCACGCCGTCTGGCCTCAAGTATTAATGTGATCACAGTTTAAGTCGATAGCCGTAGATGATGCATTTGCGTTTTGGGAAAAGGAAGTGTGAAAACCATCAAGAACTAAAAGGTTAAGACTTATTTTACGGCTTGCTCTGGTTTATTGCTGCAACAGCCCTACAGGCAATGCGCTGCAAAACAGTGATATGCACGGCAAAAGCTATAGGCCAAAGGTTGCCATGAAGGCTAAGGGTCTTCATGGTGTTTGGGACAAGGAAACAAGGAGTGCCACCATCTGAAATAAGAATATTACTATTCCAAGTGGACTGGTGGCATGAAAACATAACTTATTTTGAATTAATGATGCAAGTAACCGTCTCAAGATCTCTTCTATTACTGAAGAAACATTTTAGAGGCTGTTATCAACTTTATTCTGAAATATTGAGCAATGAACATCAGCATTAGAGATTGAAATGATTTAGAGGGCAGTAATAACTTTGAAAGCTGACATATTTAATCATTATTCTTTTATGCATTAAAATACTAATCCACTTATTGCTGAATACAATTGTATTTGGGGTATAATTTGTAGTCGTATATAGCATTTGATACACGACATTGTCACATGAATGGAAATAGAGCGGATCCACGTTCTCTGTCTGTGTGTCCATCTCAAGGGCATCAGAGTTAGTACTTCTGCACTAATAAGGGCCACAGTGGGACTATATTTCACAGCATCACCTCAGCTTTGTTACAACCACGGCAGTCACGGCATCCCTGCAGATCTATAACTGCCGCATACTCATCAGCAGTAGCCGGGTCCAGATGTGGATGGCCAGAATCAATCCTCCATATTTTGATGGCCTTCATATCACTCATGATGTATGTGGCTATTACAGCTGGTTGAAGTGCTCTCCGTGGCCTCGTCATGACCACTCTAACCTCTGCGACACAGCTTTACGGTAGGGTGCCCTGGAGTGTCAGGGTTGTAAGCTACACGTTTATTAAACGGAACAACATTTTATATGCAACAAAATTGTTCTCATAATACAGGAAGTGGAAAGTGGATTTGGTTTCTCTCTGCCTAATCATAGGATGGCACCTTAAAATGTCGGAATGCAATTTTTTGACAGGAGCGGAGATACATAATCAGGTGTAAAAATATCTTAGTGCTTGTTTTATATTCTCTGAAGTGCTTTATGTTATGGTTTAAAGCTCACAATTCAGACGGTGTCAAGTAAGTCACAGGGAATTGCACTAAATTGACTTTCTGGTTGGTTTCTGTGATTGTTTCACGGTCTTGCACTCACTGCCTTATGTGACTGCAAAGTAGGCTGAAACACACCATTAAAGTATTGTGATTGTTTAACCCAGGTTTCATTCTCTTCTCTGTAAATACTCCTGTGAAAAAAATCATCATGGCTAGAAAAATAAAAAAATACAACCCTGCTAAAAGAGAGCTCCAAACGGCACCTGTTTCTTGAGCACAATTTAACCTTAAACATAAATTCAACCTCTTCAGCCAGTCGCTTTTTATTAAGATAAACCTTTAACACCTGGCAGGGTCGAACCATTACACCTGTGACCCCATCAATAAAGGTCAACCTTTTTCATTCTCAGAGCTTATCAATCATCCACACAGTAGCTTTATCTGCCACACAGTATCTGCAGTATCTCTCTCTTACCGAAAGCAGCACACTGTAGAGGCTTGAGGATATTTACCCATAGGTGTTCCCACTCCGTAGGCTCTGGAGTCTATGAGGCCTCCAACCTGAGTGAGGTTGCAGTTGCGCTGGGTGACAAACTCGATGGTGGTGGACTCCATGAGGAAGGCATAGTCTGAGGTCAAGGCGCGCTGGATGCCCTCATCCACGTTCTTGACCATCACGGATTGCCTTCTGCTGTTCATGAATTCCCACATCTTGTCATAGGTGGAGATTTTTGTTTTCTACGAGATAGATAAGAACAGAAGTGAAATGAGATTGCTGGCGTATCAGGAATAAATACGGTGGGCAACCCTAAATTCTCCAGCTATAATAATGTGTTTCAAAGTCAGAGAAAAAAAGGGTCATATTGCTCTGACAGAAAAGGATCTTAAAGTTATAATCCTTCATATTTTTGATAGATTTACAGTCTGCATTTTTTTCAGCTACACATTTTGTAGCTACAATTTTACATAACAGCATTTTCTTTTTTATTATTTCTTTTATTACATTTTATATGTATTGGGTATCCTTAAAAAATAGCATTCTGCAAGAAAACAACAAGTTTGTTTTTGTATTCTCAAAAGAGTGATTTTTTCAGATAGGAGGTTTTGCTCTTCGGCCATCAATAGGCCCGAACTCAATGATTTAGTAGAGTGGTGAGAAAATGCCCTGCTGGAGATGAATGTCCCCGAGACTAAGGAGATTGTTATTGATTTGAGGAGGGAGCCGCCTAGGACAGACCCGGTGGTTATACAATATGTTTGTTGTTGTGATATGTTCTGGGCCAGTATACATATACTAATAGACCTCTTAAGGGTTTACTCTTGTGGAAATTTGTCTTTGGCTTCACAGAGATGCATACACATAAAAGCTTGTTTTACCATCAGTGAAAATACACATCAAAAAGGTTGGAGCAAAACACAGAAGCCGTAATGAACAAAGCACACCAACGTCAATAGTTCCTCAGAAAACGGAGGAGTCCAAAACCCATCCTACAAATCTTCTAAAGTTCCTTCATTGTGTTTCTCCTTCATTTGTTGGTTTCCATCATTCACTGTCAAAAACAGAAACCGCCTCTAAACCAAAGTGAACACCTGTTACAAAATCCCCCCCGAAACCTAGTCTTATTCTACGAGCAGCATTTCAAGACAAAAGCCCAAGACATCATGGAGGAGAGCGCCTGTGTCCTCCTCCGTTCTAGATGCTTCCTCGTGGGCTCCGTTCAGTCCGGAAGCCATGAACAACCTGCTGAACAAGGAACTGAAGGACAAGTCTGGGCTTTAATTGGAGCTCGGCGCATAAAATAATTAAAAGCCTATCTTTCATGTGGACTACTTCCTTATATATTATTTATTTGTATCTTTATTTTTAAGATTATGACTTTTTACTGACTCATTAATTTTTAAATGCAACTCCACTATCAGCTCAACACAGTCTCAAACAGCTCTTTTGCTTGTAATAGTCTTCTAGTGCAGGTATCTTTTTCTTGTCTGTTTTTACCAATGCCCAAAATCAAATTGCCTTCGTGGATTAATTTGTATTGAATATAATTGAATAATCCAGCGTTTTCAATTTGATTTCATGGATATCACTGTTCACTCCCGTAGCATCGTATAGGAGTAAGTTTCTACTAACGCAAACTAAACATTTGCTGCTAGTTCAGCTGACAAAACACGTGGTGGCTTTTATTGTGAAGCAGTTACAGAACATTTTATTTATTCGTCACTAAGGTTAGTGCTAAACGCAATAAAAAAAGCATCTACAAAACAGGACACACTCATTTTTGGACAGCAGATCAGTCTTAGATATTGCAGGGAGTTATATAAATGAAAATTGCTGTTGATCTTTTTATTAAAATAACGTTTGTTTGGCTGCCTAGCAAACTGATCCTGTACTTTGATTTTATTTATGACGAAGAAGCTGCTAAAAGTAGCTGTTACCATAGGTGACTAACATCTTAAGGATTATAAGTTTGATAAGTAAGAAAGAAATATTTCATATAAAAATACCCGATAAACACCCTGGCAGAGTTACCTTGAAGAAAGTCATGGTGGCCCCGTCCTCCACCACCCCGTAAAGGATTTTAGTTTGCTTGGCCAGGTCATCGGCTGAGTCTATGGGCGACTCCATCCTCTCCACGGTGAGGAAGGCAGCCAAGTTGGCCGTATATGAGGAAATGATGATGAGAGTGAAGAACCACCAAATGCCTCCCACTATTCGTGTCGACAAGGCCTTGGGCATGAGCTCTGAGCCTGGAGGTGGCAGGAGGCATTGTTCATTTTTAACATGCAATAAAAACAAGATAAGATTAGTTCATTTAAAAACAGTCAAACTTGTTTCAAGAACTCTCTGCAAGTTTTCTCTAAGATGACATCACTTGAGAGAGCTCTCTAGACAAGATGATTGTTGGATTTCAAAAAGTGAAATTGTCTTGTTTCAGTCGTGAGTACATTCTTTAAATAAGGCCCGGAACACACAAAAAAAAACTGTTTAAATAGAATAAGATGTTTGCATTAATTAATCAAAGACATTCAATATCGATCGTTTCAGAGCAGCGTGGAGAAGTGACAGGCTGTTTGGGCCAGAGAGTCATGTACTCAAGGTAACCTCACATCCTGACTCCACACCCCACTGATCTCTAGGTGCTGATGGGCCAATGGCAAGAGGAGAGGACACTGGGAATTACAGTACTATCATTACCATGACAAAGAACATATTTGTAGCCTGTATCTTATTTGAATAAATCTCACACTACTCGTCATTTGAGCTGGTGTTGATTACAACAACAACAAAGTAATAATAATAAAAAATTGTAATCTGATTTGTAATTTGTGGTTTTGAAACATTTGATTCCACTCAAGTGGTATTCAAATATATAGCTTTCATGAGCTAAATTGATACAAAAACTTTACATGCACATACTATTTACTTAGTTTTGTCTTTCTAGCAGTCGAACCCCAGAGATCTCTCTTGGTTGCCGCCGGCCGGGACAAAAAACCCAACCCTCAGAGACAGTGGGATGTACAGAGCTCCAGCTCGAAAGAGCAACAGCAGCCACAGGCTGAGGCAACTACCTTGCTGCATGAGAGCCCCAACTCCAAACCAGAAACTATTGAGCAGCGTAAAATTGTTTTCCACTACATCCGAGTCTGGGTTGCATGGATGCGGGTTGTACCACTCGTAAGGGCTAAACCTAGAAGAGGAAAGAGCACAGAGACAGATATGTCAGCACAAAGCAAAGAACAGTGTGTTCACCGTTGCAGATTAAAGGGCACATCAAACATACATTATAAAACATTGGGAGCAAGAACAAAGGAAATGTGAATGTCTGGGAATCCTGTATTGCGGCCTCAGGGTCCGCGCTTCTGCAGAGACCAAAGCAAATCATTCAGACTTTCGCTGCGATCAACGTATTGGCATATTCAAATGCCATCAGTTTATTGTGAGAACAGATCAATAGGCTGGAATAACACTGTCACTGGTGATAATGTCTTAGTGTGCGATGATCTTTGGAGCTCATTTGGATTCACTGACTCAGGAGCGTTTATGCGAAGCAACTGCAATCACTGCAGATGCCACATCCTCCTCACACCCGGACATGGGACTTTTTTCTTTTTGGTTTCTCAACATGCTGTTCTTCCACCCACTAGCTGCGTTTCCTCTTTTGTCACACTCCCCTCACAGCTTCATCTCTTTTCCCCATTCTACGCCATTCTTACTTTCCCCTAATTGCCTTGCTTCCCCTATATGAACCCCCTCCCCCACCCACTTTGGCTGATTGTCAGTGTCTTCAGGTCAGTTGTGGACATTTCTCATTTATTATCCTAAGCAGAAGTGGCATGGCATTAGCGCAGGGTGATTGGGTTAGTGTTAAGCATCAGAAACTGATTGAGTTTGTGCAGAAGTGGGTGATAGCGGGAACATTGCTTATGTAGAGTTGAGGGACCCATCAGGTAAGGCTGTTTAACCCCCCAACATAGCCGCATGCTAATAAGCCTGTGGGCCGAGTCTTAAAGGTTCAGTCTGCGCAGAAATGTGATGCAATTTGTCAGCTGCAGCTTCTAGAGACGCATGGGGACATATATGAATATACCGCATTTACCGTGTAAGACACAGAGCAGCATTTCACATTAACAAACCCAATGTTATTTGACAGCACAGCTTTATGGGCGCACATATTTGCCACCGAGACTTGATGCTGTTCATAAAGATGTGTATGGTCACTCCTTGTTGCTGCAGCAGCCTAATGAACAGCCCTATTTTACAAGCATTGTGCACATGGCAATTTTTTTTGTCATATTGCTCTTATTTTAAAGCCATTTTCTATGCTGTCGCCTTGAGAATCATCTACGTTGACATGGTTGTGATGACACACAATAATTCTTCCTGTCAACCCCATCAGGATGTTGGTTTTGCCGGAATGTCAATGAGCTCGGTCTCCTTGGAACCACAGGCAACTGAAATGGCACAATGGCTTTATGGAATGCAGTGTGTGCGCTCACATGTGTTGGTATTCGTGTATGGTTTCATGCCCGTGTGTGTATCAAGCCTCTGGCGCATGAATGTTTGCGCATGTGCCTTTAGCTGTGTGGGTGTGCATTTGTCTGTGGTAGCAACTGTGTATTTGCATTTGCTGAATCAAATCTATCTCAAAGCCAAATATTTCTGTGATGATTTATTTATGTTGCCGTTTACAGACGTTACATCTAAAGTTGAGCTGCAGCCTGAGGCCAATTGTTGGTAACATCCGATGTGTTCCATAGGTGAGGTAGTGTAAATCTGTGTAAATCTATGTCAAATGATTGGATTGCATTTGTCCTTCTCAATGTCTACATGTATATTCTGTATGCGCCCGCAACCGATGGCTCCTCTGTATGACCTTTGCCTGCAGCCGGCCCGTATTCCTGCAGGCCGTGTTCTGCACACCGATCACCGGGAAGAAGGGGACGTAGAACATGCGGACGTAAGGTCACCTCCTCACACCAAGCACAAGGGACATGTCGTAATGCACACAGAATTCTAAAAAGATTATCCCTCTCTCCCCTTCCTCTTCTCCTTCGTCCGACCCCGGCCTCAATAACACAACACGCTCCCTCCATTAACTGTCTGTTGGATTCAATTACTCTGACTGGCATTATGGATCTGCTGCCTTTCTTCTCTCAGGCCAAGGGAAGAGGCTGTGTTGGGGATGTTAAAATCATTGGTGCCCGGGACTTGGACTGCAAAACTGCGACATCCTGTAATTACATATACACTTTTACAATGCAATTCATAAAATTCTTGGCAGATGGACATTTTCTATAGTAGAAAAGGTTTCGCGATCTGAGAGGAATACCATTTATTTTCTTAATAAAGAGAGGAATCAATTCAACCACAAACAGAGCTGGAAGGAAGCACTGAGTGAAATGCATTTCTCTGGAGCTTGAAATGAGAAACTTATTAAGTCAGAAAAAATTGTGTTTGTGTGTGTGCGTGCGTGGGAAGCAGTTCAAAGACATGAATCCCTGGTGAGATTGAGGTGTTTAGTGTTTTATTGTGCAAAACCAGCACTTCATAAGCTCACTCAACTCACTCTATTTGCAATGGATTAAAGAAAATAATATACTCTGCACTTGGGGAATTGACCAATCAATCGGTGGCCGTGCAATCAATACTACAATTATGAGGAGAACTAGCTCAGCGTACTGAAGAAGAAACACTGTACTTCAGATTTCAACTTTGCTGAATGCTTTTAGTCACATAGTGTGAGAACAAGCACTATTTTTTTGCCACAGTGTGCAAAAAAAATGGCACAATGCATGCACGCAGACAAGAGCATTATAATTTAATAAGAGTACCGAGACCATTTCATTACAACCAGAAGAATATAAATATAATTGCATGCTAATCACTTACCCGGACCAACCGTGAAACAAAGGGCTACGTGTATAATGTGCATATTCTGGACTAACTTAGGTGACAGTTGCTGCTTTCCTCTCATGTGATCATTGTGCCGGTAACATTAGATGAAATGTGCATTAAACCCAAACCTCTTGGAATGAAAGCAGAAGAAGAAGAGCCCTGGGGTTAACACACATCGTTCGACAACAGTCGTGCATCTGGGGTTTTATGGGGGGTGGATTCACCGATATATCTGTAAGAATTGTACCTGTACATTTCTTACAGCAGCTTAAGAGATATGTAATGGGTAGTTTTACAGTTGCTGATGCTTGTGCAAATATGCCGTAAATAGTGTGAGGAGTCAGCAGATTTTAATGACACACCATGTGTTTCCTTGTTTTACCTCATTTACTGTAAGGCACTGCAGGTAGTGAAATCAAAGTAAACATTTAATCCTTTTAATTATTTCCATCAAAGTTTTAAGTTTAACATGTTAGCGTCATCATCATTGTTTGATAATGACGCTAAAACAATTGTTATAAAAATGGCGGGAGGTTCTGAAATCTGAGATTAGTTTTTTGGCATCCACAGTCTACACTTCCTGACTGATAGTCCCACCCCCAAGCTACAGTATGCTTAAGAAATGATCAATAGTCATGTAAAATATAAGATTACTTGTCCCTTAAAGTGACATATTAAGAATTATTATTTTGTTGTCGACCATATCTACATCACTGAAGTCATCTAAGAATAATGAGGCATGGACTGACTGCCTCTTGCTGGAGTGCTTCACAGCTTGATGCCCAGAGGGAGCAACTTCTGTGTGTTCATGAAAACAGGCAGACAGGTAGGGAAGAAGGACGTGGAAGAAGGAAGGAAGGCAGGGCTTGACATGTTACCTGGCTATGACAAACAGCACACAACTGACACCCAAGCAAGCCAGCAGAATATACATCCAGATATCGGGCGAGAGGGGGTTGAGGAAGGAGAAGACCCCGGGGTTGGTGCCGTTGGGCTTGCGGTACAGGATACTTATCCCCAGCGTCATGTAGGGCTTTGAGAAATCGATGACCTTCTCCCTGACGTAGGTGATGGCCAGAGGAGCCACTGCCAGGTCTGCTTTCTGCAATGAGATAGTAGTGGCTGAGTGTGAGTGTGTGTCTGGGGGTGGGGGGTTGAATTAACCAATAAAAATCAACCAGTAGAATTAACGATTTCCGTCAACAGCTGGTCCGTTCAATATGTACAAGGAGAAAGAGCCATGACAGAGGAGAGGAAATGAATAGTAATTTAGATGGATTAGCGGTAGGAGGTTGTGGTTCTCTGGAAATTACAGGTTATATGTCTGATCCTTTTTATGTGGTGTCAAAAGTGAGTCACTAAGGCAACAATTTGGGGATTAGATTATTCTGTGACATAGTATCCCTGAGTCACCTAAAATGGAAGATTAGCCATCATTGGTGTTACTTTTGCAGAAACCCTCCAAGAAATACACTTTTTACATCATACAGTGGCATTTTTTCTTCTTCTTTGTAAGACTTTCTGTTTCTCTCAATTTTGTAGATTGTGTAGGTGTCGCTCTTTCTTTTTTCTATTCATGCCAATTAACAACCTATTAGTCAGTTGTGGAGCAGCAAATGGAAAGATTTACTGAAGCAATCAATTACCTATGTGTCTCAGGCATGTTTGGGACATTGCATTGTTGGGTGATGCAAGTAATTAAACTAAAAATCCAGAAAATATATGTTAATCTTCTTTTTTTTATAGTAATTTATAGTAATATATTTGCATTTTGTATTTTTTTGTTTGCATTTTCTGCATCTTCCTATGTGCACTCCTGGCGGTTATTGACTCACATGGTCAATTAGCTCCCGCACCATGCCGTTCCATTGGCCCGTGGTCTCATCCAGCGCTCCATACTTCCCATCTTCCACCAATCGCACCTCATAGTGGAAACCCAGGATGCCAGAGAGCTCCCTCAGCAGGTCGATACAGTAGCCCTCAAAACGGTCGTTTCCATACAGAGGCTTGTCTGACTTCTTAAACATCACATATGGCTCCTCCTGTACAGGAGAAATTAGTCAAGCTCTTTTTTTCTGTGTGCATTCAATTTCTGTGCGTATTTGTATTTGGTGACTGAGTTTGTGCTGCTTGTGTTTTAATGGTATCTGTCTACCAGTATGGTGGATACACGTAGGGATTTGTTGGCCAAAGAATCTGTGATATTGGATGTCTTGCTTCTGTGAGACTCTGTCATATTCAGACCGCTGGGAGGATCCCATGTTCCAATCTGTTGAAACAATTCAGTGTCAAGTTTATATCACCTTGTCTAACGACAGGAACAATAATGCTTTAAAGCATCCAGCCCAACATTTCCTTTTTTCTTTTTCTTTAAGACTTCGAAGTCACACTTCATCAACTGCGCCACGGTTTGACACACCTTTTCCAGCCCATCCTCCTTCAGACTGATGACATCCAGGTCGAAATCTGTCCTCAGTCCATTGGTCTTGTTGAAGAGGACACGTCCTGTCAAACCGTCCCAGTGAGCCTGCGGAGACAGAAGCACACATCCTAATAAATCAAAATCCTCAGCACAGTCATTCCATTAACCTTAAGTTTCTCGCCTTTCTCAACAGCATCAATCTAACCGCTACCCGTGAAACTTTTTCTGTCCCAATTATGAATGTTGTCTGACTCTCCCCTCACTGTCTATCTCAAAATCCCAACAAGAAACAATGAAGCAGCCAGAATAGAAGCAGTTTTGACAGGTAAGAGTTCATTATGCATGTGGTTCATTGTGCTTGAAGTTTTACTTCAAAGCCATCGGAGAACCAGACGGGCATGGAGAGCGATAGAAGACACAGGAGCGGGAGGAAGCGCCAGCTACTACAATGGCTCAATCTGAAAATTACCTGTAACGATACCATCCACAGCATAAAATAGCTTTGTAGAACAAAGCAAATGGCTGACCCCGACTACAGTTAAGGAGACACGCAGAGGCTTTGATATAAACACGGGTGGATATATGCACGGAGAGAAAGTGGGAGACAGGGAGTGAAACATCACAAAAAAACATGTATAGTTCCTGTGGATAATGCGGTGGTTATTCAGACTACATTATAAAGATGATTTAAGTGTTAAGAAATAAGCAATATACTTGGGACAGTGTGACAAGCTTAGTTTATACTCGCCGTAATGAAGCCGGTGCGAGGCACGCAAGCCTAAAAATGACGTAATTAACTCTGAATATTTTGTAACTTGGCGCCTGGATCACGTGACTGTCACAAATAGTTCACTGATAAAAACATTTACATGTCTAGGAATTATACAAAATAGGCCAATTCTTTTTTAGATGCTCTTGAAAAACAGGAGGTGTTAAAAATCTTCATTTGAGTATATATTTTTCTAGCCAAATCAAATTGTTCACAGGATATTCAACCTTCTTTTCTTTCTAATGCATGTAATACTTGACTTTAATAAAGTACCCCATGAATATGAGATATGAGTTTAGACATAATTACAATCCCTCCTCTGCATTGTGGAGGTTGGTTTATGGCTTTTTACCGGTGACACCTAAAGTCTATGGGCATATCTATGAGTTACACTAGTTGTCTTTTTGATGGCTCTCTGGCGTTTCGGAGAATACTGCCGCGCACAGCTGTATAAACACCTCAGTTCATGCTCAGTGTTTAGTTTGCACGTTCTGGGCTACTGTAGATACTTAGTGGTTTAATCATCAGACTCTGTGAAGAGGACTTATGTTCCCATTTTAGATATAAAGGGCCCATTCTAAGCTAACACAACACAAGTTATCACCACAATTCTTTGTTACAGCCAATTTATACACTAATGAATACATAGTTATGAATATTATATTCCATTTCTGTAAATAGATGCTACACACTAAGTATATTTGTTTGGGTTTTATCATGATAATTGTAATTTTCTACAAGAGAAAGTAAAAAAAAAAGCAAAATGTGCAACTCAGTTTACAGGAAGCACTTCAGTGATTCCCAAAGGACATGCTTGGAAACATGTGATTGCACTGATCAATATAACATGCCCGAGCTACAGTGTTCAGCAGATTCCACAGGTCAGAGGTCGAAACAGGCTGCACGTTGATAGCGCAGATGGCCTTGTACCTCTTTGATGAGGCTGATGAAACGTCCCCCGAAGCGCCACGGCTTGTGGCGATTACACTGCAGAGAGCTGACCGTGATCTGCTGTGATTGCTGCACCGCCACCGCCACCACATGCACGGCGTCGTACATCAGCGCTGCGTCTGTCTGAGGACAGGAAGGTAATATAATTAGACATTTTTACAACACCTGCCAATACATCTGTCCAAATGACCTTTTAATCCGTCCGTTTGTTCACCTGCGGAGGAATATAAGAAGCCGTGTGAAGTCTCGGGTGACTTGCTTTACTCTTTCCTCAGGACGAGAGAACATAAATTAGAACTAATGCCGGCAGTAAATGCCCCACACAAATGACACTGTGTCTCAGCTTGTTAGTGAAAATACCCGACCACTGTCTGAGGCAATGAGAAGGCTCCGCCAGGGAGAGTCTCTCAGTGGAAGGCCAGCCTGTCACTGTGAAGAGTAATGGTTCCTGATGGGTGTGCCTGTTTTCTAGAGAGAGGGAATGCAAAACAGGCACCAGTGCATACGGGAAAACTCTGACTGGTAGATGTGACATGCTAAGTACACAGCACAAAGCAGAGCTGGGATACACGATAGCCATCCACATAACCGCAGTAATAAGTCATCAAAGGGAGTAAATGCTCAAGCTAAAATGTTTCACTGTGACCGTGAGACGCTGAGGTTTATCTTTACTCTCTGCCGGGCACACATCAATTCTTTTCATAGCGTCTGCCCTCACAGTTTGAGACACTCTGCATTTACCCAAGTCAACACATTGCAGCTTCGCTTGGATCCTCTTTCCATGGTCCCACACGGTCTGAAACACACTGTGGTGATCGTATTTGACAAGTCCTGGATGACCAACCTGTGAGGGAGTATGAAAAATGACTTTGAGGCCGCAAAGTATTCGCGGCTATAGGGTCTTTGTGGATGTGCTGGCTGTCAGAGAGAATGAGCAGCGCTTCGGCACAGCAAGTCGCACCACTGGAGGCCAGCGAGCTGCTGTTCAGTTCATATCAGTTACAGATGTTGTCTCTATAGGTGCAGTGGAGCATCCATGCCATCCACGAAGGAGAACATGAAAGCAGGAAGGGTCTGGGAGGGGCAGGAATGATACTGCATGTACAATACAGCCAACCTATATTTATAGTGGCAGGTCAATTAAATAAATACATCTTACTTCCAACAGCAAGAAAAAAATAATTCAAGATAGCGAGGAGGCCAAAGAGTGGTGTGTTGTTGCAGTAGTGGGAGGATTGTCAGTTTATAGCCTGTCCCCCAGTTCTCCTGTGCTTTTGGAGTTGGTGACTGCTGATGTCAAAGGCAGCAGCAGATCAGAGGATGGGGGACCCGTCGCCGCACTCTTTCATCCCCACTGCTTCCCTGGGAAAAGGAACAGCTCATGCCATATCTGCTCTCACAGTGCAGGCAGTGTGTGGACTAGTGTTGTGGTGTTCATGGCAAATGCTGATTAGGAAAAGAGTGTCATTTCGCTAATCTATTTTGTTGAATAGTGAGGGAGAGTTGTGCACACAGTCAGCATCGAAACACTATTTCATCCACTGAAAGGAAAGTTCATCATGTCCAATCATCCAATTATTGTGTTAAATATACAACGACTTATCGGCTCATTTGAACTATTTTACGGATGTATTTTTCAAAAACAGCTCAGTCTGATTTGAGAAAAGTTGTAATAATCACATACAGTTTCAGTCCAGTTCTCAACTACATGATGCATTTTGAATTCATTTATTCAACAGATTGACTGTATAAATGATTTTAGGTTGACTGTGACAGGGTTGAATTCATGCAATTCAAATGAAATCGGTGCTGCCTTCAACAATTGTGTTCTCTTTTTGAAAGCCTACCTCTCCACTTCAGTTTTTGCTTTTGACCTTTAACAATCGTGACTTGTTTCTTCCAAAAATGAATCAATATCGCGTTCTTATTCTTTCATCTAGAAACTTTTTATTTATCAGGGTCAACAGTATTTTCGAATGAACATTGATATACCAATAGATATATTGTGGTAAAAGAAATCTGACAACTTGTTCACTAAAAGAGATACAGTTTGAAAGACTACTGCCTGAATATTAAAAATGTTTAGCCTCACATTGATGTGTGACTGAAAGTTGATAACTCTAAATCTGGGCAATTGGCAATTTGGCAATCTGGGCAATTTAAGAGATGGCAATTTGTTTGTTGTAACATAAAGATTGATTTTGGCTTAGATATATATAAGTCTATTTGAGAATAGGCATGTATTAGATGTTTTACAGTGAGAACACAGTTGTGTATGCTGCTGTGTTTGCACTCTCAGTCCAAAATACTCCACAGAATCCCCCATCAGCCTCTTTGCTTATAGTTTATTTTCCTTATTATTCTATTAGCTTCCCTCTCCGACTTCCTGAAACATATTTCCTCCATCTTTAACTTTGGATTTCTGTGATGTATCAAATAGTGTCTAGCTCAAATGATTTTTGTTGCAAAGATCTTTTTTCCTTTTTTCCTTTTGCAGCAGAACAATTCCTGAAAACCGCTTTGTGATGGAAACAAAGAGAGGCTGGCAAGTGGAAGGAGAGATCAAGAGGAGGGGGGAAGTGAAATGATGGCTCACAGCTCTGGCAGATTGCATTAAATTCAAAAACAATCAAAGAGTGATCTTGGTATTTATTTCAGAGCCAAGCATGGTCCTGCAGGGTGTTTTAAGTGCTTTAAGTGAAACCAATCTCGAACCCCTGGGACATTCAGAGGGGACATGCTTTTAGAAAAGATGGCCAAACATCTTTGTTGCCTCTCCTTTCTGGTCTCTCTCGGTCCCTCTCTCTGTATCTCTCCCTCAAACACCCACATAACCATCTGCAATCACACAGTCTCCCTTTGCTTCAAGTGCCAGCCCAGATGCCCTTTTCCTACATTTAATGACTCACTATTTCCCGTTTGTAAGGCGTAGGGGGGCCCTACGCCTTACATCTTCATTTCCAACCCTTGATGTCTCAGTTCTCAGTTCACCTCTGCATGTTCCCTCTCTCAGAAACATTACATGTGAGACGCATACAGATATCAACACACATATGCAGAAACCCATTAGCAACACGTGTGTGCACCACACAGACAAACAACGGGAATGCAATCAGGCATAGTGACAAACCTAAAGCTTCCCTAAGGCGTGCCTCATTTGTCATAGTTGCATGCAGTTTCCTCATTTAGAACAGGTGGACTGCAAACTCTACTGAACTAGCTGCTGTGCGTATGTCTATGTGTGTGTGTGTGTGTGTGTGTGTGTGTGTGTGTGTGTTTACACAAATATATTCCTTTTCACTGCATCAGTATTCACACCAGCTCTCCACCTGTGCATAATTCCATAATTCCTCTGATAATGTTGCACCCTGAAAAAATGACATCTCTCTTTCTCCTCTCACCTCGTCTCAATCAGTTGGCCTTCTCCCCATCATTCTTCCAAACACACACACACACACACACACACACACACACACACACACACACACACACACACACTTTACTTCCTGTCTGGAGATGGACGTGTAATGCGGCTGCTTGTGTACAGAAGAGCTCCACTGTTTATACATATCATATACATCTGATTAGCCCTAATGAGATTAGCACTGACCTGTTATTCACCATGCATCACTGGGCTGCAGCTGCCGGGCACACACACACACACACACACACACACACACACACACACACACACACACACACACACACACACACACACACACACACACCGGCAGCATTGCCATCAGCATCAGAGTCACAGTGTCAGCGGGAGAGAGAGAAGCTCATTGTTTTCTTGGAGCCGAAGTCACTCTGCCCTCAGATCACAGACAGACCCATGGGGTTTGATGATTTGATAGAAGAAGGAGGTAATTATTCATTCATTTCCATAGTTTATATGTATTTGTGCTGCTTCACTGCACAGTTGGTGCCAGTATTTGAGTGCCAATTTCTGCTGTCAGATACATGACTGCTTTTCTAAACTGTATTATGTTTAGCAATTAAATCTTCACTTGTCAAGTAGGGTTTTTGCTAAAAGTTACACCAAACCATAATCTCACCCACCCCTCACTGAGTGAGATACTGCATTTATGTTGTCTGCCAAGATGAAATTCTCATGAGGAGGATGGACACTGGTGGGAAATTGCATACACATAACTTGGGATACATTTCACTTTTAGCGAGGAATATGGCCTCTTTCTTTTAAGTCCAAGAAACATATAGAGTTTACAGATTGTTCTGATTGTCTCTTGTTTTTGTATTATTGTACTAATTCAATTCTAATGTAAGATGAAACCATGTTTTCCTGGTATTGTTGTGCGAGACCTTGGGCAATAAAAAGACAATTAATGAAATAGTATTGTAGAATAGAATTGTGCAAACTTTCACTTCTAGAACAAAAATGTGAACACAAGAAGTTGAAAAACACTGAAATGCGACATATGTTATTCATGGGGAATATTATGGCTGTTTCAGGTCTTGTAGCAGGCAGTGTCAGATCATCTTGGTGGGTGGAACAGTCCTAGGGTGACTGCAGCTCAGAATGGTGCCATCTCTTTTTCTGTCCATAACTTTTACTCGCTCCTCGTCTCTTTCTTTCTGGCTGTCGATGTTCTGGCCCCGTCTCTCCTCAGTCCCTACCTTTCATCTTTATTTCTGCCTTGCTCTCTACAGTATTCCACTGAGCTGTGCGTGAGTGTTGCTCAGTCTGGGTATATGGGGAGCTTTGACAGTGTAGTCACTGTCATTCTTCCTCTTTTTTTGTGTTGGAGGTTTAATCCCTTTCTCACATTGCATTTCCACATGCTGAGGCAACGGAGCAGCCTTGTTGCATTTTTTTTTTAGGATTTTATTTTCCAGAAGTAAGACTGGCTTCTTCGGATGAGGATTCCTTGGCAACACATCCATTGATGGTGCTGGATTTATGTGAAAGCACATTCATGGTTTTATTGTAGATTTAAGCACACTTTAAAAGGGGATATAAAGGACTACATTGCAGAGTTTTTTTGTTTAAAAGAAAGCATCCCGTGGGAGTGTTGAGAGAGTAAGCTGAACTCTATGTCTATATACATTTATTCAGTAATGGTGGCTCATCGAATCAAATATTGAGAGATGTATAAATATTGACTAAACCTCCTCTTCATCCTCACACTGTACTTTTATCAATATCTTAGTGATTTCATGAATAACTTGCCTGAACTTGCCAATAAATATAATTAAACTTGGAAAAAGGTTGAAAACAAAGCATTTTGTTTACAAAGTGGGAGAATCAGTTCAAACATGCACAGGCTGCTCGTGCTACCTCTTCTGGTTGTTACAAACACATGATGCTGCTACCAGAAACACTTTTTTTGCAAACCAGATGTATCCCGATAAGAATGGGTCGAATTCTGTGTGAAAGCAAAATCAATAAGCAAAATATAAAAATGTAGTATGTAACAAGATGAAGAGTCTACAGCCAAGCTAGCAGCTCTGAGGCTGCATTCATGAACAGCTTTAAGCTAACAGCTAATGCCAGTATGTTAACTTTTTCACAATGGCAATAATAACATACTGATGTTTAGCAGGTATAAGGGAATGCTGGAATGCTAACCTTTGCTAGTTAGCAACACAAACACAAAGTACAGCTGTGGCTGGTGGGATTTTTTTTTTTGTAGATATGTCCTGGATGGAATACAATAAGGCTAATTATTATTAAAATGCATCATTTAAAATTGTTAAATTGCATTATATTTGATGACAATCCAATCAATTTCTCCAATTTCAGTAAGATATATCCTCCGGTGACCATGAATATGTGTACAGATTTTCATGGCTAACTAGCATCCATCCATTATCTTTAATCGCTTATCCTGTCGGTTGCGTGGAGCTGACATTGGGCGAAGGCAGGGTTCACCCTGAACAGGTCACCAGACTTTCACAGGGCTGACATTTAGAGACAGACAAGCATACACACTCACATCCACACCTACGGGCAATTTAGAGTCTTCAATTAACCTATTAGATTTCAGTCTAGACCTAAGTGGTGGACTGACGGACCTACATTGCCAGCAATAGAGCCATTTTAGCAGGGCTAAAAATGTCCCAGATTCAGGGTCTGGATTCAACTTGTTTCATTGCCTGCCACTGTGGCTGGTATATATATATATATATATATATATATATATATATATATATATATATATATATACTGTATATATATATGGGAATCACACAGGAGCTCTCAGCCTCCCCCACCCACGACACTCTCTCTCTTTCGCTCGACCACACACTCACTTTGCACTGAGCTATTCCTTCAGAGGAAATTGACACCTGAGGTAGCTAGAGAAGTTGATACAGTAACGAGTGGGCGTGTACCTCCATCCAATCATACGCTAACCTTACTAAATGTGTCTTTGTGTTGTGCGTTTTCTCTGTCCGCTAAAGTGGTCCATGGCCTTACGATGGGCTAATTTTAGACCCTGCACAGATTATTATAGCAAGTGCAGATGATAAACATCAAATTTGATATGTGGATAACTATTTTATTTAGTCTGACCAAAGAGGCTGAGAATGCTTTGAGCAGTGATGTCCCACCAGACCCTTCAGGAAACAGCCTGCTGTTGACAGGACTGTCCACTTGAGTCCACTTTAATTAGCACCACACTGCCTAACCTACATCTGATTAAGGAGCTGTTTAACACGATGGTCTTTCCTCATATCTAATCAGCCTCCAGTCACGTTTAGCTGAAGAAGCTAGTAGATACACACGTTTTTTCTCCCCTCACTTCATCAGCGACATATACTTCCCAAAATGTCCAGAGTAACAACGCTTTTACAATTCAAAGGATATTGTTCGGAAATCAGTTTGGCTGATGTGTTTGGTTGTTTATTTGTATTTAGCTGATTATCTTTCTTCCCCCCTCTTTCAGTGTAGTTTATTATGCTAAGACAATACACAAACGAGACATTGTGTGAGGATTTGGGCCGAACCCTGGGAGTTCTGCCCACAGCTGCGCCTCTTTCCCTGATCAGCTGATTCACAGCTGATTCTCGTTTCCTCTGATTACCTCCTGCTGTCAAATACTCCGGTCTTCCTCACCTCTGGTGTCAGTCCGTACCGTCTTCACCGTCTACCAACCTGGTCCCCCGCCCGTGAGTGGCTCCTGTGAGTCTTTTTCCTTTTGGACATCATGCTTGGTTTTACCTTCCTGCCAGTGTCGAGCCTCGGGTTTCACCTGCATGAAGAGAGCCTCCCGCTCGTTCCACGGAGTTCCGCGTGGAGGCTTGAGGATCCTGTTGCCTGTCCGTCAGCCCGCCGTTAACAGCCACCTTCCGGCTTGGACCGGAGAGGAGTTCGCGGACGTTATCAGCCACTTTCCGGCTTGGACCGGAGAGAGGTTCGCGGACGCTTCACGGCCACCTTCCGGCCCAGGATGGAGCGCGCTCCCGCGCTCCCATCTACAGTCAGTTCGCTGCCGTCCAGTCAGCGGCTTCTAGGTGCGCGTGTACGCGCCTCTAGTCAGCGTCCCACCTGCCCGCTGTTCGTGACTGTCTGCGCCCGGACCTTGTTTGTTTGTTTTGCCCGTCTGTCAGTTACTGTTTACCACCGGACTTTGTTAGTTTCTTCCTGTTCCCCTGCTGCAATAAACCTGGTTTACCAACGATCTCAGCTGTCCTGTCGCTGCATTTGGGTCCTTGAACACACCACATCACGACAGAACGGACTGACCTATTATGGACCCAGCAGCCAGGCAAGCCCTCAGAAGAGAGGTCTCCGAGATCAGCAGCAGGGTGCAAGGTCTCTCGCAACCCCGCCCCTGCCTCCAAGGTCAGACGGCGGGGACCCCGCAACCCGTTCGTGAGTCTTTCGTCAAGTGTCCCCCGCTGCCGCCCTGCAGCCGTCAAGTGTCCCCCGCTGCCGCCCTGCAGCCGTCAAGTGTCCTCCGCTGCCGCCCTGCAGCCGTCCCGTGTTCCCCGAGGCAGTTCCCCTGAGGCTAGTCCCCATAAGTCAATGCCCCCGAGCCTAGTGCCCTGAGCCTAGTGCTCCCGAGCCACTTGACCCCGAGCCATTTGACTGCAAACCTAGTGCCCCCGAGCCTATTGACCCCGAGTCTAGTGCACCCGAGTCTGGTTCCCCCGAGCCTGGTTCCCCTGAGTCCGGTTCCCCTGAGGCTAGTCCCCATAAGTCAATGCCCCCGAGCCTAGTGCCCTGAGCCTAGTACTCCCGAGCCAATTGACCCCGAGCCATTGACTGCAAACCTAGTGCCCCCGAGCCTGGTTCCCCCGAGTCTGGCCCCCATAAGTCAATGCCCCCGAGCCTAGTACTCCCGAGCCAATTGACCCCGAGCCATTGACTGCAAACCTAGTGCCCCCGAGCCTGGTTCCCCCGAGTCTGGCCCCCATAAGTCAATGCCCCCGAGCCTAGTGCCTCTGAGCCTAGTACTCCCGAGCCAATTGACCCCGAGCCATTGACTGCAAACCTAGTGCCCCCGAGCCTGGTTCCCCCGAGTCTGGTTCCCCCGAGTCCGGTTCCTCCGCTGCTGCCTCGCAGCCGTCCCTAGCCTTCGCTAAGTCAATGACCCCCGAGCCTATTGACCCCGAGTCTAGTGCCCCTGAGTCCGGTTCCTCTGCTGCCGCCTCGCAGCCGTCCCCAGCCTCCGCTGCTGCCTCTCGGCCATTCCCTGTCCCCCGGTTCCCCTTCAGAGTCCCGTCTGTCTCGCTCTACGGAGCCCCCGTCTGTCTCGCTCTACGGAGCCCCCGTCTGTCTCGCTCTACGGAGCCCCCGTCTGTCTCGCTCTACGGAGCCCCCGTCTGTCTCGCTCTACGGAGCCCCCGTCTGTCTCGCTCTACGGAGCCCCCGTCTGTCTCGCTCTACGGAGCCCCCGTCTGTCTCGCTCTACGGAGCCCCCGTCTGTCTCGCTCTACGGAGCCCCCGTCTGTCTCGCTCTACGGAGCCCCCGTCCGTCTCGCTCTACGGCGCCCCGCAGCCTCCGGTCCGTCCCCCCAGAGTACATCTGAGCGCCTGATGGCCGTCCTCTGGCCAGGTACCCGGACTGTTTGTTCCGTACTCCTGGTCCCTCCTCCGGCTCCCCTCCACCCACCCTAGGGGATTGTTGTTTTGGGTCGTCTGGGATCCGCCCCTTGAGGGGGGGGTACTGTGAGGATTTGGGCCGAACCCTGGGAGTTCTGCCCACAGCTGCGCCTCTTTCCCTGATCAGCTGATTCACAGCTGATTCTCGTTTCCTCTGATTACCTCCTGCTGTCAAATACTCCGGTCTTCCTCACCTCTGGTGTCAGTCCGTACCGTCTTCACCGTCTACCAACCTGGTCCCCCGCCCGTGAGTGGCTCCTGTGAGTCTTTTTCCTTTTGGACATCATGCTTGGTTTTACCTTCCTGCCAGTGTCGAGCCTCGGGTTTCACCTGCATGAAGAGAGCCTCCCGCTCGTTCCACGGAGTTCCGCGTGGAGGCTTGAGGATCCTGTTGCCTGTCCGTCAGCCCGCCGTTAACAGCCACCTTCCGGCTTGGACCGGAGAGGAGTTCGCGGACGTTATCAGCCACTTTCCGGCTTGGACCGGAGAGAGGTTCGCGGACGCTTCACGGCCACCTTCCGGCCCAGGATGGAGCGCGCTCCCGCGCTCCCATCTACAGTCAGTTCGCTGCCGTCCAGTCAGCGGCTTCTAGGTGCGCGTGTACGCGCCTCTAGTCAGCGTCCCACCTGCCCGCTGTTCGTGACTGTCTGCGCCCGGACCTTGTTTGTTTGTTTTGCCCGTCTGTCAGTTACTGTTTACCACCGGACTTTGTTAGTTTCTTCCTGTTCCCCTGCTGCAATAAACCTGGTTTACCAACGATCTCAGCTGTCCTGTCGCTGCATTTGGGTCCTTGAACACACCACACCACGACACATTGAAGCTAAGTGTGTTAGAGAAGGCAAAATCAAGGGCAAAGACAATGAATCTCTTTTTCTAAATTCCGTCTATCAATCTCTCTCCGGCTGCTGGTTTTTGCTCACAAAAGGCTTCTATGGACCGAGAGAGCGTCGGCGCTAATAATATTGATGCTGTGCCAAGCCCAGCTGGTGCTGCCCGGCACAGGGCATCGAGTGTCTGCTCTCCACAGTTGCGGTCTTTAAAAGGCCCTCTCCTCTGCCAACTGGGATCAGAGGGAGGGAGATCGCATTGCTGTAATGGACACAACCAACCTGTGGACCTGTGTGGAGTGCAGTCTGTTAGCTCTGTACAACACATACAACATCAAAGCAGCATGGTAGCCTATTCGACGTAGCTGCAAATAATATGTGTGTTATCAAAGCACTGCAGAGCAGGTTGTAATAACACCTAGAGCGTAAAATATAGCAATACATTAAAGAACAACTATCTGTGATGTATATTATTTGATTTAAACACAGGAAAAAATACACTATTTTTCAGCAGGGTCCCTTACATTAACAGTGACCAAGACATGCACTGAGTGGAATATTTTAAAGTTGAAAAATATATGCAGTAATTGCTTCACGGTTTCCACATCTCTTGTTACTAATTAGCTGACATATACTGTTTTTTGATAAAATAAGATAAAATAAGATAATCCTTTATTAGTCCCGCAGTGGGGAAATTACAGGATTACAGCAGCATTGCTCACAAGTGAATAAAAGAATAATAAAATAGAAACAAGTAATATAAATACATATAAATAAGCAGTAAAACAGTAGAGAAGAATATTAATATACAGACTGAATAGAAAAAGTATATATAAAAAAGTACTTAAACGTATTGCACGTAATATTGCACCAGGTGAATGATAAAGTGACCAAGTTCAGTTCAAAGTGTTCAATTGTCAATAATATACCAGCTGAAATTTGCTGATATGTTGATGGATCAGCATTTCAGCTGAATGAAATGAATCTGCTGCAAAATACTACTATGTGGATATTTACTGTGAGTACTGCAGAATTATTTCAGCTGCATGGTGAAAACTCACCTTTGAATAAATAAAATGAATCCTCAAATAAGAAATCCAACTTCCACTTTATTTGTGCAGCAATTCATATCAGGCAACATTACAGAACGTGTCCTCTATTCAATATCATATTGACTAGGGAACTCACAATTTGGCTCAACATCCACACTGAGGACCCTCATTTTGTGAAAAGGCTGCATGGATGAAGTTCACGTGGAAGAGGGGTGCATGTGTCGGTCTGGTCAGATTCCAAGCAGCCATGTGCTACCCAACAGCAAACGTGAGCCAAGTCTCCTCCAAACGTGGGGAATTGAATCAGCCATCCTACAGTATGTGCTTCACACTTACATGCAGTACAAAACAAACAAACACGTGTATGTAAACATGCCATGTAAAACACCTCCCAACCAGAACATAGCTGCCATCTAGACAATTCTTTTATCCCGCACTGCGTGGGTGGCCTCTTCTCTATTTCCAGCAGTGCTTGTTGATGCAGCGAGGTATCTGCTCTCTCCCTTTGTCTCGCCCTGTCTGTCCGTCCCTCTGTACATTTCTCTGCAACCCTGCTCCCTCCCTGTTTCTCTTCCTGTGTACACACAGTGTCACTTATCCGCGATGTATGCAAATGCAATGAAAAAAAACATACATATTGTAGTTCTCATTAAGCATACTTTTGAATCCTAATGTTAACAAAACATCCACGTAAATAGTTAAATATTACATTAAACCCTGTGGATATGATTGGAGTCTTTATTGATCTAGTAGCAGCAAATGTGTTTTAATAATACATGTCCCAGAGTTCAGTTCATAATGACGTATATCGACCACTGAGGACAGAAGACACACCTTGAGTGAAAGAAGATGAGCAACCAAGCAAACTGTTGCTAAGGGAATTTATTGTGAAATTGTTTTAATACATTTCTGATGAGGAAATCCACTGAATGAATGATTGAACGTTGCCTTTATGTAAAATGCACGCACGCTCTGGATTTTGTCTCCAGTGCTACATGCAGGGGTTCGTGATTTTCAAGCCCTGCTTACATGCAGATTGCAAACGGTGGCAGCGCCTCGTTTCACAAATACTCAGCCAGTCAGAAGTAGAGAGTTTGTTTTGATTTGTGAAATGTGTCAGAATTAACAGGAGAGGAAATTATCTTATGCTGCAAATTTAGTGAAATGGCACCTCGCATGTATCATTTCATGTCAATCTTTTGTGTGTGGGCATGCACTTTGTATCCCATGGAGGTAAGGCAGACTGCCATTAATGAGTAGGAGGTAGTTACATAATGCAAATACATTGAATAGCTACTGCTGATAAAATGCTGGCCATAAACAGCATTACACAATTACAATCTTAAGGACTATAACCATATATGTATGGAAAATATACTCGACAAAATCTTTACTTTTTACGTTTCTATGCATCTGTCTTTCCCCTTCCCTCTTAGATCATCTTTGTCACCAAAGCTTGTCATCAAACTGTATTTTTAGAATGCAAAAAGGCGAGTTACTTTTCTGTGTTGGAGACAAATTGTGTGTGTGTGTGTGTTTTTTCTTCACCTTTTTAATCATAGTCATTAGCAATTATTTACTGTACAGTATCCTGGGAAGGTTTGCCGAGCATGCATGTTCTTCTGCTGATTTGAAGTAAAAGGCCCTGCCGAAGGATATCTCAGTAATAGCTGCTGATGGAAAGGGAAAAATGGTTACCTTTGCGGATTCGTTTTATTGGATTGTCAGTATCTTGAGAATCTTCATGCGCCTGTTTTGTTTACAATTAATTTTGTCCGTGTTAAGCTAACATGCTTTTTACAGTGTCCCATGCCAACTAAAGCAGCAACCATATCATGTTAAACATATTACTAAAATAACCGCTCTCTACTAAAAAGAGAATCATCATATGAGCTATTACGCCGGAATAGCAGTGTTGACAAAGAGAACATCCCGCCCTCTGTTGTGATAATTACATTTCAATGAAATGTAGACATAAATAAAATGATGCAGATGTAAAAACTATCTGGCCCTAAAGCTTTAGTGAGACATACAACTGCGAAACTATTTTATTTTTTCACTTTTCCTCAATTATATACTTAGCTCAGTGAATGGGGATTTAAAAGAATGCAAATTACAATGAAGCGTTGAAACCAAATAGCTCATTAGCTGCAGGCAATAATTAGACACAGATGGGACAAAATAATAATCAGATGATCTATCTATAGCTATATATCTATATACATAGATATATAGAGATATATATCATTAAACAGGTTGTAGGTCCCTAACTACCGTTAATTCACATATAGATGGATAGGGATATGATTAAAGAGCCGACATAAACCAACAAGATCACACACACTTGCACGCTCATACACACACATGTCCAAGTGCGTTTGTGGCTGGGCGCTTGCACTGGGCCGAAGAGGGGCTTCTCATTATGTATCCCACCCTGAGAGGCAACACTCGGCCTCACCCGAGGCTGAGAGTGTCACTGTGATTATACACTACCGCGCATTAATGCGAGCCAAGTGGCGTGATAAAACATCACATGCACCTCTCGGCGCTCGTAACACCCCCACCCCCATCTTTCATGCCCGCTCTCCTCATTCTCATCAACTCCTCTCCTGCTGCCGCCATCTCACCTTCCTCAACCCTCTATCCCTCCTCCTCCTCCTCCTCCTCCTCCTCCTCCTCCTCCTCCTCCTCCTCCTCCCATCTTAGTCAATCAATCCTTCATGGAATCACAAGGTGACTTGGATGCCGTTGTCCTGGTAACCACCGTTACAAAACTGTTGCCTGGTCACCGAGCACAAACAAGCCCGGAGCCCAGCGAGGCTTCTATGTTGGAGAGAATGAGAACACGGAATGAGAGAAGGGAAATAAAAGGCTGGAAGGAGGGTCGGCCGGGGGTGAAGGTCACACACTGGCTGCTGCCGGCCACTTTCATTTAATGATACCCTTCAAGGTCGCTTTTCAGCAACGAGCACTGTAGCATAAATTGCAGGGCAGATCTGTAAATTAATTAAATGCATTTGAGTTGCAGAAAAAAACTAATATTATTCTAATCCAGACGTTTATAATGTAGGTATGTGCTATTTGTCAAATTCACCAGCAGAACGTTTTTTCCATTAATCCTTTATTATACCAATAAAATGACAACGTTTTTATACTCGTGCTGCTGTTTCTTTATTGACGCATTCTAAGGAATCCTCTTAGGGCGAAACACTCTCAAGAATAAAATACATCGGAGCCGGGATTTATAAAAAGAGCACTCTAATGAAGTACTTTATCAAGCTTGCTGTAGCCTTTGGACGCATTATTCATTATTTAACGGCGGTTCTAGTCCAGTGAGATATGTCAATACGTAGTATAGGATATGACAAAATGATTCATGCAATGCTAATGAATCAATTCAACTTTCTCCACTAATATAATTTCCGGCGGAGGGAAAAAATAATCAAGTGATTTAACCTCTTTGTGCATTGCTTTAATCTTTTTGCATACAGTAACTGCTTTGCTTGATTTTGACACATGAGAAAAAGAATATGCATACTGTTGTTTGAGAGAAATATTAATGAGATACTACTATATTTACAGCTGTTTGTACTGTATGTTTATAGTGAACTATATAGTGTGAATTAAGGCTGTGACTGATGTATGAACTGGCTCCTCCGTCTTTTAGTATTTGATGAAAAGACAAGTCTTTCATTACTCAGATTACTGATACCAGATTTTAGCTGGCCAGAAGAAAGAAAAGCTGTTGGAAAGCAGGAAAAAGAAGGTGTTTGTCTGCAAGGAAAGGCGTTATGAGGGAGGCGGAGTAAATTCACTGTTTACAACAAACCCCAGAGAGGGACCTTGAATGTCCGTGACGGGCCCCATTCCCTTTTTCACTTTCAAATCACCTTATCCCACGATTTTTTGGATGCCATCCTAAAAATCCAAGGCCATTATTTCCATCCAATTTGTTCCCTCTCTCTGCATGAACACTGACAGATTGTCATATTTTGGCCACGCTCCCGGAGGAGAGTTGTGAGAGGTAGGAGGGCAGATAAACGGCTATTACCATTCACACCACCTCATTACGGAGCATTTAGACCCGGGAGCACCAGCCCAAAAGCACCACGCAGAGGGCGTGCATGGGACTTGTGATTGACAACTGGAGCTCCTTTTTTTTTTAAATGCACAGTCATATTGCTTCAGAAATACCATTCAATACACGCAAGTGCTTGCAGATCAAACCCCCAAAGGTGCTGTTGCGGTTCAAATGGTTCCAGATTGATTTGGTCCTTTAGACAGATATGAATGAATTGCAGCTATAAAAATGTTTTTGCATACACAGCATAACATTTGCATTACGTAAGCAGCATATAAGAGTTTGAGCCTACTGTCATGAATCCATCCAGCAGGCCTGAGTCCGGTTTGGGTGGAGCTTGTAGCCGCTCCATTGACCACTTCTCGATGATCGACGACACCTGAGAGTTTTCTGTGTTGAGGATGCGAAACCCAGTCATGTTGACTCCGCTGTAACGATAGGGATCCATGTCGAGAGCAAAAATGTCCTGGGTGCATAAAGATGAAAGTTTAGATGTGTTTGAGCTGCACAATATAATTCATTTATCATCTTTGTTGTACACCTGTGCATCTCTCACGTGTCTTCAATGATCAAGATCAGATATTTGAGGGGCAGCTTTAACAAGTGATTGCAGAAGAGTGCGGTTGAAGGTATTTCAGGAGCTATTTTATCCCGTGCTGAGACAGCAGCCTTGATGAAGTCAATGTTTTCAAGGTTACAGGCAGGCTTTTGGTGGACTGCCATCTATCATGTGGAAGTTAAAGGACAACCCAATCGTCCTGCATACAGCATGTCTGGCATCTCACCAGGCAGATGTCTTTGGGATGCAACAACACAGTTGACAGGACAACAGCAGGTGATGGACGCAGAATGGGGCTGCCACGGTCAATGTTTGCTGTCCTATTTCAAAAGCCGAATGGATGGCTCGGTACCAGTATACAGCCGCTTTGGCCGGCACAGTGGCCTCCAACTGGCCAAACACTGGCTGATGTTAATGTAGGCATGTTTCCACCCTGACAAGCGGCAGCATGCAGCTGACGGAGGTCTATAATCATTATTCTCTTTTCTTTCCCAATGACATACCTGCTGTCACTCACTCCCCTTTCATCTAGCCAGGTTCTTATGTGGATGCACAAGGGATAGTTACATGTTCTGTGCACTGGTAAATGTCTTTTTCAGGTCAGTTTTCTTCGACCTTTCCCTCAGACCTTCCAATTGGGCTCCAAACAACACAGCATGCCATTTGTTTGTTAGCTATAATGAACCAAATGGAGATAGTCTCATCTGCTCAGGGCCATTATCTGAGCACTCTGTCTTCTCTGGGCTCAGTAAAGATGTGCTGCTGTTCATCTGCAACGTAGCAAACAATCTTTGTAGTGGATAGATCAAAGAAATTTGGAGCACTTCAATCGCTGCCAGAGTCAGAATAAAATATATCCAACTGTTTTTGTTTCCTACACTCAGGGTTGCGGAAAGCCACATGCGGTGAGAAGGTTGGTGAAGAATTGAACAAACTGAAGTTTAACTTTCAGAACTGATGCTTTAAAATACAAAGAGTATATTTATAATCAAATACATGACAATGAGTCAGCTTTTCAATGGTATGTATTTCTATCAACACAAATGCAGGTTGTAGTTAAGGTTCATAATGCTTAACACAAAAGGAAAATAATAGCACGTTTTTCCTCTGACTGGCTCCTGGTTGAGTCATATTTAATGTTATTCTCAGAGAGGAAAAAACCTTTCAGACACTTAGATAGATGATGTGTTTTTGCCTGACAACAAGCCCTGCAAAAAAAAAGTAGATAATACTTACAAAAGATGACACCATAGTATATACTTGCTTTTGTCAACATAAAAAAAAGAAGTGCCAATGTACTCACCAGGGTAGTAAAAATATAATGGTAGTACTCTGTCATCATACCCATGGCCAGGGCCTACGGGGAGAAAAGAACATTTGGTAGCGACTACAAATCAAAGATTTATAGCTTAATGAAAATGTGACTATTCATTTAATTTAAATTATTCATTTTGCCTGTAACCTGTATAGTCGGACACTAACATCTCTGAGGAAAGGATCAGTTTTACATTAAAAGAGACCAGAGGCATGTCGAGACCATTTTGAGCTGGTGATTGATTGAGAGAAATATTGAATTAGCATAACACTTGTGGCCATAACACATACAAGAAAGCATTGCAGCTTTTTTGTGTGTGTTAAAAGCTATTGTCAAACAGTTTATGTTTTGTTTGCCGTATTCAAGTATTCACCTCAGCTGTAATAATGCTGTGATAATTCACACAGTGCAATATGCTTCAGAGAAGACTTCATTTAGTTCAATAAGAACCCCCATTCTCATAAATAATATGTATTTTATCAAATTAATTTAACATGCCTGTGAGCAGAATTAGACGTTCTAATTAAAAAACCTTTATTGTGCAATGGAGAGCTTCCATTATGATGGGTCAGTAGTAGAGATCTAATATTCTAGAAAGAGATTAAGGATACACAGAGCAGAAATAGGGATCTGAATCATTTGCATCACTGCTTAAAGAGAGAAGGAGTAATAAAGGGAACCCTATACTGTATGAGCTTATTGTTTCAGAGCATACACATAATGAGTGAACTTTGAGTCTATGTATTGAGTACTGAGTCCACGCTTCTATAAAGGGCAATTACGTACATTTTGGGACTGCAGGTGATTGCATTTGAATTTAATTCAGGAATCCCGATGATACAATCACTCATCCTAAATGTAGCCCACTGTTGCATTAACTTAACTGCTTTTAATATTTATATATTGAACTTAAATGTGATTATTATATATATATATATATATTACTGTTACATAAATAAACATGACAGTATTATGAAATACATATATATAACATAAACAATTTTGTAAAATATATAAATAAAATAATATATATAAATCATAGGTGAAAACAAGATTGTCACAGAGAGTGACATTATGAAATGAAAAGTGATATTGTGAATTAAATCACATTTTTAATGAACTCTGTTATTATTAGAATAATACTAATTTGATAGCTTTACATACTTAATTTACATTTAATAAATTCATGTTTATTTAACATGCATTTATTCAAATGACTATTCATTTAATAATTATTCATTATTAATCAACTTATTTCATATTAATTACTTTGGGGTGCCATACATAGTCCCCAGGTTTGTCTTTGTTGCAATGAATTACACTATCCTGGCTCATTAAACTGGGCTCATACCTGTTTCAGGATCCAGGCAGCCATCTCGTGGCCACAATCAAAGATGACATGGAACTCCTTTGCCTTCTTCATCTCCTTCAGAAGTGGCTTGGCATCCTTGGTCTCCGTGGGCAGCTGTCGGATCTTCAAACGAATGTTGTATCGTGACGGTGCCTTGATCAGCTCCTGCAGTCGAATGAGACCTGCAGACAAAGAGGACACATAGTGCGAAAAAGGAATTTTAAGAGCAGCTACACAGTGTTTGATCTGCTGCCATTTTTAAGTATCCGCGATGCTGAGGAGGCCACACAAAAAAACCAGCTGGATTCAGGTTTTCTCATCAGAAAAAGGCTCATATGCATGCATTCCTAATCCACAGTCTATTGATCCTCCTACTCATGCTTGGCAAGCAAACAGACGGTTACAGACCTATCAAGAGAATTAACACCAACCCAGCACATTGCACCCTTTTGTACCAAAAGCACAAAATGGAAAGAACCTCAATCTGCACCCTCCTACAGAAACCTCCAATAGAAGCCTCCAAAATGTAAGTTTGCTCTTGTCTTCCATGATACCAAACAGCAGCATGGTAAAATGTTCAATTTTATCCTGATGGAAAGCTGCGGTCAATCCCGCCTCTCCGGCCTCTCTCACACACTTCAGATGTGCTCTGATGAGAGAGGCTCTGTTTGCCCAGCTTGTACTTGCCCCTAGGGAGCCTGACGCCACCGTCACATATTGAGCTACAATCTTCACCTTTCATTTCTCGGCCACACACTCAGGGAGAAAGCTCTCCGGGAGATACTGCGATGAGATTACAATGAGTTTCTCCCTCAGTAAAGAACTTCAGAGTGCGGGATGAAAGAGGCTGGATTGATGGGAGAGATGATTACTTGTCATGGGTATCAAAATGGATGGAGCAGTGAGGATAGTTTGGGAGGGAACTGTAGAGAGATAGGATTTTTTTCTTCTTTGTGGAACCACTTTAAAATATAGCTCAGCCTATTTTTTATTTTGAAATGAAGTGCTGTGTGAGCAGTTTAATGGTCTTACTGTGAGTGGGGCTGGGTCTCCCTGAGGCCTATAGAAGGATTGGTGTGAAAAACGGGCATGCCGTTCTATTCTAAGGAGGAATACCGAACCACCTAGAGATTTCCTCAGGTAATCCCAATAGATCCCTACTCTAGGGCATGTCCACATCTCCCTGTTTATGTTCGTGCCGACACTTGTGGGAGGTGTTAAGCAAGAAGAAAAAAACTGTCAAGGGAGCTCAACGTTTGGGAAACACTGTCAGTGTCAATGCTTGTGGGCTCTGGCTAATGCCTTCAGACTTTCCCCCTGGATCTCCTAACGGCTGTGTGTGAATATTTTATCCCCTCCGATAGTTTTTCCTGCCAGCCGTCAGATAGGCTCCAATCAGCAGCACAGGGCCCTGGAGCATGAAGCTGTGTGATTACAGCCTGGAACCAGGTGGAAGCGGTGGGGGAAAGCAACGTGGCTATGCAGCTGTCACACTTTTCAGGGCGTCAGGTGTGTTATAGCAAAAACACTCCACAGAGGAGGCCCGAGCCACTTCTATCTGACAGAGAGGGAGAGGCGAGAGGTCACGTTTTGGCATCTCACTGGGGCAGTTTGCTGGAGAATGAGGGTGTTAACATACTGAGCTCCAAGGCAGGAAGCAAAGAGAGGTCAAGGAGATGAGTCAGAATAATGTGGCAAGTGGGACGAGTCATTGGGATATATAGTCTGAGGTTAGCGTGCGGGCGCTAGCTTGCTGCAGGATTGGCGATTATAAAGATGATGGAAGAAGCAAAATAGCGGTAAAACTATCACACTGCTTGTTAAAAGGAACACAAAAGGTTTTACATTTCTATTTAGGGGCCCAATTTAGGATCTCAACTAATTAATTTGCTCAGAGTAGGGAGTGAATTCGTTATGCAATCTGTCTAAAATGTTAACCTCCTCTCAACTCAGTCTAATGTACCTACATGAAGCTGTCAGGCACATCACGCCAAAGAGCTCATGAATTGCGAATGGACATTTGAATATTGTTATCTTTGCTGGAGCGATTACACTCATAAAAATATCCCTGTACTCAAGCTAAAATACGACTTGTCTTCTAAAATGCATATTCTGAGCCTCTTCACAAAGTCACAGGACATACAAAATGGCTCACAGACACATTTGATAGCCACCCTTTAGAAATCAAGTGTCTCTGTGTTATTAACGTCTGTTGTCAGCCCCCTCATACTACTACTCTGCATTGCATTAATCTGAAGAGACACTGGGTCATTCTGGGTATTGCTGTTCTCTTTTTTTCTATGCTGCTGCTCACTCTCCTGGAAGACTGACATGGGCAGCACCTGCAGGACTGAGGCAGAACAGTAAGCTATTGATTTCTGAATTAACTTGACAAGTTACAAAGCACTCACTGAACTCTGAGCTGCAGTGCTTCTTTTGTAGTTCACCTACCTCTTTTTTTCTGGACATTTTAAGGTGTGAAGGCCACATGTTTTAAACACTGTCACACTAAGCAGGCAAAACAGAAGCACCACTGGAAGATGAAGACAGACACCGACTGTACCTGTACCTGTGCTGTCGTCATACACCACAGTGACTGTTCTCCATTTGAAGAAGTGCACCAGGTCGAGGATGGCTCTACTGAGGGAGGAGAAGTCGGGATACAGGCTGACATAGTACGAATCCCTGTTGTCGGACACTTGATGCTTCCATTTGGTCTGGACGTGGGGCACTCCCAAAGCATTACAGATGGATTGGACTGCATTGGCCGATGAGCTGTGTGAGGGGCCAAAAATGGCCGCCACCCCGAGGGAAAGCTGATCACATGCTAGAAGGGTAACAAGAGGAAGAAGGAACAAGTTAGCTTAATGCTTTAAAATGGTCACAGCCCAACTAGAGGGGAGACGGCCACACGGATAATGCAATACCCATCTCTGCCAAGGGTTTTAGACTATTCCATTAAACATTTACTAAAGTCGTGTTTAGAGGGTGTCTGACTACTCTTCCATCATAGTGCATACATTTTACACTCAACATATTGGTAAATACAGTGCACGATTGTGTTGGATCTCAGACACAGCCAATGATTGGGTAAATGTATATTTCTCTGTTCGTCTCCACTCGTTGGTATTTAATGTTTAATCCACATAATCTGTGAACAATTACACAATCAATAGCAAACATTTGAATTGTTTTTGCAGAAACATGTTTTAACCGAGTTTTGGATGATTTTTCCTTGCTCGTTTTGAATGTTGTGTACTCATTTATAAATGTAGTCTTCCCTAAGATTTTCTCTAATGCATCGGAGCCATACGACTAACCATTTATGTATTCATTTCGGAAAGAAGTTGTTGCAAATCAAAATATCTGTTAAACAATTTCATTGCATATCTCACCTTTCCTGGAGGCTTCAAAGCTGTCAAAGATGTTTATTCTCTGGATGTCATAGGTCAGCGTGGTGTTAGGGAGCAAGGTGCGGTTCCTGTTGATTGTGTTCAAGGCAAATTTAAAGGCTAGTTCCTCCGCACCGGAAGGGCCGCTCTCAATGGATTCAAATATTCCTCCTGAGGGTTAAATAAACAAAAATAACAGCTGAGAACAAGCCCTGTGAATAAGCACTTTCTTCTCCTGTAATAACAGTAGATTCCTTAACACATTTGACATTCAAGTAAACGGTCGACATGATGCAGGCAATTACAGCTCAGGCAGAGTTATCATTTTTTAAACTGGTGCTATTGTGTTCAAGGCTTTACAGCTCAGTCAGACGTTGACATGGAACTGATTTACAGTGCCGATAAGGCGTCTGGATCTCAACTAATTTGCATTATGTGGCAGTTGTCAGTGTAATTATAGGCAATTAGTTACATTAGGAGGTGAGTTCAGGGGTGAGTGCCCTTCTTTAACTCCCTCACTCAGCCTTGGCAGAAAGGTTCCTTATTCCACTTTGTCCCATTGATTTCAACGATTCTCAAATGAGAGAGCAAAGAAAGACAAGAGCGCAGGGCGCTTAGAAATGAGGGCAAAAAGACAAAAGAGGAAGAGGGAAGGAAAAACAGAGCCATGGGAGGAACCAGTAAGATATGTAACGAGGAATAGAAAGAAGGGCGAGAACAGAAAGACAGACAAAAAGAAGTAGAAGGCCAATCAAATCAGAAAACATCAGGAAGCTTTTAATTATAGTCATTAAAAACAAATCGACTCAGAGGTTGAAATGATTATTTCTGCGTCATATTTGACTCTTGATTTTTAATAGGAGAGCATTCTGAAGGGAGGTTCATGCTGTGCCTGCCCGAGAAATCTTGTTAACTTTTAGATATATGTGATTCACACCTCGGGATGCTCATTAGTTGTCAAAGTAAAAGCCAACAACACACAAAATAAACAATACACGCTGTTTCACCACACCGCATGAGCCAGACAATATAATTACCATCGCAAAGTAAGGTGTTGTCAACTTAAAACAGCTCCTTTCAGACTTGTCAATTATTTTGAGCTGAACAAAACCGAATAAAGCTCCAGATGGTCCATCAATGTGGTTCAGAATCCTAAACAAAGCAAGGCAATGTTTGAACAGACTACCGATGTGTTATATTTAAAGATTATGACAAGACATTATTTACCTGCATTCATTTGTCAATCAACAAAAACGCATGTCAATAAATCTGACACCAACTTTATAAGGACATATTGTAGAGTTATGATCAAATATGCATGCTCATTTTTGAACAAAATATATAATGTTTAGTTTCAATCCATCCAATATACAAACGAGGACATACTATCTCAGGTGTTATTGGGGTCATAGAGAATAATGATGAGTATTTTCACACATACATCATTAGAAAGAGGTAAAGTCATGTTGTAGGTGGCGCAATACGCTAATAATATGGTTTCAAAGAGAAAATATATGTCAAACAACTGAAACAGCTGTCGAGTCAAGCAACTACTTTAACATTTCGAAATGAACATAGTAAAAAAAACGAACCGATGTTATGAAAGCTGGTACACCTTTGAGAATGGACAAAATCCCGAGAAAGCTCTGCAGAAATCAAACTTAAAAGAGAATGTATGACGTGAGGAAAAAAAAAAGATGAAAGCGGGCTCTGAGAAAAACTCTTGGAGTCAAGAGCTGAGTTCAGCGATCCATCCACGGCTCCCGTCCTCTCGGAGGACAGAGAGTCGGTTTGACGAGAGGCAAACTGAAAAAAAGTTTAACGCCTATTTATCGATTAAATTACAGAGAGGAAAGGAAAAGAGACTGAAAGAGAAGAAGACAGAGGGAGTGAGGCCGTTTTTAAAGAGCGGAGAAAGAGTGAGAGAAAGAGTGAGAGCTGCACTGTAACAGACACAGCAGCTATAAATAGCGGCCGGCTATGGCAGGAAGGGAGAGAGAGGGAATGCAGGAGGGAAAAGAAGAGGTCATTAATTTGAGTTTCATCACTGTCACCATGCCACACATATACACTCACCTAAAGGATTATTAGGAACACCATACTAATACTGTATTTGACCCCCTTTCGCCTTCAGAACTGCCTTAATTCTACGTGGCATTGATTCAACAAGGTGCTGAAAGCATTCTTTAGAAATGTTGGCCCATATTGATAGGATAGCATCTTGCAGTTGATGGAGATTTGTGGGATGCACATCCAGGGCACGAAGCTCCCGTTCCACCACATCCCAAAGATGCTCTATTGGGTTGAGATCTGGTGACTGTGGGGGCCATTTTAGTACAGTGAACTCATTGTCATGTTCAAGAAACCAATTTGAAATGATTCGAGCTTTGTGACATGGTGCATTATCCTGCTGGAAGTAGCCATCAGAGGATGGGTACATGGTGGCCATAAAGGGATGGACATGGTCAGAAACAATGCTCAGGTAGGCCGTGGCACTTAAACGATGCCCAATTGGCACTAAGGGGCCTAAAGTGTGCCAAGAAAACATCCCCCACACCATTACACCACCACCACCAGCCTGCACAGTGGTAACAAGGCATGATGGATCCATGTTCTCATTCTGTTTACGCCAAATTCTGACTCTACTATCTGAATGTCTCAACAGAAATCGAGACTCATCAGACCAGGCAACATTTTTCCAGTCTTCAACTGTCCAATTTTGGTGAGCTCTTGCAAATTGTAGCCTCTTTTTCCTATTTGTAGTGGAGATGAGTGGTACCCGGTGGGGTCTTCTGCTGTTGTAGCCCATCCGCCTCAAGGTTGTGCGTGTTGTGGCTTCACAAATGCTTTGCTGCATACCTCGGTTGTAACGAGTGGTTATTTCAGTCAAAGTTGCTCTTCTATCAGCTTGAATCAGTCGGCCCATTCTCCTCTGACCTCTAGCATCAACAAGGCATTTTCACCCACAGGACTGCCGCATACTGGATGTTTTTCCCTTTTCACACCATTCTTTGTAAACCCTAGAAATGGTTGTGCGTGAAAATCCCAGTAACTGAGCAGATTGTGAAATACTCAGACCGGCCCGTCTGGCACCAACAACCATGCCACGCTCAAAATTGCTTAAATCACCTTTCTTTCCCATTCTGACATTCAGTTTGGAGTTCAGGAGATTGTCTTGACCAGGACCACACCCCTAAATGCATTGAAGCAACTGCCATGTGATTGGTTGATTAGATAATTGCATTAATGAGAAATTGAACAGGTGTTCCTAATAATCCTTTAGGTGAGTGTATGCTGTGCTTCCTTACTTTATGTTATAGTATTTTTCGGTAGAGAATTGAAACAGGTGACATGGAGAGGAAAAGAGAGATGGATGTCGCCGTGGAAGATGAGAGTTGAGAATTCAGAGTAAACCTGTAAAGGCACTTTAGTACATGTTTTGTGCTTCACTGTCATTGAGTGATAGTAATGAGGTTCTCATGCGTCGGTCCTCCTGCTATACGGCAAAGGGATGTGAACATGCTGCTATTCATGGCATTTCATTTCACTGAAATTGCACATTAATCTGAAAAAGAGCGAATACCAGAGAATCACCATTAAAGATGATTGGAATCGTGTCAGTCTGACCTAATAGATAATCATTACACCATTGCCCCGAGGGAGCAGACTGAGCTCCACCGGGCTGTTCAACGAGTTTGAAAATGAGTTTAAGGATATTAAGTTATGCTCATCCGATTTCTTTGGCATGCTGTATGACTTGGACATGCTGGTTTGAAACTAACTAACATATCTTTGAGAACACAGAAGAGCAGAAACATCAAATTCAGTCCACAAAGGGTTACATTTAATATGTCCAAGGAGATTACAAGCATTGCGTTAAAGAAAATTAAATGTTTTTTGTTTTATTCGATGCTCTTTGGAGTGTAGCATGTTACATGAGAATATATGGTAGCTTTATAATAACTACACACTATTTAGCATTAGTAAAGCATGAGTAAACACTTAACTCATCAACTCATCATAAAGCATTGTTCCAACATGAACACTCATTAGTGCTAGAATTCCTTAATTTGCTATATATATTAATTTATAAATGGGTAATCCATTGTTTATAAAGCATAAAATCCAATCATGAAACGCATAATAGTCAAGCTTATTAATTAATAATAAAACATTTATAACTGTGTTTAATAATTGCATACTAATGAGTTACTAATGAGTGTTGGAACAATGCTTTATGAATGATGAATTAAGTGTTTACTCATGCTTTACTAATGCTAAATAGTGTGTAGTTATTATAAAGTACCGAATATATCTTGACTATTGTTTAAAGTAAATAATGAATGTAATATTAAGCTTCCTTCCCAAACTGAATTTTGGTCGTAATTTAGCTTGTAGTAAACAATATTGTATCAACCGTCTACCCGTCCTCCTCTTACTAGTCGGTGTTGTGGTCCATCTGATTGCAGGTGTGTGAGTTACAGCTTGAGATAATCAGTGAGTGCGTGTGTGTGCACGCGTGTGTGAATTATGGTGCCATCATTGGGACGGGTGTGAATTATAGTGCAAATGAAAGCTCCTGAGTGAGTTATGAGCTGGATAATCACCCTGACGAGAAAAGCGGCCTGGTGATCTGTGTCTATGTGTGTGTGTGTGTGTGTGTGTGTGTGTATGTGTGTGTGTGTCTGAAAGTGGAAAGGAAAAGAGGGCTCTATGTAAATTTGACTTCCTTTTAATGTTTATTGACTTTGATAATACTATTAAAATAAAAATAGAAATACATGTTCTTTTGAATATAAATCATTCATACATCCCAAGCAATAGTAATGAAAAGACCTATATATATATGGACAGGTGATGAAAGTATGTATCACTGATGGTAAAATGTATTCTACTGCTCACATGCTGCTCTGAACAAGAATTACAACTTACACCATATTTCAGTGACTTCAGTTCTCTGTAATTACGAGCAGGGGAAGGGAATTTAGTAATAAAAGAAAAAATATTTCCAACTAAACCATGAAGGAAACTACAATTAGCCCTCTCCACTCAAGGATGCTCTTATTCGCTGTAAGATGGAAATCAGATGTGTTGCCATGGCGACTCATGCATATATATATATATATATATATATATATATATATATATATATATATATATATATATGCTATGGCTGAGAGGCATCGGCAGTTTTGGGAATCTGGGCAGCTGATTGGTGGAGGACGGGCGTTGTGATAGTGCGGACAGCCCGTCTCTGTGACTAATGGCCGGCAGTGCAGCTGCAGGATAGTGGTGGCCTGTAAGGTGGGTGCCATGGCAACCAGCGAGCAACCCTGTCGGTAGGGCAAGTGGCCCAGGTATGAACGTGAAGTCGCTCAGTTAGGCCTAAACCTCCACCCACCACACCCTAAAACCCTGCACTGTGCATGTCCTCCTTCCGTCTTTCAGCCGGCGCTTGGAGCCAATAGACGAAGAGGCAAAAGTGATGGAAAAGCTCCATAAATATCCCTGAAATTCCCGACGGGAGCGCTCCCTGACATGTTTGGCGGTGAATGGGACATGATGCATGAAGGCCTGCAGAGAGTCGCCGCCCCTGGTCATTAATCTGAAGATCCCCTTACGGTAGGCTGACCTTCCTTATGCTGCACAAGGGCCAATTCTCTGTCACGCTGAAAATCCCCAGAAATCTGACCAGGGCATCAACTGTGCAGGAGGCTCTGTCGTGCCATACCACACAAACTGACCATTATTTCAAGGAAATTAAGTCCTGGCTTACAACATATCATTTGTTTGGGCTGAGTACTGACATTTATTGTCTTCTATCTTCTACATGTACATGCTTCTTTAATATTGTTAGTAGCAGAGGAGAAACATAACAGTGTATTATTGGTGCCTTGGTGATGTAAGGGCAAGATAAGGGAAGCATTAAACTTGGTTAATAGAGGTACATTTTACAAGCTGACACTTGATAGAGATCTTGCTTTAGTCTAGTAAACTTGTCTAGAAGCCAAAGTTCAGCTTAAATCAAATGAGAGCTATAAGAGTAAATGAAAAACTGGTGTTGGAGTCATATATTTTGTTTGATTATAAATCATGTTATATAATTAATTATTATTAGAAAAGAATAGAGTAAAGAGCTGAATATGAATTCAGGTGGTATATAGCATACAATACCAAGATATAAAAACACAAATAAGCACAAAAAAAGTCAACCAATACTGTGAGTCATCAATCAATCAATTACTTAATCACTGTAGAGTTACGGAAACTGAACATGAAACCCTTAGAAAGCATCTTATGTGAACAACAGTTTAAATGTTGTAATCTGACTTGTTTGGCTTGTTGTGTGTTCGTTATCACGGGTGGAATCACTCTTGTCACCCTAAAGCCTCTTGACACTGGACTGGACTGTCACCTGCCACGGCTCCCCGTTAAGCCTCAGGCTGACTCACTCTGCAACATACTCGCGTGAACACATACGATCACGCACTCTTAAGATTGAGCGTAAGTAAACCTGTCAGGGAAGAAACAACTGAGTCTGGAAGAAAATGTGAATATAAAGCCCACGGCTGCAGCATTCAGAGATACCTTTCAAATGTACGTTAATTTACACTAATAAAAATGAGCTCTACCATTGCCAAAAGGTCAATTTCATCTTCTTCAAATAGAAATGGGTGCCACCACCCTCATCCCTGACCCAGCTGCAAGCAGGAAACCAGTGATCATGAAACATGTATTAATTCTGAGCGCTGGCAACAGATGTGCTAATTTGCCCGGCTCTCGCTATTCATAATAATGTGCCAGCTCCCTCCTCAAAATATGTGTTAATTTGCAAGGGCTCATTGTTGATGTGCTAAACTACCGGCTGACATTTTGTGTGCTAATTTGTCAAGCAGGGACCCCTTTTGGTACTAATTGTGCCAAACTGTGAGTACACTTTCACAGGCCTCGAATTGCCGAAGTCCCAAATGACTTCTGTCTGCTTGCAGTTTCTAACCTCTCCACTGCTCTCAATTTGTGAATGCAACTGCAAAGAAATACTTACCCCTGTGAAAATAAGATGTAAAACCACCAAGTACACGCGCTCATTTTCTCACACACACACACACACACACACACACACACAAATATGCACGGCTTTTTGAGATAGATGAGCCCTTTAAATACATATTGGAGTGAAATCATAGAAATAGAATCAGAGTTGCAGGATGACAGGAGGGTCAGAGCAGCGGACAATTTTCCCGTTGACATTGTGACCCTTGTAGCGGAAAACTTCCGTATAAACCAAATCGACTCATGGCAACTGGCAGACTTTATTGAGGTTATGGCTTTGCAATGGCGTAGTAATGTTACAAAGCATAGAGCCAGTGTAAAGCATGGTAGAAGTAGCGAGCTTACTCGTTGACCCCCATGTCTTCACGCTACACTGGTTGCAGAAAATGAGCCAAGCAGCTGGCTGGTGGCCAGCGGCAGCGCTGGGTCTAACAGTCCTGACCCGCTCCAGAGAAGGACTGTTCTATTCCTATTCTATCTGGTATCATCAAACACTATATAAGAATAACTGCCGTTTCCAAGAAGAAGAAAAAAGCTAGTTTACAATGATGATGTGCGATATTAAAATGAACTATTTTGCTGAAGTATTCAATAATATTCTCTCCTGCAGTAACAGCAACATGTGTGTGCACAACATAGCGGTATCCTCTTGAGTTTCAAATACCTGCTTGGACAAAAAATTAAAAACAGAGAGAGACCAGCGCATGTTTTGTAGTGTCAGTACGATAACTTAATTGCCTGTTAATCATCAAACTATATTTTACAACAAACACAGATAATGCTATTTTGAGTTGCAACTTCAAATCAGTTTATCTTGCAATTATGTTTTTTGATTGATTGATTCATTGTTTGGTCTGTAATATATATTATGTCCAATCGTGATTCCTTAACGCACAAGGTGACGTCTTAAAATAGCTTGTTTTGTATGACCTTCAAAACCATTTCTGTTGATCAACTCCTCGATTGATGATGAGTCCTTTCGTTTTTTTATTATTTTCAATCCTCAAGTAAACTGCTTTGCAAGCACAAGTCATAGCATGCACTACATGTAAAAATGTCTCGTCTGTCTAAATTGAAAATATGAATATTGTACCAAGTGTCATTCCTACTTGTGGAGGTGAAACATGCAGTTTTTAGAACTCATTCAGTGCAAATCACATGCTACTACCAATCATGTATCAGGCCTGCAGTCACAACATCCAGACAACTGTAAGCTCCTTGCTTGCAATGATTAAAATATCTAAAGCACAAATAAACAGGAGCACAGACAAAGGAGAGACTGTTCATTCAGAATGGTGGCTCGGCGTTTTGAGATTTTTGCAAGCAAAGAGTTTTCAGTTTTCTTCATGTTGTGTCTCTGTGGGTCACTTTTGAAATCATGTCCCCACTGTATCCGACAGATACCAAAGTTAAGTTAGTTTGCTGTTTGATTTTTGAATGCACCATTCCCACCTGCCAAAATATTCCAGGGTATAACATAAAAGTATTCAGGGCATTACCATTGAAACAATATTTATACAAATCCCAGGAAAACATGCCCATTAGTATATAACTACAATGTTATAATGCGTGTCACAACAGTACACTCTATGTAAATGTTCTCAATAAATGTGGTAATAAAGTTTGCATCAACATAATAAATATACACCATGCAGTTATGACATACTGTATATTGCAGCTGTGCCTTAGTGAGAAATAAAAATCCCATTATTTGATTGATGCACATGCATTTTGGGAAAAATTCAATGACTTCTACACACTGTTGGTTTTATGAGCCTTCGAGTTCCGAGTGAGTATTCCCAAAACTGCCGTCACAAGGTTATGAAGTTTAAGTAAATAACACAAATCCCCAAACTGCAGTCAGGAGCTTTATCCTGCCAACACAGAAAATATGTGATTTGGCTCTAATAAACAGGCCGAAGGGAGTGAGTGGGACCAGTTATTGAACAGAATGCTTTCTGAGGCTTTATGCCTCACCCTTCTCTGCCATTTTTCCTTCAGTGCCCTATTTTTTTCCTTTCCTTTATCAAACGACCACACGCATACAGACCGCCTTCCTCACTCCCACTAACTAGAGTACGTCTCATGGTGGCCTCGGCAGGTGACAGATGGCAACCTCACAGCACTGCTCACTGTAAACTGAGTTTTAATCAAGCCTAAGCACGTGTGAGAGATGCTAATTATCCACTGCAGGCTAAGAGAGGCAGGAGTCCAGCCTCAAGAATGGTATTACTATGCATGTGCGTCTCTGGCTTGCTATCACTTTCCCTGCTGCGATATAAAGCATTATCATTCATTTATGGCATTGCAGCTGAGAAGTACGAGGCATTATGCACTATGTGTCTCAAGCTTCCCTGAATACTCCAGCCCTCAAGCTGTATTGCTCACCAAAATAAATATAGATGAGAACTTGACTACCAGTAATCTTGGAGTCTTAACACAAACTCTCCAAAAGTAAGCCGAGGGATTTCTAGCTGTCTCTCAGCACACTTGCCAAAAACTCTCTCACACTATTGTGCCATTTCTGACATGAAACTATACGACTCTTATCCGAAAAGAGTGTGATGATAAACTGATATTACAACATCTCTAACATACATTCATTCATACGCCGCCGACCTTGGAATAGAGCTAAAAATAAGTTTCATTTATAATGTTGCAATTAGGTCACAGCAAATTGGACAAGACGCTATCGTCGTCTTTGCTCCCTGCGCTGCTTTCATTCCAATTCTCACTGTTCTCCTGCTAATCAAAATGGTCCCGTATTACACTATATCCATTGTAATTTTGAGCAAAATGGCTGTAAAATAAGACTCTTTCTTGTAGAAGGGCATATGTTATCTCCATCGGAGCCAAAGGTCAGGAATTTATTCAGGAGACGGCTTGTTAAAACTCACAGCAGGATTTTAATAATCTGATTATAATAATTGTAATGTTTGAAATGTAGAGATACTTGTGCAGAAGGTGGATATTATTTTCAGTTAGGTAATGACGCAGAAGCTGATAAATAATATGCAATAAATATATGCAATACATATTATATATATATATATATATATATATAGTGTGTGTAGTATATAGTATAGTATATGGAAATATAAACTAACATATCCTTATATACAGATTTGGCAATGATGTTCTCACACACAAATTCAATTACAATGATGCAGATTAATTTCTAGTAGTTTGCAGTGCATTTAAACTAGAGTTCCTTCAGCACAGTAAATCCATACAATATATATAAAAGCCATTTCTGTAAGGAAAATAATATGGAAACTAGAGAAGACACTATAAGGGTTGGTTTTAAGCAAGAGACAAATGAGAATTAATAATAATAAAGTAAGTCTTGGTCATAAGAGCTACAGCACAGTGTTATATCCCAAGATCAGGACAAGTCCAATGAGACTGAAAAGGTATTCCTTGCTTTGAAAAAAGGTAAAATAGGAAATAGAGGTTTGGAATGTGTATGCCATATGAGGATCCGTGCTTTTGTGTGCAAAGACACTGAGACCAAGGAAAGAGAAGAAGCTCGGCTTGATGATAGTGAGAGAGAACAAAGTAGAGGGGAAGGACCAGGAGACAAGCTGAGAGACAAAGGGAGACAAAGACAACACGGAGAGAAGGACAGCGGAGGACAAAGGCGGAAAAAAATGTAGAAAGGAGAAAAATGAAAGAGAATTTTTTTTCTGTATATTGATTTGATGCTGAAAGTGCACCTCCTCACAGCCAGTCAGATATGTTTAGAAAATAACAGGTGATGGCCATGATGTCGAAAGTCAGAGGAAGCTCTTAGGACATAAGCAGATTGCAAAGTCTACTGTCAGACGACCAAAAGGAGGAGAGTTTGGAGGCAGAAAGTGGGGGCAAGGAAGGATGGGTGGGGCAAGAAAACAATGGATGAGCCAAGAAAAGGAAAAGGAAGAAATGGAGAATAAAAGAGGTCACAGGAGGCAGATAAAAGACACTCAATTAAACGGCTGAATGGATGGCCCATTAGACCTGAACGGACACCTGCATCCTTCCCCTCCTCTCCTTCAGCCACAAGGCAGGAACATGTCAGCTCCTGGTTTGGGTTCATCAGCCTCCCATCAGCCCCTGCAGTACACAAGCTAGCTGATAATAAGAGCTACAGGTAAGTCAATATGCAACTCTTCGCTGCAAAAGTGTGTCAATGTATCTTGCTTGTTCTGCAAACACACACAGGCAATTGCACAGTGGCAGAGAGAGAAAGATATGAAAGAGACCTGCGCACTGACTTTGGAAAGGAAAATAACCAGAGGCTTACCGAAGCTCCTCAAATATGCTTGCTCAATTGTTTTCTCTCAAAAAATAAGAAAAGATCTATTGAGGATGACTGTAAAAAAACAATGAAGGTGAAATTGGTGGCAAATAAAAAGTCCTAATCTTTCTTGTGATCTGCTGTGTGTTGTTTATTTCACAATTTCACACATGTATTCACACCCTGCAGGGTAGAACATTCAGTGTCTTTTGTCATGTTCAATAAAGCAATGACCGGGTGTGAGCAGATCTCGTTGGCAGCTCTGCGAGGGAGATGGAGTCAACTGGCTTCAATATGTCGACTCAAAATCTTAAAAACAGATTGCACAAAATGAGAATTTAATCAAAGTGCATTTCAGTCCGCTGTAATGCTTTGCGTGCATTGATTGGAAGGTCATATCATACAGATGGGCGACAACACTTAACAACAGCTTAAAAACACAAGTTTAGCATTACAGCTTCTTTACCGAAATTAGATTTGTTTGAATTCATGTCTTGTTTGTGCTCATGTCTGGTTCCATGAGCTAAAGCTTACACAAAATGGGTTCTTTCTCCATTTCCATTAGCTAAAGCTGACACAAAATGCTTTATTTCCTGTGCATATTTCTCCTCTCACCTTCCCTGGCACAATTACCTTCAAAGCAAAAATAATGTCAGACCGATTTGGAAAAAGCTACACAAACACTTACTCTGAGCAAAATGAAAGGAATTCAACATAGCAGGAGACATTTTGCATAGCCCTGGTGGATTGCGGACAATAGAGTGTCATGCATGAATCAAAGAGCATGATTTTAGGTAAGCCTGCCTCAATACGTCCTCCCACAGAGCCCATTTCCCCTTGTGTCCTTGGTTCACACAGAGAAACGTTCATACGTCCGACTGGCTGTGCTGCAGATGGCAGCCCGTATTCGCCTTTCTCTCTTTCAGTCAGTCGCTCACCCTCCTTACTTCTTTATTCAGCTGGCTGGAGATGAAGGTGAATCACAACATCCTGACCTGATCGGTACCTCACTTCATAGCCGACACAGGAGGGCTTCTGCAATCGATTGACTTCTTGTAGTTTGGACGTCAGCGCTTTCATTTACGGTGTATGTGCCTCCAAATATCTTTGCTGCGTGCTTGTAATTCACATGACATTGCTCCTGTTTACGGGACACGTTAAGACACAGTTTTAAATGTATACATCGTGGCATAAATTAAATTATAGATACTTAACACTGAGCGCTAACAAACACATCCAACAAATGACCTCCGCCATTAATAATGAGAGCAAATACACTGTAAACATTTAATCCGTCTCTCAATCAGCACTATCACCAGCTTCCATAATGAAACATTGACAAGCCATGTTTGTTTCCCTCCATTACGCAAACAATTAATAGTTAATTACAACAGCTAGGCTCCTATATGAAGTTAAACGTATCATGGTAATGGTACTCAGGCCACAATATTGCAGCAAGTGGAAATAATATACCGTTTAAAGTGCAGCCACTTCTGAACGTATATCACACAGAGACTAAATTAATTATTCCAACTGAGTTTGGAACATGTCAGATCTGTGATAGAAACGTGATATTGTCGACATCAAAACCATTTTGACTTCCAGAAGTCCCTGCAGCTGGTGGCTGTTTAAAGTCGTCATAAATTCACAGTAACATGCATTATAAATCCAATCCTGCACATTCTTCTTAAAGCACACATAGTTTTTATGTTTGGCTTCTCACAGATGGTAACCTGTGATAGAAACACACAGGGGGAAGCGGCACTATACCTGCTATGCTGCCAGTTTCTGCCTTTTTTTTTCATGATTCCTCTTAGCAATACAAACACATTGATTTTGATAGATTCCCACCATTTTACAGTCTACTGGAAGTGGAGACAGCCAGCTATGTGATGAGACAATATAGATACATTCATGAGATCCTACTAATAAAAATGCATTTGGGGTTTAGTTCCCCAAGAAACTATACGAGGATATTCTGTCCTGTAAAAGCTATTTCATGCTTATAGTCCCGGCTTGCAAAATACTATACTGCTGACATTTATTCAGAGCTGCAGTGCATGACTCCTGGCCTCCCACTATATTTCCACAACACACTCTACTGTCCTTTCTGTGTCTCCTCACAGAAGCCATCAGAAAACAGTAATAAAAGACCTCGACTGAGAGTGGGCTGAGAGTGGACTGCTCAGAGGCAAACTAATCTATCTTTACTTTGTATCTGCTGGCCTCAACACTCACTGTTTTTCGACTCGCTCTCACTTTCCACAGCCTCTTTCTCTCCCTGTGTTTCCTTCTCTAAAAAAAATTGTTTTTCTTACACCTCTCATTGACTTCAGATGTTCTTCCATCTCCCTTGGTGGGATTGTGAGAAGGACAGCTCCACATGTGTTCAAAAGTTTAAAAAATAAATAAAATAAAGATTCCTTGTGAGGGTTTTCAGCTTTGACCTTCAGTCAGCTCTCAGCTTGACAACCAGGCAGCGAGACTTGCTGCAGGGCTCTTCTCAAGGGATAGTTTCACAGAACAATTGCACATATGACCCGTAACCGTTCTGATACGCAGAGAAATGCCTGAGTGGCAATGACAAGGAGTGATAGGCTGTGAATAATGAAAGCCAATGCAGTAGTCAAGCCTTCCACAAGGCAGAATAACACAGGACTCAGATGTATTTGATTTTTAAAAATAGACGATACACCGCGTTCCACATTATTATGCAAATTGCACTTTGCTCAGATTTTCCTAAATAGTAATGCACAGTCAGTCAGTATCATTTTCAAGTCATCAACTGTTAGAGTATAAGTCAAATTCTATTGAACAAACCTCCTAATGATAACAGTATTTTTTTCAAAAATAAAAAACTCAAAATGCAGTGTTCCAAATTATTATGCAGAATTTCTCGAAACTCGAGTTTCAAGATATTTTATAGGTTGTAAAGAACAAAAAATTGTCATTTGTTGAATTTGCAGCATTAGGAGGTCATATTTACTGAAATCAAGAAAAGTTTGAATCAAAAACATCTTAACAGGTCAAGTTACATGTTAACATAGGACCCCTTCTTTGATATCAACTTCACAATTCTTGCATCCATTAAACTTGTGAGTTCTTTGATAGTTTCTGCTTTAATGTCTTTGCAGGATGCCATAATAGCCTCCCAGAGCACCTGCTTGGATGTGAACTGCCTTCCACCCGCATAGATATTTTGCTTGATGATGCTCCAAAGGTTCTCAATAGGGTTAAGGTCAGGGGAAGATGGGGGCCACACCATGAGTTTCTCTCCTTTTATGCCCATAGCAGCCAATGCCCCAAGGGTATTCTTTGCAGCATGACATGGTGCATTGTCATGCATGAATATGATTTTGCTACGGAAGGCACGGTTCTTCTTTTTGTACCACAGAAGAAAGTGGTCAGTCAGAAACTCTACATACTTTGCCGAGGTCATTTTCACACCGTCAGGGACCCTGAAGGGGCCTACCAGCTCTCTCCCCATGATTCCGGCCCAAAACATGACTCCGCCACCTCCTTGTTGACGTGGTGGCCATTCACCAACCATCCACTACTCCATCCATCAGGACCATCAAGGGTTGCACAGCACTCATCCGTAAACAAAACAGTTTGAAAGTTAGTCTTCATGTAGTCCTGAGCCCACTGCAACCTTTTTTGCTTGTGAGCTTGGTTTAGGGGTGGCCGAATAACAGGTTTAAGGACACTTGCAAACCTCTTGAGCATCCTACATCTTGAAGTTCGCGAGACTCCAGAGGCACCAGCGGCTTCAAACACCTGTTTGCTGCTATTCAATGGCATTTTAGTGGCTGCTCTCTTAACCCTACGCATTTGTTTGGCAGAAATCTTCCTTATTTTGCCTTTGTCTGAACGAACCCGCTTGTGCTGTGAATCGGTGACAAATTTCTTCACCGTCCGATGATCACGCGCAATTCTTTTGGAAATATCCAATGTTGTGATACCTTGACCAAGGTATTGCACTATTTGCCGCTTTTCAGCAGCAGAGAGATCCTTTTTCTTCCCCATTTTGCCTGAAACATGTAGCTTGCTTAATAATGTGGAACATCCTTCTTAAGTAGTTTTCCTTTGATTGGGCTCACCTGGCAAACTAATTATCACACGTGTCTGGGATTGATTTCAATCATCCAAATAGCCCTGGGACACAATACCATCCATGAGTTTCATTGAAAAAACAAAAAATTAATGTTTATGACCCTTAAATACAATTTGCCTAATAATGTGGAACGCGGTGTATGTCAGAGGAGGCATTATGCTAAATGTGGTTACCCTGCAAACAAGGTCAATCATAAAGCCTCCCCTCTAAAGGCAAATAACATTCTGCAATGAAGCTGGTAAATCTAAAAGAAATGAGTAAACACTGAGCAAAACAAGAAAACTAATTTCATACCTCACAGATATTTTCCATTTAAAAATGCCAAGAAGTGTGTACCAAGAATTAATCACCATCGAGCCTTTTTTTCTAACTGAAGCATGACAGCAAGACCTTCAAAGTCTCAGGAATATAAACATGTTTAAGACATCCATCGAGATAGTTCTCTGCTTCAAGTCCATGTGTGGTGCTGCATGCTAATGTAAGACGGATCTCCTTTTTGTTCTTGAAACCCACGGTGGGTATTTTTAAACCGTGGAAATCATTTGCCAGTAGAGAGGAGAAGGTTTCATATTTCTATAAGCTACAGCGCGGCCAAGTGACACATGAATATTTTAAGCAGCTTTGTGCCTATTTAAATGTGTTTGCTGTGAACGTGCTGGCAGTCAGCCAGGGCACAGGGTGTTATCCTTAATTCCTGCAATCCCAAACTAAACTCCATGCTGATAATTCCGGCTGGCGGAAAGCAAAAGCAAGTAAAGTCAATTAATGACAAACTCCCCTTGAATTTGTTCCCTCTGCCCTTGCTTGTGCTTGACAACCTTGTAATTTCGCCTCCATAAACAGAGCTGATGGAATGAAAAGAGTGTTAAGTATTAGCAATGCAATAAAGGGCCTTCATCCTGGCACCGCATTGTGGAAATAGTTAGATAAAGCTTTCACCAGAGGCGATAGTGTCGTTTGCCAGAAGACTGAAAGGAAAGCCTTGATTTCCTTTCCAAAATGAAACACAATGTTGTGTTTTAGTCATAGATATTCCCACATATGTCTGTATTGGGAAACATATAAACATAACTAGGGAATAAACAAACACAATGGTAACTCGAAGTCAACAATGCTTTCAGCAGCAGCCCAGGGACATGCGTCTGCCAAGGCGATTTAAAGATGGCGGTGATAATGTTATCACTCAACCTCACAGCCGCAGACCAACTATGGTCGTCAAAATTAAATAATGTCTCTATTTCACTGTTGATTTTCCCTCTGTTGAAGTTCTTCCTGCAGCGTTCTATGAATTAGACACATGTTAGTAAAACTAAATTAGCATTGATAGAATGGCAGATGTGATGACTCATTGCTTGAATGACTGAGCATTTGTAACGGGGACAGCTAAATAAGATCATGTACGTACTATGGAAGACTGTAAAATTAGCTCCTTTCATTTCAGCCTATACCGGTTAGCTGTCGAATAAAGCTATAGAATATAATGCAACCCTGCATTTCCACCTTAGTGAAGTGAAGTCTAACAGGGGACTTCTATGCCAACAATAAAAAAGTATGTTAGTCAACCACACTTGTACATGCCACACAACTAAGCTGTTACATTTTATGTTTGAAGTGGAAATTGTACACCATTTTCTTTAGCTGACATTGTACGAATGGATGTGGATAAAATAAAATAAAAAGGATCTTGTTCGGGGAGACCCTTAGCAGCTTCAGTACAAAGTCTCATTCATTGCTCCCAAAAAGCAAGTGTAAAATTATTATAAAAAGAGAATCTTATCTCCAATGTATCTTATTACGCCGTGTATGGCTGCACCGGGCCCATTTCAGAATCAAAGAAAAGGAATTACCCGAAAGATGAATAAATGAGGAACATTCGACACAATCATTCATTTCTGTGTGGACATTAGCTCAGCACTTTTTTGCCTGCAGCTGGCCAGAACATTTCTTGTCTTTTTTCTCTGACACTTGTCGCTCTACACGATGAGGCCGGTGCTGTGAATACAAAGGTGTGTGTGTGTGTGTGTGTGTGTGTGTGTGTGTGTGTGTGTGTGTGTGTGTGTGTGTGTGTGTGTGTGTGTGTGTGTGTGTGTGTAAAGGTCTCAGCCTGACAGGAGAACAGTGGTTGTACAATGTGAGCCGCCTGTTTGGGCAGAATGGAACTTGGGGCAGGAACAGCCAGACCCAGGGGAGCTGACCCCCTCGTGTAGTCAGCCTCTTGCAAGCAGCTGGGATTATCTGCTGAGCAAGCACATCCTGCAGGACAGGAAATGACGGGAAAAGGACCAGTGGGCTCCATCGTCTCTCACATCACACACACTGACTTACATTTTCTTACACAAACAAGTCTATCTTTATCTATCTTTCTCTTTTGGAAACTCAGCTCCTTTACAATGAAACACAGACAGATACGCATATCATCTTTTCTAAATACACTACACGAAATTGAGCCATTTTACAAGGATAGATGTGACGTGGCTGCTACTTGACTGATGCTGTACAAAAACCCAGCAACTCGATTTAAAAGCATAGGAATTGTGCTTTTTGTTCAGCAACAGGCAGCAGGCCGCGCGGCAGTGTTGCTGTCCGTGGTCCTGAACAGGCTGACGTTGGCTTTTTTTGGTCGCTCTATTAGGACCATGGACAGAGACCCGCCTATTTTTAGCCTCATTTTAATCGCTCCTATACCCCCAGAACACGGACACAATCAGGCATGAGCTTTGCCTCAGATCGTACGGCGACATGGATCACCTCTTATCGTGCATGTTCTTTTTTTTTTTTTTTACCGTCATGCCACTGATGCCGGATGCCTTGTAGTGTTAAGCATGAGCAACATTTATGGTATGACGACATAGAGTCAACTAATGACTCCGAATCAAATCTGATACTGTTTGACACTATGAAATTACCCAAATTCCCTCCGAGGTGTAACACATATCTTATACATTTTCCGCACGTCGGTTCTCCCAGGAATCTACTCCGTATTTGCCGGCATGGAAACTTTCATGTCAGATGCTACCATGCAGGGACTTTGTCGTCCCCGAAGGATGACTGAATAGACGCCCGGCGACAGTCAGACAACGTGTGAGACGGGAGATGGCTCATTGGGATGAGGATGCAGGAGGAAGACAAGCACATTCCGTTGCCATAGCGGCGGCTTTTACGGACGCCGCCTGACTCTTAAACAGGACCCTCGGGGGAGTTATGGGATTGTAAGGCTGTGTTGTCAACATTTGATGACATCCGTTGTCAGGGAGGAGATGGGGGGGGGGGGGGGGGGGGGGGGGGGGGGGTCCCCTGTCACTCCGAGATGCTCTCAACAGAAAGCGAAAACACAGCCATCCTGAGACGGGTCTAATTAAGCAACGGGCATAACCTCAGGAGGCCGTGATTTGGTGGCAACACAGACGTTAATAGCAGCATTTTGAGGTTATGAATCAGCAACAATGCACTGCGGGTGTAACTGTTGAAGAAGTATACTTTAATAATCAACCTTAAATATATTTTTGCCACCAAGAGATAGTTCTCAAAGAGAAGTGGCTAATCAATGTTTAGGCCAATGAACTACACATAAGTATACTCTCAGTATGAGGTATTATTGTATGTAAGTGTATCTAACTTTTGGTACATTTGGCTCACAGCGTGACTCAGCCAATCACCATTGAGAATCGAGACTATTAGTTGTATCGATGGTATAAATAAGCGAAACCACAGGGATTCCCGTTGGATAGCAGTTCAGTGGGATTAAGGATGACAAGTAGCCTACTGCCGGCATATCGATTGGCCCTTCTGATTGATCTGCACTCCAGGTGTAATGTTTATATGTATACATGTACTGCAGAGGACATGTTGGGGTGTCAGCCGTTTAAAAAGCCGTGGAGATACAAGGTTCCGTGAGCAACGAGTCAGGAGATGTGAACTGTTGCATATGTGTGCTCCTTCTTTCACGGGTAAACTACAGTGGGTGTTCGTTCAAAGTTATACTGTAACATTGGTTCCGAGGTTCGTGGAAAACACTTATGCATCCTTGATGGTGAAAAAATGCCTTCAAAATACCGTTACAAAACGTGACGAGATAACAACGATACAACTGTAAACTATCAACAATAAATTGTTGCTGGTAAAACTGTTTGCCAACTAAAACAAGGCAACAGTGGGAGAAAATGTCTCGATACAGCTGCTTTTGCATCCCGTGAATTCATGCATTGACTGTCGACAAGCCATATACCGGCAGCGTGTGGTCAGACATGGTTACAGATGTTACCGTATTATAAACAAACAAATTCTTACCAAATCTTAAAACGTGTGGCATCCCGCGAGAGTGACCAAGAAACAGCAGCAGAAGCGGGATCAGCCTGAGGTTGGACCTGAAAACGAGACTGCTTATCATCAGATGATGGGAGGTAATCTTCATGTTGTTTAAAAAAAAAATGCACAGTGGTTTAATCCCCCCGGTGCGCGGGTTTGATTCCCCCGTAATTCGTTAACGCTCGTTGGGCAAGGCAGGGTGACGGCGGCCCTGGATGCGCAAGATCACGGCATGGTCACTCGCGCTTTCCCTAAATCCATTAGCAGTCCCGGCATGATTCCTTCCCCTTCCCTTTCTCCTTCTCCTCCTTCACTGCGCCAAGAAGCAACAATCCTCCGGGTCAAGGGACGGCGGGGACATCCATGTCGAGGGGTACGGATCCAGTGGGGCGGGGGGAGCCCGAGCATGGGCTGTCGGTAAGGTACTGGAAAGGGTTGGAGAGGGGCTACAGAGCGCCAAGCAGAGGATACGGCAGCGATATACAGCCCCCTATGAGGCGCGCTGGGTTGCTTGCGCTCCCATTATACTGCACTGCTGCACAGGCTCTGACGTCGAGCCAAGGTTAGTGTTGTGAACGCGCACCGAGAGAGAGAGAGAGAGAGAGAGGGGGGGGGGGGGGGGGGGGGGGGGGGGGGGGGGGGGGAGAGAGAAGGGAGATGAATATACAGATAGAAATACATGAAAAAGAGGGAGGGTGGGAATGTAGGGAGAGGGAGATGGATGGAGGGGAAGTGACAGAGATCAATAATGGGGGCGGGAGGAGTGGGAAACTTTATTCCATATCCTCCTGAGACTCAGTCTATTCATTTGTGTCCTCTGTGGTGGACACTTTGGTTTTGCATCTCTCCTTTTACTCATTTGAGTTACCCTATCAACTCCTGCTGTACTCTAAAGAGCACATCCTGGGCTTTCCATTGATACCACATTGGTAGGGGTGGGATCATGACAACTTCCTCTTTTTTTCCACACACGATCAGCCAGCACATTTTATGGAAAGTCAAAGGGTAAGTCAACTATTGTATTGTCGACTTATTGTCGTTTTTACTATGATATTCATATATTTGCTTGTTTATTAACATGTTGTGTAATCATTATTCCTGTTATTAGCTTTCATTTAATGTTGTTATTTTCCATCATAATAGATTCACACGCTTCTATACTGTCAAGATGACTCTACAACCCGCAGACTGGAGTCCAATTCAGTACTTTTTAAAGTACATTGACAACAAAGTATTTGACGATTTAGCAGAATTCATTCAAAGATGAAGACTTATTTTGTTTTATAATCCAGTTGAATGTATTATTGGTTTAATATCACTCTATAGCCATAATTTGTTAGTTTTTTATCTTCTATATTTGGCTGTCTTTTCACACGGAAATGGTCCTGTGGTCCACTACAGTGGACATGCTGTAAAGTAAAAAAATTTAATCATTTCCAAAAAATTTAAACTGTAAGATGTTTTTTTTTTTTACTCTAAATAGGAAATCACAAAAAAAATGTGAATTTGGAAGACACTATTTTCCCTCAGTTCCCAGGAGGAAAAGCTGTTTCTCTGTTAGTCCCGTCAAGCTCTTGCATTTAGAGATGTGTTGGTAAAGATGCAATCTCTCAGATGCACATGACAGTAACTTCAGCATGAACCCTTAGCCTACTTGCAATCTTTCCGATTGCCACCACATACGGATCCATTTACAAAAGCAAAGCATCTTTAATGGGGAAATCTATATAATGAAAATAAAGTGTGGTCAACTTGTAATGAAGTGGCACGTGATAAGGGGCAACAGCAACCTCTATTTAACAATATATATATATATATATATATATATATATATATATATATATATATATATATATATATATATATATATATATATATATATATATATATATATATATATATAATTTATATATATATATATATATATATATATATATATATATATATATATTGTTTCGCTTTAGCACAGGATCACTATTCAGCACCATGGACAGAGACACAGCAAACTGCACAAAGCAATGAGAGTCTGTTTGGCTAATTCTAGTGGCGCTTTCCTGGCCAGGCACATACAAAAATAACTATTCACACACTGACCTGCACACAACAACGTGCCAACTTCTGCACTCGCGATACAATATCATGTCTGCAGGACATCGCTGTTTTTTTTCCTCCTGTACATCCGAGTCGGAAGCCCACTTTGCGTTTTGTCATTCATAACTTCCCTTTTCTAAACCTCTTCAACAGGATTTCAAGCAACGACCTTTCAACAATTTCCAACATCTTTCCAGAAATGTGGGAGGAGTGGGATGAACGGAACTAAAATTGGCAGAACAAATCCGTAATATCGACAGAAGCTGCTGAAAGGCGTGAATATTTAACCTATGCAAATAGCTCCACTTTAGACTTGAAAGCCTTCCAGCAACAGCCAAATCTCGAGTGTGAGCCCTCCTCTGACGTGAAGGTGCTGAAGTGCTATACACAGAAAGGCTCCACTAAATTTCACAGGGAAAGACATACTCTCGAGATGGTAGGCCTATCACGTTTCTATCTGATTAGCGAGTTCAAACGAGGCAGAATCCTATAGGACGCAATGCATCGAGAAGATGGATAATCTGCAGCTCTTGTGTGGGTCTACATGCTATTGATCTAACAAGCACCTTATCCACACAATAAGCAGCTCTTTATGGGCCACCGCATCAGCTGGAGCTATGGTACAGTGGGATGTGAAAGGAGGCCTTTGATCGGTTGCACCAGAGCCTGGATGAACACAGTCATTGTGTCACTGAAGTGTGAATGGCGAGCCTGTGTGTGTGTATGATTTAGAACTACTGAAAAATAAAATCACTACAACATTCCTGTATAGCTTATAACGTATTCAAATAGATCCTCCAGGTGATCTTGGCATACTTTTGGGAACTTTTATTTATTCTGATGTCACAAAGATATTCTGAGTATCAAATTGCTGTTAACTGCCTATGTGTTGCATCTTTATTAGACTGCAGACCAGTGATATTAAACATACATATGGGGATAAGCAAAGGATACTTACACCTCTCTTTTTTGTGGAGTGCTACTCCATAATTCGTTACCGGATCTGTCAAATCCCAATTCACAAATACAAGCAAATGCATTTAATAGTGAAGAGGGTGCTTGTATCAGCTAAAGGAAACACACAGTAATTACATGGGATCAAGTAGGTGGTGTGAACACTGACTTTGAACGCGTGTCAGTTTGCGTGGGCCTGCACACCAGCGATCTGCAGTGTGAGAATATCAAAGAGAATGGCACTCATCATGCCACCATCTGCTCATTAGCATAATTACGGGAAAAAAATCTGGGTTTCCATATAAGTCAGCAGAGCTTCACACTGCATGAAAGGAATGCTCATTGAGCTCAGGGAGAAGACAACAGACAGGCACATTGGTTTCCTCTTAAAGTCACAGCGCCCTCTGGCCAAATCCTAATGTATTGCACCCAAAAGATAAGCCCTCAGATGCCCCTACACAGTTAATGAACCCAAACTCTAATGTACAGAATAGAATAAAGGCTGCCACAAATTATTCTGACTTAATACTATAGTATTAATCTAAACAGTTTAGTCTGTGCATATTTAAGGACAACAGAATGTTCCACTTTAAATCTCCCTAGTTCATTTTTTGTTTGTAATTTAGTTCAACACACGTTTCCCTCTCCAATAAGCCAGTCAGCATAACATAACTGTGTGTGTAAACCAGATGGAAAAAAGGAGGTGAAAGGAACAGCTAATTGCCTCATTATGATGTTAAAATGACTCCTGCTCCTTTAGCTCGCTGTGACTAATAGGAAAATTCCATTTGGGAGATGTACTCTTTTTTTTTTTCATCTGAGATCAAACCGTGTCGTTTTTAAAGGAGACCACAAATTAGATTACTTTATACACACCCACTTGCTTGTAACCCAGGGAGGCTTCCACATGAGCTGGCTGGTGTGTTTATTCAGACGCCATTCATGCACTGGGTAATGCAAAGGGGACTTTATGCAAAGGAGAGATAACCACTGCTAAAACCCTTCTGTCAATCTCTCTCTCTCTCTCTCTTTCCTCCGCCCTTGTTCACTCTTTTGCCCAGGCAGACTGGTGGAACGATAGCATTGGCACAGCGAGGGAAACCATGGAAACGAGAAGCTGATGCACTTTGAATGGTAAGACCCTGAAAGAGAAGATATTCATTCAATCCAGTCGCCCTGTACTAAAGGCTCATCACTCCTGCATTATTTTAAATGCTACAAGTTTATTCTAACATGGTTGGCTCCAGAAAGCCAACAATGGTCTCACTTCATCAGCCCATTGTGTCAGGATAACTGCTGAGGATGTCTTAACATTTTGGCAAGTTGAAGAAGGGCCCTGCAAAAACACACACACACACACACACACACACACACACACACACACACACACACACACACACACACACACTTAGGCTACTCATTTTGCACTCCCACATACAGAACATTTAAACCTGTTCCTTTTCTTGCTACTATAGAACAGCTTTCATCCTTGGAAATGCATGACCCACTTGAGCCATCAACATAATCATGGCAGCTTCGAGTTCAACATATATTTCCCACTTGTGGATTTGATTCAGCAAATGCCTTTGTACAAAACAGCATGCCGATGTCAGCACTGGCCTATATGTCTTACGGAGTGCTGTCAATGAGGTCCCAGGGACCTCAGTGGGAATACATTCTTCAGAGACGACAATTAGTCAAGTGAAACAGTAATTAGGACCTCTCTGCAAACTGTCACTTTCAGTTAGTGCTGACGGATTCCCGAAAGAACTCCCCCCCCACCCCCACACACACACACTCCAGCGATAGCAGTCCGGCAATGGAGCTGCACACTATTGATAGTCATCTGTGACATATGTCTACAATGGTTATACTTAAAAAAAATGGCATTGAAATACAGTAAGGTCAGCATGATGGTAAAGTAATATTAGCTATATGATCATACCATCATGATTGCGACCAAATCACCTTTGTCTCTTACCTTCTGTGGCGGGTACCAGATTCCATATCATTGCTGCAGTGACTAAATTATCATGCTGCAATACTACACACGTCCCAATTAGTTGAAATTCATACAAAGAATATAAATAATAGTATTTACTAGAAAAAAAATGTATTTGTTCTTCAAAAACATGAACTATAGCTTTCAAACATCGGCAAACAGAAATACCTCCACAATTTGTTAGCCTGCATATTGTGACATCCTGAATCAGGGCTGACGTTCCTATCAAAACACGAATGCACCGGTCGTCACAATTGGTAAATCATAACTTGCTTATCAAGATCATCGTAGTTAAGTTAGCTCCAGAGTGTTGTTTTTAAATTATTTAACAGGGATACAAACGCTGTTCACGGATTGGCGATTTCGAGCCTGTCCAATCAGGTTATGCGAGCCAATTCAGAGGGAGGGTTTACAAACAATTTGATTATAGACACACCAGTGATTTCAGACAAATAGAGGTATTTTAAATCAATTAGTGGCATTGGTCCCATGAGTTGTTCTTTGTTTTTTGTGGTGTAGTCCAGTACATCTGCAATGCAGTGTACCCTGCTGATAAAAATCGGTACAGGTGTTTGTCTGGACAATGTTAGCCTAGATCTATAAAGATATGGAGGTTTTTCAGACAACCTTGACATTTCACAGCATGAAAAGCACATGTGGAATCAATATCATAAATAACAACTGCATTCGATTAGATCAGCAGGTATGGTGCATGCTGGTGCGCTGTCATGGCTTACTATGGAACTGATCCATTGTCACTGTTATTATCCACACAGGTGGGTCCTTCAAATTGGCTCCTGTTCCAATAATACATACACTATGTATCTTAAATTATATCTACTTCACTCTTTGGATCTATAATTTTTAATTAGTCTAAGCATCTTCATCGCAATTTCCGACAAGAACGAACAAGGCTACTAATAAAAGATAATGCCTCATGGGCTTAAAAGACCCTTATCCGTTTGCACTAAAGTTAAAAATAAAAGCCAATTTTTACATTTACAAATGATGACCCGTGGTGCCTTTATTGAAACATATTCACATGCCACTGCAAAGGAATACTCCAAACACTACATGTTGAGTACAAAGCACATAGGCTTGAGAGGTGGGGCTGAAAAGTCAGTTTGAGTTCACAACAATTCTCACTGGACTCTAAAGCTGACCCAGTTTTCTGGTGTAAAAAAGTCAGAATGGCCATATGAACTTCTCAAACTTCTCCAGCAGCATACATCACTTCTGTGTGTCCTGTCATGTTCCAAGCACTCATTATTATAAATGTTTTTTTTTTTTCCCATTTCATCTATGGCTTTAAGAATAGTCATGACACTGTCAACAGCATTATTTATAAGAGAAATATCAGATGCTGAGACTTTCCATAAAAATAACACCTAAACATAATAACAACATAAATAAGTCTAAATAAATAAATAGCTTCCTTTTTTGTTGTTTATGTCTTTGTTCTTGTCAGGAAAATAAATGCTTTCTGTTCTTTGTGGTTTCAGATCTTAGAAAGGAAATCATACATATTCACAGACACAGACCAACAACAATACACACACACACACACACACACACACACACACACACACACACACACACACACACACACACACACACACACAGCAAAGAGCTAGGCTGATTGGATGGTCGGCGGCTGGAGTTGTTATTACAGAGCATGCAGCAGAGTCTGGTTTGCAGGATAAGGACGGCCTACTGTGTGTGTGTGTGTGTGTGTGTGTGTGTGTGTGTGTGTGTGTGTGTGTGTGTGTTCCTGCATGTGTGTGTATACGAGAAAGAGAGAGACTGATAGAGACCCCAGAGAGAAAGTTTGGAAGAGAGGAATAGACGGAATGTGGACAGATGCATCTGTCTGCCTACATATTTTGGCCATCAAATAGAAATCTTGGCAATGCTTGCAAAAAGTGACTTTTCCCGATGGACTTTTAGCTGCCAAGGGTTTGCCTGCAGAGACAGAATGGAGAATAAGAGAGGATCACAAGGCTTAACATTCTGATACAGGAAAGCCTCCAATAAAGTTTTCTCTCTGCAAAGACATCGCCATCTTTGGTGTCCATGAAGAGTAAGAAGAGAGCCTTTCCATGCCAGACATGGAAGTGTAAACAAAGAGCGGACACGCACGGTTCATTTTCATACATCTGGGGCTTCGTTAATGGGCTCCCTTGGTGCCTATTAGTAACTAATTAGGGCTTGATCTAATACTCACCATTGTACAGACCACGGACAAAACAGACATGGAAACAACCTGTAAAGGTACGCATTAACAGATCAACATGTTATATAAAACTGTGTTGACACATGTGAATTGATGCATGAAAGCACCTGAAAAAGTCTTGTCTGGGATGAGTTATAGCAGGCACACATCCCTGACCTCCATCTCAGTAATGCAATCCACTCTGTTTCCACAAAGATCCCCGGATCAACTGTTGCAGGAGGGGATGAAAGGGCCTAGCCGTCGCCTCAAACATCCAGGATCAGAAACTCCAAAAAGGGATAACACCCTCTCAGCATTCAATGTTTTCAATCAAGGGATCAGCTACTGTGACTGGAAACAAAATGTCCCAGACAGCTATCAGTTGCCGGCAGACAAAATCTGGCTCGACTAATATGGCTTGTCAGAGTGAAAATAGTCTGGTATTGTTCTCATCTTCCGGAAAGGTAAAGGCATAACGCTTTTGTCTTGTTCATCTCTCAGTCAGGAGTCATGCTCTAATAGCTTTTCAGGCTCTTATTTGTGGGATTTAAAGTTGCTGTTTCACCACCCACAGAGTGTAATGATGTAGGTTATAGCTATTCATTGACAAATTATTCAGCATACATAACATGTATACCAGGGGTGTCAAACTCATTTTAGTTAAGGGGCCACATCCTGCCATTTTGATCTAAGTGGGCCGGACCAGTAAAATCATAGCATAATAGCGCATACATAATGACAATATTTCTCTATGTTTAAATCATTGGTGAAGGTTTTTGGATGATAAACTCTATTTTAAGGTCTTTCTACAATAAACTAGAAACATAAAGACCAACAATTCAGACATCAGCCCGCTGTTTATCTGCCTGGGCTCTCCTCTGCAGATGTTCTTGGTTTGTAAAGCATAATATCAGTACACCAGTACATTGTGGCTGTGGCTCAGTGGTTAGCATGCCTAACTTTAAGGCACAGGATAGGTGGTTCAATCCCTGGTAGTTTACAATTTATTTATTTTTTCTGGAATTTTAACAGTTATCTGGCGGGCCGGACTGGACCCCCTGGCGGGCCGGATCCGGCCCACGGGACGTATGTTAAACAATCCTGATGTATACCATCATAAATGTGTGTTTTTATATTAAATTGCATTTCACTCATGGATTTGATAATTATCAAACTGCCTGGTTAGGGATTTATCAAACATAACTCAAAGTACATGGACTGTGCCTTCTACAGCTCAAGTGTTTTCATGAGTTGTCAAGATGGCAGCGGTACAAAAATATGGACAGACAAACTGAAATACAAATCTGTCAAGTAATGGTTGTTTGGTGGTTGCAAAGAACTGTGAGAGGTTAAGGACATATGAGATGTGTTTAGTCACAATACATTTCAAAACTTTAGAATCCAAACTTTCTTTTGCTCATGCAAACAATACAATTCATTGCATGAGAGATAGATGGCTTCATAAACTCTCAGTATGGAATTCTAAACATCCCACTTACAATTATATGCAGGCATCTGCTTTTTCTGGCTGACAAAATGGTAATTTTAATGTATTCAAGTCTCAAGTCTTCTGAATTACTTATATAGTCGTTTCTTTGCCATGCACAAATCCTTGGAGTGGTTTTAATAGACAAATGCTTGTTACAAAGGTCCTCAGCATCTAGTAAGCCCTGTACAAAATCCACCCCACAGTAAAATGTTGCCACCTAAGCCTTTGTAAAACCGAGTGGAAAATCTGGATGGTGACCAGCGTCAGTGTGGAAACATAAAGAAGGGTTTGATCTCATTTATGCCCTCACTGTTCTGGAGGTGATAAAATGAGGCCGGTCTTGAGCTTGGCGAGGTTAGTCCTCTCCTCTCCTCTCCTCTCCTCCTTCCCTCTCCCCATTAATCATGACTGTACACATGAAAATGAGCCTAACCTTTCTTCCTGTGCAGTGCTCTACTTCCACTCAAGGACACCTTGCATTAGCAGGTATAAGAAGGATCTATTTGACTCTTGTTCTCTTAATTTTTCTCCTGCTTTTCAGTCATAATCCAGCTTAATTTGGCAATGAAAATATGCAGGATGGGGCTTTACCCTCTCTTGTTAAGGCTGTCACTCTTCCTTCTATCGCCTCATAACAATTAACACTTCCATAAACCCTTTGGTCAAATGCTTAATGGGAAAAAATGGAATTAAACAAGTTATCCGTACCTCCTTGAGTCGAACATAATTTCACTGCATGGCAACTAAACCATGTGAAAGGAGGTCGGTGTATAATATACGTATATGGTCGTGAAAAAAGAAGAGGAGGACGGAGAGCGAGAAGAAGATAGTGAAAAGTTAAAGTCCCTGAGGGAGGGAAGGAAAGAGAAGTAGGTAGAAAATGAGTAAGAACGATAGAACGGGAAGAGAAAATGAGCTTGGTTCCCTGTGTGGCACAGTGCTTCACCACTTAATCATCCCCTGGTCTATAAATAGGCCTTCACAGCCATGAATATTGGGAGAATAATGGAAGAGAATGGAACACCATAATGCACTGAACTTCAACACTTTGGTTGTACTTCTGTTCAGGGGAGATTTCATTTGACTCCTCCCCCAGTTTCAGTTTACTCCTTCCCTCCTCCTTCTTCAGGTGTTTTGTTCATATGTTTTGTTCATTTGAAAAAAAGATTTGAACCTGAAAAATCAAGTTTTGTTGTTGAACTTTGAAAAATTATATTTTTTTTCAGTTTTCAGTAACATATTTTATATTTTCAATTTTCACTAATTTTTTTTACAATTTCGAATCTCTTTTTTTTTTTATTCAAATCTTTTTTTCAGGTTCAAAACATGTTTTCAGATTCAGATCGATTTTTTTCAGGTTCAGACTTCTGGCGTGGGGGCGAGGTTTCAACTGCAGGGGCGTGGTCTCATGAGTGACAGCTTAACAATGGTGCGAAACGTCAGATATTATAGTGTAGTTTTTGAACGGCACAACTTGAACGGTTACCTGAAGGCAACGTGGTTGAGGCTGGTTCTCAGCCTTCATTGTTATGCTGTGTTCACACCGGACGCGACACGATTTTGTCGTGCGACCAGATTACATGCAAAGTCAATGTACAGACGCGACGGCACGACATTTCCGCTGGGCGACGCGACTGAGGCAGCGCGAACAGAACGAAGGAGAACAGAGCGAAGGACGCGGGGCGAAGTCGCGCCAGTTGAAATATCCCAACTCCAGCGACAAAGTCGCGTGAGTCATAGTTGCGTCAGCCAATCAGCATTGAGAATCAGCGTTGAGAAGCTCCGCCCGTCACCACCGCCGTCTTGCCGTCTTGCTGCTGCTACGCCAGAAGTAGCGCTGGTAGCGGCTTCATTCAGACACTGTAGTGGGACTACGGATAATATTATGAACCCAGACTCCATGGAGTTTGATGTTCCGACGTATGTGGAGTTTACACAACAAGTATAAAGCAGAACTAGCGGTTATTTCCATGGTGGATGGCAGTATCGGTATCGGTTTTACGGAGATAAGCCAGACGCAGTTCCTGGAGGAGTCGGAGAAATTCACCGAGCTGTGTGCGGCTACAGATGGTGTTATGAACCCAAACACGAGGGCGTTTCATGTTCCGACATGTTTGGGACTTCCACAACAAGTATAAAGCAGAACTAGTGGTTATTTATTCCATAGTCGATACCGGAAAAGATAACTCTTTTTCACGGAGAGACGCAACGGCGATAAGCCACGCCCCCTTTGTGGCGGCGCGATTTGTCTTTGTGGCGTTTGGTGTGAACACCCTTGTTTCACTCGCGCGACTAAACGTAAGCGCGACGCGACAAATCGTGCCGCGTCCGGTGTGAACACAGCATTAAGCTGTCACTCATGAGACCACGCCCCTGCAGTTGAAACCACGCCCCCACGCCAGATCCGGGCCAAAAGTCTGAACCTGAAAAAAAACGATTTGAATCTGAAAACATGTTTTGAACCTGAAAAAAAAAAGATCTGAATCAGAAAAAAAGTTTTGAACCTGAAAAAAAGAGATTAGAAACTGTAAAAAAAAGTTGAAAGTTGAAAATATAAAATCTGTTACTGAAAACTGAAAAAATATATTATTTTTCAAAGTTCAACAACAAAACTTGATTTTTCAGGTTCAAATTTTTTTTCAAATGAACAAAACATATGACCTGGATTTGGCGCCATACTCTTCTTCTATGTCTTTTCTTTTGCCTATTGTAACATGGTCTTACTGGAGGACAGACAAGCTCAAGCAGAATGCCACAAAAGAGCAGAGATATTGATGCAGTGCAAGCATGAGCAAAACACCCAAAGTACATACGATTTTAACACAGCAGATGGTGGAAAGGTTTTCTCCCCTCCTATAACTGTGGTTGTTGGTGAACGGGTGTGTTGATAAAACATTCAGATTCACTGACACTGTTTTTCTTGCATCTAACATTACTGTTGGACTGCTATCCAGCACCTCCTACTGTCTGCATAGCATATCTGCTAAAAAACCATCTGTTGTAAACACACCGAATCATAACTTCCTAATGAATTCCTAAGACGATAGAAAAAGTTGTTGTAAATAAAACATAATGTCAAAAAGGATATTTGCTGGCAGTTTTATTGATTTATTACAATACAAGATAAGATAACTACTTCATAATCACTAGAAAGAAAAGGTAAAAGATAGACTGATAAAGCAAATAATGTTCACAAGCCATGTTGGCATGGAAAAAGCAGATGCTTAAATACAATATTGAACTATGGCTGAGCTCCATTTAGCTTCAGGACCCTGGTATAGAACAGAGCCATCATTGATACATATTTGCAAGTCAAAATGTCTGCTGCAAAAAAAAAAAACTATATTGTACTTCCTCCACCTGGCACAATAAGAAAGAAAATATAACATGAAAGAAAAATCTGACAAAAATTTAAATAATCAAAATGTTAATGTTGTCTCTTGTTATCCACCACAGTGTTTGCTGTTGAGTCAGGCATTTTTTTTCTAGCATGGGCACCTAAACCGGACTTTGTAGTCACGGCACTGACCACAGCTTTGGTCCTTGTTGCGGCAAACAAATCCCTTGGTTGGACTGGAGCTGAAAAAAAGATTACAAGCAGGAAGGGAATCAGTACCATTTAAAGCAAGGAAAACGTATTTTTAGTCTTGCACAATGTTGAAAATATGAATGAGTATCTATCTATCTCTGATAGAAACACGATCTAGTACTGTTGGTCAACTACAAATTAAATCTCTTCATCATATTTTCTAATTTGGTTCTTGATGCCAGGTGTATAATCTTTTCAAATTCAAAATATATCAGATAGCCAACAAATATTTAAAGAAAGTAATCATGAATAAGGACTACCTTAAATTGGGTTATTAGTGTTTCTTACTCTCCAGACCACAAATACGCTGCGATCTCAAACAAAGGTGTTAGCATAAGAATATAGTAAGGCTCAGCTGAAACATTTAGACATTATGTCCCTATAAGCCAGTTTCCTCGTGGGGCACATTACAATTTCATCTGATCTAATGTAAATGTGCATCTACAAAGTTTCTATTCAATGTTTAAGCAGCAGCTCCAGGAGGTACATCTTGATGATTTGGAAACTTAGGGAAAGAGGTTTTAATATTGAGAAGTATTGATTTATTATTTGGTGGTTGGAAGCAACATTTTAAAGTATTTCCTTGTGAGACAATTTACAAAAAGATGATATTCCCTGTGGAGGTGGCTGGGATATTTGTGTCAGTGGTAACAGCCTGAATAGCTAATGGTTTTTGGCAGATCTTTCCTGGGTTCTCTTTGCAAAGACTGGTGAGATCTTCCCAGTCTCCAGTTCCACTGGGATCGTCTCGGTCAAACCACTTGGTCCAGCACACTGCAAGAAGCAATAAAAGAGAGAGGATGACTGCTGGGAAACTGCAGAGCAAAAGCAACATTCTAAATGAACGCTTATGCACACAAACGATGAAGAGAAGGTTATATCATCTTTGCGTTAGTATTTTTACAATGAACATGAATGTGCTCACACAGTACCTTTAATATCACAGTGAGAGGGAGGGCAGCGGAAACGAACACGATAATCAAGACACCTCTTCCCCTTGCGTTGGTCTTTGTTTCTGCAGACAAATCCTGTAATTATGTCATTTCTGAAGAAAAAAAGCACAGAGGGGTACATAATTAAATCATTCTTGATCCCCAGAGGATGAATCCTCCTGACTTTAGTAATGCCCTCACCACCTTCCACCAGCGCAACCAGCAAGTTCACATTTGTGGTTTTGAGTGGACTTTGTGATCACTGGGCTTTTGATCCATCGTCAGGAGAAAATGTTAATTTAAAATGTCAAAACTAATGACATTCCTATCAGCCCCAGCTGTACCTGGTGTTCAGTGATAATTAGCCAATGTTAGCATGTGAACAGACATGCTAAACTAAGATGATGAACATTGTAAACATTATACCTTCCTTATATCAGCATTTTCTCTTTGTCATTGTGTTATAATTCAGCTCAAACCACCACAGTTCCTACAACCTCACACAGACAATCTTTTGTTTTATTATTGTGTGGAATAACACACGATGAATATATCTTTTTCAATTTAAATAATTTTTAACCCCTTATTGCCTGAATTTATTTGCAAATATATAAAAAAAAACATTATTTGTGTTTTTTGCTTTCATGCAGATGCTAAATTAAGTGGAGATTGTACATTTTAATATAGCACATAGAATAGATGGAAATTTAGGTATGATGCAAATTAGCGACATTAGGCACATTAGGTATAATTGGGCATAATAGTAAATGAACACATTTTCCAATCTCAGGTATGTAGATTATTTATCAAAAGCAGTTTGAAACATTGCATTTTGAACATTGCACTTTTTAATACATTTTGAACATGTGAATACAGTAAATACAAATACATGCGAATACAGTAAATACAAAACAAAACTCAGACTCTCACCGTCACACCTGTCAGCTAATACAATGAGAAGTAACGAGAAACAAAGACAATGGGAATTTAACAACCGCATATTCATCAACAGGACTGTGTATTGTAGAAGTACTAACATGTGAATTCAAGGAGATTGAACCCTGGTTTGAAGTCCACCAGCTCGCTTCCCATAGAAAGTGGTGGTGTCCATTTAGTTCTGCCAAAAAATAAAGGGCAGACATTGCATTTATATCCCAGCATTATATTTGTAGTTCTACATACATACTGTACACAGTTGTACATACATACTGTTGTACATACATAGTGTACGTATGTACACTCACCTAAAGGATTATTAGGAACACCTGTTCAATTTCTCATTAAGGCAATTATCTAATCAACCAATCACATGGCAGTTGCTTCAATGCATTTAGGGGTGTGGTCCTGGTCAAGACAATCTCCTAAACTCCAAACTGAATGTCAGAATGGGAAAGAAAGGTGATTTAAGCAATTTTGAGCGTGGCATGGTTGTTGGTGCCAGACGGGCCGGTCTGAGTATTTCACAATCTGCTCAGTTACTGGTATTTTCACGCACAACCATTTCTAGGGTTTACAAAGAATGGTGTGAAAAGGGAAAAACATCCAGTATGCGGCAGTCCTGTGGGCGAAAATGCCTTGTTGATGCTAGAGGTCAGAGGAGAATGAGCCGACTGATTCAAGCTGATAGAAGAGCAACTTTGACTGAAATAACCACTCGTTACAACCGAGGTATGCAGCAAAGCATTTGTGAAGCCACAACACGCACAACCTTGAGGCGGATGGGCTACAACAGCAGAAGACCCCACCGGGTACCACTCATCTCCACTACAAATAGGAAAAAGAGGCTACAATTTGCAAGAGCTCACCAAAATTGGACAGTTGAAGACTGGAAAAATGTTGCCTGGTCTGATGAGTCTCGATTTCTGTTGAGACATTCAGATGGTAGAGTCAGAATTTGGCGTAAACAGAATGAGAACATGGATCCATCATGCCTTGTTACCACTGTGCAGGCTGGTGGTGGTGGTGTAATGGTGTGGGGATGTTTTCTTGGCACACTTTAGGCCCCTTAGTGCCAATTGGGCATCGTTTAAATGCCACGGCCTACCTGAGCATTGTTTCTGACCATGTCCATCCCTTTATGGCCACTATGTACCCATCCTCTGATGGCTACTTCCAGCAGGATAATGCACCATGTCACAAAGCTCCAATCATTTCAAATTGGTTTCTTGAACATGACAATGAGTTCACTGTACTAAAATGGCCCCCACAGTCACCAGATCTCAACCCAATAGAGCAGTGATTCTCAACTGGTGGGTCGCGACCCGTTTTCAGTGGGTCGCAGGCCTTTGCCTGAAAAAAAAAAGCAAAAAAAAATATTTATTTTGAAAGGACTTTTTATGCGTTATTTTGCCGGCTCTGGTTTCAACTGGTTTTGCACTTGTCCCTCCATGTTTTCAGCAGCATGGGCCAGGTTGGGTCAAACCATCCTGATATGAGGGAGACTCTGGGTTTTTAGGATAATTAAATTAAACAGCCTACTGAATATAACATTGACAACTGATGGTGCTGCCTGCATGACAGGAAAACTCTGGGGTTGGGAGGAGAATTGAGTGCTGCTTAATTTTCTGTAAAGCACAATGTTTTTCAGTATTTACTGATGAGGTAATCACAAGAGAAGTTAATGTTGTATATATGAATACTTTTGAATTCCACTTTTGTTTAATTTATTTTGAGTTAGTGGAAAAGCTGCTCCTCAACACAGTGACGTGTTCCACAGTAAAGTGTTGGTCATAGATTCGGTGAGTGTGTGTTCTCAGTTAAAGTTAGGTCATTTCAGTCTTTTTGAAAATACTTTTTAGTTGTTGGACTGTTTGTGCATGAAAGCTGTTGAGTCTGTTTAAAAATAGCTGAAGATTCTGAATTGTTATATATGTTGTAATACCTCGTGTCCTGAAGATGCAGTTTTAGTTTTTTAATTAAAATGCAGCTAATTGAGTGTAAAAGGGAATAGTTCCCTCTCTATCATCGCCACCAGCTGCTCGTTTTGGTTATTAAACTTGTTTTTGTGTTAGCATACATATTCTGTACTATCTCAGGTTCAAACTGCACCATCTTTTCATTAAATACATTGGAGAAGTTGAGAATGTTCCTTGATTTGGGTCGCGGCTTGTCATTCAGGGGTGATAGTGGGTCCCGGAGCCAGACCAGTTGAGAACCACTGCAATAGAGCATCTTTGGGATGTGGTGGAACGGGAGCTTCGTGCCCTGGATGTGCATCCCACAAATCTCCATCAACTGCAAGATGCTATCCTATCAATATGGGCCAACATTTCTAAAGAATGCTTTCAGCACCTTGTTGAATCAATGCCACGTAGAATTAAGGCAGTTCTGAAGGCGAAAGGGGGTCAAATACAGTATTAGTATGGTGTTCCTAATAATCATTTAGGTGAGTGTATGTACATACTGTACATACAGTTGTACATACAAGTACTGTACAAGTCATACATACAGACTGTATAACGGTAATTTAAGGCCACTTGCTAACATGCAAAGATTGTATCTAACCAACTCACTGTACATTGCTAGCTTTATTCTTACCTTGAAGTTCAGCTCGCAGTTCTTTGTCAAGGTTGTTCCGTTGACTTCTGACCGGAAACGTGAAATGGCGTCACATAACCTGAGTCACGTGACCACCACTACTTTGCAGAGTAAATACAACGATGAAATGTTTGTTGTGTGCATTGACTTCAGAAGATTTGCTGAGATTACGCAGATACAGCTTGTTAAGGAAGAAATGCACAATCTTTTGTCATTTAAACAAATACAGATAATTTTTCGTTGAGAGAAAAAAACATACATTTTCTTTGTTAATATCATATATTCAATTGTGTTACATATACATCTTCTCATAATCACTGTAGAGGCTCAAACCTTAACCAATTTAAATATTCAAGCCGCTAGGGGGCGAACGGGAGAACAAGTTTGGACGCGTGTTCTGCCACAAACAAATCCATTGTCCATTCCAGCACTGTCTCTTTTCCATACATTTAATCCGTGACACCAAGGCATAAAGTCATTTTACATTAGTCACACCAGAAGGTTCCATGAGACAGGATACAACACTTGATCTTAGCTGAAAGGGAGAAGCTGTCGCGTCCACGGTCGAAAACTATTTCGCTTCCCATCCACACACACCTGTTCCCATCACCTGGCACTCACCTACACTCACCTAAAGGATTATTAGGAACACCTGTTCAATTTCTCATTAATGCAATTATCTAATCAACCAATCACATGGCAGTTGCTTCAATGCATTTAGGGGTGTGGTCCTGGTCAAGACAATCTCCTGAACTCCAAACTGAATGTCAGAATGGGAAAGAAAGGTGATTTAAGCAATTTTGAGCGTGGCATGGTTGTTGGTGCCAGACGGGCCGGTCTGAGTATTTCACAATCTGCTCAGTTACTGGGATTTTCACGCACAACCATTTCTAGGGTTTACAAAGAATGGTGTGAAAAGGGAAAAACATCCAGTATGCGGCAGTCCTGTGGGTGAAAATGCCTTGTTGATGCTAGAGGTCAGAGGAGAATGGGCCGACTGATTCAAGCTGATAGAAGAGCAACTTTGACTGAAATAACCACTCGTTACAACCGAGGTATGCAGCAAAGCATTTGTGAAGCCACAACACGCACAACCTTGAGGCGGATGGGCTACAACAGCAGAAGACCCCACCGGGTACCACTCATCTCCACTACAAATAGGAAAAAGAGGCTACAATTTGCAAGAGCTCACCAAAATTGGACAGTTGAAGACTGGAAAAATGTTGACTGGTCTGATGAGTCTCGATTTCTGTTGAGACATTCAGATAGTAGAGTCAGAATTTGGCGTAAACAGAATGAGAACATGGATCCATCATGCCTTGTTACCACTGTGCAGGCTGGTGGTGGTGGTGTAATGGTGTGGGGATGTTTTCTTGGCACACTTTAGGCCCCTTAGTGCCAATTGGGCATCGTTTAAGTGCCACGGCCTACCTGAGCATTGTTTCTGACCATGTCCATCCCTTTATGGCCACCATGTACCCATCCTCTGATGGCTACTTCCAGCAGGATAATGCACCATGTCACAAAGCTCGAATCATTTCAAATTGGTTTCTTGAACATGACAATGAGTTCACTGTACTAAAATGGCCCCCACAGTCACCAGATCTCAACCCAATAGAGCATCTTTGGGATGTGGTGGAACGGGAGCTTCGTGCCCTGGATGTGCATCCCACAAATCTCCATCAACTGCAAGATGCTATCCTATCAATATGGGCCAACATTTCTAAAGAATGCTTTCAGCACCTTGTTGAATCAATGCCACGTAGAATTAAGGCAGTTCTGAAGGCGAAAGGGGGTCAAACACAGTATTAGTATGGTGTTCCTAATAATCCTTTAGGTGAGTGTATATGCTCTTTTAACTGAATGTGCCACCCTGTGTCCAAATAAAGGAACTACATGTCCCCACTACCACCCCGTGATTCCCTCAAACAATAAAACCCCATGTTGGCTCCAACAATCACTTTTATCAGTGTAGGGACCTCACCGTGGTGCTTAGCCTCCCAACAATGGCACTCCACTTAACCTAAAGAAACAGGGAACAAATAACAAAAGAATCAAGACAAATAAAACAAAACAAAAAACAGTTTGTTGAACAATGTCAATTCATAAAAACGGTCAGGCAAAACAGGGCAGGGCAAAACAGAGGCCAAACAGGGCAGGGCAAAACAGAACAAAACAAAACAGAGGCCAAACAGGGCAGGGCAAAACAGGACAAAACAGAACAAAACAGGGCAGGGCAAAACAGGGCAAAACAGGACAAAACAGAGGCCAAAACAGGGCAGGGCAAAACAGGACAAAACAGAACAAAACAGGGCAGGGCAAAACAGGACAAAACAGAACAAAACAGGGCAGGGCAAAACAGGACAAAACAGAACAAAACAGGGCAGGGCAAAACAGGACAAAACAGAACAAAACAGGGCAGGGCAAAACAGAGGCCAAACAGGGCAGGGCAAAACAGGACAAAACAGAACAAAACAGGGCAGGGCAAAACAGTTCTCTCTCTGTGTACACACTATATCATTTGAAAGAAGCTTTGTCTTCAGTATCCCTTCAAAGTAGAATGCCACCTGAGGATAATTATGTAAAGTAGAAGTAAGGAGATTGGAATGTTGAAAGGCTTTAATTATAACCGTAAATAAAATAAAGGCTAGACAGACACAGCACTCATGAGAAACAGGTTTTGATAATGTGCCATTTAAATGCATCGCTCTGTGTCTGCCACATGCTCGGGTTGCACAAAATGTTCCTCCAAGTTCTTGTTGCTTAATCATTAGCTTTCCAAGTAATTGGTTATAAACCAAATTATTGGACAAATTAAAGTTGTTGTCCTGATGATGGCGCTAGATTAAAAGTCAGAAGAATTATTACAATTTAGCCTGAAGGGGGACATGAATGTGTCATAGCTCATTTCACACAGACCTCAATGCCGATGGTGGCGCAACCGGAAAAGTCATGGAATCACCAAAATCACCATGATTGTCTCAACGAGATTTTATCCATCCAATAGTTGAGATATTTCAGTCTGGGTCAAAGTGGTTGACCGACATTTTATATCAAAATGAATTGAATTAAAATAACTTGAATAGCTTAAATTCTGTAATTTAGAATACATGTCTTGATAATTAAAATAAATGTTAATAAATTAGAATTTCAAAATTGCATTCAGCTCTCTGTGATGGATTATAATCCTCCCAAGGGTTGTAGTCCGAAATCATCCAGCAAGTGTTACATGAAGCCTACACTGAAAAAAATATGGAGTGTCATTTACTTAAAAAAAGCTTGGTAACAATTTATACACAGAAATTGTAAGTAATTTTTACTCAGACAATTTTTAAGTTAAGTTTACTTACTAATAACAATGTTTTTTCATCCAAAATGGTCAAGTGAATTTTACTTGAAAATGACTTCCTGAGATATAACATTTACTCAGACTTTGATAGTAATCTTTACTCAGTCTTTGATAGTAATCTTTACTCAGCCTTTGATAGCAATCTTTACTCAGCCTTTGATAGTAATCTTTACTCAGCATTTTGATAGTAATCTTTACTGAGTCTTTGATAGTAATCTTTACTCAGCATTTGATAGTAATCTTTACTCAGCATTTGATAGTAATCTTTACTCAGCCTTTGATAGTAATCTTTACTCAGCCTTTGATAGCAATCATTACTCAGCATTTGATAGTAATATTTACTCAGGCTACACTGAAAAACATTCGGAGTGACATTTACTTAAAAAAAGGTAGGTAACAATTTCCACACAGAAATTCTGAGTACCGTTTACTCTGGAAATTATCAAGTTAAGTTTACTTAAACTTAAAGTTAAGTAAGAATTGTCATTTATCCAAAATGTTCAAATACATTTTACTTTTCTTCCTTAAACATAAACAAGTATGTTTTACTCAGGCTACCTTTGCATAATTACAAAACCCCTGTAAACAGAGTTTAATATTTCATGGTTATAACTAGCTTTTATAACTGTTTATATTGAAAAATATTTACATAATAAGTAATCCATCTACCACTACTCTACACCACTATTCAAATATACATGTATTGCATTTATTAATCAGTAAAGCTTCCACAAAACATGAAACAGCTGCTTTTAAACTACAGCACCTTTATTTGTCAACACTTGGAAAGAGGTAACTGTTTACAGACAGGCACCAAAACAACATATAGTCTGGAGAGATATCTTCAGGACATCAAGCAACATTGAGAAAGAGATTCTGAAACATTTTAAATGTGTATTTCAATTTTGGTGGGTAAGTCAAGTTCATTGCTCACAGCAAGACATTGGTTACATGCTGGTTAAGTATTTGGGTATCTACGGATTGATTTAATTTTACATAGATAAGTTTATTATGGTCAAAATAATCATCAGAACACCCCACATTTTCTGAATTTACCTGGTATTGATAGAGTTCCTCTCCAGACTCTCCAAGTAACCTCATTAAGCAGCGGATGATGACGTCTCTTCTGCCTGCAACACATTGCTGTTAAACAGACGGAAGTGAATTTAGCTTGTCTGAAGTGACTTTGTAGGATATCAGGACATTCTCAACATAGAACAATGGTGGGGGAAACCAACAAAAATATGTAATGTATTAAAATATGTCTGTGGCGGCGGGGCGGGGTTAGCTCAGCTGCGGAGGGAATTGAGCGTACTAATTATTGGATGCCTGGTGTAGCGTCCGGAAGAACTTAGTCAAACAACTTCTCTCGTTCTCTGAATTTATTTTCCTTGATCACCAGTAGAGTAACAAGCGCTGCAATCGCGATAGCAGGGAGTCGTCCAGTCAACACGCAGGTTGACCGTCCAAAAAACACCCCGAACAGCCGGAAGTTTGGCTCTTTAATACACGGTTTTCCGTCATGAACATCTAACATTTCTATTGGCTCTAACCTTTCTAAGAGGAGGAGAATCGCGTCCTCATCTATTCTCACAGGGCTGGAACGTGCAACGACCAGTCTGCTTCCCTAATGTCAATATACTGATAAACAGGTGTGAGTGTTGTAGTGCAGAGCATGGAACCTTGAGGAACAGACAACCGGACTGTTCTCACAGAAACTTCTCACAGAAAGTATTTGTTAAACTGACCTCGCACAACCTGAACTCTAATAGACAGAAGAATAATGAAATGAAGAATATCTACAGAATATAACGATTTATATTATCAATCCCCCTTTTTACATAATTTATTATGTAAACTAAACAATAATATAAAGCTACAACAATGGACTATATCAGTTCATAACTATGTGTGTTAATTATTTAACAGAGTGGAAATCTCTAACAGACATGGGCTATATCAGTTCATAACTCTATGTGTGTTACTTAACAGAGTGGAAATCTCTAAACAGACACAACAGCACACCTATGTTATAAATGTTTTCATAAGAAGCTAACATAAAAAAGTTATCAAAAGCTAACATAAAAAAGTTATAAAAAGCTAAGCTAAAACCACCTATATCCAGGAGCTTATATATCCCTCATACTAGAGAACCGTTGTCGCTAGGTATTTGTAACCCTCACACTCTACTGGATAATCCTCTAAGCACATAATATGGCACAATCAAAAACAGTATAAAATCTCCCTCTCACACGCTTTCTACGTCTGTGTGTGTGTGTGTGTGTGTGTGTGTGTGTGTGTGTGTGTGTGTGTGTGTGTGTGTGTGTGTGTGCGCGCGCCTATATGGGATATGGTCAAACATTAGCAAGTTATGTGTACAGAAACGGTTGGTCTAAGTCGGTCTCTTCTTCGGATCCATCGATGTCGAGTCTCACCTCCTCACCATTCTCCATCAACTGTACCTGTTCTGCTAACTAACAAAACCAATTTAAACTAATCTATTCAATCACATAGTTCTGTTATCAACAATCACCAGGAACAAATTGCTGATTTAATTGATCCTTCTACCTGTAAACTGGATTATTTATTCTTTATTACAACACATCTAGGAGAAAACTTTAATAACCTGGATTATAAGAATTATTACACAGAATAATCACTTTGTTATCCCTCCCCCTTTCATCCATGGGAGGAAACCAGTCAGCATAGTGTTGCTGCAGGATCACTCAAACTATGAATATTTAGTTCCTCCTTTTACATTCCCTAAATTAATAACTAATTTCAATACTTTGATATTCATCTTATTTAATTTTCCCTCAAAATTGGAAATCATATAAAGAGTTATAAAATTTTCTAAAACGTTTTTATTATCAGTATCTAAATGTTGCTTTTATTTGCTTTGATATTTGATATTAATTTGCTAAATCTTAATGACCAGTTAAACAAAAATAATTATAATCTGCATTGAACAGTTACTCACGTATTTAGATTTAATCTCTCTCTTATCACTGCACTTTTTGCTGTCTTTTTAGAGTGCCGTTTACTAAAAGAACTATACAAAATGTGGATCTATCTCTATAATAACCTACATATACCTATTCTTACAATGCCCTACATATACATATTCCCCCTTTTGCTAAATTACCTCTGTAATTTAGCAATTTACTTCGCAATTGTCTGGTCCTTCCATTCATCATTATTAAAACCGCACCAGAAGAGGCTCATCCTATAACTCTCTGGAAATACGTCACATCCTCCTCTGTAGGCCTGATGTCAGAAAACAGAGTCAGTGTGTGCAGCCAGCCAGTCGTGTCCACTCACTCCATTCCTAGGCCTCATACCAAGGAAACATGCAGGAACTCCCCTCCAACAACTCAGATTGTCTGGAAGACAGAGAGACAGAAACAGCGGCAGTATTCTTGGTCCAACATTATTATCCATCATGGTCATTTTCTAAAACCTTAATTTGTATTCAAATCTATCTTATATGTGGGTGTATAGCGGGTTTGCCTAATTTCTAATGTGTGTATCGTATGCACATGTTTGTCATAATCCAAATCAGAATTTGCCCATCTTCTGTGCTGAGGTGTCCGTCAAATGGTCCTTCTCTAGGGTCCGCCCCGTCGCCCCACTCCTCTCAGCCGGATCCTCCCACCAGCGTTGTCTTTAGTCCATGAAGCCAGCGGGCAGTCCCTTCTCCAATGACCGGTTCTGCCGCACATGTAGCACAAAAAATCTCTGGTTCGTGAGTCAAAGTCTCTTCCCCTCTGTCTTCCTCTTTGGGCCTTGTTTTCTCTCTGGCCGCCTCTGTCCTCACGCCTGCCCTCCCTCTGTCCATGTTTTGGGTTGCCTTGTTCTCTATCAGCTTCTCCATCGGATGCCATGTCCCAATACATTGTCAGCTGGGCATCCTTGAGTTTGCGATGACGAGACTTGGTTTTTTCCTCCTTCCCCGGCTGGTGGTTGGATGGATGGTTTCGAGGAGCGTAGGACGGCGTTGCGGAGTCCAGATCAGGATCCACATGACCATGCACCTCGGACAAAGAATGATACAGTTCAGCAGTGCATTCTTTTCCCTTTCTTTTATCCATTCCTATTGTGTTTATTCTATTATCACACTCATTCTTTAATCTTTTTCTCTCCCTAATCTCTGCTTCCTCTCTCCACATACTATACGCCCTCCAGTCCGCTTTAAACGGTTCACAGCTCTTTTTTTCTTTCTTAGACTTCCTCTCATGTTCTACCGCTTCGTCTTTCTCTCTCTGATCCAAACACGCTCGGAGTTGCTCCATCTTCTCCAGGCTGAAACTGCCCTTCTCCGGGAACCCCATTTTCACCCATTCACTCAATTGGTTCACAGTTTGTCTGTCCTTCTCCCACATATATTGTATCACTGGAGATAAGACTTTGTAAACATGCACACTCCCAGGCTGGAAAAGCTGCACAGGCTTGCTCTGACTTTTACCCATACTCTTATTTTTGTTATAAAGACTCACTTTATCCCTATTTACCTGGAGTCTTAGATTAAAAGGGATATGTCAATCATACGTATGTGAGTGTGTCATCAGTCCACTGAATTATCTATTCACTGCAGCACACAAAACTACTATTTGTTGTGTTCTAGGTCACTCAAATGACTTATCTTGCTTCTGGAATTCTCAATTCACAGCAGCACACTAACCTGGCACATCTTAAAAACAATTCCGACACTTCAATCTTATTTTAGTATGAACTTGCCCAATGCCCATTAAATTCCCTGTATATGATCAATAATTCCATCAATTCCTTTTTCCCCGAATATAATTTTGCTTTACTTATAGTTATTTAATTCCAGACCAAAGACAAAGAAAATGATGACGGGAGCGTGATTAATCTCAGACTAGGCTCTCCTCGTCTCCGCTCTTTTTATTTTATTTTTTATCAGGCAAGAAGTGCATGTACCCGTAAACTTTTCCACACAACACAGCCCCGCTTGACCTCCGGTCAGATTCTCACACAAATTCACAGCTGGTCAACAATCACAAGATGAGTTTTCGCTCAGCTTTTAATATAATCACTTCTTCCTTCCGTTCATTATTTTATAACTATTTAATCTTTATTATATGTATTGGATAACGTACAAACCAGTGCTTCTCAGCAAAATGATTCACAAAATACTTGTTGATATATATTTACATATCTACATTTAATGCTATTTAACAAGTTTCCAGCAAAAACTCTTATTCTCTTTTTTCCGACCTTCTCAGCTCAAGATTTATATATAATCCTATGTATTTATATTTATTTATTAGTATAAGTATTATTATTATTCCCCATCTGTGCTGTTTCTTCTTTTGGGTGCAATACCCACTCCGACCATTAATGTCTCCCTTCTATCTTTCCTGTGTCTTGAGATGCTCTTGACTCCTCTTTTCTTCTATTTCCGGTCTCACTTTTCCTGTCATGCTAAAAGGATTAGCCGATATGCTAGGCTAAGCCTCGTGGCTTATTGCTCTCTTGACCTGTATCTCTTCCAAGTCTCCACTCTGCAGCTTCTGGAAGCGTAATGCCAAAACTCCGTTACGCTCAGCTCTGTTCTCCCTATCTTATCAATCCTAACCGGCCACAAATCAGACCGCCAGAGGACACAAATCAGACCGCCAACTCCCACAGCACCAGAAAAACTCTTTTTCTGTTCTCTCTTATTCAGCACGCACAGCGACTCCCCGGTCGTGTTCTCTGTACGTTAGACCCTTTACGTTAGTTATTTCAACAGCACACGCCTCCGCGTCACCAGCCGGACTCTCTGTGAGACCGTACACGACGGTCACTTCCCACACAGTTTATTTTATTTTTTACACGTATCCTTCGAAGCCAGGAGAAAAGGATGCATTACCCAATATTGTGAATCCAATCAAGAAACTTCTACTGTATCAGAGAGATACAGCGCTCGATCGCTGAGGACTTATAACGCCAATTCAACAATATTGTTTTATTTCTCCTACTTCGTAGTACCCTTAGACTATGATTTCCCCTTTTATTCCCCTTCAATGCCCCACAGATATGTAATCTGGTCGAACACCATTCATCCGAGGAATTCTCAGTTTCCTGATACACCCGAATTTCAGGTCCCGTTAAAAACATCAAGATCTACAACATCATCCCACACATTTGCCCACACAGCATATGAAAAACAACAAATCTGTCCCTGTGTCCTTTCCTCGCTTAACAGCGGCAACGCTACTTCTGCGGTAAACTGACCGTACACGTGGACCCAGTCTCTGCGTGCTTTTGAATATAGTGGCTCAGTTGCCAGAGGTATCTACGTATCTACGAACTTCAACTTGGTCTACCAGAGGTATCAACATAGCATACGGACTTCAACTTGGACTTTTATCAGAGGTATCAACATAGCATACGGACTTCAACTTGGTTTATCAGAGGTATCCACGTACCTACGGACTTCAACATGAACTTCTAACGACTAAGAGTCCACCTCCGGTAACTCTCACGAGCGTCCCTTTGTCCTAATTAGACTCTTTATATACTTTTTACCTAGATCCCTACCAGCGGACACTTATTGTCTTTCCCTATAAAAAACCATGGGAATATGTGCTTTTTACTTTACGTGTGATCAGGAACAATTTTAAACTATTTATAAACTATGGGTAGAGGCTTATTCTGCTGTTGACAACTAAATTTAGTTTAGCCAATCACAGACATTTTATTCATTTGAACAAAAGGTTGTCTGCTCACCTGTTCTCTATGAGGCGCCTCTCGTTGTCAACCGCCAAACAGCCGCCGGCCCTCGGCAGGGGGCCCGGGAAACGGACGTCACAGCTCTTTCCTTTATCCAGGTCAACCAACCAACGTCGGGGTCACCACTGTTAATGTGCATTAATTAATTATTGGATGCCTGGTGTAGCGTCCGGAAGAACTTAGTCAAACAACTTCTCTCGTTCTCTGAATTTATTTTCCTTGATCACCAGTAGAGTAACAAGCGCTGCAATCGCGATAGCAGGGAGTCGTCCAGTCAACACGCAGGTTGACCGTCCAAAAAACACCCCGAACAGCCGGAAGTTCGGCTCTTTAATACACGGTTTTCCGTCATGAACATCTAACATTTCTATTGGCTCTAACCTTTCTAAGAGGAGGAGAATCGCGTCCTCATCTATTCTCACAGGGCTGGAACGTGCAACGACCAGTCTGCTTCCCTAATGTCAATATACTGATAAACAGGTGTGAGTGTTGTAGTGCAGAGCGTGGAACCTTGAGGAACAGACAACTGGACCGTTCTCACAGAAACTTCTCACAGAAAGTATTTGTTAAACTGACCTCGCACAACCTGAACTCTAATAGACAGAAGAATAATGAAATGAAGAATATCTACAGAATATAACGATTTATATTATCAGTTCAAGGGAACAGGTGCCGTGATGAGGTAATCAGCCGCAGCTGGGGGCAACTGTGTGTGTGTGTGTGTGTGTCTCCCCGTGAAAACAGGAGTAGCGTCTGATGAACGGGAGAAAGAGAGCGGTGAGGCAAGGCGACGTAGCCAAACCCAAGACAGCGGAGCAGAGAGAAGCGAGCGGATGCGCTCAGGGGCAAGGCCGAGAGCGCACCCGAGTCAGCGGTGCAGACAATAATAAAGCTTGTTACCAACCGCGGATCCAGAGTGTGTTGCCTTTGTGCCGCCGAAACTCACGGGGTTAACACCGAGTTGTTACAATGTCATCGGGTATCTATTCTCTGTGTATATGAGCCTAACATAATTTGACCACAATTATCTCATTTTTAAACTTCAAGCTGAGTGAATCCAGCATTGGCCTCATGTTCCCTTCTTTGTCCAAAATATCATCAAGAGTTTGGTAGTGCTTCGCTCCAGATGAACTGTCTTTATCCTTCTGAACTCCTCTTGAATCTGAAACAAAAGATGAAAAATAACATGATCAAGATGATCCACCTTGCTGAAACCAGTAATACAGTAGTCCTCCCAGTAAAATGTACTATTGAGCAACAACACAAACTACAGCCTCGACAAATACTCTACTTCCACTCAAGGATACCTTGCATTAGCAGGTACACTGTAAAAAAGACAACTCGCAATTGTTGACCTCATAAACGTTTTCAAATTAATCTGACTCAAAAACAAAGCTTTGCCATATACAACTGACAAAAACTTGTCAGGCCAGCAAATGTCTCCCTATCGTTGCCCTAATACGCATTTTCAAAACGAGTTAACAAGCATTTTTGAGTGGAGCCTTAGTTTTCTTGATGAAAACTTCGTAACGACTGCGCGCATGCGGCTTGCGGTCATGTAGGGGATTTCTGAGTCACTTGAGTCGGCACTGAGGGCGATGCTGAGCGTGGTGGTCGGATATCTTGTGAACACTAATTCAACTTGAGCCTGAAGTTTCCCTAATTTGGTAAGTGTGTGTGTTTTTTTTTACTAGACAACTAGTGTTCTCAGTAATGTGCACAGACCTATTTCAATCGAGAGAAGAATTAAATGTGTTCAACTAGCTACCAACGTTAGCTTTGTTAGCTAGCTTACATTACACATAGCATTCCACACACAGTCTTCCTAACCCCGCTATTACGGTGACGTGCAGTTGCTTCAATATGCCAACGCTCTCGTGGACCCGGCAGCTCTGCCGTTTAGCTAACGTTACTTGACAGTCTTTCCCATTGTGGTGTTGAATACTGTAAACTCTAAACACCGGTCCAATATGGTGATTAAGTCGGCGTACAAGCCAGTAAGTATAACGTTATACCATTTTTACACAGCCTCTTCAAGGCGGTAATGTATGCAACGTTATGTGTGTATGTTTTGCAGTGGTGTATAGTAACGAAGTAGAAATACTTCGTTACTGTACTTAAGTAGTTTTTGGGGATATCTGTACTCTACTTTACTATTTATATTTCTGTTTACTTTTACTTTTACTTCACTACATTTTGCAAAGAAAAATGATACTTTTACTCCGATACATTTCTCCTGAAACCTTCGTTACTCGCTACAAAATCAAATCTATCTTTAGAAAAAAAAAAAACATCGGGGACTGTGGTGGAACACAGACTCCACCAAGCAGGTTTTGCGAATCACAATGTTTTGCATTTTCCCTCTACATCCTCTAGTCCAGCGCTCCCAAACCTTTATGCGTCACGGACCGGTTACGTGAAGACAATATTTTCACAGACCGGGTCCGACCTCGGAAAGACGGGAGACAACGACACCCAACGTGTGTTCGTTATGTCCAGTCTACTCCTAACTAAACCTTTAGTCCAGTCTACTGACTCTACTGCTAACTAAACCTTTAGTCCAGTCTACTGCTTAACTTATAACGCGCTGCACAAAGACAGGATGTTGAAATGGAAGCAGGTTTTCATGCTTTTTTGGCGATCTCAGGATACTCTGCCTTGGTTTCCAGATCACCGACAGAGTTGTAACAGACTTACGTTTCATTTTTAGAGTAACGTAACATCTTGACATGTGTCAAGAGATTCCGTCTGAGGTTACCACAGACGGATGTATGCGGTCATTTTTCACAATAAAACATCTTTCCGGCCTTGATTTTTTTTTATTTAATTGAAATGTTTCATTCATTCTTTCTGTGGCCCGGTACCAAGAGACCCACAGACCGGTACCAAGAGACCCACAGACCGGTACCAAGAGACCCACGGCGGGCGGAATGAGCATACTTATAACCACACTGTTACAAGTCCTTTATAGTGTCATATTGCTTTTTGGAGAATTATGATGATAAGTTCATAGTAGATGCAAAAGTATACTTAGGTACAATATATTATGTTGAACATAATATATATGGATGGATCCCAGCCAACCCAGTTATTGTATCAACACAACTCCTGGTCCTTGGTCACGGTGACCACAGCACTTAAAAGAATAAACTTCATAATTCTCAAAATTCTGACCCTTTGCTTTTTTATTAAAAGTACTTTTACTTTCAATAGTTAAGTACATTTTATATCAGAAAAATACTTTTGATACTTAAGTACAGAAAATATCAGATACTTTAAGACTTTTACTCAAGTAGTATTTTAATAGGTGACTTTTACTTTTACTGGAGTAATTTTCCAGTAAGGTATCTTTACTTTTACTCAAGTACGGCTTTTGGGTACTTTATACACCACTGATGTTTTGTGTAAAACGTGTCGACATTAAATATGGGGCAGTGTCATTCCGTTTGTCGTTAATAAAATCGCGAATCAAGGTCTGTTTAAATTGGGGAGCCGGTCGTAGTTGACGCCGACACTGTTGTTTTTATCCGTCGCTTTGTTCAGAGTTAAAAAAAACGGCCCGTGAAGCACATCTTTAGTCAGAATTGCCAGGGTTTGTGACTGCGGGGCTGCGGGTGTGAATTGGCAGTTTCACTACAGTTTGAGGATCCAGATTTTGGAAATGCACTACTACTAAATTGAAGCTACTGCAGATCGAGAAGAGTGGCCGAGGAGACAGTGGGTTGGACTTCTGGCGTCTTTCCTATCCGGTGAGGCACTTAAAGCGTTTCGAGATGTAGAGGCGGATATTGCCCACGACCAGTTAAAGAGAGAGATTTTGAGCCGCCACGGGCTCACTAAATTTAGCATGGCACAACACTTTCATAACTGATCTTTCCTAAGTGGAGAGACGCCCCGGTCTCAGATGCATGAATTGATAAGAGTGACGAAAAGGTGGCTAGAACCAGACAAACGCAGCCCTGCAGACATTATAGAAACCCTGGTTATGGACCGGTATCTACGGGGTCTACCTTACGAGGCCAAAAGGGTAATCAGCCACCAAAAGTTAATAAAGACCACAGAGTTGGTAGAAGCCGTAGAACAGTTTCAGGTGGCCTCAGATATGCTCTGCCCACCCGGTAAAGGGCTGGTGGCTTCTGTCCCGGCCCGGCCAAGTGTGCGTCAACCTGGGCCGCCACGAGCCTTTCTAAACCCAGAGGCCCGCCAGTGCTATCGCTGTGGCAAATTGGGCCACATCTCGTGGCAGTGCGAAAGGCTAGACGAGCCCATGCCCACAGCCGAGTCCGTCAGCGGGCCCCATGTCCACTTTGCTGCCCTCCTGGGCGAAAGTAGGGACCGGCGACCCACGTGCCCCGTAACAGTGAATCAACGGGACGTAGAAGCCTTGCTCGATTCGGGAAGTGCCCGGACCCTAGTTCAGGAGGCCGTCTTGGAAGCATCGTTCCCGGCTCAAGGTAACCCTGTCCCGGTGGTTTGTGTCCACGGAGACACCCGAGAGTACCCAACCACCAGAGTGAAACTGACCACAACTAAGGGCATGTTTAATGTCGAGGTGGGAGTGATCAAGGGCCTTCCAGTCCCAGTCCTGATTGGGCGTGACTGCCCGGCCTTCTGGATGCTGTGGTGGGAAGCCCTAAAGAAGCTCAGTCGAGAGCCACGGAAACGTAAGTCAAACAATTATGAAGTAAATAAATCATGGGTTAACGTTGCCAAACCCTGTTTTTCTCCGCCAGTGGCAGTCCAAGCCTTGGCAGAAGCCTCTAGTGGAGCTGAGTCGGACGACTCCAAGCCACAACCTGGGTCAAGTGAGGACGACCGTGATGGGCCTCAGGAAATACAGCCCCTTAAAGGACAGTATGGAACGGCGCAGGTACAGGACCCCACCCTGGGAAATGCCTTAAAAAATGTCCAGGTCCTAGTTTGTGGGAACCCGGGTGACTCCTTCCTACCCTCATTTTTCAGTGAAAAATGGCCTCTTGTATCAGGTGACAAGAAGTAAGGACCAAGTCGTTGAGCAACTACTTGTGCCCCGACCTCACCGCCCCACAGTGCTGCAGTTGGCCCACACTCACCTGCTGGGAGCTCACTTGGGCATAGAGAAAACTAAAGAAGGGTGTTGCAGAGGTTTTTTTAGCCCGGAGTCCACAAAGGAGGTAGAGAACTACTGCCGCAGCTGCCCAAATTGCCAGGTCACTGCACCGAAACCGACGTACCGGAACCCCCTTATCCCTTTGCCCATCATAGAAACTCCCTTTGAAAGGGTGGGCATGGATATTGTGGGTCCACTGACCAAGAGTGCCCGGGGGCACCAGTACATATTGGTCATAGTAGACTACGCCACCCGTTATCCGGAAGCCGTCCCCTTAAGAAAGGCCAATGCTAAACAAATAGCAAAAGAACTGTTCCTCTTCAGCAGCCGTGTAGGGATTCCCAAGGAGATTCTTACCGACCAAGGGACCGCCTTTATGTCCAGAGTCACAAAGGAGTTGTGTGAGCTTTTGCACATGAAACAGGTGAGAACCCCTGTGTACCACCCCCAGACGGATGAGTTAGTGGAGAGGTTTAACAAAACCCTCAAAGCTATGCTGAGGAAGGCCATCGACAAGGACGGACGAAACTGGGACCGGCTGCTACCATAACTTCTGTTTGCGGTAAGAGAAGTTCCTCAGGCTTCCACTGGTTTCTCACCCTTTGACCTGTTGTATTCTCACAAACCCAGGGGCCTTCTAGACATAGCCAAGGAGGCGTGGGAGGAGCAACCCTGTCCCCATCGTACCATGATTGAACACGTGGGGGCGATGCGAGACAGGATGGCAGCGGTGTTTCCCATTGTGAAGGAGCACATGGAGAAGGCTCAGAGGGATCAGAGGGCAGCTTATAACCGAGCAGCCCAACCCAGGGAATTCACCCCCGGAGACAGAGTCCTAGTCTTGGTCCCCACCGTGGAATGTAAATTCTTGGCTACTTGGCAGGGACCCTATGAAGTAATTGAAAAGGTTGGGGAAGTCAATTACAAAGTACGGCAACCGGGGAAGAGGAATGGTGAGCAAATCTACCATATTAACCTCCTGAAGAAATGGCATAATCGAGAGGCGTTGTTCAATTGTCTTCCTCCCAGAGAGTCGAAAGAACCTGCCCGGGACGAAGTGCAGTTTGGCCCGGACCTCTCCCCTCACCAGCTGCAACAGGCAAAGGAGCTTGTGGAGGGTAATCAGGATGTCTTTTCATCCCTCCCAGGCTGCACCCACCTGGTGGAACATGAAGTACGTACCCAGCCAGGACAAACGGTGAACCAAAAGCCGTATCGGGTGCCGGAGGCTCGCAAGAAGCTGATTGAGGAGTAGGTAAGGAAGATGTTGGCGTTGAACGTGATTGAGGAGTCCAAGAGTGCCTGGTCAAGCCCCATCGTCCTGGCAGACAAGCCTGACAAAACAGTACGTTTCTGTAATGATTTCAGAAAAGTAAATGAAGTGTCTGAATTTGATGCATACCCCATGCCTCGTGTCGATGAGCTAATTGAAAGCCTGGGCCATGCACGATTTCTAACAACCCTGGATCTCACCAAAGGGTATTGGCAGGTTCCCTTGTCTGCAGGATCAAAAGAGAAAACGGCCTTTGCCACCCCGGGAGGCCTTTGGCAGTACCGTATGATGCCCTTTGGCCTGTTTGGAGCTCCCGCCACGTTCCAGCGCTTGATGGATCAGGTACTGAAACCCCATCGAGAGTATGCAGCGGCCTATTTGGACGATGTGGTGATTCAGAACCCAGACTGGGAAAGCCACTTACCGCGTGTGCAAAAGGTCCTGGACTCCCTCCGACAGGCAGGCTTGACAGCGAACCCCAAGAAGTGTAAGCTGGCTTTCGGAGAGACCAACTACTTGGGGTATACCATCGGGCGGGGCCTTGTCAAACCTCAGGAGGCAAAACTCTGTGCCATTCAAGACTGGCCAAGACCGGTGACCAGTATTCCCTCTAAGCTGCGTGCGTGCGCGGCCGCGCAGGCCAGTCGAAGTCGCCGCGCAATAGATTTTTCAGACCGCGCACATTTTTCAGACCGCACAAACGATTTTTTTTCAGGGGTTAAAAATCTTTTTTGCGCAAGTGTTTCTGAGATAGGAGTGAGCCATCTCCGCAATAGAAGATCTTTGATGTGACGTGTCGAGTCTTCTCGGCCAATCAGCGTCCTGTTTCTCGACATGCGCTCTCTGTATCTCTGCTAGCGCTCTGCCTCAGTTAGCACCCCCCACCCCCGCTGTCCTCCTCCGGGCACCAGGAGTGAAGCCTGGAGCGCCACATGAGCTAGGGCCGGCGCTGTTTAGGCTACTCTTGGCGGGCCCTGCTCAAGCAGTTATAGGCTACCATGGCGAAAAAGGCAGAGCAGGTGCCCCAGAAAAAGGTCTGCCTAACGTTCAAACATGAGTGGCTAGATAAAATAGTCCAAACTGACACAGGTAGGATGAAACTTTCAGACATATTTAAATATGAAGAAAGGAGTGGCGTGATCTGCAAATTCTGCTCGGAGGCAAAAGACAGATAGGCCTATCTCCCTCAATGACATTCAAATGACATGTTTTGTAGCCTAGTTTGTTGCAAACCATTCCAGTTATTAAATTGTTTATATAGGCTACCTTTAGGAAAAATGACACCATGTCAATTTAATAGGCCTATAATTATTGTTAAGCACTGCATTAGCATTTTTCTTTCAATGAAGTTCCACTTAAATGTTGTACCTGCTGAGAAATGACGAAACACCTTTGATACTTTTATTTTTTATATATATCATTATCAGTCATAACCAGTGAACCAGTCATAACCTCCCCTTATTGAAGTTCAACAAAGATCCTTTAAGTTCAACTAAACTGACTGGTAAAACACCATCATTAAAATGTTCCCAAAGTCCAGCCATTATAAAGGATATTGAATAAATATCAACCTTGTATACATATTGATGTATTTGCTGTCATCTCTTTGAATCCCCTATGGCTAACGCAGGCTTGTGGTTATTTTCGGCAGGTCGCGTGGTTGCGAATTGCTCACAGTGCTGAAATGTGCGCTCAGAAGAAAAAAAAATGTGCTCAGTGCTGAAAAAAATTAGAGGGAACATTGCCGGTGACCAAGAAGCAGGTGAGATCTTTTTTGGACCTTGCTTCACTTCTCTATGATAGCGGCCCCTCTCACAGATCTGACCACCAAGAAACACTCACGGATGGTGACATGGTCCCCGGCGGCAGAAGAAGCGTTTGGAGACCTGAAGAGGGCCTTGTGTTCGAAACCGGTCCTTACCACCCCCGACTTCAACAAGGAGTTTGTGGTCCAGGCAGATGCCTCTGAGGTGGGTCTGGGCGCGGTGCTAGCCCAGATAAAGGAAGGTGAGGAACATCCCGTTCTGTATTTGAGTCGGAAGTTGCTGCAGAAAGAGAAGAACTATGCCACAGTGGAGAAGGAGTGGGGAAGGAGTGGGCCCTGGAAACCCTCAAGTATTACCTGCTGGGAAGGAGGTTCACTCTGGTGACGGATCATTCACCTGTTGCACTGCCTCACTCTAGCCTGCCCTAGGGACAACCCGTGACACTACAATATATATATATATATATTTCAATCAGGAGAGACTTGTTCCGAATTCAATAATACATTTATTACGTTGGTTTCACAATGAATAGTGCAAAGTCTTTGGCGATCGGACTCTATCCTGCACGAGGATAAACAAGGGGCAGTGACTCTGAATACTGATACGGCAGAATCCCCCCTGGAGTCCGGACACTGGTGGTGGTGGTGAAGAAGAGAGTTGCTGACATCCTGTGATGAGTGAGGAGTATGACTACCTGCTGCCTGGAGGTGAATGGGGTGGAGGAGGGTCGCATTCGTCTCAGAGCTGAAATGACAACTGACAGCAGCAGAGCAGAGAACACTTTTAAAGTTTGACAGCAACAATCTGATTGGCTTAGAGACCCCGTAACACCTCTGGTTGGTTGGTTGCTTAAAAGGGGGACGCCCCCTCGATCCGCTGCTACCGTAATGACTCACTGGGAGAATTAGACTGCGATATATGAATGACCCGTAGTGTAGGGTCTCCCTTCCTGAACTACCGCTTAAGCTCCATTTCAATCAGGAGAGACTTGTTCCGAATTCAATAATACATTTATTACGTTGGTTTCACAATGAATAGTGCAAAGTCTTTGGCGATCGGACTCTATCCTGCACGAGGATAAACAAGGGGCAGTGACTCTGAATACTGATACGGCAGAATCCCCCAAAAGATTTGACAAAAATAAATCAATACTTACCTAACGCCGCAGTGAAGGCCTAAGCACAAGGAAAGTTAATCAGGAAAGACATGGAACATTAGTACGGTTCAGGTGAGCTAGCCAGACTAGCCATTAACCTCGTGAGTGAGTTTAAGTGAACCACCCCACCCATAGGGAGTACCGCCCCTAGTCATGTTCAGACCAGGAAGTTAAGAAGTAGTCACGATAGACCCGGAATTCAGCAGAGGTCGCGATAGACCCGGAATTCAGCAGAGGTCGCGATAGACCCGGAATTCAGCAGAGGTCGCGATAGACCCGGAATTCAGCAGAGGTCGCGATAGACCCGGAATTCAGCAGAGGTCGCGATAGACCCGGAATTCAGCAGAGGTCGCGATAGACCCGGAATTCAGCAGAGGTCGCGATAGACCCGGAATTCAGCAGAGGTCGCGATAGACCCGGAATTCAGCAGAGGTCGCGATGGACCCGGAATTCAGCAGAGGTCGCGATGGACCCGGAATTCAGCAGAGGTCGCGATGGACCCGGAATTCAGCAGAGGTCGCGATGGACCCGGAATTCAGCAGAGGTCGCGATGGACCCGGAATTCAGCAGAGGTCGCGATAGACCCGGAATTCAACAGAGGTCGCGATAGACCCGGAATTCAACAGAGGTCACGATAGACCCGGAATTCAACAGAGGTCACGATAGACCCGGAATTCAACAGAGGTCACGATAGACCCGGAATTCAACAGAGGTCACGATAGACCCGGAATTCAGCAGAGGTCACGATAGACCCGGAATTCAGCAGAGGTCACGATAGACCCGGAATTCAGCAGAGGTCACGATAGACCAGGAATTAAGCGGCCATGTAAAACATATACCCATATACAGTGCTAAGAGAATACCCAACGCGCTACGTGAGGGAAATATACCGTAGTATTCTCAAGCATCTTCTATTAACTATGAGATCACCTCTCCCGTGTAGTGAGGAAAGCACCGTACCTGCCAATCCTGCCGGAACTATAACGGATACCACCACCAGTTATCTGCATGCCTGCCAATATTATGGTTCCAATGATCTTTGATTTACCAGTATGGTGTCGAGGTCGGGACGAATGTAGGACGCGAACGCCGATGAAGACCAACGACCCATCCCCTGCAGAGTGGCAGCTGGGATGCCTTGGTTGGCCGCTGAAGTCGCCGCACCTATTCTAAACGAATGCCCGGAATAATGCTGCGGTGATAACTTGCTTCTAGCGAGGACTAATTTAAAATGATAGTTAAACCAGGCTTTAGTTAATGGACCCTGACCTGGGGTAAGAAATAACGGGGATGTAGGGCCAGTCGTAGGTCTAACCCGGAGATACTTCAGCATGGATCTAAATGGGCAAAACTGAGTATCGGTACGAGCCACGATTACGGAGCACGCACCTCCACATTTGGAGTGTTTGAGACGTAAATTATAATGCCTAAGATGGAAGGTCAAGTCAACAAATGTAATATCTCGCTCTGGGTTGAAAGACTTAGTTACTGAAGTAAATTCGCCACATCGTAGGAAAGCATAGAAAGCCAGTAAAAACACTGCGTCAAGCAAGGAATCAATGTAAAGTGAGAACATGCCTGCTCTTAGCTCCGCCAGCATTCGGTGTACAATCGCAAGGGTGAGGGGCTGTCTACTGTCAGGAATTCGTGGTGACGATTTAGCAATGCCTTTCAGCAGTAACTTAACGGCCGCATTCGTAAACAAGCTCGGTGACGCCGGGTCGGAACACCTAACATTAAATTGAATGCCGGCAATCAAACTGCGAATATAAGGAAGCTTAAAGTGTCGAGTGTCAGTGCAATAGCAGATAAAAGCACACACAGTGTGGATGAGAACAGGTTTAAGAGGTACGCTTACAGATACACAAAACACAGCAAAAGTCCTCCAAGCTAAATCATACGTTCTCACTGTAGAACCGGCTAAGCCCTGTCGCATGTACTGCCTCGCGGACTCCATGTATCTACCCAGCGGGGTAAGCTCTATGACAGCATCAGAGTGCGACACGAGGGCACCGTGACTGCCACGGGGCTGGCTTCGGGACAGATGCGCCGGAACATCTGGAATTTGAAACGAGACAGCGCATCAGCCAGGGTGTTAGAATGACCCGGCACGTGGCGGGCGGTGAGGATGAAGTTGTGAGTGACTGCTGACCACGTGATGCTCCTCACAAATGGCATGATATCTCTGGAAGAGGAGCGCCCTCTATTAATAATGTTGACAACTGCCTGATTATCGCACATGAGGGAAATGCGCTTGCGTTTCCAGTGCTGCCCCCAGACAAAGCAGGCCACGGCCACCGGGTAGATCTCAGCCAAGGCTGAGGACTGCTCAAACCTTGCAAATGCAGGAGGCCAGCTGCTAGCAAACCACTCGCCTTGATAAAAGCCCCCAAAACCCACAGATGGTGCGGCATCTGTGTAGAACTTTAACGAATCGGAAGAATTCACCAGCTCGTCGTAGAAAAATGACACTCCATTCCAGTTCTCTAGCAGCCGAGACCAAAACTGTAGGTCAGAGCGACACCCTTCATCAAGAGACACTAGTTCGTGCAGACTGGACACTGAAGACGCCATATCCAGAAGCCGTGAGATGAACGAGCGCCCCTGAGGAATGACCCGCATGGCAAAATTAAGATGCCCGAGAAGTGAAAGTAACTGCCGTTTAGTTACGTTTCCTGCCACGCTATACATTTTTGAAATCTCCCGGATGCGCTGTAATTTTGCGATCGGAAGGGACGCTTTCATCTCTATCGTATCGAGCGTAATGCCCAGAAACTCCAAACGCGTGTCCGGCCCCATGGTTTTCTCATCTGTGAGTGGAATGCCGAGGGATTGGAAACATTGTTTCAATCTACGTAGCGAGGTGCCTGAGCTGTTGTGTGGGGGATCTATCAGCAGAAAATCGTCGAGTAGATGCAACACCGAGGGGACCCTGACTCTGTTCAGCAGGATCCAGCATAACGCCTCGGCGAGATGATTGAATATGCATGGGCTACTCCTGCACCCGAAAGTCAACCGTACTGCAAAGTAGAATTTAGCCTCCCACCGGATCCCGAACAGATGCCACTGCGACGGATGGATCGGCACTATTTTAAATGCGTCCGTGATATCTGCCTTGGATAGCCACGCCCCCCGCCCCGCTAGTTTTATCAACCTGATGGCATTATCCACCGAGGCGTAATGCAGGCTGAATAGCTCGGGAGGAATGAGACTGTTAACGCTCGCCAGCGGGCCGGCACGTGGAGCGGACAGATCACAAATTAACCGTTTCTTCCCTGAATATTTACCTGTCGCTACCCCAATTGGACTCGTACGAAATACTGTAAATGGCGAGGATGTGAACGGGCCGATGACGTACTCCTTCCTGACCTCTTTCTCGAGTAACTGACAAACCGTACCTGGGTCGTTTACCGCCGATTGCAGATTTTTGGCCACATATGTTATAGTTGGCATCGTCAGAACGCCCACCCGGAACCCCTGTGATAAACCCGTGAGCAAATGGTCCACAAACACAGAGTCCGGATGAGACCGCAGTTCATTTGCCAGTGCTTGTACATTTATTGGTGTTGAGGGATGTTTCTTCAGAATGCTTTGAACCACGTAGTTTCCCCCCCCCGGGGTGGGATCCTGGCTGCGCGCCGAGGGCAAACTGTCCGCGGATGCGCATCCCTGCAGTCGCTGCAGATGTGAAGGAACCGACAGTTGGAATACGCACACACGCCTATGTTGAAATTATTACAAATTTGCACGTTGTTGTGACTATACACCTCGCGTCCTCTGCGATCCTGCGCGCTCTGTGGCTGAGGTGACCGTGCCTGAGTCATCACTTGGCCGTAGCTCGGTGGCTGGAATGCCGCAGCGGGGCAAAACTGGCTCTGATGCCCAAAGTTCCCGCACTCGTGACAAGACATAGTTTGTGTGCCGCCCGCGATCATGACCAGTAGCTCAGTGTCCAGCACGGACCAGTTCAGCCGGGAGTTATGCTGTGTAATGTACAGAGCGGCTTTGCTAGAGAAAGCCTTATGATACTGGTAAAATATATTCTTCCCATACTTTAGATTGAGCTCGGCGATGAGTGACATGTACGTGTCTAGCTCTTGTCTCCTATCTGGGTAGACCGTACATAACACATCCCGGAATACTCCAAATGCCACCATGAACTGCCCGATCGAAAGATCTTTACTCAACCGTGGGTCAGCCGATTTAAACACTGCTGTAACATCGCCGCCGGAGGCTATGCTTCTATCGCACTCAGGGGACGGCAAAATGATGCTGACAAGATTTACATTCCTCCCCTGTATGATTTTATCCCTCAGCCGCGTGGTTATGTTAGCGGCTAGTGTGATGTACGGCCTACCCATTGAAAGCGCAGGGACTGCAGACGCCAGGGAATACTGGCCGGCCTCGGTCTGAACCGACCCGCCTGCTTGACTCGGCCCGGCTCCCGGTTGCCTCATGGAGTTCTGGGCGGCGGCGACTGATAAGGACGGCGTTACCGTGTTCTCCAGGGACTGTAGGCGAGCGTCTATGGACTGGATGGAGCCCACCAGCGCTTGCAGGGTGGTGATGACGGCGTTGTCTCTCCCCGATGGGCCGGGAGTAGCAGGTGGAGACCTCGTCCGGGACCTGACGCCTTTCCTCTTAGCCTGTGTCGCTGGGGCTGGGTCTGCCTTTTTGGCCCTTTTTCGTCCCGGCGCCGGTGCCGGAAGAGGATCGACCAGATCCTGGCTAACTGCCAGATTCGTTAGCTCCTGTAGCTCGGGAAGCGCCAGGCCTGGAGCCGGCATTACGCCACGCTCCTCCAGCAAAGCCATGAGCGCCCCTTGCCCCTCTGCGGGAGATCCGCTACGCCGCCCCCGACGAGAGCTCCTGCGAAGGATCCCCGGAGCGTTGAGAGCCGGCTGATCCACCGGTTCGAACATTATCTCGCTTACACCAGACTCCAAATCTGACTCCGACATCCTCTGACACGTCGCCCCTACTAAACTAATAAGAGTAAGCCAGATGAACAGCATTTGCATCAACTTCGCATTCGTCTCAGAGCTGAAATGACAACTGACAGCAGCAGAGCAGAGAACACTTTTAAAGTTTGACAGCAACAATCTGATTGGCTTAGAGACCCCGTAACACCTCTGGTTGGTTGGTTGCTTAAAAGGGGGACGCCCCCTCGATCCGCTGCTACCGTAATGACTCACTGGGAGAATTAGACTGCGATATATGAATGACCCGTAGTGTAGGGTCTCCCTTCCTGAACTACCGCTTAAGCTCCATATATATAGTATATATAGTAGTGTCACGGGTTGTCCCTAGGGCAGGCTAGAGTGAGGCAGTGTATTATTGCCACGGCAGGTTTAGTTTTCTTTCACAAGATTTGTGTCAGTTGCCAGTTCACAAGGTGCTGATATATTACTGTTTGAAATGTTGTACATGTTTTTGTTTATTGTATTCCCTATTCATGTTTGCTACAGTCTTATATAGAATTTCAATGTTTAACTTTTAACTGGGCTAGAAATAGAAATGATGTTTATTCAACTAGTATATATGTGTTTGTTGACGGTATAAATACATGGCATTGAAACCATAATTTTATTGTTCGCCTCACAAAAATATCATAATTCTGTGAATTCAATTTTATTGAATTGTAACCAAAAAGTTTGGTCTCACTGAATCAAGAATTTTAAATTTAATCAACACATATATCTGTGTTTGTTAAGGTAGAAATACATGGCACTGCAACGAGAATGATTTTGTTAGCCTCACATGAATATCATAATTAGGTGAACAAGAAAATTGTCTAAAAAAAAAAAAAATTGTCAACTACTGTAGTCAAAAGTTGAGAATACTTAAAATCAATGCATCATGTTGCCTTGATATTTTTTTTGTACAGTGTATAAGAAGGATCTATTTTACTCTTTTTCTCTTTATTTTCTTAAAGTCTTAATCCAGTTTAATTTGGCGATGAAAATATGCAGGATGGGACTTTACCCTCTCTTGTTAAGGCTGTCACTCTTCCTTCTGTCGCCTCAGAACAATTAACACTTCCATAAACCCTTTGGTCAAATGCTTAATGGGAAAAATGGAATTAAATAACTTATCCATACCCCCTTGAGTCGAACATAATTTCACTGCATGGCAACTAAACCATGTGAAAGGAAGTCAGTGTATAATATACGTATATGGTTGTGAAAAAAGAAGAGGATGGAGCGGAAGAGCGAGAAGATAGTGAGAAGCTAAAGTCCCTGAGGAAGGTATCATGGAACAGAACCACGGTGAGCAGGACCCACAAGCAGACAACAAGGCAGGGAAGTTGGATTAAGAAAACACGGTTTTACTCGGTCACAAACAGTCACAAACATGAAGAGACAAACCGGCACAGGACAAGGAGTTGACACAGACTAAATACACAAGGGAATGAGACACAGGTGGAAACAATGAGGGCGGGGCTTGCAATTACACAGGAGGGCGGCACACGCGGGAGGAGTCTGAAACGAGAGACAAGGTGACTGACAGACACACAACAGAAACAGACAGAACACAGAACTACCCAGGAGGTCTGGGGCGTAACAGTACCCCCCCCCCCCCCCCCCCCCTCTAAGGACGGATCCCAGACGTCCTACCAGGACTGGGCCACATAGGGTGGGTGGAGGGGAGCCGGAGGAGGGACCTGGGGCCCGGCAGAACCAGTCCGGGTGCCTGGCCGGAGAATGGCCATCATGCGGGCGGAAACAGTCCGGTGGGCGGACCGGAGGATGGAAATTGGAACGGGACTCGGACCCTGGGAAACGGGACTCGGACTCTGGGAAACTCGGATCAGATCGGGGCGCCGACCAGACACGGGGAGCCGGGATCGGACGGGGCGCCGACGGGACACGGGGAGCCGGCATCGGACGGGGCAGCGGCACAGAGGCGGGAGCCGGCATCGGCAGCGGCACAGAGGCGGGAGCCGGGTCTGCGGCTGGCAGCGGCACAGAGGCGGGAGCCGGGTCTGCGGCTGGCAGCGGCACAGAGGCGGGAGCCGGGTCTGGGGCTGGCAGCGGCACAGAGGCGGGAGCAGGGACAGGGGACGCCGACAGGACAAGCCTGGACCTTGCTGGGAAACAGGGCCTGGAGGGACTCCATCATGTCCCTGAGAAGCCGGTCGTCGTGATGGAGGACTGGGACAGGCGTCGGCCGGATCGCCGACTGGAGAGGTGGTGCAGGAATTGGCTGGACCGCCACATGGAGAGGAGGGTCCGGGATCGGCTGGGCCGCCGACGGGAGACGGAGAGCTGGAGCCTTGTTCAGGCGGAGGGCTTGGAGGGACTCCAGCATGTCCTCTAGAAGCTGGTCATGGTCGGCTGGGAATGACAGCTTACAGCACGGATTGGAGTCTGCTGGGTCCATGTCTTGGCCGGTTTGTACTATCATGGAACAGAACCACGGTGAGCAGGACCCACAAGCAGACAACAAGGCAGGGAAGTTGGATTAAGAAAACACGGTTTTACTCGGTCACAAACAGTCACAAACATGAAGAGACAAACCGGCACAGGACAAGGAGTTGACACAGACTAAATACACAAGGGAATGAGACACAGGTGGAAACAATGAGGGCGGGGCTTGCAATTACACAGGAGGGCGGCACACGCGGGAGGAGTCTGAAACGAGAGACAAGGTGACTGACAGACACACAACAGAAACAGACAGAACACAGAACTACCCAGGAGGTCTGGGCGTAACAGAAGGGAAGGAAAGAGAAGTAGGTAGAAAATGAGTAAGAACGATAGAACGGGAAGAGAAAATGAGCTTGGTTCCCTGTGTGGCACAGTGCTTCACCACTTAATCATTCCCTGGTCTATAAATAGGCCTTCACAGCCATGACTATTGGGAGAATAATGGAAGAGAATGGAACACCATAATGCACTGAACTTCAACACTTTGGTTGTACTTCTGCTCAGGGGAGATTTAATTTGACTCCTCCCCCAGATTCAGTTTACTCCTTCCCTCCTCTTCTATGTCTTTTATTTTGCCTATTGCAACATGGTCTTACTGGAGGACAGACAAGCTCAAGCAGAATGCCACAAAAGAGCAGAGATATTGATGCAGTGCAAGCATGAGCAAAACACCCAAAGTACATACGATTTTAACACAGCAGATGGTGGAAAGGTTTTCTCCCCTCCTTTAATGTTATTTACAGTTATAACTGCTTGTTAGTGAACGGGTGTGTTGATAAAACATTCAGATTCACTGACACTGTTTTTCTTGCATCTAACATTACTGTTGAACCAGCACCTCCTACTGTCTGTATATCAAATCTGCTCAAACCATCTGTTGTAAACACACCAAATCATAACTTCCTAATGAATTCCTAAAACGATGGAAAAAGTTGTTGTAAATAAAACATAATGTCAAAAGGGATATTTGCTGACAGTTTTATTGATTTATTACAATACAAGATAAGATAACTACTTCATAATCACTAGAAAGAAAAGGTAAAAGATAGACTGATAAAGCAAATAATGTTCACAAGCCATGTTGGCATGGAAAAAGCAGATGCTTAAATACAATATTGAACTATGGCTGAGCTCCATTTAGCTTCAGGGCCCTGGTATAGAACAGAGCCATCATTGAGTCAAAATGTCTGCTGCAAAAAAAGTCTATTGTACTTCCTCCACCTGGCACAATAAGAAAGAAAATATAACATGAAAGAAAAATCTGACAACAATTCAAATAATCAAAATGTTAATGTTGTCTCTTGTTATCCACCGCAGTGTTTGCTGTGGAGTCAGGCATTTTTTTTCTAGCATGGGCACCTAAACCGGACTTTGTAGTCACGGCACTGACCACAGCTTTGGTCCTTGTTGCGGCAAACAAATCCCTTGGTTGGACTGGAGCTGAAAAAAAGATTACAAGCAGGAAGGGAATCAGTACCATTTAAAGCAAGGAAAACATATTTTTAGTCTTGCACAATGTTGAACATATGAATTAGTATCTATCTCTGATAGAAACACGATCTAGTACTGTTGGTCAACTACAAATTAAATCTCTTCATCATATTTTCTAATTTGGTTCTTGATGCCAGGTGTATAATCTTTTCAAATTCAAAATATATCAGATAGCCAACAAATATTTAAAGAAAGTAATCATGAATAACTTTAAATTGGGTTATTAGTGTTTCTTACTCTCCAGACCAGTGATTGTCAACCACTGTGCCGGCACACCAGTGTGCCGTGAGAGATCGTCAGGTGTGCCGTGGGAAAATGTCCAATTTCACTTAATTGGTCCAAAAAAATATTATTTAGTTGCCGCAAATGATTTTCCATTGTTGAGCGTCTGAGCTGCAATATAGTGGCTAGCAGAGTAATATAGAACAGGTCTACACCTTGTTCTGCTATTAAACAAACTAAACGGACGTATGTTATTGATCTTATCTACACAGCATGTCATTTCTGGGTCGCGTCTATACAACTCTGCTCTGCTCTGTGTCGCGCACGCGGAGTTCCGCCCGATGCGCTGCACACAGGTGAGACACAGCGGAGAGAGAGACAGAGAGAGAGAGCGGCGAAAAATATGTTGCATGCTTTTCACAATGGGATTTGCTGCTGAAGCTATCAGTATTTTAAGCTATGAGCTCTCACTTTTAAAGCCTAACAGTTCATGTGTTTGCAGGCAAGACAAACAGCCTGGAGCTCCATAAATGACGTTTCTGACTTAGAGAGGCTCTGGAAATATTCTTCCAAAAGCCTGAAAAACATCCTGCAGTGATAAAGCCTGCACACTTTGTGGTCATCATTAAAATAAATGAACACCGTGTTTCCTTTAAGTCAGTATTTATCAAACTTTCGCGGTATTTATTACAGGTGGGGCACAAGAGGAAATGCTGATTTTAAATGTTCACAGTCCACCGTTAACAGGTTACGCTTGTGCATGCGCCGATTCTTGGCATTTCGCCAAAAGCCGATCTTTATGAGATCTCTGTGAGGTCGGCTTTCTGCTGTTGTGTCTCTCATCATTGAGGATGAATTGAGAGCCGTATCAAATCTACAACCCCGTTTTAAAAAGATGTGTAGAGGAAAGCAGCCACTAATACTGATACAACGTGATGCTCACACATCTGCACTCATTCCGTTTTGTTTTGCAATAGCTTATTGTTTTCCACAATAAGCTATTTAGTAGTAACTAAATATTAGTTCTTTTTTGCATAACTTTATTTTTATTTTCAAACACAATTTTTTTGTCTGATGGAGCAATCTGGTTTACTTTAAACACTGAATACTCTTCCATGCCAGTAGGTAGCGCAATAATTACCATATATGCTGTATTATGTTACAATGTGACATTTTGTAACTTTTTAGGTTGTTGGTGTGCCGCGGGATTTTTTTATTGTAGAAAATGTGCCGCAGCTCAAAAAAAGGTTGAAAAACACTGCTCCAGACCACAAATACGCTGCGATCTCAAACAAAGGTGGTTGGAAGCAACATTTTAAAGTATTTCCTTGTGAAGCAACTTACAAAAAGATGATATTCCCTGTGGAGGTGGCTGGCATATTTGTGTCAGTGGTAACAGCCTGAATAGCTAATGGTTTTTGGCAGATCTTTCCTGGGTTCTCTTTGCGAAGATTGATGAGATCTTCCCAGTCTCCAGTTCCACTGGGATCGTCTCGGTCCAACCACGGGGTCCAGCACACTGCAAGAAGCAATAAAAGAGAGAGGATGACTGCTGGGAAACTGCAGAGCAAAAGCAACATTCTAAATGAACGCTGATGCACACAAATGATGAAGAGAAAGTTATATCATCTTTGCGTTAGTATTTTTACAATGAACATGAATGTGCTCACACAGTACCTTTAACATCACAGTGAGAGGGAGGGCAGCGGAAACGAACACGATAATCAAGACACCTCTTCCCCTTGCGTTGGTCTTGGTTTCTGCAGACGAATCCTGAATTTATGTTATTTCTGGAAAAAATAAGCACAGAGTGGCACATAATTAAATCATTCTTGATCCCCAGAGGATGAATCCTCCTGACTTTAGTGATCCCCTCACCACCTTCCACCAGCGCAACCAGCAAGTTGACATTTGTGGTTTTGAGTGTCATGTTTTGATAGCTATTGAATGGATAACGATTACAGTTGGTAAACATATTAAGTAATTTAAATCACTTTGTGATCACTGGGCTTTTGATCCATCATCAGGTCAAAATGTTAATTTAAATGTCAAAACTAATGACATTCCTATCAGCCCCAGCTGTACCTCGTGTTCATTGATAATTAGCCAATGTTAGCATGTGAACAGACATGCTAAACTAAGATGATGAACATTGTAAACATTATACCTTCCTAATATCAGCATTTTCTCTTTGTCATTGTGTTAGAATTCAGCTCAAACCACCACAGTTCCTACGACCTCACACAGACAATCTTTTGTTTTATTATTGTGTGGAATAACACACGATGAATATATCTTTTTCAATTTAAATAATTTTTAAACATATTCAATATCAAATGTATTACTCTATTGTTACTGCTGAATGACACTATTAATATAAGTAATCTTCACATTATATTACCACATAAATAGATAAATAGTTTTATGCTGCCATTTCCTGATGCTCAGTGGTTAGCAAGTACAGGGCTGATCAATCGAACAGAACGGAATGTGGAAATATGTTTAGTCTCACAAACACATTGAGTAGCAACATTAATGCATCACATCCAGTAGAATACAATAAGACTCATTGAAAGTATTTATACACGGCCAGAACTTACGAAATAATTGTATTCCCTGCTGCAGCCACACTGAGCCCAGTTAGAGATTGGGCCTGAATAGCTAATGGTCTTCTGCAGATCTTTCCTGGGTTCTCTTTGCGAAGATTGGTGAGATCTTCATAATCTCCTTTTCCACTGGGATCGTCTCGGTCCAACCACGGGGTCCAGCACACTGCAAGAAGGAATAAAACAGAGAGGATGACTGCTGGGAAACTGCAGAGTAAAAGCAACATTCTAAATGAACGCTGATGCACACAAACGATGAAGAGAAGGTTATATCATCTTTGCGTTAGTAGCTTTACAATGAACATGAATGTGCTCACACAGTACCTTTAATTTCACAGTGACAGGCAGGGCAGCGGAAACGAACGCGGAAATCACGACACCTCTTCCCCTTGCGTTGGTCTCTGTTTCTGCAGACGAATCCTGTATTTACGTCATTTCTGAAAAAAAGGAGCAGAGTGGCACATAATGAAATCATTCTTAATCCCCAGAGGATGAATCCTCCTGACTTTAGTGATCCCCTCACCACCTTCCACCAGCGCAACCAGCAAGTTGACATTTGTGGTTTTGAGTGTCAAGTTTTGATAGCTATTGAATGGATAACGATTACAGTTGGTAAACATATTAAGTAATTTAAATCACTTTGTGATCTCTGGGGTTTTAATCCATCATCAGGTCAAATGTTTTATTTAAAAGCCAAAACTAATGACATTCCTATCAGCCCGAGCTGTACCTGGTGTTCATTGATAATTAGCCAATGTTAGCATGTGAACAGACATGCTAAACGAAGATGATGAACATTGTAAACATTATACCTTCCTAATATCAGCATTTTCTCTTTGTCATTGTGTTAGAATTCAGCTCAAACCACCACAGTTCCTACGACCTCACACAGACAATCTTTTGTTTTATTATTGTGTGGAATAACACACGATGAATATATCTTTTTCAATTTAAATACATTTTAAACATATTCAATATCAAATGTACTACTCTATTGTGACTGCTAAATGACACTATTAATATAAGTAATCTTCACATTATATTACCACATAAATAGATAAATAGTTTTATGCTGCCATTTCCTGATGCTCAGTGGTTAGCAAGTACAGGGCTGATCAATCGAACAGAACGGAATGTGGAAATATGTTTAGTCTCACAAACACATTGAGTAACAATATTAATGCATCACAGTAGAATACAATAAGACTCATTGAAACGATTTATACACGGTCAGAACTTACTTAAAAATCGTATTCCCTGTTGAAGCCACACTTTGCCCATTTGTAGTTTGGGCCTGAATAGCTAATGGTTTTCTGCAGATCTTTCCTGGGTTCTCTTTGCGAAGATCGGTGAGATGTTCCCAGTCTCCAGTTCCACTGGGATCGTCTCGGTCCAACCACGGGGTCCAGCATGCTGCAAGAAGCAATAAAGGAGAGAGGATGACTGCTGGGAAACTGCAGAGCAAAAGCAACATTCTAAATGAACGCTGATGCACACAAACGATGAAGAGAAGGTTATATCATCTTTGCGTTAGTAGCTTTACAATGAACATGAATGTGCTCACACAGTACCTTTAACATCACAGTGAGAGGGAGGGCAGCGGAAACGAACGCGGAAATCACGACACCTTTTCCCCTTGCGTTGGTCTCTGTTTCTGCAGACGAATCCTGTATTTACGTCATTTCTGAAAAAAAGGAGCAGAGTGGCACATAATGAAATCATTCTTAATCCCCAGAGGATGAATCCTCCTGACTTTAGTGATCCCCTCACCACCTTCCACCAGCGCAACCAGCAAGTTGACATTTGTGGTTTTGAGTGTCATGTTTTGATAGCTATTGAATGGATAACGATTACAGTTGTGAAACACATCAATTAATTGAAATTACTTTTTGATCACTGGGCTTTTGATCCATCATCAGGTCAAAATGTTTATGTAAATGTCAAAACTAATGACATTCCTATCAGCCCCAGCTGTACCTGGTGTTCAGTGATAATTAGCCAATGTTAGCATGCGAACAAACATGCTAAACTAAGATGATGAACATTGTAAACATTATACCTTCCTAATATCAGCATTTTCTCTTTGTCATTGTGTTAGAATTCAATTCAAACAACCATTGTTCCTACGACCTCACACACATTTTGTTTTTGTTTTATCATTGTGTGGTATAACACACAATGAATATATCTTTTTTAATTTAAATAATGTTTAAACATATTCAATATCAAATGTACTATTCTTTTGTGACTGCTTAATGACACTCTTAATATGAGTAATCTTAAAATTATACTACCACACAAATAGTTATATAGTTTGTGTACTTATGCTGCCATTTCCTGATGCTCAGTGGTTAGCAAGTACAGGGCTGATCAATAGAAGAGAACGGAATGTGGAAATGTGTTTAGTCTCACAAACACATTGAGTAGCAACATTAATGCATCACATCCAGTAGAATACAATAAGACTCATTGAAATGATTTATACTCGGTCAGAACTTACTTAAAAATGCTATTCCCTGTTGAAGCCACACTTTGCCCATTTGTAGTTTGGGCCTGAATAGCTAATGGTTTTCTGCAGATCTTTCCTGGGTTCTCTTTGCGAAGATCGGTGAGAAGTTCCCAGTCTCCAGTTCCACTGGGATCGTCTCGGTCCAACCACGGGGTCCAGCATGCTGCAAGAAGCAATAAAGGAGAGAGGATGACTGCTGGGAAACTGCAGAGCAAAAGCAACATTCTAAATGAACGCTGATGCACACAAACGATGAAGAGAAGGTTATATCATCTTTGCGTTAGTAGCTTTACAATGAACATGAATGTGCTCACACAGTACCTTTAACATCACAGTGAGAGGGAGGGCAGCGGAAACGAACGCGGAAATCACGACACCTTTTCCCCTTGCGTTGGTCTCTGTTTCTGCAGACGAATCCTGTATTTACGTCATTTCTGAAAAAAAGGAGCAGAGTGGCACATAATGAAATCATTCTTAATCCCCAGAGGATGAATCCTCCTGACTTTAGTGATCCCCTCACCACCTTCCACCAGCGCAACCAGCAAGTTGACATTTGTGGTTTTGAGTGTCATGTTTTGATAGCTATTGAATGGATAACGATTACAGTTGTGAAACACATCAATTAATTGAAATTACTTTTTGATCACTGGGCTTTTGATCCATCATCAGGTCAAAATGTTTATGTAAATGTCAAAACTAATGACATTCCTATCAGCCCCAGCTGTACCTGGTGTTCAGTGATAATTAGCCAATGTTAGCATGCGAACAAACATGCTAAACTAAGATGATGAACATTGTAAACATTATACCTTCCTAATATCAGCATTTTCTCTTTGTCATTGTGTTAGAATTCAATTCAAACAACCATTGTTCCTACGACCTCACACACATTTTGTTTTTGTTTTATCATTGTGTGGTATAACACACAATGAATATATCTTTTTTAATTTAAATAATGTTTAAACATATTCAATATCAAATGTACTATTCTTTTGTGACTGCTTAATGACACTCTTAATATGAGTAATCTTAAAATTATACTACCACACAAATAGTTATATAGTTTGTGTACTTATGCTGCCATTTCCTGATGCTCAGTGGTTAGCAAGTACAGGGCTGATCAATAGAAGAGAACGGAATGTGGAAATATGTTTAGTCTCACAAACACATTGAGTAGCAACATTAATGCATCACATCCAGTAGAATACAATAAGACTCATTGAAATGATTTATACTCGGTCAGAACTTACTTAAAAATGCTATTCCCTGTTGAAGCCACACTTTGCCCATTTGTAGTTTGGGCCTGAATAGCTAATGGTTTTCTGCAGATCTTTCCTGGGTTCTCTTTGCGAAGATCGGTGAGAAGTTCCCAGTCTCCAGTTCCACTGGGATTGTCTCGGTCCAACCACGGGGTCCAGCATGCTGCAAGAAGCAATAAAGGAGAGAGGATGACTGCTGGGAAACTGCAGAGCAAAAGCAACATTCTAAATGAACGCTGATGCACACAAACGATGAAGAGAAGGTTATATCATCTTTGCGTTAGTAGCTTTACAATGAACATGAATGTGCTCACACAGTACCTTTAATAATAACACAATGAGAGGGAGGGCAGCGGAAACGAACGCGGAAATCACGACACCTCTTCCCCTTGCGTTGGTCTCTGTTTCTGCAGGCGAATCCTGAAATTACGTCATTTCTGAAAAAAAGGAGCAGAGTGGCACATAATGAAATCATTCTTAATCCCCAGAGGATGAATCCTCCTGACTTTAGTGATCCCCTCACCACCTTCCACCAGCGCAACCAGCAAGTTGACATTTGTGGTTTTGAGTGTCATGTTTTGATAGCTATTGAATGGATAACGATTACAGTTGTGAAACACATCAATTAATTTAAATTACTTTTTGATCACTGGGCTTTTGATCCATCATCAGGTCAAAATATTTATGTAAATGTCAAAACTAATGACATTCCTATCAGCCCCAGCTGTACCTGGTGTTCAGTGATAATTAGCCAATGTTAGCATGCGAACAAACATGCTAAACTAAGATGATGAACATTGTAAACATTATACCTTCCTAATATCAGCATTTTCTCTTTGTCATTGTGTTAGAATTCAATTCAAACAACCATTGTTCCTACGACCTCACACACATTTTGTTTTTGTTTTATCATTGTGTGGTATAACACACAATGAATATATCTTTTTTAATTTAAATAATGTTTAAACATATTCAATATCAAATGTACTATTCTTTTGTGACTGCTTAATGACACTCTTAATATGAGTAATCTTAAAATTATACTACCACACAAATAGTTATATAGTTTGTGTACTTATGCTGCCATTTCCTGATGCTCAGTGGTTAGCAAGTACAGGGCTGATCAATAGAAGAGAACGGAATGTGGAAATGTGTTTAGTCTCACAAACACATTGAATAGCAACATTAATGCATCACATCCAGTAGAATACAATAAGACTCATTGAAATGATTTATACTCGGTCAGAACTTACTTAAAAATCGTATTCCCTGTTGAAGCCACACTTTGCCCATTTGTAGTTTGGGCCTGAATAGCTAATGGTTTTCTGCAGATCTTTCCTGGGTTCTCTTTGCGAAGATCGGTGAGAAGTTCCCAGTCTCCAGTTCCACTGGGATTGTCTCGGTCCAACCACGGGGTCCAGCATGCTGCTGGTCCTAGGTTTTCAAATGTAGGCAAATTACCAACAAGACATTTGAAAATGTTCAGTAATTGCACATATTGTCATCGGTCAAATGTTATAGAAAGATACCAAGACAGATGAAACTGATGTAAAAATTAAAAGATGGAATCTTCTTATATATATAAGTGGGATACTAGGGCATGCTAAATGTAACAATAACAACAAAAATGGATTGCCTCTAAAAAATGATATCTTACTTTTGGTCACTTTTACTTTTTGTGTCTTGGCAGCAGGAGCAGCAGCAGCACCTTTAAAAGAAACAGTCTGCACGATGCTTCCTGCTAAAGGTACTTTAGGAAAAAATAGAGTTTAATGTGACTGTCAATATTTGTACATTGGATCTTGACCATTGGAGTTATCGACATGAACTTACCAATGAACAATCCAGCAAAAATGGCAACCCTTAACTATTAAAGAAAATAAAAGGGTTACAATCACAGAATATGGCATAGTACAGAATGTGTAAATCTGCATTGACAAAAAAGAAAAATATAATACATTACCATGTTGATCATGATTGTAGATACTGCTCTTTAAAAACTGTAAGGAAAGTGCTTTGCATTTAGGAATATAAATAAAATTGTGTATTTTCAAAATAAGAACATATTCCTTTAACATTTTTCCTGTCTCTCATTATTTAACATTACATTATCCATTGCTGTCATTTGGCGAGGGCAGGGTTCACCCTGACAGGTCGGCAGTTTATTGCAGGGCCCATATAGAGACAGACAACCATTCACACTCACACCTATGGACAATTTAGAGTTTCCAATTAACCTGAGCTGCATGCCTATTAGAGGAAGCCGGAGAAACCAACACTGCCATGGGGAGAACGTGCTCCACACTCCACACAGAAGGACCGCCTACCCGGGATCAGGGATCGAACCCTGTCCCCTCTTGCTGTGAGGTGACAGAGCTCGCCACTACACCACCGTGCATGCATTTACAATTTAAAAAATGGCACTTTATAGAGATACATCGGTAAATAAAAGTATCAATGAGATTACATGAAATTCTAAAACTTAAGTTCAGAAGAGACAATATGTTACCTTTCTCTGCAAAAACAAAAGAGTCTCCGGCACAGGACCTCTCAGATGAACAGCTTGGTTGTGTAAACCTCAGTGTGGCTGATCAAGCCTCTGCACTTAGACATCGGTTTGGAAGCTATTTAAATACTGTGACTGGTCAATTATCACGCTTACTGGAATTATGCCCTGCAGAACACACCCAAAGAAAGTATTAAACAATGTGACTGAGCAAGATATGTTTGTACAACAAGTCTCACCTGTGGGAGGGTTGAGAAAACAATGAGAAAAAAATGTTTGGCAATAACGTGTTCAACTCTACCATTGTTCTCTGGTCACTTTAATGCTTCTGTGCATATCTGTTTCACACTGACAGATGCAAATAAGATCAGTGGCATGTACGTGTATACAATAGGTGCACAGATAATGTATCCTGTTCCTCTATATGTGACTGAAGGGAACACAATATTTGGTTTTATTCAATGTGGTAGTGGCACAACAAGGCTGTACACTTGCCTTGAGCACAGCACACTGTCTAGTATCCTGCAGGCTTCTTCCGCTGCAATGGGTGTGTAATCGACAGAATGTTCAGACCTGGAGTGGTGAGGTCACCAATTAGTTTAGGAGTTTTTGATCACGCAAACATAAAAAACTACGTATCTGCATTCAGTAGAGTCTTATCTCCCTAATAATATCAATATGTTGTTGATTAGTTTTTGTATAAAGGGCAGGGACAAGAGTGATAACTCGGTCATCTGAAACTTCTCAGTCCTGATTGATTATATGTTCTATTTGAGAGAAAACAATGGAATTGTGCATAGAGCTGAGCGGCCGGAAGCCTTTTTGTTGATTTTGTTTGTATACAATATAGAGAAAAACTGTAATGCAGCATAGTTTTCCGGGAATGTCCTCATAGACACCTAGTTTGTAATCTATCAAATGTATTAATAATAAATCAGTTTTGAGTGAACGCAATACTGACACATCATCACCTATGTTGAGCTTGTTGGGCAAAAAGTTCCATATTCACACCATATTCACATACACAGCAATATTAGCTTCATTTGGAGCAATGTTTGTGTCCACCTGATTAATAAACCAAAACAGTAAAGTTGCCAGCTGTAAAAACATAAAATTGTAAGGTTTTTGTGGAGGACCACATGCTCACGAAAATATTTTAAGTACCTGCTTGTGTGTGCGTGAATGGCTGGATAGACAGACAGACAGACAGATCGACAGACAGACTGACAGACTTCGACTGAAAGAGGGGTTTATACAGCTTAGCTAAGGCTATGAGGATATGAACATTTACTACTGGAGAGTTACCCTCTTGTCCTTTGCAGAACGGTGGGTGACGCCTGAAATTGCAAAGCGAATGCCATAATCCAGGCGGAAATTTGGTTGCCTCTTGTAGTTAAAGGCAGCTGTCACGCCATCTCTACAATTATAAAAGGGTGATTCAGGTGCAAGCGGCAGATAGGAATAAGGGCTTTATAGCACTCTTACCAGCATTACGGTTATTTTAGAAAGTGTAGTAGGTGTTGTGGTTATATGAAGTGGATCATTTGTAACAGAACATCTTTAAGGCCTGGGTAGTGGGTACATCAAAAGTCCTTCCGTTTGAGAGGTTAAACTAACCTGCTTTTGTTAAGATCTTCCTGGGTTCTGCTTTTAAACAATGACATGTTCATGTAGTTCCCATACTTTTCTTAAATTTAAGTTTTAAAAGAGCAAACCTTTGTACAGTAGGTTGGCAGGTGCGTAGGAGAATACTAAGGGAATAACAAAAAACTCCTGCACATTGTCTTATTCACTTGCATTCAGAGATATTTAGTGACAACGCTTTGGTTCATCTGATGAAAGTCGATTTGCCAAAACGTTGTACCAACACTAAATATCGCTGAATGCAAGTGAAGAAGACAGTGTGTTGACAGTGTTTAGTTCTCTATTAAATATAAGTTTTAAAAAGTGGTATATATGAAATACTTTATATGTGTGCATATAAATACTATCATATTTAGCACAAATTGAATTAATGCTTCTTCAACAAGGGATTGTATTCTCTGATAAGTTGATTGCTTCTTACAATGTGAAGAATGTACCCTTTAGAAGAATTTAAAACACCATTGGAACTTTATTTTGGAAGGGAATTTAAAAGAGCAAAGAAAGTAATGAGTGATAAACATTCTCAGAAAATTGTGCTGCACTTAAAGATTTCACAATTTTTTTTTAGGAAAGCGACCATCTAAATCAAAATCCTCTACATATGTACTTGTCATAAATATATGATGCATTGTGTTAAAATGCTATATTTAATCTGTTCTCGCGTGTTTTCACATCCATTCCCAGTTTCTCTCAGGTGATTCTAATCAAGTCACAGCTCCCGACATTGACTTGTTTCCCTTCCGTTGTTAAACACACAACACATTGCTGCCCTATTTCAGTATCCCCCCTCTGCACTGCTTGTGTAAACACTAATTAATTGCCCTTTGAGAAGAATACCTACCTCCCTCTGTTCAATATCAGCTGGGGATAGTCTTTGTCTATTCATACATCAGCATTACACTTTGTCATCTGAAGGGGCCAGTGTAATATTTTACACTAAATTGTGCCTTGGACTGGATGCCAAAGTACAAATGACAGCATGGTGTAGACTAATTTATCATTCCCCCCCCCCCCCCCCCCCCCCCCCCCCCCAGTCTCTCTCTCTCTCTCTCTCTCTCTCTCTCTCTCTCTTTACCCGTCTCCATGGAAATCATTGGTGTCGCCATCCTCCTGTGGCGAAAAAGCTGACTGCAAACTTTCGGTTGACAGTCAGTTTATACGGATGGAGCTCTGAGAAAACACATTTTTTTAGGAGTATCTGAAATACATACACACTTTCTTGTTGATCTATCTTTTTGAGAGCTTTCCACTGCCCCATGGACTGCATTCATCTCATAACGTCAACGTGACCTGTCCGTCACATTCATATGGAACCAATTAATACAGGAAGCAGTGTGATGGTGTGATATAGATCACATGAAGTGGATACTGTTGTGTACAGATCTTCATCTTGACTGGGATAGTTGTGGTGAATGTGTTATTTTACACTCATGTTTTCTCTAAAATAAAAAAGTATCTGCCAGGATATTATCTATTCACATTCAAAAGTTGTCAAGGCAAGACTCAAACAGTATTATCAGGCAGCTGTGAAACTTACACAAGCTGTGTTTTAATTGAGAAGACAAACAAGTAAATGATAGGGTTGGATTGAAATGATGATCCAAAGGCAGGCAGTCTACAGTTTTAATCAAATGTATTTATTTGCTTGCTATAAAGTAGTAGCAGAAAGGTTTGTGGATTAAACAATGGAGGCATTGTTGCTAAGAAAAGAAAATGTTTGGAACAAAATAAGAAGAAAGAAAAGTGATAGCTAATATGTTCTAACTCCTAACAATACAAAAATATTCAGTTTCATTCCTTTAATCCACTGTATACTGTGTATATTCGTAACACTTGTCTTCAACTCCACTCCTAAAGACAGTGCTTAAAAAAAATATGTACCGTACAATTTGGGTAATAAGCAGCTACTTTTTTCCTCAACTTTGACCCGTGCGGCTAATTTATGGATTTTTCCGATTCTAAATTTAGCAGCAGTTGCAGAGACATACGATACAAAATTCACGTGAAATATTCCCAAATCCCCTTCACGAGTGATCTCTGTTATGATGTTGGTTTGTTTGGTGTCTTGTTTTATTGTGAAGTCCTTGTCTTGTGTGTTCCTGCCCCCGTGATTGTCCGTGATTGGGTACATCCCAAGTCTCTAAATTGTCGTTTCCTCGCTCCTCGATTGAACCGGAAGTGGTTCTGTGCCGCCATCTTGACGGCCGTCCCAAAGCTCTTATTCGGTTCGGGGGAGCTGGAGTTTCATACCAGAGTGAAGACGATCACAGATTAAAGTCAAGCTATATATTAAATCTGTTTTCTTATTCACCATCTGGTTAAAATATGTTAATTGTAGGTCTGAACAACAAAAGGACCACAAACAACTGTCTTCAAAGATTTTATCAGTTTTTTCCCTCAATAACTCGTATTATGTATTTAATTCAAATCAGAGAGAGCTGGAGAGAGGAAACACTTTTTACAACACGTAATGAAGAGAAACTATATTTATAGTGTGGGTTATTTTATAATGATGTCACAATCAGAATTTCAAAACATACCGACGTAAATAATAAATAAGACGCATTCCGCCGGCGCATAAGCAGGACATAGAACACAGTATATAATAAAATACTCAATGCAGTTTATTAAACGGGTAACAGACGACACTGATGATAACTTTGTCTTTATTAATATAAGTAGTAGTTTAACACCATTAAATCAACTGAAAACATACGATCATTTTGATCAATATTTTAAGTGCATTTTTATTGGAACGTTCGCTAAAAACTCTCCGGACAAAACTCCATCAGCTGTTAAAGGCGGCCGCAGTCATCAGAAACCGACGTCGCTTCACGTGACGCTTCAGAGGAAAGGACGTCTCATGTCTGTTGAAACATATTTCTTCGCGTCTTCTCTCCTCGCATGGTTTCCTTGCGTCTCTCCATGGATCCCTGGTGGGAGGGACTAAGACGCAAGGAAAGGACGCAAGTGAGGGAAACGGGGATGCAATTTAGAGACTTGGGATGTACCCAGTGTCTGTCTTCCCTGTTCCCTGATTGTGTATTCCTTTCACTTGTGCTGCCCTCATTGTTTTCCATCTGTTCCTCGTTACCTTCCTCTTGTATTTAAACCCTGTTTGTCTCCTGTCCCCTTGTCGGATTGTACTGGTTTTTCCCCTGTCTGTTACCCCTGTAAGCTGTCCTGTGTTGTTTCTGTTTTTTGGAGTCCTGTTTTTTGTTTGTTCGTTCGTTCCTTGGCCTGTTTTGGAAGCCTGACTTGAGGTTTGTTTTGTAGAATAAATTTACTTTGAACTGTTGCTGTGGCATTTGGGTCCTCTCCTCACCCCACACCTGACAGAACAATCCGACCAGTATTTGGACCCAGCCTGCAACTTTTTATTGTTTTCAACACTTTTTCGGTCCTGCCATGGCAAGTCCACGGCCAGCCACTGTCCACGTTTATTTTTATGACTCTCGTGGCTGTAGCCTGCGAGAGGGGAGGGAGGGGAGGGAGGGGGGTGTACTGTTATGATGTTGGTTTGTTTGGTGTCTTGTTTTATTGTGAAGTCCTTGTCTTGTGTGTTCCTGCCCCCGTGATTGTCTGTCTGCCCTGTTCCCTGATTGTGTATTCCTTTCACCTGTGCTGCCCTCATTGTTTGCCACCTGTTCCTCGTTACCTTCCTCTTGTATTTAAACCCTGTTTATCTCCTGTACCCTTGTCGGATTGTACTGGTTTTTCCCCTGTCTGTTACCCCTGTAAGCTGTGTTGTGTTTGTTTGTTTGTTCGTTCCTCGGCCTGTTTTGGAAGCCTGACTTGAGTTTTGTTTTGTGGAATAAATTTACTTTGAACTGTTGCTGTGGCATTTGGGTCCTCCTTACCCCACGCCTGACAGATCTCACTGTAAAACAGGGTCCTCTCAGCAGCAGCCAAACTCCCTAATGTCCTCCCCGCTCCGCGGCGCCTCTCACCCCGCTGCCCCGCTTGGTTCTCAAGATTCAAGATGTTTTACTGTCATATGCACAGATAACAGAGTTATTCTATACAATGAAATGCTTATTTTGCTGGTAAGGACGCTCTCCACCGTAGATCTGTAGAAGTTGCTGAGAATTTTGGGTGGCATGCCAAATTTCCTCAGCCTTCTTAGGAAATACAGTCACTGCTGGGCCTTTTTGATGTTCTGCAGTGCGTTGTGAGACCAGGTGAGGTCCTCGCTGATGTGTGTTTTCTGAGGAATTTAAAGGGTTTCACCCTTTCCACCTCTGTCCCACCTATGCAAAGTGGTGTGTGCTGCACCCTCTTCCTCCTTGGGTCAATGATCATCTCCTTGGTCTTGTCTGCATTCAAGGAGAGATTATTATCCTGACACCAGGCCACAAGTTCCTCCACCTCTCTTCTGTACGCCGTCTCAGCCCCACCAGTGATCATTCCAATGACCGTCGTATCATCCGCAAACTTGATGATGCTGGTGTTTTCCTGGGAGGCCACACAGTCGTATGTTAAGAGGGTGTACAGCAGGGGACTCAGCACACAGCCCTGGGGGATCCCTGTGCTCACAGTTCTTGTGTCAAATGTGCGGTTGCCAACTCTGACTGATTGGGGTCTGCCTGAGAGGAAGTTCAGCACCCAGTTGCAGAGAGCAGGTCTCAGCCCAAGAGTGAGAGGTTTTTCAGAGAGTTTGTGTGGTATGACTGTATTGGCTGTATTGGGTTCGTGTTGAGGGCCTCAAAGCGGGCATAGAACTCATTCAGCTCTTCTGGCAGTGAGGATTGGCTGGTCGTGACCCCCCCTGATCCCCTGCTGGTAGCCTGTGATGTGTTGCAGGCCCTGCCACATGCGTCGGGAATCTGCTGTGGAGTAGAATCCCTCCAGCTTCAGACTGTATTGTCTCTTAGCTCCTCTGATGGATCTACGCAGGTCGTATCTGGCCTTCTTGTAGTCCTCAGCATTGGCTGAGGCAAATGCAGTGGAGCGGGCATGTAGCATGGTCCGAACTTCACAGTTAATCCAGAGTTTTTGATTGGGGTAAATCCTGCAGCGCTTTGTGGGCACACTGTTCTCCACACGTGCTGATGTAGCCCGTTACACTGGACGCATATTCATCACCGGAACCCACCATGCATCGCTGGCACCCACCGACAATGCCACCACGCTCACCCGAAGAGGCGCGATGGAAAACAGGTCTGACGGCGAGGGAACCCCTGTCTCTCCCACAGCGCTAGCAGCTAGCGCTAGCGGGGTGAGAGGCGGCGCTGGCACTAGCGCTAGCGGGGTGAGAGGCGACGCTAGCAGCAGCTGCTGCACAAGAATTTGTGGCTGCACTGTTTGAGCTCAAGTAAACAACACTGAAAATTCAGCACAAAAATAAAAAGTGTTGTCAGCGCTAACTTCAGCAGCTACCTCTCCGACAACCACCGAATTCAGCGGGACCAGCTTGACGCCCGACTCGGGCAGTAGAGTAGACTTTTTCTTTAAATTTAGTAGATGCGGCTTATAAACGGGTGCACCTTATAACCCACACTTTACGGTAAATGGCTACAAAAATGTCTAAAACTCAAGAAGGTTCCCAGCAGAATAAAACTAAAAGCAGACACAGACATGCACTTCAGTGACACCTTTTCATCCACTGAATACCTCCAGCTCCTTCAGCACTAAAGGTAGCAGGAAGATACTAGGCCATTTGTAATGTCTCACAGTTGTAATGGTCCTCATGTACTCATGTCGCACAATGCTTTGTGGTGGGCCCTTATGGGGTAAATAATAAGGAAATATAAGCTTAACAACCATAAGATATTGTTTGGGAATACAAAGCCGTTACTGAAATTAGACATGTACCAAAGTTTGTATTCAAGGAAATAATTATATTTGCAGGGTTGCGAGAAAGTAAAGAATATTAATGACAAATGAAACTTACTAGAACCAATCATGGATCTTAAATAATTTATTACATATTAAGCTAAAAAAAAGCCTTACTAAAAAGTCAAACTACATTATATTCTAATATCCTAAAATGTCCTATCAAACAAACTGGGCAAAATGGTATGATTTAAGTAGAGGCCACTGGTGGGGAGACAGACTACACTGAGGAGTGGCGCTACCAGTAACTCACATCAGGTGCAACACATTAATCCTCACAACAGAAATGGTGCCGTCCACACTCTTATCCCAGTGTTTTTACATTCATGCATAAGGTGTAGGGAACCTCACCACGGGTGCTTAGCCTCTCAACAATGGCACTCCACTTAACCTAAAGAAACAGGAAACTAATAACAAAAGAATCAAGACAAATAAAACAAAACAAAAAACAATTTGTTGAACAATGTCAATTCATAAAAACGGTCAGGCAAAACAGGGCAGGACAGGGCAAAACAGGACAAGTTTTGCCCTGGACAGGGCAAAACAGGACAAGTTAAATCAGGACAGGGCAAAACAGGACAGGCAGGGCAAAACAGGGCAGGGCGAAACAGGGCAGGCGAACCACCTCATTATATGGTGTACTCTGTAGTCACTTAGACGGCAGGGGAATGAGGAAATTGGAAAACCCCTACGCCACAGGGACAGGGGCCAAAAAAGAATGAAGGCCATGACAACAGGTGCCTATTATAAGCTGGCACTGATTAGGGAATTTTGTTGGGGGAGATTGATTCTGCTCCATTCTCTGGAAAGCATTCCCCGCCACACATTGCAAGACTGCAGTATGTGACCTTCCAATGCTCCACACTCACCTCCTAATAAAACAAGCTGTTTAGGTGGTTCATAATATTAACCGTAGCATTGGTGAACCACTCATGCAATTAGCTGTCACTATTGCTACTCCCAGTCACTAACTGGCAGTGGCGTCCCTAGGCTAAAGCCCCGGATGTTTTTTAATTAGCCCCGAATATTAATTTTCATAAAAAAAGAAAATACGTCATTCACCCAAAACCGCGGCGTCAGGCAGCAGGCGCACTTGCAGTGTGCGCCGTGTGCGCCCCCCTATTATACAAGTCGTCATTTAAGTTTCTCTTTCCTATAGAACAGGTCTACACCTTGTTCTGTTATTAAACAAACTAAACGGACGTATTTTATTGATCTTATCCACAGGACAGCTTGTCATTTCTGTCTCTAAATGGTCGCGTTAACACTTCTCCTCTGCTCTGCGTCGCGCACGGCGGAGTTCCACCGCGATGCGCACAGACACGTGCGCGCGCACACACAGGTGAGCACTGAGCACACAACAGCGGACAGAGAGCGTCGAAAAATATGTCGCGTGAAAAGCAGACCGCTATATCTGCGTTTTAAACGCTCCCAGGGTGAAGATGGCAACAGCAGCTCTCCTGTGAGGAACAACCGGAGTTCTCCTCGCACCGGAGCAGCTCTCCTGCTCCAGGTGAAAGAGACAAAGTGCTCTTGTCTTCAGAATCAGAATCAGAATCAGCTTTAATGGCCATGTAAATTTTCACATACATGGAATTTGACTCCAGTTTCACTGGCTCTCGTACTTTTTCCCACACACAATATACAAGATAAATATAAAAATATAAAAAGGACATTAAAGACAGTAGTAAAACAACAAAAAAGTGCAGATAGTGCAGATGAAGAGTCTGTTTAACTGTTCATCAAAGTGACGGCCAGTGGGAAGAAGCTGTTTCTGTGTCTGGTGGTTTTGGCGTACAGTGCTCTGTAGCGCCTTCCAGAGGGGAGGAGTTGGAACAGCTTGTGTCCAGGGTGTGAGGGGTCTGTGGTGATCTTTACAGCCCGCTTCCTGACTGGCAGTGTGCAAGTCCAGGATGGAGGGCAGGCTGGAACCAATGGTTCTCTCTGCAGACCTGACGATCCGTTGGAGTCTGACTCTGTCCTGTTTGGTGGCCGATCCAAACCACACAGTGATGGAGGAGCAGAGGACAGACTGGATGATGGTGGTGTAGAACAGGATCAGCAGCTCCTGAGGCAGGTTGAATTTCCTGAGCTGGCGCAGGAAGTACAGCCTCTGCTGGGCCTTTTTCCGGATGGTGTTGGTGTTGGTGGTCCACTTCAGGTCCCGGGAGATTGTGGATCCCAGAAACTTGAAGGTCTCCACCGCAGAAACAGTGCTGTTGTGTATTGTGAGGGGGGGTAGTGTTGGGGGGCTCCTCCTGAAGTCCACTGTCATCTCTACAGTTTTGGCCTTGTTCAGCTCCAGGTGGTTCTGACCACACCAGAGGACCAGGTGTTCAACCTCCCGTCTGTACGCAGACTCGTCCCCGTCGCTGATGAGGCCGATGACCGTTGTGTCGTCTGCGAACTTCAGGAGTTTAACAGATGGGTCCCCTGAGGTGCAGTCGTTGGTGTAGAGGGAGAAGAGCAGTGGAGAGAGCACACATCCCTGGGGGGCGCCAGTGCTTATAGTCCGGGTGCTGGATATGATTTTTCCCAGCCTCACCTGCTGCGTCCTGTCTGTCAGGAAGTTTGTGATCCACCGGCAGGTGGGGGCTGGCACGGTGAGCTGGGGGAGTTTGGGTTGAAGAACCTCCGGGATGATCGTGTTAAATGCAGAGCTGAAGTCCACAAACAGAACCCTTGCATATCTCCCTGGGGAGTCGAGGTGTTGCAGAATATGGTGCAGTCCCATATTAACTGCATCATCCACCGACCTGTTTTGCGCGGTAGGCAAACTGCAGGGGGTCCAGCAGGGGCCCTGTGATGTCCTTCAGATGGGTCAACACCAGCCTCTCAAAGGACTTCATGACCACAGACGTCAGGGCGACGGGTCTGTAGTCATTTAATCCTGTGATGGAGGATTTCTTGGGGACCGGGATGATCAAGGAGCGCTTGAAGCAGGAAGGGACTTCACACAGCTCCAGTGATCGGTTGAAGATCTCCGTGAAGATGGGGGCCAGCTGGTCAGCACAGACTTTCAGGCAGGAGGGGGACACACCGTCTGGGCCCGGAGCCTTCCTGATCTTTTGTCTCTGAAAGAGCCGACTCACATCCCCTTCGCAGATCCTCAGTGCCGGTAGGGGGTTGGATGGGAGAGGTGAGGCAGAGAGTGGAGGTGATTGTTCGATGATGGAGCAGTTGGGCGGGGTGGAAGTGGGCTTCTACCAACAATGAGCTGCTGGCTTCACATATTACAAAAGTACAAAGTACACGGACATAAAACTAAGTCATTAATAAATACATGGAGAAATGCCTGTACTTTCGGGTAAATGGTTACGCCGTTAACAGGTTACGCTTGCGCATGCGCGACTCTTATTTTTTGGCGTTTTGCCAGAAGTCTCCGTGACGTCCTTTCTGCTGCTGCGTGTCTCGAAACAGAAAACAGATCTCAACGTTGAACATGAATTGTATCAAATCTACAACCCTGTTTTAAAAAGATGTGTAGAGGAAAGCAGCTCACTGCAGCCACTAATACTGATGCAACCTGATGCTCACATATCTGCACTCATTCTGTTTTGTTTGGCAAAAAAAAAAATAGCTTATTGTTTTCCACAATGAGCTATTTAGTAGTAACTAAATATTAGTTGTTGTTTTTTGCACAGATACAACTTCCTGTTCATTGATCTAAGTGATTGCAATTAAAACATTAAAAAAAAATTCTGATGGAGCAATCTGATTTACTTGAAACTTTAAGTGATTGCAATTTTCTTTATTCTGTTATTTATAAAAGCGCAGATGGAATCACAAAATGTTATTTCCAGAAAAAGTTTGAGAACCACTACTTTAAGTGTTTGTGTTGATTGAGCACTATTAGCATTATTAGCATCTTATGTCTGAATATTATGTTAAAGAGTATGTTATGTTAAATAATGTTAAAGAATATGTAAAGAATAAATACATATGAGTATGTAAAGAGCATTAAATGTACAATGTAAACACTGTACATGACAAGATGCATGGTTCATTAAACATCTCAATGTTTACTGTTGCTGAATGGTTGCTGTTGGTATGTTCAACATGATGAATGGGGCATTTTTGTGCCTGGGCTATTGAGGGAAGTTTGTGAAAATTGCTAGCCTATTTGGTATTAACTGGTAACCATGAAATGCCTCAATTCAATTCAGTCCAGAAGAGCAGGTACCTGTAGGGTATGTGGAGAGTGTTTCTATGTCTAAAAATTTCGCTGCTTCAAAATCCTAGAGACGCCCCTGCTAACTGGTGGTACAAATTGTATAAAATAGGGGGAATATTGGTTGAATGGTTTTGTTTTCACATGTTGCCTTTAATTGTTGGTGACAGTGTTTTTGGACTATTAGCCAGAGGAATCCTGACCTAATAATAAAAACAGTGGAAACTATTTTATAATCAGTTAATTGCCATAATTAATCTACATATTTCCCAGTACAGTCATTTGGTGAGATGTTCCAGTAATGACAGTCATGAACAGTGTTCTCTCTCTGTGTACACACTATCATTTGAAAGAGGCTTTGTCTTCAGTATCCCTTCAAAGTAGAATGCCGCCTGAGGATAATTATGTAAAGTAGAGGTAAGGAGATTGGAATGTTGAAAGGCTTTAATTATAACCGGAAATAAAATAAAGGCTAGACAGACACAGCACTCGTGAGAAACCTTTTTTGATAATGTGCCATTTAAATGCGTCGCTCTGTGTCTGGCACATGCTTGGGTTGCACAAAATGTTCCTCCAAGTTCTTGTTGCTTATTTATTGGTTTTGCTTTATTAGTGCGTGCAAGCAAGAAGTTGGCAAGAAACCGGAGAACCATTCAGACTGTAAGCTGTAACTGACAGCAATCCTTTTCCAATGTAGAGAATGGTATGCACATGAATATAGGGACTGCAGTAAATATCTAATACATGTACATGTGGTTTTGTGTTATCTTATTGATGCATAAATTCATTCCGAGATGATTAATGCCATAAAATATGCATATGTGTATTCCCAGGATGAGAAGTTAGATAGGAGTGTAAGGACTCATTGAGTTTTTTTTCTTTTTTTTTTTTCTCAGAGCAGCAAAAATGCCGGTAACCTGCTCTTCAATACATGATGTAGGCTATACACACACATACACACTCGCTATACACACACATACACACTCGCCTGCACTTGTGCGTACTCACTCATACAAACCTTTTATCGGTTTTAACTGTTCCTCTGTGTGGAGTGTGGCTGTCAGTAGTGTGCTCTTATACGTCATCATTCGTCTTGCATCCTGACAACCATTCAATCAAACACTGGCCTCCGGGATTGAACCGGAACCCTTCTCCACAGGGACGACTGTTACCATGGTAACAAGGGTGGTGTGTGTGTGTGTGTGTGTGTGTGTGTGTGTGTGTGTGTGTGTGTGTGTGTGTGTGTGTGTGTGTGTGTGTGTGCAATCCAACAAACCAAAGGATGCAGTGTTGTTTTGTTTAGTTTTTACCCTGAAAAAACATCAACTTTGTGTTAGTGTATCAGTCTCTTCTTGTTTCTTTCTGTCTGGTTTGTCCCCCTTGTGGGGGAGTATGTGAGTCTCTTTCTCTCACGATTCTTGGGCTTCGTGATGTGCCACAGGTGTGTCAGAATACAGGCTTTCTGTTGGCAGTTCACCACTTTCCAGAGTACATCATCTCCAACTAATAATAGTAATTAATACATCCTGTAACTCTTGATTTAATGAGTGTGGGTGTCGCCCTCTTAGAGTTGTCACTATTGATGTCATACCCGCTTCCCTGTGCTGAAAAAATGCTCAGTTGGAGTACGAGCTGATAGGCTGAGAGGAAACTGTTATTTTCTTAGAAAGTGAGTGGCTCTGAAAAGGGTTGGTGGGTTTCCATTGCTCAGCTGGAAAAAGACACTAACACCATCGTTTGTAGGGCGGCTGGGTGGCCGGGTTGGACCAAGTAAACATTGCAACAGGTGGAGTCAGACGTTACGCTGCATCCTTGTTTGCCATGCCATGATTCTGAACAACACCCCTTCTAAGGGGGTGTTGTTCAGGATCATCAGGACAGCCATCACAGGATCCCTGATGTTCGTTGCTAGCTCCGGGGAGAGATCCGTGGTGGAGACTGCGTAAAACAGCAGTGAAATGTTATTTGCACTGCAGCCACCTGAGCGGCACACTGGTGCCAGCGATCAGTGAGGCGAGCGTAAACCTTTTCCTGAGGAGATGGTGAGTGGCCTTTGGGAGCAAGATGGGTGTGGCCTTTGGGAGAAGGATGGGTGCCAAGCTTTGTTCCAGCGGCGAGTCCTTTCCCGTGGACTGAAGGGCGAGATACCTTCTTTTAGGTCTGGCCTCTCTGACAGGCCAGACCTCTAGGAAGTGAGGCCTCAGCGAAGGATATCTGGCCAGCTGCTCCTGCTGGTAGACGTCTCAGTTTACATGTTGTTAAATCAGCTACACACAACATTAGCTAAATAACACTTTGCACAAAGTACAATTGACGCTAATAGGAAAGTCATTAGCTTTCCAAATTATTGGTTATAAACCAAATTATTGGACAAATTAAAGTTGTTGTCCTGACGATGACGCTAGAATAAAAGTCAGAAGAGTTATTACAATTTAGCCTGAAGGAAGACATGTGTCATAACTCATTTCACACAGACCTCAATGCCGACCTCGTGGTGGTGCAACCGGAAAAGTCATGGACACACCTAAATCATGATGACTTATCTAGTGTGAACCATGATTGTCTCAACGAGATGTTATCCATCCAATAGTTGAGATATTTCAATCTGGGTCAAAGTGGTTGACCAACATTTTATATCAAAACAAATTGAATTAAAATAACTTGAATAGCTTAAATTCTGTAATTTAGAATACATGTCTTGATAATTAAAATAAATGTTATGCTTCAGCAATAACATAATCCTTCCCAGGGCTGTAGTCCGAAATCATCCAGCGAGTGTTAAATGAAGCCTACTTATTATTTTTACTTGACATCCTCTTTTCTCTGTGAGTAATTAAAGCGAGCATTTGGGCACTGCCAGTGACAGGAGGTCCTCTGAGATAGCCAGCGGTCTAATTAGAAGCACATATCTCCATTCTCATCTATAAAAACACTCGTCACCCATGCTTTAACACCAGCTGCGGTTTAAGTAGCCTGCTGCAGAACTTTCAAGGGTGCTCAACAGCAAACAAAACACTTTTTTTTTCACTACAGTGTTATCTCTGAAATTATGATTAATCACCTCGGAAGAAGAGACTTCTAAAAAAACGAGCCGTGCTTCTCACATGAAAATGCAGAACAACATATGGTCACCGTTCATGAATGCTGGTTCATCACATTTGGTGTTTCTTGCGGATGCAGGGCGAGTATAACTGATAAAATATTAACCATGAGAATATTTATTCATGTGTTTTCATTCTTACCCGACAGGCCTCTGTTGTCGAGCAAGTGCTATGACCTGATTCGTTACGCCAGAGGATCATGTTTACGCAGCTCCGATCTGTGAGGGCTGTGGACCGCGTTACTGCTGACTGCCAATCTGTACTGTTGTGTGGGGCTTGCCTGCTGACAAATGGCCCGGAGGAGAGGTCCAAGGAGAGTCCTGTCAGAGCCAGTCAGCGCTGTGCTGCTGCATACGTCTGAGGAGATAATGGGGGCGGTGGAGGGGCAGAGGAACAGAGAGAAGAATGTTCACAAAATATACTCTCACAAGGTGCACTACAAAGCACAAACTGCATATAGGATCATTCCCTGCAACAGACATTAAATCAATTTCTGTGAACGCATCCTTTAACAAGACGCTGACGCTCAAGATATGTCTGAAAAAGATTTTTTTTTTAAGAGGCGGCATTTCGTGGAATGGATGGAGCAGGCAACATCCAGCACAATAAAAGCCAAAGATAGAGATGCAGAACGTGCAGTGATGAACCCCCGGTGCAAGCACTATAGCAAATGGATCTGCCTTGGCGTTAACCAGTGCTCAATTGAAAAACGATCCATACCAGCTTGATTTAGAGTTTTATTGACTGATTATTCAGGTCAAAACTGCTGACTGAGTCTGGTTATGATCCAGGGAATGTGAGAGGGAGAGACAGAGAGCAAAGGTTCAAAAGGAGACTTGATGTTTGGCACAAGAGGGAAAAAAAAGCTCTAATATTCCTATAATGTGAATGTGAGCTGTATCCCTCTATGATTGATTTAAATTGGGGATATTACCAGAAGAGGGAAATGGTAAAAAGCTGGGCTCAGAAGCAGCACAACTTTAATTTGCTTACCCACACATCAATGTTTAATTTATTATGTTAGACTTAGACTTTTACTTATTAATAAATGATCAAAATACTTTAATGACTATGGCTGAAATGCAACTAAAATGTAAATTTTTCAAAGAGTGATGCATGTTTGGATTATCTATATTTGTTGTATTCTACTGCAGAGCAGGTTGGCAAAGTAAACAGCAAAACAGTCCCTCATCATGCAGTTAGAGTTTATGCTGCTGACGTGTCCTCGAGCAAGACGCAGAATCCCTGAGAGGCAGCAGCGCTGGAAAGTCACTCGGAAGTGAATCTGCCCTCTGGGAATCAAGCAAGTCTCAGTGAATTTTTTTTTTACAAACTCTATTTTGAGGACATTTCTCCTCCATCACATAGAGCTCAGTGCGTCCGACAGCAAGGACTCACATTTAAAACCATGATGTGCTGAGTACAGTGATTTCACCTTAATATTGCTGCTTCGCCCTGTTATTACTTATTATGAATCATTTCATTGTAAACATCCCGCAGTGGTGCTCCAAATTCCAGATTCGGTACAACAGCCTTAAGTGGTTGGTGTGTTGAAAGCTCTGCCTTTGTACAGCACTACTGACACTATTCTGGTGGGGAAAAGCACATACACTGGCAGCAATATCAGTCAATGTTTTATAATAGGAACAAGGGAGGACAAGTAATACATCTATAAACCCTCCCTCTCTCCTTCAAACAAATGTGTAAGTTACACATGAACACACACACACACGAGTATCCCTCTTGGCTTGCGTTGCAACTCTATGATAGAAAGATGTTTCACTCCAGGGGTGCAGTATTGCATTGTCAGATGTGTGTGACAGATATTAATGTCATAGAGGAACATGATGGATGGAATTTCTTTATGATGTTGCTTTTCTATCTCCTGCTCTGTCTCCCAGAGCCTGGCATGCCGCAGACAGCCCTTTAATGAGCTCTGGAAGCATCCATATCCGCTGACAGCCCTTCCTTAGCGGCCTCTTTGCCTAAAAACGGTCTGATGGGCACTGACTCCGAGGGAGATGGGGAAAGTCAGAACACACAGACAGAACACACGACAACAGGAAACGTGTCCTCCTCCTTTAATTATGAATGAGACTGTGATTGTGGAAGTTTGACACGTGCTATGTTGTATTAAAAAAATAAAATGCAGAATAACGTATCATCCTGGTCATGCTTCAAATTCCTAAAATAACAAGAACACAGAGCTCTGATGAAAAATTATGACACAGTCTTTCCATTTATTAGACACAGTTATCATCATCATGTGTCTGTCTGTCATGCTCATATCACACCCCATAATATTGATTATGTGTAATATGTCTATATCAGCTTTTTATGGACAACTCATGTTAATTATACTGAGACAAGATGGTAAAACTGCTGGTTGATAAGTGTTGTCTGGATTTATTACATATCCATTAACTAAATGGTTACGATTGTTTGGCAACTGGATTGCTACCTGCTACCTCTAAATAGGCAACTGCATCTCATAAACACATTTATATAAATACAAAACATAATGAGAATCACCTTTCCATACACGTACAAGAAATTCCTCTCAATTTCTCTCAATGAATTTGCACAGACACATCTCGAGTTGTTTATTGCTAGTGCAAATAAATAAATTCCAATGGATATACATTGACTGAATTAATGTGTGCAGTTAGTACAACTATGCTGTTTGTACTGCATGGATCATTTTGATTGACAGTTGCAGATGATATGCAAATATTGAAAGAAATTGGACAATTATAATCTATATCATATGGGGCATTAGCTCAGGGGGATGAGTGGTCGTCCTGTAACCACAAGGTAGCCGGTTCAATCCCCATAGTTCACATGTTGAAGTCTCCCTGAACAAGACAGGGAGCCTCACAGGGCAGCCCACCGCCCCCTAACCAAGGATGGGTCAAATGCAGAGAAGAATCTCCCAAAGGGGATTAATAAAGGATATTTTTTTTAATTTTCTTTCTATAATCTAACATCATGTAATGTCATTTATACTTGTAGGATACTTTGCGGGTTAGGGGAATGTTGCCGTGTATGAGAACAAAGAGAAATATTTAAAAATCTAGTCTAGTCATCTAGTATTTAATTGTATATGATTAGTAAATGATTAGTAAACAACTCATGCCAATGTATCATTACACTGGATGTAAAGCTGCGTATTAACTACATGAACTCTAAAGCAGTCATTTCCGACTCCTGCCGAAGCCTCTGCAGTTCAGTAAAACTAAGCTGACACCTAGTGGTGGAAATAGGGACCAGCTGCTGTACAGTCATTTTCTCTTTTATTTGTAGGTGTTTTATTGATCCCAGGAGGGAGGTTTCATCTTGTCTGCAACCATCCAGGGTGATCTGATGTCAGGATTAATTAAAGATCAGCTTCCCTAGTCTGGTCGAAGGACAAGCAGCAGGGCTCGATGAACCCCGGTTCTGTGATTGAAGGTCAAATATCACAAGAAGAAATGCTGCCCCCCCCTGGTGCAACAGGAATACAGTTCCGTTCTTTTACCATTGTCATTGCTTGGAGGATTTGTGTATGGTATAATGGCATATCAGCACCCAGTTTAACAAAACACACACTTTGTGATTGGACTACTCTGACTGGATTGCTTATGAATAGTTGGGGTATTTGGCCCAAAACACCAGGCCATGGGACACTCAGGCTTATATATTGACACTATATTTAGACTTTGTCAGTGATAAAATGATAAAGTGAAATAACAATGTTTATATCTTTGTCACTGGTCCACCAACCTTTATCACAGTGACAGATATTCAGGGTCTGACATAAAGTCTTTTCAGAGAGCAACCAAGGTAAAAAACATAATCAAAGACACCTTTAAAATAATCATATCCTAAAAGATGATGAGTTTAAGATCATTGAAATAGATGTTGGATAGACAGAGGGAGTTAAATACTTAGCAGGAGCAGCAACATTATTCAGCTGTCAGCTCTTTGAAACACACAGCATTCACTTAGAATGACTAAAGTAATGAAACATCAACATGTCCCTTTAAAAGTATTAGGGTAAAATGTTAACAGATAATGAAACTTCCCCAGGTGATCACTTACATTACATCAAGTTTTGGCATAATTTATGTAGGTTATTATTCTCCCTTTTGGTGAATTTAGGACAAATATACGGACGTCAATAGACGAGTAGTGAAATAAACACCTTAATGTGTATGTTTGAATATGTTTGAATGGTTTCCTCTGCAAGATGACAAAATAGCCCACACTCTTCTCTCCACTATTTTTTTCTGTTGCCTTAAATCCATCTCTCGATCCCTCATACGCTCACTCTGCTTAAAATAGCCTGCTATGGTGCTGGAAACAAAGTCGGTCCATTATAAAAACACAAGAGGGCGCTATAGTTCTTCAGCTGATCTTGCTATTTTTCTCCGCCTCATGGTCTCCATGTTGTTGAACATCAACAAAGATGTGTTTCAGTGGCTTTTCTGCTTTGTGCTGTACGTGTATAAAGCATCACACCATTTTTCATAGATCCACTAAAATGTAGTTAACACTGCCCCAGCATTTTGTCTCGCGTTATGTATTCTGAAGGAGAATCATGCATTAGGAATTCTGTGCCCAAACTGAGGATCGCCACCTGCTCGTTGGAGGTCAGTAAAGCGTACAACTCTTTCCTTTCTATTAACACCTGTATAGCTGTCCATCACAGGCCTCACACCGCAACAAGTGAAATCATCCACTTCCTGTGAGCGCCTTCTCACTCACCTCTACGCTTTATTGTTCATCTCTGATGTGTGACAGCGTGCATCCGAGAATGTATCTGTGCTGACGCATGATTGGTAGAGCCCTCCTGCTGCTGCCGTCTCCTCCAGGAAGTAGGCATTTCTGCCCAGTTCCTGTCTTCCTCGCTGACCCTGCAGTCAAACATGTGCATATTTACAGGCAGGGGAGCGCCGGGAGAAACACTTTAAATTCAGATAGAGGCTGAGCTTAATGGCTGCATTGGAGGGATAGTGATATCTGTTGATTTCTGTTTGATCATACCAGGAAGCCATGGCAAGAGTAGAGATTACAAGTAGAAGAGTAAGAGCATGGCAGGACTTTAGGTATTTAGGAGAAAAAGAGGGGTTCAAGGCTGGGAAAAAGTATTATAGCCCTGTTGTTTTGTCTCTTTTAGAATGACAGAATCATGTGTGTAACGGCAAGATCACTCTACGTTGAGTTCATGTTTTACTGTATCAACTGAAAATCTAGAAAACCAATAAAAACCCAGAAATTGAAGAAAAAAATCAAGCCTTTCTGTATCTGTAACTCTCTCGACCACATCTCTTCCTCTATTCAGAACCAAAAGGGGGTCCATTCTCTTGTTCCTCGTCCATGGAAGATAGGAGAGGGCCCGGGCGCTGGAGGCTGGAGGGTAAATATTTGTTTTGCGGTCTCCCCGTAGAGCTCCAGACCTCAGTGTGCCTCTTAAGAAAACTTTCTCCCGCACGGGAGCAACCAAAGCAAACAATCCCACATCACGCCGTCTGGCTCGCCGTGTACCCTCGTGTGTTTGTTTGTTCAGACAGCCGCCATGACAGACGGAGGAACACTGGAAGAGAAGAAATCTGAAGAACGAGAGAGAGAGAAAGAGAGGGAACAAGAACTGGAGGAGAAGGAGGAGGAGGAGGAGGAGGAGGTTGATCTGTTTCATGAGACAGAGGACTGATGGAAGACTACACAGATGGTGTGCTTGTCCTATTCCCTAAAGCTTTGCACTCTACAGACATGGGTCCAACCGTATTTAAAAATAATTCTTAGCATATGTTGTAGCCTTCTTGGTGTCTAAAAAGACGAAATACACCACACAGGACAACAGGAGTGTGAGGAAAATGTACAAGAGGAACGTGTTTGGTGAATGACAGTTAAGGATGCTTCACTGTCTCTGACAACTTCATGACAGTATTTTAAGAGTCATTTTTGGGGCCTTAACCCTGATGATGCTTGCAGTAAGCTTTAACAACAAATATTTTAGAAGTAACAGCTACTACATGTCTGCATCAGATTTAAAAGATTTACAGTCTTCCTTTTGTTTAAATATTAAGCTTTTCATGTTAATCATTTGGAAAAAAAATAGTATCTTAACTATCTCAAACATCAAACATCTGTTTGTCTGTGTGTGTGTGTGTGTGTGTGTGTGTGTGTGTGTGTGTGTGTGTCCTCCCCTCAGCTCAGGCCCATGTTGTTGTGTGTGTTGGGAGCAGAGGGGTTTGAAGGAGCAGATCAGAGGACGCTGTAGAGGCTCACTGAGCACTGGGGTGAGATTAGCTCCCTCACAGAGGAATCAAACTGACCTGGGAGGCATGCCATCAGAAGGACAGATGGATAAGAACTATTGACCTGCTGACCTGCATCACATTCTCACTAACTCATGCTAATTCGCATGCAAATTGGTACACATGCTCAGTCTGACTTTTCCTCCATTTCTTTCGGTCGGTTTCTCTATGTTCTCCTCTTTTTTTGTCTTTTTTTTACTACTTACGCACTTATTCCACTACACTGTGCATGCATACAGAAACACACACAAAGACATAAACAGACACACACACATACATACACACCAACATGCAAACACAATCTCCCTTGTGGCGTGCCCTCATGGTGGTCGGTTGCACTTCTAAAGGCTTAATCTGTTGGTCCCACCTCCCTGGTTAAGAGAACAAAGGCCGCTCTCCCCTAACATAAAGGGAGCTCACACACCCCTACACACACGTCCGATTTCAGCTCCAGACGGACCACCCATCCTTGAAGACCATTGCCTCACACACAGACAGCAACAGCGGCTGTGTGTCAATGACAAGAGTGTCGAGCAACTACTTATGTCGACCCATACATAAAAGTCTCTTTTCCATTTTTCCCAGAGTGGGCAGTTCACACACTCTAAGGGGGCATTTTGTTTTTGTGATAGAAAAGGCGATCAAGGGATTCCACGTTGAGGAGTCCCTAGAAAGCTTTGATCCAAAGATTTGCTGGGACATGTGGCCCCAGTGGTGGAGAGATTAGATTGTCTCACCACTGAACAGAATTATCGCAATTCTTGAAAAGGATCAGATAGACAATTATTCTTTAAAGAGCAGCCATTCACAACAACCACTTTAAAGGTCAGTAGATGCTGTATTGGAAGATGTCAGTCATGCTTAAAATGACTACGTTTGCATTATGCAGCCACGAGCAAACTGTTGCTTTCTGTGTTGATTTAATTTTCCCTGTGGTATTTTATAATGGAATTGCATAATTTTTTTTGAGTGAGCTGATGTCATAGAGAAGTTACCATCCCTTGATATCCAGGCAGCTTTAAACTGCTCATATAGTAAACAAAGACAAACAACACTGTGTGGCCCTTTAAGGTTGTGCATGAGAACAGCAACAATGAACATATTATATTGCTGCAACAATCACTTGCGCTCGAACTTCAGGTGCGTACATTTTTCCAAGTTGATTCACTGCAAAGTTGCTCCCTCCACACTCTGTAGCTAAAATAGCAAAGTTAATGCGTCCCAGTGGTTCAGTAGTTGAAGATGCACATTATAACCCTAACATTGCAATCTAATTCCAGCTGGCAACCTTTGCATATCATCGCCCTCTTTCTGCCTGACTTTCCGGTTCCTCAATGCTGACATTCAATAATTTAGTGGGCACATTTCCATTTAAAACACCTTTAAAGAAACTGTTTAATTATTTGGAAATAGGCTTATCTTTTCTTTAGTTAGATGAAAATATTGATAACACACTCATGTCTGCATGGTAAAAATAAAGCTACCGCCAGCGGACAGTTATCTTAGTTTAGCATGAACTGTAAGCAGGGGGGGAAACTGTTAGTTCACTAATTGACAGGTTATGTCATTTTTGTTAAATCCATTCAAAAAACAATGGGTAGAAATGATACATTGGAGCTTTCAAGGGGTTTATGTGCTGGACTACTTCTTGGCCTAGAGACTGTGCTGGTTGCCAGGAAGCGACTGTGCCCGGCCAAGAAATAGTCCAGCACGTAAACCCTAAAAAAACACAACTATTTACTTTTTTTTTTTTTACAGATTAAACAAACAAGATATAACATGAACCACCACCAGCAGGTGGAATGTGTTACCTTTGGACAGAGCCGGGTTAACTATAACTATATATAACTTTAACTATATTATACTAATGCAATATAACTATCTTTACGCTAAAGCCAACCAGGTGTTAGCTATAGCTTAAAATGTATTGTATAGACATGGCTGGTATTCATCTTCTCATTTAACTCTAGTCAAGAAAGGAAATGAAGCAAAGTATTTCCAAAAATCGTGGATTATTCCCTATATTTGATATATTAATCTTGACTCTAAATGCACATTTGAATGCCAGCTAGCAGTTTATTTTCTTCACCTTCAAAATCTGAGCAGATGTCAGACACCTAACTCTTCTGTACCATGTGTGCTAAATAACAATAATAATAATAATAATAGTACATACATACTATATAGCACTTGAGGTAATCATTTCCCACCTTTTTAGTTTCTACTAAATACAAGTTGGTTCAAATCTTCACACATCCTCTGGATTTTTCCACAACACCCATTTTCGCAGTCTGCTTTTAGTCCTGGAAAAACCTCCTGACATGGATTGTGTCTTACAACGTGTAAACAATTGTTTTTAGCTTTAAGGGTCCATACAGAATCCCGTTTTTTTTTTGGGTGTGCATGTGTGTCTTAATGGTCCCAGCAGAGCCCACATGCTGGATATTCCCCCATGGATCACGCCAGTGTGTGCCATAAGCCTTATACTGCTCCATTGGCTGAGTAACTGCATTTGTTTGAGCTGAGATTTCTTCCCGTTTACTCACAGCCTCTGCCGAGTTGCCAGCCAGATCTCCATAATCCGCAAACAATTATCATATTTGCCTCAGCGGACGACTCAGGTTTTTGTTTACGGATTCAAAATTAACAATTTACACAGCTGGGTTTGTAGCGAACACCTTTCTCGGCTGGCAGTGCTCCATCTGGAACAAGAACAGGAAGGTTGATAAAAAATGAAGTAAACATACGCAAATGAGTCTTTGACAAATTGAACAAATATTGTGTTTTTTCATTTGAGTAAACTTTAAAATTGAATGAATAGGAAAATAAACAGACTTAAAGACAGAAAAAAAAACTTGATCCAATAATACTGATTTCAATTTAGTGGACAGTGGGCGCAAAACAATATAAAAACCAACATTACAATTTTAAAGTATTTAGACAGTGGAATATGGTTAAGTATCCTTAAAAAATGGAGCATAGATATTTTCAAGAATAATGAAACTACTCACACTTGTCTCAAAATGTTAAAATGTATTAAAGAAGATACGTTTATAATGGTTTGAAAAGTTTAGCAAGTGAGTTGCTTTTAGTAAGTTGTTTGAGTGCCTGACCTAATGCTGTAATGGGTTTGGCAGGCACAGACGCATTATGTCATGGATGTCTACGTGTCATTCAAGAGGCCATGGACATAATTTGGAGGACCACTAATTCCAGCAATTCTCAATTGTTCTGGTCTGCTCTGCAAACATAGGTCCAATATTAGTAATAAAGAACTGCACTTTTATTTAGACAGACTTACAGAGGCCAAAGTCCAGAGTGCAAACTCTTTGCTCATCTGTATCTCAGAGGTTTCTTTGCCACCAAACTGATTATCAGTTTCGGGAACAACACATCTTTCAGTCATACTTTAGTGCACTTCCATGCAGGTCATTTACATTCTCTGGGGCTCACAGTGCGGCCAACGACCAGCCACACAGGCCGGTCTGCCAGTGCTGTTTGGCAAACCGTGAATGGGAAAATGAATTGGACACTGGAAGTATTGGGCAACAGGTATTAGTTTGTCAGCTCTGCTGATTGTGCCAAGTCTTGAATCATGGTTTCAACTGTTTGGCACGCAAATCTCTGTATCAACTGGCAATTCTCGTGGTTTGGCTTTAAGATTTTGTAAAAACATGGTCTGCTGAGCTGCCACTTGCTGACGTTAAGGGCAAGGAGAAAAGAAGCATGAGGAGAGAGAAGGAAAGAGAGCCAGAAGGAGGTGACAACAGAGTCGCAGAAAATTAAACTCAAGAGCAAAAGGAGACAGCATGAAGAACACCGATGACAGCGATAAGCAATTAAAAGTGACACCATCGACCTGTTCCACTCTCTCACCCACCTATCTCCATTATGCAAATGGGAAACACTCACTTTTTACACATGAACACTCGTGTTTCCCTCATGTGGCCCATTATTGCACCAACAAAGCCAAGCTCTGGTGAGTCACACGGAGATCTGCTTGGTAATTGCACTGGAGAACTCATTCACCCTGAAGTGTTCATGACTGGTCATTTTAAATGACCACTAGCGTCTCTGCTTCTCATACGGTTCCTCCATCCCTTAATCCTGCTGTTTTTCTCCGCAGGTGATCACTCAATTGTTGTGTTGTTCTCAATGCTCAACATCAGTGTCCCTCAAAAGTGTCTTTCAGATTAATCTTGAAATATATATATTGACAATTGCATTCTAGTTAGCTGGTGTCTGGCAGTGTGTCACCACAGCTGTATGTGAACCCTTGTTATTCTTCTTCCTAGGTATTGATAGAGATGTTTACATTGGCCTTTCAGAGAAATGAAGATGAGCGATGAGGCTGGCTGATTTTTTTCCTCCCAGTTGTATCTCTCAATATGCCTTTGGATTATTTCAAGATGTCAGTAAATCTTCGAACACATCAAATTTCACACAAGCAAAATTCCACTTTTTAATGATGACAGAATATGTCATTCCCCTTGTTTTTTTCCCCCAAATTTGAAGGAGAAGGCTCATTCAGAGCACATTCTTACCCCAATGCATCAAATACTGCAACTTGTTCAGCGTCAAACAACTGCAAACCTGCCTCATATAGAGTATATGTGTATTTTGCATTTGATGTATTGGATAGTTATGGTTTCAAGAGTAATTAGCTTTCACGCTGGAGCTATTCCCTGATCTACAGACAACAGTGACTGCTGAGTTCCTCCTCAGAGAGAGGTCCCAATTTTGCACTGTAAATAAAATCCTCTTTGATGTATTATTGAAACAAGATAAAGGACATACGGAATGTATTGTATGTTTTGTCTGCTTCCAGAAAGGGCTTAACACATCCCGAACCTATGTATTCTATCTCTGTGGACACGTATGAAATGGAAATCTTGTCATCTGTCTGTGGCTAAGATGGCAAACATAAATCCCCAAATGCCAGCATGTGCATAACTTTAATGTTTAGTATGACACTGCGGGAAAAGATTTGCCGTTCTGTGGATAAATAAAGGTTTTAAATAGACTGCTGGCAAAGATTCATGCTGTTTACCATGACTTCCATCCCGCACACTGATTCTTGGCTGAGTCTGCACCCTGAGAGATTGGAAGATTGATTATGGAGGGTTGTGTGGGTGTCTCATGTAAATACATGCCATTCCTCAATCCGAACCAATGAGCCACTCTTTCCAGGAGCACAGTCTATTATTTTCTGGCCGATTGCAGGGTTCCTATGCTTTTCCTAGTTGCATTCCAGGATAAAACGAGGTGACACTGACATCTCTGTGCCCTCTAAGCCTTATGAAATGGGCCGTGTGAACTTGGGACCACACAACTCCAGCTAGTTTTGTACACATAGCATATCTTATCTAAAGGGGATGTTGAGTTTGTTTCATTTTTAATAACTTAATGTGATACTGTCTGTAAAAGAGACTCCAAACCTGTTGTTACCTCAGAAAATGTCCAGAGCTATGCAGTAATACAGTATATAATAATAATAATAATAATAATAATACTTTAATTTGATATTGCGCTTTTCTAAGTACTCAAAGACACTTATATATGAAACACAATATGGCAGAAATCATTGATCAGTTCTCCCTGAACTACAACTGCTAAAACAGATTTAAACGTTGCGCAAATAAAGGCAGGAACATTGTTTGAAAAAAATTAATATATTTTTGACAATAGCCTTAAGGTTTGCACACCCTGTAAATGTATCACACTTTTAGTATAGTGGGGACAAGAAAGGTTAAAGAATCATAAAAATGCAAAGATAGACCCCGAGCTTTAAGGTTGTCCAAACTGTAGTTCACAGAAAAACGTAGTCCCTGTGTCTGCGGCTTCAGCAACAGAATAAAAAAAAATGCTTTGATGCCTGAATTTTTATTTATTCCTCACAGCCATGATGAGTGAAATAGTGCTGGGTGAAATAGCTTTGAACGCATACACAATTAAATCTGTTTCAACATTCAACTGCCAATTTAGTATTCATTGAAGTAATGTTAACGTCAGTTAATTAAGAACATTTGTGAAACTCCATCTAGAGGACAGTTTATTCTTCATTATCTGTGACAGTTGTTTCCCAGGTCTATCATTTGGATGTAAAACGCTCTGCCAAAAGACATAAATATTTTTATTTAATAACAATGTCTTTTCATTGCGGTGAGGATTACATTTTTGATTGGTAAACTTAAGTGATAGTTCGTTGACAAATACAAAAGGTGTTTGCATGAAGGTAACAAGAAAACTTTTTCTTGAAATAATAACATTACTCAGTAATTCTTTCGACATGAGTTATAGAAAAATGGATTGAAATGGTTCATGGTTGGAATTCAAGGGTTCCCACACTGGACTTTTAAATTACACCTCCGGTCCACCCCTGTCGAGTAACTCTGCAGGGCCAACCTTGAACAGGCCGACGCAGTTTCAGTCTGAATGTGTTGCGGAAGCAACATTATAGTGTTGCATATTCCGTACTTCAATTTTCCCCATTGACAATTTACTCCTTCTACTATTTAAACTGACAATAAACATTTATGTTTAACATGACATTTTCTTCTGGGCATTGGGCAAAACTTTCGGTTTCCACACTTTTCTGTGAAATCAATTAAATAAATGGTGCTACTTTAGCTGTCAGGAGGATAGTGTCGGTTCTACAGCCGTACAAAGTACAGGCTTGACTAGAGGGCAGTCTTGGCTTTGTCAGACAAATGTAAGCTGGACTGTGTGTGTTCCAGTGATTTATTCAGCTCCCCTGCTGAATGCCATGTAGTGGCTGGACACCCTGCTGGCCGCAATGACAGGCTCCATAGCAATCTGCCAGATGCACAGCAGGACAAGACAAGCTCCCAGCTTCTGTTCTGTGTCTGGAACTGCATATCCATCCTATTGCTTTCTCCCCAACATCATCATCATCATCTCTCTCTCTCTCTCTCTCTCTCTCTCTCTCTCTCTCTCTCTCTCTCTCTCTCTCTCTCTCTCTCTCTCTCCTCACTTTGAATCTGCATTTGCATCTTTTTGTATCTTCTGGTTAAGGTACTTTGTTTCGACTTTCTGAATGTAGATAAATCACCTTAGCTGCATGTTGGATATTTGCACCAACCGGTGATTAGTAACTCATGTTACTGCTGCTTATTGATACTGACCATAGCATTTCCATCTATTATTTGTATCATCCATCTGTAAGTGTCACGAGAGCACAGCCTCTACTCTGTATTTGACCTTCTGCACTACCAAACTTAAAGGAAAATCTGTGGTTAATGACACTTAATGTATCTTTATTATATATTTTGACTTTACGGTTCCATGCACATGTAGCTTGTGAAATGCATGTTTTGTTATGCTATTATTTATTTTACTCCTAAAAAGCGTGGTGACGATAATGTCTTCTCTGAGAATAGCAACATTTGGAGATGAAAAACATCCCCTCTAGTAAAATAGGGTGTGAAGGCTGAACTGAATTATATTAAAAAGACACAAGACAAACATACATAAACACTTCCACAGGTTCCACTTAAAAAACACTCTGGCCATTGACACATTCATCCTTACCGTACGACTGTATGAGTTTTGCCATGGAAAACATTACGCCGACACTGTGCCTCTGCTCTGCGCATATCCTTTCTCCATTCTCTCCACTCGGCCAGCCATCACTCCCTAACGACAGATCAATCACTGCGACCATATGTGGTGATGTCATGTTCCTTGAGAGTGAAAGGTCGGGGCTTGTTGTGTCCATCTGCTCGCGTTTGTGGAACATTCCAGTGCGTTAACATTTGCATGGCTGTCAGATAGACAATAAAACCTAATCTCCCTTCACTGAGCTGAAGAAAATGAAGCTTGTGTGAAATAGCAGATCTAGAAAAGGTCTCCATCTTCTTAAATGTAGGAAACTGAGGATTTGTCTTGATCTTTATTATATGTTGTCTTTAATAAACTTGATTATGTGGAAAATGTGTTCTTTATCTATGAGCCACAAGATTAAAAGTGCATTATGGAATATAATGAAAATACTTAAATGGTCTGGAATGCAAATGCTATTCACTGTTAAAGCACCTGCTTGTTTGCAGAGACTCTTATTTTATTTTAGACATCAGCTCACAAGACAAAATGAATACATTTAAATACAAATGTAAAGGGGAACACTGATGTTATAACATTGTATCACAGTGCATAATGCTGTTTTTTTTTTAATAGTACAGAGGCTGAACAGCATATAAATGGCCTTTGAATGTATAACACATGGTGCACACACAGACACACATGTGTGTTATCCCCTGGGATGCATCATCACAGAAGTGGGACAGCCCCAAGCAACACAACTCTTATTACACCTTCTCTCCTGCCACACGTGCCATGGAGCAATTACCACCATTAAACTACTCGCCACCTGTTAACTGCCATGTAAATATTCATCTGCAGCAGGGAGAGCGATTCAGCCACTGGTCTGCATGGAAATGACTAGTCCATTAAACAGCCCAGTGACAAGTCAATGCGGATGGACGACAAAACAGAATGTAAATGCTACGCTACCACAGGAAAACAAAGCATGAAGGCGGTGTAACATTTGCATGAAATGTGTAAAAGAAGGGTTGCTGCAATCAACAAGGCTTGTTGTTTGGCTACTGCCTATAAATACATACCATGAGCCTGTAAACACATAATACTAGTTGGCGATGAAGACCATAACTTTCCTCTAGGGGTAAAGCCTCACGTGGAAGCAATTACCAGTAGGTGAATTAAAATGTAAATGGGAGCCATATTTGCTGTATGCTTGAGTATATACAGCAGGTTGCATGTTTAGTCTGTCTGGTGAGAGGTATGAAACTCAGTGAAAGGTCAGTTTGTTTTTCAAACGATTAAAAATTATAATTATGTTATTAATGGTGGTGTGCAAATACAGTTGAATTAACCAAGTAACTGATACTACAGGTAATTGTACTACTCCCAAGGCTATAGCCAGGTTTTAGTAACACTTAGGCTAATTCATTCAGACTTTAGAAATATTTATTTTTTGTTAACTGTTCAGCTATATTTCATGAAGGTTTGAAAAAATACTCTTTACTTTTTAACAATAGTTAATGAATAATAATACAATTCTGGTGGAGAAATGTGGACTTAATAATCACATTTTACCGGAATAACCGGAATAATCCAACGACATGTGTACCAGGTGTCGTGTTTTGTATGTAGAATGTAAATTCCCCAAGATGACAAAATAAAAATCCCGGAAAATATTGGATTTTTCTATATACTTTTTTTTTTAATTTGTAAACATATTTGATTACAAATATATGCAGATAAAGGAGCATATGTTTCCATATGAAAGTGCCAGATGAAACGTGAGAGTCAACATACTTTAATTTATATTCAGCAGTTTCATGTCAAGGAAACAATTATAATTTAGTAAAATCCAGAAGTAGTTTTTAATTACATCGTAGTAATTACATGTTTAGAGCACTTTAAAGAGTAAGCAGTCCATTGTTTTAAAGTTGTTTATGTGACCTGCTCGGCTGCGAAGATTAAAATGTTATCCATTTATAGAATAATACACATCTTTAATTTGTTTTAATCTACATTGTGCTTAACTAATCTTTGCTATTTAGATTTATTTCACAGCCCTTTTCTTTTAGTTTATTCATTATGTATTCCTATTAGTTCTTTTGTTTGTGTCGTTTTCTTGTTTTCTAACAAAGTCAGACTCTGAATGCCATCATCTGTCTTGATAATGGTTGTTGGACTGTGTAAACACCAGGCGCAATGATATATATTTTTCTTCGTAAATATATATCATTGTTGTCAGTAAACTGTCAGTTCTGACATCAATGCCATCAAAACATTACCAAGTGAAACCAATGAATAGGCAATTCCTCCCTGTTGTTGTCCCTTTTGTCATATCACTGTATTGTGAGGTCAAAATGTAGACAGTCGTTTTGCTTTTTTAATTATTATTATTAATTATGTAAAGATAAGATATCACGGGTGACACAATCCTGACAGCAATTCTAATACTTTTCCCACCACACGTCATCATAACAAAGGTAATGGTAAAACAAAAGAATATGACTTTAAGTATCAGATTGAATGTTTAAATTGTACATTTAAGCAGGTCCAAGGCACTGCGTGATTAAAAGCACATCCACAAGTTCTTATCAAGATATTGTTGCTTTACTTTACTGCTGTATGTCTTTCTTCAATTCAAGCTTTTGCTCTTTGTCTGCTACTGTCTAGACACCGGGACACCCAAAACCTGTGCATACGGATCTAAACATCAGAGTGCCTCATGTGCACCGGCTCCAGTTCAGCACCCAGTGCAATTCGTTAGGGGTCGAAAGTAAACACCCATGACAGGGAGGTGTTTTAACATGCGGTTTGTAAATCAATATAACATTAAAAGGAACCGGTTTTATGTCTCTCACAACTCTCCAGCTCATGTTTTATAGGCTGCGTGGTGTTTAGAGCTATATCTAACCTCTTAGGTAAAGCTGTAACCTGCACAGATGAAAAAGATTTTCAAAGATTGGATTACACTTTGTGCAACTGGATATTATCAGCCAGTAATGCCATTTTAGAAAGAAAGAAGACTGTGTGTTTGTGCCATTTACGTGTTTTGCCTCCTTTCCACTTAAACATGCTGGAAGTATGTTATCTTAAGAAAATGTCCCGCTCTGCTTTGATCCTGAGGTCTCCTCCCGCTAATCTTTTATCCTCAGTCTTTCAGGGATGAGACCACATCTGTCTCCGGTCACTATTTACACGCTCTTTCACCATAAAGTACTCCGAGTCACACATGCAGGCCCGGACAAACACACACACGTCCTCCTCCTATCTCATGCCTAATTCAAACCTGCCTTATGAGTCCCCTGACAGATCCACGCAGAGTCAGCTCAACACATGCACACAGACATTCAATCACTAGAAAGCAGCACTGGCAACGTATAAATCCATCTTGTAAAGCATCTTCCAGACCGTTCCCAATGCGAATGAGATGTCCCAAAGCCTTGTGCTGTTATCTGGCCTCTGCCAAGACATGAATGTGATCTATACCCCCTAAACGTTGCAGGGGGAGGTTTTATAAGCACGTTGTAAATCCTACGGCTTGTAGTTTACAACTCCTCACTTTCTTTTTTGTTTTCCTGCATTGCAATTATAGCCAAGAAAGTATACAGATTCACGTTGTATGTGGGAATATACAATCAAACAATTAAATAGCATACTTGGCTAAATACAATAAACACGAGTGGCTGTCAACAATAGATTTCACTCTCTCCCTCCCTGTTTCTTCCCGTCAATATAGAATATGTAGTTCACCATCAAGTCTGACCAGTCTTGGCAGGTCTGATGTCCGTGTCTGCTCTCTACAATAGCTGGTTAGCCATGTCTGACATCTGTGGCTCCCCACTGTCAAGGTGAATGCCAGACGAAATAATGCACCAGGGCGCCACTGTCACTCTGCTCTGCCTCTTCTGGTCTCAGGATCTGGGATGTGCCACACACATTTTATGGAAACACCTTGAGCTTTCCTTGTGAGTGACTATATATAATAAATATGTTCCATATTTACAGTGGATCACATGACTTCTGATCTTCTTCACTGCACTCAGCTCCAGGGAGCGTTTTAACGTCTTTAAGTCATTGCTTTGGTTTTTATGGCCTCAAAACTTCACTGTTTTGGTTCACTGCCACCGCTTTCATCCGTTTTGTTGTTGGCTGCAGCAGCAGCAGCTATGTTCTGTGAAAAAGCTCTAAACAATGACCGTATGCTATCTGCCCAGCGCCAAATAGCAGACCGATACGGTAAACACATTTCCCCTTGGGGATGAGTAAAATCTATCTATCTATCTATCTATCTATCTATCTATCTATCTATCTATCTATCTATCTATCTATCTATCTATCTATCTATCTATCTATCTATCTATCTATCTAAACTGAACATAGCGTAGCATTTTAGTAAAAAGCCCAAAACGTTGGTGGCGAGAAAAGCCAAGGCTGGAATGTACCTCCAGAAGAATGCTGAATTTGTTGGATGTGAAGCACCCAGATACTCGCCATAAATGTGTCAGAGTTGTGTTTACAGATTGTTTCCACTGCCACGATTTTGCCAAAACAATATTGTTACTATTATGTTCTAAAACGCAATGTTACAGCTGTTGGCACAAACGCTGACGGTCTGATTGCTAGCCATAAATGCAATGTGAATTCTGAAGCTGTATCATGTAGAGGCCTCATACAGCTTCAGAATTGTAATTATAAGAAATAAGTAAAGTAATAGCTGAACTTTGAGGCAGAACATTTAAATCTAAAACTTGTACTACCTTTAAAATCAGATTTGATAACCCATAACTTAATTAAGTGAATACGGTCTGTAATTCGCCACCGCATGCCATAAAAGAGTCTGTTTGCTGCCATTAATCCTTCCGACAGAATTTGCATAAAACCATGGGTGTGAGTTTCTTCCACACGCTGATGCCATGTTGGTGCGTCTGTCTTTGTGGAAGAATAATCTCTGTCCTTCCCTCCACCGCAGGCTGCTGACCCCTGGCTGACCCCCAGGCCAGCGGCTGGGGTGTTAATGTTCACCCTCACCAGGGTCGCACCCAGGGTGTTTATTTTATGACACAGGAGAAGGGACCTCAGAAGGGAGTGTGGCCTCAATACATTGACCCCCACACCCGTTAGAAGGGAGGTTACTGAGCTGTAAAAAAAAAGAAGGCCCTTTCTTATGCCCGAGTCATAGTTACACTGATCTGTGCTGATGCTCTTGTGCGGCTACTGTCCATCACAGTAGCATAGAATACTCCCATGTATGTCCTGACGGACAAACCCAATCTTATCTTTACAATGCAAGCTAGTGGTTACTGGACTACATTCAAATACCAAAGAAAATACCAAAGTTGTTGTACATTGTACATCACAATGCTTCAGAATTATAGTTTGTGTTCACCTTCCCATGTTAGACCCATCTCTGTTCACTTTATTTTAATACAATCCAAATCTGTAGTGTTCCTTTTGGGAAATTTGGTTTGCAAGCAGAGTTTAAAAAAGCACAACAAACCACCACATTTCATAATATGCAAACATGCATCAAAGACAGTAGAGGCTGTTGAGGTATGCGCCAGTGCTGTTTTGCATTTGCTCTCATGCTGTAAGAAGAAGTCAAAACAAAAGGACGATGACAAATTTCATAGTTGATCAAACTGACATTTGCTCAAAGCCGGAGTTTCACTTGTGGCAAAATATTTGCGTGAATGTAGATTTGCATTTGTTTGAACATGAATGTAAGAGTGTGTGAGAGTCTGTGTGTGTGGCAGTATTTCGCAAGAATCACTCGGGAGAGAATCCGCCGGCCACATTTCCAATTCCGCCCAATTTCAGCAAGAATCTCAGTAATCCCGCTGAAGAGCCGCAGTTCTCCCACAGTGACATCCCATAATGGCACTAACACCAGAGTGGTGGGCACCCAGTTACGACTCCCAGGCTCCATTCGGTGCACGTTCCCAATCCCCCAACCTGTCTGTATGCAAACAGAGCCCCCTCAGAGGAGAACACTGATCTGGCAGCCTTTCACTGAGCCCTGTGTAGACATATTTAATGCCTCAATAACCACTGCTTAAGACAGAGTGATGAACGCTCGAGGCTTTCATTACCACAAGAAGTTTATCCGTGTGTGTGTGTGTGTGTGTGTGTGTGTGTGTGTGTGTGTGTGTGTGTGTGTGTGTGTGTGAGAGAGAGAGACTACAGTATGTACCTAAATAAGCGTTCCACTGTCATTTACCATCGAGAATGTCAAGCTGCTGTTGTTTATATGGCACCGCCTCTGTTGCGCCAGGAATTTGGTGATTTTCTCTCATGAATTAACAGACATTAGATGGCACTAATCTGTCTTTCAGCTCGACAAATGTATTTTGTGCTTAACATTTTTAAGAGTTGTAGACAGTACCAATGAAACTCAAGATGATTGAGGTCAAATTCAAGGTGATAAAAAAATGAAAATACCATTGGATTTGGATCAAATATATGGTATTACGTTGATAGGTCTTTTTTTTTTTACCCTTGTTTCCATGTACCTATCAGTGTCTGGGGGGTGCGGAGGCAGCTGGAGAGCAGGGTAAATACAGTCAGAACTGTGTCACGGCATCAGCGCCACAGCTTATTGGTTCCTCACATATGTACACACTCTGAGACGGAGCAGGAACACAGGTACAGTACATGCACACAAACATATGGATTGATATGCATGAGTACTGAAAAGCAAAATGTGAATCCATATTTCTTATCAGGAAGAATTGAATGTTGCGTTGTGTTGTGTGACTTATCTTATGGAGAAAACTGTTAGCATTTAGACACAAATCATTCTCACTTGCAGCATTAGCTTCATTTATGGGCTGTTTCTGTTTTTCTTCCACTTTGGCAATGATGACAAGAACACCCAAGAGGAAAGTCTCTTTTCTCCCCAGACACTCATCACCCAGAGAGAGAGAGCGAGAGAGCGCTCATGGAAGGATCAATTTGTCTGCACAGGAAACTGTGTAATGTTAATCACAACTTTAATTTGGGCTGAATTAGCATTTTGATGAACTTGCGGGGCTGACTCGTGTACTCCAAGCACCTTCAATCGCAGCGCACAGAGGAAATGGCAGCGTGGTTAATTAACGCTTGCACACAACAGATGGGCTCAGTGAAGGGCCTGACAGAAAGAGACAGAGAGTGCGAGAATTGATGGGAAAGAGTCACTGTTAATGGGAGGAAAAGAACATAATATAGAATTTCCAACCATCACTCTCCAAATAAAGTGGCTGGTTCAAAACCAACAGCTAAAGAAAGCGGGGAGTACTAAATAATATGTCAGTCTTTTAGGGGAAACACAACACAAAGAGTCAGTAATAGCTTACAGAAAACACAACTGGCAAATCTTGGTCAAACATGCAGCCTGTTTACATATGCCCGACCGTTTCAATCTCGGAGCACAGAGTGTAACCCAACATGGGGCCTCGGTCTCATTGCTTTTTCACTCCTTCTGTGTTTTTCATCTGTCTTTCCTCTTTTTAACATATTGTTGCCATTTCCACAATATCTCCTGAATTTCACTACAGTTGTATATGTCTCTTCTCCTCCACATAGACACTATATCTTTCTCCTACTAATCGTATTCCCAGTGGATATGATCTAACATCTAATCAAGTTATTTGAAACTGAACTGGCAGTTTATTAGTCCATAGTATAAAGTAGAGTGTAGAGTGTATAAGAAAGGGAGATATGAGAGGAAGTGGAGAAGCGGTTATTAATATAGAGGAGGCTCTCCATGCATGGCAGCGTGACCACCCCGACAAATTAATCTACTGTACATGGAAGAGGTTTGTCTCTCAGCAGGATTACAGAAAAACTACTAAACCAATATTCAAAAGGGTGAAGCATATAATAAATGATCAAATTCACATTATTATTTTCACAATTTCCATGTTAACTTATTGTTTGTCTTCCAGATTTGACTTAGTTCAGAAATGCAATGCTCTTTGGTGACCCATATTCAAATGTAAGCTCTCAAATAAATTCTCACAAAGCACTTCCGATGAAAATGTACCCAGGTCTTTGTAGGCTATCATCCTGAGTGACTGGAAAACATTTTCTGGAAAGACATGTTGCTGTTTAGTTTTTGAAGGCTTAAAAAGAGAACTCCACCCATTTTAAACATTGCAGTATGCAGTATGTAACAAGTTGTACTAAGTCTTTTGAGTTGTCAAAATAATTGTTTCAAGTGATGTCATTTCGGTCAACAGCGGCTGAAGACTATACGAGTTTGAAAATGAGAATAATTTGGGGGTGAGGAGTTAGAAAGATGTGATCTTCCTAGACTTAAGCTCCTCATCTCTCCCTGAGGCTTGAAAACAAATTAGCCACTACCAGCATTACACGTTGGAATTGAGTTGCATTGTGGGTAATGTAAGCGCCAGGTTTTGACGAGGAAGAAAACAATGTGTGTAAGTAAAAATACAAATCTTTGGGACCGCTGCATCGATATATCCTTTGATGATGATCCTTCCCGTATCTCAGAACCAGAGCAAACACGTCAAAAACAATCTATTCTTGACCTAGTTTCATGTCTCAGTGTTACGTGACGTCCTCTGGTTTCTGTTTTAAATCATATCAACAATCAGCAAATTCATATCAACTACATTGCAAAGGAATATATTGAAGGAAGAGAATCAATGACTGAATCGTATTAAATCTTCACCCTGAGCTTGATTGGAAGACACTATAGGTAATGGAGAAAATATGTTTTTTTAAACTTCTTAAGTGCCTTGCTCAAAGGCACAATCACTGGCTCACATCATGAAACAGAAACTCATCCAGATAGCTCATTAGAGGAAATAATGCACCATGTTCCTCAATTAGTACCGACCTTCATCCTCTCACCTCCTTCCTTTTCCTCAAATCCTTTCCCTAAATAACCTTCACTAACCTGCCGCCTCCCATCACTTTCTTTTCATGCTGGGGAGAATTTCAGGCCCGGCTTTCCACTGAGAATATTTGTAAAAAACAATAAAAATGGTAAAACGGGTGAGACTCGTGGCGAAGGAGGGAGGGGTTGGAAGGACAGCAAAGCGAGCTCCCCTGCTGCGGCGGCCTGTGGTGGGGTATTAACAGGATGTCCGGGCAGGGTAAATCTTCTACCAGCCACTCAGAGCTCATGGCTCAGCTCAGAGAACTTCCATGACCGGCTGTCAGAGGCACTGATGATAGCACGCCTGATCTGTAGATGCTGAATCTCCCTTAAAAAAATTAGTCTTTTAATTGTAAGAATGTTAGGTTTGCATAACCATGAAAAAAAAAGAGCTTTAAAGCACCGACTGTGACAAGAGAGTTGATTGTTTCTGGAGGCGTATGGAATTCAAATCATTGGCTCGGAGAAGGATCTACGAAGTGAACAAACCGTGGTGGCCTCTGACCTGTGGGTGGCTCGGGTAAAACATAGGAAGGAAATGAGTTCCAGTGATGAGGGATTAGTCACAGAGAGAGAGAGAGAGAGAGAGAGAGAGAGAGAGAGAGAGAGAGAGAGAGAGAGAGAGAGAGAGAGAGAGAGAGAACTTGGTAGGTATACCTCTTTAGAAACATCAGATGTGAAGGATGCAGGAACATTGGGGTTTGCTTTAAGGGGAAAACCTGAGAACCAGTCAGCATCTGTGGTTGTCCTCTAATTGCCAATTTGTTGTTATTACCTGTCAGAAAAGTAGGAAGGTATAGCCTAATAGAGCACACAGTATCTCTCTCTCTCTCTCACACACACACACACACACACACACACACACACACACACACACAAAAGGAAGGAGACAGTAGTGGAGCATTGGAGTGTCTCCAATTATGGCTGGCTGCAGCATCAATTTATGGGCTAATTATGTGCGTAATGAGCTCACCGCCGTGCGTCCGCGCCCCCGTCACCGCGCCCGCTGCGCTCACCCCCACCCCTCCCCCCCTCCATCTGAGCGCTCTGTACCTAATTAAAAAACTGCATGCGCCGAGGCGCTCTCATCTGATTCCCACCATGGAAATTAATCCTCAGATAAACGTGTTTGACGGACACCAAACTATTGCGTGAGCCCTGGGCGCGGCGCACTGCTCTCTCAGCCGGTGCAGGCCTAAACTGTTTTGCATTTGGCTCTTATAAAAGAAGAAAATCCCAGCTCCGACATATAGCCCAACGGGTTGGGTTTGATGAAAGGTAAAATTCAAAAAAGATCATCAAGTCCAGTGGTCTCCATGCGCAAAATAATCATCCAAACTGAAGATTTCAATTTAAAATGTAAAGTTTAAGAATAATTGTACGTACAATAAACGTACTTAAGAGCCTGTAGATCCTCGTCCTGCTTTATTAGATTATTTGGGTTTGAGAATACCCAATAACAAACCCATAAAAGAAATTCTGATGGTAAAAGTAGTAAGTAAAATATTTAGTATTGATGAGCATCGTGCTCATGTTGGTTGTGCACAGTTCTGTACAATTAAAGAGACCTTATATTAAATCAGAGGGAGGATTTAAGGCCTATTCGTTAGAGAACAGCATCAGCCCTTCAACAGATTGTTTTTTTCTTCTTCCGTAGCAGGGATATTCTTTCAATCATGTATTCCTCTGTTGTGTGTTTTTATTAAACTTCCCCCGCACCTGTTGAGGAAATGCAGTTTGCCATTTCTTCCTGATTACAAATTATGACATGTGTTCACATTAAGATGTCATGTTAGATGATGTGAACAGTAAACTCGTGCTACGAAATGTGAGGAAACTAATCGAATGGTTGCCTGATTAAATTGTGAAAACAAATGAATGTTTTCTTTTTCGCTCAAATTAAAAAAAGATTTGTGTTCTATTCTTGATATTTCCCCTTCAAGTGCATCTTATGCGGATTTGTCAATTTCTTTCAGCTTGATCCGTGATCTCCACGCTAATGACACAAAACACAGCAAGATCACATCGAAGCTGACTTCGCGCGCACCGAGCGGACGCCCACGATAAGAGTCCAATCACGAAATTACTTTCAGCACTTCCGTCCAATCAGAGCGAGGTGAGCGCCCGGTGGGCGGGTCCACAGCGGCTCCAGAGAGGGACATTGAGATAGTAGAGGAGAGGAGGCTTGTTGGGCACGAATGCCACTCGTTGCGCGTCCTTATAATTTGGAGAGGTGTATGCAGCGCACGGCCCGTTCGCCTTTCCAGGTGGAAATCCAGGAGGAACTGAGACCGAACTTAACTGGGACGACTGGTGAACTCGGTTCAGGACAGGTGAAATTCCCAGCTGGCTGCCTGCAAGGCCACAGGATCGATTCACGTGTAGGAAAATACAGTGTGCGTCAGCGCGGGTAGGAATACTGCAAATATACCTGTCTCAACAAATCTGTCAGCTATACTGGATGTTGAAACCTGTTATTGTATTTATTTAATTTTTTTTAATGGGGCCAAAACTGGGTAGCGCGGTGAGAGTATGTCACAGGTGTTGTTTTTCAGAAAATGCAGAATTATTTTATTGGTTTTAAGATAAATATTAAAGGCTGGCTTGGTGGCTAAAATGGCACGAGATGGTCATGTTTGCCGTGTGCCATCACCAACAGGGTGAGCTGGTTTTATAAAAGTCAAAACGTGTGTGTACATCTCTTCATAAAATAAAAATTACGCTATTACGCAGGGGATTGTCGGGGTTGTCTCTCAAATGTACTGGGTTTTTTTTGTTATATATATATATATATGTGTGTGTGTGTGTGTGTGTGTATTATTGAATTGTTGTTTTTTAATATTGCGGTTTTTGTAGTGATAATGCTGTTAAAAGCCGAGCATGTCCAGGTTATATCATCTTCAATAAATGTTAAATTTGTTTTGATAGATGTGTAATGTATAGTGTTGATTTTCCAGGATCAGCTCCATCTGATCTGCAGGCCTGCACCAGGCTTAATTCAAAATAACACAAGAGACAGTGACATCATGGTTGCACGTGGTCCTCTGCAGATCAACGTGCAATAATAATGTTTTTTCTTTCTTCTTTCTGTGTTTTGCAGGTCATGGATGCGATGCTGCAGTGCCGTGGAGGTTTGACTACGACCAGTTGAAGTGTCACTGACCGCCATCAGGAGTATACCTAACGGGGATATTCTCACTTTTCTTTTGGGATTCGACTGTTGACATTAAAACTCCAGCTTTTTCTTCTTCTTCTTCGTTTTTGATAAAATATCTGCAATGAAAAGGAGTCAAAGCGTAGAGGAATCAGTGGAACTGCTGATTTGAATGACCATCGTCTCACACGAGGAAGGATACAGTAAAAAGGCGCCGAGATGAAGGAGAAATCCAAAACGGCCGCAAGGACTAGACGGGAAAAGGAGAACAGTGAATTTTACGAACTGGCCAAAATGTTGCCTTTACCGTCGGCCATCACCTCCCAGCTGGACAAAGCCTCCATCATAAGACTCACAACAAGTTACCTGAAGATGAGAATCGTTTTCCCTCAGGGTGAGCGGCACCACCGTTAACAAACAGAACATTACAAGGGTCTATACGAGACATAAAATCACGTTATTATATATCATACCATTATATTAGTGTAATATAAAATGGATATTCCAAGAATCAATAATATCCCGCTTTAATTTAGCAGTCTTTAGCATTTCTTTAACACACATAAATGTGTTAAAGTCCGCAGATAAAATATTTGAATTATCAATAATATCAGAAATATCAACACTACTACAGTGATGTTATGGAAGATTACAAAAATAAAATGAAATGAAATTTAAACGGATACTGTTAATGTAGCCGCGCTCCATACCCACTTTAAGCCATAAAGAAATATTATAGGAAGATTACAGTCAGTTTTCACTGATCTGCAGGGAGTCTTTACAAATGGATCATGATGGAGTTTAATTCAGTGTGTCCAAAGGAGACAATCTGCCACCATCTTTTATACAGGTCTCTGCAGGCTTCTTTGACTGCGTGACTGAGAACGAGACGTACCAATTATTTAAAAAAAAAAAAGTCCGGCACGGCTTCTAATCACCTAAAGCCATGTACGAAGATGGAGGCACACACAACCTTGCCTCTCCTGTATAAGAACACAATAATACTAATGGTGAAATCTAGTCAGAAACCCAGTTTAGCTGACATTACATGTAACTTAAAATATATATATTTTAAGTATAGTATATGACATCTGTTGTATTGTTTATATCATGTATCCATTTTACAAAAACACCTTTTTTGTTGTTGAAGTTCCCTTTTCTACATCCTCTCATCTGGTGGGATTGATATTAAATTGCATGTCCGAAAGCGAACACATATTTTCATTTCCATTTACAGCAGAGCCTAATTTATTGATGATACCCGAGCTCACGAAATAGCTCGTGAAACAGAATGAATTTCAATGAGCAACACATATTTGCTTTGTTCGATTTACACTGAAAGTAGAGGCCTTTACACTGAGGGATCTATTGGAGCAAAAATCGTAAAGATGCCCAACATATGGGGTTTAATACAGGGAGGCATTACACATTTGCATATGCTGCTTATTTATAATAATAATAATAACAATAATAATAATAATAATAATAATAATAATAATAATAATAATAATAATATGTCCTGGAGCATTAGGATTAATTACAATATCATCCCGGTATTTAATGTATGTCATCCCTCCAGCTTGAAGGTCTAACTTGTAGTTTGTGCGCATTGTAAACAGCAACAGATTATAGCTTCATGTCTGCGACTCTGTAAACGCCTTAACACTAAACAGGCCTTTTTAACAGGCATACCTCTGACTTGAGGGTGTGTGTGTGTGTGTGTGTGTGTGTGTGTGTGTGTGTGTGTGTGTGTGTGTGTGTGTGTGTGTGTGTGTGTGTGTGTGTGTGTGTGTGTGTGTGTATAGCTATGCTTTTTTTTTAAGCATAGCTATAACTATAATAATAACAATAATAGAGAAATCATGATTTGTTTAGCTATCGATACAAAACATGTCATCTTCTCCATGTAATTATAAAGCCACAAAGCAGCCAAACAGCAATACTTATTTCACCTTCTACAGGTTTGGGAGAAGCTTGGGGTCAAGCAAGAAGATCTTTGGACAATATTGGACGAGAACTGGGAGCTCATTTACTGCAGGTATATTATGTATTATTTATGATGTATTGTCACGTATTGTTATTTACAATTAATGTGTATCTGTATTTATATTATTGCCACCGTAATACCAAGACAGGAATATGGTCGTGTGAAATAATGTTGAGAGATAACTGTCGTTTATTTGCAGACGTTGGACGGATTCATCTTCGTTGTGGCTCCAGATGGGAAAATAATGTACATTTCAGAAACAGCGTCGGTCCATTTAGGACTGTCTCAGGTCCGTTTGTGCGATCAGATTAATTTCTGCATTTCTTATCATACACATTACAAGCTAATATAATACATCAAACATTATGTTGGACGTGTGTTCGGGAAAGCGTCTCTACCTGTTAATTACATGAGTTATTCTCAACAGGTAGAGTTGACTGGGAACAGTATTTATGAATATGTCCATCCTGCCGACCACGACGAGATGACAGCGGTGCTGACGCCACATCAGCCATATCACTCACATTTCGTTCAAGGTAAAACACATTTCCTCCCAACAGCTTATCAAAATACGCCGTCTGTTGGCAAGCAAATTACATCGACGAGCATGACGCTTTTAAATGCAACGAATAACTTATGCAAATAGCTTAGAAATACACTTTGGTATTCTTATTATTCATGCACTTTGATACAGTAAAAATCTTCATATGTTATTTATTTTTTATGTAACATAAATATCGCCGTTGCATATAGTTATTCAAATGCACTCGTGGACTTGGAGTTAGTGTTTTTAAACAGTCTATAGTCATTTTTTATTTTTTATTTAATAGCTCCAATTTATATATGAGTTTTTGATATGACTTGTATTTTTTAATGACTCTTCAGAATATGAAGCGGAGCGCTCTTTCTTTTTGCGGATGAAATGTGTGCTGGCAAAAAGAAACGCAGGCCTCACCAGTGGTGGATACAAGGTATAGTGAAAATGAAGCTTTGTCCCTGGCCTGTGGTATTTATTTGACTATTTATAAATTAACAACATTCTTAATTTCGGTAGTATAATTTATGTATAATAAAAAAACAATGGAGACCAATATTCATATTAATTCATTTGCTTTTCATAGACTGTTTTCTACTTTTCCCACAGAAATTATAATATCCTTTTGCATTTCTATAATATTGTATTTCAGTAATAATTATATAACGCTGGTCAGCATATACATTATGCTTGTATTAATCATGCTATACCCAGACTTCTTTATAAAGGTACATTTCAGGGTCTCCTTATGTACATCTGTAATCTGAGCTTCTCTCGCTGCCTATACCTGTTCCACCAGGTGATCCACTGCAGTGGCTACCTGAAGATCCGTCAGTACAGTTTGGACATGTCACCTTTCGAGGGCTGCTACCAGAACGTGGGTTTGGTCGCTGTGGGTCACTCCCTGCCGCCCAGCGCCGTGACCGAGATCAAGCTGCACAGCAACATGTTTATGTTCAGGGCCAGTTTGGACATGAAGCTCATCTTCCTGGACTCCAGGTACGCGACCAGTTTACTGCATATGACAACAATTGTTTCTCGTGAGGTGTTGTCTTTCTAATCCAAAATTCTTTATTGAGTGTGTGTGGTTACTGTTGAGCATATATTTTCATTAGGAAGGATTAAATTAGTTCTCCAAGACACTACTAAAAATGTTGCCTGTTAAACATAAACAAAACTGAGAAACTGAGGGATCCCATGCATGGTTTTAAAAACAACTGATTAATTCCTCTCCAGGGTGGCAGAGCTGACTGGCTATGAGCCCCAGGACCTGATAGAGAAAACCCTGTACCACCATGTCCACAGCTGTGACATCTTCCACCTCCGCTGTGCACACCACCTCTGTGAGTTTCAAACCTGCATCGTTCTTTTACAACGTAACTGCTCAGGCTGCTGCTGCAGCTGCCGAATGCAGGCATTCACACACACACACACACACACACACACACACACACACATACACACACACACACACACGTTAATCATGTGTTCTGTCTGATTCTTTCATCTCCTTCAGTGCTGGTAAAAGGACAAGTCACCACTAAGTATTATCGTTTCCTGGCCAAGCACGGTGGCTGGGTTTGGGTCCAGAGTTACGCCACAATCGTCCACAACAGCCGGTCCTCAAGACCTCACTGCATCGTCAGCGTCAACTATGTGCTCACGTAAGTCTCACTTGATATTCCCATTTAAAAATCAGTTGTTGAAAACTTGATTTAAGAATATATTCATAATACTTTCTTGAGGCGTTTGTTCGTGGGAAAAGGTACCATTCATGCATATCAATTGGTTGGAATCTTTCATTTGTGAGTATGAATAAAGCATTTTCAGATATTAGGGTTTTGCAATTATGGCATTTTGAACTGGAATCTCCTAAATCCCAGCTACGTTAACATAACACAAGGTATAACGTGTTATGCTGGGCTAAAAGCAGCTGCATTTTTAACGGTGTTTGCAGAGGGAGGAGCATTGCTTATTGAACTGGATTAAGTAAAATCATATCATACACTCTTATGATCCATGCTTGTCGCTCACTCTGTGATACGATGGCTCTTTGTCTCTTTGAGAAATCCTTCTCTTTATCCCTCTGTAGCCACTCTGTACAAATCCACCAAATACTGTGGCTGCAGGGTTTAGCAGTTGTGTGTTATGAGAGCACAAAGCACACTAGGGCCCTTTGAGACAGCAAGACAAACATCAGGGTTCAACCCCATCAAAAAAGCTCTACTGTCACCATCGATCTGCAGTCAAAGGAAAGCAAAATCGATCAAACGGTGAACTAGGAATCAATAGCTATCTCATAGCTGTAGCCCATGTTTTTCTCGTTAAGTTTGGTTGATCCACATGTGCTTTTCTAAGTGTGTGTGTGTGTCCTACTGTGTGTATAACAGGGTGTGTGTGTGTCTCTCTACGTGTGTGAATGCATATAGCTGCAGTCTACCCATTGATTTCTTTCCAATGCAGCAAGGAGAAAACAAAGTAACATTAAAATGGCAGTGCATTTCCAATTGCATAATTACCTTTAACACAGAAGTATCCAAAAGCTCACGTGCAGCAGGAGCCCAAAAAAACACCTACATTTAAAAACAAACAGCAATTCAATCACCTTGCCCTGACAGCATTTTACCCCAACAAGAATCCATTAATAAATCATGTTTGGAGGTTGGCTGGTGGCGTATTTCAGACATGAGGTGCTCTGACATTGACCCTGAGGTGGAATTCGGCTAACACAGCTGAGTTTGCACAAAGGCCCAACATTATTGGCTCAGACATAAGTCATCCAGGGCACAGATAGGATGCAGAACCAGCCGCCTGCAACTATACCTGCAAGAGCAAATAACACTCACACTGTCTACCGGCTATCCAAACACAGCCTTTCCCCTTAGGTGCTGTACATAAAGAATGGGTCATATTTAGAGTCATATTAAAGAGGCTGGCTGTGCAGGGTCAGGGATGGGCCACAGGGTTTAAAATGCCAGGCAGCTGCTATTACATACTGTTGATGTGATAAGTTAAGAATAGGCTCATGTTTGCTGAACACTTGACACAGGAGCCTTTTCACTCCCTCGACAGCGACACTTGAGTTCAGCCACAGGACAGTGGGTTAAAATGTCAAAGATAGTGCACAAGCATGCACCAGTAAGAAAGCCACCTGTATTACACAAATGTTTTTTTTATTTATAAGACGCTTGCAAAGGAGGTCGAGTGCAGAGATACTGTATGTCCACATGCTTGTGTCTGTGTGTGCTCACACACTCCCATTGTTTTCTAGCTGGGTTCTGGCAATGGTTGCACAGCAGAAAAGAATGATTAACTTTCTTCGTGGTGTCTGTTATTTATCTCAGAAGTGGGAGGACTTTCTCTTGAATTTATCTTAAATGTTTTCACTTCTCATAGTCGTCACATCACTCATGGTATAAAAAGCGTGTTTGTAAAATAAGCCTGTGCAGTGAAGTTATCTATGTTCAATATTGACAATTACGTCTGCTGCAGACTGATTACTGATTATGTCACAAGACTGTATTAGGAAGAAAGAAGGTGCAGACGTTTGAGAAGCTTAGGAAAACCTGGAGGGAAAGGTGAACAAGTAACACTATGCCCTCCTTCAGCAGCATTAAAAGTGTCCTTGAGCAAGGCACTCCACCAACAACACTAAGATGAAACATCAACAGTGGATGCATTAGCATTAGGTGGGGTTGCACTTAGTGCTGACAATGCTAACATACTGATGGTACAATTTTTAGCAGTGCCACAATCTTAGTTTAGCAAATTATCATGCAAACCATTGCCCATCAGCAATACAAATAAAACATGAATTAAAATGTTGAGCTGCTAGAGGCACTAAATGAAAAGTCAGGCTATCATCAAAGTTAATCATATGTATCCTGAGTAGGTCATGAATTAGTTTGTACCAAATTGCATGGCAACCCATCCACTAGTCGTTGGGGTATTCCAGTCCTGACCAAAGTGGTAGAATGGCCACCATTGCCATTTCTAGAGCCGCTAGCATGGCTAAAAAGTCACAACCTGGATAAATATGGGTTCAAAGTTGTATTTTGATCCCTAACATATATTTTGTCTGTGTCAAAAGGGATACTGAGTACAAGGGAATGCAGCTGTCTTTGGACCAAATGAGCCCCACCAAGCCAGCCTTCCCCTACGCCGACAGTCACGGTGAAGACAGGAAGAGCACCAAGTCACGTCCGACCCAGGCGAAGGCCAAAGCCAGAGTGTCACCCTATCCGCAGGTAAAACAACAGAATGTTTCATGCAGCTAAATCCAGAGAGGAGACTCGGTGCAGGCGGAATTGATAGAAAGAGGTTAAAAAACAGGATTTTCTTGTTTCTGTCAGCAGTTTTCAGCTTTCAATCCAGAGCGGTCAGAGTCCGACCAAGACAGCCAATGGGGAGGGAGCCCGCTGACAGACTCTGCATCTCCTCAGCTGCTGGATCCCGTTGAGGCTGCGGAGGCCTCCTGTGCCTACAGACTGTATCCAGACTCAGGCTCCCTGTGTTACAGCCTGGGTCTATCAGAAGACGATCTCGCCCATGCCCAAACGCATCCTCACACCAGCACCTGTGACCGCGTGCGATGCCAGAGCGGCCGCTACTTCCTTGGAACCCCCCAGTCGGGAAGAGAGGTCTGGTGGGACGCCACGCGCTCTGTGCTCTCGCTGCCAAAATCGTCCGTGGAGAACAGCGAGGGCTACGAAATCACATCCTACCATGGAGCCATTCACGGTGAGATGTTAGGGTCGAGACCAGGACCATCTGTCTCTGGAAATAGCACTGGCCTAACTTCTTGTGGTAGCTGTTTTCCAAATGTTATTATGGGACATGCTAAGTTGTTTACCCCGTCTCTTGCCAGTGTGCCGATTGCTACCATCTGTTCAAAAATTGCCTGCAATTGAAAGCCAAGTTGTTTCACATTTCACATCCTCAAACAGGGAAACAACCCCCAACTGTGCGTTTGCCAAGACATTCAGTCTAACAGACCATGCTTCTTTACCCGTTTAAAGCAAAAACTTTACACATTACACAGGCAACTTATGGTTTTAACAACCGGCACTAGTTGTCACACATTTAGTAAATTCAGAATCAAATGATTTATTACACAATGTAATTCAAGGATAGCACTGTTCTAAAATGCGGCTATTAAACTCTCCTTACAGGACGGGGCAACTGGGATGAAGACAGTGTGGTGAGCTCACCTGATGGAGGCGGGTCCACCAGCGATTCGGGTGAGCGTTACCATGGTGACCACTTCCGGGCGACCCCTCGAGAGCCCAGCAAGATGGAGACGCTGATCCGAGCCACGCAGCAGATGATCAAAGAGGAAGAGAGTCGTCTGCAGCAACACAAGGCGCCGCTGGACGTCTCGGGCCTCGCCAAAGCTCACAGCCCGTGCTTCAACTCCTCCCTACCGCACCACTCCCAGCTCAACATGCCCAGCGTGGTGTGTCGCGGCCCGGGAGCTCCCAGCATGGACCTCGGCTCCGAACGCCTTCATCACCAGGACAGTGTCAAATTGCTCGGTCCACACGACAACGACGACAACACGACCAGTCCGGTGTCTCTGTCTCGCCTCAGCAGCCCCAGCTCTGATGGGATCCCCAGGGCGGCGCTCTCCCTCACCAAAGACTACATGCAGACGGATCTTTCCCCCCATCCTCAACAGCCGCAGGGGAGCCCGCTGCTCTATCCGGGCCAGGACAGGCAGCCACTGGACAGACAAGCTGCCTATTCTTTGACCGGATACTCCCTGGAGCACCTGTATGACTCAGAGAACCTGCGGAGTTACTCTGGCCTGGCCTGTGGAGGAGTCCAGTATGACGTGGCGTCCCATGTGAGGATGCAGGCCGAGCAGATGCAGGGACACAAGGCCACCTCAGTCATCATCACCAACGGGAGCTGACGACATCTGGTCTAGATAGGACCTGTTCTCTAGATGAGTGGACAATAACATTTAAAAAAAGAATAAAAGGTAAACGGCACTGGGTTAAGATTTCCTTGGTGGCCGATTCAGCACAATTTGTGTTTGTCTACCTTTGTATCATATCATTCTCTTTTCTTTATCATCGGAGGATGATATGAACGAGTGTTCAAGAACGGATGTTTGGTATGACACGTCGAATGACGGAGGTTTTCTCCATTACATAGAAATATAGTGTTATTTTAATGGTGAACTGAGTTCCCCTCCCTCCAAAGGCGACCTACGTTTGGAGTCTGGTTAAACATCAAGCCAGTGATTCAGTCCCAACCGCCTCATGCACCATTGGTCATGCAAGTTAATCTGTCTTGGACATTATTTCCAAAGGCAGTCAGAAAATGTGTTGTTCCATTGCCCCTTCGCCTGAAAACTCCAGTGGTCAGAACACAAGCAGTGCACCATGGGAAAGGCAAGATGTTCACTATTGTAAGATGTCAATGTTTCCTGGTATTTATTTGTCAGTGGGCTGTTTTCTGTATGTCATTTTTTCTGTCCAAGTAGAATTGTTATTGATCGCATACAATTTGTTTTGCTGTTTGGATAACACCAATATAAGATAGAAATTTGAAGTAAAAAAAAAAGAAAAAATGCTTCTGATATGTAAAAGTGTAAAATATGCAGGTCAACAACTGTTTTATATGTGAAATGCCCTGGCTTAGAGAGTGTAAAACACAAAAATACATTTGTAATCTCCCCATGCCCTCTAAATATAGGCATTGTATTTATCAGCTTGCAGTTGGGGCTGAAACTATTTTGTTTACATATCAGAATATAATTTTTCCTGTTTTTACCTCACTTAACTGCCAAATTGTTAGCATGTGTAGAGTATGCTTTTAAATCCTTAAATCCTACTCTACATGCAATTGTTCTCAAAGAAAACCATCTGTTTTTGTTTTTTGTCATGACAGCCTCAAGGGATAAAATAATTATAGAAATGTGTTGAATGTATTTAGTTTCTTATTTAAGTTATGATGTAAATATCTCACAATGAACTTTTGAACAAGAAGTGACAAGATTATTTATTAATTGGTTTAAAAAAGTCTTAAATCTGAATACAGTTGCAAACAAATAACCTTTGTCTCTTGATTTGTTCGCTGCCTCAGAAAAACTCCATAATTGTAGACATACTTGCTGTTGTTGTAAACAATCTTGAGAGCTTTATCTTATATATTTTGAGATCCATAGATGTAGATATGAATATATATTTACACAGACATAAAGATACTAATACTTAATTAATTTTTAATTTTGTGTAAAGTCAAACATTTGGCCCATCCCAAGAAATTTTTTTATTTATCAAAAATATAACATATAGATATTGATGAAACTTACATTTTATATATAAATACATATTTATACACAAATATACATACACACATACATCAATTAATTTACATAGACACACACATCCATATATATATATATATACATACACATATATACAGATACATATATACATACACACACACATATATATATATATATATATACAAACAGCAGATATTTTACATTGTCGAGTTTCATGTTAATCATGTCAACAAATCCTATGAAAAAAGACCGACAATGTAAAGATGCAAATCTGGATCAAAAGTGGTCCAGCTTAATATATGACTCTTAAAAAAAGCTAAGTAATTTCCTAAAACAGCTGGGCACTGTAGTTTTAAAGAAAAGAAAATGTAGGACCGATTTGTAGGTGTTGGTCTTTTCGTGGGATTTGTTGACAATAATTAAAAATATATCCAAAACCTAATTTTTGGAGTTTTATAGACCACAACAATTAAAGGAGGGCATTATTGCAAACACCTTATCCAAACCCCTAATTTGAGTATTTACACCAGCAAACTGCTGGTGTGACTACCGAGCTGTCACATTTCAAATGGACTTGCAGCAGCACGTTCCTGCTGTTCGAGGCAGTTGAACTTGCACGTTTAGCCGCTCTGACCTCTGCTCAGAGGCAATTTCTCTGCCATGTATTTTAATATATGTAAGTTATTCACATGTAGCTGGAGAGCTGGGCTGCCTCGCTGTCTAAGCTGTGAGGGACCTGGACACAGCCTGGGCCTGGAAGCAGAGCTCCCATCAGTCACTGCTGACATGGCCATGTGATGGTCTGCCAGATATCACTGCTGCTGTCATTCCAGGAGGTAGAACTACTGCACCACTCCTCAGTGCGGCTTTGGAAGGGTGTGTGTGTGTGTGTGTGTGTGTGTGTGTGTGTGTGTGTGTGTGTGTTTCTTGCTAAGTTTTTTTCCCCTTCTAAACACTGGGGCTTTTGCCTGATGTGCCCTGAAGGCTTTCACATGTAGAGTCAGCTACAAATGTGGCCAAACGCTGGGCCTTTTGCCCAGACTATGTACACTTACGTACACCCCTCCACCCCAAACCCTCTCTACCTCAGTCCTATAGAAAGAAACAGGCAATTATAGAGTGTCAGAGAGGAAAATGAACAGTTTCTTTTACAGATTTTGAGTAAAAACAGATAATAAAGGGCAGGAGAGGCTGAAGAAGCCATTAGATCCAACACCACAATTAAAAAAATACTCCAGTCCAGCCCCTGCTCTGGAAATTTTACCTAAGTGAAAGTATCAATGTAAGTTGGATAAACTTATATTACATGCAATATACTGTATACCATTGCATAATTAATGATGAAATAATGTGTAAGCAGCATTTGCATGCTGTAGCTGGTCAAATGTAGAAATATGACTATATAAATACAACGCTTCTCTTTAAAATGAAAGTAGAAGTATCAGCAAATACAAATGTTGAAGTAAAATAGAAGTATTTTAAAATTGTACTATCCATCACTGTATCACAATACTAAAAACAAAAAGTATGCATGAGTTGACATATTAACAGGAAAGACTGCTCTTACAATCAAGGTATCTTTTAATTTTTGGGACTAATACAAAAGTTGCTGGATAATAGCAGATGTTGGGACTATATATATAAAAAAAGGATCTTTTGATCTCATTGTAAGAACAGATGTGATACGTTAATTATATCCTTATTCTCAGGAACCCCTCATATTGAACCACAGTGCTACAAAATGTAAGTATTTGCAATTAATTTAACTACACTATGCTACTATAAATAAAGAGCATGCTTAAGTCCGCTTTGTTTACACCACAAGACATTTGCAGTTAGAGGAGATAAAGATGCCGGCTGTGCCATTGGCTCCATATGGAAGTGAACTACGGAGGCGCAGGACTGATATCCCGGGGTTTCACAACTGCAGTGAGGGAGAAATAGATCTTAACCTAACATCCAACCACAGAATACAAGTGTGCAGGTTGCGAGGCTCAGAATAGCCCCTAAACGTCTACTTGATTGATTTCAGGTCCAGCAGTGAGGAACAATTGCATATTCATACATCAATTAAAGTGTTCCCCCGCTAGTGCCTCCATAATTCAACCAGGCGCTTAGTGAAGAGTAATCCTTATGAAGCAGCTTCAGACCATCGCAGATGAAAATGTTTCAACATGTTTTCATTCTGTGCATTCTTTATGGCCTCTTTGAGGAGTTATAGGGAGTCTTCTAATGGTTGTATTCTTCTCTTAAATCCTTCTTCTTTCAGCTTGGAAATTGTGCCTTCTATATATCCTGCCTCAAAAACACAGCTGCACCGTGTGAGGCCATGCAAACATCCTACTGTGTACTCTAAACATTTCCCCTGCAGCAATAAAACCGGCCACTTCTGCTGGTGAGTCACCGGCAAATGAGTCGACCAAGGGCAAGACGGCACAGGACCTGGGAAAATCATTCAACCAGGGCGTTTAGTGACACCTCTATGGCAGACCCTGTTGCACCAGAACACATTTAGATGTTCTCATCGGGTGGACCAGGATATTGAGGTCATCCGGTCGATCTGATTGGCTGAGCCGGGAGACCGAGGTCGTTCTGCAAAGTGGAGAGGAAATAAGGTTTCTCTTTGTGTCACAGCACCTAAGTAGCGCTGCTTTGAAAATGTGCTGCTAATTACACACAGTTACTCTTGATATTTGATGACTTTATTTACTTTTATTTTTGAATTTCACCTTAAATAAAGGATAAAAGATTTTATGTTTTTTGTTATTTTGTTATTGACAAATCCCATGATAAAACCATGAAAAATCTACGTTGAACCTTCAAGCCCATTCCTTCCAAGTGACGGTATGTATAGCTTGGAAAACAGGTCAGAAATACATCTTTAAAAAGGCTTAATAACCTTCTAAAAAAGCTGGGCATTGCAGTTTTTAGCTAATAAATAGTACATACCTACATTTAATGGGGACTATTTTCAGCTGCAGGATGCTGTAAGTGGAATTGTTTTAAAATAAAATACAGTGCCAGATTATTTGTAATGATGGAACATGACACTGAGTAAGAGTGTTGCTCATTTATGTGTTTGGGACAACAATTCATCTACAGCACATGAATAAGCTTTATCAGGCATCGGCTACAGGCAATACTTGTTAAAAGGATCAATGCATTGCTGGTCTTGATCTTTACATGGATTTGCTAACAATAACAACAATATTTCAACACTTTTCCTTTTAGTAACATTATAAATGCAAACACTATTTCAAGCATTATACAATGTAAGGGAGTTTAATCTCTCAGTCAAATTGCATTTTCTCACTTTAAGCATTTAGACAATTCATAACCTATTTCTGTTATCTTATTAATTGTTAATCATTTGAAGGTAACATTATTTTGATAACTGTAATTAAAACAAAATTAAATAACAAAACAACTTGTAGCTGGTTCCTAACCCTCGTGTTACTCACCGGTTCCCCTCAGACTACAGAGGTATACTTTGTGTCACATCTTAAAGGTGCTTTATTCTATTAGTGTCATTGTGTAATGACACTAATGTTTTTTTTTTAAAGAAATAAGTTAACATTTGGCTCTGATGTTTGTTTCTTACACTAGTTTATTGGAGTCAGCAGTCAGTTGTCAAGCAGTTGTCCTTGATGACTTTAATAATATGATTTTGGCGACTTTAATGGCAAGATTTGACCAGATGAATCCGAAGCATTCATACACCCCCACCTCCATAATTCTGTTGGGTTGTTACCTCCTACAATAGGATTTATTTTAGATCAAAATGATAATTAACAATGATAATTTTCACAAAACTGTAACAAAACCACCTTCATTTAAAACTCACTAATCCCTGAGCAATAAGGCTATTAAAAAAAGACTACAAGTACAATATCCTGAGCCCCCCTGTCACACACACACACACACACACACACACACACACACACACACACCACCACCACCACCACCAAGGCTCAGACCTCAGACAGTGTGAATCTAATGCCCTCCAATCCTGTGAATCCCTTTGTTCCTGATTTCACGCTTGATTTGCCCACAGCTTGAGTCTGGCTGGTATCAACGCTCTTCTCACTGCTTTCACTGCTGCCAAATCCACCGAGCCACACAGGAACCATGTCCCCCTCTCTCTCTCTCTCTTTCACTCTCTGTATCTCTCTCCCTCCCGCTCTCTCTCGTCTGCCATTGTTTGCTTCAACATCTTTGCAAAATGCTCTGCAGCTCATGCCAATGAGTTGTGTTTGTTTGTTTGTTTGTTTGCATCTCAGTCCATCTCACTGTCAACATCTAAGCAATCTGCCAGGATTAGATCAGAATGAATTCTGATACTGTCATTTTGCATTCCACACAATGTGTTATCGTTTTAAACAATTGCATTAAGGAAATATGTTTGCCAATGGAAATATATCGTTATTAACTGATTTCCTGTAGAGTTTCAAGAATCATCCCCCCGGGCATTGACAACCTTACTATATGCCCGCTGCAAATCGTTCACAAATCTTAAGATTGATTCATCACCTCTCACGAGAGGCCTTTCAGCCGTCCTGTTTTGAAATCGTCTGCTTCTAAAGTGGCATATCAGCCGGGCTCTTCTACTCCTGCGATCCCTCTAGCCCTCGTACCGAGCAGATATTGTGACAGCTGTGTGAGGGGGGCAAGAGGGAGAGTGCAGGAGAAAGACAAGGAGAAAGAAGGAGAAAGGAAAGAGCGAGGAGCGAGTCCCTAGAGAGAGGGTGCCGGTGCTCCACAGCTCCAAGTCACCGCCTGCATGCCAATGAGGAGATTCCCCTGCAGCAGCAGCAGCAGCAGTGGTGGAGCAGAGCAGCAGGAGGGGCCGTGCTGACACTGTACCACGATAGTCCTTGATAGTCACATTACACAGTCCTTACAAAGACCTGAACACCAGATGGATTTTTGAAGCAAAGCATTGAGAAATTATCACATAGATAATCCAAGTTACTGTAAACATGCTAATAATTATCTCTGTGTAACACCAATAATCTTAATTATTAGATTTCTCCAGGATGGCTTTCCTTTCAGCGTTAAAGGGAAACATCTATAATATTGTTATGTTACATATCATCAATCGATTACAGCTCCGTGTATTTCATTATTTTGTGTCCTGTTGTAATTGGATTTGTATCCTCTACCCTCACCTGCTTCACTTATTAGGTTTTTACTAAAATGCCTCTTGACATCTGCTTTAGCTTTGGCTTCATGCAGTTGGAAAAAATTATGACAAGAGAGCTAGAAAGAGTTTAATCTATCCATCCCTAAATCTATCACAAGGCACTTGCAAAATAAAATGTTCCGGCTCCTATATTAGGCACCGGATTGAGCTATTTTCTGCACTACATGTTCGCTTCATGTAAGCATCTCACCGTGATGGCACGCTGTTTAGGTTTGGCTGCTTATGTCCAAGAATGTGAGCAATACTTCTGCAAATAAAATCAAAGATTCAGGCAAGCAGACTGATTTAAAAAACAAGTTGGATATTGTTTTTTTACACGCTTTATCAATTCTCACTGACACAAGTTACATCTGTGGTCCTGGTGCTAACAGCAGCATTAGATGTATGTAAGCACCTCCTCTCTTCCCCCTCCCTCGAGACGAATTAATAACTAATTATGTCAGGTCACTCTTCCAGATGGTCCTATCAGATGGGCCCGCTGTCTGAACCTCACCTCCAACAAGCACCTCTGACCCCGGTGGCCACGTCACCCCTGGCAACATGGAGTCTGAGGCCCACGCCGCTGGGAGGATGGAATCAGGGGGTGCGTGAGGGTTCGGGGTGCACATAAAGAAGCAGAGAGGGGGGTACGAGTTGGGCGTGTCTGATCTGTGTTGGATGGCTGCCTTTAAAGCTCCATGAATACAAGGCTCCCTGCCGAGGCCCTGATCTCCACGGCCATGATTCTGTTATTACACGGCGTGTTCCTGTGATGGGCAGATGGCTCAAAGCGTCGGCACATGCATTCACACACATTCAACACACGCCGGGCTCGTCGCATCAATGGACACAACCTGATACTCCCCTTTCTTGTCTCATTAAGAGGCTATAGAAACATAAGAGCATAATAGGGGGGAATTAAGTGCCCATGTGGGTGTCAAAGGGGGACGTGGCAGAAGATTGGGGAGGAGGGCTAACAAGCGCATGGCGCGTTCCTCCAGCTTTGTGTGGTGATTAGTGCTTTCGGCATGGCTGACGGGTAAAAGACAAGCCCTCTGGGACAGGAGCAGCTTTTAAACGGACACTTAAACAGCCAGGAAACTGTCCGCATGAGAAACAAGCATCAAAGCTCTTGGCTGTGTATGTGAGAGAAGACAAGGGTTTGACTTATAGATACAGATAACGTATACATGTGTGATGTCACACACAGCATGCTATTTACAGTGTGAGTGCTACAAAAATTGTTACAAATATTTATAATTTGTATAAATAATGTATTGTATTTCGATATTTCAATATTTCAATATTAAAAACATATTCTAACTTATTATAATAAGTACTATTATTATACAAAATGTAAACCTGCAATATACATTAAAACGAAGCAATTAAAGAATCAAACTGAAAATGTGTGAAGAGCTGAATTAAGTTTAAATGTAATTATTTAATACAAATTATTTACATAAATGAATTTGGGGGCGAAACGAACACATAACTAATTAAATAAATACATATCGAAAGAGAAACAATTATTATTAAAAAAGTAAATGGTGTAACGTGAGCAGTTTTTGTCTCACTGTTTAAAAAAATGTCTCTCCTTATTATATCCTGCTCTTTTACAATCAGTCACATAAAAGCCTCCTAAACTCTTGAGCAAACAGGAACTTTACCAGCGCTCCCCACCGGTCTGCCTTGTATTTGAGCAGGAGACTCTGGACAAAGCAGCTAAGAAGAAACCAAACAAAAAGGATTTAAGGTGTTAAACCACATCTCATTCATTTGACTTTCTCATGCCTTTAGGGGGATGTTAGATACAGAACTGCTAGAAAAGCACTATTCCTTACACAGCATGCACTGTACATCACACTATTGATATCATTGAGAGTTGAGCTTTTAAACACTTGGCAAATCAAAGAAAATGAAAGGCAGTGAAGAGATTGGAGGCTATCGCTCACTCAATTACAGTAAATGGCCTGACACGTGTTTATAAACACAGATAATTACTTGTGAAAAGGTTCATCAGTATCATTACATCATTACGTTCTGGCATTCTGGTGCTAAGTGTTTAACAAGATTAGCCTGCCAGTCACGTTTCTCCTCTCAGAAGAGCAGACAATAGATAACTTTACAAGCCAACTGCTTTTTGTTGTATGAGTGCTCCAATTTTGGCCATAAATGTGTGGATAAAAATAAATAAAAAAGGAAACTGTCTCCAAAAATGGATTAAGTGTTGCCTTATGGTTTTTTTCCCCCCACTAAAAATAAGCAATATGAAATACATTGGATTGGCTAAAAAACACTGTTTCGAAACTGAAAACATGGGTTCTTTCCTATCTTGTGAAAAGCGGATGTTTCGGTGATGCATGTTTTTGTACAGGACAGCAACTTAATTTGATTCATGGCACATAGGTTAGCCATCTCTTACAAACTAGGTGATTATGAACACAATCTGAATCGTTGTTATGAAACATCTGGTGGCAATTTTCCTCCACAAATATTGAGATGAGATAATTTCTAATTAATTTACACGAAACAATAATCCTACAAGCAGCATGTATCTCTCATTGCTAATTGGATTTATTTTGACAATGTGACAAAATACACAAAAATGCAATTAAGAAATACGACTGTGGAGGTTGTGAGCTAGGCTTTTTTTTGTTGTTGTTGTAATTTCACAGCCACCATTCTCACAGTTTCCACATATGTTGCTGCAGTGAACCAGCATCAGAATGGAGCCCTGTCATTATGTTGCAGCAGGAATCTGATGATGGCCTCTTCTAAGCAAGCTTTCACGCACCATCTGGTAGTACTGTTCTTCAGCTGTTTGAAGAATCAAGAAAATCAACCCATCATCTACCCCCACACTACCCCCTGCACTCATGTGCACACACATATAAACAGCCAGTGATATGTACACATGTGAAATGCACCTGCACACATACATAGACGTGAATAATTTCATCCGCACCACACTTCATTTGAGCCACACGGTTATCTCTTGACCGCTAGCAGGAGTGTGATGTCATTACAGTTCTCTAAGGCCTCCTATTAGCCAGTGCTCTGTAATCACTCTGGTGTTATATTAGTACAATGCATTGATTACCCCATAATCCAATCACTCGCCTGTTATTGATCTTTTATAGAGCGCCCCCCAGACAATAAAGCTGTAGCCACAGACTGTGGGTCAATAGGCACACAGGGAGAGGAGTCTCCTTGCAGCTAATTGGCTTATGAAATAATACAAACATTTTGCTTTCTCTACACCAGCAGAAATCAATGCAGAGCTTAGCTGGTGCATTCAAATCAATTGTCTTGAATCACATGTCGCACTTTTTTTCTTTTTTTCTGTGTTAGGACTTCTTCATGATAAAAGCAGTCATTCTGTGCTGTTGTTTGGGGTTTTCTTTGGTTCTGTTTCTCTGATTCTCTGACTCTCATCTGCTTCTTGTCATCTGCTTCTTGACATCTCTTCTTTTTCATTCCTACAATCCTTCTTGCCGTTCCATCTTTCTCCCACTTGGTCCTCTCTCCTCCTTACCCCTACCCCCTCTCCGTCCAGCCATCGACTGATGTTGGGTTGCCAGATAAGTTTCTGCTTACAGGGAGACCACATCTGACACCCAGCTGTGTGGGTCATGGGCTGCAAGAGCAGCTGCTGGTCATAAATCACCCGGGCTAGAGGAGTTCTGGCACTCCTTCTGTCAGCCGTGAAACAAAGACGTAGAGGTAGCGGGGGGTCAGAGGTAGCCAACCTGGGTAACTACAGGAGACCCAGCACCACCTCCGTAATGCTGCACTGAACACTTCTCTGTTATAAAAGCGTACTTTAACGCTGGGTGAAGTCACTGAGAGAGGGTGCCAGAGGATGCAAATGCAAATTCAGGAAGTATGGTGTCATGTGGCATGCAAGCAATTATGGTTGAACAGGCGATGCAGCTTGTGAGCTGTGAGGTCAGAGGACAGACAACCCCTTGCTGAGTTACTGTAGCTGAAGAGATGCAAATACATGCTGTCAACAGAAAGGGAAGGCCTTTGTTACATGTTGCAGACACATTTTTGTAATTCTCAAAAACTGAAATGAGCTCTTTTATTGAGGTTGAAGCAGAAATTAGTAAGTAAAGTCCAAAATGTGATGTTTATGTTTATATCCAAGTTTATGTTTAGAATATAGATTGAAAACTGTAAGAATATATAGATAAAATTTAGCCTGGAAATATGTTCTTCTTAAATTGAATTCAAATCTGTCAGGTTAATTTAACTTTCAAAAATCATTAATTTAAGTGTATTTTATTTGTTCCCTGCTTTGTCAACATTTCTTTATTACAAAAAACGCTCATATATCTGTGCAGATACAATCCAGCCATTCTCTAAATAACTTCACATCATCAATATCAAAGTATTCAGTCTAGAAAAAATTGCTTAATGTTGTTGCTTAATTAACACATTTAGTAGAATTGTGTTGTTAAAGTGTTTTTGCTTTTAAACGAGTCTCCTTGTGTGTTTTGTGAAGTGAAAATCCAGAATCTTAAGGACACAGTTTGGAAATATCTTATACCTGCCACAGTAGAACCCTGTGAACCCCTAAAGCGCTGCAAATGTCTGTATTCCCCCTAATTCCATCTGTTATGTTTTATCTGAGCAAATGCAACGCATACACACATGTGTGCATGCAAGGAAAGCTCTTGTCTGATGTGACCCCTGCACACTACACTATACAATGTTGTAATTTAAGTCCTGCCTTTGATTCACAGCCACTTCACAGTGTTTACACATCAGCCCACACAAGGCTGCATACATCTGCAGAGATTTGGATAATAAATTGGGTGTTCTATTTCACAAGACACCAAATCTTTTGCCGAAATGAGAGTTCGAAGCACAACAGCTTTGGCAAAGAAGGGGGTTGGACAGCAGGGGAGCAGGATGAGTGTGGTTTGGGGGTTACAGTGAGAATCAGGAAGTATTGTTCTTGGATCAGTCTAAAATCATCCTGCTGCACACAAGATGACCCAGGCTGTGAACAACAGCACAAAAACAAAGCATCTGACAAAGTATTTATTTCAATGCCAATATTTCCTCGTGCTGACTGGGTTGCAGCTTTCAACCATAGTTTCTTGAAATGTTCATTTCTTTGGACAGAAACATAGTTGCCAGAAAGGAAACAGCAGAATGTATCAGTGGAAAAGAAAGGGCACAGGGGAAAGAGAGCAGATTATAAAAATGGAAAAGAATGACAAAAGAGAGAAAGGGATGAGAGGACTTCTTTGCCCTTTGGTGTGAAGCGAGCACCGATCGATAGCAGTGTAATGAGCCTGGTATTAGCTGGGGTGCAGAGGGACCGGAGCGGGGCAGAGGGAGGGCAGAGGGGGAAGGGCAGAGCCAGGATCTGATTCCCAACAGCAAACAACACCATTGCTGGAGACATCAGAACCAACACCTGAGTACACCTATTAAAGCCAGATGACCCTGTGCTCTGCTAATGATGAATCCACCCTCATACAAACTTCTCCCACACTTGTATTCAACCTGCTGGCTGGTTTAGTACCTGTCACGGAGATGTTCCATCTCTGCCGAGCCGCTTCTAAAGCCAAACGCATTACCCAAAGAGGGCTAACAGAGAAAAACCAAGCCTAATCCTGACTAAGAAAGGATCGCACTTAACATCACCTCTCCTTTTTGGTACAGATTACCCAACAATGGTTTCTGCCACTCTCTTAAATCCACTACACACTGGCAATTTGATTAGAACCATAGAGATGCAGGGATTGTCTTCGGTTGGTTGAAAGAGAGAGGGAGAAGGGGGACCGGCGGGGAGAAGAGGGGGATAACCATCAGGTACACTCAAAGCCAATCTGTTGCCTCGTCAATAGGCTCATTCTGCTGGAGTGCCGGGCTCACTCGCCCCCAGTCTCAGCCACCAGACCAGCCATCCAGGCAGGCACAAGCCGGGGGGACACGGAGAGAGGGCCACGCCTGGGTCCTCTCAATGGAGGGATCAAAGCAGGGATAGAAGGATAGGCCCCCTCTTTTTGTGCTCTCGTGTCTCCCAAAACAAACGCATCCTCCTGTCCACTGGAAGCTGCTTGGTCCACCCGGAGGAACAGATGGCGCGTGGGACTGCCACTGGGAAACACCTGCACTCTGCAAAAGGAAGTGTCGCCTTCAGCACATCCACATGCACTGTCTAATACAGTATTATACGGTATATGAGATTCTGTTAAGTGATGTCCTTTCTGTTTAATTGTGTGGCTTTATATGTCCAAATAAAATCACTTGAAAGCATCAAAATGTTAAGTGGTAAAATATACTATTAAGTTACTTAAGTATACACAAGTATTGCTTGTGTAGCAAAGCCTAAACTTAATCATAAACTCAAGGCTATTGTTTTTTAATCAATCCCACAAACATCATACACACGACATACACGTCCTGCTCCATAAATATTCATTTGAGCATCAAATGTGAGTTAATCCACAGCTGTAAATAGTCTCCAACAAATGCACTGTTGACACTTGTTCCAGATCAGATTAGATCAGAATCAGCTAATGCCAAGTACGTTTCCACATACAAGGAATTTGGCTTGGTGATTGGTGCATAACAATAAACACAGTGCAATAATATAAGACGGAACTTAAAACAACAAAATGTATAAAATTACAACAAAGAAACTGTAAGTTAAAATAAGTCTGTTATAAAAAGTGTCATGTGTATATATATATGTATATATTTAAAGTGAAGAGTTGTGCAGATAAGTAAATGTATGTAATTGTTTTGTGGATGTAAGAGTCAGAGTCAATGGAGGTGCCAGGCTTTCATTGGATTTTGCAAACAATAAAAATATAGAAATTTGCCAGCCAGTTCCCCGAAACCACAAAAACAGATTATCACTCCCTTCTCGTGGTATCTTGCTATACAGGAACATTTGGTTTTATGTGATGAGGTTTTGAGATATTTGTTGTAATCATTGGAACTACTTTCTACCAAAGACACAGTCTCTATGAGAATTGTAGATGCAGTCCTCAATGGATTATTCACAAAAAAATATGCTGAAATTGATCTCCTTCACACATTATTTTGTTTTGTTGGGTGGACTAACCCTTTAAAATACTTCTTGTTTTTTTCTATTCTTATCCTCTGAACCACCAACGACAAAAAGCTCTAATGCTCACATGTTTTAGCTGCTAAACTCGTGTTCAAATTGACTTACTAATTAGATATTTTTGTTTAGAAGAAAACAATCAAAATTGTTCATTTTGTATTATTAACATTATTTCCTCATGCCGTGAAGAGTCACAGTCTCATTCTCTGCTAGTGAGTAGAGAGATTTCCACAAGCCCATCAGAAGCAGGGCTTCCCGTAGATATAACCCGCGCTATGGTAATCACATGCTAATCACAGTTAACACCAGCGCAGGGTCCTATACTCTAGATTAATGCATCCGTCGCATATTCACGTTCCCATTAGCATAAATCAGGTTCAACCTGCCTTTGTAATTAGTGTTTTCGTGTGAATGATAATAAGATATGGTGATTAGGTCAGGGTACTAGAATGGAAATGACTTGTCAGCTTAGTCGGCCTCAAACTGTTCTGCACATGTTGGACTATCAATATGTGCTTCCTCAAGAAACAATTAATGATGTTGAAAGATAATTGAAGTTTGATAGTTGGATGTGGAAAGCAAAAGTAGACTATTAATCACATTTCTGCAAGACACTTGATGTGTTAGCGGGACTCTTATGGCGGAGTTATGATTTAGTCTAAGACATGTATGTAAAAGGTTCTTCTTCTATGCGGCATGTCGAGGTGACCTTTTACTGTTTTACAAAATCCTCTTTTTTTTTTTTTACATAATCACACATTTATTTCATGAATAATTGCATGATTTGTAATGCACAACGATACTGAAATTGTGAATTTGAATTTTGTTGCTTGAAGACTGATTCAAAGAGGAAACTAAAAACGACTCTACATTCAGACAAGTTCTCTGAATGTCAACAAGATCACTCGCTTTTTTTCTTTCTGAATAACTGGATCCCACGATCACGCTGCATGCAAATAAAGTTGTTCAGCCTGCGAGACCAAACTTTTCTCTCAAAAGCATGGCATGGTATGTGGACCCCTATTCTTATTAATTGCATTCACAGTTAGAGGGACCTGCTCTGCCATAGCTCACACAAACAACCTCACTCACCTCTGTTCTTCGGCAATTAACAGTAAAAACCTTTTGCGCTGTCTGCAGTCAACATTAAATCTTTTAATACGAGCAAAAAAAGAGAGCATGTATGAGCATATGAGTGCGCTTGGTAACATGTGAGCACTCCAACACGAGGTCACAACACCGAGCCTGCACGTGAATATAAGTGAGAGAGAAAATACGTGCACACCTGTGAACTTTGGTGAAACGCACCACATGAGCAGGACATGCAGCAGTGATTGGCCAGAGGTGGGGTTCAGTCTTTGTGTGTTTAGTCTCCCACGGGACACTCTTTCCACCCCTGACATCCCTGACATGGGGCATTCCTCTCAGACTGGTGACCCCACATGACGGACGGCATCTTCCATGCCTATAACCGAATGATGAGACCCGCTGCAGCCCCAAGAGACAGAAAGGCAGAGGTTGAGAGCAGGAATGTTTAAAAAAAAAGGTAAAAACTGAATGGTAAAAAAAAAAAAAGCAAGACATTTTATAGTCATTAAGATGTTTTCTTTTAATTCTAACGGCAGCAGAATGGGAACACGTGGTTCAATTAAACCCTTCAAGGATTAAAAAGTACACCGCAATCCAATATTGCATGCCGTAATCTCGCATCAGGGTTGTTGAGTGTGTTGTCTGTGTACTGCAAGACTTATTTCTCATTCAACTTGACACCCCCATTTCCATGGTAAGTTATGAGGCCTGACCTGTGAATCTGAACACCAGCTCCCAGCTCCCAGTTCCAAAACCTTCTTCTTCATGGCTATCATCGCCCCTTTTTGAACAGTTTGGTAGCCACAAAGTCTAAAATGTGAAAACCGATAGTCATGACGAAACTTTTGGTTTCCCTCTTTTTTCAGGTTCGGGTTAAGGTTCGGATAAAGGTGAACGTTAGGTCCTTTTCTGTGGGAAAAGCCTGAAACATTTGCAGAGTGGCCAGGAATTTAAAATGCAGCCACTTGATATTAATTAGCCGCTTCTTGACATGGGGGCTGTATATTTAGACCTGTAGAGGTCTAAAAGCTGCAGGGCAGTATACCCTTTCTCGCCTCCAATCACATTTGAGTGAGGACTCTACATCACATTGTAGCTCTTGTCAGGCCAGAAGAATAGCTGAATGAGAGATTCTCAAACAGGGGCAGTAATTTGCAGAGTGTGTTTCTAAGTTATTCCAGCTCCCCGCAGCTCAGCAGTGGCTGACCCCTCTCCATGTCTGTCTGCTAAGAGGCCTACAGGGAGGAATCAGCCCAAATTACCTTTATTGATCCGGAGAGACAGGTGAATACCAAGCAGGTCTCTCTTCCCTTCACTCTTCTTATCTCTCATCGCTCCATCCCCCTCCCCCTCCCCCCGCCTGCAAGAAGAGAGAATATAAAAAAGAAACAGGGAGCTGTAATGCGAGAGGAACTATTCTAACCACCACCACCACACGTTACTGTATCAGCCGGTGCAATGATTCACCGTTCGCATTCAGGTTGCTGTGATTAAAGCTGCCTTCTCGTTGCTCGTCTTTCATCAGAGGGAACAGGAATGGCGAGCGGGTGTTTTTCTGCCTCCAATCCAACGTTGTCCTTTCGCCCCAGCATACAAATCACTGTGGCGGTGGAAAAGATACTCCATTAGGTCCAACTCTGAGTTAAATCAATGCGTGACTTATCAAATGAAATAGGGGATTATGAGGTAATCACCTGGCAAACGTTGCTGAAATTGTAATTATCTCCACGGCACACATCTCAGAGAGAGGAGACCAAACTAACTATTTAAGTGGAGGGTGAGATTACAAGGTGTAGAAAAGCACAACAGCTATATCTCTTAGATGGCGGCGTGAGGCCGAATGTTTGTGCTGAGAGGAACAAGAGCAATGCTGTGGTTTCTCTCCCTCAACAGAGAAATACGAAGGAAGGTTTTCACTCCATTGACAGATTTTTGCTTCGTGTCTATCTTATTACCACAAGACTGCTGCTCTGTCGGGATGCTGCTTAATCACACTGCTGTTTATGTGCATCACATTTTTAGCATGCATGAATGACAGGCGCTACATTACAGTGCTATGACAGGATTTGTATCCTGCATGTTTTTACAACAATAATACATTCCAATGAAACAAGAAACAATTTATAAATAATATCAATACAAAAATATACAACTCAAGATACAAATAAGTTCTAATAAATATCATTTAGTATAAAGTAATATGAACAGAATTAAAGATGAATGAGTGGATTAGATCATTAAAACAATATTTGTGTTGTATTTTAAAGAGGAAATAAAGAAATCCATTATAAGCATTTTTTCCCCAGTTTTGTATTCCTATTCTTCTATTCAGTTTAATTGTACTTATTTTTATTTTTTTTACAATTAGTTTTGGACCCTGAAGCAATACATACTAAACCAGTCCAGTATTATCATTAAACCATGATAATGGATCTACTTCTGTTTAAACACAATTAAATTTTTTGAATTACATTACTGAAGAAATTCTTGACAGCATTTTCTACTGCACGTGTAACAGAAATATTGGAAGCCATTTCGAAGCAATTTACAGTAATTTATTATCTATTTTGAAACCTAAAATAAAAGTCATTTATTTTACAATAAATACTTCTGTGTCTGTATTGATTTCCTAATACTCACATATTTTAAATATGTGGAGTTGTAATTGTCAACATCCTATAATTGAGAATGAATGGTTATTGAACAAGTGCAATACTGCTCCCGGGTGGAAGTACTGCAGAGTTACATCACCGGGCCTGAAACGAGGTGAATTATCACTTTTGGCTATCTTGCCCCATCTGTTGGTCAGAAGTACTCATTGTACTGTGCAGCTCTAAATCACTGTCAGCTGATCAAAGGGAAACACAAGAAGCAGATATGTGAGGACTTTTCCATCTTAAGGTGAAGAGGAAAAAGAAGAAGATGGCACCTTTAATTGTGCTGGTTCTACTGTAGACAAACATCAAGTGATATGTCCACATAGACAAATGTTGAGCTGTTGACCATTTAGTGACACACACACACTGCAAACATCTCCAAACAGGTTGTTTGACAGCAGATGTTTGCATCCCAGGCACACTATAACACAGTATTTCATATTCTACGTCACTTAATGTTTGACAAAAGGCACTCATATGCCAGTCCTCTGAAATAATGCCTGAACCCCCAAACAATCTTCCATGAAATCCATAGTAAACATTATTAAAGTTGGGGGAAAAAAGCTATATTAACTGTTCATTATCCATCAGTGGATGGAAATTCCCTTTTTATCATATTTTCTGAGAGATGCAGAGCAATAACATTCTGTATCACCAAAGAAACTCTCTACTCCAAACAAAGCATCACTTCCTGTCTGCATGCACACGAGCAGAAGCCCACTGCCCCCTTTTGGCTTGCAGCTGAACTACCTTCAAAAACACAACCAGTGGCCCAATCCCAATGTCCCCCCTAAGGCCTCAAACCCTGAACCCTCAGGGACTTACTGACATCACCTGTTAAGTGGTTGAATGTGAGAGACTGTGAGGGCTTGAAATGGTGTAAATACAAATGAGACAGCACTTTATCATGTGACCATGACAACATAAAAAAAAACATTAGGCTCGTTCGAAAGAGCTGCACAGGAAAAATGACTTCCTGTTAGTTCCAATCTGTAGTCTATTTGTAGTTTACAGATCACGTTTGGATGTATTCATATGTGTTTATAAATATGTATTTATGTAGAAATGTGGCTAGCTGCATCCTTTGTTCTTTTTATGTCTGCCTGTGAAATACATTACTACTAGTTTTGATGTGTGTCGTATAAATACGATTTTGTATTATCAACCACACAAGATATGTTTTAGATTAAACATGAGACTAATAGTCAACAATCGAGCGTTAAGTATTACAACTACACATAAAATAAGAATTTTCTACAAAACGAGCTCTCTGATGTGACGACAGACAGGCGTTCCCCATCATGCGCTGCGCTACGCAATCGGTGGAGAGCTACTGCAGCGCGTGGCTAAGCGGTGGCCGCCTCGCTCTCTCCCGAGCAAGTCGCGAAGCACTCATTTTTCACAGAAGACATCACGTTTTTATCTCAAAGTTCAAACGTCTGGACGTCATTTATTATTTACAAATCTGATTGGCTCTAACTATCAGAAGGCAAAGGTAGTCTCTGCCCTTCTGACTTCAATGCACATCGCGTACAACGCTGTATGTCTCTCTTCTTTAATTGTTTTAATATCAAACGTGTGTATGATTGAATGTGTTGGGTATGCCTTCGACCGTTCTTTGGTTTCTACCGTACCATCCCTGACCTTGAACATCCTGACTGCTACTGTTTCACACACACACACACACACACATTAGAACACTGTTTGTATCATCACACAAAATTATTCAAGCACGCTGATTATTAATAATGATTATCACAAGGTAACGAAGTTCATTATTATTCCTTCATATTTCTTTTTTGCCAGGCATTTTGCAACTGTACATTAATTACAGACAGCACAGTCTTCTCAAGTAAAGTTACCGTGTAACGCTACGTGACTTTAAGAGGGAAGCAGAGACACTTTCCTGCCCTAGTAAGCTAACGTTAGTGTTACTAATAGTACCAAAATATAGTATTTGCACTTTAAGTTGTGATATAAATCATTTGGCTTCATATAGTTGATACATGTTGTAACTTGTAAATGAATTGAAATCGTTTATGTGTGACGCTGTCACTGTGTATGTGTGTGTGTTGCTACTTGTTAGCTAAGGCTAGCTCCATGGAGAAGTTTTGACTCTTTTCTCTCTTGCTAGCTACCGTGCGGCACCACGTGACGTGGGTAACGTTACCGAGCACCACTGAAGGTGAACCAGAACTACACAACAGGTAAGACTTTTACACAGCATAACGTGGAGTGTGTTTTCTGAGCTAATGGCAGGGCAGACTGCAACAGCTGGTATAACGTTGGATACATTGTTGCTAGCTTAACCCTGCTGTCGTGTTCGGGTCTAATCTGACCGATTTACAACTTTAATCAATCATAACTATTGTGTTTTACATCGGATTGCCTCAAGACATTATGATATCCTCCACACTAGGCATTTGAACATATAACATTGCTGATCACATTCCCCAACCCCCCTCGCTCGCACGCATGCGCGCAACGCACACAGACACACACACACACACACACACACACACACACACGCACACACACACACACACACACACACAATCTCTCCCAAGATTTACACCTGGCAAAGATAACAATATGCGTTATAACGAAGAGTGAATTTTAAGGTCTGGAGCTTTGTTTAAAATAATATTTTGAAAACTTGTTTTGCACCTGTTCACAGCCCCATATATAAAGTTGTACACATTTCAAACTTCAAACCATAAAAGCAGGTGTTTGTTATGGGAACCATCTCTATCCTGCTTCATGTGCCCACGTGAACCACACCTTCCAGACTAAACAATGCTTAGTCGTCGTTCCCCCCCCCCCCCCCCGAAATACACCTTTATTTGACCGGGAACATCAAAGTAAGGGTTTCTTTCATGCCGCTCCTAATAAATACACTACTATTGTCTGTTTTGTCTGTTTTGTGTTGCAGGAAACCTCCACCCAGGCTGATGTTGAGGCCCAGGTGTCCCTACTGAGCACTCCAAGGCTCATCATGTTGGTAAGATCCCAGTACCAGACAAAACACAACACAGGCTGACATCGTCAGTATAGAAACATATTGTGGTCATTCTAATGGGAATGGGTAACCAATGTCTCTCTGTCCTTCCACTGCAGGGAAGAGGACTCCAGCCCAGGAAGAGACTCCAGTTCATAGAGAAGACGATCACCCAGGGAGAGGATTCCAGTTCAATACAGTAACTATAGTCAGTCATGGACATTTTATTGTTTGAAATTGCACTTTTTCCATGTTCAAATAGTTTTTATACATTTCCCCCTTGACCTGAATATTTCATTGCTTCCAGTGCTTGAATTTGATTGTTTCCTGTCAAATTACTTTAAAACATGTTTAAATTGTCATAGTAACTTGAAGAAAGAGGAACATTTAAAATATTATATGTTCAAGAATACCATGAAAAACTGTTGTTGCTTACAAAACTTGTAAAATGTAAAATCTGTATTTAAAATGTTGAAACATTAAAATAAATGACTTTTGTTGAAAAAAACTGTGTCTTCATTTTCCAGTATGTAATTATTTTTCCAGTATTCATTTCCAGTATTAAAATGAATACATGTTACAGTAAACTGGGATTTGCTGTAAACTGTACACGGTTACTGTGAGTAAGTACAGTATTTAGATTTTTTGTACTGTGATTCGTATTACAGTAAGCATACTGTGAAATATACTACAGCTACTTACTTGCTAATTGCTGGCAGCAAGTTACTGTAAATTCTACAGTTATCTTGTTACAGTATACATATATATATATATATATATATATATATATATATATCTGCTTGCATTCCTCTGATTTCATGTGGTTTTATGTTCCATCTTTAATCCTTAATGTTGTGTAAATGTAATTTGTCAGGCGCTCAACCCACGTGCCCTCCTCTTTGTTTACCTTTTTTTTACGTCTCCATTCTTCCATTGGTAACTGCGTATTTAACGTCACATGACAATGAATTGTGGGTAATTCCCTTGGGCAAAGTCGGCATCTAATGCTGACTTACGGGTTCATAAAGGGCTCAAAATGTCTGCCAGAGAGCCCTCAAGCACTCGACGATGTGACAGTGAGACAGAAGTCCGTGAGTCCGTAAGGGTGGAGATTTGGGACTGGGCCAGTGATAAATAGACTAAAACTATTCGACAACAAGCCTCTCTGTCCCCACAGACAAGCAGAGGTGTGACTGTGAGAACTGGCGCAGTAGGTTCAGTCTCAGCTTGGCCGAGTCACACTTCGTCACACTTCGGCACCTTTTTTTGGTGTCTGAGATCACACCACCAGCCTAGTCAAAGTTTGTGGGGCAGACCAGCAGGCACACTTTCCAAATGAGCTTTCATTACAAGGTTAACATCTTGAGTGAAAATAATGCATAATTATGAGTATTCAATTTTGAGAAGCACCACATTTTGTTGTTAATTTATGACAATTGCTTTGAAGATGATAACTTTTAAAGAGTTTTTATGATCATCAAAGGTAGATCGCAGAGAGACTGGACCAAGGGAATGTTGATATCCATACTCTTTGTTAAAACCTGACTAACGTATTAATACAAGATAGTGTATTCGCAAGCAAAGAGTGAGTTGTGACCCATGAGAGCGCGGAGGTCAACCTGAACTGACCTCAGGTGTGTATTCCTCACACCCAATTTAGCACCAGGTCCTGGGAAAGCATGTGTCTGAAAAGTTGAAACTGTGCGAAGTTCACTACAGTTCACAATGTTAGATAGATTGACTTCATCCCCAAGGGAAAATGTGTTTGTGGCAGCAGCAAGCAAGTTACATTGAAGACACAAACATATTAGGTATGAATTAGCATAGAACAACATGATGTAAAGGTCCAAACCAAAAATAAATGGAATAACATTTGTTTAAGTTATCACTTGTAGCGTGTGTATTTCCTGGTAAACATTTTTGCTAAACTCTCACTCACACAAACAGTATATGCCTGAAACTGCTCAGAGCTACTGTATATATATATATATATATATATATATATATATATATATATATGCTTTTTTTTCAGCACTCTCCCACTGCATGTGTAATTTACAACTGAACAAGGGACATATATGTATATGTAGATAAACCCTCTAATAAGAAATGTCTGCTTCAGTTGACCTGATGTTTGTGCAGTAAAGGTTATGAGTTCATCTGACAGGCCATCAGTCCTTGGCTGGTTATATATTTAACTCTGGAGGTGAGCAAATGTCACACCCAAGTAAGTGACACTCCTACAGCCACCAGCTCTGACACCCGGGCCTGGGAAAGTCTCGGCCATGCAGGCCAGGGTTGAAGAGGTTATCAGAGCATCATCACAGAGTCCTAATTCAGGTCTGTGGATGAATATTCAATTTGATTTAGATGCTCAGTAGCCATCCTCACCCATCACTTGCTCTGGAAAACATTCAGTACCATGTTGTTTGTTGCTTTACACCTTTACTGGCTCGGTACCAGCGGGTTTTGTATCAATCTGGGTGTGAAAACTAATATGTGAACGGAAATCAGATTGTTATTTATTATATAGGTCTTTCTTGTCATTAGAATACAGTCTGTCCTGTGGAGGTCAGTAGTTCAGTGGCTGTGCAGCACCCTGGTGCAGCCAGAGGCCACCATGTTCAGCAGTAATGAGGTGTGTAGACTTTGCACCCTGTAAAGCACCTAAAGATGATCCCATGGATTCCCACAGAAAGGCTTAAAAGGTTGGCACCAGTGTAAGTTGAAGAGTTCAAGTCACTAAGTCAGAAGTGCATGCAATAATTTCCATCACCAACACAGACAACATATTAGATGACAAGTCGGCATATATGTTTTAAGTTCTAGAAACTGTGCATTTAACTACATCATATTCAAGCTAAATGTGTCCTGCATTAAACAGAAACGTTGATGTCAGAGCATCAGGATCACCTGCATAATGCAACGAGTCAAGACACCTATTTTAAACTGGTCATAGCCCAAAAAAAATTGTGGTTTAAAATCCAACTGTATTACTGTACACAAGCACAAATACAGGTGAACATTCCTGCCAACTGCAATAAGACTATATAATAAATCACCTCTGGCCACATCCTCCTTCAATTGAATCATCAATAACCGCTTTTGTCGTTTAGTTAGTCACTGTATATACTTCTATTTCACTGTATTTATATATACTTTATATACACTTTATATATGTATAATATACTTTGCATTTTCTTTATTATTTAATTTTCTTAAATGTAATATGTTCTGCTCTTCTACTGTATTGTATTGTATTGAGTATTTTCATACTTAATATGTGTATGTTCTGTAACTTTGCTTGCTGCTGCTACAAACAAATTTCCCCCTGGGGATGAAAAAAGTATCTATCTATCTATCTATCTATCTATCTATCTATCTATCTATCTATCTATCTATCTATCTAAGCAAAACGCCTATGAGCAAACCTGTCTAAACCTTTATATCTCTTCTGTAATTTCATCACAATGAGGAGTGGCTGTGGCTCAGGAGGTAGAGCAAGTCGACCACTAATCGGTAGTTGAAGTGTCCTTGGGCAAGAAAGCTATGCCAGTGAATGAGCATTTCAATTAGATCCTGGTGGGCACCGTGTTTGGCCGCCTCTGCCATCACTGTATGAATGTGTGTGACATGTAATGTACAGTGGAAGACTAGAAAGGTGCTATAAGAGCAAGACCATTGACATCTGCATTCCAACAACTTCATACTCTTTTCATAGTTATTGCATTGTTATATTACAGAAGCGGATTTACTAACTGACCAGGCAACTGCATGCAGGGACCCAGACACCCAGGGGTCTTTGCCCCAGGTTCACTGTGTGTCACTTGGTTTGTTGTTATTTAATCAACTGCAAATGTGTTTTAATATAGCCGATACAACTAGCACAGAACCAACTGAAATGTTTGATGAAGCCAAGGATCAGCACCTCATCTATAAATCAGTTTAAAGAAGTTCATCTTCACATGGGGGATTTCCAAATAAAATTGTGTTTTTAACACCAACAACTTTTGGACACACAAGCAGTGCTGTTGGTTGACTAAATCTCTAGATGAGCTGTAATCCTGTCATGCATAGTCTTCAGAAGTACTTTATGTGTATTTGGGTGATTGTGTACATTACATACACACAGCAAGTAAAAGGAACAAGAGCCATATAGAGCGCCAACACCTCAGGGCCCCACAATGTGTTCATGGAGCCATTGTTGTCACATTCTGCTGTTTTGACTTGGTTCTTTGTTTGTTAAAGTTGGAATGACAGAAATTGGAATTCACAGCCAGTCAATAATTCTTGAAACCTATTAATTCCTTAATTTTCTCTCCTGTGAGTGGAAGAAAAAAAACACGTGTTATAGTGTGGCATTAACCTTTGGACAACCCCATAGAACAGGCTACAACCCGTTATTATTATGTTTACTCTGATGTATGTCTTACTTGGTATTTCATCTGAAATCTACACACGTTTTCCCTTTAGATATCTCACAAGCCAATCTTTATGCTCTCCTGACACGGTTGACACCTTCCGCGTGTCACTGATGTTTCCACACGTCAGGCAACACTGCGCATGCAGGAAATGGAGCGTTTACAGCCTCGCACTTCTCCATGCTCGCACTTCTCCATGGGAAAAGAGCTGCTCCGCCACCAGCAGGCGGATGCGTCAAACTTACAACTTGCAAAGACAAAGTCATCTTGATGTCTCATTTCCTGGCTTTCAAATAGTAATTATAAAAGAGGATGTCCCTTTCCTCAAAGACTCAAGTCACGATTTATTTCTGTAAAAATCAACTAAACAATGAATCCCCCAGACAACGACATTCATTGAAAGCATTTTATTGCAGTTCTTAACAAAGTACAAAAGAGGTAGAAGTGTCAAAGGAATAACTTAAGCATTCACATTCTTGTTTGGCATCGAAGTGAAAAATGTCTATTTACATTTATTTACAGTAATAAGTTAAAAAATATATATTATCACACTATGCAGCAATGCGTCTTTAAAGACACATTTAGTTCAGCTCCTTCTCCATCTCCTCCTCTTCGTCGCTGTCTTCATCGCTGCTGGAGTCTTCGTAAAGGGAGATGGTCGCTTGGACCGGATAGTTGTGCAGCAGCATTACTGCATCCTGGTACAGATAATCGAAACATCTCGATTTGGGCCAGAACAACCTTTAAAAGAGAAGACAAATGAATAAGACATACTCATAAAGAAATAACCTGCATACTAATTAAATGTCACTCATTAACAAAACTCTACTTACTTCACTGGGTGAATGACCTGAGGAGTTTTGTGGTGTGCAGCGGAAAGGTCTCCGTCATTAGAGTGACCCTAAAAGTTCAAACAAAGCGAGCTCGTTAAGCTTGTTATCGATTAATAAACACACGTTTGATTTTTAGAAACCATCAGTCGTCTAAACTCACCCTGTTTGCCCCAGTTGCGTCATTTGATCCAATCCATGGTCTCCACCAACGACCGGACTGCTGAGTAACATTGTCTCCAGGAAAAGCAGAAGGTAATCCGCTGTTGGTATTGTAAGTCTCCATGGTTCTTTGTGGCGGTCAGTCCTGCGTTAAGTTCTCAGAGGATGTGGGACTGAAGGCAGGAAGCTCCTATTTATCAGGGTCCTGGCAGCCGGTGCCAAATTGCGCTTTGACGCGTCTCCAAGTGTCTCCATGCGCCACGGTGTTCAGGTGCGAAGTCACACTTCGGCAAACTCCAACCATATGGTTACTTGCTTTCGTAATATCAAATGAAGAATACACTTGTTTTCATAGTTTTCCTATTTGAAAGATATTTTCAAGACGAAACATATATTTGATTAGATGTTACGCACTTTCTTCATCTATATTTCCCATATAAAGTGTTAGAGCATATTGTGAAGTAGCATTTTAGTCAAACCGTCCTATCCAGTGACATTATGTTATTTTGCAATGTGTAATTAAACACAACATGTTGTTACCAGTTCAGTTGTGTTAGTTGAATCCTCGTTGATAATAAGTTGTTCTTCAACCTCTTCAACCCCTACACCTTTCATTATCTGCGTCAGTTTAGCCATTTGTGCGCGAGGTGTGAAGAAGCCCGTGCCCTACTGCCAAGGCCTGCTGGGTGGATGATGGAAGAAGGCTCGTGCGCAGTGTGGGGGGGTTGACACGCGCCAGCCTTTTGTAGAAACAACAACAGGAGGGGGGCTAATAGCTGCACCTCAGCAGACGCAAGGCTTGAATGCATCACACACTCCCATATGGAAATCCCATCAATAATATATGAATGCCATATGAGCTCCAATTTTCTGCCCTTTATGAGGAAGACCTTCTGTGATGCAATGGCTCAACTTCTTTCGTTTGTTCCTTTAGACATACGTGCAATGTGTCCTGGCAGTGCACCAGTGGGGGGCAGTGTGGGGCTGCATGCTGGGATGACATACTAATGAGAACAGTTGGTCGCATTTGTTGCTAGAGAAAAATATCCAGTGGGGGCATATTCTGATCCTTCTGTCGAATGACTACCAGACTGTGAAAATACTCCACGACAAGCCCTGCATTCAAAACCTTACTTCAGTAAAGCATAGTCTGAGTAGCATCAGCAAAACTTACTGGAAGTATCAAAATAAAAGTAAAATTGTGATTCTGATTACAATTATATATCATTTTGGGGATTACTTTTACTGCTGCCTTTTACAGCTGTGCTCATTTACCTCCATCATATACTGTTTGTTCTGCCAGAAATTGCAATGCAAGTAGCCGCCTCAGACCCCAAACAATGAGCACGACTATATTTGTGTATTGATTGGGCTTCATTCAGAGCTAATGGTGCCACATTTGAAAGTACCCGCGTGTTACAATACTGTGAAGACCTGAAAGGAGAGTGAATAAAGAATGAGCATTGAATGTATTTGCCCACAAGCTCCATCCACATCAGAGCACTCCATCTCTACAGGGAACCAGCATTCTACTGAGGACACATAGAAAACTTTCTCCCTCTCTTCTATCAATCTCTTTTTCTGCTCTGGCGCTAATTGGAGACACGCCATGTTGCTGGCGTCTTTTATGTTCTCTTTTGCTATACTTTGTACTGGCAAACGAACATGGACACATCCAATGCTCTTGCTGTTCAAGCACAAATGATCAAACAAGACCTTTGCCTTCATGTTCACACATTGGGCCGGTTAATTGCAATATGTTTTATTATCAGATCAGAACAGGTATCAGACAGATACAGTACAGCTCGTATTTTCTTAATATTTTAGTGACAGCTCTTTAAAACACACATGGTTCATTTTGACAGAACATAAAGGAAGAGATACAAAAGCAGCAGGATAAGTAAATGCTAGGTCCGTCAGTTCTGAATAAAGAGAAATTTAAATGCAAGAATGCAAGAAATAATAACAAGAATGGACAAAACAATAAGGCCACTCATCAAGCGGGGGGAGCCTCTATTGCTCCACTTTTGCCCCCCTTTCATCTTTTTCTTTCTCTGTGCTTTATACTCATATGGCCTCTCTTTTTTGCCCAAGTCATTTCACACTTGTCTCTTACAAAGACACTCAATACTTCACTACAAAAGAGTCCCTCTCCATGGCAACAGTCAAGCACTAATAATATCATTTTCTAGTAGTACGTTCAGTAAAGCCATATCACTTCATTTTTGCTCATTGCAAATCCCAGATTTTTATATCTGGTCCCAATTTTTTTAAATTATTTATTTATTTCGCCACTAGCTAAAGCTGAGACATAAAACATGCAATGATGATGGTTCCCATGGTTCCCATGGTCCTGCTTCCAGTGTATGCGAGTGGTTTCACCCATTATTTTTGTGCTGGGCTCCTGTATTGAAAGCTATATTTAATGCGTTCACATCAGTGATGTACTCTGTGACACTGAATGGAAAAACATGTTCTTATGTCATGCACTAGTGGCAGCAGTACTTTTTCTTATCTTTATATTTTCCTTGGACCTCAGTGAGCAAGTTGTTCAAGCTGGACCACTGATACAAAATGCATTCCTGTTGTTTTCCTCAAAATCTATATTGACATGATGAATCTTGAGTCAAACCTCACAACATGTTGAGAAGTTGTGCTCTTTTCCTCACCAACAGACAGCGGGACTAATTGTCCTTGCTTGGAGGATTTACCAAAATTATGGAGAAGCAGTGAAGAAGCAACGATTTTTCTTTTCTTACAGTACTTTAAAAGTATACTCAATCTACTGTTTTCCACTTGAAACCAAACAACTCACTCTCTCCAAACTGATGCCTGTTTATTGTCCAAGTTCAGCGATGCCTTGATTGTATCAGCTCTGTTTGAAGGTTATTCATTTCACAATCCAAGAAAGAAAAACACAAATCTGAGGAGTCCAAATAACTTCAACAGACAGAGACTATGGACATCACTGCAGTAAAGTAAAATGTAGTGTGGCTTCAGATGTCTGGATTAAAGGACCAGTGTGTAAAATGTAGTGGGGACTATAACGAGGAGGTTGCAGATTACAACCCTTCCACTCACCCCTCCCTTCCCAAACGTGTCGAAGAACTATGGTGGCCTATAGAACTATACATGAATATTATATTACAATTCTACTAATAGATCCCCTTACTGCTTATTTGAAGCAGGTGCCATTTGATTTGGACTTTGGGAAGACACATTACTCCAAAGTTTCCCTTCATATCACACTTTACTTTGCACGTATGTATACATTGTCTTTATCATAAGCAGTCAAACCAGCAGTGTTATTTGTGCTTGTACTAGTGTAGATAACTGTAAGCACATTCAAATGATAAAAGATATAAAACAACATCAAATCTCAAATCAAATTGTACTTAATATTTTTAGAGACCGAACTACCGACACTCGTGGTCAGCTGTGAAGTTATCATCAGCTGTAAGAGTGTGAGGTCAACTAGCGTTCGAGAACTGCAGAACAGAGCGTCATTAGTTTTCAATAATCTTCTAATACTCCGCATTTATCATCAAGTACCTCTCGGTAGTTACCGTGAAGACCCACTGATCAGCAGCTCATCTATCTACAGTATGCATCAACATTCATAAATTGCTTTGCATTGACCATTTATGGTTGCATGTGGGCGTGTAGAGGGTGGGCTGTGAGGCCTGTGCACATTTACAGGTTGATTTGGGAATAATAAAAGGGAAATGTGCACTGGCAAGCGTACGCAAGTTTTAATAAATATGAATATTTGTTGGCGTACGTGCATTTCCCCCTTTGCACGTACGCAGACATTTAGTTTGGTCCCTATATACGCACTGTTTAATAAGTTGAACCCCTGCACCGAGTTTAAAACAAAGGGGACAGACTGTGCAAATAAATATTCTAGTCACATTATTCAAATGTCTTCCAAGGAATTGATCCCCGCTCTGCTCTGCTCTGCTCTTGTTAGCAATGCTGGGGCTCACGGTGACTCCGAGATCAAGGAGAACGTTCCCCTGTGTGACAACAGGAGGGGAAGAGAAGCGAATCCTGATTCATTTACTAAAGAGGAGATGCTGCTTCAGGGCACTTTTATACCACCTTCCTGCTCCCAGCTCGCAATTACAGAGCATTGTTTGTTTTCTTTGGATTTTTTTAAGGGGAACAGGTTGTAAGTGCAAAAAGCACATTTTAAATAGTGTGTCACCGTCTAATACCGTACTTTTCGGGTTATAAGCCGCTACTGCCTTCGGTCAGTGTCCCCAACAGCTCCCCGCTGTTGCCAGCTGGGGCTCCTGCTAGCGCTCCGTCACTTCCCCGCTAACTTCCGCTAGCTCCCTAAAAACCACCGAAGGTAGCGGGACCAGGCTCAACACCCGACTTGGGCAGAGGGGACGCGGGCAGTAGCAGCAGCAGCGGGCAGTAGCAGCAGCAGTGGCCGGTAGCAGCAGAAGCGCTAGCTAGCAGCGCTAGTAGCTTGCTACAGCGGGGACACTGATCAGCCGTAGGAGCGGCTTATAACCCGAAAAGTACGGTAACTGAAGAGTGATGTTCAAATTAAGGACAACCTACTTCTCATCTCAAAATCCATTTTATGTGAGTCAATTTGGTAAACAACATCACAATCTCATGTCATGGACTCTCAGCAGAGGAGAATCATGAGCAGATTACAAACAAGAGCTCATTTCATTTGCACCTCAGCTTCCATTGAGCTGTAGGTACTGGATACCTTCATTGTAAATATGCTGAATACTGAATGTGTGATACTGTATACCTTCCACTTGTATTTGCATTCTGGAGAGGGTATTTCATGTTTGAATCATCCTTACAGAACAGCAGTGACCACCAAGGCACAGGGCTTGGAGATAACAAACCAGCTGCAGAAAAAACAATGCACCGTCCATCCGTCAGGTGTCCACTGGTGGCAGTTTAAAACTGTTTGGTATTCAAAACCGTCGACCTCAAGGAGCTGCAATCAAAAACCTTTAAGGTGTGTTATCATTTCAAGATATCATTTCAGATATCACTGTGCTTTTGTATGTCTGTTTACATGGGTTTCTCTGAGCTTTGAGCTGTGTTCTGAGAATAGGAGATGCGGAAGGTCAGACTGTTCCAGATTCTGGTTTAATTGAAGGATGGATTGTTCCCTTGGAAACCATATGAGGGGATGAAAATGTACTGTAAGTAGAAGCAGAGACAAAAACTAAAAAATATTGTGTATTTTGTATTGCAAATAACAAAGCATAATACAATAAATCAAGAAGGCTGTCCCATAGTAACAGAGTAAGGGAGGTCATACTTTATACTAAGCTTATGGCTTCACGTTGAAGATATATGGAGCTTCAATATTACAACATTTGCAATATAATGGTAAATTGTGGATACAATAATCGCATGCGTTGTTTTACTTTCTCTTTTGTGTTTCTTCCTTACTCCATTATTAATTTTCAGTCACTGATCCTCTATCACAGAGAGCAAAAACTAGAATGACAGCGCCGATGTCTTCTCCTTCCTGCTCGCACTGAGAATACTTCAGCGACTGCTTAATATGGGGTTTTGGGTTTATGATGACAAAAACAGATTTGGAAGGCTCATCTATCAGAGTTTAAATGACAAAGAAGAAAGAGAGAGTAGGGAGTTGTTGCAGAGTGAGAGAAGTATGTGTTTGAATGGTCTACGTTGAAAGAGGATGTCCAATGGGAAGCCTCCGTTGCACTGCACATAACAACTCTGCCGATGCAGGTCCTTTGAATATTTCTCATAGAGTCTTGAATGTTTCTATACCCCAATTTACAAACCGACAGATATAGAGCAGTCTCCGACTTGGGCGGTAGTAGCTTTAGAGCTGGAGACGATTTGTGACTAGAATGTTATTATGCAAATGAAGGAAGTGAATGTAATTATGAAGCAACACAAAATATAATGGCTCATAGCACACACACAGTGCACTGATGTGTGTCAAGCAGAGTGTTGATAAAATGCAGAAACGAAGTATACAACCATACAAAGATACAGATACAGTTTAATATTGGAGCGTAATATGTATTCAGTCTCTCAAAAACAAAGATGATATTTTCAAAGCAAACCAAGAAAAATATAACTGAGAGACCAGTAATAGTGGTAACATCATTGAGCATAGTTAGCTATAATCCATATTTTTTAAATAATGTATCAAATGAGAATATGAAAGGGGTTGCTAAGAGTGATGAGCCCATACTGCAAATGATCACCTGCATCTGCATCTCGTCTGGGTGGATCTTTTATGACGAGTTTCAGCTCATTGTTTAGCTGCCTGACCTGCAACTTTACTGTTTTGATTCACAAAGCACTAAACGCCCACTGAACACTATCTGCTCAGCACCAAGCCGGAGAAACACACAGTTAGAGACTAGCTGTGAAACATATTGGAGCATTCAGAAGCTAAAAAGCCAGATGTTTCCCTTCAGGAGTTAGAGACCATGAAACAGAGCAAAAAGAGAATATTCGACTTATGGTCAATATTTGCCAGATGGCCAAAAACGATTCCAACTGTCTGCTAACAAGTCTGCCATATGAACCTAAGCGGTTAAAATAATATTTAAAAGTTTGCCCTCAAGTGGCCAAAGGTCTGTTATTGCCAGTCTAAGCATAACTGCTTGTTTTTATGCATTAGCTGATAAGACACTGCCTTAATACTGACCCACTAATCTAGCATGTGAATTATATTCTGAGATATTATGGTGGTTTGTAAAAATACTGATGTATGACTGTTTTACTGTCGCCGGTGACTAAACTATAATGTAATATTGTGATAGTATTATATTCCAGGCCCATCATACAACTGTTCAAGAAAGTTTGGTGTGGCGTCGAGATCTCTCTGACTGGAGACCCATTGGAGATGGGAGATGAGGAGCTGGAGTTTATTAAATACAGAATGATACAGAAAAGAAAATACCATGTTGAGGGGTCTTCTTTAAATTTGGTATTTGAATTATATTCGGACACATATCACACATAGAGCTTTGACCATTTAGCTGCGGGCTACCAGCGGACACATGTCTTTACATCAAAGCCCATTGCAACAATTGTGACATCCCGACAACATATCCTCTCATCACAACCACTACGATGGTTTAAGAAGAACAAAGAAACAGTCCAGGGAATAACAGACCAAAGCAAACCCAGTGGGACAGTTTTGAGAAATGGGTCTGCTTTCATTGAAATATGCATTATTGATCTGCAGATGAATATGAGACCTAATACCGTACCAAAAGCTTTGATGTAGCCTTTCGACACCTTCCTGCTTTAATCAAATTAGTTTCATATTATTAGGTGGTGCTTTTATATCATTACATTGTGGCATTTATGATCCATCGTCTGAAAACATAGATTATTTGTTTTCTTTTGTGATGTTCTGGACCTCTAGGGGAGATATCCATGTGGAGTTGAGTTCACCACAAAAAGCCTTTTTGTTATGTCTGTAGTATTGTGCAGTTTAGTTTGAGCAAGTCTCTCTTTTAGCTGAGCAGCACAGAGACTAGAAAGAGGCAATGATGTCATCTGAAGACAATTAGGCTTCAACAAAAACACTCGGAGGTAAGGGCACACTGTCAGTTTCAGCTGTGAGCAATTAATTCAAAACAAATCATTTGGATGGGATTAATCAACAAATATTCTCAGAGCAGTGTAACCAGATGACATAATCATTCCAAGTGATGTAGCCTCTTGCAGTAGCCCTTTATCGTGCAAGTAGCCATGTATGGTCATTTTCCTCACAAAGTATTTCAATGAGTGCCCTATAAAGGGGGTGTTAGTAGTGTGCACACTTCATACATGATGACCGCCTTTTAAATTATGCTGATGGGATACATCTTTACTTGAAGAAACTATCAGTCACAATCAGTGCAGTGGCGGTTGTTGTCAGTCCATGTATTGTGTTCCCAGGTCGGATCTGTCGGTGCATGAGCATGTTGCTTGTTCAACTTTCATTTGGGTTGTTTCACAATCAAGCACTTTATATTCACTTTTTGTAAGCATAACCGCAATATTTCTATAATTGTAACCAAGTGTTTTAGTTATCTTAATACACTCTATTTGCCATGTTCAGATATTTTATGAATCATTCTGAAACTGTCAATGAACGTAATTCCAGGTTTAACAGAATAGTCTGGCAATAGCTCTGACACACTGTTGTTCTTGATACCACCAGATGGCCCAAAAATAAGACTTTTCAAATCCTACACGTAGTGGCTTCAATTGAATGGATCTGCAACAAGACTATGTTTGAACTACAGTATGTTAATGGTGCCAAACTGGGCTAGATCAACTTCAAAATAGTCCCAGTTCTGCCACAAAAAAAAGGCACCTCGCAGCTAAAGTGTCCAGATATGTCTTTGTGTGGTTTTGACAAGGGATACGAACACAACACCAGCATATTTACAAAAGCACAAATGCATTGTTAACTCGAGGTCTACACTGAGATCATTCCAAAACAGTGAAGTATACAAAGGGCACTAATAGCACGTGGATGTTATTGTGATTTATGCATTCGTGATCAATCTGGTGAATGTGATTTGTTTGTGATGTGGAAAATGTATTTTGTTGATGCGTCTGTAAATGAATGGAAGCCTGAAGTGGCTCTTGGTCTACTTAGAGGTACTTCAAAGATTCTTATAAATAATACAAGATGAAGCCAGTAGTTTGATTGAAGATGTATCCAAGGATGAAAAGAGGGCATTTAACTATGTGGTGTTGAAAAAGCATTTCATGCCACAAGCACACCAATTTTCAAGTTCTCCTCAGTGGAAGTATGTTTAAAATCAGTAATTATGGTTGTTTGTTTAGACAAACCCTTGCTTCACTGAAATGGCAAAAGGTCAGGACATTTAGAGACGCACTTCCTTCATATGTGGCAAATGATAAAACTGCACTTAGCGCTTAACCCAAAGGCATAATTGCTGCTTGCTCTAAATGGGTTTTGGCAGCAGTTCAATAGCATGTTATTTGAATATCTTATGAAAGATTCACCAGCTGATTGTGTTACATTGCTCAGTAATGTCCCCAACTCTAGCAATTTCCTACTGACATTTCCTGATGGCATTATGAAACTCAACAGCTGGGATAATTTTACAATAAAATGGCATTCTTTTTAAGTGTTGTGTTCATGTTGTTTGTGTGATGGCACTGGCATATTTTTGTGAAATATATAAATGATGTGGGATATTTGAATTATATAGAGTTATGTATTCTGCTAGCTTTGAAGGAGTTTTTAATATTATAAATTGACAACATTGCAGTTCCCTCCATGGGTGTATGTTGGAAGAAAAAACGTATTTACTCTTAATCAATTACTGTTTCACGGTTATATTAATAATCATATGTTCTGTTTATTAATCATATACTGTGTAAAGGCTTGTGGTTTCTCATCTGACCTACTTTCCTGTTACGTAACTCTCTGCTCATTCATTGAGCAGTCCAGGATATGCAATTCACATATCATGTTGTGTAATTCTGTCTCTACTCCTCTTTGCAAAGATTACATGTCCTGATCAATGATTTTACCACCAGGTGTCGAGTAAATTGTTCTATCAGTGTACTTATTGTGTTGTTTTGTGTTTAGACAAAACACTAAATCATATTGAATTATCATGATGACTTTTAAAATGATACACTATCCATACTTTGACATAGCGAATACTTCACAAATATGTACTCCAGGGATAGTTACCAAGAAATGAAGAAGGGACAAACCAGACAACTGACTGAATGAACCGCTAACATGTTATTCAAACACTATATAATTTATGATAATGAATGTTACATCACGCTGCTTAATATTAGCCATGACTCATATGTTCCTAGAAGCCTATGAATTGTTCCAAAGGACTCTAATATGTACACGGTGCTACAACATGGCTCAAAGGCTGCAACATGAAAGGGAGACCGTGGCTCAGTGGTGTGCAAGGTCGTCCTTAAATCAGCGGTTCAACTCGGGCTCTGATAGCCCATGTCGATGTGTCCTTTGGCAAGACTCTTAACCCCAAATTGTTCCTCCTGTAGCTGCGCCTGTGGTGTGTAAAAGTTGTATGAATGTTAGCTACTCCTGATGGGCAGGTGGCTCCTTAACCACTGCCATCAGTGTGCAACGTATGAATGGGTGTGAATGATGACAAGTAGTGTTAAAGCGCTTTGCGTGTTCGAAAGACTAGAAAAGCGTTATTCAAGTACATGTCCATTTACCATTACTAGACGAGTTCAAATTATTAGAGGGACTTTAAAGCTGGCTCCATGTGGCTCATTTTCTGACAATCAACATCCTGAAAGATAGAACGGAACAGCAAACAGGACACAGACCCCTAGGGTTGCAGTGCATCCCCCAGCCAATCAACCAATCTCCACTTTGCAACCTAGCAACTCCAACATGTGGTGAAGCATTTAAAAGGAAAGCTGAGGAGGTAGAAGGCCAGAAAGATTACACAGTATATGATTTTAAAAGCAAGGCTTCTTTGGAGGGCCAGATCACTCATGGTGCACACACATAACTGGACTTTTTATAATTACAAGCTACCACAAAGCACAGCCCCAAACTACCATCCACAAGTTTCTCTAAAAAAGGCTCACTAACCAACCAAGTAGTACGGTTAAATGGTAAATGGACTGTACTTGCAAATCACTTTTCTAGTCTTCCGACTACTCAAAGCGCTTTAACAATTGTCATCATTCACACCCATTCTGATGGCAGGGTGGCTATATGCATCAGAACTATCCATTCATAGTGAATAGGCTTCTGATCCTGAAATCTTCACTTCACAAATCTAAACTTGATCACTCAAGTTAGGACGAGCCCCCATATGTTACAACCCGGCTCAAAGGCTGCAACATGAATTGGAGACCAAATGAGTTAAACATAATGAACACATTTATTTAACAAACACATAAGCTAAACTAAACAAACATGGAGAGTCAGTAATCAGTAATGTCAGTGTGTATACAAAAATAAACTAAACTAAACAGCATCCGTGTGAGCAAAGGAAAAAAAGACGGGCAATGATCAGGTGCAGGTGAGATTGTATCTCCTCAAATAGAGTGTGTCATACAATTTTAAAATGCAATCATGCATAATGCATAGATCATTATTCCATTTGGATTTGAGAGTAGAAGTAAAGGTGGGAGGGCTGACAGAAATAAATTGGCATTCCCTCTGATTGGCAGGTTGGATTTAGACACTCTTATTCTAGGCATTTATTATACACACACACATATATATATATATATATATATATATATATATATATATATATATATATATATATATATATAATATGTATTTTATTCATGTATTATTATTATGTATTTTTAATGAAAAAATAATTAATGAGACTTACATCCCCAAAGCTGTCAACCATATGTTTGTAAAAAAAAAAATCTTAAAACAAGTGAAACTGCCATGGGAAAAGGTTTGACTATTTTACCTTATTTGTCCCAAAACTTCCCCAGACTTAAAAGTTACTTTCTCTGACATGTTAACCCCTAAATATGTTACATATTTACATGCACTTACACTTTATTCATATTTCACACACCCAAGCACAGTCTGCAACAAATCCAGTCTTCTTTACGTATCAATAAAGGTGATTAGTTAAAAACGACAACGAATCAAGTGCATTTAAAACACCTCCTCGGACCGCCCCCAACACTCAGTGAATAATACATGTTTTGCAGTGTAACCTCAGTATCTCAGGGAGTGAGTGAGTGAGCCAACGGTATGTAGGATGCTGGGTGACGCTGGTGTGGACCAAAAGGCTGCTGCCTCGCTCACATGAGGATGGAGTTGTTGCGTCACGGTACTGCGATGGATTTCCCTGCTTTTGGTCACATTTGTCTGGCGCGTTGTGAAATTCCGGAAGACGGACATAACATCTGAGGGATTGTTTGCCCAATTCACTAAATTCACGTGTTGGAGACTTATTTTCAAAAACACTGAGGGGCTTGGCATCCTTGGAAATTCTGGTTCGTAAACTTTGTGGCTGTGTAGGAACAGTATGCGTTTATGTAACCTGGCGTCTTTGCGGGGCTGATGTCACTCATTTTTTCTTGCTGTTGTTAAGGAACGTAAGGAACGTGTTTAAGGAACGTAAATCGGTTTGAAATGTCCGATTTCCACAACCAGAGCCAAAACAGCACACGTCGCAGTGACTACGTGTGGCAGTATGAGTATTATGACGACGAGGAGCCCGTGTCTTTTGAGGGACTCAAAGCGCACAGATGTAAGTTGAAGACAACTGTATCGTGCATCACTGAGACGATCTTCCATTGCTTTTACTGTGTGTGTGTGTGTGTGTGTGTGTGTGTGTGTGTGTGTGTGTGTGTGTGTGTGTGTGTGTGTGTGTGTGTGTGTGTGCGCGCGCCCTCGTGCTTTTCAGTGCGTTCGAGTGTGTTTGTCCATGCCATGTCTGTGTGCCAGCAAACAGGGTTACTCACCTTTACAGCTGTTCATTAGTAATGATTAATTACCCCCTGCACATTTCACTCCTGATGTATTGCTTCAGATGGAGAGTGACACACATTACCAATTATCTAGCAGCAATATTTCAGGCATGATGCACCTCTGCTATTTTATACTCTAATGGTAATGATTAAGCTACTTAAAGAGACAATAAATGGCCAGCAGCAAACACACACACAATTTGATAACAGGCTGAGAAGTTATAAAGTATAAAGTATAAGTGTATAAAGTACTGAATGCTCATTTTAACTCAGTAATTTAGGATTTTGTTCTCAGAGAGAGATGAATAAAAAAGGAGCAGAGATTGCTTTAATGATTATCAATGTCATTAAATGATGTACTAAAATATGGTTCTCTCTTCTCTGACATTTTAGACTCCATTGTCATCGGCTTCTGGGTCGGACTTGCTGTGTTTGTCATTTTCATGTTCTTTGTCCTCACGCTGCTCACAAAGACAGGAGCGCCACATCAAGAGTGAGTATATCAGGAGGTCCACAGGCCATGTTTCACTTTCACATCCATGCCACAGCGATAGTTTCAGCACCAACGTTTCAACGATGAGAGCTGAACCAATTCAGCTCTCACACGTCTCATCTCAGAGCTAAGGCTGCTTTCATGTCTGAGGCTGAGCTTATGATGTGTGCGGAAGCTCTGAGGGAGAGGATTGTAATGAGTGACAGATATTCATTTACTATTCTAATAAAAGATTATAGTGCTGGGAAGATTTTTTTGTATTTTAGTATTCCACACAGATTGGACAATAGTGAAAAGGAAGAAAACAAGACATGAAATACTGAATTGTTTAGCACCAGATTCATTCAGCACTAAAATACCATAAATTGAATATTAGCATTTTCCTGCTTCAATGTCACTTCACTGCTGCGATCTTTGTCTCTCAACAGAAACCAAGATTCGGCTGAAAAGCGCCATCGACCAGGCAGCTGTTTGGTGGACATCGGTAGTCCCCAGGACGAAAATGACAAAGCCTTCTCTCGTCCTTTGCTAACTGAGTCACGCTCATATTTTCACTTCTACATCAACGAAGAGGATCAGAGTAATGGGAAGCAAAAACCAGAGCACAAGCGGGTTGGAAAGCCCAGCGGGGCCCGAGCCCAGCAGGGGACCAGAGGGATCAGCTCCTCTGGGATGGACGAGATGGAAGACGATGCTGAGGAGGCGGAGGAACACCAACCCCTAACGGGACTAATAGAGGAGAGTAAGACAGACAGAGAATGTGCCTTCTTTTCTCATTTCAACATCCCTAACTTTGTAAACTTGGAGCACAGTTCAACACTTGGAGAAGAAGATCTTCTGTATGAGCCGTCGGTCATACTGGAGCGCCAGTCTCACTCTCAGGATGCTCACTGTGACAGTCACTAAGTCTGTTTCTACAAACACATCACAGGCATGGACATATACTTTATACTTATTTTCTTGGCTTTCACATAGACGTTTGTGATTTGAGAGAGGGAAACATACACAACTGCCACACAGCTAGAGTTTTGCTATAAAGCGATTTAGCCTGGATAATGTTGATCCTTTTCAGCAAGCATACATTCAGATCAACAAGAAAGAGGGCAAAAAAGATCGCTCATGTGCACCTCACAGTTATGCGATGACATTTCTTCCCGATGATAAAATTGCCTCACAAATAGCATTTTACTTTGAGTACTAGGCTCCTCTCAATTGGATGCGGCTGTATTCTACCTGCACTGGATGTCTGCTTTGTACAATTTATTCTGCTATTTATGCCATCATGCTTTCTTGTGCGATGATAATGGACATTATTGCTCTAAAGGACACACATTCCAGATGGTCTACCAACAAGATTAAACGCATAGAATGTAATAATTTCAAGGTGATGTGTACTTTAACCGTGATTAGTAGCAACAAAAAAATCAAACATAGCTAGTGTCGGTCCTTGGGGTGACAATGTGATATAATACTTTTGTAGACAGATCTCTTCAGTTAGAAATTATTTTTGATTGTCCAAATAAAGCCTAAACGGTTTTGGTCATTCAACTCAACACTGGTGTGGTGTAGCCTTTTCTGAACATTATTATGAAATGAGATCACAATCAGATTTAGAATTTCCTCAAGCTTTGTCAGAGGAAATAAAAATAAACAAAAATGTGAAGCTGCTCTAATAAATATATATATATAAATAAATAGCTCAGCATCTAGTAGTTTTTTATTCGGTTGCATGGCCTGCAAATGGACTGGCTTGGTTCATTCTCACAGGTCCAGTAGAAAAGAATCGGATAAACGTATCTCGTATCTCGTATCTGCCCAGCAAAAAATGGCACAGAAACGTAACTAACGAAGTAGAGCATTTAACAACTAAAGAAACACATATTTCCCACAGGAGTTTGTGGAGCTGACAGGAGAATGGATATTGGAGGTGGCCAGAGACACAACTCCAAATCAATGCTAACATTGCTCTGCGTCAGCTGGATGGGAAAATAAGCTAAGGTTGAGTTAAAGCAGTATTTTTGGAGTCGTCTGGTGATAATGTAGAAGAATATTTGTTTTAAAATAAACACAGGATCAAATTAAATGTCCTTAAAGATGCTATACTTGGAATTCAGAGCACATCTATTGCCTCCATGCAGCTTTTAGCATGGCACCGGCTGAGCCAGCAGCTAGAAGCGAACGGTGCTAACAGTGCAAACAACAATGTCACTGGGGCGTGATGCTGTGTTGGGACGGTGTGTTATCAGCAGTAATTGACGTATGACCACTGTGCAGAACAGCGGCAATTAGCTATGTGGGGCACACACACATTTAGACTCACGTGCACTTACGGCAGACCCGCCACGGCAACACGGCACAGACAAGATCAGACTACAACACATAGGCAGAGAGTGATTTAAATCTCTGTTCAGACATTAGTCCTGTATGTCTTTTCAAAGCAAATTTATATAAATAATAAATTGCTGCGATATTAATTCTCTAAACTCCAAATGTAGCACATTTGAAATGTGTTGGTAATAACTTAAATTTTGGGAATAATGGACATAAAACATGAGCTATACACACTTGAGCTGAGCCGTGCTGCACTCCTTAATTCATGTCGAAATCTTATTTGCAGTCAAAATAAATGTAATTACTTTAAGCCATGTCCATCGATGATTATGCAAAGGAACATTGCAGGCCATTATTGTCACTCTTCAGCAAGTACTAGAGATGGTATATATGGAGAGTCTATCAACATTAATGTGACTCTGACTCCAGCAAATCAGTCATTTAACAAACTATAGCACATTAATCATTTTCAGGATGTGACAGGGAATATAAATGTTCAAGAATCTAGTATTCTGTCCTCTGACATATCATGGGTTTTTTGATGAGTCGTTATTTTCCGAGAACCGTTTGCAGGTAAATGTTATTTTCCTTGACATTTTTACAAAAGCAGCACATTATTTTCTCAACAATGAAATGTCACGGCAGCTGACAAGAGGGCAGAGATCAGGTATGAAGCTCAAATGGTTCTGAACAAGCGATGCCAGATTTAAAGGGCTCCTGGGGTGCATTGAGCATCAACAACCAATGGAGGGGGCAATAGAGTTTTATCAATTTCATGCAGCAAGTCTGCCATTTGCTCTTCCTCCTAAACGGCCCAAGGTGGGAGGATTTGTGGTTGACAGTTGGTGAGCTGGAATGACGCTTCAACAACTGAGCAGCAACCCGGAGAGGGAGAAGGGAAACCAAGAAAACGACATACAACATATTTCGGTGTCATTCACTCTGTGAGCGAGGGCAATGTTGTAAAAAAAAATATCTACAAGACAACACGAACCACAGCTTGAAAGATAATCACTGAGGAAGACATGTATTGAAGAAGCTTCTCAAAAGCCTCTGTGCTGTAGAAGTATGACTAAACGTTTATCCTGCATTAGCATTTATCTACTCAAAGATACTCTTTGTTTTGTGGCATTCCTGTTCTGAAGAGTTACCTAAACAATCACGGTTGCTGGTTGTCTGAGAATATAAGCATTCTTCTCATCAGTGGGACTGAACAAGATGTACAACTTAAATACACCATAATGGTCCCTGCTGATGACTCACTGCACCAACCCATGAATGCTCCTCTATTGCTCTCTGCAGCAGACTGCTAAGTAGAGTGTAGGGGAGAGATTTGGGCCATTTGTTCCAATAAAACTATTTCAAAGTCTTAAACACACTCATTAGACTTGCTCTTATTGTCTCCTGAGAAAAACCTAATGAATTCCTGTGATGACCAAACCTGCTGCCAGCTGATTTAAATGGCAATAACCCTTCTCCACTTAACTTAATCTATAGTTTAAACATAACAGTTCACATTCTCCTCATTGAGTTTGAATTGGTGACTTCATGCACATGGGCAGACACATTGCTTTTGTTTCTTCGTACTCATGTACTCGTTTCTTTGAGTATTGTTGCCAGTATATTAGTTCATATTAGCGCATACATTTTGTTTACTTCTTTACAGTCAAACGTTGCTTTATTTTTAGTTAAATTTGACTTTAAGGTGCTATATTCCGACAATATCTTATGATTGAAGGATTGCTTTTATATGGCTCTCAACATTGCACCGGTTAAGCCAGCTGCTAGGAGCTAACAGTGAAAACAACAGCAATGTTGCTGACAAAGTTTACAGGCAGAGGGTGAATGCTACACTACCGCGAAGCCGATAGTCGGGACGGTGCTATCAGCGGTACCCGCCGTATGAGAGCAGAGCATAACAGCGGTGAATAGCTCGCCAGTGGGGCAAACACACTAGCATACATGTCCAGACCGGCTACGTGACTGAAGCACAAAGAAACTCGGATTATAACACTCACAGAGGGAGTGTGACTTTCTTCTCTGCTCAGGTAGACATTACTCCACTGTATCTTTACAAAGCAAATAGTTGTACGCTGCTACATTAATGCTTTGAATTTCTAATTTAGCACATTTAAGTTATTCTACTGTATATTTCTCTGAGTTACCAGTGCGCTGCTGGTTACTACTTTAATCCTGGAGGGACATCTATGCAGGCCAGAGTAAAAGATGTGCCCCTAAAGCAGAGCTGTCAAATACAGGAAGTGGACAGTCAAAATGAACCAAGTGCCCACAACATTATGGAGGGGTCATTGGGATTTGTATTTTAGATTTGTTCTTAATTTCCCTAGACCATAGTTTGTTTTTGTGTTTGTTTTATAACAACAATATTTATATGGATTGACAAATTGTCCTGTTTTCTTGTATATGTAGTTTAGTTGGTAGTGTTTGTCTTTGTCTTCAACATTATATATAAGTTCTCCTTTGTGGTCAGTTTATGATTTTAGTTTAGATCTGTTTAGTTCATCCCTTTTTTGGGCCCAGAATTTTGTTTACGTATTTTGTCTTTTTTTTTCAGCCCAGATTATACCTTGAGATAACCATAAATGAGCAAAATGTTGGCTTTTTTAATGATTTAGCCACTACAATAGTTTTTATTTTCTTCCTTTTTTCATTGTTGTTTGTTATTTTTGAGTGCCTGGTTTTCCTTCCTGTTTACCCTGTTTTCTCTCCATTTTGTAAGAGCACCTGACACAATTTTGATCTATGGTTGAGTACACAAAGCAAGCAGTCTCTTTTTCCAACCATCTATATGCCTTTAAACGGTTGCACTGAAGATAATTTGCTGTATCAAACCAATCAAAAATGCATTTTTAAACTTGGCATGTCACTATTTTATATAGTGGGTCTTTATGATATCAATATTGGATCAAAACAAGACGTAATCAATGGACACACTTCATAGTTTTCTCCAATACTACAAAAGTATGACCATCCTAAAATGGGCAGCTATACATCCACTTCGATCGCAGTTACAATCCTATTTGAAAAGTCGAAAGAAAAATAGGCAGATGGTTTCCATGGAACTAATCTTGAGAATAAAACATCCAGGAGCCTTTCTGCGGCACAATAAAACCGACAATGTATTCTTATTCTAACTCGAGCCTATTGACTCTGGCCCCAGCAGCCTGCTGATTCAAGTCTCTCGCCAAGCAGGAAAAATCTGGGTGGATACAGAGAATGAGTAATTCTTTCTCTCTCCCTCAACAACAAAGCGGCTGTTTACCCACAGTGGAGCTGCTCTGTGTAACACAAGGAGACCGCTCGCCGTGAGCAGCTGCCAGGTAAGCATGTCTGTAACTGTGTGACACAGCGCCATGCTGAAAATGGTTCTTGGCACATGCTGGAAAACGTATCCCTGGATGAACCGATGCCTCGTGAAAGAACAACCAATCCTCTTATTACACTGCATATTATAAATGGAGTCAATACAAGTTTCCCCCACACATTTCCATGTTCACTGTGTAACAAGCTCTAGGGTAAATACGGGTCAGGAGTTGAAGAGAAATTAAATGGTGCATTTCACCCCAGTGATTTTTCACACGTCTGCATTCAACTGCTTGTTTAATTAGCTCCAAACCAGAAAAAACTAGACTTCCACTCCTCTGAGTGATAATTGTAATAAGTGCCATAATTATATGTTGCTTCCGAACATTGGCACAGTTTGGTACACCGACACTTGAGACAAAGCATAAAATAAAAAAAGGTGTTTTTGTTTTTTAAAACCTATACCAATTTTCTTTCCCCACATAAAAATGATCTGTCTGAACCGACATCACTGGGAATAAAAGCCTGTGAATTGTCCTCCACCCCAAAGTAGTTTGCTATATGAGAAACAAACAAGGTGATGTGTAAATATTTCATGGGGTGTAGTGAGACAGGTTTCAGCTTCTGTGGCACATTAATAAATCATGGGAAAGATAGAGAAAGGGAGACACGGAGATAGCATATATTTGCATGTGAATGTGTAGAGGTGTGTTCAGCGTGCATAGTGTGTGTGTGTGTGTGTGTGTGTGTGTGTGTGTGTGTGTGTGTGTGTGTGTGTGTGTGTGTGTGTGTGTGTGTGTGTGTGTGAATACAATAAAAGTGAATAAAAGGGTGTAGGAATAGCCATTGGATTTAAAAGTGGGATCTTAAACCAGATTAAGTTAATGCAGGATCTGAGAGGCCTGAAATAACAATAACATACTACCTGTGAGAGAGAATCCATAAGTAAAAATAATATGTAGTCTTTATTTCAGTGAAAAATAGTAGCCTTTGTCTATATGGGAACAACCCACAACCCACAACCCTTAGAAACACAATCACAGCTAACATTTTGTTTGCAGTCTTAACAAAGTTGCACAATAAACCGCCAGAGCTGTGTCACGGTGCTCAAAGCCTAGGGGTGTGTACCTGGCCCGGGCAGATTCCACCTGAGTCTCAGCCCTCATTAACACTGAGGAAAAAACTAAATAACACTCCTAAACCTAAAGCTGCATTCACAATGTCGTCTCTGTCGTAGGATACACCCAAGAGTGAGCCTTTATATGTTTTCATTTTAAACCGTACGTTACTAAATATTAATTAGGAGCAGGGACAGGTTACCACACAGAGGCGGCGGAGCTCTGAAAGGCTTTATTCCGCTTGAGGGCTTTCGCCGCTGCTATTTAACCGGTTTATTCCCGAGACAACCGAGAAAGCAAGAAGCACTAATCATGGTAAGCGCTCTCTCTCTCTCTGTGTGTCTCTGCTTGTGTTTAAAAAAAAAAAGTGAACTGACGGCTCGTGGGCCTTTCGGTCGATAGACTTTGGGTCCATTGTTTGTTTTGGTGTTAGGGAGCTTGAAACCTGTTCGACCTCCACCAGGCTCGCGTGCATGAGCTCAGGCTGTCAAGCAGCTTTTCAAATTAAATTAATGAGTGAAATATTATATCTGTAACGGCAATTTCATATGTCAACACTTGTCGGGATATACCTCGTAACATATGTGTTATGCAAACATTAATGACCTGTAATGACAAAACCGTTAAATGTCTAAAATGATGAGTTTGTTTTAATCCAATAAATACCAGAGCCCCTCCCACACCTAAGGCAGTCCGTGTTGACACATTGAAAAGTGAAAAAAGAGTAAGCCTGAATTAAAAATGTTGCCATGTAACGATTGCTATGTTTGATTAAAAATGCAAAAAGTCGCGATAAAACAACAAAGCTGCAGAAAAAGTATTTTAAGGGTTAAATTCCTCGACCAAGCAACTTGGAAACACTGAGTTGAGCCCGCCAAATGAAACAAGAGCGCGCAGGTTTGGAGAGCCGAAAACCGAATTCAACAGGCCCTGAAAGCCACACAGTCAGTGCGTCATTTCCCCTGGAAAAGTTTGTTTGAACGTTGCCTCACGGTGCCTTCAACTGCTAGGATAAATGCAGGAACTTTTAGTTCTGGGCTGCTTCAGCAAAACTTTGGGACAGCAGTGTCACTTTAGTCTTAGAAACCAGAGTTATTGCATCTATTTCCAAACTGTAATGTTCACGCATGTTTATGTATCCATTATTAGACACAATAGGTGTATTTTGGACCACTTTGGAGAGTTATAATGCTGATTTTACTAAAACTCAAGTTCCATATGTTTGTACTTTATTAACCAACTTGGTCTTTTCTACAAGATGAAATGTGGACTCTTAGCCTGAGGTCTAGAAAGTGTCTCACATAATTGACAGCAAAGTGATACTTTGATACTTGAGGTGCAAAGCTGCAATGCGTCAACGTGTCTGTGGAAATAATTACAAGTATTAATCTTATTTCTACTTATCTATTATATTACATTAATTAAGTACCTCTTCTTGTCTTTCAATTAACAGACATGTTTTTCTAAAGTTGGGAGATGGCTTTATGATGTGTACTGATTCATCTCTTTTGTGGTCCACTTTTTATTCCCAAAAAACTACTTGATATTGAAAAGACAAACAAAAACACACAAAAAACACAGTTCTATGGGAAGTGTAAGAAATATTGGAAGTAATAAAAACACTTAATACATACATACATACATATACATATACATATATATATATATATATATATATATATATATATATATATAGTTTGTAGTAGAGTAAAAAAAAAAAAAAGCTTCTGAGATGTAGGCTGGAGTATAAGAATAAAGCTGCATGAATTGAAATACTCGAGTAAAGAACAATTACCTGGAATTTGTCCTTAAATGCTGTCGGCTATTGAGTAACTTGTGAAGTGAAAGTTACATTCTACCACCCCTAAAAGTATAGTGCTTTGAATGTGACTGGCTGAGAGTAGGAATATATGAATATTGCAGCCAATTATACAATACAAACCAGTCTAGCCAGACTAACACATTTAAACAAAATGTAACTGCGGTCAGGTTCACAGTCACACTGGTGTCAGACGTTGACGAGAAGCACGTGAAGGCAACGTTTTACCAGCGGGCTGCGTCATGCGCCGCTGGCGGAGCAGAACTTCCACAGCGACAAAACAGTCTGCCCAGTTGTGGATGCAAGGAGGACTAAACACAACATGTTCATCAGTTACACGAGCATCGAGTGCAGATCTTTTCAGTGAAAACTGACAACGGTTTACATTTTTAATAGGGCTGGGAAGTTTTCTTCTGTGTCTAATTAAGGGTGAGTTGAACTTGAAACTACTGCCAAAAGGACTTGCTCAGAGAGTTAATGATGGATCTACCACTTTGCTAAGGCATCTTTTTTTCTTTTTTTTTTGTGGGATAATTTTCTGCTTTTACACACTGCTATTGTTTAACCTGGGGGAATGATTTTGTTTTTGTTTTATGCTCTTTAGGAGTTTTTGTTCTAAACCCAAATCATGTTCACAGCCTACGTAAAGAATCTGAATGATATGGTATTTTCCACGGTAAGCTTACGGCTTATAAGAACTCCTGCATGTATTTGTTATGCTGAGAGATGCATGGCCACGCTAAACATATTTCTATGAACACACCTCTACTTATTTAAGCCTGCACTCCATGTCCTTTGTTCACTTTGGCAAGTTATCATATTTGCACTACCACGTGTAACTGCTGCCAGCTCATCTAAAGTTTGCGTATGTTCATTGGAAATATGCATGCTTATTAACTGACACTGCACATGGAGATATTAATGTGGGGTTATTATTCTCTGCTTTGATTTAGTCTGAGAGCCCCGAGGAGCAGCAGAGCACTGGGGTCTTGGGTCGTATCGGGAGCTGGCTCTCTCCATGGAGGGGAAAGGGTCCAACGAGTCCCACTGAAAGTGCCTCCCCGACTAGCGATCAGGCTCTTAAGTCAGAGGGAGAACAGGAGAGTGAAGAATCTGTGAGACTCCGGGCAAGGACACAAGAGGGGGAGGAGGAGAAGGACCAGAGCTCCAATCCCAATCCATTCGGTCTCTCCAGAGACATTTTCCCTTGTGAAGAGGAGGACGCCACACAGTCTGCCCACAGAGGCGGCTCTGTTGTGAGCAGCACTGAAACAGCAGGAGGAGGTCCAAAGAAGGAGGAGTCTGTGGAGTGCAGGAAGAAGAGAGTCGGGCAGGGCAAGGAGAGGGAGGAGAGCAGCAACGGTACTTTCGCGAGCGGGAATTCTGAGACAAATGCCAGTCAGCTGACACATCTCTCTGACTCTTCTGAGCAGGGTGTGGTATTGGAATCTGACCGAGCCCACACCCAGCCTCAAGCCAGGAGACAAGTACAGGCAGGCAGGAGGCTCCATGTGTACCTGGAGGAGACCAGCGTGACTCACTGCGACCAGAACACCTGTGGTGGACAGGACGTTGTCCAAGTCACAAAAAAGAACCTCAACGTCCTCGCCAAAGCAAAGTCATCACCAAATTTTGATTTGAGCTCAAGTTCAACAAGTGCAGAGAACAAAAGGACAAATGTGAGTCCTGCTGTTGGGGCACAGAGTTATTTCAGTGCCCTTGTGGGGGTGTCACTGAAATCACACAAAGAGTCAGAGCCTGAACCTGAAGGACAAACAGAGGCCGACAGCATGGGGCGTAAAAACGCAGCCAGAAGGAAATTCAGGAAGAACTCTCAGGGAGAAGAAGGGAACAACCCTCAGGAACAAATGCCTCCCAGCGCCCAACCCGTCCCAGAGGGAATCCCTCCATCAGATAAGTCAGTGACCAGTCCTCAGGGCAAAAGTCCAACGACTCACATGGGAGAGGCATCTGTAAACTCCTCCTCCAAGCACAGTTCCACCTCTCAGACTTCACCTGAAGGAGCAGAGAATAAGACTTCCTGCCCCGATACAGCCAAGCTGTTGGACAATTTCCAGGACTCAAACTCAGACATTGCAGCCACTCCGGCATGTGCGGTTGATGTGGGCGCAAACATGGAGGATGACAGCAGTCTTTACAAAGTAGAGCGGAAGACAGAGACACCAGAGTCCAAACGCAGGAGTTTGAAGGTTTCTCGAAGTGAGGTGAAGCTTTTTACAAAAAATGTGCCTTTGAATTCAAAGCAAAATCCAGCCGGAGACACCGAGGAATTTAAAGCAGTGTTAAAAAATTGCCAAGATGAAGCAAAGGATAAGCCGAAAACAGAGATCGATGCCAGGTAAGTCTTCACCTTAATGTGACATGTTCAATACAGGCTGAGCGGTTTGTGAATGAATGAGAAAATGAATCATCAACTTTCCATAAACTGTAATGTATATCGAAAGGTTTTCAAATAACATTCTCTTGAAATGGCCTATTTATCCGGAGTAAAGGTTACACGGAGTGTACCTCCAACATTTCAGACATTTTAATCTACCTGTTTGTCTCACATAACATTGCTGTCGAAAGAATGTGCTGTGTGTGGAACAATGGTGTGAGTCATAACACAAAGTACAAGGTTGTTGCTGTAAAGTACAGACCAGGAAAAAATAAGATTTAATTGAATTGATTTAAAATGATTGGTCTGTTGCAGACAATTGGATGCACAATTAGGTTGTCGTGCAAGTTTGAGACATTGGTCAAAATCAAATGTGTAACATTTTGCAAAATATAAATCGTATGCTTTAATCCATAACCTCTTATCATACACAGACTACACAAACTGAAGAAAATCGACGAGGAGCCTAAGCCAGGTGCTGGCCGCATTGCAGATAAAATCAGCCTCTTTGAGCGCCCGGCAGCAGTTGTCAACAAGCGGACCTTCCAAAGTCCAAGGAGTGCTGATGTCTCTCCAGTCAGGAAAGCCACGACGATGCTGAACGCAGATTTAGAGTTGTTAGAAAAGAGGTCAAGATCAGCTGAACGTACCGGCACAGACAGGTCCGGCTCTGTATCGCCCAGTGGGAAGAAGCCGATGACCATCAAGGAGCGAGTGAGGAACTTCACAAAGGCATCTGAAACCGGGGACAGGCAGGCGCTGCCTCAAAAGCCAGACATGACAGGAATTTCTCAAAAAGCTTCCTCATCTGTTGTAGTTGCTGCATCAAAGTCATCAGATCTAGACAATCAGGGTAAACTGGATACTGAAAAGCAAATACAGCAAGCAAAGTCAGAGATAACATTAAAACCAGATGGACAAGATACCGCCGCTGTAGGGGTAAAGATTTCCATTCCTGAAGAACAACCAACGGACTCAAAAACAAACACCACAGTGGCCTCGAAAACAGCAGATCAGGGTATGAAACCGAACAGAGTTGAAACAAATGTTCCAGCTAAAGGTCCCGGTGATTCTGCAGAACTGACCGATAGCATTAGCCCACAGTCCAAAGGCCCTAGCAGAACAGGCTCCCGCTCAAAAAGAAGAAAAGGTAGAGATCCAACCAGTCCCATCAGCCCAAATAGTGAAAACAAACCGGATTACTCCACAAGTAAGCCAGAGCTCACTGCTATAAAACCACAACAGGTGGATGAGGCTGCTTCTGCCTCTAAACTACTCACAGAGAAAGTCTCATTACCATCTGATAAAGCCCAAGGAAATACAGATACCAGTCAGAAAGCATTTAAGAAGAAGCCAGAGGTGTTAGGAAAACCGAAGAAACTGTTGGATTCTTCATTTAAAAAGGAGAATGTTGACAAACCGGTAAACAGACAGGAGGGAATGCCTGAACCATCTGTCAACAAAGATGAACCTGATACTGCTGCTTGTAGCAGTGGAACTAAGACGCCTATTGACAAGGATCCCGTTATTTTACCCCAGAAAGACCAGAAGGCCGGGGGACACGGCCTCGTATTCACACAGAGGAGAGAAAAGGCCTCCAAGGACAGCAGAGACACTTCAGCCTCCTCCCCCTCACCGGCGCTTGAACGGCCTATTGAGAAGACTGGTTCGATGGAGCAAGAGCCGAAAATAGGTAAAGAATTGTCAGTGCAATCCGAGTCTACCGAGCCAAATAAAAAAAGCACAGGGCAAACACCGAAACGCCCAAACAAGGACATAGAACTGATAAATCAGGCTGAGAGTAAAGATGTGGGGAAATTGGAAAAGGTGGAGGGCGAAAAAACCAATCAGACTGAGAGGAAAAACAAAGAAAAAGCACAGCAGCTCCTGCATTCAGATATCATCATCACAAAGGCCAAGGTTTCAGAAAGCAGACAAGAGACAGAGTGGAGTACTGCGAGGGATGATGAAAGAAAAAATGCTGAAATAAAAGATGAGACACAGCCCGCTAAAGTCATAACAAAACCTGCAATAACCCACCCAAAACCAGCCTCTCCGTCCTCAGAAAAGAACAGTGCATCATCGGACCTGCCTGCTCCAAAACCAGGTGTCAGACACACAAAGGCTACGCATATAGAAAAAGCTGCTGTTTGTGCCGTCACTCAAACTAATGAGGCTGTGAGTGTGACCAAGACTGCAAAAGGGCCGTCAAAAGGAGAAAAGGCAGCAACTGTGCCTTCTGAGTTGCAAAGAAAGTCTACAGAAAGCCCCAGAACAGAGCCACAGCCGGTGGGGGTTGCAGCAAAACCGCAGCCTCATTCTTTATCCGTGGAAAAAACGGAGAATTCACCAGATGACTCATGTGCAATTGGAGCTAATGATGCTCAGTTCTCCAGCTCAAAGTCAATAACCAAAGCAATTACAGCTGCTGAGAAAGTGAGTGTAAAAGCCGCTGATGGCACTCCAGCGCTGACAACCGCACAGACTGATAATATGTCAGAGAAGGAATCGCATGATAAAAAGTCTTTTTCGGCCTCGAAATCTTTGAGCAGCAATGTAGCAAGGCGGGACGATTGGGAGAAAAGTTCAACTGTCAAATCAGTGCCCTCAGAAGTCTCAGGAGATATAACGAAACTAGCTCCGAGAACCCGACAGTGTGAGGAATCAAAAAATACAGGAAGTGCAAGTGATATCACTTCACTCAAGGGCGCAAAGGAAATAGCTCGGAGCCCCTCTGATGGCGCTGTGGAGAAGAAGGCTGAGAAAACATTCCATTCACTAATGAAGGAAGTTTCCCCTGTTGCTAATGGTGATATCTCCCCACATTCACAACTCCACACAGTCCAAAAGGAACCGGGCAAGAACAAACCAAGTCAAACTCCAAAAGCACCCACTTTTGCTAATATGCCGTTCCCAGACACAACCCAGCTTTCAAACATGAAGAAGCTACATTTTCCACAGGGACGGAGCAAAGACGATTCTGCAACAGGGCAAGACGCTCCCTCGAGCTGGCTGGATGTGGACTTCCCCAAACGGAAGCTCAAAGTCTCGCTGCCCAAACTGAGCAACTCTGGAAGTGAGAGCAATCTTCTGGACACTTCTGGTGAGCTAGATGACAATGATTTCATTGAGAAAATCAAGAAGCTCTGTGCACCGTTCTCCCTCCCGCCACGTAAACACAACCCACTCCGGCCACCTCAGCCGCCATTTGCCATGCCCGCCATCAGAGAGGCACGCTTTGAGAAGACGTTTGACCCCGATGAGTTCAAGTTTGGCTTGAGTAAGAAGAATCAGTTCAGTGTAGACACAAGCCCGAGCCTCTTGGCCTCCAAGTACCAGAGCAAGGAGACCAAATCCGGCCTGAAGCCTGCCAGGGCTAGTTTGTCAGACAGGAGCATGCTGCTCAGTATACTGGACCCTCACTCTCGCCTCAGGGACAACAGCCCTGTCAGCGAGGAGGAGGATGTCAAGGAAGAGAGAGATGACCAGATCAAGGTGAAGTCTCGCTTGGAGGGGAGCTGCGTCCTCAGCAGCCTCAACTCCTCCAACTTCAGAGGGAGGAGGAATGGAGTTCAAACGCAGGTAGAGGGCACCCACTCTGGGGATGTGTCACCCAGTGAAGCCCCCGAGCTAAGCCCTCCACCTGTAACCCAGCCACCCCTGCCAAGCCCAACTGCCAGCGCTCCTCTCAGAGACACACTGGGCCTGAGCAACAGAGAGAAAGCCCAGCCTGCAGAGGCTGTGGTCGGTGACTCAGGCCTTCCACTTCCCCTCTTTAATGACATCAAGCTGCCGGACTATTTGGAGAAGTACCTCCCCCGAGAGCCAGCGAAACCAGAGCGCAGCATACAAGGACAGGAGCGAGTCAGAACTGAGGTCAGTTTTTCTGATATTTTCACCAACTAGAAATGGTACGAATGTTAAAGTTGTTCTCATAGGACAGAGATTTCACAGGCAACATACATCTTGCAAACACAAGTTCAAGAAAGTAAAGTAACGAGGGCATACTCATAGAAGCATGTGCTCCGTTTTAGCAAAAACATCTTTGCGGTCCTTTTTTTCCTTCTATTTTTAAGTCGAGAAGCACAAGAATAACCTTCGTGCATACCTGATGGTTTTGGGTTTGTGCATCAGGTTATTGGAATGAAAGCTCCTTCCTCTGGAGGTGAGGCAGACCTGGCTGTGAAACCAGGTCGAGTGCTTCCTGATGCTGTGCCTCCATGTTTTCCTGAGATCCCTCCATTTGCACATCCTACACCACTCCGTGAGCTTAAGCAGCCTCCGGCTCTGCCACAGGCAAGACCAAGAAATAATGTAAGTGTGTGGCATACATACAGTTAAATGGTTACTAATAGTTTAGTATTATAAAATTACAAATAAAAGCTGCATATCTTTAGACTGCTTGCTGCACTGAGTTAGAAGCTCTATAGCCTTTTTTTTTTACTTTATTACTTTTTTATTTTATTTGCACTCTGGTATCATCATTAGTACAGCGGTCTTTTGTCTTGCTATTACTTAAAAATGTAACTAGCAACTAGTGATTAATGTGGTATGCTTTATTATACATTTGACATAATATCCTAATCATTTTCAAATAACTTCTTAGGAAGTGTACTGAAGAGAACTTTGTAATTTGGTACTAACTATAGGGGAAACATGCATTTTCTTGAAAGGAAAGCTCCAATTAAACTACATTTTTGATCATTGCACCATCATTTATGATTTTACATTTGTGTTCTCCATATATGTTGAGCTGCATGTTTGCCAGTGAGAAAATTTGACCTTTTTGTATGTTCAAATGCATACACAAATTACAAATCTGTAAAATCATTTACCATTTATAAATGTTGTTGATTAATCTACCAATCAATCAATAACTGTTTGGTCAGTAAAGTGTCAGAAAAGAGTGACAAATTCTTAGCATGATTTCTCAGTTGACATGAAAAAAAGACTTTCTAATCTTATTGTCTGAATATGGAGTATAAGGTTGACTGGACCGTAGAGCTTCTAGCTGGTTGCACATTAAACATGAGGATCCAAGAGCCCTTTAACCATTTTTTGAGGGAGGGGAATGGATGATATTTTCTGTACAATAAATAAACGTAAATAAATGTATTCCCATGCATAATCAAGAATAATAAAACAAAAGATGTGTAAATGAGCTAGCATTGATCAAAATTGTAATAAACTTTAGTAAATACCGGTTCACAAAACAATATATCATCTTCTGAAAGGAAGTCTAATACACAAAACAAATTAGGATTATAGTGAGTGTGTAGACTTAACTCAAAGGATATAAACAATAAGTCATCGAGAACAAATTGACAGACTCATTGCAAAGTTATTTGAACAGAACACATCCGGCCTTTATATAATCTCCCCAAGCAAATATTCGCAATTGTAAAGGGGATTAGTTCAATAATTAATCAATGATCATTGAATAATTCTTACCGACTTGATTTGTCAAGCTTTCTATGTACTGCTGCTTTTTTTTCTGTTTTACTTTGCTTCCAAACTTGCTTATTTTGCATGCTGTATTGAGCAACATCTTTTCCTGCTGGGTATACTTACCAGTGTGGTACATGAATAAACAGTGCCGTCTCCATGGACCCACTGTGTCCCTGGAAGTAAACTGAAAGGTCAGCACATTCAACAGGCTCCGAGCTGCAGCTCAAACCAATGCAGATGAGCTTTTATAGCATTTTAGAGATGTTTGCAATGGTATGTGGTATTTGTCGCTATAAAAATGATGTGTTTATGCATTCCAGATAACTGCCAAGGGATTTCACAAGCGGCCTGGAAAGGTACAGTATAGGCACCGCTTTGCCCAAATACAATAGAAACAAGATGGAGATGAACAGACCTAGCTCTGTTCTGTGAAAACATCTGCTTCTCATATGGTGTTCTTGGGGGTAAACAAAGTATTTAAAAAAACAGTCTCATGCAAATGCTCAGCTGGATGTGATTACAACCGTAAAGTTCAATGCTGCCAACGCAATGCAAATATTGTAGAATGTCATTAGTAGCACTGGTTTAATTCAGTCTAGCTCTGTTATGACTAAACTAAACAATAAACACTGCATTAGAAAGATCTCAGATTTTAAAGCAGATTTTATGAGGGCTTTTAAAGTGCTGCGTTATTGACGACTCCTCTCTCCAGAGCAGCTGGCATGTGTGAACTAAAATGTAACGTGTATGTTAAAGTGCATTTACATTAACAGCATGCTCTGGTGGTTTAAGTGATTGTGTGCCTTTTTGTGCTTTTCGGTTCGGATAACATAGATACACTTTTACTGTATAGCATAAAAGAGGATAGAAGGGAAGCACCACGCTATTAGGTCTTTGTCAGCGCTGTGTGACTCACAATTTCCTGTGATGGAGAAAGCATGCAATGCCATTTGCTTGTTTCTAACACTTCCCTTCATGTCTCCACAGATGGTGTTGTTTGAAAAACCTCAGTTCAGTGGCCAGGCGCATGAGATTTGCAGGGATGTAGCAGATGCTACTTCTCTGCAGCTCTCGTCTCTCATATCTGTGCAGGTTGTTCGAGGATGGTAAGCAGCTGCATTCAACCGGAACTTTTAGATGATGAAAAGAAAATGTGCACTGAAATGTAGGCCTAATAAGGGGTTTTAGGATGCCAGTGTGGCCTGTTAAGGCCCCTGAATGTCTCATTACTTTTAATGAAACATCAACATTGGGAGTTCTAACATAAAATCATATAGCTACACTTTTTACTTAAAGGAGCCCTTGGGGTTTACTTGTAAACAAACAGTTTATTTTTATATTCAGTGTTACTCTCCCACAAAAATATGCATATCCTTTAGTCCTGGCAATGGTTATTGGCTTGGCTTCCTTTTCATTTTGAAACCGGCATTGTTTACATGCATCTTCTTGTTCCCTGTCTTTGCTGGAGCATTGCTGTGTTTCTTGACCTGTTATCACCACCTTCAGATCAGTGGAAAAGTGTGCAACCATTGGCAGGAATTTGGACGCTTGCATTGCTCGTGTGTGCATGTTGCGTTCTCGCACTATAACAAACTGAACTGGGACCCCAAGTGTGCTCCATAACAGGATGAAAAAAAACCTTCACAGGGTTCCTTTAACATCCAAGGTAGATCTCTGTGTTGCTCTCCCAAAAATAGAAAAAGGGATAGTTACATAATTTTAATAATTTGCAGCTATGTCGTTATATGTCGTTATAATTATGTGGTCATTAGATTATGATCCTCCTACCAGCACATCTAAAGGTAACTAATTAACCAAACATATTGTGTGAGCTAAAACTGTATAAAAATCAAAGTGTAAAATCGACATAGTTCAGCTTAGGGGAATTATGTGCTGTGGTTGCCAGGCAACCAGCAGAGACCTCAGAAAATGACTGTGCCTGGCGAAGACTTTACTTTTTTTACACTTCAGTTTTTTCTTGCATCACACAAACGGGATATAATGTGGTAATTAGTGAGCTTAAGAGATGCTGGTATTTTACCTTTGAACAGAGCGAGGCTAGCTGTTTGCCCCCGTTTCCAGTCTTCATGCTAAGCTAAACTAGTGGTGGTGAGTGTAGCTGTAGCTTCATAATTATGGAACAGAGGAGGGAGTGGTGTTGATCGTTTCATCTAACGTATGGCAAGTAAAGCAAATATGTGTATTTTAAAATGTTAATGTTTTAGTCTAGTTATTCCTTTTTCTTTCCAACATTTAATTATCTAATGTTTGTTTTCACTACAGCTGGGTAATCTACGAGAAGCCTGACTTCCAGGGACGCTCCATCGCCTTGGAGGAGGGAGGCATTGAATTGGCAAATATGTGGGCAGAGCCAGGGCCGGAGACAGAACCACAGAACAACCCACCAATGCTCATTGGCTCAATTCGACTTGCTGTCTGTGTGAGTGCATCGGATATAGACTTCCACCCCATTGAGCCTTCAGCTTTTCAATATCTACAACACTGTCATCTCTGAAACAAAGATAATATGTGATACTGCCTTGATATTCAGGCCAGCCTCCTCGGTTACATTGCAGAGGAATTATTTAAGGACTGTGGGCCACTGCTGTTAATTGCTGTGTTTGCTTCCCCCTCTCTGCAGGATTACAGCCTCCCCCACATTGATCTGTTTACTGAACCGGAGGGCCACGGCAGACTAACACCGTATCACGATGACACCATAGAGACGGGCTCCTTTGGCGTCCCACTGAGCACTTCTTCCATCCAAGTGCACTCGGGGGTGTAAGTGTGGCTGTTAAAGAAAAAAAAAAACATTAAAATCTTTGCAATTGACCTTCTGGTAAAGTGTGCGTGACAAGTCGACAAAATATAATATTTAGCAAGTCACTTCTACATATTGTGATTATCTGGAGATTAGATTTGATTTGAAATGCGATACATTTAAGCACTAAAGAACGAGTGTGATTGCTTTGTAGCAGCAAAGCATAACGTGCAGCTAATGAGAAAACAGTTCTCTGCAATGTTGTTTGTATTACTAATGACTGGCAGGCAGACCCAGCAGAAATGTAAAGCTGTCTTTTTTATGGGATGTTCCCAGTGTTTGGCTTTGAAAAATAGCTGAGTGATAGTAATCATTACTGCGTTCCTCAGGATTTATCTTTTTCTTTGGTTTGACTCTCACTCGTTCTCATTCCTCTTCAGGAATGTCCGTCCTGCTGTTGCATGTTCAGAAATTGAGAGAGTAGGTGTGGGGGCACTTGTAAAGTGAAGAGGTGGAGACTAATTGGAAGGAAACAGACAAAGGTGTGGATAGAATTTGGCAAAGGGGAGAATGTTTTTCCACGTGAGAGGTGTAGGCATCAAGGACATGTTGTGCTCTGCCCACGAGGAAGTTAATGACAGTTAGATGTTTTGTCACACGGCTATTTGTGTCGATTGGTCGAAACCTGACATTTTGGAGAATGTTTCAACATTTCTCCTCATCTCAACGAAACTAATTTCTGTCAAATGGCAGTGAATTTTGCTTCGCACAAGTAGTCTTGTACTGTAACATGCAGCTAGCTCAGTTGAGTTCTCTGACTAAAATGACTCAGTGGCTCCTGCTATTATGGATATTTCAGTGCCATAAGTTTGGCATCAGTTCTTGGTATCACTTCCTCAACACTGAGTTTCGCTACATAATGGATCAAGAGGTAGGGGCATTTGTCAAAACAAAGGCTTCCCACAAAAAAGAGAATTGTAAAATAAAATGCTTTGATCTGAATCATACCACTCCCAAGATATTATATTCTTAAAGAAATTGCTTTTGTTCTCTGCTGTAGTCGGACTCATGTCTGAAATAAATATAAAATATCTAATTAAAACACTGCCCATACCTAATAATACCTAATGTACCAAGCAAAGTTGCGAGTCATACCTGTAGCTGCTGATGTGGAAAAACAGTGAGTTTGTTCTCTTCAAGACAATTATGCCTTTCGTAAAAGCAACAAGCCATGCAAGGTCATCACTTCTTGCTTTTAAAACAACCACAAGGCATAATGTGGAGGGACCTTTTGACTTCATACTCAATAATCATGCAATGTGGTTGTCCCTTTTTCCTTCAGGTGGCTGGTGTTCAGTGACCCGGGGTTCCAAGGCATGGTAGCGGTTCTGGAGACAGGAGAGTACCCTGTTCCTGACACCTGGGGCTTCACGTCACCCTTTGTTGGATCTCTTAGACCACTTAAAATGGTTTGTTTTTCTGTCCAACAGCTCATGTACACTGCAGAGAAAAGGGGATGGGTGTGAGGCACAGTAGACAATCGAGTTCAAAAGCACAACTCTGAGGCAGGTGGCAGGCAAAGGTCTTTAGTAGTATATTCAGGCAGGGGTCAAAACCAGGAGATCAATCAAACAGGCGAACAAATCCGATAAGGGGCAGGCAAAATCCAAGGTAGGCAAAGACAGGCAAAAACGGGGTCAGGACAGGTAGACAGAAGTACAGGGATACACTGGAGAGTTTGGCACAAAGGACAAGACAATCTGGCAGAGGACACGTGCAAGTGAGGACGCCTAAATAGTGAGCTAATGAGGGAACGGGCTGCAGGTGAGATGGGTGTGAGGGCCAGGTGACGGTGATGAGGGGTAATCAGACGTGGGTGGCAGGATCTGGAATGACAGGAGAGTGGTTAGAACTGACAGACAGGATGAAAAAACACTTAATATGACGGGGAATCCGTGACAATGGGACATGTGAATTTGACAAAAAAAGTCAAAATATATATTTTCCTGCGAAATATCTCAACATTTATCAGATTGATTGAGAGACAATTTGGTACAAACGTTCATAATGTCCAGAGGATACATTTTAATATCCTGACTTTTTCCTTGGCATCACCAGGAAGTATATATTTATGGCTTGCATGAAATATCTTGACAACTGTTGATTGACATATTTGATACACATATCCATGTCCCCTTCAGGATGAATGCTAATGACTTTTCATATAGTGCCATCATTGGGTCAACATTTAAAATGTGTCCAATACTGGTGTATGATGAAATACCTGCAAAATTAATGAAACAATAACTTGTTTTGCTTGCCAAGACACTTGTACAAGTATAAGATACAAATATATTGTATTCTATTGATTTATTTAATCAATGTTTAATATAAATTACCAAATTTGTTTTTCACAGTGTACATTTAATTACAGAAGAAAAGGGTTGTTGATGATGGTGTTTCTGTTTTAGGGTGGTTTCAAAGTGGAGAATCCCAATGAAGTCAAGGTAAGACTGAAATATGTTCTGCTATTTACTTCACTTTTTCTATGTGCTTAATTGTCACAATGGGAGGCAGCAGGTGCTGTTATTATTATGATTTAATGATGAAAAATATACTTACTGATAAACTTACGGGACGCAGTTAAAAAACAGGTGCACTAAAACACTGGGAAAGTAACCATATTAATCCAGCTGGACCAGAACAAACAGACTAAAGGCACTAGGAGTTAATTAACTAATGAGCACAGGTTCAAACAGGCAGGTTCAAACAGGCAGGAAAAAAGACAAAGGCAGGAAGTAAAAACAAAAATGACAAATGAGAAGTGAACCTACCATATAAAACAGGAAGCAGACTAAACATAAATAAATAACACAAAACAAGGAAAAACACAACACACGGAAAAACCAGAAAACAAAACCTCTCGATAAATGACCACTAAAAACCAGACAGATAACCTAATAAAGGTCACTAAAAGAGTATAATGCCAGTTAGTCTTCCCAAAAAGTAACTGGACACAGAGCCAGACTGTTACATTATTGTTAATATAATGTCATTTTGAATCTGCAAATCATAAAGTAACCAAATGATACACTGTGTTTTTATTGCATATAGAAAACATGCTTTATAAAAGGCATGTTGGCAGTGTGCGTTGAATTCTTCATTTTTCTGTGAGTGTGGTTTTTATCTCAAATTAAGACAAAAAATGTATGTGATGTCAGTGAATTTACAGTATGTTTTGGCAGCGAACATTTTCAGATCTTAGAATTAAAGATAAATAGTATTTTATGTTTAGTAATATCATTCAACAATTGCAGAAGCTGAAGTGCAAAGGTTTCTAATATTGTGCTCACAAATGTTCAACAGACAAAGTATCCAATATGATTTTATTATGAGTTTATTATGCAAACCGCTATCCTGGATAAAATGTCATATTATAGATAAAATAACTCAATGAGGTGCATTTGAACTAAAATACAGCGAAAAGAAAGACATGAAAAAGGTAGGTAGTAGCAAGGACAGAGCTGAATTGACTAGCGGTTTATCTGTTCAATTATCTCAAGTTGAATGTAAGCCTTGCTCTTTCTGTGTTTCAGGCCTTGGTGTATGAGCAGCCTGGCCTTGAGGGCGCCTGTTGGGAAATCGACAGCGACATTTTCAGCTTTTGTGAAAGTGAAGGAGACATTGCTACTGATGGAGAAAACTTAGACTCAAGAAAACTGAAGTCTGTGGGTTCTTTAAAGATCATTGGAGGACTGTGAGTCTTCTACTGCGTCGTTCATTCTCTGTGCTTACACAGGATCAAGTTACGTGGTAATGTTGACGTGTTGAAGTATTTATTCAGGACTAACTTTGCTGCCAGAAGGTGATTATAAGGTTATGTGACGCAGTCACGATTTACAAATACAGCTCTAACCAGCAACGTGGGTGCACCTCTTTCCTTCCAGCTGGGTGGGCTACAGCGAGCCTGGGTTTGAGGGCCAGCAGTACATCCTGGAGGAAGGAGAGTACCTGGAATGCAGCGACTGGGGAGGCTCAGACCAGCTCGGGTCACTGCGACCAATCCTGGCTGTGAGTACCTTACTGGGCTGGCTCACTATTCACCTTTGTGTGACAAAATTTAACAGGCAAGACATCTGTATGAGACAAAAAATGGCTGTGGTCGGTCTAATGTTTAAATAATGGTTCGAACACCATGGGCTTGTGAAGGTCAGAATTTGTTAAAATTTTTTAAGGATTCTGTTTTCCCTCCAAAAATGTTTTGTCTATGTTCAGACTAAAATGTTCTACATAAACTGAGAGTAAGCAGGCAGGGAGACCTCTATTAAATACCAATTGAATTAAAAGCACAGTTTTTGTATAAATAATAAAACAGTGTGAACAAAAGTAAATAAAATGCAAGGAAATTAAGTTTTGTTTTTATGAAGCCGTGATAAGGGAATAAACTTCACATTATCAGCACTGCTGACTTTCAGTGTGGCGGATTTGACTCTTTGTATCAATTAGTTTGGCCACTGTTTATCTTCAATGTGGCATTAGCTAAATGAAACATGCAGTTCATGCTCTTAATAATATTATTTTTAATGTTTACCGATAACTTGACTCGTTTTGTTCCTAATTTCTACTTCCAAATGGGAAATTACCCAAAATGTTTTTAGAACCACTGTATATTGACTTTGACTATGCTCATGTATTATGTATCTTCTATATATATATATATATATATATATATATATATATATATATATATATATATATATATATTCATTAGATGCTTTTATTCCACAGGACTTTATGTCTCCACACCTCAAAATGTTTAGCGACAAAGATTTCGGTGAGCTGGGAGTCAACATTGACCTCACAGTGCCCGTCATCGACATGGACGGCACAGGCTATGGCGTGAAGACGCAGTCGATTGACGTCATCAATGGCGTGTAAGTGTCCGGCATTGTACTTCTCCTTGTAACTTTCACTGCTGTGTGAGCGGTAATGGGGAATTAAAGGTTGGACAGTTTGCAGGAATTACTGTTTACCCTGCGAAAGCAAACATGCATAAAATATGCCTCTGATTATTGGAGGCCCTGAGCTGTTGGCATTTTTCTACAGATGACAACTTACAAGACAGTGCAGACGCATTCCTACGCTTCAACTTGATAATTACTTCAGGCTACAGTCCCATTGAGTTCTTGCGCGGTCTGGTTGCCGTTTTCTTCGTAGTGGGAAGGCTGTGTTGCCGCCCATGTTGACAGGTCGAGACAGATTACCTTGCTCACTAATGTTTAGTCTGCCACACCTTACTTCCTGTCAATGTAAATCGGCATTGGAGCATGCTGCCTTCCACCCTGGGAATATTTGGATGGTGCTTTATCTCCTCGTCTGTATTATCATAGCACATACTGTTTAAAAAGCAGAAGATCCAATTAGTGGCTGTGTTCCCGAGTTGTTTCTCTTTCTGTTTTTTTTTTTTATACAATGATCAGCTGAAAAAAAATGCAGAAGTAAACTAAACCAGAAGCAAATCAGAATGAATCATTTCTCAAATCAGAATAATGAAATGCAGAACATGCGCATCGTTGCTACCCAAGGGAGAGGCTAACAAAATGGTGAACAATGTGGACTGTAACATTTTGTCCTTCCTTAGGAGGCAGGACTCTTGCAACGCTGAAGGGTTATTCTTGCTGTGCTGCTAGACTGTTATTAGATTGCACAGCCTCGCCCATGTCGTGCTGCCGCCCTTCTGAGTCTCTGATTGGCTCAGTGTGTTATTTTAGCGTTGCTGAGATGGACTTGTTTTGTAGTGTGGTGGCACACACAAGCCCACAAATGCAGACGGACACAGAGCCCGTTTCCGCAACAACACACACTCGCACAGCTACCCCAGACATGCCCAATTTGCCAAGAGAGTACATACAGTGCATAGCTGCTGAGATACTATCATATGGGAGGCCATTATCTACTTAGACTTTGAGCTACAATTGTTGACATACATGATAAAGTAAAACATTTGAATTATGGTGGTTTATTTTGTATTGCAAGGCTGTGTGTTCTCTACTAATTAAGATATTTGAGAAAGGAGAAAACACCATTCTGAAACGCTAGTGCAAAAGAAAAGGGTAATTATGCTCCCTGTCCTTCTGTTTTCTCGCTCAGCTGGGTTGTGTTTGAGGAGCCGGGCTTTTGTGGTGAATGCTACCTTCTGGAGAAAGGCCTGTATGGAAGCCCAGAGGACTGGGGGGCGTCACAGCCCAGAGTCGCCTCAGCAATGCCCGTTGTGTTGGTAAGCGCAGTGACTCAGACAAAGTTATGAAATCTTGATGTTTACCACTGTCGCTAAGCGCTAACATTGCATGTGACCAGTCGCAAAACTTGTGACCAAAACGAAAGAATTAATATCGAGATAGCAGGAGTCTATTAGATGACAGACAATCCTTTATGAAGTAGATTATGTTTGCAAGCATGAGTCATGTGCAAAGCCAGAGTAAATTGTGCCGCGCAGAGGGGAAATTAATTGTCATAAGACTTAAGAATGAAAACATCATGAATCACAATGGTGAGTCATTGTGAAGCTTCTTTCATTTCAAACCAGATGAAGACAAACAGGCAGAGATTTAATGCAAAATGTTACACTTTTAAGTTAAGTGACTAGATGGATTAAAATGAAAATAATAAAGTATACAAGTTATCTTAAATTATAAAGCAAAGAGGTAATGGTACTTTTTGCACATTAGCCACTTTTGTGTGTGATTCAATGCATGTAAATGACTCACATTAAGCTTATGTTTCCTTTCAGGATGATTTTGAGAATGCAGCCAAGTTTAAGGTAAGCGATTGAAAAGGAGGAAATAACACATCTAATCTTGCTGAGATAGCGCTGGTCTTATCTGATGAAGTGTGTGAGAGGCTCAGAGTGGATGACTCAGACTGGTTGTCTTGCTGTGGGTGCTCCAGGTGCAGCTTTTCTCGGATCCAGGTTTTCAAGGCTCTGTTGTCCCTCTGGAGGACAGTGTGGCCTCGCTGATGGACTCTGTGGCCTCGTGCAAGGTTCTGGCTGGAAGGTGAGCAATACTGCACACAACAAAGACAAAATGCCACTCCCCCGTTATTTTGAGTTATGATGTATGTTGAATGGTGGGTACTTGAAAGTCTTTGCACCATCCTGGAAAAGCAGGAATAGGTTGTTTTGCATTTCCCAAAGGTGCTTTGACAATTTTTCTGACTTATTCAAATGTATTGCTCATATTAAAAACGTATCTCTGGAGATCTGCTACAGGCTGTCACTGCTCCACTTACAAATGGCCCACATTGCAGCAGCTTGTGCTATTTTGTGCATCTTGACATTTTTTATGCTGTGGGATTCATATTGATTTGAAATATTGTTTAGTCCTGTGCTAATGTGAAGCCTATTAATCCGTATAAGCATGAATAACCAAGCATAATAATCATATTATGACTCAATGTGTGCCAGAATTAACATCTGTTTCATACAAATAGTTTTAAAAATGTGGATTGTTTTTTTTCTTGTATCAATCAAGCGTTGTGTGTGTGTGTGTGTGTGTGTGTGTGTGTGTGTGTGTGTGTGTGTGTGTGTGTGTGTGTGTGTGTGTGTGTGTGTGTGTGTGTGTGTGTGTGTGTGTTTATGCAAATGTCAGCTGGCTGGCATTTGAGGGCCAGGACTTCACTGGCAGGATGTACGTGTTAGAAGTGGGGAACTACCCAGACCTGAGAGCAATGGGATGTGTCAACGTGAGATCCTCCATCCTGTCGCTACAGACTGTTGGCTTCGTAAGTTTATTTCCTCCTTTGTAATTAGAATGGGTGTTGATAATGATAATTATCAACACCCAGTGTATACACCCCCCATGTGTTAATTGTTCATATTAACAAAAACAACCCACAAATTAACCGACCACGTAGCCTCCCTATTTTAAACGACGCAAGGCAAATTATTAAATTAAACGCTAAATGAGTCACGACTGATGATCTACAACACAAGTGTCTTTTTAGAAGACAACATATCTGTTTCAGTTAACAGAAGGCAGAATTGCCATGAAGCATAAAAGTGTGAGAGTGGCCCGTCTCCAGGGAAACCTCAAGAATCCCTTTCATTTCAACCTGCACCCCCTGCAGCTCTCCGCCCACTCCGTTCCTTAACCCTCTGGTGTCTGAGGTCATTTTCTCGATTTTTACATAATTTCTTAAATTCACCTTTTTAAAGGCACTTGCATATGTAAAATTGGCAGAACAATCTCAGCTCTCTATATAATGAGGCACCATTGTCCTAAGGCACAAGTGTAAATAGATAATATAGCCCTAATGCTGAAAAATTGAAGCTTGATTTTTGAAATTCTTCAAATCTCTTGTGAAAACATAGCTTTGTACTTTCTTCGTCTCTCTCTCGCTCGGCAGGAGTTTTCACTGCCATCCATCACTCTGTTTGAGCGGTGTGGTCTGTGGGGTAAGAGGGTGGTCCTGACAGATGGATCAGTCAACCTTCAGCTGGCTGGAGGCTGCAGCAGAGTCCAATCTGTGCTCGTGGAAGGAGGCATGTGAGTACATTACAACTGCTGGGTGGTAACTCGTTCTGTAGGAACCCTCATGGTGTGAGTTTGGCAAGTTATTGCGCAACAGCCTGTTTCTACTGTGCTGTCAAAGCCATTGTCTCTGCTGTATTCTTCATTTGTTCACTCATGCATCCTTCAGGGCCAATTGTTGATTCTGCTATTTAAAAGTTAACAACTGCCAAGTCGACGTGTCAAATATTTTTTTAAGCTTAGTCCACTGCGTGTGTCAAACCACACCCATGTAGTGTGCCACTACTGCAACAATAACTCAAAGAGTTAGGTGAAATATCAACAGACAACGCAAGGTACTTGAATTTAAAGATGAAGGATTTGGAGATAATAAAAGAAGCAACGTTGAGTTTCTTTTGAATTGGCAATGGTTATCTTTGCAAGAACAGTATACACTGTAATCCAGGTGTGATATTCAGGTAGTAAAGATGGCCTCCTGGAGTTATAGGTAGCAGTTTGGGCCTGTATGCTCAGACATGCTGTTTTATAGAGTGCAGCACAAGCACATCTTATGGGTGGCAGTGCTGACAGATGGAGTGAGGATGGAAATCTGCTGCTGATGTGCGAGATTCAGACTCTCGGTGTGAACCAATGCTAAGGAAATAAAGAGCTCACAGTGCGCCAGAGCTGTCTCTGTAGTGGCACATTCCCTCTGCAGAGAGAGAGACGGGCACTCAGCCAAACAACAGGGCCATTGATATCCGAGTTAAAAGCAACATTTAGTGTAGCAGAAAAATTGGATGGCTGTGAAGCTCGGCACATTTGAGAAGATTACCTTTGGCACAGGGCTGCCTGGTAGAGATGAGGACTCAAAAATACAGTCAAAGAAGACTTTATTCCAGCATCAAAAGCCTGGGTTAATAACATCAAAACGATCAAAACCAATGTTTGGATTTATGTTTTTCATTTTACCTTTTTGAAACCAAGATGTTACATAAACCAACATCCACAGAAGGAAGAAGACTGAACTGAGAAAAGTTGAGCAGGTGGTGTTGGTTCATAGTAGCTGCCAAACATGTGAACATGTTTTTGTCTTTCTTTATCTCTAGGTGGGTTTTATATGAGGGAATCAACTACCGGGGTCCTCAGATTTTGCTGAAACCCGGCGAAGTGCCAGACTGGCGCAAGTGCAGCAGCTGGCAGAAAATTGGATCCCTTCGCCCTCTCATACAGGTATATCTTCACTCTCCACAATAGGCCCAGGGCTTTCAGTCCACGCATTAGAAAAGCCGTACACCACCAAAACAATTAAAATGCCATTAATTAGCACTGTGCACAGTACACGCTGCAAGCCTCTACAGCCTACTTATTGTTGACATTGTAATTATTGAGGCACAATCAAAAAGTTACTGTTCGGTGGAGAACATGATTTATTGCTTTCAAATTGATTCACCTTGAAGTTGGATATTTTCAGGTTGGTTTGCTCAATATAGCTTACTTTAAAATATTGTATATGTCTCTTTCAGGAAGTATGAACCCTCCTCACTGAGCAGAAGCTCTGAATCTATGTGATTGGTCTTGTGTGTTTTCTGAGTAGAAGCGAGTGCACTTCCGTTTGAGGAACAGACAGACGGGGCTCCTGATGTCAGTGACCGGCGATTTGGATGATGTCAAACTGTTGCGGGTCCAAGAAACAGAGGAGACTGATGGATTTGAACAGATCTGGTTCTACGATAATGGACATCTCCATTGCAAGGTACCGGTAATATAATTATACTACTCCAAAGTCTGACCTGTGAATAGTGCCATGAATGAGTCATGAGCCAGCTTTGAATAAAGCAGAGGTGATCAACGGGTACAAGCAGTGCTGCAGTCCAGACAATTTTAATCATTTCAAAAATCAATTCAAAAATCCAATCTGAATAATTTGAATTAAGATCGGGTCCAGGTCAGGTGGATTTTAGTACCACAACATAACCTCAGTCAATCTTCTATTGCTGAGGTTCAAATAAAAGGATAATCAACACTATTTTTGAAGCACAAACCTCCCACATCATACGAAACGCTGGTCCATTGCATCGGTAAAAGGTCAATGCCCATGTGAGGCGTCACGATTAAATAATAGATAGTATAACAGACAATAAATACATATTTATGTAACTCCTCTCTGTGTGTCCAGCTGCTGGAGGAGTGCTGCCTGAGTCCCAGTGGTAGCGTGACGATAGCCGGGAGCCGCGTCGGTCTCTCCCCAGAGCCAGACAACCAGGACAAACTCTGGAGCATCACCCCTGAGGGATTCATCCGCTACACCCCCACCGCCGATCTGGTCCTAGACGTCAAAGGTGAGTCAGCTGTATGGGGCATGACATGGACCTTTAAAACCTGTTGAGCCCACAATGTACAAATCAAGACAAAAACATGGTATGAATCCAATTTAAAAAAATAAAAAAAAACACACGTTAGGTGTCAAATTAAACATAGAAATCAGGGCTACAATAATATATAATCCCCATGTACAACCTCTAAACACAACTCAAACAATAAATAGGATTAGGGGTTAGGGTTATGGTGAGGGCTTAAAGGGCTACACAACACGACTTGTCTTTAATACTACAAGACATGATGACAGAGACGTATTTCCAGGTTTTATGATAAAACACTTCCATACACTTTCTGGTCAGGTTAAAGAAATTCTAACATCGGTCAATTTCAAATATCCTTATCCTTAGTTTGTTTTATATGCAAGATGCATTACTCATGACACTACTACTGTTACTTAGTTATAACTCATGTTCACACCAAGCCTGTACTACTAACAGCACTCTAGCAATAGTCACCTCCAATTATATTTGTGTTTATTGGAGTTCCACTTAAATTGAAAACTGTCTGTTTATGTCTGAGGGCTTTGTTTGCATCACTGTCAATTACTGACACCTTGTGGACTAAATCCTGCCAGTGTACAAACGATCCTCCTCTGCAGTAAGATGCATAGTATTGTGGATATTACGTATCATGATAATATTTTTACATGACATAAATGAAAAAATTTAATATTTTAACATTACCATATAATATTATGGAACATGAACTCATCCCAGCGTCAGTAAATAAAACCCAACCTTGAAAATAACACTTTTACCCCAAATTCTCTGTTTCAGGGGGCAATCACTACGACAAAAACCAAGTGATTCTAAATAAACTTGATCCAAATAACCTACAACAACAGTGGGATGTGGAGATTATATGAAACCATATGAGCTGCTGGACCCTTAATATTATATAATCAGAGGAACACCTCAACCAGAGGCTCCATCATGCAGCTGCAAGACAACTGCTCACGGGCGAGGTACGTCATTGGAAAGGCTCCTCTGCTGCAGGAGGACGACAAAACTCTCCAACGAGGAGGCCAACATGGAGAGCTGTGGATAAATCCGTAAGAATGTATTACTATCTAGAGCTGTCTGAATTTTAAATAAGTCATATTTTATACTTAACCAGTAATATATCCTCAGGCTTATTTCTTTGTCTTTTCATTGATTACGGTACATCTGTTCGCCTGATAATGTCAAACAGTGTTAAAACTTTTCCATATTTGTATGCAACATCATGTGTGAGATCGAACACACACGCACACACGCACGTTTTCAAGCTGCATGCAATACGAGGAAACAAACAATACAAGTTCCCATGACTCTTTTTTTCTTTGTTTAATCAAAATTATACATCACACAACTCTTGTTTTCAGAATAATAAACGTATTTTTGTCAATAAATGTGTTTAATACATTGTACACAACCTCGAGCAGCATTTCATTATTTGTTTTTGCCCAAATAATAAATGACTAACTTACTCACGCAATGTGAGATGCAACATAATGTTGGGAAAGATTCCCATGGTTACGACATGGTGGTTGTCAAACGACTCAACATGGACAAACGCAAAATAAACCTCCAACATGTTTTCGGTGTAGTTCTGCACGTCTGTTTTTCAGAAAAACAACTGTCCCCCGATTTATGATTTAATGAAACTTCTGTGGGAGGGTGTAGCATGGGCCAAGCATTCCATTCAATTTGGAGAGGCGTGGCCTCGTCGGAGGTCTTCGCTCTCAGTGTGCCCTCCTAGTTTATTATGAGACTCCTTACTGGATAGGTTGCAGCAATCAGAAAGCTACCAAAAGTCTGGTTGTAACAGCTGGGTCCTGACCTAAATGGCATTTATAAGTCCACGGCTGGTAATCATTCTAACTTCCCCATGACAGGAATGTTGGATAACTCTTGTGAAAACCTCCGGACAGTACAGGAAGAAATAAGCTTTACCAAAAGCAACAGTTGGCACGTTCCCATTACAAGCCCAGGTCACGCTTGTAGTCTGCTGCATCACAGCAGCACTTCTGCTCTCTTTGGTAAACAAGCCAGCAGCGGTCAAGAGTAGCCTTTTAAAAAGGTGAGAGGAATCACGGCTCAACACATACTCTGCCCACTGTCTCTAGTTTTGCTTGGCCGTTTCTTGTACTTCTCGCTCAGACTCTGCAGTCTCTGAGCGGCTGTTTCGCACCAACTCCTCTGGCTGTTGGTCATCCTCTTCAGCCACCCTGACTACGGTCTTCCCTCTGGCGTGGCCATCCTCCAACTTCTGAAAAGCCTGGGGCACCTGGGTAAATGGAAACTGGGCCTCCACTACTGGCAGGATCTGCAGTGAACAAGCAGAAAAATATCATGAATATGAGCTTAAAATCAATCAGGAAGCAAAGTCAGGAAACAATTAAGAGATCAGATTTAAACCATCAGCATATCAACCATGGGATGAATAGTATTCGGCTTTTGTTTTAATGGGCAGGGGAAATGGATGAGTGCACTGCTTCATGAGACAGCACTATTAGTGTAGACAGTTTGATTACATTTTTCTGTGACAACATATGCATATAACATTTATGGGATAAACTCCATGCAGTGAGTGCTCTAAACCAGACAAAATAATAATTTCTCCATCGACTGCTACTGGACCCAAATATAAAGGTGCATACTATAGATGTTTTGGGATGTCTGGGAAATTATAGTAATAATTTTGAATCAATTTAAACAAGCAAATATCCACAAGCTCCTACTGCTACATCATCTCTGCTCTCATAGCTGTAAATGTGATAAAGTGTGGGAGGGATAAGGAATGTGATGAGGCTGGACAATCCTCTGCTAGTCCCACAACACGCGAGTCCAGGCTTGTTATTCTGGTCAGCATCTCTCGTCGTTAACAATGAATGGGGAGCGCAAATTGCGTCACACTGGAAACCATCCACACTTCTGACTGAGAATAGGACCTGCAGACAGCATGTGTGTGTTTTTTGTGATGCCCATAGCTTCCCGCCACTGGTCTGAGTGTGCCGCTCGCTGTAAGCCCCGAGACAAAAGGACCGAGGTCCCACACGCTTTTTGCGAATGGCTGCTCAGCACTGTTTAAAAATCCATTCATCGTCTCCTGGCGCCTGACTCAATCGCCCAGAAGCTAAGCGTGCACAGCGGGAATGCGATGCTCACTCCTTAACAAAGCCCAGGGGAGCCTTGAATACCGGCATGTATGGAATCCCTGGTATGTTCATATTTAATATGCTGTATGATCTCCATCCCTGCATGGATTTCCTCATCAGGCTGTGATTGGTGTGAAAATGAGAGGATTTACATCGCCCCATTCTGTCAGCATAGGTCGTTCTGCATGACAAGTAGCATGTATGATATCAGTAATGAGGCAGTACAGTACCATCCCTGCATCCACCAGCTTGCTGACCTCGTCCAGGGCCGGCCCATCTGGCGCATAAAATCCCCACCGATAGAAGACTCCACTTGATATTATGTTCTAAGAGACAACAATTAAAAGTCAGGCAGGTGTTCACCTCACAGGGTATAAAAGAACAGAGTGGCTATATCTGGGTATACAAATATTGATGTAAATATGTGTCCTACTTTTCATGAAGAGTTTCATGACAAAGATACAAATGCAATGAGCTCACTACTGAAAGAGGAACATTTGTAGAAAGTCAAAATCTAAATATTTTGAGTCACAAAACAAAAGCCAAAATAGACACATTATATCCACAACCACATTGACTTGAAAATACCAAGAGTGAGAAGTACAAGCATGGATTACATGGAAGAAAAACTGATCAATACATATTGGCTGATAGACCAGTTACCTACCTGTAAAGTAGCAAGTTTTCCTCACTGAGATTTCACATATAATGATTACAATTATATTTTACGGTAACTGTTCAGTGTGTGTATGTGTGTATATATATATATATATATATATATATATATATATATATATATATATATATATATATATATATATATGGCATCCACCCACTGAAAACGGGTATTTTAGTTTTGCCAATTGAATTATGTTACAAGGAAAAACACACAATCCCAATAAAAGGTGCACCAGGAGGTATCTAAAACTAAATAGGAGAAGAAAAAAAGAAACCCCCATGTACTAATCTTAATATTCAACACTTGGCATGACTTTGCCACACCTCTTTAGCTTCTGGTGAATATATTCCGGCTTGCTTTAGAAAAAAGAAAAAAGAAAAAAGTCAGTGCTGACAAGAAGTTGAACACTAGAGGGCTCCGTTGTGCTGTGATGTCCCAGATGAAAAGGGCGTGCGGTCTAGAGCTGGGCAATGAGGGTGTGACTGATGTGGCTGAGCCCGACCAAACTGACCAGCTGGCTGCGACCGTGGACAAAGGGGCCCGGAGGGCTTGGCAAGAAACACACAAACACTGGTATTTGCTGGGTGGAGATAGCCAGCTACGTTCTGCACAAACACCAAATACTGCTGGTTCAGCAGCAAACACATGCATGCACACACATCGCATCTAGAACGCCCACACTCACAGTCCCGTCCTCACAAATCCAACACTGCCAGCCGTGCTGTCACCGATGCCCAGAACAACTTGACTCAGTCCCTCGAGCAGTTCCACCCTGTCCTCGCCTATTCACCCACGACCCTCGTCACACATGCATGCCACTAACAGAGCAATAACCTAAACAAAAGCCTACATGCAACAACACAGGGCTAACACACCTATGCAGGGACTGAAACCCTTAATGGTGGAAATCCCTTTTCTGCTGCACAGTCAGATTAATTAAACCCTGCAGGGTGTATTTCTACAGCTCAAGCATAAACCTTTACAAAGAGAAAATATGCATTGAAGTCAAGTTATAACAGGATTGTTCCTTCCCCAGTTCTACTGAACTTCATTTCATCTGATCAACCGAATAGAAATAAATGTAAAACCTCCGGCTGGAACAGGTTATGGGTAACCAGGTTATAACAGGTTACCCATTATGCAACATTGTCTTTCCAAGCCACTGATGATTAAGTATTTCATTTCAGTTTGGGTGCACCTTTGGTCCACGCCCATGCTGATGGCTTCATGAAAAACAGGACAGTAAAGGTTGTTAGCAGCATCATCAACATCAGCTCTGTTTGAATGCGTGTTGAAATTGAACGTTTGTTTTGCTTATCTTACCTGTGTGACCTTGCTGTGCAGGGAGCATCCAGCTTGTAACATCCCGTCCAGCAGGCCCAGGGAATCGGTGTTGAGGAGTAAAGGTGTCACCAGCGTGACGTACTTTGCCCCAGACCAGGGCTTCAGCAGGCCCACCGCCCACTGCTCCGTTTCCCCGCCCACGTTGTCCAAGATCACGTCAAACCTGGCAGTAAAAACACAGACTGTTTAAAATACCAAAAATAAGCACTTCACAGTAGGTTAGTTGTTATAAGAGCATTGCATGTGTAATCATCTCAGGTCAGTAGCCTCCTTATTGCTGGAGGATTTCCCTAATGGATAAGAGTGTTTTGTCGTCGAGCAAAAGCCAGGATTGACCAGTTTTGTTTCAGGGAGGGGACGAGGAGGTGGACCTCCATCCACTGAGACCTTGAGCCCTGGTTTCCATGGAAACTACATAGCCAGTCAGGGAGCTGTTGTGCCATGATGACAGGGAGATGTTTACCACATTCAGGGTGTGTTTAAAAGGAGAGAAAGGAACACAATTGTCGCAGTCCTGGAGGATTTCTTCTCATTACCACCTTTACTGAACTGGCACTGACTATAATGATACGTCTGTAGTAAACTTGGAGCTAGTCAAGAACATTCTGCTCCGATGTCGCCACATAATACATTTAAAAAAAAAATATATATGTCATGGCAACAACACATACTTCTCCATCATTTCTAGCTGTTCAAGCGAATCTCCTGCAGTGTAGTCCACGACCTCATCGGCCCCCAGCCCTCTAACGAGGCCTTTGGCGTTCTGTGAGCAGGTAACAGTTACGTGGGCACCCCAGGCCTTCAATAACTAGTGGCACACAGAGGAGAAAAATTAAATATACACACAGACACAGCAAGTGGCCTTGCTAGCATACAGCGTTTCAAAGAGGTCAAACATATGCGTCAGTACAGCGAGAGGAAAATACACTCTCCCTTACCTGAATAGAAAATGTTCCAACGCCTCCCGATCCTCCAGTGATCAAAACTCTAAGAGGAAAAAAAAATAAAGAAACAGCAACCAGAGGGTCATTCAATTACTGTGTGACTCATTTAAACAACGCTACTTCAAGCAGAGGAACACTGGAGGTAAAAGGAAAGATTTTCACAGTCTACGGGTTGAAAGGCAGGATCTAAAACCCTTTTGATGCCAATTAGAATGAAACAGAAGACCAACCCCACCACTAAAATGAATGTGACAAAAAATGTGTCTCGTCAAAAGTATAGTTCTGCATGACTGGACTGATTTAACAAAAAAAGAGCTCATCTGGAAACGCCAAGACTTTAAAAGAATTCATTCAAGGTTTGATGGCCTTTTGTAATAGTTCCCAGAGACTTCTTCTCTTCCCCGATGTTGTGATTCACACGTCTAATGTTCTAACTTCTGTGTATAAATGGTGATGGGGTTCAATAAAAGGTTACAGTATCCAGTATCTGGACACAATCAGGCTGGTGCTTGCCTTTTATTTGAAGAGCTGTCTCTGCAAAGACCACCTGCATTGACAAGAGCAGACAGAGCCGTGTTGGCTACATAGGGGATCGATGCTGCCTCTGTGTGACTCAATAATTTTGGTTTATGGGAAACCTGCAAAAACAGTCAGGAGTTAGAAATAAATCAACATATCAACAATATTTTTCAATTAACAATTTAAAAGCTCAGTCTATTCATCAGATCGACTGTGAGGGCAGCTCGCTATTAGTTGCTGAATAAAACAGAGGGCAATTTGTGTCTCTATAATTGGTGCCACAGTGGCTCCTGCACCCAAACCAACTTAATCCTGATTAGCTCTTACACTGTAGGATTACATAACAGGGTGCACTTTGTCCAGACTTCGTTTGCTATTCATACAAGAGCTCTTAATCAACTCTTTTCATTTGTTTGAAAACATACGGGCAGGAAAGTTGATTTAAATCAGTCAATTGATGATGAAAAGCAATAACTTCTAACTCTTCAACCTCTGTGGCTCACCTCAAACTCTGTTAGAGTCACAAATTCTGCCAAACTGCCTTGTTTCCATGGGGGAACAGCAGCCCACACCTGGAACACAAATATGACATTTAACATGCTGGACACGACTCAATTTAACCACCTACACTTATTTATTTAACCTCATTAATTGGCTATTAAGCTCTTACTCAGCAGATCTCCTCTCATAATGCGTTTTCCAAAGACATTTTTAAACTGATGGAACAATACATCTAGAATACTGTCTGGTGATTTGTTTTAACAGTATATTGTTCTATTATTTAATTACATTCACTTTAAGTTGAATTTGCATAATCACATTTGTATCTGCAGGAAGACAGTAATGTGGAAATGTGGGAGGCAGCACAGTAGCGGTAGCAGATATTATTATATTCATGTGATGACCAAGCAGAAAAATCGTAATCTTTCTTCCAGGAAAATGTCTGTGGATGAATTGACTATGAAGTTGCAGGCAATGCGATGACAATTGTTCAAAGTCAACAATAAAAATCATTACTACAGTAGCCATTTATTTTAAAACTAATATCTTTGGGTGCGTTAAATCAGTGGTACCTAACCTTTTTGACTTGTGACACCTCATAATTGAGCAATGTCTACTTATGACCTCGTCACTGGTTCCATTATGTCAATGGGTTATGAACAGGTCGACAGTTTCTTTTTTCTTTCTGAGAAAAAAAAAGGATAATAATACAAACAAAATAATGTTGTATAATAGAACTTGTGTTCCTAACCTGTTGATCATCCTGCCCCAGGATGTCAGGACCTCAGGTTGTGAACCACTGTATTAAAACAGTGTGGACAGATTTGCAAATCAATGAGCCGAACAGCTTTATGGCAATGTTGGATTTTATATGACGCTTGCATCAAGATGATGAAGAACTTGGTTCCTTGATTACTCAATTTGCTGGATGAACCACAAAAAATACATTGGTTTCTGGTTATCTTGTCAATAAATGCTTTCTCAATTGATTTTCCGAATAATCTAGTATATTGCAACATTGTCAAATTATGCAACATCATGCCCTCCTCTCTCTGAAATATAACACGGTCAGTATTGGATTTTCACACCTGGTCCTAACCATTTTATCTGTTTATGTAGTGTGTGCTGGAGTAAAGCATGCATTGATGTAAGATAGCATGCATGCATGTGTTCCTATGGTCATATTATGTAGGAAATAGAAACACATGCATATCATAATCTGTAACCCTCCCTCCCTCCCTCCCTCTTCCCATTGGTTTTTCTTGTCTGTGTAATAGCATGTCCTTTTATTGCCATACTGTCTTCCACGGCTAAATCAAATGATGATTACAGTTATTAAAGATAGGTGTGCAGTGCATCTTATACCTCATCTCCCGGAACAACATGTGTAACCTCAGATCCACAGTCCACCACGACACCAGACACGTCACGACCCAGAATCAGAGGGAACTCACTATCATTGTCCATCACAGACAATGGATGCCTTCTGAATTTAAGCAATTTAGCTCCATAACCACCTGAAAATGAAAAAGCATGCAGGTATATTAAAACAATTAACTACAAATCACAGATTATGTCATCATTGTGTTCACACACTTACCCCTCATAGATATATCAAGAGGGTTGAGACTAGCCGCATGGACTTTAATCAGCACCTCGCTGGGAGAGCTGACAGTGGGGACCAGGAGTTCCTCTGTGTACTTCAGGGCCCCGTTAGAGCCATACTGATCCATGACCCAGGCTGACATACAGCCATGCATCCTTGAAGGTGAGCTGCATATGTGCCTCCTGAGGCACACACTCCAGTATGCACTGGCTAATGTTTTGGTCGAGTCTGCTGCCTTCGTGTTGAACAAACACAGTAACCTGGTCGATGCCATAGCTCTGACAGAAACCATCAAGTCGTCCTTCACCAGATGTGCCTATAAAAGCCAGCTGTTGATGCAGGCAGTCTTTTGGAAGAGCACTTGTCACTAAGTTAGCTAGCTGGATGGCTAGGTAGCTACTCAGCTAATATTAGCACGTCGAGGTCGTCAGCGCTCAAAGCAAACGAAAAAAAAAAATACATAACGTTAATAGGTCGAATGAATAAGCGACAGCGCCTTTGGGCATGTGACGTGTATTATCCAGCGTCACATTAGGCGGAAATAAAAACCACTGTGACAAAACACAGCCGACAGCAAACCTCTCAAGGACTAAGCTAGCTAGATGGCTACATAACAAGCTAACCTTTCAACTCACAACGAGAGCCAATCAGAATCCTGGAGCTAAATATTCTGGCCAATAGAGTAAGAGAATTACGCTGACGAATATTATTATTATTATTATTATTATTGTTGTTGTTAATATTGTTGTTAATATTATTATTATTTCAACGCATGAGATAATGTTACCATAAATAAATACAAATGGATTCATTGAAGTATGGGCTTTTTGATAATATCACTTAAAATTAATCAAACTGTATTAAATATTATATGTAAAACCCTATACTTTCCATTTGTAAAGCCTAAACAATTTATGTTATTTATTTGTATTGTAAGTAGAAGAGACCTCTGGTGCATTGGTGTATTGAAATTAATCATAAATGCTTGTATTGTTTTGTGTTATAGTATTTTTTTTAAATAGCAATGCTATTAATAAGTAGGAATATCATATTTGATTACATAATAATATAATAAGCATACTAAAATATATGTTTTACAATGAAATGCAAACCAAAAACATAATCAAACCTAAACCCTAATAAACGAGAAATAATTGAATTGCACTAGCTCCATTAATTCTCAAACATAAAAAGCCATTATGTAGCAATAATAGTCTATTATCATAAAAATGCATGTGTACATGAAAAAATTATAACCCAATATACTTGAGAGGTCCACTCAACAGTAAAGTGACTACTGAGTGCTCCAACGGCTGGAGACAAATGGGTGGAATACATGCCAGTATAGCAAAGACTAATGGACGGAGATCAGCAAAGAAAAACAGAGGCAAATGCAAAAAAACTATTATCTGTGTATGTCCAAGCAATACACAGGGTGTTGCATGCGTTGGGTTCGTTAATGTTTACATGATGCTTCACAATTAAAACATGGCATTAGTGTATTATGTCTTAAAGATTGATTTACATAGACGACTTACATACAGCTTATCTCTGTTACCTTTTAAATCTTAAACTGAAACTTACTTCACTTTAAGATGGTTACCATTCACATTGAAAGTGGGCTGACAGCAAAACAGCGGCCCTGTTGTTGATCATTATAGATCACTTCTTCAAAAGCTACAAGGCCTCCCATTAGGAGTTCTCATGAGGCATGAAAAGCAAGACAAAGAAGCAACTCAGTTACCTCATGTTATCCTAATTATAGGCTGGTGAAATAATAAAATCAAATAAATCACACTTGTGATGCAAATGACAATCTGCAAGAAGGGAGAGAGGTGAGAAAAGAAAGAGAACGTGGGGACTGTGTGATCATGATTCAGCATGAAACCAGGCAACAAACAGTGCTGCCATTATGATCACAACTCCCAGGGGAAAGAGGGCACACTGAAAATTGGGTGCTTTGTCCATGCTGGTTCATTACAGCGGGTCTGTCTAATTAATTATACTCCTGGCTGCTGCTCCAAAACCCTCTATGTTACTGTGATTAGAGGATGTCATCTTTCAAGCAGTACACTGACTAAAATAACCACGATTGAAAATGTCTTGTTGACCAGCTTACCAAGACAAGAATGGGAACAGACTATGAAAAATTGTTTTTTTAAAAGGGTCATTCTTTCCCAGAAAACACCATGTCTTGCTTTTCTAGGCCTCCCTGCCATCTTGGGACCTGTGGCCCAAATCACATGGCAGCTCTAAAAACATCTATCTTTGATCTAATTCAGTATAGTGGTCATGTAGACAGGGCAGTGTAATCTGACAAGGAGACTTTACCTACCCCTCCGGTCATCCTGTGCAAGGAATACATCAAATATATCATAGCAAAGTGATGCATTCGCATCTTTCTCACTTGTTGTTCCATGCATTCATTTGTATTGCATCCTTCTTCCTTTAAGGTCAAGCAAACCAATTAGCAGTCAAGTCTTTAGATGCTTGGCACACCACATCTTAACAGTGAGCCTGCGGTGAGGTTGAGCCTGAATGGCCACTCACTGCTTGTATAATGATCACACAAGCCTTGTTTATAACATACAACTTCTTCTGAGCCATGACAGAGAGAAGGAGAGGGCGACTGAGCAGCTCTCATTTGCTGGGCTCTGAGATTATATTTTTAGAATGAACGATTGGTTTCTCTCCTTGGTAACTGCCCCATTTTTCTTGAATAGGTCAGACACAAGTACAGTGGATACTGACTGTGGTGTAGAGACATCTTGAGGAAACCCAAATGCATATGCTTCTTTATCTATGTCATAACTCTTGGTTTCCCTTGATATAAAAGGTGTAAAAGGAACTGCTTATGAGATGAACTCATCCTCTTTGTGTGAGAAGAATATGTGTTTAATGAGGTAGACCTGCAGGAGACACAGGGGAGCCACACAATTAGCATTAGAGTTGATATGTGTATAGTGGCCATATGCTGTGCAATGTAACTGAATGGTGTTGCTGGTGTATCCCTCTGAGGCACATCAGTGAGCATGCATTTACAACAGGGGTTAAACCACACACCTGGAGCATACAGGCTGGTTATCCCGCTGTAGGACTCAGATGAATATACAACTCAAATGTTCACCAGGACCTGGGAAATGGCACACCTGCAGCCATCAATAATGTTATTACACACCACGCCCCCAGGAACATCGTCATGTGCCAAAGTCAAAATGGCAGGTAATGTAATGAAGGCTACTGATGCCCATACGTTTACAAATATATTATCATTCTAATAGAAACACCTGTACTCAGTGCTCAAAGTGGGCCGGTACTTACCAGAACACAGTACCGGCACTTCTACAGTTACGTAACGTGACTTTTTCTTTCTGCCGTCACTCTTTGGGCCCAGCAGCGCTTCATGAACCACATAAAAACAACGTGGCGATATGTTGTGGCCCCATACTTGACATCAAAGTTCAGTGTTAGTGCGGCCCACGTGTTTTTCTCACACGCACCTAATGCAAATGCCTCTAGCCTCATATGCAAAGAAAAAATATCTGTTTTAAAGGAATATAATCTCAAGCGTCATTACTCTAAACACAGAGAACAGTATGAGAAGTACCTGGGAGACGAGAGGAAAAAAACAAGCCACGCAGCTTCAGAAAGGACTCGCGCCTCAGCAAAGTCTTTTTCATAAAGTTATGTGGTGAGTGAGTTAATCGCCAAAGCAGGAAGGGAGAGGCACAAGGAAAACCAGACAGAAAACCTGACTGGACAATTTATGAGAGAATTGCCTCCATCCTTCCCTGAGCAGACAAAAGTGATCAGTCGGGTAATGTTTCTTTTTTGGAAGCATATATCTGTGAGAAACCTTTCTCGACTATGAACTTTAATAAATGCAAGTACAGGTCCAGGCTTAGTGATGCCTATCTTGAAGCTGTACTCAGGGTTTCTACTGTGACCTCGATCAGGGTTTCCACTGTGACCTCGATCAGGGTCAATGTGGCTCAGCTGTGTGAGCAGAAGCGCTGCCAGGTGTCTGGCAAGCAATAGAATAAAGAACAAATGTATTCAGGGATTGCATTTGTTGGTTCGGTGCAGTTTCTATAAGTTATTTTAAAACATGTAATATATTTGCACTGTTAAAAACTAAATGTATAGAAACTGCTGGTTGCCTTTTTTTGTTAAGTATGCCTAAAATATGTTATGAATGTAGAAGTAAATAAATAAGTAAACTTTCAAAAATATTGCGCTTTCTGTGTGGCCCTCCGATGAGATCACAATACCAGCGGTGGCCCCAAGCCAAATTGAGTTTGAGACCCCTGGTTTAGACGAGCATGGGGAAGGGGGAAGAGAGCGAGGTTGCTCTAAATTATCGATGCAATGTTCACATCTTTTTTTGGGAACTGTCATTTATACGTTTTGAAACATTATTTAAACGTTTTCTTAATCATTTTTACAGGGCAAACATTTTCAGAAGATTCAAATGTTCAGATCAAGGTTGTGATATTTTGTCTTAAAGCTTCTTGGGCTCCATCTACAGTTATTATGCATAGTTTTAAGTTGAAACCTTGAAATTGTCTTGAAGGAGGTCCCCCAAACTCAATATATTGTATTCACTGTAGAAATTCAGAATGTGTCTTTTTATCCTGCTGCAAAATACTGAATGTCCAAACATCCTGACTAGGGCACTGCTCCTAAAACCGAATGAATATCTCACACACCTCAGCTTTTCATGCATACCTGTTTGTCTGGTTCACTGGTGTGGATTCCAGCCTGTAGGCATCCTCTACTCTAGAGAGCGATATATATAGACTATAAATAACATGAGTATGAACACTATGAACAACATGTGGAAACACAAACATCACTTTAACCATATAATGTTTCATTAAAGATATTATTGGAGTGGTATAGGCCTACTATAAAAGGTGCTTAGCCCAAGGATAATAAATATGACAACAACATTACAACTAATTATGACTGAAACAGTAGGCTATAACCTGCTCAAAGAAAGAATAAATACATAGGAATAAGTATTGTAATAAGTAATGATCATACACTGTACACCCCGCCTACACATTTATATTACATACAGGATGTTCAGGGCTAATAAGCGTGTGGAAATTGTAGGTCCTGTGTACCTTCACTCTGTCCTCCTGTTTGGGCCTGCTGTTAGTTGTTAGGTGTGTGTGTGTGTGTGTGTGTGTGTGTGTGTGTGTGTGTGTGTGTGTGTGTGTGTGTGTGTGTGTGTGTGTGTGTGTGTGTGTGTGTGTGTGAGAGAGAAATAATAAAAACATGTTTATGTTTCACACCTTTTATTAATGTGATTACATATTTCATGAACACTTTGGGGATATTATCAGGTCATAGGCTGCCCATTAAAAAAACACAAGATGCAATATATAGTATGTTGTATTCGGACACACACACACACACACACACGCACATACACACACGTACACACACACCCTTGCAGTCGACAGCAGTGACACAGGAAACCAAATGTGCTCTGCTGTTCATCTCATAGATAGCATCTTATCTACAGGCTTCTTCCGCACTGCAAGGACAGCAGTAGAAATATAATGCACTGCTCAGTCTCTGTTTGTCCTGAGGATTAGGAGGAACTATACTGTATATGCTGGCGTCATGCTGAGTTATTGCTGTCATTTTAAAACGTTGGCTTACACACACACGCCTACACAAAAGATGAAAACTACTTAAATAAGTGGCAGGAGGATTGACAGAAACAAGTACTGTATGTGTGTATGTTCCCTAATGTTTAATATATTAAGATACTATTAACCCCTTTTCTCTATAGTTTATTGATTTTATTTTAGATTTCTTATATTTACAATTGTCAAATGTAGTAGAAAATAGGCACATACCGGTACTCTCACCAAGATGGTATCTGAATAGTTGGACAGGAACTACAAGACACGTCACCTGAATAAAATATACTTTGAGAATTAAAAAAAGCACACAGAACTTAAAACTTAAAAAAAAAGCTTATTTCTGCTTGTGCGCTCGTATAGTCAACATTTGATGGTCTGTAACTACTGACAGGATTATCACAATGAATTGTACTTATGGAAGTGAATGAAAACATATTCTATCACACACACCAAATTACATCAACACAAAGTGCTCAAGCTTTAATTTACACATTCATATATGCACACACAACACTCAGAGACATGAATACACAAAACGCGCATTTGTACTACTATTCTTAATGACCCACAATGACCAACATAAACACTACATGCAAACTCAACCCACGCTCTAATCCTAAATCTGATTGTTACTCTAACTCTAAAAACAAGCCTTAATTTAAAACCCATCTGAACAATTGAGAGCAAACGTAATGTCCTCGTTCTTACAATTAAAAACTGAAATTGGTCCGAGCAAAGATGTAGAAATGCACACAGACAGACACACTCATTGTATTACTTTTTTCATGTTCACATAAATAATAAATGCTAGAACATAAACAATGACTAAAACAAAGCTCCACTGTAAACTGTGGGATTTATTGTGTTTCTACTATTGTTCCACCAAGAGTGCAAACTTCAGGGTGTCCTAAAAATACAGCAAATGACAATAACTGCAGAGCTAACAGCTCCTCAGAGCCCTCATAGTTGGCATAACTACCATTTAGAAACCCTGACCGCCAATTCAGGGACATTACCCAGACTGCTGAAGATAAAAAACAAGTAGCATGCATTCCTTCACCAGCAGGCATAGAGCATAGCAGTTGATTCTTTATAACCATAGACAGGTAACACTTCCTGTACGGATTCAATTTAATCCAAACTGTTATTTTGACCAGATAAAATTGCACTTACACAAATACCACTAAACTTTCTCCACAGTCCAGGGTATCTTACACCTTTTTGGGCAGATGTCTGATAAATGAACCACATTCATTATACAAATGTCAGTGCCTGCTGGTGGAGTGTAGGAAGGAGAGAGGGCTGGGAGTCAAGCTGACAGGCTGCTAATGAGATAGCAGATAGTAGTGGGGTGAATGATATAATGAGGCACACTGTGGAATTGTGGGTGGTCATATTATAGCTTTTCTGTGGCAGTAAACCATCTCCATCTCCATCATTACATGTTTTCACCAGGTTTTCATTTTGAACAAGGGTGACCTTTATCATTTTCTTTCTTTTTTTAAGTTTTCACTCTTTGTCTGATAACCCTTTTGCTATTTAAATTCACTCATCATGTTTATTGTTCACAGTGCAGCAGTAGGTGTAGTATGTAAGGCCCTATCTGATATCAATTCAAGCTAAACAATGTTTGTTTTTGTAAGAGAAGAATAGATCATTGGAGACAAATGTTTTAAATATGATGTGTAACTCAATAGTGCTGTGTAAACTACGGAAAAACCTATTTGTGAAAAGCGCAATACATTCGCCGCCTGCCGCTTGTTGCCTGAGGAGATACAAAGAGAAAATACACCCAACCCGGGGTGATGGTAAACACAATCAAATTATTATTAGCCGGACCTTGCAGTGCACATGCTAAGTGAGTCTGAAGGGCTCAAGATAAATAAATAAAAATACTAGAGCAGTAGTCTCATCTGTCAAAAGATCCACTGAAGTCCACTAAATATACAACAAAATATGGTACGAACGAGGTCGTGAATGTTCAATATCAAAGAAGCAAGGTTTTGTGTGAAGTGAAAATCACCACTTCAATTAGCAGCAGCAGAGTCAGCAGCTCTTTTGCCAAAGTTTCCAGTTGGCCTCTGCTTTGGACGTTGTAGCTGTGGGACACATTCCTTTTGTTTCCTGTACAAGGGATGCCATTAACAGCTCAATTCCGATATCACGAGGTGGTGCAGCACTGAGTGAAAGTGATAATAATAATAATGAAGAAAAGAGGATGACCAGTACTCAGGATTAACATAATAAAATATATCTTTGACACAAATAAATCATCACTGTTATGACTTGCATAAAAACTGTGGTGTCCAAACATTGCTGCATATTTTGTGTCTGCACATTTTGCCAACATGACAGAAGTTTGAGCTTTGGTCACATTTTTATAATACAAAAATATGTGGTGGTCAGCAAGGTATGTTTTTTTCTGAGCTGCACTGAAACTCAAACAGCTTTTTGCTAAAATTGACACACATTGAATAATAACGTGGCAGATTTTGAGTTACTTCTAATGAGATCCCCTCAGAAATTCCGAGCAGGAAAACCAGTTTTAAGTGTGTGCAGCTTGTCAGTTGTTTCTGACAGGCGAGTGCAGCTTGTAGAAAAAAAAACATTGATTCTCTGTTGCCTCGTTGAGCAGATGGCACTGAGACACGCAGACTCTCTCTCACGCTTCAATGTATTCAACAGTCATTGTGCGCCGGATTAGTACATGTACACTGTAGGTTTCGGACGGGGCCTTCTTTCGACACAGAGTGGGCGGAAGCTATTCCCAGCTAACAGGTGCCATTACGTGGCTTCACGGGTTGTTCCAAAAGGTTAGCATGGTCTGTCCTAGATATGCAGTCAGTCAGATGAGAGCCGCTCTCAGAGGACACTCTGAGTTTGTCTGCAGACAGCAGGGACAGTAGTGCTGTAAATACAAGCTGATTTGCTAATGAAATCAGGTTAGCTCTGTGGACGCTCACTCATGTCGTGTTAAACAGGTCACACAAGGCACACAAAATAATGACGGCAGCGTAGATATTCATTTATGTTACCGGATTGCATGTGAAGTGAAGGCTGCACCGTTGAAACCCCACCCTGATCACACGGACACCATCCATAAATGCAAAGAGCAATCGCCCACAAATGCTCTCCGTCTGGGTCTGACTTATCGAGGGCACATTTACTCGGCAGCAGTTTACCAGGACGGGTGTCAAACATCTTTTCTAATGTTTGGTTTCCATGGCAACCGCAGCCTCCGGACATGAATCACTGAAACTGTAGACGGGATCAGAGGATCCATTTATGCACCTGATTGATGAGCTACATGGTATTAGTGAAAATGAGAGAAACCAAACAGCTTCATAGAGGTCTGCCTCCATCCATGCTAATCGATCCACTTTAGGTGTGTGTTGATCCAGCAAAGGAGAGCCCCTTTGAGGCTGAAAAGCAACAAGCTTCCCAACAGGGCAGAAACAATGTACCGCTGACCATCTGGCAGGAAGAACCTTTCAGCTGATTTACAGCCTTTTGTCTGCCTTTTCCTTCCTCTATTCTCGTCATTAAAGGCATAATGTTACTGAAACGTTCCTGTCCCCCTTTTGAAGATTCATTTACAATTGATTTAATTTGATATATTAGAGAAAGACAGGTTGAGGGTAATGTTTTCTGCTGTTTTGTTTTTCAAATGTCCATGTTGTGAACACAGCTTGGTTTCCGAGTAATTAGCTTTAATCAAATGAATATCCTCCAGGCATCAATGAGTCAACACAAAAACCGGACAACATGTAGCAACCGATTTTAAATTGTTAAAAGCTGCATTCAAACCTTTTAAAAAACAGTGGCCTTGTTTCATTAGAGTCTTTGCTCGGGCGCTGTTTGGCAGCTCAATCGATAAAAACAGAATTGAGGATCTCGGTGAAAGAAGCTCACTCTGGGGAGAGAAGAGCAGCAGAGTCTTTCAACGGAGGAGGTGAAGAAGGAATCCGCAGTTTGTGTCATCTCTGGTCAGGGAGGGGTCTGATGCTGCTGCAATAATGCAATTAAAATCTAATTTATGCCTCAGCAAAAGCTGTATTTTTGCAGTGATGAAATTATTTCTATTACTCTCTCTTGAGCTATTAAATGCTTGCCTCCATGGTCCATTAACTAACGTTGGTCCGTATGGATGAATGCTGTGACAATTCATTGCATTGTATTGGATTATTTTAGCTGAATAATCTCTTTATTATGGTGGTGTATTGTCAAATGTTTTTCTCTTTGATAGCCACTGTCCTTCTAGCTGTGTTTTTAAGCCTTTCTTGAAATCAAAGCAAAGTTATACTCAGACAACAGCAAGACAATCACAAAATCACAAAATATGATTTATTTTATTAATGGTCGGTTGCAACCTACCCTAGTAAATTTGAACAGGAATAACCAAAAAAAAACTAATTTGTTTGTTTATATATTTTATTATAAGGACGAGAAATAAAATGTCCACTCTTTCGTCTCACTGGCTGTAAACAGCTTTTGCTGGCTGAAATTGCCTGTAGACAGATGAGGAAAATGTTCCCGCAGACAACATCAACAGATTGTTCCGGTCGTGACAGTCAAATGCTGACAGGAACACATGATTTGCATAAACATAGAGCAGTGATACACTGAGACACGAGGATATCGAGTCCTCAAAATGTATCACAGTTACAGCCCTGAATACCACAGAGCCTTGTGAGAAATGTCTTTAGGTCAAATGTAATGATTTATTGTTGAATAGTATGTGTAGTAATGTGGGTAGGCCTGTAAATACCTGAATATTCACAGTAGATATTTAACTTAAATTATTTCCAGCTTTCACAGAAATACTATTATTAAATTGAATTAATTAATTGAATTAAATTAATTTAAATATTATTTTGAATATGCAGTGTTGTTTTCCATTCTCAAACAGTAATCACTAGTATAATCTTGCTTTTGACGTTTATGTAAAAGGACATAGTTGCTGATGAGGAGATCACTAATTACCATCTAATTTAAATGAGAAGTTTATTTGACATTTAGAGAAGCACCATAAGTTGTTAAATATTCTTGAAACGGACACCTTGCAAATCTGAGAGAGAAGGTTTGCAAGAATGTAAATGTGTGTAAATTGTGTTGGTCCTCAAGTAAACATCTCCCTTCATGAAGGTCCTTTCTTGGTCATGTGACAGATGTGCTGGTCGCTAACTCATTTGGTTCTTCAGCAGCAGGACTCACAGGGATTTGAATGGCTCTGGGTTTTTATGAAAACACATGTGTTTAGGCTTTGAGGGCACTTCTGTCCTTGACTTCTTCTTTCAGCTTGTACAATTATTTAACTTGCATTTATTCTTTAACAGAATTCAATCCGCAGTATCCAACGGCTAGATACACAAGAGGCTGAGCATTTTTTGATGCACATGGGATTGAACAATACGTGTTAATGGTTTACAAACATTTCTCCAGACAATATTCTTACAGCCTGGTAGCTCAAAAGTAATTTTGAATAATGGTGTATGAAAGATCTATAATACATTTGTAAATGATGAATTAGTCATTCATAATCCTTTTCAAAAACATTCGTTAAAATGTATAGATGCTCTGCAAAGGATGATACATTAGAAAGTACTATTATATAATTCCCTTGTGTCCTCTGATGTCTACTCTGACTCATATTTCGTCCCCAATAACTCCCTGATAATAGATTGTTGTGATGCAGCTCACTGCAGCTGCCACGTTTGTTTGTCTGTACCAAGCAAATTAAAGGCTAGTTGTTGTTCTCTGGGAAACCAGGAGTTGTACAAAACTGTAATGTGAGAACAGCGTGTGAGCAGCTGCTGTTAGTTTCTGAAGTCAATACAATCTTTACTTCAGTCATCATCTATGGATCAACCAGTGGAGAGAGGGTTTTTGGGCACTAGGCAACAAGGGGTGAACAGGTGTGACACCGAGCCTCATGTGTGTCTGAGGTGTGAACTGGATTATTTATGAGCCCAAAACAATTCTTGGATCGGGTGGAAGCGAAAAAACTCCACAATACAGCTGGAGTCTAAATTCAAAAAGCTAAATTTGAAATTTATCAGTGGATTTCAAAGCACATAAGTTCTATTTTCATGAAATATACAGATTCGTTATCTAAAATGCTTCTCTATTGTTCCAAAGCGACCCTGTAGCGAATCTTCTTACTACAGTCCTGAAACTTGACTCAAGTCAGGAGGCCCTTAATGACAGGAACGGGACAACTGTATCTAATATCAGTTACTTTATTGCCAGACAAGTTCACAGAGCGATGTTCACAGAGCGATGGTGAATATGGACACTCTTCCATATCGCAACACAACGTATGAATAATGGACCATGTGATCCCGCTTTTACACAAAGAAGTATATGAAAGGCCCGGAGGAGAGGGGTGTGTGTGTGTGTGTGTGTGTGTGTGTGTGTGTGTGTGTGTGTGTGTGTGTGTGTGTGTGTGTGTGTGTGTGACATTGTCCCTGTAACACTGGCGGCCATCTGAATAATTCATGAAGCCAATCAATGATTAAAAGTCTGCTGGGTGTCATACCTAACACCAGAAGAGAGGTCACTGCATGTCATTCATGGTTATGGAGGGAGTATGGAGGTTGAAGTAAACTGAAAGTCAAGGTACAGAAAGAAGGAAAGTCAAATTTAAAGAGAAATTACTCAGTTAGTTTAAATAAAATAATTGATCACATAATGTGATATTATTCCATTTATTGTTTAGACAACATCTTGTATTTTAAGACATTTTATATTGGTGTAGCATAATAGCGACTTAATCCGTAGCTTACACAATTGCTAGTGCTAACGGCCTGTCTCTAATGGCTCTTTCCAGGGGAAAAAACCCTGGCACACAGGAAGTGATGCTTCTGAGGTTACTGGAAGCAGCAACTCATGGCTTATTCAGAATAATCAGAAGGGACTAGACACAGTAAACAGACTACCAAGCCCTACAGGACTCCACTGACGGGAAAAATACACCAACGTTTTCACTGATGGGAAGTGCTTCACATGAACGCTTGCCATCTGTGGTCAAAAGTAATGAACGAGGAATCTTGTGGGGTTGAAAGGGTTGAATTCATGAGATGTTTAACTTCTAATTTTGGCTATGAGAATCAATAAAAGAGAGGAAAGGAGCAGCCACGGAGAAAACCTTGAGACACTTGAGACTCATCGGCATAGAAATGACTTAGCCACGTACTGTATGGAGGTGTGTTAAACTGTTACTATGCTACTAATATACACTAGTAATATGTTTTTGAAGTAAAACAATAAATGTTCCCGGTAGAGATTGGAAGAATCTCCCTTTTTCAGGGAGCAAAAGACCATGAGATAAGTTTATGGGAATAATATTTTCAATTTCTATGATTCAATAAGCTATAGCTACCAGAGATGCCTATTGCATTGCCAATCCATTTTCATACCAAATACATTAGTTGGCTGACCCTTACTATTTATGCAATAATAGGCCTTTAAAGAAGTGTTCTCTATACCTGGAGTAAATAGCATCATAACCCGAGGCCTGCCATTGCATAACATTATGTTGGAATTCATTATTTTGAATTGCAGATCTTACAGTGTTTTGTTATATTCGTGTTTATCCTCTTTGTGTTTTTCTCAACATCTAAAAAATGAGCAACACATGAAAAAAGATCCTGATTCTCAATGTGTATTAAACCAAATGTTTGGTGAATTCTTATCTCAAAGAAGTCAACTAGTCCAGTTGTAATAAACCCTTCAACAGCTTTTAGGACAAGAAAAAAAAACCTCAGTAATTTTTTGAGAACCCACATCTCTACAGTCCCTGCAGACCAGACTGGTGGAGGACTGTAAATGGATGGATCCGGAAAAGGGATGTTAAAAGGGAAGCTAGACACAGGGAGACACCGTTGTGGGGAGAGGTTAATAGTGCAGAGAGGATTGAGAGACAATAGAGTGGGCTAATGAGTCATGAGGCCGGCTTTATGGTGCTGCACGCCACTCACTCTGCCGTCATGGCCACCACCCAAAACACACATACAGTACGGTGTTTGCTAGTTTTGCTTCGGTTGATCAGTTTTAATACTTTTACTTTGCTGCTTGCCTGAAAAAACTAAACCAATTGAAACAAAACAAAGTATTGTTGAAGACAATCACAAACATAAAGCAGATAAATGCACAATGAAGGTTTAAACTGAAAGAGATTATACACAATGCTACACGTTCTATTGAATAGACAGTGCTGCTCTGCTTTGTCTGCTTTATTCTACGTACGTTCTATGTACAAATCTTAAATGAAAATAGGCACTTTTATAATTACAAATTGTACTCTAATACTGGCAAATTACTACAAACCTTTTCCCATAGTGTAAATTATATTTTAAGATAAACTCTTCTCCCATAATCTTTAATTATTACATTGAAGACCCATATTAAATATAATTGACATTAGTGTTTATACATATATCTTCCATGCTCTGCAGCTGTTGGAGAATTGAAGACCTGGACAAAGTTCGGACTAGAACGTGTTGAGCAACAGCAAAAAGCCAAACTTGTTTGAACCTAATCAAATATTCCCCTGAGGGCTCTTTAACCTCATCTTCCCAGTAAATGTAAGACATACATAATGATATAGAAACGTCTAACTGAAGTAACAGGTGTCTTCATAACAGCTAACAGCTTCTCTCCTCTTGGTAGAATCAAAATGAAGGATCATAAGGGATGTAAGCATGCTTGTTTAGACTTCGTACATCACTAGAATACCATAGAGGCTGGTACTGGTTCATATGCAGTCAGTGCTGCTCTGGCACTAATCCAGAGGAGATCAGTGGGCATCAGGGAATGCTGAGTCCATCTCTGGCCTGCAGCTCAGCAGTTGCCCGTCTAGACTGCCAGGCAGCTCAGTGATGATGAATACAACACCACCACGCCCTTTATGGAGAACCTCAGGATGATCGTATGGGCCGAGATTAATGGGAAGTTTTAGAACGGAAGAACAAGACTATCGGACTATCATGGATGAAATATTGGTTTAAGTGCGGCAGGAAAGCAAAAGTTAAACTGATCAGAATCAAAGACACAATTACAGATGTCATAATGTTTCATAATTTATTGTACATTGTAATTTCTTCCATTATCTTATACCCAAACTATTAAACAGTACAACATTTCCATTTATACAAAATATAAACTATAAGAGGGGAATATAAATCTAACAGCAACCCTTCCCATATGGTTATAATATACATACAGTCACTCCCTGGGTCTAACCCATGGATGAAGGGAGGAAAGGTGTCAATCAAACCCTCGTTGTAAAAGACCGCAACTCTTTACACATCACAAGGCAAAGCTGACAAGTCTTGTGGCAACTTATTTGCTACATGCATCTCTTTGACAGTTCTAGAGCCAAATTATGAAAGAACCCAACTAAAATGTGCCATCTGGCTCGTACTTTACTCCTACTGTATGTGCCAAACTTAACTTAACTTAACAGACAAAAAGCATTCTGATATTGATTGCCAGATGGATTTAAAGCCACACGTAGAGCCTCTGTACACTCAAGTGGTCCGCATTTCAATCAAGACATGTGACATGACAACCGCAGCCCTGAGCATCTCCAAAATTCGATGACGCAACTATGGAAACGCAAGCCAAAAGGGAAGCTGAGCCGTTAAACCCCCATTCCTTTTGATTCCACGCAAGGGGCTGAGGGGGTCTCGGTGATGATCTCCAGGTGACGGCTAAACCTTATTGAAAGAAACGTCTTGAATTATACATCTAGTTTTTTTTTTCATCATGAATTTAAGGAGGACAAAAACAGGCCGTGGAGTCCATCCGTGTTAGTCGTGTGGTCTCTGTGCAGTGCGGTGAAGGGGAGAAGAGGGAGGTTGTTGGGTGGGATGATAAAGATGAGAGGTGAGGAGGAGCGTTAAGGCCAAGAAGAGAGGGGGGCTGTGGGGTCCGAGGCTTCAACAGTAGCGCTGCAGGAGAGAGGCGGCCGTGATGACGGGGATCAGGAAGGAGACGGCGCCCGCATGCAGCGAGACGCCTGATCCGGCCGGGCTGGTGGTGTTGGCCGAACTGCTGTGGGTGTCTGTGGCCATGGTGGTGGTGGCGTTGGGGTTGGAGGTGTTGTTTCCCATCGCTGTGGTGTTCTGGGAAACCACCTGTTGGACGAAAGAGAAGAGGAGGAGGCGGAGGAGGAGGAGGATGGATGCTTGTCAAACTGTTATGTAACAAGGCCTCAGTGCTAAACTTAGACGTCACATGAGGAATTAGACTGATGATAAATACCAGATGCCTTAGACTGCAAATTACCTGATACATTTTACAGGAAGGGAATAGTACCAAAACTCAACAAAGAATACTGAACATCATTAACAATGGACAAACATATTCCAATACACCGGAAATCAATTCAAATATCACTCAACATCTACCACATTTGTAATTATTGCCAGTGCTATTTCTGACTACTCCTCTCTACTTAGAAGGAACAGCAAAAAGATAAGAGAACCCTAAGTTCCTGCGCGTGCATATCAGGTTTCCTTGAGCGCACCGAAAAGAAACTTTAGATTCTCTCCCCACCTTTGCACAGGTAGACAATACACTGCACCTGAATCATTCATTCATCGGAGTGTTTACGCTAATGAAGAGGTATGTGAAAAATATACAGTAAACGTGAAAAATATACAGTATATGACTGGGAATTAAGGTTGAAGTCTTTAAGAATTAAAGACACACACGCAGCCATTTAGAAATCGATGACAGGAATTCTGGATATTAATTTCCCACGAGAGTTTGCTGTAATCCGGACCGCGTGTCAAATAAGTCAAATAACCCATCAGCGCACAATGCATTTCAATGAAGATCAAACTAAATAAATTCCAACCACGACCTAATAAATAAAATCAAGCTAAAAATCAATGGGTACAGAATATATGTCAGCATACCTGTGTTGATAAACATATGGCGATCAAAATCACTCCAAGCTGAACGATCGTCATTTTGGACATTTTCTTTTTGTTTGCAGTAATTTGGCCAGAAGGAGGAAGAGGAGGAGGAGGAGGAGGCTGCCCACAGACGCTGCTTCTCTTTAATGAGGATGCTGCATCGCACTGAGGCTTTTATACCAGCTGGCTCTGTGACGTAGAGTCCCGGACGTGCTGGAGAGAAGAGTTTTAATAATATAAAAGAAAATTGATTCGACCGCAGGAACCTCAATTGCGGAAACGATTACTCACGTTAGGCTAATTGTATTTGGTAGAAAAACATTTGGGGAGTCAGCTGCGCGCGCATGATCCATCAACGAAGTCACGTTTTTTTTTTTCCACTTTCCTGCCATATGTTTAAATGCCATGTCATGCCGCACAGCATGACTATTGAGGAGAGTCCACTTTCACCGACATTAATGTTCAAATTAAGTCCACCTAACTTCATCCATTTACACCGACACACTGCTGCCAACGGCGTGTTGTCATGGTGATACTGGTCTGCAGGCTGCTTGGTTCGGGCAGCCATTGGGTTTATGATCAATAAGATGGCAAATACGATGTCAATACCTAATTGAACCGTTACAACTCTGAATGTGTTCCCTCACTTCGACTTCAATTGGAAAGAACATGACATAAACCGAATGGCAGATAGAAACTGAGAAGTGAAAACAACCTGTTGAACCAGCGCTCGTGTGGAGCTGCAGCTATACGTGTAGAAACAGCGACGCCTGGTGGTCAGCAATACATTGCACCAGTTATTCAAACAGGCATACAAATACTGTCAATCTTTGTAAAAGACTCCGTTTTAGTTGTCTGCTTACATGGATAAATATGTTTTTTTCCAGGATATATATTCAGTTTAGAATGATTTTGCATTAAAAATATCCCATTTATGTGAAACTAACTGATTGTTTACCCACAGAAATGTTGTGGCATTACGTTTTGTGATCTGAGGCAAGTCTATGTTGTAGCCTATTTTTAAATGTATTATAGCTGTTTATAGTTGATTTAAAGATGAAATATTTACATTATGAAACAGCATTTATCAAGATTAAGTTCATATATATATATAACTGTTCTGGCAGTCAGTTGATGTTAATATTTAACAACAAGTAGTTTGTGTGCTATTGCTTATCGATCTGTCATAACCCTTTGTTTCATATTTACAATTTAAGGATCATCCACGAATGGAAAAAAAAAGTAAACTCCAGCAAAACTAAATTAGAGAATGGGTGCTTTACAGTTAAGTAACATATGATTAAACATAATTTGAATTTTGATATATGATTTAGTTTGTGTATAAGTCACAGTACTGTTTAGGAAAATGTCAAAGTTGTCAAAATTGTAATCAGATGTGAATATAAATTGCAGTTAAAACAATCGTATGTGCTACAGGTCAATTTATTTGATCCCTTTAGCCAGAAACACATGACTCATCATGACTCTATTTGCATGTAATTTGATGAAGGGAAAGCACCAGCCTATATTCATTGGTACGATTATGCAAAATAGGTAGGCATTGCCCCCTAACGGTGAAAATATAGTACTGTAAACCAGTAGATCACACGGCGTTTCCCTCTGTGAAGATCAGACTACAACATTTTCAACAATCCTCTAAATGGACAGGACATGTTTCGCTGTCATCATAGAGACAGCCATGCAAAGTAATTATACACAAAGTGTCAAATCGTCATGATTCGGTCCAGATGTTGAGGATTGTAACCAAAGACCTGTGCATTACTTTCTCTTTTCTTCTGTCATGTGTGTAAGTGGATGATGTCTAACGGAATAGTGAGCCGGTCTTATCCCCGCCTTCACCCCTCCAGAGGAACCTGCGGGGACAGGGCTCCCTGATGAGGCCCCAGATGTGCGCTGTTATGGAGAGCCGGAGAGAGGGGCCTTTTGTGAGGCATCAGATAAGCCCTGTTCCCAAAGCCGGGCCGGATCGAGTATCATCAGCGAGTGTACGAGGGGGCGAAACCAGAGCCCTGCGCACTGGATCGGGTTTCTGTTTACACGAGCCGTGGTCCCTGGATTCCTCCAACCAGAGTAGACCGAGGACGGCTGGAGACAGGGAGGAGAGCGGCTCTGACATCCCGCCTGTCTGTCTGCCTGTCTACCTGTCTGTCTCTCTCCATGGGGTGTAGGGAACAAGTGAAAGTTCTGCAAAAGACGTGAGTTAAAAGTGTACGCTTGAAAAAATATACATACTGTATATATCAGTGAAATTGTGGCGTAATAAATACATTTGTCCAACATGTCTGAAATAAGTGGTGTTTGTTTATGATGCTGAATGCAACTCGAAACATGACATTATATTGTAGTACATTCTCTGGGCTTTAACATGGGTCATACATGTTCATACATGCATGTACAGACTTGTCCTAGGTCACGGTGGCCGAATGTGGACATTCTAGATGTTGTTTTTCTTTCATGCACCGCGCGCACACACACACACACACACACACACACACACACACACACACACACACACACACACACACACACACACACACACACACAATGTCTCTGATCAAACGGATGCCATTTGAGAAAGCCCCATACATGCTGCCATGGTATCATTTAACTCACAGCGTTCTTTTCATCTCTTTATTTTAAGACATGAGTATACAGACAGTGTTTGTACTGTGTCCCCTCAGATAAAGCACAGTCTTTGCATTCCTTATGAAACGTATCTGTTGAGATTTAGGAGGGGTGGGCGCCAGGTGTTGGGTTACATCAAATCACAGGGCCCTCCCTTCCCGAACCGGAGAGGGCGAGAGGGCAGCATCAAGTTACGCAGAAAGAGCACGAGTTGTACCGGAAGCTAGGCGAATTGGTTTTCAGAATAAAAGCTGACGATGTATCGCGTCAAAAGGACATGTATTGAGACAGAAATAAAGGAGCCAAACATGCTCGATTTTATTTCGAAGATGTGCATTATTTTCTGGTGTAGATTACAATATGAACTTGGTTATAAAGTGATCTAATATGTGACTTTTGTTTCAGTCAAACACAATTAAATGGAGGATTCATTTTCATTGACAGGCTACTCGTTTGGACAGCGCGTGTTGTTGTTCATTCCTCAAATAAGTTGTGTGTAAATGTAGTTATACAGTTTTGCATTAGCCTTTTACACATGCTGCAACATTCAAGTGATATAAAAATGGGGGAATTCCGTTGAATTTGTGATCAGATACCTGTAACTGAAAAAAAAGAACTGAATCAAAATTATATTTAACCCCCAAAAACTTTTCTTACACTTATTTTTTGATTTTAAATACATTGTTGATTTTTTTTAAAATTCAAGACCAAAACTAAAATTTTGGTTCAAATCTTTTTTTTCTCAAATGATCAGAACTATTGTCCTTAGTATTGGCTTGTATCGGACATCAACACATGTTTTTTTTTCTTCTCCAGTTTTACATATTGTTGCATGTTGACCATAAGTCGTGTAAGCTTTTTCATTTGGTTTGAGTCATACAAACATCAGCATGCCTTTATTAAGTTATTGATTATCTCTCTTGGTTGGCCAACAACGTTACTTCAGGTCGCAATTAAGAATTTACTCTGAAAAGTAAAACCGGAAGCTCTATATTTGTTACCTGCAGATGCTTGACGGTGTTGGAGAAGAGAGAGATAGGATTGTTCGGCGCAGGAGCCTCCAGCCCGGAGCGCACGCATGTTCAGTTGACTCAGATGGTGTGAAGCCCCAGATGAGGGACTCAGGCGTCCGGGAATGACAGCCGCTGTCACTGGGAGTGACAGCTTTCATTCTAAGTTACTCCGCTAAAATCCTCCAGCTGACACCCAACTGTGATCCGGGTCGGATCCAGCCCGACCAGGACTATGCCAGAGATGGAGAAAGGGAGACCACCGGAAAATAAACGCAGCAGGAAACCTGCGCACCCCGTGAAGAGGGAGATCAACCAGGAGATGAAGGTGAGAGTGAGTTTGTGTGTCACTGTAGTTTGTATCAAGTGAGACGTGTTATTGACCGAGCAGTAACTTATGTACGCGCACAACGTCTTGCTACGCAGAGCAGAGAGAGCGAGAGAGAGGCAACACAGATCAATGCCGGGAGTAATCAGACACATACTGTGTTTGGGTTCTGTGAATGCTCTCCTGGTCGTTTATTCAAGCAATCAGACGTCATGAAAGAAGGAAAAAAAAAAACACTCTAGAAGTTTGCACTCCTCGGAAGGACAATAACGAATCATATCACGTGAATATGAACTCAAAATATCACACACAGAGACACGGGGCGTTTTAATTATAGATGTTCGCTGTGAATAAAAGTCCGGCCATGTCCAGCCAGCTGTGGCCGGACGCGCACACCGTAAGGTCCAGCGGAGATCCAGATGTGCGTCACCTCTTCCCAGCTCTTGCTTTAGAGGCTTGCCCTTATTCCTTCAAAAAGAGAGAGTGGATTTATATAATTTAAATAGCCTATAACCTACACTGGGAACAAACTAAAGTGTTAACACACCATTTTAAAGGATGTACATTTCACACCAAAATAAAGTTCCCTATTTAGAGATTATGTTCATTCGGCAATGCCCCTTAAAAATCTTGCTTTAAAGGACAGTCACGGTTAAATAACAGTAACAGACATAATTCCCTCCCAACATTGTGAGCCTATTACTACATGGAAACTAATCCGTGGATTGTCTGCTTTGTTTGGGTTTGGACTGAGTCTATTTGAGAGTGTTGACTGTGGTGGTAACGGATATCTGAAGCTCCTTCAAGCAGGAGGTCAGAAATCTAAAAAGACAGGCAAGTTGTTTCAGGGGGAGGAGATTTTGGCCTTTCGTGAGAGAGGAAATGTGCTCTTTTTGTGTAAGTGGTTTGGATTGTAGCGTTTGATATCCAGGGGAGGTGTAGTGTTACAACTTAACTAATTTTAATCAAAACATGTGAAATGCTATCCCTGCTTGATGTGCGTCTGCCTGGGCTGAATCTCAGGGTCGGCCCTGGTTTGTTGCCTTTGGCTGCAACTCTCTCTGTGGTTTGGGATATGGCTTGTCACTCTCACAAAGCAGATGTTTGTCAGAACTGCCAAAAAGAAACAAAAACAATATTGTGGGAAGTGGAGGGGTGAGGGAAGGAGAAGAAAAAAATAGCCGTCTTTCATTAACAGGAAAACAGAAACAGCAAATAACAACCATAGAGGAGAAAATATCTAAATGATATGTGATGTGAAACATACCAGACTTAAATTGTAATGTAAAACCATTCTCCGCCATTTGAAATCAGTCAAATGATGAAAGGGTGAGAAAAAAAGGCAGACAGGAAGGCAGGCAATCTGATTTCTAACTCAGCTGAAGTCCAGCCGAGTGTTGTCTCTGAAATACATCTGTTTCAACACCACATTCGGACCTACTCCCTCCACGTCAGACCCGAGCGCAGCACCAGACACCGGATACTTAACTTTAATCATCGTTAGGCATATTTAGCTGGATATGATACCACTGCTTGCACTCACCCACACACACACACATACACAGCAGAAAGTGAGCAAGGGAGAGATCTATTTCGCTGAGGCCCTAGAGCAGAGCAGAGGTCGGGGTGAGGAAAGCAGGGGAAAGAATGTGCAGTCAGTACCACAGCACTACAACACCACCACAGCAGACTGGCTGTGCTGGAAAAAGGGTGAAACCTGAGAGGCAGCGCTGTGTCGGGTGTCAGGGCTGGAAGGTGCTGGCTGGGGTGGAGGGGAGGATGGGGAAGATGGGAGGTGAGGGAGAAAGAGAGGGGAGGGACAGGGAACGCTGGGGAGAAGAGAGAGAGAGAGAGAGAGAGAGAGTGGTGGACACTGGAGGGAGACGAAGGGAGAGGAGTGGGGCATTTCCGAGAACCGTGGGACCTCGCTGTGGTGTAGGGTGTCCCGCTCTGATTTCGGCCCGTTCCGGATCAGGTTTCTCCTCCAATCCGGTTCTCCCAAAGCCACAGAGAGAGGTGGGTGGATAAAGAGAGAGACCTTTGTGGTGTTCTTTTTTTTTCTTCTTCATCTGGTCGTAATAAAAAAAATATATAAAAAAAAGGGGAGACCACACATCCCATCTGTGGGGAACAGTTTTCTTTTCTACCTCTTTTTTCCAATTAACAGAGATAAACAAAGGATGATTCATAGATTTCACACTGGTGTTAGGTTTTGAACCTTTCCGTCTCAGATTTAGCGAGAGTAAACAACTTGAATACATCATGGAAAAAGCGTCATACTGTACTCCACTGTGCCCATATTCGTTTCCCCAACTGGGCTGAGGCTGAGAAAGAATCCCTCGCATTGATTCAGAGTAGGAAGGTCTGATTATGTTTAACATAGGATAAAAAGTTCCACTAACAACCCTAAGATGTACGGTCACAATTTCCCATTTGCAGGCCGGCTATGGCTCAGTTACCCTATCCCTTTACATAGAAGGTTAATCAGGGATTTCTTTTCCTCTTTTTCTCATGCAGACGTTTGCAGAAAGCACCATGAACGAGCTGCTGGGATGGTACGGCTACGACAAGGTAGACCTCAGAGACTCGGAGGCCAACGAGATCAGAAACTACAGAGAGAGACGTCAGCACGTGTCTGTGCTAAAAGGTGAGGGCAGGTGTCGACAGTTCACTGTTGGAACAGAAGAGCCTTCTTGCATTTACACCAACAGGTTCTGCAGGTTTCAATGCAGACGTTGAGTCACTCTTCACATTTGCTAGACATATCTCTTGTAGTCGCTGCTTCTCAAATTTCATCGATTTAGATACATCTATTGTTTCTCAACACAACTGTACTAATATTCTGTGTAGGGCATTGTTGTGAGTGCAAAAAGTATTACAGTATTGTGTAAGCTATACTATACTATTGTATTACATGACAAATCGTGATAATATGTGTATGTCTTTCAGAGAACTCATTGCCAAAACCCAAGAGCGTGGACACCAAAGCCGGTCACTCGGTCCTCTCCATGAAAAGTGGAGAGAGAGAGTCCTGCAGTGTCCCCTCTTCGTCACCCTCCTCTTCCTCAACAAGTTCATCCATGATCACCTCTAAGGAGCAGAAGACTGCTCCTGTCATTGTACCCCTTATAAAGCCATCAGCAGGTAGTGCTACCAAACTTTACAATGAGTGTTAGACTTTTATTGTAATGCAACGTTGCCCCCAGATTCACACATGCACACATGTATTTTGTGTATATGTAAAAAGTCAGAGTGCAGGTCAGCAATGTGGATAGGTTTCTGGAATTTGAGCATTCATAGAAGCCATGTAAACAGTCAAAAGGATCGTTTTTGTTTTATGTATTGTCCCTCCAGTGATTCATACTGTTAAATATAGTATTATTATGAAATAATAGCAAATTACTGAGTATAAAAGGCTGGAAAAATAGCCTTAATTTACATTACATACATACCTTAATTTATCTGTTGAGTTTTCAGTCAAGTTATTATTGCTGCATATAAAAGAAATTATCTGTAATTCCACTCTGAGATAAATCACTTTGCAAATATGTTGCTTTCACACTACAAGCCATTTGCAGCTCAAGAGGAGTCAGCTCACTTTATCCGAATAAGTTGATTTGTATGCTCTATAGCTTGACATTAAAATACTGAGCAGTAATTTATTTTTCTGTTGTTTTGACAGTGTACTTGAGCCTATTGGGTCCAAAAATGATTCAGTCATTGTTTCGTTTCAATTAGCCATCAAAACAATCCAAGCAAAATCCAAAACAAATCCAAACATTCATTCTGTGTCAGGGTCCGTATATCTTACAAACCGCACTAAGCAGTGGTGCAGATAATAAGAAATAACATGAGTGCAACAGGATATCTGGCTCTCTTGAAATAATATTGGAACTGAGCTGTTTTAGAAAAAACGGTTAGTGAGACTTTTGCAAACCGTGCTCATTAATTCCTCCAACTTTTTTTCTGCTTTTTCCCTACAGTGGAAGATGTACAGAATGTACAGATAGTGTGCGTTTGGTGCCAGAAGGAAGGGGTAAAACGCTACTCTCTATGTATGGGTTCAGAGCTCAAGAGCTTCTGCAGTGAGAAATGTTTTGCCGCCTGCAGACGGGCCTACTTCAAACGCAATAAGGTAAGTGGTCAACTAAAAATGTATAAAATACATGTCAGCATCACTGTTTGGTGGTCATAAACATTTAGGTGGGGCATGTTGTACATTGTCGGTGAGATGTTGGAAATGCCAATACCTATATTGTGAATGATCTGTAGATCTGCTTTTATAATTTTGAATGTTATGTGCAGTAGATTCTCACACATAAATGCACTCACACATACAAGTACTTTATATAGACAGAGTTTGTCCGGGTGTGTCACTCTCCATACACAGGAGACCCAGGCATCAAGTGTTTTCTGGCAGGTAAACAGACCTTCAGAAACAGATACTTCTGATCTTGTGAGGTCATAACTGATGGATTAATTTACAGGAATTTTAAAAGGGGGGGATCTCTGAGAACACACTTTCTAGTTATTATGGAGGACCCAGTATAGGAATGGAGGTAGCGAGGTCAAAGTTTGCAGAGGACACTTAGTATCAGTTTTGTGTTAATGGAGGAGGGGCTGGCCATTAAGTGGCTTTTGGTCTGGGGGACAAGAAAGCTACAACTATGGAGAACCGATCTAATGCCCATTGCCGTGATTTTTCACTTTCAATTACGACATGGATACCCTCTTTAGAGGTGCGGTATGACAAGCAGCTATATCGCTTTTCACCCTACTGTTGTTAATACCGTGGTAGGTTCATTCAAACGACAAGAGAGACAAAAAGGAGAGCTGAACTGACTCTGCGCAACAAGACCTCTAGTTCTTTGGAGGCGGGGAGGAAAGCATTGCCGTTGGCTTGTTGCTGCTTGTCTGAGAGGAAGGCCAGGAGGCCTGGGGCGAGGTGTCCACTTTCAGTGCATACCTTACCTTCAGCTGCCTCATGTTTCGTAACTCAACACGACTCAATGGGTTACAGAGATGGGGGAGCACTCAGATCGGCAGCAGATCATCTTACATGAATCAAAAGGAATTTCCTATATTAATACTGGCAAGGCCATTAATTATATGACGATACATCACCTGCATTATCTCCATACTCGGTTGTAGAATCATATCTATTTCACAACACAGTGATTTCCCTACATTGACCTTTAGGGTTTGGTGGCATGCATGGAGTTCAAACTGCTCCTAACCTTGATGACAAGGAGGTTCATTAGAAGCTATTTTCTTATGTAAGTGTGTTTAGAATATTTTCTACACTCAAATTTGGTTAAATGACCACAGGATGATTCCAGTGTAGCATATTGATTTAAAGTAGCTGCTACTTCATCATCATGAAATTGGAAAGTGAATCCATCAAAAGTAGGAGGAACTTAGGTCTGACAAACTGCTTCACAGGGGTTTATGTCACACTGTGGTTTTCCCCTGGCAGGCACGAGATGAAGACCTCCACGGTGAGAGATCTCCTCAACACCCCCATACAGAGGACTCGCCCAGACTGGTGTTAAAGATAAACAGCAATGTCAGAGTAAGAGGACACTATCAATGTTTTTTGTTTTGCAATGTAAATAATAATTTGTAATACAGCTTTATACATATGTAGCTTGCATTCTTCTTCTCCCATGACTGTATATTTATACAAAGTTTTCCGCGAGGACATATCACTGCAATGACCCTCCACAGTCTCTCTCCCCTGTGCCACAGGTTTGTGACTGGTGCAAGCATGTCCGTCACACTAAAGAATACCTGGACTTCGGATCTGGCGAGGAACGACTTCAGTTCTGCAGCACCAAGTGTCTGAATCAATACAAGATGGATGTTTTCTATCGGGAAGCCCGTGCAGCTCTCACCAGCTCCAGCCCAAGCAGAACCAGCCAGGAAGGAAGGGCGGACACCATTGTGGGCGGGCAACAACTACTCACTCCTGAGTCTTGGAGCAGCAGCACCAGTGCAGGAGAAGCTCGCCATCGAAACCTTTCCCCTAGAGGGCCTACGCCAAACCATGGATCAGCAGAATCCACCTCAATGTCCCCCTCAGAGACATCCTCTTCTAATTCCAAGATACATGGGCTGAGGACCCTGGAGAGACCCATCCATCCTCCTCCCCCTGCGCTGGATGGGTCACCACAGCCTAGTCCCCTTCATCCTCCACCTCATCCTCGCCTCCCAATGGAACATCAGCCGGTACCTCAAATCCACATGCCCTTCATCAGACCACCTCTTCATGCTCATGGCATGAGAAGCCCCCATACCAACCCTCCCAGACACCCAGGCCCCCCTTCAAGCCCTATCCACAGACCTCCTCACTCTCCTCACATGCAGCACCCGACCTCTTCCATGAATCCCCCTGGAATGATGCATCCCTTCCCAGGAGCCTACTTCCCTGGCTTGCACTCCCCTCTGAACATGATGCAAAGAGGCCCTGTCCCAATGCATCCCATGATGAACTATGGTATTCCCTCATTTAGTCCTCTCCTGCCCCATCCCACTGTCCTGGTACCTTATCCCATTATTGTTCCCCTACCTGTCCCTATCCCCATTCCTATCCCCTTTCCATTCCCTTCTAAATCAAACGTAGAAACTCCAAGTCACAGTGGTGTTATACAGCCTGTGCCAGAGGGGTTAGACAGGAATAGAGCCAAGGCTACAAGGCCACCAACTCCAGGGATCCCTGAAGGGGACAGCAGATTGTTAGCCAACGCATTGAGTGGAACCTTGCTTCAATGTCTCTCCTCATTATGTAACCCTAACACAGATTGGGTTAAATCAGAGAGGCCATTCCCATCCCCAATATCCACACCCCACAGTGAAGCATCCTCCCCTAGAGCACAGTACAACAAATCCCCCTGCTCAGCCTCAGGGTCAGAGGGGCTGACAGACTATAAGCAGCAGCAGCCAGAGAGACAAGTCATCCAAAGGGTTCTCCAAAGGACCCAAGTGAAGCCCAGTGCCAATGGAGTGGTGGACCTACCAGGGCCGGGAGAGTCAGAAACTGGGCACGGTACCAGATCAGGGCTCCACACTATCATCAGACCCATCCCTCCTCTACCACAGTCCCCTTCACGTGACACTGTATACCACCACCAGGACTCCCACACTCCACCTTCACACAACACACCCAGCCCCACGGGTAGCAGCCATCCATACGATGCCACACCGTCTGCCCTGAAATTTCAGGACTACAGTCCAAAAGGGATGTCCTCCTCACCCGCCCCTGCCAGTCCGGACTCCTCACTACCCCAGCGCGTACCAGCACCACCCACTGACCCTGCGCTCAGTGAGCTGGAGGACATCAAAGAGAACAAGTGCTCTGCTGTTGGCCCAGTGCGGGTTGATGGCCCAGTCAGCCAGTCAGAAGAGCCCTTAGCAGTAGTGGGGGAGGTAGGAGAGGACCCCCATGTTCCTGATGAGGACCATGCCTATGCTCTGCCCACAGCGCCAAAGACAGGTGGGACCACCACCCCGCTGCTCTTGCCCAAACTCAGAGACAAGGGTAGCCTGCGGAGCCCTGCAAATACGCCCAGTACTGGAGACATGGAGCCAGCTCTGAAGAGGCGATGCCTACGGCTCCGTGATCAGAATAAGTAGAGGATGGAGGTGAGAGATTCTATTATAAGGCAAACAATTACTTTAAAATCCAACTTTGACAAGGGATTGGAAAATGTGCACATACACATATTCACACATACACAGTGCAGGCTTAATAACAGGTCTCAAAGTATGGCCGTGGTCACTAAACAGCATGGCGCCAAAGAGAGAGAATCCCAGTAACCTGGCACTCCTTTGGGCTCTAAAGTTACAACAGGGGAAGGAGGTGGAGGGCACAGGCAGTGAGAGTCACTTTGAAAGGCAATCACTTCACCACAACCTGACAGTCACAATGCTTTGTTATCAATGCAGCCTGTTTTGTAAGCTCAGTTTTGCCAAGACATGCGAGTATGTGTATGTTAAAGCGGGAGGGAGAGATTTATAATGTTTTACCAATTAACTGATACATCAAGAGCAGATTGCAACGTATGAGAAGGTAGTAGGTGAAGGACAGATGGCTTCTGCTAAATCCAAACCGTGACCTTGAGGTTATGGGATGCTCTGTCCAATCTGACACCGAGACAGAGAGACAGATCAAGTGAGGTTGGTTAAGTGTGACCCCAAAGTCAAACTCCAGCTTCTTGCACTATGAACGGTGAGGCAGGGCAGACATGTTTCTGAGGTCACTGTAGAGACAGAGGTGATTGTCAGGCAGACTATAAGGCGCTGTGAATATGAGAGCCAGCTCTCAGCTGTGATAGAGCTCTGGGGCTTCACTAGAAAACACAGGGGCATTACCATAGTGTTTCGATTACGCATGTCATAATGACACCCTGTTCTGGCTTCGGCTCGTCTCGGCTCGAGTGCACTCCCCTCTATCCCCTTTCAATCCTTTCCCTTCTCTTCATTCAACACCGCTGTCCCCTGCCAACCAGATGTTGATGTTAGAGCAGAAAATCCTCTTTACTTTGGACCAATCAAAGGGCTTCTTGATTTCACTTGCCCGATTGGTCGTCCAAATGGCTGTAACACCACCCGTGGTCCTCATCTGCCGGTATCTCGCCATTTGGAGATAATGTTACCATTTTACTATATGTCCTGAGATTAATCTGATATTACGGAGATGGTTTAGATTTCGACTGGCCTGCTTTTCTCTAAATCTTTTCCATTCAAAGCGTAATAATTCAGTTTAAAAATGATGGCTGATGAAAGAGAAGTCACAACATAAGCCTTTCTCTTATACCGCAGATGTTTTAGTTACAAGATTCCCTTTCACAAAATGAGTTCCCACCTTAACTCTTTTTTCATTTGTTGTGGTTTCATGCGTCCCCTTAGTAACCAATATGAAATCACAGCAGGCTGCTTGTGTCGTGCAGACAAATTTATGGCCCAGTGTTGTGTGTAATGGGAGCTGGTTGCCGAATGCGAATGACTTTAGCGCGCCACCTCCGTGCTCTGAGCCCAACATTGCTGTCCTGTTCCATTGTCTCCACTGCTAAAAGTCTTTAAAAACATATCCCACTCGGACAGAATCAGCAGCCAAGTGGAGGATTTCACCTCAGGAAACAGCCCGGTTTTTTTCGTCTCAGTTTTCCTTGTCTTTATTTGGGATATTTTATAGCCCCGTGTAATCCGATCCCACCACATGGGTATTCGCTGAGTGTTTGAAACTAAAACGCAATGGGACAGAGGGAGTACAGAACCCTAGTTTGGCCCTTACATGAGAGTGTGTGTGTGTGTGTGCGCGTCTGTTTACATTTAATATGTGTGTGTTTGAATGAAAGTCTGTGTTAGTGTGTGAGAGAGAAAGAGGCCAGATGTTCTTGGTTTGATTGTGCCCCGTGCGACTTATCTGAGTGTCGACACAACTAAAAGCCTCATTTTCAGTGTTCATTTAGACTGGGTGGATTAAGGAATGAGTGACCAGAGCAGGAGAGGTTGATACAAGATATCCTAGAAATGGAAATTAGAATCAGCCCAGAATCTATAACATCTCACCACTCTTTTTTTTTTGCTCTCCCTCTAATGAACAGATGCCCTGTTTAACACTGTATGGCGGTGCCAGATTCAGTGCCACGCCCTCTTGTGGACACCGCCAGTGCTAACAACCTCCAGCCTGTCCCTCAGCCCACCAGAGTGTTGCTCTGCCTGTAGACCAGCAGGGTGCCAACCCAGGAAGCAGTCCAGATGGCCACATTACCCACAAGTCACCGTGGAAGGAAGAACACAACACAGTCACACATTTTGTCTTGGACCAAAGAGTATTGCTGGCTAGTGTGTTATGTTGTGTTCAGTGAGCGCTTGAGCATCTCAGATATTCTCCCTGTCTGACATTGCCCTCAAGTGTGTCTGTGTGTGTGTATTGTGTGGCTGCCCAGATGCGCGCCTCCTCCTCCTCCTCTTCTCCTTGCTCCACACAGCAGACAGGGCTCTGATCAGCCTTGTGTGGTCTTCTCAGATGGAGCCTGAACATGATCTCTTTCCAGGGGAAACGGTTTGTTTTCCCTGCCCGGCTTGCACAAAGAGCCACATTGTTCCTCTCCCCATATCCCACGCTGACTCCCCACTCCAGGTTTTGGGTTACCTGGCCGACGGGGGCTCAGACTTCAGGAGCTTTTTTTTTATTTTTTTGACCGACAGCCAGGAATATGGTATACCCTTCTCCACCTCGCCGCCCAATCTAAATATGGTACACTTTAACACACTAGTTCTGAGGCTCAATTCTTCACAACTGATTGCCTGTGATTCCCTACTTTGCTCACTTCCTTCAAGGGAGGAGAGAATTCTGCTGAGGTTAAGACTTTATCATTGGGCAGGTTATACACTGTGTGGAGAGAGCCTGGCTGGGCTGTTAAGACAGACAACTGAGCAGAATAACTCCATCTCTAAAGGAGTAAGGATGCTCCCTCTGCCTCCTCTAAAACAAAGTAAAACTACATAGAATATATGAGTGGACACCTACTGACATACAGTAGCTGAGATGGTCTGTGAACGTCCTGATGACGTCGGTCCCTCACCTTTCACCTCATCTGCCAAAACCTTGATAGAAAATCTGAATTTGAAGTGCCATGCATGTTTAAAACCCTGAACATTCATGGCACATGACAGTTTAACTGACTATTTTTAATGTCACTGGTTCTGATCAGACAATTCTAAAAAAAATCAGGCTGGTGATATTACCAAATGTGGTATTATACTCAACCGTCAAATGCTGTAGTATGCAGCGATCAGTATTACAGTTCCCACTGTTGGGGATGCCAGATGAGATTTGATCCAGATAGATCACTTCGAGGCTTTGTCAACACTTGTCCCATTGTAACATTTCAGTTTTTCTCATTGGGCTCGACACAGATACTGTTTGATGTTATATTAACTTATGGATGATGCATCTGTAGATTTTCACAAAAAAAATTCTATATTTCTTCATGTTTTTTCTTTGATGATTGTATTTTGTGAGTGCCGAAGCTCTTAAATAACCCCTGTCTTTATATACTGTATCCCCACTAGAGAGCAGTGTTTGCCTTCGTAAATTTGCACCTGCCCATAGTTGACAAGAAAGCACCAGGAGGCCCATAGGCAGCCTGTTGAACCCCATATGAGTACACAGAACATAACACTGCACTCAGTGCCAGCTGACTGATATCCAATGCCAAGTAGATAGCTTGTCCGCCACATCTTGCTGCCATTATTTTCTCTTTACCCAACATTACAGCAGTGTCAAGAAGACCCAGAGTGCCCTTCAAAGCCTCTTCTTAATGAAGAGTTCAACAGTCCCCTGGGATAGGTAGTCATCATGGCCTACTAGAATAACTCCAAATGTGACCCACCCCTGCCATCATTCCAAAACTCAGTTTGTGTGCGTGTGTGTGCATGTGTGTGTGTGTGTGTGTGTGTGTGTGTGCCATACGGCAGCGACACATTTCCCCCACTCATTCCAGCCTACATCTTCACCACAGGTCATGCCATTATGTTAGTGTCATCCTCGGCTGGCCAGGGGACTTTGGCAGTGATGACATCACTGCGTACAAATAGCTGTGGTGTCAACAAGTGTTCCTCTCTGACGCCAGAGGCCAAAAAAAGACACTGTTAAAGACTGCCGTTGTTGGTTGTATTGCACATTTTAATCATTGCCATTTCTGACCTGATACAGTCTATGTGTTAATCCAATGTTTGGACAAAAACAAAATGTTATTATTGCTTGAGAATCATTGGTACTTTCTGACTTCCCCTGTCAAACATTTAGCCCACTGTCTGAATAGATTATTCACAGATTGTTTGTATTTGAATATTGATTCAGTAACCAAGAGCTTTGGTGGAGACCTCTTTGTAAAGTAAAATAAATAAAAGTTATTCTAAGAGCAAGAAAATGTGGTGTGCTTTCACAGTTATTTGTGTGTTTATATATATATATATATATATATATATATATATAAAGCCTACCTTCTGAATCTGAGTTACACACATAAAAAAACTATTCAGATATTAGTTGTAGGACAGAGAAAATACTGTGATCCCTGTAGATGTCTATTTTTAGTGCCAGCGTGTCTGCAAGTCAGCGCATCAGCATTCCTGGAATACTGAAAGTTAGTCAAGGCCCTGAGCTGTGACGGTAAAACAGATGAATGAGATAAGAGAGCAGGAATCCCGACTTGTTTAGGGCTCACTGGGAGCAGTGATTGGAGGTAGTTAGAGGGCCAGAGTTCCGGGCCTGGAGAAACTTTCGGGGGTTAAGATAGAGACCAAACTACTCGAGAGGAGTCCTCGGGCCTCTTATCAGTACACAGGAAAAGAAGGAAGTGCAACCGATATGGGACTCAAGTTTGGCAAGTCACCTAGGGAGAGGCTACAATTAGGCAGCACAAAACCGGATGCACGTGTTTGCCTTCGAAATAAAAGCACTAATCAACCTTACTAATAAGATTATACTGTATTGTGTGACAGCACTGCCTTTTCTTATTAGTATGTCATTCTGTTTGAACTTTAACATGTTTTAATAAAAAACTATGTAAAAAAAAAATGGGATCTTGCAAGTTTATTCTCAACTCAAGGTCCAAAGAGCTTTTTGTTCTAAATCTTTAAATTGTATTGATCAACATATTACATACTAATTTGTGTTTATGTAAGTGTGTTTAGAATATGTTTACCATTTAGATTAGCTATTTTACTAATTTACAAAATGTTAAAATGTTAAAGTACTAGCATTTATTAATTATAAACACACATTTATATATTGCTGTATTATGTTCAATATTTCTATTATTTGTAATTTGGACTTCCCTTTTCACCCTCGTGGTAGTTAACATAATAAGCTGCTTTTGAGGCGCGTGAGCAGAGTTTTAGTTTGACAGGTGGAGCCGGAAGCCGGACTGTGTATCTTGACGGTGGTCTGTCCTTCGGGTTGGACACGTTGTGGTCGGATCAGATTTTGTTGATTCTACCTGGGAGCCGACGGGACGCACCTGAACGTGGAGTCTCTCAAAAGTCCGACCAGTTGCCACGTTGTTGTTAGATATTAATGACAAAAGAGGGGAAGCAGCGAATGAATAATTAACCTGACAACTCAGGCGGTTTACAGAAGAGCTGACATGAAGAGCTGAGCCGAGCAGGAGCGGAGTGCGCCTCTGTCCCGAGACAAAAGGGCGCCCTATACAGGTGTTTTATTTATTTATTTATTTGCTATTTCTTGTCATTCGACCTGGATACATTGCACTGCAATCATGCTCGGTGCGGAGAGCAGACTGGAGAGCCGGCTGAACACGCTGGAGACCCTGATGAGGAACCCACAGTCGGCACTAAACTTGGAAACCCTGCTGGTGAGTTTGCATTTACCCTCTGGGTCTGATACAGGTAGTTGTTGTAGTAATGAGTAACACACAGACACACGCACACATACACACATAGACATAGCAATGCACTGAGTTGTTATTTTGTCATGATCATAGATCACCTGAAGAGACGTCTGTTGTCTTAAGGAGTAAACCAAAAGCCACTCTGCTTGTGAAAAGCTGATTTGTTTATCATTACTTTGGCTTTCAATCAGGGATGCAGCAGAGGGAAACCCCACCTATGTGTTGCCTCCTTTTTCCTTTTTGAATACAGTTTAATCCTCATTTTCACAGTTTTAATGGAAACACATGATAGGGAATTGAGTGTGATAATCAAACATGATGTCTTTATAACAGGCGCATTAAACCGAGAGTTATTACCAATCAAGGACATAGACAAAAGAACTAATCAGTTCCCTCCCTAAAACCTGATTACTCTCTTGGTGAGGCCTCTAATTGACATGTCCTCTCTCTGACCTGTCCTAAGAATGCACTTGGTCAACTTTGATAAACTACGGCCACTGCGAAGCTTCTCTGCCCCAACCTCTCACAACAAATACACTTTATTGTTTTGATGATATGGAGTAGCTTTTGTCCTGGCCCTCTGTCTCAACAGGATCTCCCACCAAGCCAAAACTCGCTTTACGTTTTTAGGTCTACACAATGCACAACTAAGCTTTCCAGCATTTTACATCAATTTTTTTCGTCTTTTTAAAGTATGTTCAGCCCTATCTTTCAGACAATCCAGAGATACCTGAGGATATGCCAAGACTGGATTAACTTGTTATTCTACATGGTCACGCTTTTGCTTCGCAAACACAATGATGAAATGGGAAAACGTGGATCTCTTTAAGTTATTCCCGCTGCTTCATTACTGGTTTGATATCAGCAGAGCACGACCATTCTTGGTGGTCAGTCAGGTTATCCTGGTGACATTTGGAGCAAGGAAGAACCCAGAGAATCAAGCTTGGGGTTTAATATGTCAAACTGATGAATAGATGAGATGGTTAACGGAGATTTGATGTTGTATGTACGGGTTGTCACACAAACAACCTTTCATCTGCAAAATGTCCTGTTGGAGGAAACCATTCTCAGTGCTGATGAGTCACAACTCCAGTTCAGTGGAAAGCCAAGTCTGTGTCGTGATATAATCAGGCCACAAAGTGAAGTCATTCCATTTTAGGCAACGTTGACTGTCCGTCAATTATTTTCCGTTTTATCTCTCCAGTCAGCTGAGTCTGGTTCCAGGCAGCTTTGTTGGGACACAGCTACAGCCACTGGGCTGCCTAATGCCCACAGGAAGCTGAAGTCACTTCCTGGAATTGAGATGGAGTTAACTCACTGTGACCTCACATCACTATTTCCTGTTTGTCCACAATCATTTTTGTTGTTTGCTTTTTTTTTCCAATCTGCAGAAGAAAAGGATTTGGGACCCAGTTGAGGAAGCTTTTTCAAAGATAAGCTGTTGTTGATTTTTTTTTCTTTTTCTGTATGTATTTCCTCTGGCCTGGTCGGGACTTGGTCTGTGCCGGCAGGACACGGTTTACATTTTGATTCTGAGAACCTCTCCATTGTTGCCGACTGTGCTCAGGCGGCATCGGCTCATGTGTAGGTGGGAGGTGTTGTCTGAGGCGAGGTGAGGATACACTACCATGCTTAAACTGCAGGATCGTGTTCAGATTTGTCCAGATTCCAGAAGTGAAAATCCTTATATAATCTCCCTCGGCTCAATCAGGAGGCAAGAGATTTGAATCCTGAACCCTTCGCACGACAAGATAACACATGCTGACTGTACTATGTAAATAAGGGAGACAACAACAGTCATGGAATAGAATAATAATAATATTATGATAAATAATAAAGGGCTCTTTTTTTAAGTAGTGTAACAGCAATGTTGACATTAACCCCTTGTTACCTAAAAAGACTGCAGGTCTCAGTGACTCTCAATTAAGCCCCGTTGTCTTATGGTGTCACGCTGCAGATCATTCTTGGACCAACAAACTCGCCACAAGATGCGTCACTGCCACCAACTGTTGGCAATAACGTGAAACCTGTGTGCGTGTGTTGGTGTTGTGCGTCCTTGTGACACTTATAACATTGCTCTACTGTGCTACTAGTGGTGGAAGAAAACTCTTCAGGGCACCTTTTAAACTAGCTTGCTAATATAAATCCTTTACTGGATTTATAACCTTTGGTACTTGAAATTGATGACTGGACAAAGTCGAAAGCCCTTGTTAAAGATGTAATTTCTAACTCTGCACATTTACAGAATGTGCAGAATTTTTTTTGTACCAGGGGAATTTATTAAAAATGGGCATGTTCAACCTTTTATGTTTTTAAAAAGTGGTTTCAGAGACATGGATGTAAAACGGATGTAGCTGCTCAAAAGCTTCATGATTCTAGTCTTGCATTCCCAAGGGCTACACACACACACACACACACACACACACACACACACACACACACACACACACACACACACACACACACACACACACACACACACACACACACACACACACACACACACACACACACACACTTCATTGGAAGATGCTTAAATTAGATTATATTTTCATATGTACATAGAGTTCAACATTCTCACAGACTGTAGAGTTCCCTCTCCACTGCAGTAACCATGGCTGGTACAACTAGCGCTGGGCTATATAACAGTATTATATCTATGGCTTCATTTGAGATGAGATATTGTCTTGGATATATATCGTAAAATGGCACAAGGGTTGTCGTCTCCTGGTTTTAAAGGCTGGAGGGGAAGTGACGTAATTAACCAGACTGTTCTAGCTGTCTGTATTATTATTATTTGCTTTTACCCAACTTTAACATTGTATGCACATTAATGATGATTTTTTTTTTAAATAAAAAATGTAATTATTATGGGAAACGCACTAATAGTCAACCATACAATCTCGGTGCAATATCAATATTGAGGTATTTGGTCTAAAATCGAAATTTTGGATTTTCTCAATATCGCCCAGCCCTAGTGACCACACACACACACTCACACTCACTCACACACACTCACAAACTGTGTAAAATGATCACAGATCCTAGCTCGCTCAGCCTGAACCATAAGCTGTTTTGTCCCACAATAGCTTCTGAGCCTATCGGTCTATTTACACCCGTCTGCGGTGGGGGAGATCTCTCTGGACCGCCGCTATTTAAAGGTGCAGAATTGTTCCACATGCCCCTGCCCACCCACTCGCATATCCCCGAACAAACAGTTGGGTAGACACCGCTGTGGCTCAACCACGCTACCCCACCACACACACACACACACACACACACACACACACACACACACACACACACACACTCACTCACTCACTGGATGACTCCATTTGACCCTTGTTACTGGGGAACAGAGGGTCATGCTACACCCCCACCCACCTGCCCAGCTGCCCTACCAGCCTCATGTGTTTGGATCACGCAGACATTTTGGTTCTAAGTGGAACTCAACACCGCTGATTTAAGCACTGATGACACTGCTGAGGCCCCGACTTTTAGTCTGATGCTGCCACTGGCTCTCAGTGCTAAGCCACGGCGAGGGCTTTGTGTTGTTTGGATGGAGCGGGTGTTGGTGGGTCTGTGTTTGGGCAGGGGGCTGAAACGGCAGCATGCGACTAGTTATTGTTGTATGACCTGTTATGTCTTTACATCCAACCTCCATTGTCTACTTGCCATTGTTTTGTTATGCTGCAAAGTAGCAGTCTCCTTTTCTCTTCCCTTAATGTTGCATTATGGAGCTCACACTTCGCAAGAATGTGTTTATTTCCTTCCTTTCTTACTTCCTCTGTTCATTTAGTCATCTTTTATCAGCCCGCAGAAGGTCAGGGTTGTCTTACCAGACTTGTCCTGACAGATTAACAAGAGACTTGTAAAACGTTTTTTTTTTTAATATTTCTTCTTCCCAACATAAATTATGCTTGAAATCAGCTTCAAACATTATTATGTCTTACATTTTTATCTATTTGTTAGAAACATGAAACATGTTCAATCATTCAGCCGAACCCAAGCAAACAATCACATTTTTTTTCTTCTATTTTTGTTTTTATTCACACGCTGTACATTTAGTTTTTCAGAGGTTAATTGATTATTTTATCTTTTCTGTCTTTCAGGATTCCATGAACGCACTGGCTCATGATTTGAACTATCCTGCGCTGCGGAAAAACAAAAACATAGAGGCCTTTCTGAATCGATGTAAGAGCGATTGTGTGTTTGGTGAAGGTCAAGATTTGTGTGCTCAGCTCGAAAAATACCTATAAAGTTGTTAAATACAAACCAGAGCACTCTAGTCATAAAGGATGGAGTAGGATACTTGTTTGTTGATCTTTAACAACTTGCTGTACCTTTTTAAGGAAATCCTTCTTCTCTGGGCCACATTCTAGAGACTCAGTATACAGCAGTGTGCAGTGTCTCACATGAGAGATAAGAAATGTATGAATAACAATAAACCCTGACTGATTCTACAGCCACATTATCAGTAAAAGATAGATTTGTGTCACTTTTGTACAGCGATTTTTGCCTTTCTAATCAATATGTTGTGAAACCTTTTGCTCTTTATCTGTGTTAAGACGTGAGGCCTTTTACAAAGATGTGCCTTAAGTTAGAGAAAGAACATAGCAGCATGTCTCTAAAAAGCTCTAACTTCTTACCACCCACTGTACTACTAATCTGTCTCTTCCAAAGACAACTGTGGCGTTAATTCATGAGACTGGACTGACTTGTCATTAACTTTAACTGTGGCTAGCCCTGTGCAACATGTTAACTCTCAATGACTCATGATCCTGTATCTACTGCAGGTTACAGTGTTACTGTTACCGTCTGACTCTTTCCTTTGAACCTAATTGGTTGGCGCTTGACCTGTGTGCCGCCATTGTCACGCTTTTGTCCGTCCTGCAGATGAAAAGACGGTGGGTCAGCTGCGAGAACTTCAGGTGAAGCTGGAAGACTTTGAAAAAGTGAAGTTGATCGGGAGAGGCGCCTACGGAGAAGTGCAGCTGGTGAGGTGTTTCCGTCTCTAAATAGTTGATAAAGTGTTATTACTTTAATTATGCTGCAGCAGGGCAGTTAGATATGTTCTACAGTCTCTACATATGTTGCTGAATACAAGAAATGTGAACCACTAGAGGGAGCAACAATCTGTTAATCTACCAAAATATAAAATGTGCAACATCTGCCAATTGTGTTTTTTGATGTTTCAAATATAATTGGCATCTTTCTCCTCATCTTGACCAACTTTAACTTTTTAAAATGTTAGTTCAAGCAGACATTGCTTCCAAACTCCCAGTTTTCCCAGATGTTTGTCTCTTGTTGCCGGTGGAAGCTTGAATCTGGTCTCTGCCGAGCGTTTTGTGGTAAAAACAAGTCTGGACAGGCTCAGTGAGTGGGAGAGGAGTGTGAAGTCTGGTGTGGGGGTGTGGAGGGGATGCTTCGTATGTTTGTACTTGAAATCTTGTGTAAGCATGTCTTTCTATGGGTGTGTGCCTACAATTATGAGCTCCCCTCTCTGCCTCTCTGTTTCTCATGTTATCTTGGTCATTGTGACATTATTACTATCTTGTTCCTATTGTGCGCTTATCACTGTTTACCCGCTAGCGTCTCCTCTTTTGTCTTCCCCTCCTCTGCTGCAGGTCCGCCACAGAGCCTCTAAGAAGGTTTACGCCATGAAGCAGCTCACCAAGTTTGAGATGATCAAGCGGTCCGACTCGGCCTTCTTCTGGGAGGAGAGGCACATCATGGCCTTTTCCAACAGTCCTTGGGTCGTCCAGGTGTGCAAATACACAGGTTTTATTTGATTGAAAACACATTACGTAACATAGTGGAAAGATTGAACATCAAAACAGAAGCAAAAGAAGCTTAACTCTCAGACTCAACCTCCCTCCGCTACAGAGATGTTGCCTTTCTGAACACACACTGTGCTGAGATAAGAATATTTAAGCTTCCCCACAGCTGAATTGTGGATTGTACATAGATCAATATCAAGATGTCTGGAATGGGACATTTTTCTACAACATGTGCAGGGATGGACAATATGAATAAAATATTATGTCATATAATGTGTACTTTTATGTCACAATATCAATATATTATACAGCTTTTAAAAACGTAATGTAGAAACAGTGTGTAAATAAACTATCAATATGGGAAATATGCTGATATTCTTTTAAATCAGTATCAATGTGAAACAATTCGATAATGCAGGAATCACCCGTAAAAGTCGGGTTACAAGCCGCTTCTACCTCCGGTGGGTGTCCCCGCTGCTGCCCGTGTCCCCTCTGCCCGCGTCGGGTGTCGAGCCGGGGCTGGTCCCGCTACCTTCGGTGGTTGTCGGGGAGCTAGCGGAGAGCTAGCAGGAGCGCTAGCAAGAGCACTAGCTGGCTACAGCGGGGAGCTAACGGGGACACTGACCGACGGTAGTAGCGACTTGTAACCCGACTTTTACGGTAGATAAAAAAATGTAATTCAAAGAAAAGTGCAATAAAGTAATTTAGGAAACTCAATAATTAGTAATGTGAGAATTATGTCCAAATGACGCCCAGATAAACTCAGAAATTTCACATTCTGTAACTGTAATGTTTCCATAAAGAGCTAGAAAGACAATATTTAACATACATTTAAAAGCATAGAGGATAACCAACGTGATAATTTAATTCGTATCACAGTGTTTTATAACATCCTGTGTCGGGCTTTAAATGACTGTCGTTTCCTAGCTGTGCTGTGCTTTCCAAGACGACTGCCGCCTGTACATGGTGATGGAGTTCATGCCTGGAGGCGACCTGGTCACGCTCACCATGAACTACGACATACCTGAGAAGTGGGCTCGCTTCTACATCGCTGAAGTGGTGCTGGCGCTGAACACCATCCACTCCATGGGCTTCATCCATCGGGACGTCAAGCCTGACAACATGCTGCTGGACCGACACGGTCACCTCAAACTGGCAGATTTTGGCACGTGCATGAAGATGGACTCGGTGAGTTAATGTTATCATCATGTCGTTGTTGAGTTCCAATGTGTTGGACCTGGATGGATCAAGATAGGGACTTAGGAACATTTTACTCCTTTTTAATTTTGAAGAATGGATAGTTAAATAGAGAGTGAATTGACTTTTCTGTCTCAAGACGAGTGGCTTTTTCCCCGTGTCCTAGAGCACCACCAAGTGTTCAGAATGCAAAGCCATGCTAAATGCAGCACTCGTGCATCAGGTTGTTGAAGAGGCCCCAGAAGTAATTGTGCTAAACAACCAATCTAGAGTACAGCTGAGGTCCCGCCTCTGGTGTGAGTGTTTTTACCACAGCAATTTCTAAATAGCCGGTTCAACAAGTGGCTCCACACATTTAGGCTTTCTGAAAGTCCACCAGTAGACAGTTAGTGGCTTATAAACACGGTCAAAAAACAGTCCAGCCGAGATCTTTTTACAGTTGTCTCAGAATATCTGGCGCATTGTTAAAAGTTCAGTTGTATTTTATACAAAAATAGTTTTTTTTTTGGAGACAAAACTAATTTACATTTACATTGCTGCCACAGTCCCTGCAGTGGAAATATGTTTTATTTATTCTGCTTTCTCCCCGAAGTCTACCAACCTCTTACTCTCCTGCTTTCTCTCTACAGTAAATCTTGTGTATTTCTCTGTTTGCAGACGGGCATGGTGCATTGTGACACAGCTGTCGGCACACCAGACTACATCTCCCCGGAGGTGCTTCAGTCTCAGGGTGGTGATGGGTGCTACGGCCGGGAGTGCGACTGGTGGTCCGTGGGAGTCTTTATCTATGAGTTGCTGGTCGGTAAGTGACCCACCGTATACTTTATGGTCATTTTTTGTGCTGTTTGGTAGTTAAAATCCTAAACATTTCCATCCTAAAAATCAGTCATGGTACATAATTCATTTTTATTGTTTGCAGGTGAAACTCCCTTCTATGCTGAGTCCCTGGTTGGAACTTATGGGAAGATCATGAACCACAAGAACACACTCATCTTCCCAGATGACGTAGAGATGTCTCAGGCTGCCAAAGACCTCATCTGTGCTTTTCTTACTGACAGGTTTGCACATAAAAACTCAAAATCATATAAACTAATAAATACCTACTTGTCATGTGCATACACATTTATATTTTCTATGCTACTGTGTGTGTACTACTACTATTATTATTATTATTATTATTATTATTATTATGTAACTGATAGTAAAAGCAATAAACAGATGTGAAAAAAGGAAGAGTGTAAGAATTGTGCCAAAGATTAAACATGTAAAAGTTGACAAAAATCATCTAAATTTAAACACGTTGCACAACCATCAGGCTATATCCACCAAAGGTTTTTTAGATTTTTTTGTTTGTCTATCAATACTTTACAACTTCTCCACCTTATCTATGCCCCTTATTGGTTTCTACTGAAAATATAGATCTTTAAAATATATGTATATGTATGTATATTTCATTTTTTATAATAAAACAAAGCCTTAACAATGTCAAAATGAAAAATATGGCCTATCAACAGACATATCCTTTAATATAACTAATATTCTATCTTGAATTAGTTTGCTTAAAAACCATATCCGTGACTCCAAACCTGAGTGTTGATCCCAGCTACCCTCTAAATACAAAAAGTGCAATTTTTACGTGCGTAATAACATACTATCAGTTATAAAAGGTATAACAAAAATGACGTGACGGTGTGGGTCATGTACTTGGTTAGTGACCCATCCCCCTGGAAGAAACCACTTCCTGTTTACATTAGTAACCCCGCCCCCAAAGAGGGCTTAAACACAGGCCCTTTCTGCTTCAATACAGAGCAGCCTTTCATTTTTCCTCACTCAGTTTATTTACCTACTCGCTCACTATTCTCTCACCACAGACAGAATGTCACATGTGTGCGGCTGCCCACACACACACACACACAAACACACACACACACACACACACACACACACACACACACACACACACACACACACACACTGAACACTGACCGATGCATTCATTTACAACCTAACCCATATGCTCTGTCACTGTCATGGTCTTGCTGAAACCTCCAAGTAAGCACTATCACCATTTACCTCTCCTGTCCTCCTTTTCCCCGTGTTTCTCATCACCCCTCATTTATAGTGTTCTTCTTCCACCTTTTCTTGGTTCCACTTTCCATTTCTCAATCCTCACCCATTTCTGGCATAACTTTCTACTGTGCACTCCTGCAGTTTTCTGGGCATTGAGACGCCAGGCTTGGTTGCATGTCAGATTATTATTATTTTTTTAGCGGGGGTTTAAAAACTCTTTCTTCCTCCCCACCTCTGCCCTCTCTTGCTCTTGGTTGAGTCTGGAATGTCCCACACGTGGCAAGCCCAAACTGCCGCACCCCTCCATCCCTGTACCCAGCGGTGGAGGAGGGAGGGAGGGAGGGAGAGGGAGAGAGAGGGAGAGAAGAGTTTTAGAGTGAGAGAGAGAAAGAGAGAGAAAGAGAGAGCAGAGTTTTAGAGTGAGAGAGAGAGAGAGAAAGAGAAAGAGAGAGCAGAGTTTTAGAGTGAGAGAGAGAAAGAGAAAGAGAGAGCAGAGTTTTAGAGTGAGAGAGAGAAAGAGAAAGAGAGAGCAGAGTTTTAGAGTGAGAGAGGAGAAGGAAGGAAGGCAGCGGCCGCTCTAGCAGTCAGGTTTGAGTCAGTCCGAGTTGTTGATATTGGCTCCTGCACTCTTATCCTGCTGTTCACACTGCCTTTCTCCTCCTGGATCTACATTATCTGTCTTGTTGGAGGAGGCTCCAGTGTCCTCCAGTGGTCATGCGGCGCTCCATGCTGGTCAGTGTGGTCGGTCCCTAGTGGTCGCTGCGCTCTGCTGTGTGTTTGGCATGACATGTTGATGGTGGGTGGAGGGGGTGTTTAGTGTTCAGGCTCTGCTCACAGTCTTGGTCCTGTTGCTGTGTGTAGGAAGGTTCGTCTGGGCCGCACTGGAGTGGATGAGATCAAATGCCACCCTTTCTTCAGGAACGACCAGTGGACCTTTGACAACATCCGAGAGAGTAAGTGTGTGTGCATGTGCATGTTTTTGAATACATCCCCACAATGCCGGTGCAGATTTCTCCTTTTCCATCTCTGGTAATAATGTATGTCTTCTTCTTTTTCTACCTCTCATGGACATTCCTCTTTTTGTTTGTTGCTTATAAGCCCACTTCTTATCATTCCCAGCCCGTTCCTCAGTGGGTCTGCTTCTTTTTAGCTCTGGTTCATAGTTTATTTCCACCTCCTGAGCTATTAAGCCTTCAAATATGGTACACATGCTCTCCATATGTCCATATCCTTTAACATTATGTGACTGGATAGTGTGCAGAGCTGCAGAGCACATGATGCATGAAACCTGAAAGATAACCAGCTGCACATGGGTGCCACTACAAAAGAATAGATTAAATAGACGGAAATGGAGAAAGTCAGCAGAAAGCACTGCAGATTCTATACTAGATAGTACCAAGCCAGCAACACACACTTATGAAACTGAAAGGCTGTTTAGAGTGTCCACCAAGAGAAGAATGTTCTGCAAAACTGACTGACTGGCTGAGTTTAAGATGTTATAAGAACAGTTATAGGTGGAGATATTACGTTACATTATTGCATTATCAGCAGGTAAATCAGCAGACAAAATGTTACATTTTCCAGGAAATGATAATTGCTATTTAATGTAAGAATGTAATGATTGATTGACATTATCCAACTATGGCATAATCTTTGTGGTTTCACTTCTATTTACAATACGGAGAAAAATAATATTAATAAGTCATCAATCCAAAATCTATTCTGTATTCCTTTTTAAATTAATTTCCTATAGATGTATTCAAAATAAAAATAAAGGTAGAAGCCGCAAAGAGAGCATAAAAACACATTAACTGATCAATCAAATCACCTTAAATAGCGTAAAAGGTTCGAAGCTTTTTTATATATTTCGGTTAAAACTGTTATGATATCCATTGGTTGTTGTGTTAATAAGTTAAAACTTAAGAAAATAAGCAAAGTGATCTATGAGGAATATGAACGGGACCTCTGTGTCCGTCTATAATCACATGCAGGCTCTTTCTTCTTCACCTGGCTCTGATTAGGAACAGACAAAACTTCTGACTGAGCTTCAGACTGCCTGGCAGTCTGGAACATAAAACTATTACTGTGCCACTGCTGAGCTGCTCAGCTCTCTTCATGTTTGCACATGCATGTCCAGTCACTCACACACACACACACACACACACACACACACACACACACACACACACCCCATTCTGGTGTCCCGCAGATCTGCATGCACATCCCAACCCTCTTGTGTCTGTTTACGGATGACTTTACTCCCTGCTGAGTGTGCCCACGATGACTCATGTTGGGACTCTATTGAAGATTCTCCCAGTTCGCTTTATGGTTATTAAGTTTATTGAGCACTGGGATGGGGATAAAAAGAAGCCATCACCATGGATGGACGGATGAATGCATGGATGCCGGGGCGGGAGGCAGCACCCCCCGTAGCGGCGGGCGGGGCAGGCCGTGCGGCCTGTGTGGAGCGCTCTAATGAGAGGGGCGCCCCAGTTTGGAGGGTTGCTCCCGCTCGCTCACTCTCACTGTGGCCTCGGCTGCCTGTCATTAGCCGCCCGCTATCAGAGGGCATTCTGGGAAGTCGTGCCACAACGGCCTCTATGGAGCAGCCTGTGTCTCTTTCCGTCTTACCACATTTTTGGCTTTTTTTTTTCTTCTTTTTTACTTCCCCTCATTTGTTTCTTTCCTGTGCTTGATCCCTCCCTGTATTTTCTCCAGCATCTTTGAGTCCCATTTGTCACGCTAAGGGTTGTGACTTGACCCAACAGTAATGAGCTCTTTGCTCAGAGCCAGAATTTCACTGGTCTGAGGAACTCGATCCATAATGGCGGCTTTTTTTCTCAATTAGGAACTATTTATAGGTTAAAGGACCAGCTTAGTTTTATCTGATTGGCCCTTTTATACATTCTTGTCTGCCTGTGTTGTGCAGACTTACAGCTTCTCAAAGGAGCAGGCGTTTAGTCTTGGTTTGTGAAAGGCACTGTGTGTGGGGCACAAAGCGAGCACTGTACGAGGAAAGGAGTGGTGTCAGCCTCACGCCAACCTGCAGAGTGCTTACTCCTACAAGCAGAGGCTAAGTTGGCATATCATTTATTCAGGAACACACCTGAGAAAATGCTCAGAGTTTGCTGAGGATGTCCTTTAATTTAAATACCTCCAACCAGATCGTCTCAGTTAATGTAAAGCATCATTGTTCCCTCTTAACCCCTCATGGTTTGCACCTCTTCCCCTTTTGCTCCATCACGACTCTATTTCTGTCGTCCAGCTGAAGCTCCAGTTGTGCCTGAGCTGAGCGGTGACATCGACACCAGTAACTTTGACGACATAGAGGAGGATAAAGGAGATGCTGAGACCTTTCCTCCACCCAAAGCCTTTGTGGGCAACCAGCTACCATTCATCGGCTTCACTTACTTCAAGGAGGACCAGTAAGTGTTTTATTCTGACGTTCTTTGCTTCTACTTTGCTTCTTCTGCTAGAAAGTTTGTCTGCCTTTGCTGGTCATATATTATTTTACTTTACTGTACTTGCTCCCATGTGTGGGAACTTTCACAAGGGCTTCTAGACTCAGGAAATGGGTTTAAGGACAGCGCCGTGCCTAAAAAGAGCTTTACACTCGTACCTTTAATACAGCCTTCCAGCGGTCAGACACTGTGTGCCTGTTCAAGCTCCACACTGCTACCTTGTTCTGACAGGCCCTTTTAAAGCCCTCTTTGCTTATGATGGAGTCTAGTTTTTAACCTGGTTTTGATCGGTAGGTGAAGTAGTAGAAAACATGTATTGCACTCTTTAGCACATTAATCGGTAATGTTTCAACCTCAAGGATTGTTTTTTAACTTTTTTAAGGTTCAACTATTTACGTCTAAGCAATTTCTCTTTTACATTTACATCTGATTAAAAAAATAAATGACTATCAATCCAGTGAAAAAATGTATGCAGATTGTAGATTAAATTTGTGATCATACATGAATATTGAATAATACATTTAAAAAAAAGATTGCTTTAGATCAGTCTTTCTTGGATGTCAGATACAATGCAACTGTCCATTTTAGAATATAACTTTTCTGAAATGATCCGCATTTCTTTGCATTTCCATTTTTAGAATTATGAACGCTGTGCAAAAACAGTTTAAGCTTAAGGGCTCGAATTGTTTTTAAATTATTCTTAAAATGGCTTCAGATTTCTCAGCTATTTTGCAGCTATGTGGTAGAGTCATATAATGGATCCCAGAGATAGTTGTCATCATCAAAAGTCCACCACCGTATTGGTTAACAGTTGGCAACCGACAGTGTGGGTTGGAGACATTCTTTGGGGTTCTCCAAAGGTAAACCCATCCAGATGGAAGAAGAAGCTTGAAAGATCGGCAGCTTTTTTCTACAACGTCACAGTTTTGTGTTATGTTGGTCTGAAAGTACGAATGTTTTCTTCATGGTTGTGAAGTGTGCCTTGGTGAACATCCAGCTTCCTCTTGACCACCCAGGTGGCATTATGGATCTGGTAAGGACAGTGAAGTTGGACATGAGGAAAGTGTTGGGTGTCAGAGTTGGAAAGCCTCTGCAGGTAAAGACAGTGACGGACATTCATGAATCTCCTCTGTCCCTTCTTCCTCCATCAGGCTGCTGAAGGGAAGTAACAACTGCTCTGTGGTGGACAGTAAGGAAAACTCTGAGGAGAAGGAGAATTTCTCGGAGAGTAAGAAAGAGGTAGGTGTTTTTGTGCATGTGGTTTTAATAGTATGGTAACAGAGGAGAGATAAAAGACATAGAATCAAAGATGGAAATGACCATTAGATAATAGCATATTCCTTTTATGGCCTTTGTCTGTTTATCTGAGCAGCTCCAGAAAAAGCTTCATCAGCTGGAGGAGCAGGTCGACCATGAGATGCAGGCCAAAGATGAGCTGGAGCACAAGTGCAAGTACGACTAAACAAATAACACCGGCAGAGCTGAGCATCATTTTCTTTCAATGCAAATATTTTACCATTTACTGCAAACCATTGTTAACTTTTCTGTTATGATAAAGTGTCCCATTACAAGATTAAATTGCCAAAACCTTGAGTGAAGGAAATGTAGGAATGTCTTGAACTGAACATCTGACAATCCAATTTACAGCCAACATTTTAAAGGTTGCGACTGAGGCATTTTGTATGTTGATCATTAGTACATACATTTTGAGGCAGTGGTATAATTAGTATGAAGAAAACAGGCCATCTCTGTGAAGATTTGAGTTCTTGTTGTGTGCGATCCGTTCGATAACACAGGAAATGTGTTTGATTGCTTTACACAACAGAAAGTGGCATCCCATCCTATAACACTGATGCTTTCAGAGTTTCTGATGAGATGGATGTTAAAAAGAAAGGAACATCAAATCACTTCCAACATGTTCCACTAGTAAATTCTTAATTCAATGATTTGTGTGTAGAAGTCTGCAATAAAACTCTTCTCTCCTCCAGAAATGCCACCAACCGTTTAGACAAGCTGGCCAAAGAATTAGACAAGGAGGTAAGATCCCATTCCAACCATGTACCTCATGTGATAAAGTAGGTATTCGCTCCACTCATCTTCGTTGTGTTTTCCTTTCTGATTAGATGAGCAGCAGGCAGAAAGTGGAAGCCTCACTGAGGCAGCTGGAGAGGGAGAGAGCTCTCCTGCAGCACCAGAGCACAGAGAACCTGCGCAAGGTGGAGCTCGAATCCGACAGAAAGCGCAGCCTGGAGAACGAATGTGAGCAGCTGGGAATATGTCTAAATATTTTGTTTGTAACTTAGAAATAAGATCCAAAATGCATCTGATTTCATGGGAAGCAGATTAATCAACTAACTGTTTATTTATGTAGGTCTTTAGTGGTTCTCATTTTCATATATTTTACTTGCAAAATTGTTCTATCAGTCTGACTGTTAACTCATTAAAACATTGTAATAAACCACAAGGATATCTGGGAGATTTGCATCCCACTGTTTATATCTCAGTATATATTCTATATATGTTGGCTATCAGTGGGTGGATTGTGGTATTTTCCAGGGTCCACTGAATGTGATTCATTTTTATTTCTCTCTATCTTAAGTGAACAATCTGAGGGACCAGCTCGAGGATCTTAGGAAGAAGAACCATAATTCCCAGATCTCCAATGAGAAGAACATCCAGCTACAGAGACAAGTGAGTGGGAGCTTATTAAATTCCCCTAATTCGATTTTTTTTAATTATGCTCCACTGTAGTTTTCATACTTATGTAAATCAAACATGCTAATTTAATAATACATATTCAAGCAAGCAACTCTGACTGCCGTTTTCATTATCCCTCTGCTTTTGCCTAATTAAATCCTTTTTGAATGTGCTGCTGCGCTGACCCAGTTCAGCCTGCAGCGAAAAGTTTCAATCTTGTCTGTTTCTCATCGGTAGCTCGAGGAGGCCAACACCGTGCTGCAGGCAGAGCAGGAGGCGGCAGCGCGGCTGAAGAAGAGTCAGGCGGAGGCACAGAAACAGGCTCAGAGCCTGGAGGTCAGCCTCAGGGAGATGCAGGAAAAGTGCAGCCAGCTTGAAAACAGCAAGATGGAGCTGGAGAAGCAGCTGATGGGGCTGCAGGCCGAGCTGGAGGAGGAGAGAAGAGACCACGACCTCCGGACCGAAACTATTACTGACCTGCAAGGTGAGGCATGGCTGTCTGATACACTTTGAACAAGCAATTCAATAAGTTGTTCTACGTAGTTTAAACACGAGATTATGGAACTTGTGAGAGAAGAAAGATGTCACTTCATCTTACAAATTAAAAGTTTAATTGAAAAGCAAAAGTTGTTCAGTTCATTACATACAGAGGTGCTGTTGCCTCAGCTTAATTTGGTCTGGTATGACCAGTTCTGGAGCTAATGATAGCAAGCTGAATGACAGACATTAAAGGAGTCAGTTTGCTGACGTTAGAAGCGTTCTACCATATCTCTCTTATAGCTTAGCCTTTTAAATGCTAAACATAATACCAAAATTGTCAGTTGGAGTTACAGAGGCTGCTGTTGAGAAATTGTTTCATAGTCTCACTTTATTAGTCTGTTTATAGACGTGGCCTGCACACAGTGGTTGCAAATGAACAATAAGCGAAAGAAAAACACTGCCAACCTTTGACAATTATTATTTTAAAGCGTGTCATATTACAAACTTTAATTTGTCTATTAAAATGTTGCAATCTTTGCTAATTTAGAATGTACCCGTCGAAAAGGTGTATTCACTGGCGTAAGTGCAGGTAATCTGGTGATCTTCATGGGCTCAGTCAGTAAACATCTCCTCAGTAGCAGGAAAAAGGCGTTGCACAACTTGGAGCTGGAGGCTGGACATGGTTATTAGATCGTTTTTTTGGACCAGTCCTTGGGAAATATCCGATCATAGGTGGAAACATCTGTTCAAAAGGCTCATGTGAAGCAAGAGGCTGTGAAAGCCAAAGCCGGACCAGAGCCAGCACCTCTTGTGCTGTTTGGAAACTTCAACTTGCTCAGTCCATGCAGAGAGGAGGCCAGTCGCTGAGGTCAGAGGGGACGTATCAAAACAAAAGTGCTGCTGTTTGCTGCGATGGCTCGTGCTTTTTTCCCCTGGTAGAACTCTCCACGTGGGTGGAGTTAGTTAAAGGGAAAACACACATTAAGTGTGTTGTTCTTCATACATTGGAGGGAGCAGGAGGGTTATGTAACGTCTCACCTCGGATTTGTTTGAATCTGAACAGTCAGGTCCATTTTCTTGTAGTTTTTTCTGCACTCCAGGTCCTCCTATATTCCTTTTTATAATGTATTTGTGATTATTACACTTCAGGACGTATCTCTGGCCTGGAAGAGGAGGTGAAGGTGGTGAAGTCATGTCTCTCCAAGGTCCAGACTGAAAAGAAGCAGCTCCACGAAAAGCTCAATGACTTCGAGAAGGTTAGTTGTCATTTCTAATTGCTGATTTCCAATGTGATTTGAGAGTCGAGGCCATTCCAAGAGATGTCCCCGCTGCAAACTTCAGTTTTCTAGATTACGTTGTCAACGTTCTCCAGCATTTAAAAAATGTGCCTTATCCACAAAACACCCCGAGGTGATGATAGCCAATAAGAAAGCCCAATATCCCCTTTTAATTCTATAGGAGAAGAGCAACCAAGAGATTGACTTGACATTCAAGCTGAAGTCACTCCAGCAGAGTCTGGAGCAAGAAGAGGCAGAACACAAGGCCACCAAAGCCAAGCTCGCCGATGAAAACAAAACCTACCAGACCATCGAGGAGGCTAAGTCTGAGGCCTTAAAAGGTGAGCAAGTGGGAGGACAAGAGTCTGCAAGATGAGTCTGCAGGGATGATTCAGTTATTGAGGAAGGCCAGAGAAGAAATGAAAGATAGAAAACTATAACACGCTGGCCTTCCAGTGGCACATTGAGTGCTGGGTAGATAATCCTCCTTGTTTTGTTTGGTTCAGAGATGGAGTTCAACCTGCAGGAGGAGCGCAGCGTCAAGCTGCAGGTAGAGGGAAAGCTGCTGCAACAAGAGAAGGACCACTCCATGCTGGACTGCGACTACAAGCAGGCGCAGCACAAACTAGCCGAGCTGCATGCACAGAAGGAGAAACTTTCTGAAGAGGTGCGTCCTAATCAATGAATTGCTTGATGGAACATTAGGGCCATTATCAGAACTCAATGTAATCATTTTAAAGGACAGTCTTATCAAATAGGAATGTCAAACAACAATTTTTTTTCTCCATTTTCATTATTTGCCGTGTTTTTTTAATATATTTCCTTCTATCATAACCAGTTTTTAACTAATATTCAGACAAAATAAGCAATGGGGAAATAACACCTTGACCTCTGGAACCTTGCGATGGGCATTTGTCTTTATTTTCAATTATTTTTTTCCTTTTTTATGGGCTCAACAATTTGATAAAGCAATCCATAATGAAAATAAGCTTGGAGCCATAAGTCTTTGTTCTGCAGCTTATTGTTCCCCATAACTGTCCATTTGTGCCACCTTTGATGTGTGTGCGTGTGCGCGTGTGCGTGTGTGTGTGTGTGTGTGTGTGTGTGTGTGCGCGTGCGTGTGCGTGCAGGTAAAGAGCCTGAATTTGCGGCTGGAGCAGGAGATCCACAAGCGGAGCATGAGCCAGAGCGATCTGAAGATGCAGAACCAGCAGGTGTTGGTGCTCTCCTCCTCAGAGAAACAGCTCAAACAGGAGCTCAACCACATGCTGGACATGAAGCAGGTCCTGGAGAAACAGAACCAGGAGCTACGCAGGTCAAACACACATAATGGCCTATTGAGCATAATGCCCATTAAATATAAACAACAATGCAGCTGAGTTTGTTGTAATGCCGTTGGAAAATTGTTGTGGAGAGGTTGAGGAAAGTGCTTTGGCTCTGGGTTAGTTGGCCAGGAGCAGTGATTGACAGCTTGTTGGTCCTGTTCCAGGGAGAAGCAGGAGGCTGGTGGCCAGCTGAAGGAACTGAAAGACCAACTGGAGGCTGAGCAGTATTTCACAGTAATTCTAATCTATATTTCTTCTTCTCTGCGTCTTGTTTGTAACAATCTAAATTGATCTATAATATGGGGCTTGAATGGGAAGATATGAGCAGAGAAGGAGTTTCTTTTTCAACTCCATCTCAATCTGTGACGTGAAATTAACTGAATCTCCGTCTGTTTTCCTTCAAAGACCCTTTACAAGACGCAGATCCGCGAGCTGAAGGACGAGTGTGATGAGAGGAATAAGCTGTACATGGGGGTGCAGCTACGACTGGAAGAATATAGCGAGGAGAGGTATCCAGTCAACACCACACCAGAGACCCGTCAACACTAAAATAACCTGATATTTCTATTCAGGTTTAAATATTAGCATAAAACACAATTTATCAAAGAAACAAGAAAAAAACCAAACCAAAACAAAAAGTACAGATTCAATATAGCACAAAACATGAATATTTAAAGACAGAACATGTTAAATTATATAAAATAAAAGTATAAAGCATGGAACACAAACAAGGTGGTATGCATTAAAGCATGGAATTAAAGCATGATTTAAAAAAATCTTTTAAAAACGTGTATGTTGAGGTTTTAGTGTTAATGGTCAGTGGCACCCACAGGATAACAGTACAAAGATAACATTGACCTGTTTTGTTTTTTTAAAGAATGCAACAGACTTCCAGATTAGTGTTATTTGCCCTCAGTGATTTAATCTCAGGCAAAATTGAGGACTTCAATTTTAACTGATTGAGTGAACCAGATTAGCAGCGTCCCCCAGATGCACTACAGACAAATATTACTGGAGACAAAAAGTTAAAACTATAATCTAGTCTAACTCTAGTGTTGGGAAATCCTGCATTGACAAAAAGGCCAATATTGAAGAATGTGTGTCCACTCTATAGGCAGCCTAACAGCAGGGGGTTTTGCAGTAAAATATGTATCCAGTTCTTGCAGTTTATACACAGTAATAACTGTTCCTTCCCATCCTCCCTCTTCAGGGATTCCATGGCAGCCCAGCTGGAAGCCAGTTTGACCAAGGCTGACTCAGAGCAGCTGGCTCGCTCCATCGCAGAGGAGCAGTACTCCGATCTGGAGAAGGAGAAGATCATGAAGGAGCTGGAGATCAAAGACATGATGGCAAGACACAAACAGGAGCTCGGCGACAAGGAGGCCACCATCAACTCGGTGAGATTAGAGTCGGGCTCGGCACCGTTTTTAGTTGATTATGAAATATTACGTACAATTGCAATATTGGGCATCTTCAGCCATAATTAATGACTTTTTGGGTTGTTTTAATTCTTAATTTCGAATTATGAGTTCTCTCCTGTACCAAAAGTATTTATTAAGTATTGTGAAAAATCTGTATTGTTTACGTCCACGTTTGCTAGCTTGCGGTCTTCTTTGCTGCCTTTCGTTGGCACTTTGCTACCTTTCTTTCATGCTACTGCCACCAACTGTCGGTCAGTGGAACAGCCTTAAAATGTAAAAGAAAAAGATCCAATGGTCGATAGGGTGTCTTTAATTAGATGATTAACAATCAATTCATTGTCTCTAGCTAGTAGCAGTTGGATTCAATTTGAAGACCAGCAATGACAATCACAGTAGTTTAGATCATACAGAATAAAAAACGTGAATACTACTAACATATTGTTTTCTAATGCGCTATCTAAATTAAGTAATGTTGGTTTGTTTGCTACTCTAACAATCTCTACAGCTGGAAGAGTCCAATCGCACTCTGACGGTGGATGTGGCCAACCTGGCCAGCGAGAAAGAGGAGCTCAACAATCAGCTGAAAAACATGCAGCAACGTGAGTGTCATTTGGAGTTAATGAGGGAGATTTCTGCAGGAATGACATTTCCCTCGGCCCTGGGAAATGTGTTGAAAAGCTGTCTTACATATCCAGATGATTTATTGGATGAGGTGAACTTAAAATGTCATGAGAAGTAGCCATTAATCTTTTCATCAGGGAACCAAGTGTCTGTACGGCAGAATATTGGTCTTCAAACGTGCACTATAATTAATGGGTTACTTCTCTAAAAAAACTTATGCTTGTAAGTAAAGTTTATAAGCCCTGAATTAATATTCTTCTCTGCTATTTATACAGAGCTCCAGAAAGCCAAGGAGGAGGAGAAACAGATGAACTCGCTCAAACTGTCCTTTGAAAAGCTGCTGCAGAATGAAAGGACACTAAAAATTCAGGTGTGTGTCTGGGCGCCTACACAGGTCTGGAAAGCCTGGAATACTTTCTATACTTTCCTACTTTTATTGTCTGACTTTTTACGACTGTTATGTCACATCATTTGTTGTTAAGAATAATGTTCAGCTGCAGGCTTGTGTTGAACTCTGGGCAAAATAACTGAGATCTGAAATATATATATATATATATATATATATATATATTTTTTTTTTTTACATCTATCTTGCAGCAACATTGATATTTCTACAGGCTTCCCTGTGTATTTACTGAATTCACAAATATATCTAGGACAAGCTATATTGCTGTGTTTTTCTTCTCCCAGGCCATTAACAAGTTGGCCGAGGTAATGAACAGGAGGGAGACTGTGCGAGGAGGCCACCGAAGCATCGACACCGAGGTGCACAGGAAGGAGAAGGCGAACAGGAAGCTGCAGCTGGAGCTGAGAACGGAGAAGGAGAAGCTCAACAGCACCATCATCAAGTACCAGAGAGAGCTGACGGACATGCAGGCGGTCAGTATGCCGACAAATGGCACGAATACATACACATTCAATTTAAAAACGTGTGCAGTTATTTTGTGTTCCAATAACTGCAAATGATAGAAAATACATTGAACCGCACTTAAAAACCTGCTCACTTGTGTTATTCAGGTGATCGCAGAAGAGAACCAGGGGCGTCTGGATCTTCAGATGGCGTTGGCCAGCAAAGACAGTGACATCGAGCAGCTTCGATGCCAGATCACTTCCCTCAGCGTTCACTCTCTGGACTCTACGAGCATCAGCAGTGGCAACGACCTGGACACGAGTGAAGGATACCCAGGTAGACAAAGCATGCTATACTTTGGCACCAACATGAACACTCCAAAGCCAGGAGCCAGTAAGCAAAAACACTTCTGCATGCACTTCCTGCATTCCTCTTCCTGCAGTCTCTCTTCCTGAGTTTGTGCTGTGTCCTTTGTTTTCACTTTGGGTCTCTTCCAATTGTTTTTGACCTTTTCCTCTTTATGCTTCTTCCTCTACCACTCCCCACTCCCCCCTCCTCATTTCACTTCAAATTTCCTCTTCATGGTCCGGCACAGTGCGCATTACTCACTCTCACACCTCAGAATCAATGTCCTTCACCTATCAGCGCACACACAAATCTGTCTGCGTCGACACCCGGCCCAGCCTTCACTCTGATCACACTCTCTTCGAGGATGAGGATGAGGATGAATATGATGGGCAGGTGGAGCAGGGCCACCGTCCCCTGGCCCTCACTTGCGAGCAGCCCCCTGAGGCTGAACATGCAGGTGACCCTGCATGGCAACCTGGGATGGGGATGCAAATGAAAAGTGCAATTGACCTAACAAATGTTTATAACATTAATCTATAAAAACAAAAGAAGAAGAAATGGCCCAAACCCTGGTTCAACCCTGCAAAGTCTCTGTTAATCCCTCTACTCTGTTGACTCTGTCTCTGCTGTACATTCATTATTTTCAGCGCTCACTGGATATCTTGATCCTGCTTTGGTCAAATAGATCCCACTGCAAAAAGAATGTGGGGATTTTTCTAAGAGTGAAGTGTAGAGTTTTTCCTCACATAAAAATAAGGCTCTCTACATTTAAATTGAATTCTCCCCACGAGACACTTGGCATGTTTTGTGCTGGATCTTCGTTATAACTCGTATAGCTCCCACTGAATAGTCTGTTGTTGAATTCAAGTAGCAAAGCTGTATGCCACTTGCCCTTTGGTTATAGCCATGAATCATTTCCTCTCCAATTGATGAGGGTCTGTTTTAAAGGAAGTGCCGCCATTTCAAAATGTCAGGGTGTTCTTTTAAGTTGTTCAGGTGATTAAAGGCAGCTCTCCTCTTTGTTGTTAAAATCTTCCTTTTTTTTTTTTATCTGCAAACTAGACTCGAGGCTCGAGGGCTGGATTTCACTTCCTACCAAGAACACAAAGCGGTTTGGCTGGGACAGAAAAGTAATGCACTATTATCTCATATCTACAGATTTGTTTTCTTTGTAATCACCATTCCCATTCCGTAAAGTCCCCCTCTAACTTGTTGGCCCTTGTTTCCCTTTCCTTTTAAAGTATGTAGTTGTGAGCAGCAGGAAGATCCTGTTCTATAACAGCGAGCTGGACCGAGAGCAGGCCAACCCTTTCATGACCCTGGACATCGAGTGAGTGATTTAACACATGGTCTAATCATGTAATACCAAAAATGAATGATAAGGGTATGAAGAATGCTATAATGGTTATTAGAGTTGATACTAATGAGTCGACTGCCATACTAGTGAGGCTGAGCTAAATGCTAGTTATGTGTGTTAGCATGCTAATATTACCAGTTAGCACTAAACACAAAAAACAGCTGAGCTGTGAAAATGGCATTGCTTTTGGCAGGTATTTGATCAACCTATGAAAATATTGGACAGATTTCATTGGTGCAATATGAAATGTTATGGGATCACCAAAGTCATTTTAAATCACCCTGAGGGGGTTATGAATATATGAACCACATCTTATTGCAATCCATCCAATAGTAGAGACATATCCTTTATTGTGGCTAAAAGCAAAAATAACAACAAATAGAAAGGTGCACTCAGTCGAGTCCAGATCTCATCTCATATTTGTGTGTATGTGTGTGTGCAACTAATATATCAGAAGTGTTTTTCCTTTGCTGCCTTATCACTAGGTTAAGAGTATTAAGTGAGCAGGCAGTCAATTGCATCAAATATATAAAACTGTCAATAAAAAGGTGTTTTGAGAAAGTGTTTGTCACCGCAATCACAAAAGCCGGTTGAGCATGCAGCCATGCCTGGCCACCCGAAATATGATGCAGTTTTCTGCAGCAGGATGTGAGAGTAGCCGTGGACAGACAGAGGTGCACACTCTCTCACTCGTGCACACATGCAAGCGATAACATTATTCTCCTGCCGGAGATTTAATTAGACAAATATACAGAATTAGAACAAAAGACAGACGTTAAAACGATTTTTTGGTGCACTTATTAATTACCCTTTTTATCCTGGGTCTACTGTTAACTCATCCCTCTCTCTCTCCCTCCTGCAGTAAGCTGTTTCATGTCCGACCCGTCACTCATACTGATGTGTACCGTGCAGATGCCAAAGAAATTCCAAGGATATTCCAGGTAATGAGCTAGGACACTTCCTGTTGACGTCTCTTTTTTTTCCCTCTCCCTCCTACGGACTGAATGAATCATGTTCTCAATTCAATTGTCTACCTCAATGAATCTTCAATGAAGTTCCTTTTCCTTTCTTTTTCTCTCCCCAGATCCTGTATGCCAATGAAGGCGAGATTAAACGTGAACAGGAGCTCGTAGTGGAGCCCGTGGCGTACGGCGATCGTCCCTCCTACATCAGCCACAAGGGCCATGAGTTCATCCTCACTCTGTACCACTTCCCCTCCAGCTGTGAGGCCTGCACTCGGCCCCTGTGGCACGTTTTCAAGCCCCCGCCGGCCCTCGAGTGCCGCCGCTGCCACACCAAGTGCCACAAAGATCACCTGGACCGAAAGGAGGAAGTTATTGTGCCGTGCAAGGGTCAGTACACTCATTCAAGAGCTAGTGTAGAGCGTAGGACCATCAGCCACACCACCGCGTGTGGTGAATTTGATGATAATGAAATATTACTTGGATTTGATTACTCAAACACTGGGAAAATGCTGTTTGCAATCTGTTTGAATCCCTTTCTTTTACAGTGAACTACGACATGTCCACTGCCAAAGACCTGCTTCTGCTGACCAACTCTCAGGAGGAGCAGCAGCGCTGGGTCAGCCATCTGCTCAAACGCATCCCCAGGAAACACCCAACAATGAGTCCTCCCTCGGCAGCGCAAAACAACCTTCCTGAAGCCACGGCACGCTCCTCTCCGCGAGCCTCCCCGCGATCTTCACCCAAGGTTTCGCCTCGTACGTCCACCCACCGCGGGGCCATCAAGATCCAGGCCAGCAGACAGCAACCGCCATCAGGGAAAACAAGGTGAGGACTGGGAAGGTTTGACTCCATACAAACAAATATTATACATTTGTCAACCATATAAAAGCTTGGCTTGTTTCTGTTCTATTTTTATTTTTTAAATGACTGCAGTAACACTTTTTCTTTCATATACAAATTCCAGAAATGTGTTTCTTCATTTTAAAAATCGCAAAAACAATTGTCATTTCTGATCCTTTTGGTCAAAATACATAATTTTAAAACTGATTACTTTTGGACTCCGGTGCTAATTAACAGCTAATTTGTGTCTTCTCCTAATTTTTCTCACCTGATGTTGTCTGTGTCACTAGAGAACTTAATTTGTTGTTAGATAATCTGTGTCATGTTGCAGTAGTAGATGTAACATGTGGGTGGATAGAACAAAAAAAAATGAAAAACTCACAATTAGCTAATTTTACAGAAATCAATTTACAGTTTGGTGGGAAAAAAACTGAACCATAACCAAAACAACTAGCCTTACTACCTACTTTGTTGTTTCTGCTGATGATTCTCAATCATGCAGTTGAAAGGGGTCTAAAGCCGTGGATTTAAAATCATTTAGAGTGATTTGCATAACACTGTTTGCAGCATTAATGCTGCATGACACTGTATGCATTAATGCTGCATGACACTGTATGCATTAATGCTGCATGATGCTGTGTGCTGCATTAATGCTGCAACATGGCTGTTCACACTGCATCATCATCCACCTAATTTAGTAGGAAACCATTGACTAAGACACTCAGTTGAGTTTGCTCTCTGTCACAATCTAACTGGCTCTCATCCCTCAGCACTGGCCCCATGCTCCGTATCATCCTCCACTGACCATTGACCTCTGACCCCATCATTCTAATGTCTCTCACGCTGGGAGACTGTAAGTAGCAGAACCTGTCCGCCATCCATTACGCAGTGCTGCCGTGTGCATTAACACTAGCATCATCCTAACAAGCAGTCACTCGATTAACTACTCGCTGCTCGACACTGCCCCCTGCTGAGCTTGGCCTATATTGCCCCAGCAGTTATGAAGCACGAAAAGCCTTTGACCCCGATATGAACCTCATACTTGATACTGTTTCAGATTGCTTGAGTTTGGCCTCAACGACTGGACTTGGCCGTTGGATGATTTCGATAATGATGATGATGATGATATGTTCTTCTAAAGGAAGTGAAAGAGGGGGTACGGAGGGTAACTGAACCTCTACGTGTGTGTGAGGCATGTTTTTGTGTGATTTTAAAATTTTCCGAATGACTGGAATTTCAGTGTTTGAACAACATCGTTGCTCCAAGAATAGTTTGACGGTTTGGGAGGTATACTTAGTGAACATGCTTATTGAATAAAAAGCAGATTGATATGGGGGGATATTGGTCTGCATGTTTGCAAGAAGTACAATATTAAAGTAATAGTTTGTCAGACTGGGAAATGCACATATTTGATTTCCAGTAGAGAGTTACGTGACTATACAACTCTCATGTCTGTACATTTAATAGTCAGTTAACTTAGCATAAACCAGTTCTTTCCAACAAAAAAAACAGCAGCACTGCAGTTTACTCTCAAACAAAGCCTGATAACAAATATCCAGAATGTTGCCAGGGTAGCTGCCCCCCCCCCCCCCCCCCCCCCCCCCCCCTTTCCACTCTTTATGCTAAGCTAAGCGAACCATCTGCTGGCTGTTGCTTCACATACTGTATAATGTACAGAAATGTGTGCTATCAATCTTTTCTTTAAACTATAGTAAAAAATAAATATATAAATCAAACAAGCCTATAATGTGCTTTCACATTTCACCTCTTGCAAACATACAGGCTAAGATTATTCCCATATCTGTCAGTTTTTTTTGTTTTGTTTTTGCATTTTACTCATGCATTGTGTGGTTACCAGAGAGCTTCCTCGTTTAATACGTGTGGATTTTGTGTGGGCGTGCCTTTGAAGTCCAGCCATTCTGTTGGTAGCATCCCAGGTTTTCACATAATTTTCTTTCTCTCTCTCTCTCCCTCTCTCTTTCTCTTCACAGTTAACCCTGGCTGATCAAAGATGTCTTTTCATCCATGTGGATTAATGACTGCAGTCTGGAAGCAGTGCCTACATGTGTTAATTTTTTTTCAGGGGAGTAGACTGAAAAAAACAACACTAATCATGGACAGAAACATTCATAGAAACTGGCAGTTGTCATGAGAACTGGGGCTGACAAGAAAATGAGCATTCATATTAGAGTCAGACTTCGTCTAAAAAGGAAAAAAACAACAACACTGTGATTAAAAATGCCTTATTTTATAACCATCATGAGAAAAACGTGGACTTTTTATTCTGTCAGAGGCAGTGACTCACGTGGATTTGTTTGAGGTGTTTGGCATGTGTGTGAACATTTGTATATAGGATAAGAGGTCTGTCTGTGTATTGTAACACAGAAAGTGTAGCTTATAGTATATGATCGTTCTATTTTTATGGTTATAAGTCAGCAGCACATTTAACAGTATATGCTTGTCTTTTAAATGAATACCGTTTTCATTACACAAAGTAGATATATTACCACACAAGACAGAATAATGTGAATTGAACATAAGCAATGTGTTATATTCTCGCCATTCATGAGAAATTCCAATAAATTCTCTGGCCCAGAAAATTGATAATTCATGTTTCATTCATTGTTTATTAAAATTCAACATGTTGGAATTATATCAATATAAAAAAAAGCATGATTATGATATATATTGTGCCTTGATGTCTTATTTGTAACCAGTCAGTCTGAATTCCACGACCTTCAGTAAAATGTAGATGGTGCATTAAGCAGTAAACAGGCAGTGAATGAAGTCTATACAGATAAAATCAAGTTCAATGGTTTTGTCAGAAGAAGTCTGTTTACCAGCCCCTCTAAAGCTCACCAATATACATGTTTTATAACGTCTGTTTAATCTATTCAACTGTCCCTGAATTATTAGTTACCGGTCTTAAGATATACTCATTAAAAACCATACAGTGATGTCACAACATCGACATTATAAACACAAATGTGTTCCAGGAGTATTGTAGTGATGCTTCAGAGGTGTTACATCTGACTACCGTGTATTTCAGGAGACTGTTTGAAAATTACCAGAATAGGTTTGTTTCTATCTCGCCACTGCATGTGGAGTGAGTGGGCTTGACTGAAATAAATCTTTCAGAACAGCCTAAAGCTAACTGGCACTCATCATACATAATGTAATGGTTCATCATGTTGCCCATCTGCTAAAATCGTATTTCATACAGCGGGTCGTATCCATTCTGTCTATCAGCTGTGTGACTGTATGTTCCGGTTAAATAACCGTGAAACCTGCTGTACCGACCGCTACGACCTCAGGTGGCACGCAGCCTTCCTTCATCATGATTCAACATTAATTTGTCTCTTTTTCCTTTTGATTTATATTTCTGAAAAGGATGTGCTTCTTGCAGTAGTGGGTTAAGTTTAGTAGATACATTTGAGGTACCACACCACAATTCAAATATAACTCTTCTTTTTACTGCAATACATTTATTTTAGAGTTTTTTCACTACTTATTAATATATCAATAATAATGTAATATACTCTATATATGTATCTATAAATAGTATCATACTCACAGGGACATTTTCTGCATCATCTGTATGTTTACTTTTGATACTAGATACATTTGACTTCAGGCTTATTTTCACTGCATGACTTTGTTTTGCATTTTTTTTACAGGACAGGAACTGAATATTTCCTCCACCTCAAATGTATGGATACAAAATAAATTAAAGAAAAATCTGTTACCTCACATATTGTAGTATATACCTCATGTGCTAATAGATGTATCAAGAACATGGTGCACTAACTACTAACTAATTAACCAGTTTAAACGTTATTCTGCTTCCTATGTGAGGGTGGATTGCATTACAGTTTGGTAAGAGGGTTATTTATTTTATTTCATCCTCATATTGGTTTAAGCATTGTTAAATAAAATGACTAAAGCCTTACATAACATGTTCAAAGTCTTATCTGGTCCAAGGTCATGAAAGAATGTTACTTTTATAAAGATGAATTAAAGTTTCAGAAAAATAAATATAATCCATCTCATTTTAAATTGATTATCATGCATTTTATCTCTTTCTTACATGCTCCTCCTCCTGGCCCATATCAACAAAATCCAAAGTGCAAAATAATGTAAGCATCTAACTTAGTTTTGTAAATCAGTGACGTAAACATGCATGGTTATTTAGACCTCAACGTCATATTTCAGAATCGGCCGTTTCTATTGCATTAAATAAAACATAACATGTAATTTCAATGTTTCAAAGTGTTGTACTTTCCCTGCAGCTTTGAGTCACACAGTCTGTTGCAACGGACTGTCCTTGACACATGACTGTGTTTACTCAATAAGTAATGATTAGATCAGAGGATTCTGCTCCACCAAAGGACTCAGTAATGACCACTGATGAATCTGACATAAGGATCAGTCCGGCTGCTCCTCGTCCAACTAGAAAACAACAGTAAGTAATATTTTGTAACTTGAACTTCATGTGCACGAACATGCATCGTATGTTCTTACGAGTGATACTGATCACCGTGTGTTCAAACTGGAATGGATTTGTGATGTTTTGCAGTGGTGAAATCTTGAAGTCATTTCTATCTTTTCCTCATCTAGTAGTAATGAAGTCCTGGTGTGCCCTTGCCGTTCTCTCGTTGGCATATCTCTGCCATGGCGCTCTCTCCTGCCCGCCGCTTTGCAAATGCTACCGCAGAAGAGCGGAGGTGGTCTGCAATGAGGTCCCTCTGACAGAGTACCCCTCCGAGGGTCTCTCGCAGACCACCACCTTGGTGACCCTCCAGTTCACGAACATCACCTCCATCTCCGAGCAGCAGCTGAGCGCCACGCCCCTGCTGCAGGGGCTCCACCTGTACAGCAACCACCTGCAGAACCTTTCTGCTCATCTCCTCAGGGGCGTTCCTCACCTCGACACTTTGGATCTCACAGGGAACCAACTGTCCGTCCTGCCTGCAGCTGTCTTCGACCACGCCCCACTCCGCAACTTGGTGCTGAAGAATAATGCGATTGAAGAAGCTGACGCTGAGTGGCTGCCTGATAACAGCAGCATCACCTGGTTGGACATATCTGGGAACAGTTTAACGAAGGTCCCAGCGACTCTGCTTCAGAAGCTGCCCCACCTGGAGAATCTAGACCTTGCCAATAACCGCCTGGAGCCGATCTCTGCAAATTCTCTGGACCTGCTGAACAAACTCGAGAGGTTAAACCTGCGTAACAACAAGCTAGACACTCTAGATGCATCTGTATTTCAGAGCAGCCGTAACCTCACCTATCTGTTCCTCTCTCGGAATAACCTCAACAAACTCCCCCAAAACCTTTTTCAGGAGCTCAGTCAGCTCAAACTGTTGAGTCTGGATGAAAACCAGCTGAGCCACATCCCTGCAGGTTTGCTGGACCCTCTGAGCTCCCTGGAGGAGGAGGGGCTGGACCTGACTTCCAACCCCTGGCTGTGTGACAGGACAGTGAAGTACCTCTGGAGGTGGCTCCAGAAGAACAAGAAGAAGGTGTTCCTGCCAGAGAGCATCAAATGTGCCAGGCCGCAGTCTCTGGAGGGGCGCTCCCTAATGTCACTGACAGAAAGGGAGCTCAACCTTCAGTCTTAATGTTTTCCATCCTCGTGGTTATTATCTGACATGGTGTCATATTTTTACTGAAACATTCTCTTTGGTTAATGTAATGTGAATGTATGATTTAAATATGATATGAGTAAAGAAAGCAAACAATAATGTCTGTCTTCTCTGTCTTTACTTTAATTGAAGATATAATGTGGCTCTGTCCAAAAGGTAACCAATCCATATACCAGCTAAACCCAAAATGTATATTTTTTTTTATGAATTGAACACAAACAAGATATAATATAAATATCTTATAATTATTGAGCCTCAGAGGTGCATGTAGGCAGCTTTTTGGACAGAGCCAGGCCAGATGTTTCCAGTCTTTCGGCTCAGTGAAGCTGATTGGCTGCAGTCTGAAGCTTCATTTCGAATTGATAGACATGAGAGTGGTATCAATATCTATAAACATCAACTCTCAGCAGCAATGCAAATAAGCGTATTTTCCAAAATGTCAAACTATTCCTTCAACAGATTGCATGTTCTTTAAAGAAAGAGGAATCCAAAGACCAAGAATGAAAATGTATTTATGTAATCAAAGACCTGATTCATTCCATTCTCGGAAATATTATTTTTTGCACATCAAAGATTTACAAATCACTTTAAACAGCATTTTACCATTGCATAAACCTGTTTTTGCAGGCATGAAAACAGGAAAGTATTGATTTGTGTGTCTTATATTTGAAAGAAGTAACCACTCACCGGTTGATGAGCTGGTTTGTTTGCTTGGTTTTGTTTGCTTATTTCAACATTTTGTCCTGACTCGCTGCTGGGAACAAAAACACTCAACATTCTATGAAACCAAGCCGTGGTATAAAAACAGAAGCAATTCTGCAGTGCTTTTCAGGTAGGATTCAGCATTTCATATCATATTTTCAGAAACGTTGATATTACTTGTAAATACCAGATAATTTCTTTTTAGATTATTTTCTTGTCATGTCTCTCACACTGTGTATGTTTCCTTCATGCAGTGCTTTAAAGATGAACTTCTGGATGCTCCTGACTTTCACTGCACTGGCTGAATGTGCCCACTCTTGCCCAGATCTGTGTTCCTGTTCCTTTACACCTACTAGTGCCGAGGTAGTGTGCAGCCAAAGCGCCCTTACACATTTCCCTGTCGATGGTTTATCCTCCAACACCACTCGCCTATCCATCCAATCCACCAACCTCAGCAGCATTACAGCGAGCCATTTGAGGACTGTGCCCCTTTTGAACAACCTCCAGCTGTATCACACCAACCTAAAAACCCTTCCTTCAGATCTACTGAAGAATGTTCCTCACTTGAACATGTTGGATCTGACAGGAAATCAGCTGGTTCGTCTTCCTTCTAAAGTCTTCAGCCATGACTCACTTTGTAGTCTTGTGCTGAAGAATAATCTGATCGAAACAGCTGATGCTGAGTGGTTTTCTGGCAACAGTAGCATCACCTGGTTCGATTTGTCTGGAAACCGTTTAACTGTTGTACCCGCCACTCTACTTCAGAAGCTGCCCAGTCTGGAGAATCTAGAATTCAGTGATAACAATCTGCAAGACCTACAACCCACCGCTCTAAGGAACCTGCAGCGCCTGGAGACACTGAATCTCGCCAGTAACAACTTAAGCTCCTTGAAACCTTCAATCTTCAGCCACAACCTGAAACTATCGCAACTGTTTTTGCAAGATAATCAGCTCCAAGAACTGCCAGGGACCCTCCTCCACGGTCTTCAACATCTCAATCTTCTACTGCTCAATCAGAATCGGCTGCAGTATGCCCCCTTGGGGCTGCTGGACGACAGAAGATCGTCTTTCCGGATTGTTTTAGGAGGAAACCCCTGGGTGTGCGATGAGAAGATGGAGTATCTGTGGAAGTGGCTAGCTGTCCATCCCCAAAATGTCCACTTCTTGGAGGAGGTGACATGTGCACAGCCTGAAGTGCTTAAACACAGACAAGTGGTCTCTTTAACTTCCAGTGAGCTTGGACTTCACACGATTCAAAATCTGTGATGTGGAGGTGGTAAAAGTTTAAAACTCTGGTCTCTACATTCCACTAAAATCAGATGTCAAATGATAAATGAATTGTGTCAAAGGCTGAAATAAAATGTTATGATTAATTCTGTTATCGTGCACTACTTTCTTATGTCTCCTTGATCCCCTTCATTGTTTGGATATTGTCCAGCCCACTGGGTGGCGTAAGACACTCAGTACATTTCCAAAGCCATGAGCTGAACAGACAGTGCAGGTTATTTAAGAACTAATTTACTTATCAGATCCCATCCAAACATCTGTCAAATCAAAAATGGTGATGGGATGCTAATGTATTCTTGTTATATTGATCTTGATCTGTGAGGCACCTAATCTCAAAGTATATTGGTATAATTCAAAGTATGGACAAACTATTTTTTTTTCTATCATACTCTCTCAAGAGCAGAGTCCAAAAGCTGTGATTTAGAGTGGTGTTGCAGAATCGCAAGAAATCAAAGGGCTCTTTACTTGAGGTTTTCTGATAATCTTGCAGTGAATTCTTACTCCAACAGATCTGCCTCACTCGGGTGTTGGTTGCGTCGCAGATTGCAGCATTGTTTCAGTCGTGCCCGTTTGTTTTTAATGATGTTGAGCATGTAGGAGTGTGTGGGCAGTGCAATGGCTGAGTCTTCCAGATGACCTCTTCTGGGTGTGTTTAAATATCTCTGTTTCCTCATAGTGTAAGTGTGTGTATATCTTCTGTGTGCCCACACACACCCATGTGCTCAAGCCTTGATCACAGTGAGTGCAGCCCCAAATGTAATTTATTACCACTATAAAATATAACACATTGCCTCCTCTAGAGACTGTTACTTATGAAAATTAAATTGATTGTAAATGCTCCACAGAGAGGAAGAGGGACATTTCAGAGGTTTGGTGTATGTCTTTCATTCTACCTCTCTGACTTGTATCCTGGAGGTTAAAGGTTGAGGTCAGGCTCTAATGTTTGTCAGTGTGTAATGTCAGGCAGGTTGTTCCTGATAAATAAGCATGAGGCTACTCTCCTGATCAGTGTGGAGGAATGACTGACTGACTAATAATGACTGACTGACACTAAAATATAAAAGGTCACAGGCACAACCTTAAAAATGGCTGTGGCCTTTCTAAATTCATTTTGAAATAATGGAGACATGATCTTCTTGAAGTGTAGCTAATTCGGCCAAAAATAGCATGCTAATTAGTTGACATTTTTACAATAATCAGCTAGAATGGGATTTCTGTGAATATATATTTTAAAGTATTAAACTCAGTATAGTCTTTGCTTTGTGTTCATCATATTAATTTAATTCTGTTAATTGTGTTCTCTGTCTTTCTTACATTCGGACTGCACTGAGGCCTGTCATAATAGCGTGCACTTTAGGACCCTTCATAAAATCATGCACTGGGTGTACTACAGCCCATCATAACAGTGTGCACTTGGACCCTTCATAAAAGTGTGCACTAGGGCTTTTCATAATAGCCTGAACTTGGTGCACTGGGGCGCTTAACCAGGTGTAATGGGGCCTGTCATTCTAGTATGCACTGGGTGCACTAGGGCCTGTCATGATGATGTGCACTGGGTGCACTGGGACCCGTCATAACAGTGTGCACTGGGGCCCATCATGAGCGCATGCACTGTGTCCTGTCATTCTAGTATGCACTGGGTCTGGTCATTCTAGTATGCACTGGAAGCAGTGGGGCTCGTCATTGTAGCGTGCAGCTTAAAAGGGTGCAGAAAGACCCGTCATAACAGCGTGCACAGAGGCCCGTCATAATAGCGTGGACTGGGGCCCGTCAATAGAGCCCACAATTCGCAAACAGTTTGTTCGAACAAAATAATTTTCCGGGGGGACTAACTAAATCATTTGATGAAAAAATTCTTCATTTCTCAGTTCAGTTGGGAACGAACGTGTGACTCACCTGAGTGACTCACCTGAGTGACTCATCTTAATACAACTAAATTCTTAGCTCACAAATAACAATTCCCAGTTCACTGGTTAGAAACTTAAGTTAACTAACTTAATTAACGCGCAGTCGGTCAGGTCTAACACTACGAGGGAACGATGCATGTTCACTGGCACTTAACAGTGAACATGAGCCCTGAGTGAGTAGTAGTATCAAATATTTTATTTTGAATTACGTGTCACGAACAAATACAGTATGTGCTGTACATGATAGGGTAGAACGATTCTGTGAATCTTTAAATTTTAGTGATTCCGTACACTGAACATAACTACTTTGCCCACCACAACCCTGGGTGTGCAATTCACCACCTCTCTTCAGCCCTCATGAAAGGGTGTCATCATTCCCTGATTGGTAAAGAGAGGAAACAAACCCTTGGGTTGCCCAGGGCTTTGGAAATAAGGACAGGACACGGTCTTGACCTATGGTGTGGGACCCATGCTCAGTTTAACTAGAGCCTTGAAGTTGGAGACACCAAGTGTAAAATACAATTTGCCAGAATTGTATTCAGGTCAAGGGAGAAATGTATAAAAACAATTTGAACTGAAAAAAGTACAATTTCAAACTCCCTGGGCGGTCGTCTTCTCCATGAACTGGAGTCTTCTTCCTGGGCTGGAGTCCTCTTCCCTGCAGTGGAAGGACAGAGAGACATTGGTTACCAATTAAGCAATAAGGTACGAGAGGCAGTACTGTGTCGTGCAATAATGTACTGTTCAAGGGAGTTGTTAGGCCCGACGCGCAGCGGAGGGCCGGCAAACCCTTGAACAGTACATTATTGTAGACACAGTACTGCCTCTCGTACCTTATTGCTTTTATAATACTAACCCTTTTCATTCCTCATCTTTAGGTTAGGGAGGAAGTGACGTGTGTGTTGTCGTTCGTTATGCTAGTGTGGGGGACGCTACGTGAGCTTGTTAGCTGTTCCGTTTGAGCTAACTTACTGTCAGCGAAGAGCCCCGTTGCAATACTGTGAACACTCAAGCAATAAACCTGCAAGTTAAGGAAACCAACGTCTGCGAGTCGTTACTGCGGACGTGACAATATCAAAGTTTACACCAAACATGTTTGGTAACTGTCAGGCTTGAAATGACAACTAACGGTCGCGCAATTTAAATCTACCTGTTATTTTAAGTGCGCACTGATATGGAACGCTCTAAATGTAAACAGGCTGTACAGTACTTTATGGCTGAATAAACTACACCCCGTGACTCACTCTCAACCAATCAGAATGCTTGATTTGATCTACCCGTATTATAATTCCCATTAGAAATACCACAATATGTTTCTACTACTGACGATGTCAGCCTGTGTTGTGTTTTGTCTGGTACTGGGATCTTACCAACATGATGAGCCTTGGAGTGCTCAGTAGGGACACCTGGGCCTCAACATCAGCCTGGGTGGAGGTTTCCTGCAACACAAAATAAACAGACAATAGTACCGTATTTATAAGGAGAGACATGAAAGAAACCCTTACTTTGATGTTCCCTGTGTATTTAGGGGGAAAGTGAGAAGATAAGCATTGTTTAGTCTGGAAGGTGTGGTTCACGTGGGGGGATTGTCACATGAAGCAGGATAGAGATGGTTCCCATAACAAACACCTGCTTTTTTGGTTTGAAATGTGTACAACTTTATATATGGGGATGCGAACAAGTGTGTGTGTGTGTGTGTGTGTGTGTGTGTGTGTGTGTGTGTGTGTGTGTGTGTGTGCAAGGGGGGTTGGGGAATGTGATCAGCAATGTTATATGTTCAAATGCCTAGTGTGGAGGATATCATAAGGCCTTGAGGCAATCCGATGTAAAATACAATAGTTTACAAATGATTGATTAAAGTTGTAAATCGGTCAGATTAGACCCCAACAGACAGGAGGGTTAAGCTAGCAACAATGTATCCAACGTTATACCAGCTGTTGCAGTCTGCCCTGCCATGTAGCATTAGCTCAGAAAACACACGCCATGTTGTGCTGTGTAAAAGTCTTATTACCTGTTGCGTAGTTGGGGTTCACCTTCAGTGGTGCTCGGTAACGTTACTGGTGCCACGTTGTGCCGCACGGTAGCTAGCAAGAGAGAAAAGAGTCAAAACTTCTCCAAACGGAGCTAGCCTTAGCTAACTAGCGCACCAACACACACACACATACATGACGACGGCATCACAAACGATTCCAATTCATTTACAAGTTGCACTAAACGCATGCCATTTATCAACTATATGAAGCCAAATGATTTATATCACAATTTAATGAGAAAATACTATATTTTGGTAATATTAGTAACACTAACGTTAGCTTACTAGGGCAGGAAAGTGTGTCCTTACTTCCCTCTTAAAGTCACGTAGCGTTACACGGTAACTTTACTTGAGAAGACTGTGCTGTCTGTAATTAATGTACAGTTGCAAAATACCTGCAAAAAAAAAAGAAATATGAAGGAATAATAATGAGCTGAGTTACTTTGCTGTTGCTGAAGTTGAAGTGGACTCTGGTCAGAAATGTTGTAGCTCTTGCTCCAAAATTGTGTTGAGAGAAGCAAGTGTGCATCGGCACACAACGTTATAGTCTACTGTCATCTTTGTGTAACACAATGGAGGTATAACAATGTTGCTTTCCCCCTCTGTCTGCGTGGTAGCTAAACCTAACATCTGTGTTGAAAATATTGTTAAAACGGATTATTGTGTATTCCCTCTCAAAATTACTGTATTGTGATTCACAGCAACATTTATTTACAGTAAGATTCACCCGGGAATGAATTTTGACCATGATGCATTGAAGATCTACAGCAACATTCTACAGTAAGAAAATATGGCCAGTATACAGTAATATTACTGTGAAAACTACAGAAATGTGTTACAGTGCGAATACAGTATTCGATAAACAGATATGAGAGTGGTATTGATTTTCTCATCTAACTCTCCACCAGAAAGCAAATAAGCATGTTTCCTAAAATGCCTAACTTCACCTTTAAATGTAAGTCTTGCATTTGTGTTTGTATATTGTAGTATTGCTCCGCTGGCTGAAGGATCTGTAAATGTCCTCCACTACTGAACAACTAGTCAATCATCATACCTACCTGCCTCACTTATTGAATATGTGTCACTACTGGATGGTTAAAGCAAAGATTGTGGGCAGAAGTACAATTAATCACAAAGAAAAGAAAATCCTAGGACAAACTAACCCTCAAACAAGACACACGTTCATTAATGGACAAATCGGACACAGTGCACCTTTGTTCTTCAACCTTGCTATTTCACAGGTCACCTTACATTATGTGTGTTTGAGCTCAGGCTGAAATAAGAAAAGAGGTTGTTAGACTTATTAAAAGCTTACCTGTGGGTGGGTGAGAGGAGTCACACTGTGGCTGCCTTAAGTGGCTTGAGGCCATTACCATGCAAGCACTTAACAGTAAAACACTCTCACTGAGCTTTTCATCAACTCGTGGTTTTGCTCAGAAATGACAGTATTGTGTTAATGCCTCGAACCTGTGCATGTTCAGGACCTGCATGCATGATGAACGATCTTGTGCATTAGCCTGTATTTTCATTTATCATAATTCTATGTGCTTGCATTTTATTCATCCTGTTCTGCTCACAAATCATCACTCTACTTGACAACATAATATTATCTCATTATTTGCGAAGGGGATTGAGGCTCTTTTGCAGACTGAATGATTGTTTGTTGTAAATGGCCCCGCTCTCAAGGGAAATGGGCTATTAGTATATGTTATATGGTCACCGTGTTTAACACCCTGCAACAAAACAGGCCTGATTTATAGCGGGAGTAAAGTTTTTGATGGAGAATCCTTCGATATCCCAACAAATACAGACAGCAATAACACTTTAACCTTCGAAGATATATAGCAGCTTATCCATCAATATGAGATGAAAATGCAGGCAGAGGTGGGAGAAAATGTTATTTATCAACCAAAAATCTTCCAGACGGCAATGTTAAGATGACGCATGTTAAGAGGGACAAAGCGTCAGTTAATGGATGTTGCTCTATTTTCTCAGCCTGTTTTTTGGCTTAAGACTGGAAAAACACAGATGACTGTTGATGAGATGTATGAGATTGCAAGGAGGATGGACACGTCTCAAGTTTCTGTTTAAAGGGTCCGTAAACCAAACTACAAAAACAATATTTTCTGACTTACTAGTGTCCAGTCATTCTGATACATTTTTTTTTGTCTTTTCAAAATAAAGGCTAGGGCAATGGTGGTGGAAGTAATAGTATTTTTACTCAAGTACTGGTATCTAAGTATAATTTGGATGTACTTTCCACTATGTATTTCCACTCGCGTCAAAAATGACTTTTACTTTTGTTTTTTTAAGTATATCCATCCATCCATCCATTTCCAGCCGCTTATCCGGGGTCGGGTCGCGGTGGCAGCAGGTTCAGCAGACCGACCCAGGCTTCCCTCTCACCCGCAACACTTTCCAGCTCATCCTGGGGGATCCCGAGGCATTCCAAGGCCAGCCGGGAGATATAATCCCTCCAGCGTGTCCTCGGTCTTCCCCGGGGTCTCCTACCAGTTGGACGTGCCTGGAAAACCTCTAATGGGAGGCGTCCAGGAGGCATCCTGACTAGATGCCCGAACCACCTCAGCTGACTCCTTTCGACACAAAAGTTTTTAAGTATATTTAGATGCTAATACATTTCTACTTTAGTAAATTGAAATTTGGAAAGTAGGGCTTTTAATTGTACCAACATTTAGGAAAGGAAGGGTCATAAAGTCATTGAACTGACTCAATGACCTTTGTGCTACAGCAACATCTAGTTTCTTAACATTAGCTGTAAACCACTGGTCATACCAACTTAAGCTGTATGAGCAAAACCCTTGAGTGTGTTGACTTGAACAAGAGGGTATTTTATCGCGCATGAATTTAACTCATATTTTTGAAGATCCACATGCAAGTAGACAGGACCCTCATCTGTGAATTTGTATGAGCCCTCCCTCAGGAAACACAACCGCTCTGATATCCCATTGACATGCTAATAGCCCCTTTTGAAAAACATGAAAAAAGTACTGACAGATATTTTACTCCAACCCCCAACTTCCGCCATTCTCATCTGACTGTACACCTCCACTCTCTCTAATTACTATGTAAATATTCAGATGCACATGGTACTATTCATGCAGCTTTGATCTGAGACATGCGGCGAGAAGAAAAATCTTTCGAGTACATACTCCGGTCACACTATTTCTTTTGTGTCTTTCTGTAATTTGTCTTTCATGGGATGGCAGATTGATCTCCACACTGCCATCCAATTGCAATCACCCACAGGGACCCGTGCAGGGTCCGAGGGAGTTTAATTACCTCCGAGCACAAAAGACAAGGACGAGACATTGCATCACTGTTTGATGTTTAAATCTCCTCAATGACTCGTCATATCCTTTGCAATACGTTTTTATGTTGGCTCTATGACATCCTTTCACACAGAGCTCATTTGGATTATTATCTGTCTCCATGTGTCCCCATGGGCTTTTATTAGTGTGCCTATGACAGACCTTCTTCGTGTTGTTGGGGTGGTCGGCGTGGAGCTACACAGAGCTGCCTGCAGCCATCGAAACTTGTTTACAGCATGTAAAAACAAGGTCACGGCTACTGAGTGAGATCGTATGTCACTGTATAGATTTAATAAGTTATTGATTAGTGCATTTAACAAGCTTCTTTAAAGGTATCTGTTTTAGTAATCAATTATTGAGTAATGTATGTGTGTTAATCAGGGAGATAGAGCCAAAAGCCAACTACTTAGCATAAAGACTATAAGCGGTTTTCATGCCAGAAATAGATGATTCCAATATTCAAAAATATGCATACGAGCGCCTAAAAAACTCACTAAGTACTTAATTTGTTTCATACATAAACAAGATAAAATGTAATTTGATGACACATTGAGGTTTGAAGGTGGTAACATGCTATTACTAGCCTATTTCTTGGCAAACTCTTTATGTTAAGCTACAGTAAGCACTCCCTGCCTTTAGTCAAAGTCAAAGTCAAAGTCAGCTTTATTGTCAATTCCTCAACATGTACCAAACATACAGAGGAGTTGAAAACACGTTTCTCTCCTGTCCAACATATAAAGTGAATACAGATAATAAAATAAAGTGCAAATAGATTAAAAAAACAACATTGAGACAACATATATATTAAGAAAAACTTTCATTCTGTATTTTAGCAGCAGTCAGACATAGGAGTCTAAAAGAGAGGAGGGAGTGGGAGAGAGTTCAGCTTCCTGACAGCTTGGTGGACGAAGCTGTTGGTGCACTGAGGCTCTGGTATCTTCTCCAGAGGGCAGGAGGCTGAAGAGACAGTGTAAGCTTGGCAGGAGTCGCTCACAATCATGGTGACTTTGCGGGTGAGGCGGTTGTGTTATATATTACTTGCAAGGAGGGGAGTGAGGCACCAATGGTCCGTCCAGCTGTTTTCACTGTGCGCTGCAGGCTCCTTATTAGCTCCATATTTGCAGAAATAGTTTGACATTTTGGGAAATACAGTTTATTCGTTTTCTAACAGAGAGGTATGAGAAGATTGATACCACTCTGTTGTCTGTCTAATGCGTCTACTGCCGGCAGCTGGTTTACTTAGCTTAGCACAAAGACTGGAAACTGTGAACAGCTAGTCGGGCTCAGTCTAAAGGTAACAGAATTCGCCAACCAGCCCCTCTAAAGCTTACTAATTAAAGTATTATAGGCTATTTAAAAAACTGAAAGTGTATAACAACAATTTGCTGTTTTAATAAGCCAGGGTCTTAGTTCTGAGCAATAACTTTCTGAACTACTGGTTGTCTAGCAGAGGTGCTGATTACATTCGCACAGAGCCAGGCTAGCTGTTTCACCTGTTTCATAATTATCTGAGACATGAGGGGGGTATTGATCTTCTGATCTAACTTTCTGCCAAAAGGAAAGAAGACCTATTTCCCAAAATTTCAAACTATTTTACTTCTATTTAACAAACTGCACTTTAATGCAGAGACATGAGATTGAATATGCTTTTCTTTGTTTTAGTCCGAATTAATTATGCATGAAACTATAACTCGTATAGCAGCACTGTGACATTTTTCATGAGGTGGCTGTTTTTTAATGAAACTTCACTTGGAGTGTCACCACTTAGCCAATGAAAGGCTGCAATTACAACAATGCAAAACTGTCACAATTGGATTTATATGGAAGATGCATGTTTGAATCAGTCATCCTGTGACAGAGATTGATCTTTCATCAAAAGAGTTACATTGTGAGTCAGATTGGACCCACTCTAAATATTGTTTTTATGACCCGCAGACCTGAATTAAATGTAATCATTGTAGCAAGCCACTGCGGGACAAGGACGTTCCACTCCATAAAACATAATTGTCTCTGGATGAGATAATCAGCAGTGGCAAGTGTATCGGCAAGCAGGTCAGATCAATCAGTTTGGCTTTGGTCTCTCCAGGCCAAATTCCTTAATTAGATGTCCATACATTTATCAGCAGAAGGGACACAGGGCCACTACAACATGTCTGATGCAGTGACATTTGCCCTTTGTAAGCCATTTTTTTAGGGACCATCGGCAAAAAGGCATGAACTAGGTGACTGAGAGGAAAGAAACAACAACTTGCACCAGACAGTAAGCCGGCCCAGTTGTAGCTCTTTAGTATGCAGTCAGAGGTACACGAGAGAGACATTTATTTATTGTATGTGTTGTTATTTATAACCTTCTAATTAAATTAATTTGCTGAAAAAGCCATGTAACGGATGGATATATATTTTTTTTTAATAAACTGAGATGGCTTTAACTAGCTTCGGCTTTGAACAAGTTATTTGAAGCTGTTAGTGGACGCAGCTTTCAAAGCCCAAGTTCATCTGGAGACTGTGCTTGACAGAAATGCAGACGGTGTTATTTCAGACGGCCTCGGGCAGATCAAAGCACAACAGTAATGTATGAAGCAGTGCAACACAATACACACCGCTACTAAAGGACAATTCAAACAACACAACATCATTCATTACAGGGTAACAACTTGAATAAATACATCCGCATTTTGACTTTTAATTTACATATTCATGTTTGCCAAATGAGGGTTCAGTTTACACTGGGGGACTCGGCCTGAAATACTTACAGTGGAATGTAAAGAAGGGCTTTCACATTATTTCCTTCAGTGAAGTTGGTTCAAACAAAGCCTAAAGGATATAGTGCTGACCTTCAGAAGCAGCTAAATCAATATTTGTTTGTTTTTCTCAGTAATATTTTTAATTTACCTTTCAACTTTCAAGGGAATATTTCCAAAATGGTATTGAAATTCAATAAAACTCTCAGGTCTTTATATCATAGTACATGGAGTAAGGGGTGATGAGCCTAGCTTAGCATGAAGACTGGCAGCAGGGGGAAACAGCGAGCCAAGTTGTTATTTTTATATTTCTGTGTAAACAACAGTGTGTTAATAGGTTTTAGAGGTGCTTGTGGCTGGTGTTTTTCAAGCTTTGGACATTTGCCCCGCTGCCAATATGATAAACTAAGCTAATAGTCTGCTGGTTGTAGTTTCATATTCATCACTCAGAGTGGTATATCTTCTCATCAAATTCTTGACAAGAAAACAAATTATCTCATTTTTCAAAAAGTCAAACTATTACTTTAATGCTTCAACAGCAAATGATTTATATGGCAGTGAGAGGTGGATATCTAATATATCTATTAGATATAGATAGCCACAAAGGTAATGTATGTGATTATTTACACCACAACTGTATTCTACTGTAAAGTTTTAAGTTTCAATTTAAGATAACACAGCCACTGTGCAGGCTAATCACTAAATAATGCCTCCATATGTTACTGTAAAAATAACTAACAAAACCAATCAAATATAATGAGAGAATAGATTAAATTAATATATTGAGTTAATTAACAATTGTGTTGCTCTCTGTGGTTGCTGTATAACATGCATATATAACCAGAAGAGAGGATCTGATGTGGGCTAACTTTCACAGGCTTGTTCTTGGGGTCAGAGGACTGGTAGGGCAGGTACTGTATTAAGTAGGAGCTAACCCAGATGTTTTAGTGAGTTAAGGCCACATCTCCTCCTTAATGCTCAGCATTAAACTGCAATGGCCCAGAGTCCCCCCGTTATTTTACACATAAAAAGCACGGTAAAAAAAAAAACTCAGATAACAACCTGAAAAAACGAGGCTATAACTTGCCTGCTGAATCTCAAGTTATTGAGCTCACGCTGAGACAAAAGGCAGTGTCGAACTTTCTTTTTCTTCTATATTATTTTCAGGTGAATGCTACAGCAAAATTATAGATTTAAAAGGTTATTATGTCTACTGAGACCGTACTTTGTGAACATCTATCACAATTTAGCAAATACTACTTTACTTCCATACAAGGAAAGGTGAAATGTAATAAGCTAGTATCCATTCCACTGGTGGTTTATAATAAATGGTGAATTCACACACACACACACACACACACACACACACACACACACACACACACACGCACACACACACACACACACACACACACACACACACACACACACACACACACACACACACACACACACACACACACAGTATCAGTACACACATAAGTATTCTCCTGCAGCTGTCTCGGAGCAGAAACGTAGTGTTTGCAAACCCTCATTCAATCCTCAGGAGCAAAAGCTTTGCATGAGAACATTTCTCTATTAGTCCCTCTGACTGAGAACTCTTTTACAGGCTAATCACCTTCCTCATATCGCATTTGCAGTTACACTTTCCTTTTCTTTTTTTATGAGTCCAGGGTAAACCCTTCAGTATTTGGGTTGATTTTTCAAATGAAATTGTATTATCTTGGGCTGGTTCTATGAATTTTTCCATATAAACCCACAAGTGCAGACGTGATGGTTTTGCAAGAGAACTCTGCAAGATAAAAAGAAGTGGAAGGAGTGATAAGTTCAATAGAAAAAGAAGATATGGAAATCATTTTTGCAGGCGGGTTGAGTGTGTGCAGTGCCCCATTCTTTTCTGCTAGTTTGTTGAAGGTCATATTTAATCTATGTAATTATTGTCATGCAATTTAATGCCGCCCTCTGCCAGAATCAAAGTCCTTCAGGGTGTACTTACGCAACGTTTTAAACATTTTGTATTGTATTGTACTTGCATTTGTCTGTAGCATTTGTTCCCGTACCTACAGGGATTTCTTTATTTTTAGATGTCAGTAGAACAAGATCCCCATCCCAAAGGTTGAGTAGAGAGACCAACACGGCCTCTGTGAGTCATGCTCTCATGTAGAATAGTTGGGTGTAACTCAATACCAATATGACAGGTGGTCATCACAAAACAATCGGCACTGGCAGTCAATGGGACACATAAGTTTAAGGAATAACTTTGATTCCATAAAACACCTCTGATGGCACCCATATTTCTAAGTACAGCAACAGTGATACTGCTGGTTAAATTACTGTATGGAGTTATACAGCATGTTTGAGAGTTCAGGCAGAATCTCATATTGTGTTTATTTACAGCATCCTACAAGTCGTTGATTGAACACTAGATTTAATGGAAATAATGAAGTGTGATATTGAAACAGACATATATAGCATGCCTTGTTAATTATTCCTCTTTATCGTCACAGCATCTTGGTGTAGTTGTGGGGGGAAAACATGATAATGGAAACACCATTATCAATATCAATTAAAGTAATTAAAACACCAGATGGACAATTTGAAAGAGAACTTTCCTCAAACGCACCTACACAGATTGTGATCCCTTAAGCCTGTTTCGAGGATTTAGTCACATCTGGGTTGCACTAACTGTGACTTTTTTTGCGAAGGGATAATGAGCAAAATGTTCAGTAAATGCTCAGGAACACCTCTAATCTTAAACACCCACTGAATGCCACATGTGGGTGTACAACATGTGGGTGTACAAATTGGTGATTAGCCAGCAGATCACAGCAGGTCACTGCAGAGTAGACCACACATGGCCGTGGGTACCCGGGCGGACAAGTGTGTGTATGTGCAATTATTTGTGTGCACTTGCAGGTAGGCGGTGGAGAGGAGGGGGATGTTTGTATATGCCTGTGTGCGCTTGTAAATCTAAATTTGAACCTGCAGTTGCATGTGTATTTGCATGTGCATCTGCTGGAGGAGCATTGTTCCATTACACAATGCCATCCTTTGACATTCCAGCTCCACCTGTCAGCGTGTACTCAGGCCTTTCTCCCGCGCTTTGACATGTGTGAATGTGCTGCTGGCCCGGAGAGATAGCAGTCCTGTATAGGACAGGTGTGGGTGGACAGCCTGCAAAGTCCATCCTCCCGAACTCCTCCATGATCTTTCTTTCATGGATGCATAACTTAGACTGCCCTCAGTGGAAAATATCACTGAAGAGGTAGCTAATGCTGAATCAGTGCCATCTAACTAATCAAACAAACTGCCATCTTGTCCCAATGATTGATGACGCTCTGTCAGTAGGGCATATATTACTATGTTTCTTCATTCAAAGTGCTAAATTAGATATTCATAGCATATTTAGTGTCTCCCCAAGTCTCTGAACATGGTGACGGCTGAGCCGAGGGCTAGCAGCTAACAATCAGAGGGGGAACACTGAATCAGCTGTCAGGACAGGGCCCAAAAGGTCCCTCTAACCTTGAAGTAGTCTGCTGGGAGAGCCTTTGGAGATCATCTGGTCCGGTGCAGTCGCCACGACGCCATCAGTCAGGATGGCGTTATCCGCTGGCAAATGATTGTAGATTGCCACAATGAGCTAGACAGCGGAGATCGCTCACATGCACTAACAAACATGCACGCCCGGCCGGTCCGGCTATGTAAACACACACAGGGAAACTTGGATTACAGTCCACACCGAGGGAACGTGACTTCATTATTTGCTTATTGCGCCACCACAGTATTTACATGACAAAAAGTCTGAATATTGTATAGATATTTTTTTTTGTGTGATTATACTTGTCCCCAATCAGCCAAACAGTGAAGTTGTTGAAAAAAAACCTACAAACCAACATACCATCTGCATTTTCATGTCCTTCAAAATATATTGCGATAAAATAGTTGCCATTTTAATTTAAAAAAAATACTTTTGAAAAGGTATTTTTCTGAGGGCGACATGAAGGTTACAGTTAAGGTTCGGCAGCTTTTACTATGCAGCAGAGATTCCCAAACAGTAATAAATAAGTAATGGAGAAATTGTTGAAATGTTCATCTTCTGCAACTCCAAGTGGTAGTGGCACTATATTGTTATTATAACAATAATAACAATATAAAAACTTTTATAAAATGAATAGTGTTAAACAACATCCATCTTAAAATATATTAAAATGAACCTATTTGGGACATGATGGTGCTGCTGTAGGTGCGTTTTATGGCTGTGGAAGAATACCAGATATTATAAAAACAAAGGTTGGGAACAAAAGAAATCTTTATAGAAAGGAAGAAAGGAAGACTTTATAAATATGTAGACTATTCCAGAGTCTCTACTTCTGCATCATTCCACTTCCAGGCTACCTGCTGCTATTAATGTCCTCAGCTTGTTCCTCATTCCATTTAAGCAGGAAAATAACATGCACAAGGCAAGATATTAAGCTTATTTCATCAAAATGTCACTAAATAAGATTGGGCACAATAAAACAATCTTAACATTAATCAGCCCTCCAGGTTGCAACGAGGTCAACACTACTGACATCTGAGACATGACATTTATTTAAAATCTCCCCTACTGTGCCAACTATTGCAATAGTTGTTCTATTTGTGCAGCAAGCTTAATGTCACTCAGACAAATGTGTCAGAGAAGAAACCTTTCAAACTGTGAAACTTTAACCTTTAAATATAGCGCCCATTATGCCCATTAAGCCCATTCAGAGTGCATTTTTAAAACAGGGACATGTCGTCCTTTCAAGTCCTTTCAAAATACGAGCAGTGATGCACTAAGACACATTTTACAGGCAGACACGTCCTATTAATACTCTCATTGATAAGTTCACTCCGTCTTTTCATGTTGATGACCTGCTGCTCTGATGATGCATGCTGTTTTGACGAATTAATGGAAAAAAACGTCCCCATTATTGATACTTTTATTTGTATTTTCATCAGAAATCTCTCTTTTCCACTCATACTTTCAAAACTGACTTTGAAGTATTGGGATTATTTCCGTTTAATTAACCTCCAGCCTGTTACTCTTTTCCCTTCGCCCAATGACTTGGTCGTCAAGTTATTCCGCTGGACCTCCAGGAACGAGCGGAGTGGCTGCTGCAAAATGTAAACCCTTATAGGACAAATTCTGCAGCAGGAACCTTCTGAGCTCCCGGTGTTGATTACATGGTGCAATCTGGAGCTGCAGCCCACTGACACATTCACTGCTCTCACCCCTTCTGCACAGTATGAGTTTTATATCTCATATATTGCTTCACAAACATAGTGTCAGTTACAGAAGATCACCAGCAGAAACAGAAATAAACTGCCTTGATGTGTTGCTTTTAGAATCCCTGCCCTATCATCGTAGTCTCCTGTGTACTTTGTATGTGTCTTTAGTGACCATGTTGTAATTTATAGCATTATAAGTCTCATACCAAAGTGTGTTCCTTTTTATTTTGTTGTCATGCCTGTACACCCATCATAAACCTGTCACAGGATGGCATTTCTCCTCTTTTTTCCTGGCGGAGCTGCCAATCTTTCTTCTTGTTTCTTTAAAACATTCATTGGGATATGTATATGTCTGTACAGGGAATAAGCTACAGTGCAGTCTAGTGTGAGCATTGAGGACGGGGGTTGTTATATAAGAAGCCTTCTGACTATTCAAACAGAAGCCCCCAGCCCTACAGGGAGTCACTGCGCAAAGGCACAGCTCTTCAAGTCAACATCTCACACATATGTCCCTTTAATGGGCGCGATTCCTCAAAAGCATTAACGGTCCCCGGAGAGGGCTATTTTACAATAATATTCCCAGTCGTTGTGGTGTCATAAACCCTGAACTGTGTGGGTTTAAGTTGAAAGAAGACCGCAATTAATGATACATTTCTTGTTTAGTTGCAGAATCTTTTTTTTTTTAATGAGTCTTCAGTGTTTATGAGATGACATAGTCCGCGGCCTCGGCTGTGCTTTCAAAGCTGGTGTCCATGCTGGGGGTCTGAACCCCGGCCCCTCTTCTGGGATCTTTCAGCAAGGGGATGTGGGTGTCGCTGTGACAGGAGTGCATGGCGTTGTCCCAGACCCCTGCGATACAGACGTGTGCACGTGCGCCGGCCGCAGCCTCCAGCTCGCCGGAGCGCAGTGCCATCAGTTCAATCTCATGTTTGGCAGCGGTCTCCAGCACCTGTTGCTTGTTGTAGAACAAGACGAAATTGTTGATGATGGGGTGTATGGGCAGCGCTATGGCGATCACCCCGCACAGGAAGCTGATGGCCGCGTTACACCGACCCAAAGTGGTCTTTGGGTAGACGTCTCCATAGCCCACCGTGGTCATGGTGATCACAGCCCACCAGAAGGACTGCGGGATGCTGGTGAACAGGGTTTCCGGGTGGTTCTGCTCCATGGTGTAGCCCAATGCGGAGAAAAGGAAGACCCCCACGCCCATGTACATGAGGAGCAGTCCAAGCTCTTTGAAGCTGCTCTTCAGGGCAGATGTGAGGGTCTGGAGTCCAGCGGAATGGCGGGCCAGCTTGAAAATGCGCGCAATGCGCATTATGCGTAAAGCCTGCACCGCCTGCTGCACGTTAGCCAGCTCCATCACTCCTGTGCCGACGGAGGTCAGAATCAGCACCACGAAAAAGGGCATGATCGCCATGAAGTCGACGATGTTCATGAAAGCCAGGGCGAATTTTATTTTATTTGGGGAGGAGATCAAACGCAGGATGTATTCAATAGTAAACCAGCCGATGCACAGCGTCTCGATGACCTCCAGAGTTGGGTTCTCCGTGAGGTTCCCCTCCGAGTCCTCCACCTGCAGGTCGGGGAGGGTCCCGATACACATCACCACGGAGGAGACGAGGATCAAAATGAAGGAAACGATGGCGATTGTGCGCGCGGGCAGCGAGGACTCCGGCTTCTCCATCAGCCTCCAGAGGCACATCTGGAAGCGCTGCCAGCCAGCTGCAGACGGATCTCCCTCTCGGTCCACGAGGATCGTTTTCACTTTCTCCGCGATCTCTGCGAGTTCATCCTCCACGTCCTTCAGGTGGCATTTACAACAGTCGTCCAGAAAATCCGAGTCGATCTTCCAGAACTCCATCTCCTTCATGAAACAAATTGGGCAGATGCCCCGCTTCATGTGAATCTCTCCATAATAATACAGCTCAATTATACACTTAAAGGCTTCGGGGTCTCTGTCAAAGTAGAATTCTCCCGTGTCAGGCTCGTAGTCGTCACACAGTGAGGATATTTCTTCGGAAGACTTCAGTGAACAGTCGACCAGTTCTGCCAGCCGAGTGTCCGGGTAGCGATGCAACACGTCCTCGAACAACACCTGTTTCACCCCGCCGATGTTCACAACGATCTCCGTCTCCTCGCTGGCTGCAGAGCCGTTGCAGTCGGCATATCGACTCCGCGGGATCCCCCACATTATGCTGGCAACAAAGTCTGCCACAAAACAGCCCGAGTGACCGCGATGTTCACACTAGTTGTACCCGTCAAAGTAGTCACCAGAAGCCCCGGCGCCGCGCACACAGCCTCAAATGTCTTCTTATGTCTGTGTTTCAGTTGAAAGAACACAGAGGGGACTGCCGCGTGGAGTCTCCTCAGCTCGACACAACACTCTAGTGCGCTCTGAGAAAGTTGGTATTGAAGTGCGCGTAACGTCAAGTGAGAGACAATCAAACGCCTTGACTTCCGGTGATAACATTCAAACTAAATCCTTACTTGCCAATGTGTGTTATTTTTGCTACACCACCAAACACTGAATGCAATTTTAGCCAACTATAATAATTATATATATATATACATTATGAATTATGAATTATTATTATTATTATTATTATTATTATTATTATTATTATTATTATTATTATTACCAGATGAACCAGTTAATAATCAATCCATGTCCTCCAAATATGTCTTCTTACAACTCTGCCCCTTTGCAAATCTTTCTTCTATAACTTACTAACATCAGGAGAACAAAAATGTTTGTGCAAGTATTTAAACACACACACACACACACACACACACACACACACACACACACACACACACTAAAAAAATAATATATATCATCCAAACGAACCCAATAATTATGTAGATGCCCATATACATTATTATTAATTAAAGGATATCAGAGAGAGAAATATATTTCGGTTCATTCAGTCATATTGGAAAAATAATTAAAAAATAATAATAATGCCCAAAGATCAGCATATACTTTATTTATCACCAAGGGTAAGTTAGTTTGTCACAGTAGCAGCACCTTAGAAGACACAAAAAAGACAAAAAAAATATCAGGAACGCAAAATACTCAATATATACAACAAAAGTAGAGCGTATTAATTTCGGAAATTAGACAATAAAGAAAGTGCAAAAATGCAAAGTAGTGCAGTGTATAAGTATGTACAGTGACTAACTACAACAAAAGCGGTGCAAGGGCTGTTGATGTTGAGTCAATTGACGGAGGATCTGGCCAGAGGTGACTTATTATAAAGTCTAATAGCAGTGGGCAGGAATGTTCTCCTGTATCGGCCCTTGTGACAAATTGAGAAAATCGCATTAAAAGAATGTGTGCTTTTATTTTGTAGGCTACTTCCGTGTTTTCCGGTCGCGCTCTCTCCGTGTCGTTGCATTGACGCAGCGCAGTGCAGACAGGCGCAGCGCATCATAAATCTCCACATAAATCTCCACTACTTCACAATGAATTGTGAAGTAGCAAACAGGGAAATCAGAGAGAGACACGCACTCAGCTGGGCTGTCGTGGCAGCTAGAAAAACAACAATTAGTTCAAGGTAATCGATTAACAGGTAACACATAAGAAACCTAAATCATTCTTTTTATTTGTATTTGACTAAAATATTGCTTTTATACCCCAGACCAAGACGCATTATCCATCATCCATTTTGAATTTATTATAGGCTATAACCAATTTCCCCAGACGATAAAAAAATATTCAAGCTAAATATGAATTAATTTTAATAACTTAATGTGGGCGAGATTATAGGCTCAATAAATATTAAGATACTGTACATTATATGGCTCTTTAGTGATAAATGATAGTGATGGTTCGACATTACATGTATTTGTGCCATCAGTGGACGCATTTCAATTACTCTTTTGGGTTTTCTGAGGCTATACTTTCAAATATAAATCTGCAAAAATAATATTAATTAACAACGTTAACTCTAATCAATTGATCAACTGATCAATTCTGCAATAGCGTACACTGAATTATTGACTGGCCAGCATCTCAACAGTATTTTGCCTTGCTGTTTGTCTCCACCTAGTGGCACAACCTTCACAATGCCGTAGCCTAAATGCTTTCATTTTTCTCCTTGCAAACGATGACGCAAATTAGGAATCTATAAATAAGTAATACAAAATCAACAACAATGTACTCTCCAATAGAGTCCAGTGTTTGGGTAACTAACTACTGCAAATTCTTAAAGCCAATAAACATGCTTACAATGCAGAGGTCAAACGTTGGTGAACATGAATTACCTTTTTAGTGTTTTAATTTTCTTACAAAATTAGAATGGAACAACATAGGCTCTCACTGTTGGATTCAAATAAAAAAGTATTGTTTGTGTTACAAAAGAATGTATTGAGGTAAATTCTACTCCAATATAATTATCCGACTGCTGAAGTGATTTTGCAGATTAAGATGCTGAGTTTGTAAAATAGTATGCATTGTTAACAATTAAACTAACCCAGACGTCTATAAAGGCTTTAATTAGCTTCACTTCAACTGAGTGCAACATTAAAATATTACAACTTATTGCATCAGTAATAATAAGCAAGTATCCTGTATAATAACTAAGGTTACTTTAACTTTCGATACTTAACATAAACTGTACTGATAATTCTCTCTGCCTGCATTTTGTCTGTATTTCCAGTTTCTATTCTCAAGTATATTTGTTGTACACATCCTGTTTATTAATGCAGTTATGCAGATTCTACTAGCCTCCCTTCTCGAGACGGATCCACTTGTCTTCATTGTATCGGCTCTCGCTAAACTACACGGCGCGCGCTGATTGGCTGAGGCGCAGCGCCGAACCCGGTGGACCAATCAGCGCGGGCCACGGTGAGGTTTTGTTCCGTATTACTTTTCCTGGAGGAGAAGCAGCGGCGGCAGTCTACGTGTGTCGCTAACAGAGGAGACGACAGCGAGCAGCTACAACCATGAGACCGCTTTTACTCGGTAGGTGACACTAGCAACATCATTTCTGCTTATGAAATACATATGTCTGTGTTATGTTAATGTTAGCTGTGTTTTACACTGTGTTCTGCTGCTGTAGCGTGAATAGCTGAGTTGAGGTGCACAGAACACTGCCAGGCCTCTGTTATCGTTGAATCAATGCATTCATAAACAGACATTGTATTTGTTGCATAACTCATATTCTGCATTTGAATAGGCTTGTGGTGTCCCTGCAGCTCGGACTCTACTGAACAGGTTTGAGCATGACGTATTGTTGCGAGTCAACCCTTTGTATCTCCCCAACAGGAGTGCTGTGCTGCTCCCTGGTCCTGTCTGTCCGAGCCTTCTACTCCGCTGGTGATGATGTTGTTGAGCTCACCCCCTCCAACTTCAACAAGGAGGTGCTCCAGAGTGACAGTCTGTGGCTGATTGAGTTTTACGCTCCATGGTGAGGTCCTTTTTTTCTCTCTTTTGGTGGGCATTATTTAAAGGCAACAAGTGTCCTCCGATGAACCAAGTGACCCGAGTTTGAATACAAGCATCTTCCATCGACTCAGTGATGTTTGAGTCGTCTGTTTGCGGTCGCCCTCACTCACAGACACATTAACCGTAGGATCTGAAAGAAAGGACTAGGGAGACTTGGATGCAACGTTATTAGTTCCTCCTTGTGTCAGATCGCAACTACACAGTTCAAGTTTATTTGCAGAGCGCAATAACGTCATACTAAAGTAATTCAACGTGCAGGATAAGCATGCAGGACAAAAAATATAGCATATATTCTGTTAAACAACATATATAGCTAAACTTTAACAGAAAATGACTTGATTTTCAGTTCTTGATTGAATAGACCTTTTTATAATGGCATACATTTTGACTTCACTAATGGCTACATTCCACTTAGAGAAGGTCCTGGTATAAAGCCAGCTCACTGGGCACTGAGCCTACAGATACATGATGACACAATTGAAATGTTTCTGGACTTGAATACTGTTTGTCTACCATCCTGTCTAACTTGCACAGATTTGAAACTCATGAAGTGTGTGTGTATATAGACACTAGAAAACCAACACATTCATCTTTTATAACTAACCGTCAATCAGATCGTTTTATTCCTTCTCTTATTCATCACTACAGGTGTGGCCACTGTCAAAGTTTAACTGCTGATTGGAAGAAGGTGGCGACTGCCCTCAAGGTAAACAAAACGCCTCTCGTCTTGTCATTTATCTACTAGTTCTATCAGGGCAATGATGACAAAATCAAATATCAGAATATTGTTAGTGAATATTGATATTGGCAATATGACAATGTCTGATTATGAGGATATGCCTTCACTAGATATTTGCAGTAATAAGAAACAATTACTGAATAATTAGGCAGATATGACTAAGCAGGTACACTCAGCAGCCCACAGCTTTGTTCCACCTACTAGTGTTTTACACGTTTGCAACTCAACAGTTGGAATAGCAGCAAACACAGGCGTGTGACGTGGGCAGACATGGGACTGTAGTCAAATATTAGTGAGTCTTGTTTTTATCTTGAACTAAGGTAATGTTATTCATTGTTTTGTTTTTTTATTCAAAGTGCTTTTTCACACATAGCTGTCACCTCTAATGTTATTTTCTCAACAGTGTGTGTGTGTGTGTGTGTGTGTGGAAATATCCTGCATACAAAAGTGACTGTTGCATTTATTTATGGGCATCCTGACTTCCAGATTTGTGAAACGTCACACAAATGTTCTGTAAAGAAAATGAATAACAGGCTTGTTTTCCTTTTTGTCTTTTTTTCTGAAATCCTCCAGGGTATTGTAAAGGTTGGTGCAGTAGATGCAGACCAGCACAAGTCACTGGGTAGCCAGTATGGCGTCAGAGGTTTCCCCACGATCAAGATCTTTGGAGCCAATAAGAACAAGCCAGAGGACTACCAAGGTACAGCCAAAGCACTGACCAAACAAATAGCTTCTGTTTGCTGAATATGCAGCTTTGTGAGTTTGACATTTTCCTTGACAGTGACATTATCAAGCCCTGCCAAAAAGCTGTTCTTTAAAGTTAAATAATAAGTTTAATCAGTTCAGAGCAAAGGGGGTGTAGGTGTCAGAGAGGCGACTAACTTCATCCTTTCTCAGCGACTCGGCTTGCTTTCAGGGCCTCGTTGGACACTTTCTGACTGTTGAAATTATTGTTGTAAAGACTTGAGACTCTAAATTAATTAATTTGGGTGCAATGACCGACTTTTGAATCCCCTTCGTCCTTCAGGTGGACGCGGTAACCAAGCCATCGTGGATGGAGCCATGAACCTTTTGCGCACTCTGGTGAAAGATCGGATGAGCGGCAAGTATGGCAGCTCCGGCAGCTCTGGCTCCAACAAACAGGTAGATACATTGGGGAGGAGTAGTTTGTTGTAATTATTTGAAATTGGAAGATCAAACACTTAAGTGAACACTGTCAAGTAATACTCCACTTCCTTCCAGCAGAGTGGTGGTGGTGGCGGTGGCGGCGGCAGTAAGCAGGATGTGGTCGAGCTCACTGATGACAACTTTGACAAGATGGTGTTGGAGGGTGATGCGGTGTGGCTGGTGGAGTTCTTCGCCCCCTGGTGTGGACACTGCAAAAGGTGAGTTTGATGCCTAACACAGTCCACCCCAACTTTGGGAACCAGTGACCCCTTCCTCACTAGTACAAGAAAGACATCACTGAGATTTCTGCCACCAAAATACAACAGTAGCTGTTTGTTTGTTTGAATTTTGTTCGTGCTGCTCAAAGCACTGAAAAGCGTTGCTTGAAAGACTAAACAGGTTGTTTTTTTTCTGGATACAATGTCCCAGTAAATCTGGATAATCCACAGACAGACTGAAAACACGTCATTGGAACTTTTATTCAGGAGACGGTAATCCCTATTAAAACAGTTTACTGCAATCTGAGCAGTTTATTTTCCTGAACCATGTTAATCCAGTTTGCAACTTTTTCTACATTTTCATCCAGTATTTCAGAAGCCGATATTTGTTTGGGAAACAATGCATACATCTTATTACGAATGATCTACTGTGGAATTAATTATTTAAGCAAATCAGTCAGGTGTATTTCTCTTTTTTTTTAATTTTTTTTTTAAAACCATCCTTTTTATCTCTGTTGTTGACAGCCTGGAGCCTGAGTGGGCAGCTGCAGCCTCGGCTGTCAAGGAGCAGACCAAGGGCAAAGTTCGCCTCGGAGCTATGGATGCTACTGTGCACCAGGCTGTGTCCGGCCGCTACGGGGTGAGTGAGAGGTCAAAGTGGTGCATTGGTACACGGATACAAAATAATTGGACAAGTAAACACAGTCAGAACCTTCACTGGACACCACTCCTCAATACGATACTAGACGTTTTGACAAAGCTGCTAAACTTGTCTTTTGAGCTTTTAACCACTGTTTAAGTTTAACTGAAGTAAATATGATGATTCACCGGCTACCAATCCATGAGATAAAAAGTTGCTCTAGATACATAGTTTTGACCTTTTTTAAACAATGTCTGCTTGAACAGTTTGAAATGTCTCAAACCTGAGATGATTGTGGGCTTTTAAAGTATTGGTTCTACCTTCATGCTCTTCTTACTGGGATTGGACATTTAATGAAGTCTCTGCTGCCTTTTATTAGTTTCATAGCTTTGTTCAGACTGCAACAACATATTCTATCTCGTTAGAATGGAGTAAGTCAGACCTCAATCTGGCCTCAGGAAATATATCTTCAAAGTCAAAATGATTGGCAGAAGTAGAACAATATGTGTTTTATGTTTTTAGATCCGTGGATTTCCCACCATCAAGATTTTCCGCAAAGGCGAGGAGCCCGAAGACTACCAAGGAGGCCGCACCCGTGGAGACATCATCGAGAGGGCTTTGGATCTGTTCTCCGACCACGCTGCTCCTCCTGAGCTGCTGGAGGTCAGTGCACTTTGCATCATACATTCATTGATGAAAGTTTATAGTGCTGGTATTAGACTAAAATAAAAGGGTCCGTAATAATCTGGAGATGCTTTTTTTAAATCTAAAAGTTATGAACCACATGATTATCACCTTTTTTTAAGATATGGTTTCTACAGTGTTAATGAACTAACTAATAATCTAACTTTACTAACTTAAATATTGACTGTTTGGGTCAGACAAGAAATTCAGACTAAATCAATGGTCCAAAATTCAACCCAAAATGGGGAGAGAAAAAAAAAACTATCATTGATCACAGTTGAACCCTAAATTAACTTTGTCTCGTTATATAATCATGTGAATTCACAAAACATTAAATGTGTGTGTATTGGAAATGTTTGTCTCTCAGATCCTCAATAAAGACATCTTGACGAAGACCTGTGAGGACAGTCAGTTGTGTGTAATTGGTTTCCTGCCACACATCCTGGACACAGGTGAGACTCATGTTCAACAGGTCAGAAATGTAACCTTCAAGAACAGGGAAAGGAAAAAAACTATTTGAATTGATTTATTGTATTATTCAATGTTGTATTAAATGCAGCAGTACTGCAGACAACTAGTGCAGTGTGGGTACATGTCTGATGCATTAAAAGATCATTTTAATCCTTGAATCACTGACCATGAACGGTCCTTGTCTCTCAACAGGCGCCGCAGGTAGAAATGGCTATTTGAAGGTGATGATGCAGATGGCTGAGAAGTACAAGAAGAAGACGTGGGGGTACGGATGACAGACCTGTCCTGGATTATGATACAGATGACTAATTCTGACTGACTAATATCCTGCTCTCACTTTGGCAGCTGGCTGTGGATTGAAGCTGGAGCTCAGATGGAGCTGGAGGCCTCTCTTGGTATTGGTGGATTCGGCTATCCTGCGATGGCGGCCATCAACGCACGCAAAATGAAATTTGCTCTGCTCAGGGGCTCCTTCAGTGAGACTGGCATTCATGAGTTCCTCAGGTAGTTTTTTTTTTTTTTTCCTCACCATTACAAGAACCAATGTAAAAAAGAACCAATGTAAAAATATGCTTCAGCGTAAGCTGAACGATGGCGCTCACGTGGTTCATCTTTTCCTCAGGGAGCTCTCTGTAGGCCGTGGCTCAACTGCCACATTGGGAGGCGGAACCATGCCCAAGATTCACACTGTTGAACCCTGGGACGGCAAAGATGGAGTGGTGAGTGGGAGCATCACAGTGGTCTCGTAGGAGTTAAATCTCTGACCATGTGTACAGATAAGTTATCGGCCTTCAGTCAAATAGTTTGAAGGCCCTGCTAGGCAGACATTTCATTTTGTATTAATCTTCTATGTTAAGTTAACACACATTGGACATTTTACTACCTTTTTACTACATTTTTCTACGAAGCCAAATCCCACGTTGTACAGATCAATCGTCCAGGTGTTGACGTGGGTCTTGAGGACTCCACTGAAGTTAATTTAAAATAGACGACCTCATCCACAACAATGTTAACAAAAAGAAAAAAATACAGCATTTTGTAAATATGTACAATAAACAGAAAAAAGCTAAATATGGCTTTAAGATGGAGACCATATAGTCTGCCTGTTATGCAGCAAAGTTCAGTTTTACTTCTATCACAGCACAATCTCTAAAATGTCTCACATGGCAAGTCCATGTTACCTTACAGACAAATCTTTGATTGTTTGGAACGAATACAGATCCGACAGAAATTTGGTCCGGTTGTAAAAATTTGGGGTTAAAATGTTGCTTGTTGGTTTAATGCCCTGCTTAATACAATATAACTCTACCTACTCTTTGCTGCCTGCCTCTATACTACAATCATGCACACAGAATAATACATCAAGAAACCCTGCAGTGGGAGTTTATATTAGCTTTTTATATATATATTAGTTTTTTGAGCTCCGCAATTTTGGTATTTGTAATCTATAAATGAGTTGAAGTGAAGTTTTCATGTTTATCCCCATCTTTGGTAATAATTTGTCTTTTTTATTTCTTTATTTTCAACTGCAGCTTCCTGAAGAGGAGGACTATGACCTCAGTGACGTAGATCTGGACGATAACATGAGTAAAACTGAGTTATGAGCCCAAAATGGGGCTGGAACTGACTTGGGTCAATCTGGTCTGGTCTGGTCCTGCGTGACCCGCCTCCCCTCTCCTGTGGACGAATGGGAGGCCCGGTCGCTCAGTTAATGAAATATTCCAGAAAAGACACATGAGAGACACCTGCAGTTTCTCGCATCATCGTTGTCAGTCACACAGGGAGGGGTGGGTGGTGGGGTACAAAGGGAGGGGGCCATGTGTCGTGTCTATGGAGTGAACTCTGCCTCACATACCTGCCTCACATTAGAAGCTGAATATTTATACAGTGGCCTTTATTTCAGCTGAGGGGGAGGAGGCTATGAATGTGGTATTTCAATTGGTCATTAAAGTATTTTTCAAACATTGTTCCCCTCTCCCTTTTTCAGTCACCCTCGAGCACCGATTTGAATATGTGGACAAAGTAACACTTCAATGTCCAACCTTATGGGACTCTTTATATTTTTGTTTCTCTTTTCAAACCAGTAAGTGAGAATCTTGTTGGGTTTCCATGTCTGTCCACAAGGGGATACTGTGGGACTTGTGTAGATTTTTCTTACACGACTTTATTTCAATTGTGTGAAAACAACATTTTTGTTACAAAAATAAAAAGGAATAAAAACAATCACGGTCTCATTATTCACATAAACTGTAACGATAACAGGAAACTCATATCACCGGGCGCATGCAATACCAAAGGCATATCGAACTTGTTCAGAAGAGCAACTTGTTAAATTAAGAGTTGACATCCTGAACCACATAAGCCACTTTTCGACACAGTTAAGGTGAATCAAAATATAAGACGTGATGTAATTAGTTTTCTCCTGGTGTAACGTAATAGGATTCATAATACTTGCGAGCACATAATCCAGTCAGTATAAATATAAGATATGGCACTTTACTTATGGAGAACAGGTAAAAAAAACATTTCAAGGCAAGAGAGCTTTGGAAAAACATAAACACGAAATACCTCGACTGAAAGCACGTCACAGTCCACAGAGAAAGAGCCACATTGACAAAAGGGAATTACCCATTAATGTAAACAATAAGACAATGACTGTTTAAAAAGAAAGGACTGTCTGGTGAGTGAGTTGTGATGCTGACCGACCGATGGATGTGGGTTTGCGACTGTGTTTTTGGAGAGTGTGTGTTTCTATTATTGTCACTGTCCTCAGAACTGACGAGAGGCTCCCTGATCCGACTGCAGCAGTCTGACAATGGACGGGTCGCTCTTGGCACCTTTAATGAACTCCTCCAAAGACAATCTACCTGTGAAGCACAGATCAAAAAAAGATTCACAATCAGCATGTTGAGCATGTGAGGAGTGAATCATACAGCAACCACCCACTAAAATCAACAGAAAAGTCTCTTTTTGTTCTTTTTGAGCTTATGTGCTGACAATTTAATACAGATGCCCCCGACAACCCAGTTTAGGAAAAGTACACAACTTCTAAATAAATAACAATGAACTTCCATTGTATGACTGAATGATTGAGGCATTTATAGCTAATAACAGTTTTACTATTTTCATATAAATCAGGAAATCTTTAGATGTTTAACAGCATTGATATGTCCCAAAGTATTTTGGACACAATTACAATGTATGTATTTATTATGCCAACATAGTATATTGTTTGTAGGATTATAAAAATGACAGTACTTTCTTTTAGTAAATATTTTGGAAGTAATTAAATTAGAAATGAATGTTATTCCTAATAATTCCTATTCCTATTCCTATAATCATTATTACTAATTGGTATATTAAAATAAAACTAATACAATATTTAAATGATTAAATGATTAAAATATATTATTAAGTTGAAAATATAGTATTTATAAACATTTCTATTTTGTGGGTTTCTGGGATTCTTGTCTAAGCAGTGGACAGCTACATAAACTTTACATTTTATATCCTGCAAAAGTATTTAAAATGGTGACATGTTTAAGTTGTTGTTGTTTAGCCATCCCTAACAGAATGCATTACTACTTAGATTTGTGCAACAGCACACCACACTTTGTTTAAATTAACTACCACTTTCAGTCAAACAGCATCTGTATAAATTGCATTAGAAAGGAGGGTTGGCTGCAGCTGTAGCCGTGGGCCTGGTCTGTGGTACCATGTGATGTTATTAAACACACATCTTGACCTCCAGACTTTCTGAACCTTCTGCTCCAAAACACATGTAGCTGACACATGTAGCTGCCCACTGCCACGTGACCGGCTCTCAATATGTCAAAAACAGAACGGTAAGACTTAGAGTGACTGCCCTGTCTGGCTCCTACTTAGTTTGTGTGGCTGATTTCCTTGCAGGTACTGGAGGTGGGTGCGGCAGAGGGTCATCAGTAAAATGGCATTATGATGTTCTTTAAATGAATAAATATTATGTGAATGGGTTTGGTTGTGTGTATCCGTCTTTTGTCATGGCCATGCAGCTCGGTTTGTGACACTTGGGGAATGATTAAGTGCATATCAAATGGGTGTAGCATCACCTTTTCACACTAAATGTCAAACCACTGACATCGAGGTGGCTCAGCAGGATGAGAAACACAAGACTGTTAATTATCTGGTGAGTAATGTTCATGTTATGTCATGTGGTTCTATGACGTCCTATTGTCTTTCTGTCTGTCGCCTTGCTTCCATAATTCCTGTTACTTTCAACTGTGGTGGCAATTGTATAATGTCATGGTCATTAAATACCCAATCTTTCATAATATATCTTTATTTGGTATGCCTTTACCTTAACTGATATATCTAGCATTAATAAGCAATATAAAGTAATTTCAATTTAAATGGTTTATAACACACTATCAGGAAGTTATATGTTGATATAAGACATTTTATTAATAATATACAGATTGGCATGAAGTCATTTTATATGATTACAACTGTTACTAAATCATCTTTATATGTTTATACACCCGCATCCTCTTGGAATGGATGCCCATAGGAAGAGTTATGGTTATTTCTGCTTACAACTACATCAATTGTTATATACAAGCTTATATACCTGTTTATGTACCATGAGACAGTTGTATTTAGGACTCCCTATTGCTTTCAATAATAGGCACATACAAAATAAAACAACAGTCTTACCATCATTGTCAATGTCCATCTGTCTGAAGATCTTATCTGTCCTTTTCTCTGGTGTTGATTCGTCCTCAGGCATCTTCATTACTGAGGATACCATCTTATAAATGGCCTACAAAGGAGGGAGAGAATGCTTGCTGTTGTTAGCATATCAAATTCTGTTTGTCGTCTGTGTGAAGCTTTTAGGCAGTGAAGGTGAAAAATAACTGTTTCACTCTGGCAGCAACATCGGGTTCTGAAAAAGTGAATCAAATGTGCCTTGAAATTGCATTCTTTCTAATGGCCAGCAGGGTGCGACTCCCCTGGTTGCAAAAATCATTCAGATTGTATAGAAGTCGATGAGAAAAGTACCTCACTTCTCACTTGATTTATTACCTCAGTAAACATTGCAGATGTGACTTTATGGTCTCAAGTCTTATTCAAAACAACATGATATTCATTTTGTAATTTATGGTCACATTTAGAATAAAATAGACAACAAAGCAGGATATGCTTTGGGTCCTGGCTACCTTGTGATTGACAGGCTGCTACCACGGTGTTGTCAGGTTTGTATGCTGTCAGTGTTTTTGTCTTAAAGCCTTTTTTTTTAGGTTTTAGGTTCATGAAAGTTAATTGTAACCTTTTTGGTGGCTTAAAAATAGGCTCGTTCGAAAGAGCTGCGCCTCGCCTGAAATCCAGACGAGAGCAGGCAGGAGCAGCAGAGGGCGTTGACAAAAAACTGCGGTCAAGTCGGACAGTTTTAGGCTGCCTTCAAAGTATACACAGGAAGTCACAGAAAAAATGACTTCCTGTTAGTTCCAATCTGTCGGTTACTTGTGGTTTACAGATCACGTTTGGATTAATTCATATGTGTTTATAAGTATATATTTATGTAGAAATGTGTGTGTAGCTGCATCCTTCTTGTTTTTTATGTCTGCCTGTGAAATACATTACTAGTGGTTTTGATATGTGTTGTAAAATAAGCTTTGTTATTATCAACCACACAAGATATGTTTTTTAGATTAAACCTGAGACTAATATTCAACAATCGAGCGTTAAGTATTATTTACAACGACACATAAAATAAGAATTATCTACAACACGTGGTGTTTGCTGTCAAATCTAAGAGCCAATCAGCTCTCTGATGTGGCGACAGCCAGGCGTTTCCCATCATGCACTGGGCTACGCAGTCGGTGGAGGGCTACTGCGGCGCCTGGCTCTAAAATCTGCGGGCGCCTTGCTCTCGTGAGATTATCGTTGACCACGTGTGAATGACGTCAGAGCAAGTCGGGATCAAGTCGGACACAAATCTAACCGGCATGCATTGCGCGCCGATCGCCGGTGATCGACTGCGCAGAACTGGCTCATCTCGAACGAACCTAATGTATTTGGTTTTACTTAGCTCCATCCTCTCATGTCACTTCTGGTTGCAAAAAACAAAAACAAGATGGCGACAGTCAAAATGCAGTACTCGGGCTCCAAAACAGCTGTGCACAAGTTCCTATGTCAGTTACTATGTTCACCTCTCATGTACTAATTATGTTCCCATCTGACACATTTGTTCCATCTTTTGTCTGAATGCTGTGACCTGTTTTCTGTTGCTACCTGGTAATGATGGTGCTCTGGCAAATGAAGCTCATCCTGCTGTTACTCACACAGAAAGTCCCTCTTTGTCTGTTCCTCTACAACTGCACACGTTTTAGATCGCGTAAAGGTCTGTGATGGAGGAAAGGTTTTTCTGAGAAACGGAACGCATTCACCACTAACAAAAGCTCTGATGCTTTTGCCTGTTTTTTTTTCACATTCATTTGTATCCACAAACACAACGAACTGAGCCAATATTGATATGGCCCTGCAGGCGGCTCAGCTAACCATGTTGGAAGAGTAAATATAGCCACAGTGATAAGAAAAACAGAAAGGGCAGCCCGCATCCATGAAGTCAAATATCTTATAAATTCAGACCCACAAATGAATACTGAGCCTACACAGTACATTTGTCAAAGTCAATTTCACTCAAATTGGAAAAAGATTTACTCTAAAAGATATAACATTTGGTCCAAGTCTAAATAGAGTTAAATCTCAGAGTTAATAATTCAGAGTATTTTTTACTCTATTCAGTGTTCATGTTTAACTCTACATGTTAATAATTTACTATAATTAGATTCAATTCTATATAGACTTTTATATAGAATTGGATTTAACTCCCTTCAGCTCTCTTCCGTCCCACAAACCGTCAGCTCGTTCCAGCGTAGCGAGAGGTTTAATGGCGGAGGAACCGTAGCGTGCGTGGTCACGCTGTTTTACTGCAATAGATTTTATTCTGAATATTTGCTCTACTGGCTCTCTACTGGCTACGGCTAGTAATTACGCTACAAAATTAATTAATTAATTAATTAAATATTACTCCTTTAGAGGAAAATAATAATAACTCTGGAAAAGTTACTCCCCCGTTTTTCCTGTGAAACAGCCACTAGACAGAAAGCTATATGATTAACTATTAGTGGATACATTAATAATTGGCAACTATTTAAAAAATGTATTTTGTTTTAGCAATTTATCATGCAAAAGTATAAAAAAATCTTAATTTGCTGTTTTTTTCTCACTATTTTCTGACATTTTATAGACCACACAATTTATGAATTATTCGAGACAATAAACAGCAGATTCATAGATGTAAGTAATCATTAGTTGCAGCTCTACTTGGAATTAAAATCTGTATGAATAGTAATCATCTAGTTTAGTCCTTAGTTTTTGACAAATTACATTTGTTATTTTGTTATGGATATAGATTTAGCTTCAAATGTGCTAACCCCAAAGGAATCTGATTAGAAGCTTTCCTTTCGTCTTTCTTTTTTACTTTCCTTTTCTGGATTAAGATGTTTACTCCATCAGAAGTAAAATTCTGAAACGAGTAAAACCTTTTAAATGTACATTCCTCCTACTTGAAAAATAATTTTATAATATGAGATGCACTGCTAGAACCTCGTCATATTTATATCTGCAGAATGAGACTGATCCTGACCAAAACTAGGCAGGAGACTGATACATCCATGATGGATGCTGTATCCAGCATGAGCATCCATGAAGAAACCCTGTTCTGCATACAGTCCTCACCTGAACTATCTCCAGCATCTCTGCCCGGCTGATGTACCCATTCCCGTCCAAGTCGTACATGCTGAAGGCCCAGCGCAGCTTCTGCTCCAACCCGCCACGAGATGTCACGCTCAGGGCAATGATGAACTCCCTGAAGTCGATGGTGGCGTCTCCGTTGGTATCAAACGTGCGGAAGACGTGCTCAGCAAACTTTGAGGCATCTCCGTAGGGGAAAAAGTTGGCGTAGATCTTCTTGAACTCCTCCACAGTTAGGTGGCCGGTTGGACAGTCCTTGAGGAAGCCGCGGTACCACTCCTGGAGCTCGTGGTCAGTGAACTCCGTGTTCTCTCTGAGGTCGTTCAGGACCTCGGGCCGCAGCTTGCTGTTCTGTTTCCCCATAACACAGCGCTCTCAGGAAGGCGGGTAGATAGCCGGGCCGGTGTTTCTACCTTCTCCGGCGTCTCGGCTTCCTCTGCTCCTGCAGGAGACCAACAACGCTCATTAACATCCTTGTCTGAACATCATAAATGATTCATCGGTTCAATAATTCCTCTCAGCCAGCAGCAGTGTTTTATCATAAAAACATGTGCTGATGATGCTTCTCGGGTAGCCGAGCTGAGGGATAAATCCGGACCGCTGAGACAATGTCCATACACAGGAGAGAAATAGAGATTAGATTACAACTCAGGTCTCATGAGGTTACAATATGTGTGTGTGGTGGGGGTATGGATGTGTCTCCGCGGAGACGCTATTAATCCTCTGGCACGGTGATCATTTATCGACCTTTAATTGCATGGAGGCGGGACAAGTGTTCTGGTGCACTGTAACTCTCAATAAATCCACTTGCTTAAAGGTCAGGCGGGTACGGACTGTTGTTACTAAGAAAGCCAGACATTCACCTCAACAATATTCCTCATCTTTACGTGAACATGTATATTCTAATTGATTTTAAGCGGTGGAGTTCATAGAAACACAGATGAGGGGGCGGAAATACCAATGCTAACAAGGACAATGAAGCAATAACCACCTGGACCTATTCACCTCTGGTTTTTATGGTTTTTCTAAATTCAGTTTCCATGGTTATAATCTGTTTATTCATGTATGCAGGGGTATTCATGATTGAGGATGTGAGGATGCATAAAAACAACACATCCAGGACAAAACCAAAACAATACAATAAGTATTAAATGGGACACTGTGCATGCAACCCACAGATGAAGCAGACATGGGTGTGTTAGTAAGCAAAAAGGTAATGACACTTGCATACTGTTTTTTTGTTAACAACATGTTTGTTTTTGTCACATAAGAGAAGAACATCTTTCATGTTTCATGTATTTTGTCAGCAAGGGAAAGGTGGTATAAACACACACATTCATTGTCATTTACATGAGGAAATGAAATCCATCTGCTTGTCCTCATTTTCAATATCAACCATCTCAAATCTGTGTTTCATCAGTTTGTGAGCAGCCTTGGTTTGAAAGAAAGGAACAGAAAGAAACAGACGAACTTCAACATGGTCAGAATGTAAAAAAGCATCTAAAAAGTAACAGTGAACAACCCGTGTCAGGTTCTCCTTTCTTTTTTTTTTTATCAAAAGGAGAAATTTACCAAAACCTGAGCAAATCTTTTCCGACACGAATCTGGTAAAGTGTGCGTGGGAGGGAAATAAAAAGAGATGTGCGAGGGCAGGAGGAAGAAAGAATCGAAAAAGTATGACACATAAAAAGAAAAACTATTTCCAGCTAATACCAGCGGTTAAATTACATAATAATCCTTCTGAATAACAAATCCACTCTTCTGTGTTACAAATAACGAATTTATGGAAGGGAGAGATGTATTATCCCCATGTTCGCTCTCCTCCCAATTATTGAGCTCCCATTACTCCTGTGTCATTGGCACCAGAATGATTGTATCTGGCGTAGAACAAATGAGAGCTGTGTGAATTGAGTTTTTTTCAACGCAGCCCTTATTTCTCCTAATTGTCACATGGGTGCAATTTTATGAATCAAAGTCAGAGAGTAACATGAGAGGCAGGCAGGCAGGTCTAAGGACTAGCCAGTAACCTAAACTCGTAACAATGTCCCCCGGGCTTATAGATGGAAAATAAATCAATAAAACACAACACATGTAATACGGTTCATCCTGTACCACAGTTTTCTTAACATGTTTTAACCAGAGTGGTAGATACAACTTTTTAAATGACAATGCCAAAATATTTAATTCCAGATTGTTTCATTATTTGTTGAAAATATTGTAAGATTTAAGGGTCTACATGCTCTGTGAGGCTGTGCTTTGAGCTAAATGCTAAAAAAATGCTAACATGTTCGCAAAACAAAGTCTGTTTGAAATTGCGAGCCAATCCATCAAGTATAAAAGAGATAATTCACTTGCATTCAAAATTTGCCCTGCTGGAGATACTAGGAGAAAAGAAAGGGAATCACCAAGATCATGAGTGATCTTCTGCATATTGAGGAATCTTATCCAATGAATTAATAATATGATACGAATGAAATTGTTTTAAAACGAAAGCCCCCTCTATTGCATTTTGAAATAGTAACAACGCTGTCATATCATAGGATTCTGTGGTGCCTTACACACACACTATAAACGTGATGCTCACTTTGAGAATATATCACATTGTCAGCTGACTGTGTTTAAACAGGGCCGAGGTATAAATCACACACTGCCCTGGAGGCCGGACCATATAGTCTTCCGCTCTAACGTACAACAGGATGAGGGAGCGGCAGCATCTCCTCAGCTCTGGGTCACATGGACTTTTCCAGGACAGCTCAGTGAGCAGGCTGAGCTGGAACAGTCATAAATATGGGCGTTGCTATTTATTCCCTCACACACACAAAACCACAAGAAACCCAGCGGATTCCAGGCTGGAAGACTGAAAAGTGCTGCCATGAGGTTTCAAGCTGCTAAATTAAGAGCTCCCTTAACAGAGGGGAATGTACAAACACACTTCAAAAACACTACAAAAACATTTGTATAGTTTCCCCTGGTCTCTGAAATATGCTCATTCATTATGCTCAGAATGAAAAAGCCCATTTCTGGACTTAAGTGAGAACAGTTGCCTCATAAAAGTTTTCTCTGTTGCCCACATATGAAATATTGCTGCAAGAAAACGGTTTAAATGATTCCTGTGAGTCGTGGTTAACTTTGTCACCTGCTGTATTGTTGTTCCGTTTGTGCTAATGAAATGTAAGTTCTTCCTGTGTATGCAAGGAATGCATACCGGCCTGCATATCAGACGTCACAGGATGTTTTAAATGTTTTCACAGCTGGGAACTGGCTAGATCATTTTCTAAAGTTTCTACTTGCAGTGGAAAACATCTTGAAACGTGGTCAGAAATAACTGCTCGATATTGCTCTGACATCTAAATGACCTCAAAGAAAGTCCGGCTCTCGTTGCCGCCGACTGTTAGAGATGCAAAATAAGTTTGTAAGGCCAAACAAGGTCTGCAAGTGTTGTTTGATACACAACAGTCCCACGACATTGACATTTCAAGAGTCCGTGTTTGCAATTCCCCTCGATTGCACAGCAACAGTCTCAGCCCCCATGGCCGCTCCTGCTCTGTGTAGTCCATTTTTTCCAGTGGGTTCCCAGCCTAATGAGACTGGTTCACACGAGCTCCAGTGCGGCAAGTATCCTTCTGCCCAAGGCTACAGCGGAGACCTTGTAAACCCCTGACCAGTCAACTTGCACTGCTGTTTGCCATTCTCAGGCTCACTTCATTTCCTGGGTAGTGGCTTCTCACAACAAAGAAATCCTCCATTATTTTTTCAGATGCTCACTATGTCTTGTAATAACAACGAATAAATCTCAAAGACAGTCAGGAAAGGAGAGATTAGGGGTGTTTTGCTGAGATACATATTGTAGTCATCCATCCATAAAGCACAAAGCATGACACAAAGCTGATGGAGCGCATTATGCTTCACTTGGGGAGTATGCGAAACAAAGTCAACTGGTGCCAACTGTTTTTTTATATATGTCAAAGTCATTCTGTAAGAAAAAAAAACTTAGATTGTTTCTAAATTGTGAATATTCACTGGTTTTCTCAGTCTTCTGTCATCGTAGATTTCACTTTTGGGGTCTGGACTCTACGTTGAAAAAACAATACATTGAAGACTTCGACCTTCAGGTTGTGATGAGTGTTTTTCAGCATTCACTGACATTTAAAAGACTAAACAATTAATTTAAAAAAAAAATGATAATGGAAATAAGCGTTAGCTGAAGCCCGAAAACAGAGTGTGCTATAATTGGCTGGATCATTTGCAATCATCAACCTTTCCCATCCTAAACTCTGCAATATGAAAATATTGTCCATGCCGTCCGTGTCGTGGCTCTTTTGAATGGAATGTAAACTGATGGTTCGGTGCACAGAAAGAAAGCAGAGTTACCATTTTAGTGCTGCGTGTAGCCTGCTGTGCAGTGGATGAGCAGAGCTGCAATGCAGCCTGCGGTCCGAGGCACTAACTGAGAGACTGCATCAGGTGGGTGAGGAGTTAGTCCAGTGGAAGAGGAAGAAAAAGAGAGCATTTGCTCTCAAGTTATTCTCGCTTCGTGGCCGTCTCTCTGAACTAGTGTCGGAGAAAATCAAGCAGTGGATCAGGATGAAGTCCCCTGACAAGGTAGTCAAGGCAACAGCATAGGCTTATGAGAGGGAGGCGGTGTGACTATCAATCTGGATCAAACGCAGAACATATATCAAGACTCCAGTGTGTTTGCATTTAACATTTAAAATGCTTGCTGTTGGTTTCAAAAACAGTTTCATTGAATACAGCAATATTTTCTCATCCAAAAGGATTTCTGCATCATCATTGCTCAAAAGTTCACGACAGCTAAATCATTATGTGTGTTTCTATCTTAGCAGCAAGGTTGTAAGAATGTTAGTTTTCTTTAGACTGGTGAGTGGGCTTATTTATTTTGGATACACTCTTCACAAGTTGACTCTGTTCTTGTTATTACAAATTGTGGAATAGTGGTTGAAGCATAATTATGGCAAGACAAAAAGTTTTAAGGGATGGATGGTCCCAGAGTAGACAAAAGAGCTTGACAGATCTTTGTTCATCAATACTGAGTCTACACACCATATATGTTTCTTAAGGCTGTGCAACGACTCTTCTATTATCATCCCATTTATTGCACTGCATTGATATAAACTCATCATTTCACCATTCTACAAATATCTGATATGATTAAAAAGTTGAAAATCTCATTGAGATTGAAGCTACTACAAGTAACTTTATTTTGTGTCACTTTTGGCGGATGAAAGTTGTAGTGTTTCAGAGCAACCTTTAGAAAACCTAATTTTACAGGGTGCATGCTTCTCCCGTGCCTCCCTTCTTCCAGCAATCCCATCAATGTGGCCAGGGCCTCCAGCAGCTTGGTGTCGATGTTGGCTCCCAGTGGGGACAGGCGGGGCAGCGAGGCATGGCTCAACTCCTGGCCGGAGGAGGAGGAGGAGGAGGAGGAGGAAGAGGCACTGCTGCTGTTTGCTGAGCTCTCCTCCTCCCACCAGAGCTTCCGACTGCAGGCGGATCTTGGTCTGTCGATGGTGGGCTGATCGCTGCCGGAGGCCCTGCTGGAGGCCCTGCTGGAGTCTGGTCTGAAGGAGTCTGACCTAAAGGAGTCTGACCTAAAGGAGTCTGACCTAAAGGAGTCTGGCCTAAAGGAGTCTGGTCTAAAGGAGTCTGGTCTAAAGGAGTCTGGCCTAAAGGAGTCTGACCTAAAGGAGTCTGGCCTAAAGGAGTCTGGTCTAAAGGAGTCTGGCCTAAAGGAGTCTGGTCTAAAGGAGTCTGGCCTAAAGGAGTCTGACCTAAAGGAGTCTGGCCTAAAGGAGTCTGACCTAAAGGAGTCTGACCTAAAGGAGTCTGGCCTAAAGGAGTCTGACCTAAAGGAGTCTGACCTAGGGGAGTCTCGTCTAAAGGAGTCTGACCTAAAGGAGTCTGACCTAGGGGAGTCTCGTCTAAAGGAGTCTGACCTAAAGGAGTCTGACCTAGGGGAGTCTCGTCTAAAGGAGTCTGACCTAAAGGAGTCTGACCTAGGGGAGTCTCGTCTAAAGGAGTCTGACCTAAAGGAGTCTGACCTAGGGGAGTCTCGTCTAAAGGAGTCTGACCTAAAGGAGTCTGACCTAGGGGAGTCTCGTCTAAAGGAGTCTGACCTAAAGGAGTCTGACCTAGGGGAGTCTCGTCTAAAGGAGACTGACCTAAAGGAGTCTGACCTAGGGGAGTCTCGTCTAAAGGAGTCTGACCTAAAGGAGTCTGGTCTAAAGGAGTCTGACCTAAAGGAGTCTGACCTAAAGGAGTCTGACCTAGGGGAGTCTCGTCTAAAGGAGTCTGACCTAAAGGAGTCTGACCTAGGGGAGTCTCGTCTAAAGGAGTCTGACCTAAAGGAGTCTGACCTAGGGGAGTCTCGTCTAAAGGAGTCTGACCTAAAGGAGTCTGACCTAGGGGAGTCTCGTCTAAAGGAGACTGACCTAAAGGAGTCTGACCTAGGGGAGTCTCGTCTAAAGGAGTCTGACCTAAAGGAGTCTGACCTAGGGGAGTCTCGTCTAAAGGAGTCTGACCTAAAGGAGTTCCTGGTGAACCTGCACACGTTCATCTGATTTCAAGCCGAATCAGACCCAGTTCCATGAATGATAAACTTTAAGATTAAGGAAATAGAAATAGCCAATCGATTCACTAATGGACTTGTTGGCTTGTAGACCATGTAGCGGCATCAGTATTAAATTAGATGTCATAACCGGTTGAAAGTTCCTCACACTATTGATACAGGAAAATGCCCTTATAATGAATTGTGATAATAACTTCAAAGATATTGTATCAAATACACTCAGTATTTCAAGCTACTTGCAAACTTTGCACTGATTAAAAATGCATTTTGAATCTGCCAACAGTTGGATAAAACGTGGATCAGTTTTAACATATTTGGCAGCATAAGTGAGATCTGACAACACCTTCTTCTGTCCTGGGGGAATTGCCACAGCAGACCAGGGTGGGCTCCTGAATATGGGCTGGACATAACAGTACAGCTTCAACCAGTCATTATAATAGAGACATGTCAACTTACCTATTTTAGGAGTAACAGTTGTTTATGAATATTCCGCTTCAAAAAGTCCACTTTGGTGAAGCTTTAGGCAAAACTTTCCAACTTCACGTCACCAAATGGCACACGTTAACTTCCCCGTTAACTTGCAGCAGTCAAACCTAACGCCTCCTCTTATTGATACAACTCCGCTACAAATCCAAGACGAGGATAATTCGAGATGTCCGAGAGAGTTTCACGTCTGTCTGAGTCTACCAGAAGAAAGCAAGACCTGCAGTCTGGTCGCAATGGCCGTAATGGTGTTATTTGAACCTCGGTTCTGGTTTGTTCGGTCCTGCCTCCAGTTCCCGGTGTAGCCGCTTTATCATTTAGTGGAAGATGTGGCACAGAGCTCGGTTTCCATCTGACTTGCTGACTTTACAACCAAAGGGTTTATTTTTCTCTTCGAATGCGATTTAGCATACTCTGTCCGTATGCGAGGGAAGTAAGCACATCTTGCAATGTTAAATAATGAATATACGTGTCAAAAGTAAACGTAGTCGTTATTTACAATGTGTTTTATTACGATTTGCAGACTCGCTGTATTTACAATCCCCCCCACCCCCTCGTCCACTGAATGGATCCGTCCACACTCACTGCTTCCATCGTAGAAACAGTCGCAGCAGCGTCCTGTGGAAAATTATCACAGGAGACTATTATTAGCACAATATCTAAAATAGACGGTTCACATTTATGGGAAAATCTTGATACTAAAAGAAAAACTAAAATGCAAATGCACTAAATATACTTATTACAGTGTGAAACCTCGCAAAACAGCAGTTATAATCAAATGTAGATTGAACTATTGTAGTATTTACAATTCATATGACATCCTATATGCAAGGACTTTGATTGGCATACTCTTATTATAAAGAAGAACCCCCCTCCCCCAGAGAAATATACAGAAGGAGTTGGAGTAGCACAAGTGTTGATACATGACTCCTTGGTGGACAATCTCTTTTAATTATAACCTACAAACACCAGCATCATCACGAGCTCTGAAAATACATGTATTTCATCCGTCACACATCCATCTAATGTTGTGGAACAAGCTGCACTGGAAAGTATTAGTATTACAAAACATTACATATATTAAATAAATAAAAAAGGTTATTATATCTTTCACCAGACTTCTCTCTTAGCTTCACTGAAGATGTGCACTCGTCCATCAGTACCCATGACAGTAACCTCTCTTGTGTAGGCTAAAGTGACACTGCAAACAGGACGGTGTGTATGTCAGCATTTCATTGAGTGGATAAATAATTAACTGTGTGTGTGTGTGTGTGTGTGTGTGTGTGTGTGTGTGTGTGTGTGTGTGTGTGTGTGTGTGTGTGTGTGTGTGTGTGTGTGTGTGTGTGTGTGTCTTCCTGAAGCCTGACACCTGTTTCTATAAGCACATGGAAGGTTTATCTCTACCTAAGAGTGAGTACAATACAGAGGGGGGGGTGGGGGGGGGTTATATTTTCCATATAACAATAAGAAAATAACTTTTCATGAAGCCACTGCAGTCAAACCATGTAATTGATGCTCTAATCCAAGAGATACTTTTTAAATTGAGTGAACAAGGATTCATTATATCAAGTCTTCCTCAAGGACATAACACAATGACCGCTGCTGGGATTGAACATGAGACAGTCTAGTAATGTAGCAAAACTGCATTGACAGTGACAAGTTCTGTGTTGCTCTGCAGAAACATAACGATCCACTAGAGGCCACTGACTGCCCTCCGCTCTGCTGCTACTGTAGTGTTGTTGGTTGTTAGGTTGATAGGTGGGTCCTAAAGCTTATACTCAGATGACGGGTGAGTTTTATTAGACCAGAAAGGTCTGTTACTTTGTCGTAAAGGGTGTTTACAAGCACAGAGTCTCCTTCCAGCCAATTACTAGAGTATTCTGAATGTGGATGTAGTGATGCCATGTTGTGTCATTTCTCTTTACTGTTAGAACATAACAATATGTTTCCACAAAAACATATATCGCTCTTTTACATCCACATACATACAAATGCAGGATTCATATGTTTTCTAAAATGTTTTTTTTTTCTTTTGCTCTCAAACTAAAAGATTCCTCACAAAGTATTGGATTTGTTTCATTATGAGCACAACACAAATCAGCTTGATGCTGCTAATGTATTTGCAAACAAAAGTAAATGAAATGTTACTTACATCAACAACACTCAGAACTAGAAAGGTGCACTCAGTCGAGTGCAGATCTCAGCCAGGAGTGTCTGCAGCGACCACTGCTGCAATGTTTGATTAAATTAATTCTACCCACAATTCTAAACTGCAAGTGTTTTTTCTCAACCGATAAGCTCTCAATTTAAACTATGAAGTTGTCTGCTCTGTGCAGGACCACATGTCATGTATGTCTCAATTGTTTTCGACAATATGAAGGTTGAGGCCCAATAAAAAGGCACAAAATAACTGTCTCTGGGCGCAGAATAACAACTGATGGCAATGCACTCCGCTGTGTTATCACTAGCAACCCCTTCCGGACGGCAGCTGCTTAGTAGTGAGTTTTTTTTTAAAGTGTCACATGCCTGGCCATGCAAAATATGAGCAGTTCTCTGCAGCAGAATGCGAGATTAGCCGTGGACAGACACAGAGGTATCATGGGACACTGCAAGCCAGAGCAATATCTTTATCCTTAAGTCTAAGTTTGTCTTACTTTTAGACAGATCAACAGGTTCATCTGCACCGCTTCTGCGAGAAAATGACAATAATATGAGACAATTCTTACTCCTGATTTTATTTTCTGGTGACTTGACTACATACAGTAGCACCCTACTGTGTTGTAATGGATGACCATGCAGGGTTTTATACTGTCCTGGTGGGAAAAGATTAGATTGAGTGAAGTTCAAGTCTACACATGTTGCAAGATAGTGCTGAATTTCTTCATGAAATAACTTGTTGAACCTCTGTCCTCCGTGGTACACATGTACATTTAATCTTTTGCATGATTAGTGAAGAGCAGTCACTGAAGCTCCAGACACTCCTCAAATATTGATCAGCCTGTCTTTACATTAAACAGAGTGAGGGGCAATGCTGCCCTCGATGACCTTCTGTCAATATTTAGGGAACACGTGGTACAGAAATCAAGGTTTAACTTGATTGAGGCAGAATGACGATTTTCTCTACGCTTGATTCAAATCACTTTATTACTACAGGGACCAGTCACACAACTCCAGATAAATGTTGCTTTCTATTTGCTGGATGTGTAAATATGCAACTGTTCACCAACAAGTTTTCCATATCAATTTAAAAAGTGCATAATAAGTCAATATAATATTTGCAGTGTGTTCTAGCTGCCCCAAAGTGCCCCAAAAAATCAGTTATTGCAAGTTTAAGGAAAAATAATTACACATTTTATAAAGTAACTCCACTTTGTCCAATTTGAAAGCTATGTTGGAATAAATTGGCAACACTGTTGCACTTATAAATAACGACCGTTTAGACAGTCTCCACATACAGTCATTCGTTGGCATTGGCATTATAATTATTGTCAGCGACAGGTTTTGGATAATCAAAGCAATTTCCATCTTCATTTTGTCTTCACATGTTGACCAAGATTTCACCTCTGTTAGTGGAGAAACTGTGCCATTAGATAGATGCTATCATACATGTTGATACTACTCTTGTTTGTTTATGACAATTACTGTACAGCAACAACTCAAAATAATGTATTATTTTTACTGATATGCTCCATGTGCTATAACACCTGCAGCTGGCTTATCATATTTGCACTACGTCGCTCTTTGCTGAGTGTGTTGGACGTGGCAATGCTGAGTAGACTGTCCTAGAAGTTTCTAGATGTAGATTAAATGCTCTACTGTGTTTGCACCCTTGGCCCTTATGGAAGTCTGAACATACTGTTGCTGATTATATGTGTCGTAAATTGTCTGTTGGTCTAAGCTTATTCAGGTGATTCATTTTTGTTTGAATGCTCATCTCTTGTGACCTCAAAGATAAATGTGAAATAGGTATTGTAAAAGTGATATAATATCAATTCATGGTGCCCAGCTGATCAATCTTCCTTAGTTTTTTACTGATATATCTCAACAACCATTACATTTTGTACAGTCCTCAGAACACTAACTATAATCATTTTGGAGCCTTCATCTAGCGCCATCATCAGGTCCATATTTCAGATTGTCCAATAGTTTGGTTTATCACCAACTGCAAAACTAATGACATTAGACAACTAATGGCCAGTGTGTGTGTGCATCTGTGTCTGTTAATTAACTAAATTATCATTTACACTTCAAACCATAGCAAAAAGGTAGAACAAAGGTTAAATCCAACACAATTCTTCCACTCAAAGTCCATTGAGTTGTGTCTATGTGTGTGTGTTTATGCATGAGTATATATGTATATTGGAAAGAAGCCAAGTGTGCAATGTATATGATGTAATGTACAGCACAGTATGCTGCATGTTCTGTACCGTAGAGTGCTGTGTGTGTGTATCGATAGAAAAGGGACTTTCAACTAGGGTGGCTAATTTTTGTGTGTGTGTGTGTGTGTGTGTGTGTGTGTGTGTGTGTGTGTGTGTGTGTGTGTGTGTGTGTGTGTGTGTGTGGGTGTGTGTGTGTGTGTAAATAGGCAGGTTCTGTGATTGCAAGACACTTTTTAACAATTCTGAACTCATCTGAAATACGAGTCAATGAAAAATGTAATATATTTTTAATGATTTCCCTTTTTGAAAATGTAAAGTTTATGTTTGTATGCTATGATAGTAGCCAATAGTTTTGGGATGCAAATAAACAATATTTCTAATGCATTGACCTTTCGTTTTTTATATGTATATATATATATATATATATATATATATATATATATATATATATATATATATATATATATATATATGCCTCTGCTTGTTTGTTAGTATTTCATCACTTCATCATACTTTATCATACTTTAAAAAAAATGCAGATACTGTAGCTCGGTAGACCATGACACCACCTATGATTCATGGATAAAATGTGTTGCGCATATTCATGCGTAGTGTGTTTTTTGTGTGATTTTCTTAAATACAATCAAATAAATACCTGTGCAGCATACGGTACTCTAATGCAATAATTACTCATTATGTATTTAACAAAAATCCTAATATTTGAACATGAATATCTTTATGCTAATAATGAAAATGTTCACGCATGTGTGAAAGCATGCTATGCTGCGTGGTAGGTGATAAACTTTGATCCGTCTTAAAAAAGGGTTCTTCTATCAGTGAAGTTTTATCAGGTTATCTGTCAGTTACAGATAAAGCTAAAGAACAATATCACTTTGAGGAACATGGTGATTTAGAACACAGCGATACCCTGTGCATGACTTCATTGTCTGGACTTTCAGTCAATGTTTGTTGAACCGGATTGACTAATACTCTAGGTCAGTAAACTGTTGGAGAATACACTGCACGCTGTATTATGCAGTTAACAGTGCTGCAGATTAGTGCTTTTCCCCCTTTTTGCATTCATGATGGAAGAGACAGTAAATATAATATCAATATCAAGTAACTGAAATATTGTGTTGACGTTGCATAAAACATCTACATCTATTCATTAAGGTAATAACATATGCATGCAAATTAGTACATACAAATATGGTTTTGTACAACATTGTGCTGTGCACAATTTCAAGTGAGACAGACTCACGAAAACAGGTTTAGCAGTTTAATAAGTGGAATGCCAACACATTTAGCAGAGTAGCACTGAGTTGTTTGTGCATTTGTTCCCAAAATGTTGTTCAGTCAATGCTCTCAAGTGTCAAAGGCAACACAAACAGGCAACACTCGGTTTCAAGAAAGAGACAGAAGTGTATCATCTTTGTATGTTGTTTTAGATAGAATAAATATAGACCCAATATTTGTATTTTCAAATAGAATAAAATAGGGCCTATAGAGCTTTTTGTCTCTCCACAGGAGATTCATACAGAGGAATGTTGCCTCGTTTATGCTACCAATGACAAGGTTTTTACAATGACATTTGTAGTTTGCTCTTTTAAGATGTTTCACAAGTATTTTTGGCATTTCAGTCTTTATTGATAGTAGAGACAGACATGGGGAGAGACAGAGGAACGCTGTGTTTTGCTGTTTTCACATTTGAACATCAAATAAGGCACAAAGTGCAAATCACTGTCAGGTCAGCAATGTGCCAGGGGCATTGATTAAATAAAATATAATAAATGCAATTTCTATTCTAACTGTGACTTGAAGGGCTACGGAATTTATAGGTTTGCAAAAATCAGCATGTGTGACCCAATTGAATCCTTTTCACAGCAACACTCAAAGCTTATGTGATGAGTTTGTCATACTACTCAGCACAACAATCCATAATGTGGGGTTGCGAAATGTGATTAAGGAGACGACAGATAACCAGCAGAGCATGCAGCTGATAACATCTGCACTGCTGCATCTCTTTCTAACTTTCATGAGTTAAAGTTATCATGCACTTTAATCATGCATTTTCAGGGAGCTATATGTACTTTTCAAACTACTTAACAGGAAGTAGATAAATAATAGAGTTGAATAAGCAGTTAAAAATATAACCAGTGCTCTCAGTGGATTAAACAGTTGACCTTTATGACGATTGGGCAAGAGTGCCTTCAGTTGCCCTGCTGTGGGCTTGCACATGTCTGTCTCCTGTGATGTGGTTCACAGAGTTTATGATCACTCTCGTGGGCCTCAACAGGAATTATGCGCCATTTTATAATTTCTTTTGACTAAAATTAAGAAGATTACAATGTATGTAATCAGCTCACTATAGGTAGTGTGTTCCTTCACTATCTTCTGTGAGTCCTTCTTCTTCCTCATCTTCCATACAGATTATTTATATCACTAAACTTGCCTTAGTAAAAAATCCCTGTCACATCTCAAGCTTGTTCAAAATGCTGCACCTAGAATTTTACCTGCCACTAAAACAGAGACCACATGACCCAAGTCTTAACATATCTATGCCGGGATACGTTGCTATAATCATGCAGGGTCTTTTTGGTTGTTCCACTGGACAGCCACAGGACGACAGCTGACTGCGTTTTCACTAGAAGGTCTCCTGTTCTTTGGAACAAACTGCCTGTGGAAATTAGGTTTACAAAATGTTTGAATTTTCTTTTCAATCCCTTCCAGAAATGCACTTTTAAAAACAGGCTTTTATGTGATCATTCACTTTTGCACTTTTAAGTTTGGTAAAGTTTTGATCTGTTTTTGATTGTATTCCTGTTTAGTTGTATCTGTTTACCTTTTTTATTGTAGCTGCTTTTGGGTTTTATTGTATGTAAAGCACTTAGTAAATATTGTTTATAAAAGGTGCTACGTATAAGCAGTTTATTATTATTACTATTATTATTATTATGTTTTTCATTTGCAGTTATTGCAAGATGTTATAAGCAGATAACTGATATAAATGTACAGAATGTGTAATTTTGTTTGTACAACCTAACATCACACACTTAGAAAAGTTAGGTTGTAAATGATGGAGTGATGAACACTGTGAATGGGATACTTCTGTATTTTTCAACCTGGATGCTATTTTCAATGGCTCAACATAATAAGTGTTCTTCCCATCAGTCACTTAGGGACAAAAACATTGTAAAATTTAGTCAAGGCGGAAAAATACTGACATTTTTTGTTTAAATTAATTTGTAACAAAATATCAACAGCAAAATACTTTTTTCTAAAGCATGTAGTATATGAATGAGTGTGCTAGCAACTATTTTAAGAAGTATTCCCTCAAAGTATCCTCTCCTCTTAGACCCATGAGATCATTGAGAGCATGGAGCACGCATTGCTCAACTGCAATGAGGCTTGGCCGAATAAACCTTAAGACTGTATGTACATTTGTTTTTCGAAAAAAATATTGTTTTATATCTAATCTAAAGCTACATTTATTTAAATACATGAAAATCTAGCATAACTGATGACAGAAATAAAGCGTCAGCCAAAAGTCTAAAGAGACTAAAGCTCCCTTTGGACTCTCTCTGTGTAAACACTGTCAGTATCTGACAAACTTTTGTAAGGTCCTGATGGGGATATGTTGCACCAGAGCATTACACAATGTTCAAATGTAGTTGTGTTAAATAAACTGAACAATAAAAAACTTAAAAACCTCACATTTTATTTAAATATTTTAGCAAATTCAAGGTATTGCTGTTTATTTAGTGCATTTGCTGTACCTGCCCTCCCATATCCAACTACACGTAAACATTTTAATCTTTGTAGATCAAAGGTCATCATCGAAAAAATATTGATGTTTGGCAAATGTTTTCGCTGTTTTCATTTTGGCTTGTGGCAGTGGAAGCAGAACAACAAGCATCACACTCTGTTACCAGGTACAATACTGTAAGTACTATAACTACAATTATTTTAACTCTTATTAAAAGATTAGCCACATTGCTATATTAAACACTGAGTATAGTCAAAATGTGTGTAGAATGTATTTAATCAAAGTACATGAAGATATTAACACATTAATGTAAAGATTACAGAAAGCTTTTTTCATAACTCTGGTGTATTAACAGCAATGTTTATGAATTTGCATTTCCCCTTTTAAATAAACCAGTAAATGAAATAACCAAACGGACACTAAAGGACTAATCTAACATGTACATAAGGGACCAAATGCTGCTTTGAGATGTTGGTTTGTTTTTTGGTCAATACCATCAACAGGTAAAGACAAGTTAATCATTTTTTTCACATCTATAGGCACTTTGTGTTTGGAGCACGCCTTGATCACTCAGCGGTCACTAATAAGTTTTTATCAGTGACCTAATTTATACTCGAGCTGTTAGCTTGTGAACTTCATTGACTGACTTTGCATTTTTACAGCAGAAGTTCACGAATATCGACTTTCCCAGATTTTTGAAGTGTGAAATATTTTACCCACATTTTTAAGTCAAGGCACACTACCTTAATCTAACCCTTTGTCATGTGAATCTTCACAGTGAATAACAGTAAATCACAGAAAATACAATCATCCTTAAGTAAAGGCTTTTTAAACCACCTGCAAGAGTTACTTCTTTTATCATTGAATGCCAAAAAATGGGCCTCGATATGTCTGAAAAAAGTAAAAAAAATCTTCATGGATAGCTCACTTATATTAGACTTAGTATTATAAAACCATCAGTATCTGATAAAGCTAAGCGTTAATGTGCTTTAATCAATCAATATATCTCATCCAATGTCTGACGTGCATTTAAATATCCATAAAAAGCAGCCAAAAGAGGTCATTTTGAAGATTTAACAGAATTGAGTGCTTTGAGCGATGAGACTCTCTAAACCTTTTGCCTTTGTCCCTCCACACAGGAGGGTGGGGTGGACTTTGAGCGTTCAAAGCACTGTCTGTGCTTCCCAGTCCCCTGATAGAGCCCATCTGAGGGTATAAAAGCCCCGAGCTGCAGCTGAGAAATCAGTCTTGTCTGAGTACTCGCCGATAACAAGGGAGCTTCAACAAACCCAACATGGGGGACTCAAAGCTCTGCCTTCTGCTGCTCCTCAGCACATCTGCCATGGCTTGTAAGTACTTATTAGAAAGCATTTCTTTGACCTGTAAAATTATTTACTACTGTTTTCCTGCAAATAATGTAATCCTAAATTGTATTGCATTCCTTTAACACATCTTTGAATTTCAGTTAATTTCATATTAGAGGGACAATTCAATTTAACATTAAACTGCACAGTTTATAGCTTTTGCTAATTTTCAACTCTTGACCTTTGTTGTGTAATGTAAATATAAACTATACATATTTCACGATCATAAAATGCATTACAAATTTGGAAATACAAATAAATACCACAATTCAAGAATACACATACACAAATATACCTTTTACTTAAATTACAGTGCAATATGCAAACACTGTATAGCTCTTGTTTGCTTTTGGCCAGCATTTAACCTTCAATATATTTTGTCTGGAATTAGAATTTATGGAGAAAGCCGATCGTCCAAATTTAGATCTACCATGTTATATTTTACAGTTGCCATTCACCAAGCTCCTAGTTACTGTCCTGTTCTGGGATGTCTGGAAAGATGCTCTTGGGCTAGACTGTTAATATGTTTGAAAACTAATTAAAAAAAAAAAAAAAACAACATTAGTAATGCTCTCAAAGCTAATTATATTGTATCTTTTTAGTATGGTACAGTTATGGACAGGCTTTTGTCCTATGGATGAAATACTTGTGATTGTAGATGGTGATGCTTGAGCCCATACTGTCATACAAAGTGCATTAATTGTTTCAGATCATTCAGGCCCTACATACCCACTCACTGCTATAATAATATTATGAGCGAGGACCTATGGATTTGTGTAGTTACAGTAGTATGTTAATTGTAGTCAGTTGCAATTACTAAAGAATACAACACTTTTTTTTCTTAACAGTTGCCCAAGATGAAGATCATCCGACCTGCCTGCGTAAGTTAATAAGTAATATTTTTGTGTTGACATACAGTTGACAGTTTTAGGGAGAAAAAAAAAAGACAGTTGTATACATATAAATCTCTTCCTAACCTTGATTTTCTCTTCTAGTGGCCCAAAGGTACCATACCCTACACAAGTATGAATACCGATATGAAGCTGAATCTTTGAATGCCATCAATGGAGCCTCACAGCTCAAGAACGGACCCAAGGCCTCTTGCATGGTACGAGAAAGATCTTTCACAATCATCTTTAGTCATCAGATTTGACTCTTTCCATCTTACATTCCTCAGAGTGAGATGAAAAAAAACATTTACCTTTTCTCATAGGTTGAAATTGAAGTACCTCAGACTTGTAGTTTCATCGTCCGCACCACTGGTTGTATCCTGAGTGAGGTGGTTGACATGGACGCAGAGGGAAACCCTGTGTTCGGTCCTGCCGCCAGCTCTGATGCCTTTGCTGCTGAGATGGAGAAGTATGTTACTTTATAAAAATCCCTGAAGTAAAAAAAAAATTGCATTGTCAATCTGATATTTTTGGAGGATTTGCACTGATAATCAAGCTCAAATATCATTTTTTTTTTTTAGGTATCCTCTGAAGGTTGTGGTTGACGGCGTGTACGATGTGAAACTGTACCCGGAGGATGGTGAGACAACCACCATTTTGAACATGAAGAGGGGTATCATCTCTGCCCTGGCTGTGCCTCTGCTGGAAGAGGACAAGAACAAAAACATGGTGCAGTACTTTAATTAACCAAGAAAATGCTTTCAAATCTGCAAATTATAGTATCCACTTTAAAGTAAACAATGCTTAAAATGTACAGTTTGGAAAATAATCTGCCAGTAGTAAATATATATATATATATATATATATTTCCTGATCTTCTATTTCAGCCCACCATACACGGCAAGTGCAAGACCGATAACACTGTCAACGCTAGAGAGGACATTGCAACTGACATCAGCCTCAAGAGGGACCTGTCCAAGTGTGACAAATTTGTCCCATTGAGAGATCACACCAGCCCCATGGCACTTATCTCTGGCATGGTAAGATATCCAATTGTCTGTGGGAGCAACATGAACTTTCAGAAACATTTTCAAGAGTTGATTAAATAAATAACTACTTCCTGTAAGTTTTTACACTTGTTATATTTACTGTCCTGTACATCCAGACTTGGATCAAAATCCACATTGTGCACGGGAAAGAATCTTGATTGATTGTAAAGCCCTTTGGGGAAAATTTGTAATTTGTGAATTTGGCTGTACAAAATACATTGAATTAAATTAAATATTATGCTTGTAAAAGCAGCAAGAGTAATTTGTGTATCAGTTAAGCTGTTCTGTAGCAACAATGTTAGAAAAGGCTAAAACAGACTCAACTGCAACACAAAGTATATTTAATTGACAATTGGTATCTAGGAAGTGCAGCTCAAACTATTCTACTTCTATTCAATGCATCCATATGATTATTTGTCTATTTCCAGCACTACCCTCTTGCCAAGATGGTCAGAAGCTCCCAGACCTGCAACTACAAGTTTGACAATGAGAAGAAACACATGACCTCTGGGTCCTGCACAGAGAACCACATGATCATTCCCTACTCTCACAAGTAAATTCAACCTCATATTCGATTAGAAAATGCTCAATCATATGAGTGTATATTTTGATATTTTTTAAACAAGACATCAACAGTATTTTTAAGCATGTATTTTTTCCTGCAGGGGAGAATATGGAATTACCAATGTTGGAAAGCAAGAACTGACTTTAGTTCAGGTCTCTCCTCACAATGATAGAGTCTTTGAACACAGTAAGCCCTTTGTTTAATCTGTATTCTGATAAAGAGTTAAATATTTGAATAAGGTCACTAAAGGTAACATTAAGTCATTATAACCATGTTGCTTGTGTATCAAAGGTGACATTGTCAAGGGTCTTCACATGGACACTGTTGAGGACAAGAGTGTTATCCAGGATAAAGATGCAGCTCTCAACCTCCTAAGAGAACTGGCCACTCTGCCCGAGACTGAGGGTGAGAGGAGGGCCCCCCTCTTCCACAAGCTTGTCACCATGGTCCATGGAATGAAGACCGAGACCCTGAGCCCCTGCATTCCTGAGGCTCTTGCTGTGTCCCGTGTCCTGACCTACCAGGTTCTGGCCCAGTGTGGAACCCCTGAGTGTAGCAGCGCCATCATGCAGATCCTCAGGACTTTCGACAGCTCCTCACTCGAGGTAGATGCCGGTGTTTATGCGATGGGACTCGTGTCCAATCCCTCTGCCCTCCTGATCCATGATATGCTCGAAATGGCCAAATTCAAGCCCAGCAAGCCCATCATGTATGCCCTGAGCAATGTCGTCAAAAGGTCAGTGAAGTAAATTATGGGTCTAAATTAAATAACGAACATTTCCCCTTTTGATGTAAAAAGGTTCTAAGTGTCTTTTTTTTTTCAACAGGTTTTACAAAGCTGAGGGAAAGCTGATCCCCGAGATTTACTCTGTTGCTGAGCTCATGGCTACCCACTTGGGTGACTGTTCTGGTGATAAGGACAACACTTTCTTGACATTGAGAGTGGGTAACCTTCCTTATTAGCCCAAATAGAAATGAGTGTCAACACCAAGGAGCCCAATATCAATGTGTCCTTTGATTCCAGGTTATTGGAAACATGGCTCCAGCTCTGGTAGCTGCTGGTCCCGCACTCAGATCTGCTGTGATCCAGTGTGTGAACCAACCTGATGCTTCCCTAGCTGTGCAGCAGGCTGCCATCCAAGTGTTCAGGCTGACTCCCGTCCCCGAAGAGGCAAGTTAAACTATTTCAAAGATTTGAAAAATTATCGGAATAATTATTTATACTGTATACTAATTCTATTCATGTCTCGGTCACAGGGCAGAGAGGTTCTCATGCAGGTGCTTTTGGACAGCACCAGCCCCATGCAAAAGCGTATTGCTGCATATCTGGTACTTATGAAGAACCCCCAGACCACTGAACTGGCCCAGCTGGTTGAAGCCATACCCAATGAGCAGGATCAACAAGTCAAGAGCTTTGTGATCTCCCACATTACCAACATTTTGTCCTCAACTGAGCCAGAGACCCAAGAGTAAGTGAAAAGAAGTTTAAGATGTATATTGATATTTCTCGAGTTGTTTTACAACATGGCGAGTATGAGTTCTGATTGATCACCATAAGACCTTTAACAGTAATATTGTATTCTTTCCGACAGACTGAAGGAAAAGATTCGAGATGCCCTGCAGGGTAATGAGGTCGGGCCCACAATGGACCCCAGCAAGTTCTCTCGCAACTACAAGATCGGATCTGTGGAGGGCAACATGTTCTTTGAGGGTACTAGTTATCTGCCCAAGGAGGTCATGCTTGAAATGACTCTGAAGGCATTTGGTTATGACATCGACATGATGGAGGTAAATATTTCTTCGCTGTTCTCATCAAAATTTTGCTTTGAAATGTATTCAGTTGGCTGATTTGTGACAGTGAAAAATGTATCACTTTTACAGATTGGTATGGAGGGAAAAGGATTTGAGCCAACCGTTGATGCCCTGTTTGGAAAGAATGGCTTCTTCCCCGACACTACCCTGAAGACAATGTACTTTGTTTCTGAAAACATGCCATTCAGAATCAATGAGATTCTGCAGAACATGCTCCCTGCTCTGAAGAAGGACAGGATGAAGAGACAGGTACTCAGAACAATCTGTTTTGTACACATTACTAAAACAACTGTAATCATGATGATACATTTTTCTGTAAGGGAAAAATATTCTAAGAAAGTGTGAACATCCATGTTTAGGCCTCCCAGAACCTGATGAGGGAGATCGGACGCAACCTCAACAAACTCGTGAGGGAATTGAAGACAGCACAGTCTCCCGAGGCAATGGTTTATCTGAGACTTTTCGGAAATGAGCTTGGATATCTCAGGACCAACGAAATGGAGGAGATGGCCTACTCTGCTGCCATGATGATTGACAGCATGTTCAAGATGTTCCCAACTGATGTAAGGACCTTTTTTAAGAGCAAATAATGATTTAATTTAGTATTCCCTTGTCTATGATTTGAATGTCTCATGTGTGTCTTCATTTGTCACAGATCATGATGGCACTGATGACCAAGGCTGACAACACAATCTTTGCCCACTACATCTTCATGGACAATGAATTCTTCCTGCCTACTGTCACTGGTGTGCCTCTGAGGATTACAATGTCTGGTACTTTCACCCCTGGTATCAAGGGTGGACTTCAGGTTGCTCGTGACATGGTAATTATTCATAAATTGTGTTTACATTCCAGCAATATCTTTTCACAATAAATAGTATCAACAAAACCCTTTACGTTTCTCCTATCTCTCCACACAGAGTGAAGTGACCTTCATGCCCTCCGCCGGCATTGAGATTGTATCTCAAATTGGCTCCTACATCCCGGAATATGTCAACTCTGGATTAGAGATGCACAGCAACTTTTTCCATGAAAGTGGGCTCAAGGCACAGATCTCCATGGGACCTGAGTCCAGTGTCAAGCTGACCATCCCTGCTCCAACAAGTCCAATCAAGCTCATCCAAATGACGTAAGTCTAAGTAGAACTTTTGGAAAGCGCAACAGGCAGAATGTGTTTTACACCTCTGGTTGTAATGCAACTGCAGTAATAATGTTATTTAACAAGGTTGAATATTTTTAACAAGGTTGAATACAGCCATGTTTTTCCGCTAATCACGTCTCATACAAATGATTTAGGGGATTTTATATCTTGGATTGCAACAATTTCAACTTTTCTACATTCTACGAAACAGCTAAAAATGCATTCTAACCTTTAACCATTTAACATTTAGAAACACCCTGGTGGCAGTGACTGGATCAGAGGTGAAGACCATCCCCCCAATGGTGATGGACAAGGTTGATGTTCAAGAGTGCACTCCTTTCTTCGCTGGAATGAAATACTGCACTGCTCTGCAGTACACTGATGCTTTCTCCCAAGAGACAGCCCCCTACTTTCCCCTCACAGGAGACAGCAAGTGAGCAAACCACCAGCACATCATTTTCTTTCATTCAAATTCATTATTTATCAATATTGTCTAAATATCTGAATTATCTACATAGATTTGCTGTAGAACTCCACCCCAATGGTGAAGTCATTGAGTACACAGCCACTGTTGCCTACGAGCTCCTTAGAGAGGGAGAAGAGGGCCGGCAGAAGGTTGACTCTGTGAAGTTTGTTCTAAGGGCTGAAGGTAAAGTATAATATGTACAATATGATAACCCGCAAAAAAAGTTGATGTAGTCGTGTAATATTAATATATTTCTTGGTCAACAACAGGTTCAGAGTCCACTGAAGCCAGAGCAGTCATGAAATATAACAGAAGAAAGAATGTCATCACAGCTGACGTCCAAGTCCCTGACTACGATGTGGAGGCTGGACTCAGGCTGGGTGTTGTTGATGGAAACACCAAGGGCAAAGGAACTCACTCTATCTCTCTTGACTTCATAAACAAGAACATCCCTCAGCTCTCTCTGGTTGGCCGTGCCAAGTAAGAAATCAACCATCAATCCTCATTAACATTAATGTCACCCTCACAATTACTTGTATGCTAACTTACTGGCACATTTTTCAGTCTGAAGGCCATGAAGGAGGGTATGCTGCAAGTACAACTTCTTGTCCCCTCAATAAATGCTGATGCCACCATCACAGCCAACATGAAACGTGATGAGGAATTAGAATTGGAGCTTAAGAGTGAAATCAAGATCATGGCTGCAAACTCTGAGCAGAAAATTGCAATGAAATATGGTAATTTTGCAGTTATTTTCCAGAATATTACATGCAAATATATTTAATAGTGGCTTCCTTTTTTGACAGGTACATTTAAACCTAGGTTGCATCCTAACTGGAGCTACATCTAGCATTTACGAATTATGGTTAATATTCTGGACCCACGATATGGGGCTCTTTTGTCTAAGAGAAAATGCCACAGTAATTGTATTCCCAGATTAAGTGTAACCTGGGAATTAGAGGAATGTTACCTCATGTTTAGGGATTCCATTCATTGTTTTCTATCGTTGCAGATGCCAGCAAATTTGAGATTGAGTTCAAGTCTGATGTGAACACTGACACCACCAGCTTGCCAAATGCTGATGTGGTTGAGTTGTATGGCAACCAACTTCTTGACACGCATGTGGGGCAGACTGACATGAAAGTCCGTCACATCTTCAAGAAGTTTGTGGAGGTATGACTCTTTGATTTTAAGAATATTCACAGTTTCTGTTCTGTTCTTATTTTCAATGTTGAAAATTAATAAAATACTGGTTATTGTTTTCTTAGGCAGCAAACAACTACATGGAAAAGTACGGTGCTGATATCCCTTACATTCAGAACTTCAGAGTACCTGATATGCCAGAGATTTCCCTGCCAGAGACACTGTTCCTGAATACGTAAGTGAGAAAAACTCTGAGGTGAATGTTTAAAGACACTGGCTTTTTACCCAGATATGTATTCATTTTACGTTTGTCTTCATAACAGTGAGGCAAAGGCTGTCTACCATTTCAACAATGAGCACTTCACCATTGCTATCCCTCTACTTCTTGGAGGAAAGTCAACACAAGAGCTTCACTTCCCACCAGCTTTGACCACACCCACTGTGTCTCTACCTCAGTTTGGACTGGAGATTGTCTCCATGGAAATTCCAATCCCAGAGCTTGTTGTCCCCGAGAGCATTACTTTGTCCATTCCTCTTTTTGGAAAGGCTGAGGTATCAACTCTGATGAAGAGCAACCTATATGACATGGAGGCCTCAATGGCTGCTGGGAAAGATGTTGTGGAAACACCAAGCTACTCAGCTGAGTTTGAAGTAAAAGGATCCTCACCAATTGACATCCTCTCAATAAAGATGAAAGGTATTTCATAGTACATATCATTCATGAAACCAGAATTTGATAAATGGATTAACACACAGTTTAAAAGGTTTTCAGTTACAGTTTTCAAGTTATACTGATGTGAACAAATTAGACTTAATTTTGGATACAGTATTACAGTATTACAGTGAACAATGTATATGTTATCAAGCTATAACTCATCTGTTCTTCTTTTGTGCTTTATGTAGGCTCTGGAATGTTGGCCACCACTGATTCCATCAAGGCCGAATTGAAAAGCTCTTTGGAACATAAATTCCTTGAAGCCATGATTAGTATTGTTGAGGACCTAACCATCACAGACAAAATCAATTTGAAATCAAACAGCAAGATTGAAGCCACAAGCCCATTGGGTCTTAGTATTATACTCAAGCACAATGCCATGACTGGATTCAACACTGAAGAAATTTCTGCTGATAGCAACCTTGAGGGAACATTCACGGCTGGACCCATGTATGGCAAGACCATTTCAACCCAGTCATTCACCATCTTCCCATTCAGGCCAGAAGCAAATATTGATTCTACTGTTGAGTTTGACTCCACAATTGGTAAGGCCCAGAACAAAATTGCAGCAACTCTTGCCAATGGTGAATTCTCAGTTGTGTCTAACATCAATGCCTTTGAAGACACCTTGACCCATGTTGCTGAGCTTTCCTTTAAAGACAGCAAGCTGTCACTGAAATGTGATGCAAATGCCCTTGCTCTTGGCATGAAGATACGTAACCACGCTGAATCCTCTGTTGGTGCTGGTGAAGTCCTCATGAGAATGGAGACAAATGCAGACCACTCTGAAAACCGTGTTTACTCTCTGCTGACTGCCTCTCTTGATGTCAATGGCCTGGCTGTGAACAGCGATGCCACCATGAAGCTCCTTGAGAATGAGGCTACTCATAAGGCTATTCTGAAAATGAACAAGAACGGTTTGACCACAAGTGGAACAACCACCCTCCAGAGTCCCCTGTCCTTAGAAAACACCTTCAACGCTGCGCTTGATGCTTCAATGGCTACTCTATCCATTACCAATAAGGCTGCAATGTCTGACATCAAGGTTGATAATGCCAACACTCTGACCATTACTCTCTCTAGCCTTGACTTCAACTCAAAGGCTGAAGCCCATGCCAGTGAGTATGTCACTTACACTCATGATGTCACCGTTGACATGAAACCCTACACTGCCACTGCAAATGTTAAAAACAATCTGAAACTTCTGTCAGCCGACTTCATTAATGAAGCTCAGCTGCAGGCAGAGCTTTACAAGATGGATCTGACTGGAAGCCTGAAAGCCATCTATGGTGAGGAAGAGATCAAGCACACCTATCAGGTAAATTATGCTGATATGACAGCGAACGCAAAGTGCAGCACCACTGGAAAGGTCTTGGGAACGCACATGAGCCACAACACCGAGCTTGAAGTTATTGGTCTTGCTGCCAGGATCACCAACGATGCCCGCTTCAACTCACAGCCAATGCGCTTCGACCACACCATCCGTTGCAGCATTGTTCCTTTCGATTTCAACCTTGATGCCATTTTCAATGCTGATGGAGACATGACCATGTATGGAAAGCACAGTGCCCAGCTCTATGGCAAGTTCCTCCTTAAAGCACAACCCCTGGCTTTTGCTACCTCCCATGAATGCAGAGCATCAATAAACCAGCAGCTAGACACCGGTTTTGCTCTTGAGACCACATTTGATAACAAGATGGATACTGTTCTGTCTCTCCAAGAGCAGAAGACCAGTTTTAGAATGAAGTCTAAAATCAATGAGAATGCCTTTAATCAGGATATGAGTGTTTACAACACGGCTGAGAGAACTGGAATTGAGGTTTCTGGTACCATCCTCACAAACATGCTCAATGCAGAATCCACAGAGAACCAGCAATTCACCATCTCTTCCTTCCTCAAGTATGACAAGAACACCGACAGTCAAATTATTCAGTTCCCTCTGATGGAAAATCTGCCTGCATTCTTGGAAACCTTCAAGGGTGTTGTTGTGCATGTTGCAGAGGTATTGCAAAACTACCTCAACAATGAAGAGCTAAGGGCTAAACTAGAAGCTTTTCCCCAGTATTTAAGCGACTTTGTTTCTGACCTGAATATTGAAGGCAAGGTTGTTCAGCTGAAGCAGTATTTTAATGATTTTACTCAAGATTATGTCATTTCCATGGAGGATGTGGACGTATCTTTGAGAAACCTGAAGGTTACTGTTGAAAACCTGTTGGCTAATCTTACGCTTTATATCCAACACTTTGCTAGTCTGGTAAAAGAGATCATTGTTAGTGGCACCCTGCCTGAAACCATCATTCAAAAGATCCAGGAACAGCTGAATGCCATTAATGAGGAGTATGACATCCAGGCAATGGTTGTATATGTGATTGATACCATGAGGGAGGTTATTGATGAGATTCACTTGGACAAGCTCAGTGGCAGCAGCATTGCATTCCTGCGTGATATTGATGCCAAGTATGATTTCAAGGCCACTCTAGTGAAAATCATGGGCGATCTTAAACAAATGATTGAGACCTTTGACATGCAGAAATGTGTTACTGAGCTGAAGGACTTCATTTCATCCATCAACTTGAACGCTCGTATTGAGAAACTAATGAGTCAGATTCCCACAAAGATGTTCAGCGATATAACAGATTATATTAAGGAAACTATTCAGGAGCTTGACATCGTAGGTAAGATCAACACATTCTATGCCAAGATGAGAGAGTTGATTGTTAAGTTTGAGGCTGACAAAAAAGTTCAGGCTGTCTTGGAAAGGGCTGTTGAGCTCATCAAGCAGTTCAAAATTGAGGAAACTATTAGGGCTTTGGGAAACATGGTGAAGGATGCAAACATCCCTACCAAATTCATGGAAGTCTTTCAGGTTACTATTAACCATTTGAAAACCGCAGAGGTTAAGGATATAATTGAAACGCTGAATATGTATATTGAAACTATTGAGCATAAACTGAGGGCATTTGATTATAATGAATTTGTGAAATTTACTAATCAAATTCTTGCTGATTACACAGTTGACGTGAATGAGCTGATCAGGACTTTTGAAATCCCCCAGAAACTTGAGGCAACAAGAGATTTTGTCAACCTTGTTTTATCTTCTGTCAATGGCTTAGTGGAAAGCCTGAGAGAAATAAAAGCTGCTGAAATTATTAAATCTATCAAGGACATCATTGACCGGGTTGTGATTGACAGCGTTAAGACATTTGCTGAATTTATGAAACAGAAAATTACAGATCTGGATGTCAAAGCGGAGATTACCCCTTATCTGGACTTTGTGAGCAAATACTACACTGTAGGCATTGCTGTGGTAACTGAAAGCTTCGTCACTACTTTTGAGATGATTAAGAGCATGGTACCTGAACAAAAAATCATCAGCGAGATTCAGCAGATCATTGAAGGGCTGATTATTGAACTTAAGAAAGCTGAGTTGAATACACCATCCTTCATCATTCCTCTCACTGACCTTGTTGTGCCCTCGGTGAAATTCAGCATGGATGAACTTAAACAGTTTGAAATCCCATCACAACTGGACATCCCTGAGTTCACCATCCTTGGCTTCTATACTGTGAAAGCCACCACAATTTCCTTTGATGACATCAAGCAGAGAATCATTGAACTTTTTGATTTCATTGTCAACTTTGAGATCAAAATGCCTGATGTGGATGCTTTCTTTGGAGACCTCACAATGAACTATCTTCCTTCCATGCCTGAGATGACCTTCCCAGAAATCAGCTTTCCTGAGATCTCATTCCCTACCATCCCACAAGTTCCCGTAGAAAAGATTGTCAAGTCCCTCCAGGTTCCTGAGATTACACTGCCAACCATTCCCAATCAGATTATGGTCCCATGCTTTGGTAAACTCTATGGTGAGGTCAAATTCCAGACTCCCATGTACACCATCAAGACTTCTGCTGAGTTCCAGAATTCCACTGAGAGTGAAATGACACCTCAATTCACTGGATTCCTTACTTCCCAGGCCACATGTCCAAGTTTTGAAATTCTTAATTACAAACTTGACTCCACTGCTCGTATTGCAATCCCAAAAATGAGTCGTCTTGTCCTTGCTGAGACTCTAAAGTTCAACCATCTTGTTCTTGGTGTTGAACATCAAGCATCTTTAACTCTCTATGGTCAATCAGCCCAGGCCCAAGGCAAAACCACAGTTAAGGTTATCACTACACCTTACACGGCTGACTTCATGAACACAGCCTTTATTGCTATGGAAGAGGGAATGTCTGCCTCTCTTGATACAACTTACAATCATGTAGCGGCCCTTCCAATTCTCAATGTCAGGAGTGAAGCCACTGTAACCCAGAAAGCAGTTGTTCGCCAAGATGGCTACACCCTCACACTAACAGTTGACAATTCAGGCACTGGCAAATTCAATGCTGAGGAAAGCACTCACAAGAGCAACTTGCAATTTTCACTCACTCCCAGCATTTCCACGCTAACTTTCTCAGGTGACACAGACTCAACCCTCTTAAAGATGAAACAGCAAATTACTGCTGAATCTGGCACCCTTTCCTACTTGAAGTTTAATATCCGCAATGAGGCAGAAGCACCAATCATTAAGAACAGTCTTCTTGTGGCATCTGGACATGCCAACCTTCATGATATGAAGGCTGAGCTGAAAGCAAACCATGACACAGAACTGTATGGTGCAATCACTGGAGTCCTGACCAATGGAATCACCATTTTAGTCCGTCCTGTTGAGTTTAACTTTGAATTTCAAAACAAAGGAAATGCCAAGGTTGACATTTTTGAAACTCTGACTGCTAAGATAGATCTGCAAAATGATTACTCAGCCACCTTAAAGCCTAACAGACAACATATGAATACTGTAAGTCTGGCTCGTCTCAATCAATACAAAATGTTCTACAACTTCACTGTTGACAATAATGAAAATGAGGCTGGCATCTTTGTTGCCATGGAAAGCGAGGCCAACCTTGACTTCCTGACATCACCCATCAACATTCCTGAGATAGACCTGCCTTTTGTTGACTTCAATACTCCAGCTATCAGTGAGCTGAACTTGTATGAGCAGACTGGATTGAAGAACATTTTGACTACCACTGAGCAGTCTGTGGACGTGGATGCCAAGATTGTTTACCAGAAAAGCCAGGCTGCCCCCCTTGTTGATATGATGGGTCTGATCCAGATTCCCTCCGTGGGTAACCTGATCACAGAGATGACAGTCAAGTCTGCCATCATTAATCTAAATGTCAATGCTGGACTATATGCTGAGGATGACTTTGTGTTCCGTCTGGGAGCTACCACAGCCTCTGTGTTTGAGGGACTAAAAGCCAAACTTGATGGTACCACCAGTCTGACCACCAAGAGAGGAATCAAATTGGCCAATTCCCTGTCCCTTGAAAATTCTCACATTGAAGGCACTCATGACAGCACCATCAGTATGAGTACTGAGACCTTTGAAACTGCTCTATCTGTGGCTACTGTTGCAAAGATTGCCCTGCCTATACTCAACCTGGAGGCAAACCAAAATTTGGTTGCAGACACCAAAACCAAAGCAAATGCTGTCTCCACCTTGAGAATAAAGGGAGACTTTAACCTCCCTTTGATCAATGCTGTTGGAAAGGCAGAGGCAGACCACAGTCTGAAGCTGGAGGGAAGCTTTGAGTATGTTTCCATGGAGTCATCTACAAAGGCCAACATGGATGGCACAATGCTTGAAGACTATCTACTTTTGGGAGTCCTGGATAATGACATTAATCTGTATCTGAATAATGATGGAATACGCTCCACCTCCAAGGTTATTGCTGATGCCAAGCTTAACCAAGGCACCACCAAAGTTATTGGCATGGATGTAAATGAGAATCTTGCTCTAGAAGCCTCCCTTACCCGTGTGTATGCAGTGCTGAAATATACTGGCAACAACGAGGCAAACGTATTCAATTTCAACACCAACGGGAAACATGTTGTCCAGGCTACCATTGATCTTGCCCCGACCTCTTCCTTGACTGCTGATATTGAGATTGATATGTCTCAGCCAAGCAGCCTGGGTGACTTCAGCATCTTTGAGAAAACTGTTGCTGGGGTGACAGCCACAAAGCAGAAGATCTCTACCAATAGCAAGTTTGTCAGCCCACTGTACACCACAAACCTGGCAGCAGAAGTAGAGGGTGATGCTCCTGTCTTCAAAGCCACCTTGAAGTCTTCTGCCACCTCTGTCTTTGTGCTCTTTGAATATGACATGGATGGTGAGTTGATCAAATTCCCCGAACACGTTTATCTGTTTTATTTTGAAAGCATTGTTGAGCATTAAATCTTACAAAGTATTTCCTTCAATAGCTTCTACGACTGTAAACGTTGAGAGTGAAGCTCTGAACATGGTCAGCAAACTTGTCCTGACACACGCTGACATGACCATGGATGTCAATCATGTCATTACCCAAGCCTTGAGGTAATATTTTGCATCTGTTTTGCAATATATGTTGATTAATTACTTAAAGTTAAAAGTAATGAATTCCTTTTCTTCACATTTTAGGAGAAAGCGTCAGGCTGATGACAGGTAAATATGTTTTTCCAACATTTTCATCTTGGCCATTTATCTTAATTTGTATGATTCAGATTCTCTCATATTAAATATCAGGTCAAGAATTAATGGTGACTTTATTATTGAAATGCTTTCTTTCTCCAACAGTTACTCTCGCAACACCCTGAATGTGGACATCACCAGTCCTACTTTCACTGATGCGAACCTTCGTTATGCTGCTCGCAGAGATGGTGTCACTGCCTCAGTATCTACCCCATCAACGGGCTTCCTGGGCTTTCAGTTTAATGGCAGAGTCCCATCTCAGATGACTGCGAGAGTCCATATGCGTTATCCTGTGAGTATCACTAACATGACCTTTTTGATACCATGGAAAACTCAATATCAAAATCAAAATATAGGTAAAATTATATTTTCTTCTATTTAACAGTCTGCCCCAGAGGTTGATGTTGACATGCTGGTCATCAGATCATCTTCCAAAGATGCTGCTAAGATGAACCTGCAGATTGCCTACAACATGGAGGCACCCAAAGTAATGCTTGATCAACTCAAGATGAGACTACCTTCCATTCTCTCTACATTCACAATGTTTGCTGACAAGTACCAGATCACAAGCAAAATAGAAGAGTTGAAGAACTCTGTTGTTGACCGCATCAGCGAGGCCTATAATGCTGCAATCAACTATGACACTCAAATGAGCCAGCTGTCAATCTTCTTTAGGAACATCATTGTCCAGTACCAGAAATCTGTCCAGGTATTGTTGGATGCTGTTGTCAAGGTCTTGAGAGAAACCCAGTTTAAACTGCCTGGGTCTGATGAGATGACCACTCTCCCTGTGGTGCTGAAAAAGCTGACCAGCAGCATTGCTAGTATGCTAGATATGACCCTCCAGACTATCTCTGCCAACATGGAGATCTACTACGACTCCTTTGTTGAGCACATCAGCAGTGTGAAGTTGCGCATGCCAGTTGGTGATGCAATCACTGGAGGCCAGATCTTGGATCAGGTCAAATCAGCTTTCAAGAACATCTTTGATGAACTGGTAGACTTTGTGAAAAATATGGAGAGTCTTGACACTATGCTAGTGAAGATGGGTGAGACCCTAAATGCTATTGTTGAGAAATCTCAGGAGTTTGTTGACTCTGTCAAGTCTGATTATTTAGATGCAGTTCTCATTAACATCAATATTGTCTACCGTAACCTTATCACAGTCTTAAAGAATATTGCTGACCAGATCACTGCCCTAAATATGGAGCAGCTCAACCATTCATTTGAGTACATTATGGATATGTCCATTTACTTAGCGGACCAGTTCAATATCACTGTTAATGGCTTCGTGCAGCAAGCTTCAGAGGAGGCTCAAGTCTACATGAAAGTTAATGACGGTAGGCTAGAGATTGACCTTCCATTTCCATTCCTGCAGTGAGAACTCCTCACAGACGAAGGTCAAAGAAATACATACATAGGAAATACTACCATCTGTTCAAAACACATACTTGGAAGGAGTATGGACAATTTGCTCTTTAACCATATTTATAACAATGAGTTCAATAGAAGCACATGTTGTATCATTTTCATTTAGATGGTTCATTGTGTACAAACATTGAAAATGTAACATTTTACTGAAACTCACCTGATTTCATCAATAAAATACATTAATGAAATCTGAAAATGTCTGATTTGCTTTGTAATGTTACAACACAGTTTGGATGAATCTCACTGAATTTATTTAGCGACATGATTCAAGAATTGAGTGGTACTTTTGAGATATTTAAAACTGACGAATTAGACAGTATTCTATATGCTTATGTTTAGTCATTGTCAATCAAATTCTCATCTAAATATGCAGTAGGTCAATCAGTTGTCTATATCAGCTACTTGGACGCAACATTTCACATATTAACAATATACACATACACTGTGAGGGTAATTCAAACACTGAAAAAATAAGACAACGCTAAATAATTTACACAAAATCAGAGCAGACAATGAAAAAAAAATGGGTACAGCAGCAACATCTACATACAAACAGGCTGGTAAGTTGTCAGTCAAAAGACAAACAGATGTAAAGAAAACACAGTCATTCCTCTGCAAGAAATAGGGCCCAGATCCAACCGAAAATAACTAGCTATGGCATAGGCCAGGTGTATTCAATTAATGTTCAACGAGAAAGTTCAAGAAAACTTCCTCATGCAAAGGTCCGGAATATCACAATAATGTCTAACTTGCGCAATGATTTAGTCCCATAACTATTGAAGTATCCTAGCAGTTCTATCAACGTCTGTGTTAAGTCAACAACTGACAAATCAAATAAAGAAAGTTCAAGTGAATAATATCTCAACAATATTCATCATCAGTTTTCAAATTTAACGGGATGAATTATAAATAAAAAAACTTTAATAATAAATACACGTTTTTCTCTTATTTAAATTACAATATAGGCTGGATTTTAAAATAAAAAATAAAAACATTACTGAAACCTTTGGAAAAATGTTTATCTTAAAGTAAAGTATTTCATTTTACAAAAATATATTTTAACTCAATTGTCTTTTCCCTGTAGCTTTTAATTCAGTGAATTCAGATGTTAAGTGATGTCACCTAAAAAAGCCAAGATATTATATCATTATCTTCGTCTAAAAAGAAAAAATGTGTGTGCAAGTACATTATCTGTACATTATCTGTACGTTATCTGTTAATAAAACCACTTGTTTCAGCTCTATTCTCCTCTCTGTTAACATTATTGTTTGACAGTGAATGAATGTGTTAGGATTCTGATCGTATTGGGCTCTTATATCGTTTATGATTCGATGCCTTAGTTTCGGATTTGAGTATTGTACGTTTGCAAAAAAAAATAAAGATCTTGTAGTGGTGTTTCACATTACTGTTTTTAAGAATCGTCACGGCCTCTGAACATATGAGACATACTGGTTTTGAACTGCCTTTGGGAAGAAATAACCTATACGATTGTGTCCATTCTTGGTTAAAGGCTCTGGTTTTGCTGTCCACATTTCTCTTTTTGGAGAACACCATGTGAAATAACTTCTCTGACTTACATACTATTCCTACTGTTCGGCCTCTCCTCCAGTCTCTCCCATCAATCATCATAATACACATATTTGATTGGCTGTATATCATCACGTGATGTAATTTACAACGCATGTTATTGTGTTCCCTGGACCGCTGAATGAGTGCCGTAAAGGCTGGAAAAGCTGTGCCAGTTCAAATAGAAGCGCTCCGTCGAAATGTAATAATTCTCAATTATCTATCGGTTGCAGTTCCAGGGTCCAGATACAACGGCGTCTCGGTCCGGACCCGGTCCGCCTATTCGTGACCCCTGGCAGAGGCCATCTGGTCATACTTTGCAGCACCTCTTGTTGCCTCACAAAGACGAGAGCTGATAGCTGAACAACACGCACATACAGTATGTTCTGAACCTGTGTCTGGAGACAGTAACACTTTCTATGACGCCCAGGCCTATAATAATACATGTTATAATGTGCATATAGCACTGTATAATGATAGTTATAATCAATCATGAATATTCATTATGAATTATATCTATGATCATAACACATTATAATGTCACTCAATTAAGTTGTGCAATGATAATTATGAATCCCGATAGTTGTAATACATTATATTATTATAATCACATAATAATCCATTTGAACAGTTATTATAACAAATCCCCAAAAATCATATATTTTATGTATCCAAAATAAAATTCAGTGGGTAACCAGCAATTAGGAATTAATATGATACCTAACCATAAGTATTAAATGCTATATAATGTATTCTGACTATTGTTAGCAGACATTATGAATATTTATGCTTATAACTATAACTACACAGTGCTATTGACCTTATTCTTTACCTGAACTAGGACGTGTCCGCATTTGTAATCTTTCTTCCGTTTTAGAGCGGAAATGCAATTACTTTGCCTAAAGTCTGTCATTACTGCTTCTAACTTCTCTTATGTAACATCCACTTGACTTCTTTTAAACTGCATGTATTAAAAGTGTTCATTATTTCTGTATTTAAGATTATATAGAATGAATGTTTGTGCACCAAACATTAGGTTGATTTTATAAAACCGCATTCTGAACCTTTGAGCTCATCACAAAACGTTCTACATTTCAGTTTAAACTGTGAAAATAATCAAATGGCACAACTCTTATGGATTGAGTACCAAAGTTGCATGTTGTATTTTGTGTCAGTGCTTTAGACATCACTCACAGACACTCAAACCTCGTCACCCTCACCACTTTCACTCTGTCACTCCGGAAAAAGTTGTGGATAAGTCAAGTCCAAATACTACAGTGAAACAAGACTGCACTTCAAGGCAAACAGCTGTCTGATCCCTTTCCAGTGCATGGAAGGTCTTCATGCACTTTACTCAGGGTCCACTAGAGGTCAGTCTTCGATGTCTGTGGCACACAGTGAAGGCAATGGTGAGGGTGCGTGTGAACAAGTGTTGCAGTTTTGCATGCGGTCAGTTTACATGGGAATACCAATTACCACTGACTCAGTATGTGAAGAAACGTTTGCATAATGTTTATGCTTGTGAGAGCTCATTTATGATTTATATCTGTTCTGTAGCTCTTACAGTGTTGTCTGAAGAGTAGTTGTGAAGGAGAGGAAAGGAAATTCATGTTCAAAATAAGGATGATGGTTGAACATGAATAAATGCTTCTGGAAACATCAGTAAGCTCCACCATTGTCCTGCTGGGGTTTGCTACAGTAAGAGTTTGGCCCTCATTGATCTGACGAATTGCTGCCTCTTATGAAGGATGGTCTGCGCAGCTGCTGCTGCTACCAAGTCTCCACATGCTATCCACTTGGACTCAATAAGCGGGACATGTCCCTGCATGTCAGTACGTGATCAACTACGGAAATTCTGATAGTGGTCTCATGGATTCAGTGCAATTGTCAATTAATTGACATTGAAGCAGAGCATGAACGCAACTGTGATAGTTATTTTCTACTGTTGCGCTGATATTTTACATTTATGCTGTTTATTGCAAGAGTTTGATAATATCTGCTTAAAGGGACAGTGTGTACGTTTTAGTGGCATCTCGTGGTTTGTGGCAGGTTGCAACCAATTAAAAGCCCTCAGCTCAGCCCCTCCCTTTCCAAGTGTGTCAGAGAACTACGGGGCCTACAGGTAGGGATAGGTATCCTTAGGATTGTATCCTTAAGAGCTACTACTATCACAACTTGGTTCTTCTACTAAATATATATATATATTTTTAAGATATATAAGATTAAAAATATATATATATATATTCTGAAAATAATTAGAAGTTATTTATCATTTAGATGTAGCTAACAATTGTTTCTAGAGCAGCAACAATTATGTTTACAACAGCAAAGTCAGGGTATAAAGTCATTAATATCTCACTGGAAACAAATGTAAAATGAAGAACACAGACATCCATCAGTATGAGTCATTCCTCCTGTCTGCTTTGTCTTTTACTTAAACTTAAAGATTTAACTCAAGTTTGGTAAAAAATGAAGCTGTAGCGTAAATTCAGTTGGAAGACTATACTCTTGCATGCTTAGGCCCATCATTTATTTCTCATACATTTGCCAATCACTTCTCACGCATGCTCACTCATTGTTTACTTGCTGTCATTGTTCTGGGTGTCAATTGTGACATCAGCTGTTTAAATCAGCTTGTCTCCTCTATCCAATAAGCACAAAGAAACAATTACATCTTTAGCCTATCATCTTGCTGCCGTCTAAATATGACTGTCTCTCTACCTTCAGTTCATTCATGTTGCTGTTATGCACCAATCCACCTCCCCATCTCTGTCCAATCTTCATCAGATCCATCAGCTTCATCAACTAATCATTCTATCAGCCTCATCAGCCACCACCACCAGGGGGGTATTTTTCGTACGTGGTTCAGCTAAATCGATCAAATGTCCTATTATCCAGCTTAAATTAGCGAGATGATTGACATCAGGCTTTCCCGGTTCTTCAAAGGTTGACCAGCCCTCAAACGGTCTCGTTCATTCGAACCAGACGTCATTCATCTGGATAAATGCGCGTGCACGCTCCTCTTCAGAAGGGGGAGGAGTCCAACACAGAGTCGATGATCATCAAACGCTACAATTTTAAATAAACTCTGAGAAAGAGCATCTCTTCTCTCCGTGGAGGAGCAGGAGATGATCACGACTACATATGATGAATTTAAGTCCATATCATGGCAAAGTCTAATGCTGCGTTCACATCCCAAGCGTAGCGAATATTCGCAGTACTTCCTGTTTGTGAATGCAGCATAACGCCGCCTCCGCTGGTCAGGCTAGAGTCACATAAGCATCGCAAAATATCAAGTTAAATGCGTCAGTGTTGGGAAAATGTATCGGCTAATTTTAAGTGCCTCATCACCCAAATCAATCAGATTATATTTGTTTAAATGTATCTGGTGGCGAATTAATATATACTTATGAGGATATATGTGTATATACATGTATGTGTAGATTACCATATAACTAGGAGTTTGAATATGTGTATGGGCGGATCAGTACCGTAATCATTTTCTACAATAATGATATGTATGGTGTACTAATAACACTGTCGTATAATTATGAGTGCTTTAACACATCCATAAGTTTCTTAAGCGCTAAATAAACGTTACGAACAGCACGCCATGCAGCGGCTTTCAAACATGTACCAGTCGCAAAAAACCTCAAGGCTGTGATCCAGTCTGCATACAGTATGTGAGACGGGCGATGCTCTGCTGCGCTGTGGTGTTTAATGTACGACTCAAAGAGGTCTCGGCAGAATCTATAGCGAGCGTACAGGAAGTCGTGAGGATGTGAGAACGGGGCCCTATTTTTCGTACCTGGCTAAACAAAGTCAGGCAAATGTCCTAATCTCCAATTTAAATTAGCGAGATGATTGACATCAGGCTATCTGGGTTTCTTCACGGCTGATCCGCGCTGAAACGGTCTCGTTAATTCTAGCCAGACGTCAATCCTCTGGATAAATGCGCGTGTCCGTTCCTCTTCAGAAGGGATAATAATCGAGCACTGACACCACGATCTTCTAACAGTACAATAGCAAATAAACTCAGAGGAACCTCTTTTTATTTCTCCGATGAGAAGCAGGAGATGATCATGAAGACATATGAGGAAGTCAATACCTTAATCATTCACAGCAAACGCGTTGTGAATATTCCAACGTTTTTGTAACATTGTTGCCGTGAACGCAGCTTAACTCCGCCCCCACTGCGAGACATAAGCGCCGCAAATATATCAGACAAGTTAAATGTGTCAGTGTTGGGAAAATGTATCCGCAAATTTTAAGTGCTTCATCACCCAGATCAATCAGATTATATTTACGAATAAATATATACTTATGAGGATATATGTACTGTATGCGCGTATGAATCATGTACTATATGTATATACATGTATGTGTATATTTCTATATAACTAGGAGTTTGAATATGTGTATGGGCGGATCAGTATATATGTATTATTCATAATCAGAAATTCAATCAATTGAAGCAGTGAAAATAAATTGTGTGTGATTCTCTGTATTCTTATCATGAGTCCACCTTAATCATGTTCTACAATAATGATATGTATGGTGTACTAATAACACTGTCATATAATTCTGAGTGCTTTCAACACATCCATAAGTTTATTAAGCGCTAAATAAACTTAAGAACAGCGCGGCATGCAGCGGGTGAGAGTCTCTGTCTGTGAGACGGGCGATCGGCTGCGCCGTGTGGTGATCAGTGTCCGCGGCTCGAGAAGCTCTCGTAAATAAATGATTCCTTGAAGGCAGAATCTATAGCGCCGCGTACAGGAAGTCATGATGATGTGAGGACGGATCTTGGCGATCTCAAAGAACTCTCTCCCTATATAACTAATATAACTAATATCGCTCCTTCATCAATGAGGAAGTGAGCTGCCTTTTTTGTCCGGTGGGAGTGGCCAGCTTATCCAGTGAATTTCAGTTAGCCTGCCCGGGAGCAGGTTTACATTTTTGGCTGTGTTGCTATGGTGATTTATCTAAGCTTGCTTCGAGAAACTGAATAAGCCAGACCTACGTCATCTTATCCTGAAAATTAGCCCGCTAACTCAGTAAGCCAGGTACGAGAAATAGGGTCCGACCTCGGAAAGACGGGAGACAACGACACCCAACGTGTGTTCGTTATGTCCAGTCTACTCCAAACTAAACCTTTAGTCCAGTCTACTGCTTAACTTATAACCCGCTTCACAAAGACAGGATGTTGGAATGGAAGCAGGTTTTCATGCTTTTTTGGCAATCTCAGGATACTCTGCCTTGGTTTCCAGATCACCGACAGAGTTGTAACAGACTTACGTTTCATTTTTAGAGTAACGTAACATCTTGACATGTGTCAAGAGATTCCGTCTGAGGTTACCACAGACGGATGTATGCGGTCATTTTTCACAATAAAACATCTTTCCGGCCTTGATTTTTTTTATTTAATTGAAATGTTTCATTCATTCTTTCTGTGGCCCGGTACCAAGAGACCCACAGACCGGTACCAAGAGACCCACAGACCGGTACCAAGAGACCCACAGACCGGTGCCAAGAGACCCACAGACCGGTACCAAGAGACCCACGGCGGGCGGAATGAGCATACTTATAACCACACTGTTACAAGTCCTTCATAGTGTCATATTGCTTTATGGAGAATTATGATGATAAGTTCATAGTAGATGCAAAAGTATACTTAGGTACAATATATTATGTTGAACATAATATATATGGATGGATCACAGCCAACCCAGTTATTGTATCAACACAACTCCTGGTCCTTGGTCACGGTGGCCACAGCACTTAAAAGAATAAACTTCATAATTCTCAAAATTCTGACCCTTTGCTTTTTTATTAAAAGCATGTACTTGTACTTTTACTTTCAATACTTAAGTACATTTTATATCAGAAAAATACTTTTGATACTTAAGTACAGAAAATATCAGATACTTTAAGACTTTTACTCAAGTAGTATTTTAATAGGTGACTTTTACTTTTACTGGAGTAATTTTCCAGTAAGGTATCTTTACTTTTACTCAAGTACGGCTTTTGGATACTTTATACACCACTGGTTGCTATGGTGATTTATCTAAACTTGCTTCGAAGAACCGAAAAGCCTGACCTACGTCATTTTATCCTGAAAATTATCCGGCTAACTCAGTAAACCAGGTATGAAAAATACCCCCCAGGTCAGAATGTGTTGGTCTAACAATAAAGTTGCATACAAGTCTTTACCCCTTTAAATGGATTTTGACCAGCACTTCTTTTGCCCTTAGTGATGAAAGATAAGATCAAATAAACCTGTATTCATCCCGAGGGGAAATTACGTGCAACAGAGGCAATACAAAGAGTGCAAATATCAAAAAGGTCAAAGATAACAACCATGTGGGAATCCATAATATATACTATATATACAATTCCAGTGTCAGGTTAACAGCATGGATACATCTAGGTGAGGTTGCATATACTGTATATATGCATGTGCAGTATCAAATCTGAGGTACAGGAAGTATAAAAATAAGTGGTTAAAGAATGATTATTATGGAATATTCAGGATTATGGCATTGCACAGTATTTCCTGTGAGTCAGTTGAGAGAAGCTGAGTTCTAATAAATAATAAAAAAATCTGATGTTGTCAGTTAATAAACACAAGTACTAGCTCAGAAGACCCCCCGAAAGTGGAAGACAAAACCGTCTGTGTTGGAGCGGTTGAAAGCTGGGAGAACTTTGCTGGGAAAGTATAAACGGTAGTTATGTGTTGTTTATCATGTTTGTTTCTTGTTTTGCAGCCTTTTGAACCAGCTATACGTGAGTTCTCTCTTAAGTTAAGGTGCAAAGTCAACACTGATACGCTTGAACTAGTTTGTGTGATACTAAAGCTGTGTTGATGTAAGGTTCATTTTAGTTACACTGTGTCAAAGTCCACACTAATCTCTTTAAATTGATTCTGCATTCATATTGCAATCTCAAAACCCACATGCTATTTTATTATGATGATTTTGCTTTTTTTGGTTTAAAATTATTTAAAATGAGCTTGGCTACTAGTCTTGGCCCAGATATCCGCTGGCTACACCTGCCAGAGGGACATGTTCCACCATTATTTCATATGTACATGGATCAGTAACCTCAGTCTGATATTGGGATGAGTGTTACCATAATCAGCTTATATTACGGGCTGCCGATGGGGAAAGTAGTTGTTCACACTCTAAAATGGATCGTGACTCAAAGTATTTTTTAATGAATTACCTCATATAGGGCACAGATAACGCAAAGGTCCTACCAATTGTGTCACTCTAGTCCACTGATCTATAGGTGGCAGTAACACACCAAGATATGCAGCGGTGCACCAGCAACGGCAAAGAACAGGACTGCAAACTAGTAAACATGAATGTAAAGAATGCTGAATTTTACATAAACTTTCAAATCTGTGTTGCATATGGTTTTATGGTATGTGTACACAAGGAATGTGTACGTATGCAAAAATAGACACACCAGCTAATAACAAGGACACAAAAGCTGAACAAAGCATCAGTGCAGTGATAGCTAGCAGAGACTGAGATAGCATCCACCTGTCACTCAAAGCCACACCCTCCATTATAATTTTTATCCAAAAGAGATAACCAGTTCAGAGAATGTAAAACCTATTTTACTGTGTTCCACATAATGCCAACACAGTGGACAGAGACTGTAGTCCACTGCTGCTTTCACAAGATGCTCGAGAACAACTTGTTCAAGTTCTGTGTTACAGCTCCTTATCAGTGGCCAAGGGGCATAACTCTACAGTTTTTGGGTTATGCTTATGAATAAGCATTGTAACTGATTATGATACGAATGTTTTTTAAACTATGAAGTGAATGTTTTAAATATTTGATATTGTCTGCTGATCATAAAGATTAGAGTTTTAAATCTGCTTAACAAAGTATTTATTAAAGCCATAATATGATGAGACTTAAATGTCTTTCATGCAAAATATGAACTTCGTAGTCGATTGAAATGTGCTGATGAAGATTTTATATAATCCTTTACAAAGGTGTCTCTTTAGCATTTAATATTGAGTATTAATAATCACAACTATGTATTAATTTTTCACCTAAGAAGGAAACTACAATATATTATTGGTGTTATGTTACGATCTGATATTGTTGCTTTTCACAAAGAGTAGTTATTATAAATAGTTAGACCTGTCACTGAAAACGTCAAGGAGAGGGAGCCTTATGAAACGATTTGCCTTTGTCCCTCTACACGTACAGAGTGGACTTTGGAGCTGAGACAGTACAGTAATGTATGTAAATCCCCACCAACCCCCATCAGAACACCTCTGGTATAAAAGGCCAATGAGGAGGTTCGTCTGAGTTCTCACCAAAGGAGTCCAAAGGAGAGCCCACGATGGGGTACGCAAAGCTCTGTCTTTCCCTCCTGCTAACCACACTTACATTGGCTTGTAAGTATCATTTTTAATTGGCATAATGCTTTAGAATGGTGGTGCCATAAATGTATCACAATTGTACAAAGTGAAAACTCTTTTAAAAGTAAAATATCTTTCTTGCATTAGGAAACTTTCTAATGTTCCTATAATTGTCTTTACAGATTCCCAAGAAGAGCAGGGGACTTGCCTGAGTAAGTTACAGTACTTTCACAAGTTAATTACATAACCTGAAGATAATGTCAATGTTAATTACATAATTACATACTTACATTGCATCTGTTGAGATGATATGCAAATTGAACTTTGACACTAGCTCACACATACATTTGTGCTGAGCAGCACATCACCACGTAAACGGCCACGAAGTACTCTGTATTTATAATTTGGGAAAATACACTTATTGTCAGCACATTCACAACGACAGCACATACCACTTTAATCGTTATGTTTAAACCTTCACAATAAAAGCCTTTGACGTACAGTATATACTGCATCACTGCTCATCAGGAAGAACTTCAATTCAGTGAGTTGATTTTGTGAAGAAGCAAATCAACAAAACAGCTTTCAATAAGTATTTTTCACAAAAATTTGTGTCAGTATCTTTTAGGGATGTCCATCAGCCAACATTGATCTGACAAGTTTGAATTGCAATTGTATAATTAAGGGTGCATTTGGACTGTTTAAATTGACAACTGTGAATGGTCTATTGCATTTTCTTTCCTAACATTTCTGTATTAAAACACTATATGATGTTTTATCCATGCAGGACTTTTTAAATTATGGCTTAATTGTTGAGGTGAAACCGTTGTACTTACTCAGAGTACTTGCAGCATACTAAAATCTAAAATAAAATCCTTATCTTCTCTACCAGTAAACCAAAGGTACAAAGCCTACCACAAGTATGAATACCTGTACAATGCTGAGTCCTTGAACGCTATCAAAGGCGCTTCAAATCTGAAGAATGGACCGAAGGCCTTTTGCAAGGTATGTCACTGTGATGGCTATATTAAATAAGTATATGTTCTATTAAATCAATTTAATGTACATCATTATCATTTTAAATTGATCTAGCAGCAAAAAAAATATTTTAAAACAGGTTGAAATTGAAGTACCTCAGACTTGTAGTTTCATCGTCCGCACCACTGGCTGTAGCCTGAGTGAGGTGGTTGACATGGACGCAGAGGGAAACCCTGTGTTCGGCCCTGCAGCCAGCTCTGATGCCTTTGCTGCTGAAATGGAAAGGTACTTTATAGCAACAATGTTCCTAATCCAAGACATCCAGTTGCATGAACTCACATTATGAAATGAAACACATTTTCTGTAGGTTTCCTCTAAAGGTTGTGGTTGAGGGCGTTTACGATGTGAAGCTGTACCCCGAAGACGGTGAGACAACCACAATCCTGAACATCAAGAGGGGTATCATCTCTGCCCTGGCTGTGCCTCTGCTGGAAGAAGATAAGAATAAGAATATGGTAAGTCTCCTACTACTGTATGCTAAAAATTTAACAATGTTCAAGTCCTCATGTGAGAACTGTTTCCTACAACAGAATAAAAATAATGTGATGTCAACTAACTTATATGGATCTCTGTTAAAAAAAAATTCAGCCCACTATTCATGGAAATTGCAAGACCAGTTATTCCATCAACGCTAGAGAGGACATTGCAACTGACATCAGCCTCAACAGGGACCTGTCCAAATGTGACAAGTTTAGCCCCATGAGAGATCACACCAGCCCCATGGCACTTATCTCTGGCATGGTAAGATATCAAAGCAACACATGGGTTGGTCGGGTTTGAAATGCTGACAAATTACATTGTTTCGATTAAGCAACACTGCTGACATGATGTTTTCAACTTCACTGACTCAACAGTCACTGTATATACTTATAGTTCAATCTATCTATCTATCTATCTATCTATCTATCTATCTATCTATCTATCTATCTATCTATCTATCTATCTATCTATCTATCTATCTATCTATATATCTAGCTATCTATCTATCTATCTATCTATCTATCTATCTATCTATCTATCAAACACAAATCACATTTCTGAACTAATTCTGTCTGAAGGACACTGTATCCAGAAAAGCACTTAATTAATCACATGTATTAATATTAGTACCCTTAGCATCGACAACATTGTTTAAATCATAAAATAAAAATCTTGCCGATAAACTTCATTATTTGTCTATCAGCACTACCCTCTTGCCCAGATGGTCAGAAGCACTCAGACCTGCAACTACAAGTTTGACAATGAGAAAAAACACATGACCTCTGGGTCCTGCACAGAGAACCACATCATCATTCCATATTCTCACAAGTAAGTCCAACCTCACACGAGACTCTTTACTGTGCTTCAATATGGACGTGGACAATCTGATACGTATTGTTCAAAGACTCTACGATACTTTTCAACTTTGTGTTGTCTCCATAGGGGAGAATATGGAGTTACCAATGTTGGAAAGCAAGAACTGACTCTGGTTGAGGTTTCAGCTCACAACGACCGAGTATTTGACCGTAGTAAGCTTCTCTTCATACCTGTTTTTTATTGTTATTTATTTAGGGAAAATTAAGAAAAATATAATTATAATTATAAAATATGAATAACTCAATGCAACTCACTTGTGTATCAAAGGTGACATTGTCAAGGGTCTTCACATGGACACTGTTGAGGACAAGAGTGTTATCCAGGATAAAGATGCAGCTCTCAACCTCCTAAGAGAACTGGCCACTCTGCCCGAGACTGAGGGTGAGAGGAGGGCCCCCCTCTTCCACAAGCTTGTCACCATGGTCCGTGGAATGAAGACTGAGACCCTGAGCCCCTGCATTCCTGAGGCTCTTGCTGTGTCCCGTGTCCTGACCTACCAGGTTCTGGCCCAGTGTGGAACCCCTGAGTGTAGCAGCGCCATCATGCAGATCCTCAGGACTTTCGACAGCTCCTCACTCGAGGTAGATGCCGGTGTTTATGCGATGGGACTCGTGTCCAATCCCTCTGCCCTCCTGATCAATGACATGCTTGAAATGGCCAAACACAAGACCAGCAAGCCCATCATGTATGCCCTGAGCAATGTCGTCAAAAGGTTAGTGAAGTTAATCACGCGTCTAAATTAAATAACGAACATTTCCCCTTTTGATGTAAAAAGGTTCTAAGTGTCTTTTTTTTCCAACAGGTTTTACAAAGCTGAGGGAAAGCTGACCCCTGAGATTTACTCTGTTGCTGAGATCATGGCTACCCACTTGGGTGACTGTTCTGGTGATAAGGACAACATGTTCTTGACATTGAGAGTGGGTAACCTTCCTTATTAGCCCAAATAGAAATGACTGTCAACAACAAGGAGCCCAATATCAATGTGTCCTTTTCCAGGTTATTGGAAACATGGCTCCAGCTCTGGTAGCTGCTGGTCCCGCACTCAGATCTGCTGTGATCCAGTGTGTGAACCAACCTGATGCTTCCCTAGCTGTGCAGCAGGCTGCCATCCAAGTGTTCAGGCTGACTCCCGTCCCCGAAGAGGCAAGTTAAACTATTTCAAAGATTTGAAAATCTATTGGAATAATAATTTATACTGTATACTAATTCTATTCATGTCTCTCGGTCACAGGGCAGAGAGGTTCTCATGCAGGTGCTTTTGGACAGCACCAGCCCCATGCAAAAGCGTATTGCTGCATATCTGGTACTTATGAAGAACCCCCAGACCACTGAACTGGCCCAGCTGGTTGAAGCCATACCCAATGAGCAGGATCAACAAGTCAAGAGCTTTGTGATCTCCCACCTTACCAACATTTTGTCCTCAACTGAGCCAGAGACCCAAGAGTAAGTGAAAAGAAGTTTAAGATTTAAATTGATATTTCTTGAGTTGTTTTACAACATGGCGAGTATGAGTTCTGAATTGACCACCATCAGACCTTTAACAGTAATATTGTATTCTTTCCGACAGACTGAAGGAAAAGATTCGAGATGCCCTGCAGGGTAATGAGGTCGGGCCCACAATGGACCCCAGCAAGTTCTCTCGCAACTACAAGATCGGCTCTGTGGAGGGCAACATGTTCTTTGAGGGTACTAGTTATCTGCCCAAGGAGGTCATGCTTGAAATGACTCTGAAGGCATTTGGTTATGATATCGACATGATGGAGGTAAATATTTATTAGCTGTTTTCATCCAAATTTTGCTTTGAGAAATGTATTCAGTTGGCTGATTTGTGACAGTGAAAAATGTATCACTTTTACAGATTGGTATGGAGGGAAAAGGATTTGAGCCAACCGTTGATGCCCTGTTTGGAAAGAATGGCTTCTTCCCCGACACTACCCTGAAGACAATGTACTTTGTTTCTGTAAACATGCCATTCAGAATCAATGAGATTCTGCAGAACATGCTCCCTGCTCTGAAGAAGGACAGGATGAAGAGACAGGTACTCAGAACAATCTGTTTTGTACACATTACTAAAACAACTGTAATCATGATGATACATTTTTCTGTAAGGGAAAAATATTCTAAGAAAGTGTGAACATCCATGTTTAGGCCTCCCAGAACCTGATGAGGGAGATTGGACGCAACCTCAACAAACTCGTGAGGGAATTGAAGACAGCACAGTCTCCCGAGGCAATGGTTTATCTGAGACTTTTCGGAAATGAGCTTGGATATCTCAGGACCAACGAAATGGAGGAGATGGCCTACTCTGCTGCCATGATGATTGACAGCATGTTCAAGATGTTCCCAACTGATGTAAGGACCTTTTTTAAGAGTAAATAATGATTTCATTTAGTATTCCCTTGTCTATGATTTTAATGTCTCATGTGTGTCTTCATTTGTCACAGATCATGATGGCACTGATGACCAACACAATCTTTGCCCACTACATCTTCATGGACAATGAATTCTTCTTGCCTACTGTCACTGGTGTGCCTCTGAGGATTACAATGTCTGGTACTTTCACCCCTGGTATCAAGGGTGGACTTCAGGTTGCTCGTGACATGGTAATTATTCATAAATGTGTTTACATTCCAGCAATATCTTTTCACAATAAATAGCATCAACAAAACCCTTTACGTTTCTCCTATCTCTCCACACAGAGTGAAGTGACCTTCATGCCCTCTGCCGGCATTGAGATTGTATCTCAAATAGGCTCCTACATCCCGGAATATGTCAACTCTGGATTAGAGATGCACAGCAACTTTTTCCATGAAAGTGGGCTCAAGGCACAGATCTCCATGGGACCTGAGTCCAGTGTCAAGCTGACCATCCCTGCTCCAACAAGTCCAATCAAGCTCATCCAAATGACGTAAGTCTAAGTAGAACTTTTGGAAAGCGCAACAGGCAGAACGTGTTTTACACCTCTGGTTGTAATGCAACTGCAGTAATAATGTTATTTAACAAGGTTGAATATTTTTAACAAGGTTGAATACAGCCATGTTTTTCCGCTAATCACGTCTCATACAAATGATTTAGGGGATCTTATATCTTGGATTGCAACAATTTCAACTTTTCTACATTCTACAAAACAGCTAAAAATACATTCTAACCTTTAACCATTTAACATTTAGAAACACCCTGGTGGCAGTGACTGGATCAGAGGTGAAGACCATCCCCCCGATGGTGATGGACAAGGTTGATGTTCAAGAGTGCACTCCTTTCTTCGCTGGAATGAAATACTGCACTGCTCTGCAGTACACTGATGCTTTCTCCCAAGAGACAGCCCCCTACTTTCCCCTCACTGGAGACAGCAAGTGAGCAAACCACCAGCACATAATTTTCTTTGAAAAATTCATTATTTATCAATATTGTCTAAATATCTGAATTATCTACATAGATTTGCTGTAGAACTCCACCCCAATGGTGAAGTCATTGAGTACACAGCCACTGTTGCCTACGAGCTCCTTAGAGAGGGAGAAGAGGGCCGGCAGAAGGTTGACTCTGTGAAGTTTGTTCTAAGGGCTGAAGGTAAAGTATAATATGTACAATATGATAACCCGCAAAAAAAGTTGATGTAGTCGTGTAATATTAATATATTTCTTGGTCAACAACAGGTTCAGAGTCCACTGAAGCCAGAGCAGTCATGAAATATAACAGAAGAAAGAATGTCATCACAGCTGACGTCCAAGTCCCTGACTACGATGTGGAGGCTGGACTCAGGCTGGGTGTTGTTGATGGAAACACCAAGGGCAAAGGAACTCACTCTATCTCTCTTGACTTCATAAACAAGAACATCCCTCAGCTCTCTCTGGTTGGCCGTGCCAAGTAAGAAATCAAACATCAATCCTCATTAACATTAATGTCACCCTCAAAATTACTTGTATGCTAACTTACTGGCACATTTTTCAGTCTGAAGGCCATGAAGGAGGGTATGCTACAAGTACAACTTCTTGTCCCCTCAATAAATGCTGATGCCACCATCACAGCCAACATGAAACGTGATGAGGAATTAGAATTGGAGTTTAAGAGTGAAATCAAGATCATGGCCGCAAACTCTGAGCAGAAAATTGCAATGAAATATGGTAATTTTGCAGTTATTTTCCAGAATATTACATGCAAATATATTTAATAGTGGCTTCCTTTTTGACAGGTACATTTAAACCTAGGTTGCATCCTAACTGGAGCTACATCTAGCATTTACGAATTATGGTTAATATTCTGGACCCACGATATGGGGCTCTTTTGTCTAAGAGAAAATGCCACAGTAATTGTATTCCCAGATTAAGTGTAACCTAGGAATTAGAGGAATGTTACCTCATGTTTAGGGATTCCATTCATTGTTTTCTATCATTGCAGATGCCAGCAAATTTGAGATTGAGTTCAAGTCTGATGTGAACACTGACACCACCAGCTTGCCAAATGCTGATGTGGTTGAGTTGTATGGCAACCAACTTCTTGACACGCATGTGGGGCAGACTGACATGAAAGTCCGTCACATCTTCAAGAAGTTTGTGGAGGTATGACTCTTTGATTTTAAGAATATTCACAGTTTCTGTTCTGTTCTTCTTTTCAATGTTGAAAATTAATAAAATACTGGTTATTGTTTTCTTAGGCAGCAAACAACTACATGGAAAAGTACGGTGCTGATATCCCTTACATTCAGAACTTCAGAGTATCTGATATTCCAGAGATTTCCCTGCCAGAGACACTGTTCCTGAATACGTAAGCGAGAACAACGCTGAGGTGAATGTTTAAAGACACTGGCTTTTTATCCAGATATGTATTCATTTTACATTTGTCTTCATAACAGTGAGGCAAAGGCTGTCTACCATTTCAACAATGAGCACTTCACCATTGCTATCCCTCTACTTCTTGGAGGAAAGTCAACACAAGAGCTTCACTTCCCACCAGCTTTGACCACACCCACCGTGTCTCTACCTCAGTTTGGACTGGAGATTGTCTCCATGGAAATTCCAATCCCAGAGCTTGTTGTCCCCGAGAGCATTACTTTGTCCATTCCTCTTTTTGGAAAAGCTGAGGTATCAACTCTGATGAAGAGCAACCTATATGACATGGAGGCCTCAATGGCTGCTGGGAAAGATGTTGTGGAAACACCAAGCTACTCAGCTGAGTTTGAAGTAAAAGGATCCTCACCAATTGACATCCTCTCAATAAAGATGAAAGGTATTTCATAGTACATATCATTCATGAAACCAGAATTTGATAAATGGATTAACACACAGTTTAAAAGGTTTTCTGTTACAGTTTTCAAGTCATACTGATGTGAACAAATTAGACTTAATTTTGAATACAGTATTACAGTGAACAATGTATATGTTATCAAGCTATAACTCTTTTGTGCTTCTTTTGTGCTTTATGTAGGCTCTGGAATGTTGGCCACCACTGAGTCCATCAAGGCCGAATTGAAAAGCTCTTTGGAACATAAATTCCTTGAAGCCATGATTAGTATTGTTGAGGACCTAACCATCACAGACAAAATCAATTTGAAATCAAACAGCAAGATTGAAGCCACAAGCCCATTGGGTCTTAGTATTATACTCAAGCACAATGCCATGACTGGATTCAACACTGAAGAAATTTCTGCTGATAGCAACCTTGAGGGAACATTCACGGCTGGACCCATGTATGGCAAGACCATTTCAACCCAGTCATTCACCATCTTCCCATTCAGGCCAGAAGCAAATATTGATTCTACTGTTGAGTTTGACTCCACAATTGGTAAGGCCCAGAACAAAATTGCAGCAACTCTTGCCAATGGTGAATTCTCAGTTGTGTCTAACATCAATGCCTTTGAAGACACCTTGACCCATGTTGCTGAGCTTTCCTTTAAAGACAGCAAGCTGTCACTGAAATGTGATGCAAATGCCCTTGCTCTTGGCATGAAGATACGTAACCACGCTGAATCCTCTGTTGGTGCTGGTGAAGTCCTCATGAGAATGGAGACAAATGCAGACCACTCTGAAAACCGTGTTTACTCTCTGCTGACTGCCTCTCTTGATGTCAATGGCCTGGCTGTGAACAGCGATGCCACCATGAAGCTCCTTGAGAATGAGGCTACTCATAAGGCTACTCTGAAAATGAACAAGAACGGTTTGACCACAAGTGGAACAACCACCCTCCAGAGTCCCCTGTCCTTAGAAAACACCTTCAACGCTGCGCTTGATGCTTCAATGGCTACTCTATCCATTACCAATAAGGCTGCAATGTCTGACATCAAGGTTGATAATGTCAACACTCTGACCATTACTCTCTCTAGCCTTGACTTCAACTCAAAGGCTGAAGCCCATGCCAGTGAGTATGTCACTTACACTCATGATGTCACTGTTGACATGAAACCCTACACTGCCACTGCAAATGTTAAAAACAATCTGAAACTTCTGTCAGCCGACTTCATTAATGAAGCTCAGCTGCAGGCAGAGCTTTACAAGATGGATCTGACTGGAAGCCTGAAAGCCATCTATGGTGAGGAAGAGATCAAGCACACCTATCAGGTAAATTATGCTGATATGACAGCGAACGCAAAGTGCAGCACCACTGGAAAGGTCTTGGGAACGCACATGAGCCACAACACCGAGCTTGAAGTTATTGGTCTTGCTGCCAGGATCACCAATGATGCCCGCTTCAACTCACAGCCAATGCGCTTCGACCACACCATCCGTTGCAGCATTGTTCCTTTCGATTTCAATCTTGATGCCATTTTCAATGCTGATGGAGACATGACCATGTATGGAAAGCACAGTGCCCAGCTCTATGGCAAGTTCCTCCTTAAAGCACAACCCCTGGCTTTTGCTACCTCCCATGAATGCAGAGCATCAATAAACCAGCAGCTAGACACCGGTTTTGCCATTGAGACAATTACTGACAACAAAATGGATACTGTTCTGTCACTCCAAGAGCAGAAGACCAGTTTTAGAATGAAGTCTAAATTGAATGACCACATTTTAAATCAGGACATGAGTGTTTACAACACTGCTGAAAGAACTGGATTTGAGGTTTCTAGTACCATACTCACAAACATCCTAAACACAGTCTCCACAGATAAGCAGGAATTTACCATCTCTGGCTTCCTCAAGTATGACAAGAGCACAGATAGTCACATTATTCAGTTTCCTATTATTGAAAGTATTTCTACTTCCTTTGAAAGCACCAAGATGCTTATTGTAAATTTTGCAGAGACATTGCAAAACTACATCAACAATGAGGACATCAGGACTAAACTTGAGGCTCTTTCACAACATGTAAGTGAGTATGTTGCTCAATTGAATATAGAAGGCTACCTCATTCAGCTGAAACAGTACCTCAATGATTTTACCCCAAACTATGCCATCTCCATGGAGGATGTGGAAGCCTCTTTGAGCAATCTGAAGATTATTGTAGATAAACTGTTGGCGGATCTCACAGTTTACTTCCAGCACGTTGTTGGTATGGTGAGAGAGATTATTGTTAGTGGCATCCTACCTGAAACCCTCATTCAGAAGATCCAGCAACAGCTAAATACAATTAATGAGGAGTATGACATCCAGGCAATGGTTGTATATGTAATTGATACCATGAGGGAGGTTATCGATGAGATTCACTTGGACAAGCTCTGTGGCAGCAGCATTGAATTCCTGCGTGATATTGATTATAAGTATGATTTCAAGGCCACTCTAGTGAAAATCATGGGCGATATTAAACAAATGATTGAGAGCTTTGACATGCAGAAATGTGTTGCTGAGCTGAAGAACTTCATTTCATCCATCAACTTGAACGCTCGTATTGAGAAACTAGTGAGTCAGATTCCAACAGAGATTTTCAGGGATATAACAGATTTTATTAAGAAAATGTTTCAGGACCTTGACATCCTAAGTAAGATCAACACATTATATGCCAAGTTGAGAGAGTTGATTGTTAAGGTTGAGATTGACAAAAAGGTTGAGGTTGTCTTGGAAAAGGTTGTGGAGCTCATCAAGCAGTTCAGAATAGAAGAAAATATCAGGGCTGTGGCAAACATGGTGATGGATGCAGACATCCCTACCAAAATCATGCAAGTCTTCCAGGGTGCTTTTCATTATTTGAAAACAACTGAGGTTAAGGATATTATTTCACAGTTGAATTTATATATTGGCATTATTGAGCAGAAATGTAATTCATTTGATTATAAAGAATTTGTTGATCACAGCAATCAAATGATAACAAAGTACACTACTCATGTGAATGACCTGATCAGGTTTCTTGAAATCCCCCAGAAACTTAATGCAACAAGAATGTTTGCCAACGTTGTCATATCCTCTGTCAGGGGTTATTTGGAACAGGTGAGAGAAATTCAAATTGCAGAAGTGAAGGATATATTCGACCAGGTTGTGTTAAATAATATGAAAGCATTTGCTGAAATTCTAAAGCAAAAAATTGCAAAACTGGATGTTAATACTGAAATTACCTCTTATCTGCAGTTGACAAGGAAGTGCTATACTGAGTTCATAACCATTGCCACTGATATGTTCAGCAGTATGGTTGAGATCATTAAGAAGGTGGCCCCTGAGCCAAAAATTATCCGTGAGGTATTGCAGATAATTGAGGGACTCATTACTGGACTGATGAAAGCCGAGCTGAACATGCCATCCTTCACCATTCCTCTCACCGATCTTGTTGTGCCTTCCGTGAAATTCAGCATAGATACGCTACACGAGTTTGAAATCCCATCACAGCTGTACATCCCTGAGTTCACTGTCTTGGGCTTCCACACTGTGCAAGCCACCATTATCTCAACTAATGAAATTAAGCAGATAATTATTGACTTAATTGATTTCCTTCTCATCTTCGAAATGAAGATGTTTGATATGGGTGCTTCGTTTGGAGACCTGACTATGAACTACCTTCCTACCCTGCCTGAGATTTCACTTCCTGAATTTACTGTACCCGAGTTCTCCTTTCCCACTCTTCCTCATGTTCCAGCAGAGGACCTTATAAAGACTCTCCAACTCCCACCATTTCAGCTGCCAATCATTCCCAGTGAGGTCAGGATTCCAAGATTTGGTAAACTGAGTTATGAGATAAAAGTCAACTCCCCAATCTACACTATTAGGAATGGTGCTGAAGTCCAGAGCTCTCTTGATGTAGACGAGACTCCTCAGCTGACAGCTTTTCTGACTTCCCAAGGGACATCCCTCCGCTTTGAAGTCCTTAACTTCAACCTGGATTCCACTGCTCGTATTGCTGTTCCCAAGCAGTATTGTGTGATTGCGTCTGAGACTTTTAAATTCACTCACAATTTTCTTGAGTTGGACCACCATACATCTCTGACATTGAATGACTTCTCAGCCCAGGCCTCAGCCAAGACCATAGTGAAGGCCAACACAGCACCATATAATGCTGAGCTTTTAAACGAAGTTTTCTTAGCTACTAAGGGTGGTTTATCTGCCACTATTGACACTTCCTATAAACATGTGCTCAACCTCCCCATCATAGGCCTCACTGGTGAGATATCTGTAACTCAAAAAAGTCTGGCCCGCCAAGAAGGTACTTCTCTTACAATAACTGTTGGAAATCAGGGTACTACCACATTCAACTCTCATGACAGTACACACAAGAGTGACCTGGAAGTCACTGTCAATCCAAGTACAGTCAAGTTGATCTTCATTAGTGACACAGATACAATCCTTCTGAAGATGAGACAGACCCTGAGTGCTGACTTTGACTTCTTCAGATATTTCAAGTTTGATGTTCGCTCTGAAGCAGAAGGCCCATCAATCAAAAATAACCTTTTAGTGGGATCGATTTATGCCAATCTGCATGACCCAAAGCTTGAACTGAAGGCAACCCACAGCACAGATTTAATAGGTTTCTTCAATGGAGCCCTATACAATGTGATTGATTTTTCTCTCTGTTCCAAAGAGGTTGTTTTCAGCCTTCAGAACAAGGGAAACACCAAGGTACATTTTAATGATGCTTTTATTGCCAAAATTGATCTCCAGAATGATTACTCCGCAACAATTAGGCCTGACATGCAACAGATGAATACTGTAGCTCTGGCCCGTCTCAATCAGTACAAAATGTTCTGGAACTTCACTGTAAACAACAATGAGAGGGAGGCTGTCATGCTTACTGCTGTCGAAGGGGAAGCAAACCTTGATTTCCTGACTAAGCCAATCAGCATTCCTGAGATATATATTCCATTTGTTGACTCACATACCCCAGCTATCAGTGATCTTGACTTGTATGACCAAACCGGGCTGAAACACATTTTGACTACCACTGACCAGACTGTTAATGTGGATGCCAAGATCGTTTACCAGAAAAGCCAGGCTGCCCCCCTTGATATGATGAGTCTGATCCAGATTCCTTCTGTGGGTAACCTGATCACTGAGCTGTCCTTCAAGTCTGCCGTCATTAATCTAAATGTCAATGCTGGACTGTATGCTGAGGATGACTTTGTGTTCCGTCTGGGAGCTACCACAGCCTCTGTGTTTGAGGGACTAAAAGCCAAATTTGATGGTACCACCAGTCTGACCACCAAGAGAGGAATCAAATTGGCCAATTCCCTGTACCTTGAAAATCTTCACATTGAAGGCACTCATGACAGCACCGTCAGTATGAGTACTGAGACCTTTGAAACTGCTCTATCTGTGGCTACTGTTGCAAAGATTGCCCTGCCTATACTCAACCTGGAGGCAAACCAAAATTTGGTTGCAGACACCAAAACCAAAGCAAATGCTGTTTCCACCTTGAGGATGAAGGGAGACTTTAACCTCCCTTTGATCAATGCTGTTGGAAAGGCAGAGGCAGACCACAGTCTGAAGCTGGAGGGAAGCTTTGAGTATGTTTCCATGGAGTCCTCTACAAAGGCCAACATGGATGGCACAATGCTTGAAGACTATCTACTTTTGGGAGTCCTGGATAATGACATTAATCTGTATCTGAATAATGATGGAATACGCTCCACCTCCAAGGTTATTGCTGACGCCAAGCTTAACCAAGGCACCACCAAAGTTATTGGCATGGATGTAAACGAGAATCTTGCTCTAGAAGCCTCCCTTACCCGTGTGTATGCAGTGCTGAAATATACGGGCAACAATGAGGCAAACCTGTTCAGTTTCAACACCATGGGGAAACATATTGCCCAGGCAACCATTGACTTTGCACCAACCTCTTCCTTGACCGCTGATATGGAGATTGACATATCTCAGCAAAGCAGCCTGGGTGACCTCACTATCTCTCAGAAGACCATTGTTGAAGTGACAGCCGCCAAGCAAAATATATCTACAATTGGCAAGTTTGTCAGCCCACTGTACACTACAAATGTTGCAGCTGAAGTAGAGGGTGATGCTCCTGTCTTCAAAGTCAACTTTAGGTCCTCTGCGACCTCTGCCATTGTCTTCGTGGAATATGACCTGGACTGTAAGTTATTTTTAGCATATAATATTACCGTTACATTTGAAGCAAAAGCATAATTTACTGTACTTAACTAAAGTCTATGTGCCTCCTCAGCTTCCATTTCTATAAACTTTGAAAATGCTGACATAAGCCTCACTGGGAAGGCCGTTTTCACCCACACCGATCTGACCATGGACATTCAACACATTATTTCCCATACATTGAGGTAACAGTTATCAGCACTGTGTGAGATAAGTTTTAGAATTTAAAGTCGTAATTTCACTCATTACTCCAGATCATACACAGTCTTACATGTATCCCAAGAAAAGACACCATAAGATGAAAGCTATTTGCAATTATGTTCTGTAAATTGTTCTGTTTCTTGGTTGAAGTGGCCTTGTTTATGACACATTCCTGCCTGTCTCGACAGTGACTCTCGCCTCACCCTGATTGTGGACGTGATCAGCCCTGCCTTCACTGACATGAACTTACGTTATGCTGTCCGCAAAGATGGAATCAGTGCCACAATTTCTATCCCATCTAGTGGCTTTCTGGGTCTTCAGCTACATGGCAGGGCCCTATCTCAAATGAATGCCAGGCTTTACGGACGTTATGCTGTAAGGAGCTCATACTGCTATTATATTTGCAGAATTACAATGATCAAAAGTTTTTTATCTCATTTTATGTCTCTACTGTTTAACAGTCTGATCCTGGGAAGGATGTTGATATCTTCACCATCAGAGCTACTGCCAAGGATGCTGATCAAATTAATCTGAAGATGGTCATCAACATGGAGGTCCCTGACATCATGATCAGTGGACTACAGGGAAGACTTCCTGCCATCACTTCTTCTTTGTCTAGCTTTGCTGCAAAATACCAACTGTTCAAACATGCTGCTCAGCTAAAGAATCTTATTATTTACTATACTGAGGAGGTCCACAACATCGCAAACACACATGCCCCACATCTGAGCCAGGTTTCCATCCTCTTTAGGAACACTATTGCTCACTACCAGAAGACTGTTCAGGTCTTCCTGGATGATGCCATCAAGGTCCTGAGAGAGACCCAAGTCAAACTGCCTGGCTCTGAGGAGATGACCCCTCTCATTGAGGTGGTCAATAAGATGACCAAGAGCATTACTACTGTGCTAGAAAAGACAATTCACCTGGTGGCTGTTAATTTAGAGCATTTTTTCACTGCCATGTTTGGCATGGTCAGAAAAATTCAGGTTACAATGCCCATCGGTGACGTCATGGCTGGAGCAAAAATAATTGATGAGATTAGGGACTGGTTAAAGACTATGCCTAATCCTATTGTAGATGTTCTGAAGCACCTGGAGAGTGTAGACATGTTCCTGGAGAAACTGGGTGACACCTTAAAATTGTTTGTTGACAAAGCTCAGGACTTTGTTGACAACGCCCTAAAGTCTGATGTACTTGAGGCCATTGCTGTCTACATAAATGGGTTCTATGACATGCATATCACCTTAATGAAAACAATAACCAAGTATGCAAACACATCTTTTGACACTAGGTCTATAAATGGTAGCATTAATTACATTCTAGATATTTTAAGATCTGTAGTGAATCAATTTTACTACAATGTTACGGACTATCTGAAGCAGGCTCAATACATGTCTTATATAAAAATTAATGGAAGAAAACTTGAGATTAATCTTTGATTCCACCTTCACCAATAAACTACAATATTGAAATGCTACTCCTTGAATTGCTACGGCATTATCTTAACATAAATATGTAAGTGTTCAAAATATTTAAAAAAACTAAAACATAGATGAACAAATTCTAGATGAAGGGAACCTATCCCATTCACTTTCATTTAAACATAGATGGATGGATAAGCATATAATAATGGCATTATATGTAACAACGGTGCATATAACAACCTGTATGCTATGTGTGTTGCATGTCTCAATTTTCTATCTTTGTGTTGGATAGTGCTGTGAAATAAATGTTGTTTATTAAATCCTGTTGTGCAGCATTTTTTCCCAATGTTTAAGGACACTACCTTATTTACTTCTGCATGGAAATTAACAAATAATTATAGATTTATTATGCCTATAAACCACAATGCATACTTAAACTACAATATGAATATTTGGAGCTGGTTTGCACTATGTTTGCTGTTTTTCATTCTATCAAAGTAAAATTGCAATACAATTCAATTGAATTGGTGAAAAACTACACAACTTTGCTAACAGGATATAGTATTACTATACATACTAATGTATTATACTATTTAATAGTATACTATTTAATAGTATATTTAAAAAATACAGTTAAAATATATCTGAATATCTTGAAATCTGACATAGTTGTTATGATGTGCAAAGAAAAGCCAGCATCCAGTTGAGCAAAGTTGATCAAGTTACATCTGTACGGCCACTTGGGTTGTCAAAATTGGATAAAATTGACATTTAAATATTTGTTCTAAAAAATACATAGGTTTGAACTATTCAAACGTTTACTTATTATGTCCATGACGCAGCACTGCACAGCGTGAAACGGTGTGCTAGATTAACTTTAGTCAGATTCCCTTGTTTTTATTTATTGTTGTTGCTTGCTTTGAAAGCCTGCAACAGACGAAGAACAGCTGATTTATGAAGATAAAATGAGGATTTGTCTATCCAATACCTCTTTATATTAATACAAAAATCTAAATAAGGTGGCATCCAGTGGTTGTGTTAGACTTCCACCTTGCTTGTCATTTTGACAGAAAGGGTTGTAAAAATTCCGTCACAATCTATTTTTACCCGCCACTTCAATTTTTAAAATATGATAACATACAGGCTAAAAGCATATTTTAAGGAGGAGTCTGTGATTCTAATCTAATACACTTTTTCTCAACTTCAGCAAATATTTCTTCATTGTCTGCTGGCGGTCCGTTTTGTGTGTGCAATGAAAAACAGTTGGTCGTGCACAGCCCTAGCTCTCAAAGTTTAAAGCTTCTATTGAGGTTTTCGAATGAAGTTTCTAATTGCTACAGTTGCAAGCCTTCCTTTTTGTGCGTGCGGCAGCACGTGGGAAAGAAAAAGAGTTTCTAATTTTTACTGGTAAGACTTGTGACCTCATAAATTCTCATCAGAGCTCTGTCAGACCTACAACCTGAAACTCAAAACAACTGTGTAGGTGTTCAAACGCTTTATACTGTAAATTTGACAAATGCGCTTTCTGTAAACTACATTGGATATCAGATTCATGAACAGGCCAACACATGCAATGTCTATTAGCAACCAAAGGGGGGCACTAGAACATATTCTTTATAAACCATTGAATACTACAATTATATGACTTAAATGGGAATCTGCATGTTGGTGAATCAATCTGTACCAAAAAATAGACGGGTACTTTTGTGTTTGTTGTGGCTGGAAAAAATGACTATGCCACAGTGGTAAATGTGTTTGGCTGTCTTATGGTCAGCAGATTTTGTTCTGCATATAATTTAGCTTCCAGCTTTAATATATACAATTTTTGTTTTTTATAAAATGAGTCATAACAGGGAGAGACAATTTCAACTGAACCCCTGACTGAGCTTTTGAGGAACATTGTCAGAAACTGACACCTTTGATCCATGATTGTCTCTCCCAAACAGTATTAGAACATGTTATCAACTGTTCCTGAAGATACAAGGAGATACCAGTCAGTCAGATATTATTTTAGTGCGTCACATTCAAAAGTGTACTTATAAAAGGTTTCCACAACAGTCTATGCACGCAATGCTATGTCTTTTTCTGGACAGAAATACATGTGAACCACAAACATGCACATTGCTTAAGTTACAATTGACAAGTTGACAGCTCTTATGTAATGTTGAAATCAATTAAAACCTAAGCCCGCCCCAACATGTATGATGCATTCTGGAAGCTCAGCACTGAAAGCTGGGCCAACTTAATATTGGTTGCCAACAGACACACACACACACACACACACACACACACACACACACACACACACACACACACACACACACACACACACACACACACCTAGAATTATACATTAACAGATGGGAGCAACAATAAGATAACTCAACAACATGTTTACCAGACTCTACTTTAATTCTCAGATACGCATTTCTATAATCGTTAAGTCATGCTTTTCAGAACCTTGAGGAACTCATACGCAGCCACAAAACAATGGGGAAAAAAACGATCCAGAACTCTCTATCTAAACACTGTCACAATAGCTCTTCATATTCAAAATGCAGGTGAGAGGCACACAGGACACAGCATTAGATATTTGTTCTGTTGTTCAACACTGCCCTGATTGGGACAGAGCTCTTGAGATTACAGTTTTAATGTGGTTGTGTAATGGCCCATTGGCAATCCTAATGAATGACACAGCCATATTTCAGACATGTCAAGGAAAATCACAGGTCTAAGTAGTACAGTAACATTAATAATAATGTAAATTCATTTACCTGGCCAAGGGACCTGGTGTTGAACATGCTGGCTCACTGGAAAGGCTTGGTACCTAAAAGAAATGAATAGAAAGGAGAAAGTTGATTTGTTCTTCTTAATCACCCGTAGAAGCCACTTAAGATTAAGAAGGAATCTGTTGGTACTAGTGGTTCTTTCAAGAAGCCCAATGACCTTCTAGACACACACACACACACACACACACACACACACACACAAAATAACTGAAAAACAACTATCTTCGGCCAGAAAATAAATGAAATGCCCTACTCAGGTGCTATATGTGTTGCCTCCCTTCTTTTGTTCATTCGTATGTGCTGTGCTGTGTGTGTGTGTGTGTGTGTGTGTGTGTGTGTGTGTGTGTGTGTGTGTGTGTGTGTGTGTGTGTGTGTGTGTGTGTGTGTGTGTGTGTGAAAGTGAGATTTTGAATTTGTAGATTATTTGGTAACACCTGTGAGAGTACAAGTACCTCAAAACACTTCAGCCTATCCACTAGGTTTACAACCCAATAAACTAATGTAGCCTAGCATATGTTTTAAACTATAGTTTTTCACACAAGCATGGGTTCCCATAAATAAAGAACCGGGCATTTTTCTAGCACATTACCTCTTTGTGTCTAGGGCACAGGCTCTTTTTGTGGCGCTGTAACTACACCACCAGACACAAATTGGGGCAAACCCACACCACTGTTTTCATAGCTTATTAGCATTTAGTATCATGCAATTACCAACACACCATACTGCTGATAAATGTTTCCTAAAACTCAAGTAGCTAACGTAGCTTTCACAATTTCACAATGAATTCGTAACCATCATATAAGACTGTATGATGCTAGCATGTAATTGTGGATGGGCTGTAAGCTAACGTTAGTTTAGCTAGCATGACGACACGTGGCTGAAATACAACCAGAGTCTCTGTGGCCCGGTTCCGACTGCGCGCGCCGCTGTTAACCTGGTTCGGACTGTTCCGGCGTGACGCACTTTCCAGTCTCTTCGCTGTCATCTTCTTCGGCGATCGCCATCAAAAGTGTATCCATTTATACATATCAAAGAATCTAGCGTTATATGTCAAATTATCCATTAGCTACATTAAGCTAGTATTAATACAAATAACGTAGCTAACGCTAAGTGTATATAACTAGCAAAGTTGATATAACTCAAAAGTTAAAATCAGTCAATTAAGTTAACTCACTTTGTCTTTGACTCCAGCTGGACCGATGGACTGTTTGTATGCCATTGAGGATGCCAGTTGATTGAGTAGCCAGTGAGCCACTTTAGTCCACAATTAAAGCCCCAAACTGGTAGTAAGTACATTGTTATCCCTTTCCTTTTAAATTCAGGTATGAAAGTCTTATTTTGCCAGTTAAAAAAAGTAAAGTTGAAAACAAGTTGCTCCCTGAGTTGCTTTAATAAAATTACTTATAATTTAGTTTTTTGTGTCATGTTTCATGTCACCTGTAAACATATGCGTGGTTGTTATTAAAGATACTGCATGAAGTGAAACCAGATAAAAAAAAGTTTGCAATGCTCATCTCTGATAAACTACACTCAGTAGTATTATAATATTGATACACCTTGCTAAACCAAAGCCTTTCTGTCGAAACAACAACCCTGTAATACATTATATTATGCAAACATGAAGGTTATACAGTTGTATTGCATTATACAGAAGTCTTTCTAATAAGTTATCCACCCCATTTTATATCAATGACCAATTATATACAACAATACATATAATACCATTATAAGCTCCATGTATTGGTAGACTTTGTTGCACAAATTATTAGACTGCAATAGTGTTGTCTAGGTGTACCTAATAAAGTGGTAATTATGTAAAAGACAAATATTTAGGCCTAGAATATCCCTCATATATGGAAACTAAAAACACATTTTCACCATTAAATCAACAACACATGACTCAGCAGCTGGGATTAGCGATTGGTCTATAATTTGTTATGCAAATCCAAAATTTCATACAGCAAATCTTCAATATTTACACATTTGTTGATGCTTGTCACCCTTTATATATCCGGTTGTGACTTGAAAATATGACTTGTGGTTTTTATCATAACAACCCCAAAAAAGGATAATTTCAGAACAGATTTTGAATTGCCATATTAATTGTCCCACAATTTATTTGTATTAATATAACTTTGTATTATGGCCATTTGCTCCAGGCCCAATGAGATATCTTCTAGGTACTGTAATCACTGTACCTACTGCTGTTGTGACTCTTGTGCAATTCCAGGCTTCTTCTGCCTGATTACTTATCTTGAGTTCACCCTGATGTAATCCTGATCAAACAGCTGTCACAGACCTCTCTTAGGAAGGTAAAGGTTAACCAAGACTGTTAAGGCACCTGTCTTTTTGATCAGCAGAAATGTACACACAAATGTACTGTTTGACTGTAACATTAAATCACTGTGTTGGAGGACATGGGTTCATTGTAACTTTTCTTTAGAGTAAATGTAACATTATGCAACAGTGTCTGAGACAGTTAGTTAGTTATTAACAGTTAGTTAGTTATTAAGACAAGTATACGAGAGACCAAGTTTGAATAGTAGGATATATTGTCGTACATTGTCATGTAGTTTCAGTGAAATTAGAATATGATTTAGCTACGAAGAATACTGCACAGGTCATACACATATTTTAAGTAGTCTAAAATAATTGTGTGATTTTATGTAAATGTTTGTTGCATCTTATCAGTAAGTATTCAGATTCTACAGTTAAGTAAAAGTACCAATATCACTATATGAAAATATGTATTTCAAGTAAAGCCGAAGCTATGCTTCCCTCGACCATTAGTAAGCAAACTTCCACTCGGGTCGGCATGACATTTATTTTGACATCAGAGGGTGTACTGGGTACTGATCTGTGCGGATATCAGCTTATCAGTTTGTTGTGACCATGTGGGCCGCTACACTACAAGTGGTCGCCCAAGCCATTGGAAATATTGGGTTTCAGAGTGCATTGTCGCTTTCTTTGTGAATGGCTCTTAAGTCCTGTACTGAATATGTCTAGTATGTAATGATACAACTCTCCATGTGCTGGAACAAAAGCAGCAGGTAACTAAGGTTGCGATTCTACGTGAATATGATTCATTGTTCAGCAAACAAACGAAAACAAAGGCTTACTCTACTTTCTGTAAGAGGCCTGCATGTATTTGTAAATGTTCAGAGAGGACGCTATAGTGTAACCTTTGGGCGTAAAGTCAATAAAGAGCTGCAGAGTATTTACTTCTTTTTTTTACATGAAATCCCAACTCTAAAATAGTCACATTTCTAACAATCATTTGACTTAAAGACAATAGTTTTGAAACATTTGCAATGAAAAACTAAATTGCACACACTACTGGAGGTAAAACAAACGTGAACTATAATATAATATTTACCTGATTAGAATTATGCTTCTTTATAGAGATATATTAGAAGATATGTAATAAACATTAATATATTATTTTCTCCATTATAAATTACCTTAAGATCAGCCTAATGTCTCAAGGAAACAACCTCAAACAAAAAAACTAAAGACGAAGAGGTAATGTCACACAACCACGTAGAACATCCCCACCCAGTGCTGACAGTCTTAGTTTGTGAAACGTTTTAACCTTTGGCCTGCCACAAGGACTGCTCAAACTTTGGAATCAGGGCAACACATTTGCAGGTCCTGGTGATCACATACAGTACGATTGGAACACTATAAAAGCCAAGGGACAAAGCACGAGAATTAGTCTTCACAGAAAGAGGAGGACTCTGCTTACCTTAAGGCCTTCAGGAGCTTTACTAAGCCCATTATGGGGTGTGTCAAGCTCTGCCTTTTGCTGCTGCTGGGCACATACGCACTAGCCCGTAAGTATTATGTTTTTATTATGAAAATAATAGATATAGTTTGTTTGTAATATAAATAAATATGTATGTATTTTAAGGGTAAATCCACTTTGGAGTGTTTGTTTAGTGTTTAGTTTTTTTTTAAAGCGGAGGATTTCCTTTTACGATGTTTTTTTTACTATCTTTGTTTGTGAAAATACCTAATAGCAGGGTTCTTACGGTCATGGAAAACCTGGAAAAGTCATGGAATTTTAAAATGGTTATTTCCAGGTCTGGAAAAGTCCTTGAAAAAAATAAAATCCCCAAAGTTTTGGAAAAGTCATGGAAATGTGTTATATTCATGTGTTCATGACGTTCATTTACGCTGAGTTTGAAATAATTAATATGCTTTTAAAAGAAAGACACTCAAAATATAAGCAGGCATACATACAGGCATCTATATAAATGTCTATTCTTTTAATCAAACTATTGTCTCTCATTCATTTGTGTCATTTATACTGTATGCGTTGGAATTCTCATTGTTAGTTTAAATACTACATTTTCTCACTTTTTCATGTTTACACCCAGATTTCACAAAATGTTTGGTCATGGAAATTTGGTTTAAAGTCATGGAAAAGTCATGGAAAAGTCATGGAAATCCATTGGTCAGAATGTGTATGAACCCTGTAATAGAGTGTTTGGTAGTGTAGTTGTGTAAGTTGTGTCTATTCAAATCATTTAAAAATGAATAACACAAAACATAAACACTTAATAATGGTTTAAGTGTCTCTATAAATATAGATTTCTAAGTTTTAAAGCAGTTTGTGGATTTTTATAATGTCAAGCAAACACATGTTTTTATCCTTTACAGAGAAAGATGTGGGAAGTGTTGATGAACAATCTCCAGTCTGCCTTTGTGAGTTGCCTTTTCATTCTTAACACTGATTATAAGATGTGATTTAACTTGAAATACACAGCAATGGTTCCACCTTTGAACCCTTACGGATGAGCTCACCTGTCAGTAATCATTTGTCATGTTATCTTAGTGTTCAAGTAATTAAACGTATGTATAAAGTTGTACAGTGTATTAAACATTAACGTTACAAAGCTCTAACTGATGTTTTAAATATGTTTTAGTGGCCAAAAGATTCAAAAACTTCCGGCGTTTTGTGTACGACTATGAAGCTGAAACCTTAAACGGCATGAATGGAGCCACCACAGATAAGAGCGGTCCCAAAGTCTCCTGCAAAGTATGTCTCACAGCCCTGATCATTACTGCAAACACTCTCTGGACCCTGATTAGAAACCATTAGTACTAAGAAAAACTGTTAATTCTGCTACACAGGTTGAGATTGAAGTGCCCCAGACCTGTAGCTTCATCCTCCGTACAACAGAGTGCTCTCTGAGCGAGATCTATGGTATGGACACAGAAGGGAACCCAGAGTATCGCCCTGTGGAGGGAGCTCTGGCTTTCAAAGATGCTATGGCTAAGTAAGTTATGTTTCCAGCAAGTATTTATATTCAGCTGTGTTATTTAGTCCTAAAACTGAAACGTGGAAATAAAAGAGAAGAGTGGGCTAAAGGGCAGGTTGTAAATGATGATCTATCCACGACAACAGGAACCTCTTGAAGTTTACAGTCGAAGGACAGACTGATGTCCGACTCTACCCCGGGGACGATGAGACTGTCAACATCCTGAACATCAAGAGGGGAATTGTCTCTGCTCTCATCGTGCCAGTAATGGAAGAGGATAAGAACGACAAAATGGTAGCTCTCCTCAATGTTTCATTGCTTTTGAATTTGTTTTGTCAGTATTTACAGCAGTTAACAATCAATTCAGGTCAGAGTCACCGTGTAGAGATCGATTCTGATTGCAGTGAAGACTCATGCACAGATAAACAAGTTGCACAAGAAGTAGATAAGCCGCCCGAGTCACAGGTGATTAACACGCTTTTGTAGAATGTTCTCACAATGACAATCTTCAGCTGCAGGTCAAAGTCCAAGATAAGTTTATCTTGTTAATGGCATCACCTGCTCTCATAATGGGGGGCAATCTTTTAGATCAAGTGTTAATCAGATTCAGGGAGATTGCTTAAGGACAAAAAGCATGTTTACCACATTTTGTAACTTTGTTTTTTGACATGTTTCCAAGATCCTAAGTATTTATGATGCCCCTCTCATCATTTTCAGTCCACTGTGCATGGAGTGTGCCCCACCGACTTCAGCGTCAACGCCAGAGAGGACATTGCCACCGATGTGACTGTCAGCAGGGATCTTTCCAAATGTAGCTTTTTCACTTACTACAAGCAGATCACCAGTCCCATGGCCCTCATCACTGGCATGGTAAGAGATTAAGCAACAACCTCATGCTAGCACAATCTCAAACTAAAGCCAGGAGTTGTTTAGATTGAGTATGGGATTCAATCAACTGATGGATTGCCCTACAATGCCAGAAAAAATACCCTAAAGACAGCCCATGTGAAACTGAAAAAAAAATCTGAGTAATCCCTTCACTGTTTTCCAGCAGTCTGCTCTTTATCATAATCTAACAAAACATTGTTGTCGTTCTACTATCAGGACACCCGTCTGTTCAAGATGATGACCAGCACCCAGACTTGCAACTACAAGTTTGACAACCAGAAGAAGCACATGACCAGTGGAACCTGCACAGAGAAACACAACTTCCTGCCCCTCTCCCCCGTGTAAGTTTTACATCATCTTTTAGACTTCAAAAGTGAGCAGTTTCTAGAATGGGCAGAGAGCCATACTTCCCACTTCTTGAGAGCAAAAATTGACAATGTTAATGTAGGTTTGTTATATTAATTGTGTACAGTTTAGAAACATTTCTGACTTATATATGCTTTAAAAAAAGTGCATTTAATATGTTTGTATAAATGTTGTTGTGCTGGATGGATATGAACATTGTATTTTACTAACTGGTCCATATTTCCCAAAAGTTCCAAACCAACATATAGAGGTTTATATATAATAATATAAAATGTGTTGCCTATTATGACCATTTGATGAAATTGTTTCATTTTCTACAAACAGTAGTGAATATGGAATTTCCACTCTGGTGAAACAGACTCTGACTCTAAGAGAGACCGGCAAGATCAATGACAGAATCTTTAACATCCGTGAGTGTTTTGGTTTTAAAAATAGTTAAAAAAGAAATGCTCAATTGTGTCAAATTTGCTGCATTTTTATATTGTTTGTGATATAATTCTCTGCAGATATGTACATCCACACTACCTTGCACTTGGCTGTTCCTGAGGACAAGTCTCCTGTACAGACCAAGGATGCTGCCATTGCCACCATGCAGCAGCTGAACACCCTGTCAAAGACCAGCGAGGGCGAGGACCGTGCCGGCCTTTTCTACAAGCTGGTGTCTGAGCTGCGTGGCCTGAAAGTTGACGTTGTGGGATCTGCTACTGAAGAAATGATGGACATGTCCCAATTTCTGACATGGCAAGCTTTGACTCAGTGCGGCACCCCAGAATGCACCAGCGCCATGCTGAAGATTCTCAGGACCTTTAATAATGGTTCTCTTGAGGTTGATGCTACTGTCTACGCCCTGGGAATGCTGTCTAACCCCTCCCGCCTTATGGTGAAGGACATGCTGGCAATGGCTGAGTACAAGCAGAGCAAACCCATCATGTATGCCCTGAGCAATGCAGTCAGGAAGTAAGTCAATTTACATAAAATAATTTTTTTAATCTGAAGAAAGCCCTCCTCAATAATGTAGCAGTGGATGGGGGTTTATACTGTAAATGAATCACTAATGTCTAACCTTGTCACTAGACTGTACCAGGCTGAGGGCGTCACCCCCGAGATCACTGCTGTCTCTGAGTTCATGATGTCCCTCCTGGGCGCAGACTGCGCTGGAGAGAAAGAGCTGACCTTCCTGACCTTGAGGGTAGGTAACCAGCTGTGAACACAGCCCGCTTATGAACACAACTTTTTATGGCAACTTCCAGTTCCAAGTTTTTTCTTATTGTCTTTTACTATTCCATTCAGGTTATTGGAAACATGGGAGATGCAATGGAGGCGGCTGACGCTGCTGTAAAGACCACCCTGATGAAGTGCATGAGACAGCCTGCAACCACACTGTCTGTGCAGCTGGCTGCCATCCAGGCTTTCAGACGCATGTCTACGACAGATGAGGTAACTAACATCCCCCAACACAGATGAACAATATACTAGATTTGCAATTTTATAGTTTCCACAATGACAAACACGTGACTGTTGTTTTTCTATCCAGGTTCGTTCCAACCTCCAGAGGGTCAGCCAGTATCCCAAGGGTGCTGTGCAGAAGCGCCTGGCAGCTTACCTGATCCTGATGAGGGATCCCCAGGACACTGACATTGAGATGGTGAAGAAGCTGCTGACGCAGGAGCAGAACGCGCAGATCAAGGCCTTTGTGACCTCCCATGTCTACAATATCATTTCCTCCACTGATTCAGAGACCCAGAAGTAAGAATAGAGCACCCTTCAACCGACAGCACAATCTTTCTTTAATGGAAGTACTGTGTTAATTTAGCAACCCAACATTTTATATTCAGCTGATTTTTTCTTTTCATTTCATTTTTACCCAAGGCTTGGTCAAAAGATAATGGCTGCCCTGAAGGACACTGAAGTCACCACACACAGCGACTTCGCCACAAAGTCTCGCAACTACAAGCTGGGCCTGGCACAAGGGAGCATGCAGGCTGCCGTCCTGGGAAACGTTGTCTTTGATCCAAGTAGCCAATTGCCAAGGGAGGTGATGCTGGAAACTACATTGAAAGCTTTTGGTTTCAGCATGGATCTTTGGGAGGTATGTAAGATTCTAGGACATAATAATCAGGAATGCATTGCGGTTTCAAATTGTAGTTTTACACCGACTGAAAACACTAGCAGCTGGGCCCTATTTCTCGTACCTGGCTTACTGAGTTAACGGGCTAATTTTCAGGATAAGATGACGTAGGTCTGGATTTTCGATTTCTCAAAGCAAGTTTAGATAAATCATCATAGCAACACAGCCAAAATGTAAACCTGCTCCCGGGCAGGCTAACTGAAATTCACTGGATAAGCTGGCCACTCCCACCGGACAAAAAAGGCATCTCACTTCCTCATTGATGAAGGAGCGATATTAGTTATATTAGTTTTATAGGGACAGAGTTCTTCCAGATCGCCAAGATCCGTCCTCACATCATCATGACTTCCTGTACGCGGCGCTATAGATTCTGCCGTCAAGGAATCATTTATTTACGAGAGCTTCTCGAGCCGCAGACATTGATCAGCACAGGCGCAGCCGATCGCCCGTCTCACAGACATAAACTATCACCCGCTGCATGCCGCGCTGTTCGTAGCATTTATTTAGCGCTTAAGAAACTTATGGATGTGTTGAAAGCACTCAGAATTATATGACAGTGTTATTAGTACACCATACATATCATTATTTTAGAACATGATTAAGGTGGACTTGTGATAAGAATACAGAGAATCACACACAATTTCTTTTCACTGCTTCAATTGATTGAATTTCTGATTATGAATAATACATATATACTGATCCGCCCATACACAGATTCAAACCTAGTTATATGGTAATCTACACATACATGTATATACACATATATAGTACATGATACATACGCACATACAGTACATATATCGTCGTAAGTATATTTTCATTTGTATGCTACTGCCAGCAGATACATTTAAATAAATATAATCTGATTGATTTGGGTGATGAAGCACTTAAAATTTGTCGATAAATTTTTCCAACACTGACGCATTTAATTTTAACTATATTTGCAACGCTTATGTCTCGCAGCGGGCGCCGTGTTAAGCTGCGTTCACACCAAACACGTTGCGAATATTCGCAACGCGTTTGCTGTGAATGATTAAGGTCTTGAATTCCTCATATGCATTCATGATCATCTCCTGCTTCTCAGCGGAGAAATAAAATATTGTTTGTTCTGCTGCATTTTTTTCAATTAATTTGGCCGACCGTACTCATCTGCCTGTGAAGTATAAACTAACTAGTATTTAAACAAATTATTTGGCCCAGATTCAGACTATAACACTCTCAATCCACACTGTTTTTTAATCAAATTGTTTTCTTTTCCCAATAGATTGGCATGGAAGGAAGGGGCTTCGAGCCAACCATTGATGCTTTGTTTGGAAAGAACGGGTTCTTCCCCGACACTTTGGGCAAGACGATGTACTGGACTTTAGACAAGATACCACCAAAGATGAAAGAGGAAATGGGGAAATGGGGTTCTCCCCTGGACACAGCAGGACGAAAGGTACATCTTGTGTGTTGTTATTTATGTTAAACACACTGAGATATTATTTATTTATTATTATCATTTAAACTGATACCACCACAACTAATAAAACTTTTTGTAGATTCCAGAAAATCTTGTGAGAGAAGTTGTTCGCAACTTCAACAAGCTGGTAAAGGAACTGCAGAATCAAGAGGCCCCAGAGGCAATGGCCTACCTGAAGATAATGGGAGCTGAGCTTGGCTACATCAAGGGCAATGATCTGAAGTTTATTGCTGATAACGCAATGATGTATGCAGAAATTTTCATGAAGATCATTCCTACAAAGGTACGGTTATGTACTCCTGTTATGCATTTAATGTATTGCCTGTCTTTTTCTATACCACAGCGAGTTAGAATTCAAAGTTTCCTTCTTCTTCTTTTTTACAGATTGTGAATAATCTGATGTCCGGCACTGACAATGAGATCTTTGCCCATTACATCTTCATGGACCACTCATTCATGGTGCCAACAGCATCTGGCCTCCCTCTGTCATTTGCTTTGTCTGGTACCTTCGCTCCTGGAGCAAAGGGAGGCCTTAGCATGGCTCCAAACATGGTACATTTTCTAATATTTGTCCTCAGTGCTCTCTCAAAAAAGTAAACTAAAGTGTTGTCATTATGGGTTTTTTGTCTTATTGATGTACTTCTGATGTACTTATTACGATAATAAATATATATATATATATATATATATATATATATATATATATATAGTAGTATAATATATTGTAGTTGTATTATAATAGCAGTGTCATTGTATATTTTGTCATGACTCTGCAACCTATTTAATTTCATGTGCTCTATTTTCTTTTTCACAGAAGGAGCTACTGTTCTCACCCTCTGTTGGAGTTGAGTTTGTGACTAAGATGGGTGTCCATGTCCCTGAATTTGTTGTGTCCGCTGTTGAGCTGCACACCAACATATACCACGAGAGCACACTGAATGCCAAGATCACCATGGATCAGAACCAGGTCAAGCTTTCCATACCCGCCCCACATGGCACCACAAAGCTCTTGAGCATCAGGTAACAAAAAACACAAAATACATTCATAAATGATATATCATGAATGAAAAGGGCTTTAGAGGTAGATGGCGATAGTTAACACAGAATGTTGACCGAAGTTATTAGAAGGTGGAAACTGATGTTGCTGTTTTTTTCTTTGAAAAAGCAATAAAGTGGTGATTGTGGGTGCTGGTCAAGCTGCAGTGATCCCACACGCAGAGGGTGAAGAAAGCTGCAGACCCCTTTTCTCTGGAGTCAGATATTGCACCAAAACAGTCCGTTCCAGCACTGGAGATAATACTGCTGTTCCTTATTTCCCCCTGAATGGAGAGTCTAAGTAAGTAGATCTTTGAAGAATCTGTGATTATTTTGTCAATTTTAATATCAATTATTGTAACATAATGATTGATTACACAAGGAAGGTGACAAGTAAATGATCATTTAATTGTGTCTCGCCTCCGTTTAGTAGAAGTAGTCCAAGTTTGATACCAAAATACTTGGTGAAAAGTTTTTCGTGTTTTCTAGTACAATATCATAGTAGATAACATTTTTTAAATGTAACTCTTTTCAACCTAGGTTTTCTGTGGACATCAAGCCTTCTCACGAGGTGACTGAGTACACAGCCACCATCGCCTACAAACTGCTCAGCGAAGGAAAGGACGGCCACCATAAGGTTGATTCTGTGAAGTTGGCTCTGAGAGCTGAGGGTATGAGCATCTTATTTGGAAAAACCTTATAATAAGTTTTTCTATGTGCCATAATATCTTAATTTTTCACTTTTATAGGGTTACATACATGAGTGATCACGTTATACTTTTGCTCACTTTAGGTTCTCAGCCTACCGAGGCTACCGCCACCATGAAGTACAACAGGAATAGGAACGTTTTCACCACACAAATTCAGGTACCTGACTTTGACGTTGAGGCCGGCGTTAAGATTGGCATGACAGACAGTAATGCCAAAGGCAAATCCATCACCCTCGAGATCACCAACAAGAACGTGCCCCAGCTCTCTCTGATTGGCCGTGCCAAGTGAGTCAACCCAGTTAAAATCTTTGTTTAACACACTGTCAATAAATAATATATCTGAGAGCTATGTACTGTAACATGCTCATGTGCACAATAATGCAAGAGCATTTGTATATACAGGTATTGACTTAGTCTTTATTTCTCTATTATTTACAGGCTTCAGGCCATGAATGATGGTATGCTGCAGGTTCAGCTGTTAGTCCCTTCACTCAAGACGGATGCCGCCATCACTGCTACCATGAGCAAAGCTGATGGACTCACCATGGAGATCAAAAGTGATGTCAAACTCCCAGAGACCTCCTCCATTCAGGCAGTCACATTCAAATATGGTATGTCTTTTCAAGAAAATACTACTAATGGACTTCAGAGATTTATAATTTTTGGCATTTGTCTCAAACACTGTCTCAAAAGTAAAATGATAAATGCTTTGTATCTCAGGTGAAGACCAGGCTGAGATTCACCTGATGTCCAACATGAATGCTGATACTAAGATCCTGGTGCCTTACACTGAAGCCCTTCAGGCCTGGCTCAGGCAGTTGATGGAGGATGTCATGGACCAGCAGGTTGTCAACACGGACATGAAACTGCGTCATGTCTTCAACAAAGCAGTCGAGGTGAAAAGAATATAATCATTACAATTATTTATCAGACCTTGACTTAGTTCTAGTTCTTCCAGACTAAAGCATGAGAAATGTGGTGCTTTTTTCCTAAGGCCAGTGATATCTGGATAGACAAGATCTCAGAGGATGGTCCCTCTGTTAAGACTATGATGGACAGAATTGCAGATGTGGAAATGCCCTCCATGCCTGAAAACCTATACATGAACCTGTAAGTAAACCCCATATCTAATAATAATTATTATTATTTTTCACAACATTTACTCACCAGTTGAATGTATATTTAAAATGACATAATAACAAATCCTCTGCTTTAATCCCTTCACCAGTGATAGCACATTCAGATACCAGTTCAACCAGGATCGTTTGACCATCACTGTCCCTCTACCTCTTGGAGGAAAATCATCTGAGGAGCTTAGGATACCTTCAATGATCAACTCCCCACACATCTCAATGCCTCAACTGGGCATGGAGTTTGCCTCACAAGATATCCAAATCCCCACTTTTACCATCCCCTCTGAATATGATCTCACCCTGCCTCTGATGGGAATGGTGGAGGCATCTGCCAAGGTCAACAGCAACTATTATAACTGGGAGGCAACTATGTCTGCTGGTAACAACACTGCAGAGTCTCCTAGCTACTCAGCCAAGTTCAGCGCCGTGGCCGACAGTCCAATCAAACTTCTCTCCTTCTCAACTGAGGGTAATTCTTTCTTCTTTTTTTTCTTTTTTCTTGTCTTTAATTAAAATAATTATACGTTTGTTTTGTAACTTTAGATAAACGTAATAAAAGTTCACACTCATAATTATTTTTATGTTTTATCTGTTTTACAGGAGCTACAACAATCAAAGACACAGCAGAGAAGACGATGAAATTCACCATTGATGGTTCCCTGAAGCATATGCTAATGAGCACAGGTTTTGACGTGTCGGAAACTGTTGCTGTCACAGACAATGTAATGTCAACGGGAAGGTACAACATCTATGTCGTCACTGCTGTGGGCGTGGATACATCGCTGACTATTACCACCCAGGTCACCTTAGATTCAAACATGCTCTCTGGAGATATCAACACAGATGGAAGTGTGTCTGTTGGAGCCATGACTGCGACCACCACTTATCTCCACACCTTCTCTGTTGAACCAGCAAAGAAAGAAGCTAAACTGGAGAGTACACTGAGGCTGAACTCTGAAATCCTGAAGGTTGCCAACAAGATCACAGCATCATATGCAAATGAGGAACTTGTGATTGAGTCTAACACCAACATGAACACTGACCCCATCAAGCACACCACCAAAATGAGCCTCAGCTACAAAGATGTCAAGCTTACCATGCTGTCTGACTCTGTGACCAAGGCCGATGAGCGAATGGTTCGTAGCCAAATGGAGTTCTCTGCCTCTGATGGACAGGCCAGCCTCAGGATAGAGAATCAAGCGGAAGACACAGTGAACCGTGTATACTCTTTGTTAACTGGGTCCATGAACCCCTCCGGCTTAGAGATCAATGCTGATGCTTCTTTGAATGTCTTCTCAAGCCTTGCTTCTCACAAGGCAACCTTGGCCCTGAACATGAATGGCCTGACCACCAGCTGTACAACAACTGCTCAGCACAGCCCAATGACCTTCGAGAATGTTTTCCACGGTGGAGTTGACACCACTGGTGCCACCGTGTCTCTCACTACTAAGGGAGCCATTAAAGACAATAAAGCTGAGCTCAATGTTGAGGGCAAGATTGCAAGCGCAGACATGTATCTCAACGGCATCCTTAAGGGTAACCTCTTTGACATCAACACCTTAAACAGAGTGAACTTCAGACTGAATGAAGATGGCTTGATTCTCTCCAATAGCATAGTTGGATCTCTGAACGAGATGAGGACCGAAAATACCAACTCACTATCTCTTACACTGAGATCTTTCATGCTCCGCTCCAAGACTGACAACGTCCTTGACAAGAGGAACTCCTATATGCACGACATCGCAGTTAACATGGAGCGTTTTACTGCCTCAGTTAATGTGAAGAATGACCTGAAGATCATGGAGATTAACTTTGTGAATGATGCCCACTTCAAGGCGGAGCCCTACAACATGGAGCTGACTGGAACCATGATGGGAGTCTATTCAAAGGAAGAGCTCAAGCACACTTATGAAGTCAAGTTTGTTGATATGGTCTTTTCTACAAAGTGCAATACCATCGGTAAACTCCTGCAAGCCCAAATTACACATACCACTGATATGGAAGTTGCTGGTCTGACCATGAAATTCAACAATGTGGCTAACTTCAACTCACCAGCTCTTCGTATGGACAGTACAGTCAATACCGTTGCTGCACCCTTCATTCTGAACATTGATGCTATTATCAACGCAAATGGTGCAGGGTATCTCTATGGGTTAGGGCAGAGTGGCGAACTATACAGCAAATTCCTCCTAAAGGCCGAACCCCTGCTGTTCACAAATTCATTTGAGTACAGAGCCTCAACCACCCATGAACTGGAATCCGGAAACGCTATCAACACCAATATGGACAACAAGTTCAACAGCATGCTGAGCCTCCAAGAGCAAAGTGTCGCACTGAAGATGGCATCCACAGTAGACGAGCACACTTTCAACCAAGACATTAGTGCCTATAACAATGCAGAGAGAATGGGTATTGAGATGTCAGGAGCTGTTTCAACTCCACTCTTCAGTAAGGTCACTGAAGATTACGCCATCTCTGGATTTGTGAAATATGACAAGAACAGTGACAGCCACTTCATCCAGATCCCATTCATTGAGCATCTGCCTGCGGTTATTGAAAACATAAAGACCACGATGATGAAGCTGATGGACCAAAGCATTGAGATGCTGAAAGACATCAACACCAAGTATGAGATCAGCGCCCAGTTGCAGAACAAAGTGTCAGAACTGAAGGAAGTTATTGATAACTTTGACTTCAACCTCTTTGTCCAAGACCTGACCAAGTTTATCAACTCCATGGAAAATGTCATGAGCAACCTGACAGCCAAGTTCCCAACTGATAAAGTCATGAATGTGCTGAAATCATTGAAGAATGCGATTATGGCTTGGATCCAGAAGCAGAACATTGTTCACAGCTTCAATGTGATTAATGCCAAAATAGAGGAAATCCTTTCCAGCTATGAGGTTGAAAAGATGATTGGGGCCATCATGGATGAGGTTGTTAAAATTATGAAACAGTATCAGGTGAGGGAAAAGATGCAGGCTGCTTTTGCTGCTCTCAAGTCAATTGACATCGAGCCTTTGCTCAAAAGAGTCATGGCACCTGTTCAGGAGCTTGTGAATGAGCTGTATTCTTTTAACTTCAAACAGCTGATTGATGACATGAGTGACTATTTCATGAGGATGGTACAGAAAATCAGATCTTTTGATTATGACACATTCACTATGGAGTTGAAAGAGAAAGTTGCAGATATGAGCAAGATTCCCTGTTTTGGAAAACTCTATGGAGAGTTCAAAGTAACCTCCCCTCACTACACACTGATGACCACAGCTGACCTCGAGAATACCACAACTACATCAGTCACACCAGATTTCAAAATCAACCTTAACTCAAAGGCTTCATCTACATTGAAAGTCCTTGACTTCACAGTGGATGCCAGTGCTCATTTTGCTGCGCCCAAGATGAGTCGCCTGTCCATCTCTGAGAACATCAAAGTTGACCAGTCATCTTTCACACTTGACCACAAAGGAACAATGACTCTCAATGGCCTGTCAACTCAAGCTTCTGCTGAAACTACTGCAAAGGCTAACACTGAGTTATATGTTGCCGAGCTTGTCAACAATGCAGTCTTTGCCCTTGAAAATGGAGTTTCTGCCACTGTGGAGACCAGCTACAAACATGATCTCAACATGCCACCCTTCAGCATCTTCAGTGAAACATCAATGAATCAAAAGAATGTCCTTCAGATTGATGCTGGTACTGCCAGTTTGACCATTACTAATCTGGCCAATGGAAAATATGCAGTTCATGACTTTTCAGATGAGGCGACCCACAAGAGTAACATGGAGGTGGTGATGGATCTCCACACAGCCAAAGTGACATTCACTGGAGCAACAGATAGCAGCCACTTCAAAATGAATCAAAATGTAGTTGCCGAAATCTGCATTTTCCGCCATGTAATTATTGATGCCAAGTTTGAGACAGAAACAACTTTCATGAAGGGCAGCGTTGCAGATGTCAAATTCCAGGCTAAGGCTGAAGACATGAAAATTGATTTGACTGCCTCTCACAGTGCAACGCTAACTGGACAGGTTGAGGGAACTCTCTCAAACTCTGCACTTGCTTTGGTCACACCTAGTGAGCTTATGCTTGAGACCAAGAACAAGGGAAATGTCAAGGTTGCTCTTCCATTCAAGCTGTCTGGAAAGATGGATCTCCAGAATGACATCTCTTTGACCCTGAATTCTGAAGTGCAGCAGGCTAGTTTGACAGGTCTGGCTAGATTCAACCAGTACAAATACTCCCATTACATCACCGTGGATAATGGTGACAAAGAAATTACCATATTTTCCCAGATCAATGGAGAAGCTAATCTGGATGTACTGAAGGAGCCTATCACCATTCCTAAAATAACTGTGCCATTTGTTGGCATGATGACACCAAGAGTGGAAGACTACTCTCTGTGGGAAGACACCGGCCTGAGCAATCTCCTGACCACAACTCAGCAGACATTTGACATGAACTCCAAGCTGAAGTACATGAAGAACCCTGAGATGAAAACCATTGACATTAATGTAGATCCAATCATCGATTTAATTAATAACAATGTCAAAACTCTTCAAAAGAAAGTGCTCATTGGTAAGGATAAGGCTGCTGCCATCCTCGCTACATCTTTTGACCAAGTAAAGGCAGAGTATGAAAAGTACAGCATTGAGCTTCCCAAAACCATTACAGTCCCTTCCTACAAAGTTCCAGTGATGAATGTTGAGTTGTCCACATTCACCATTCCTCTGCCCGACTTCAGTCTCATCACATCACCTGCTCTGCATGTTCCATCTGCCCTCAGCAAGTTCACTCTTCCAAAAATCACTCTGCCCAAAATTCAGAGCATCAGGATTCCAGTACTGGGAGATCTGACCTACGAGTTCTCTGTGAAAACCGCAGTGGTCACACTCAAAACTGATGCTAGCATCCTTAACCAGGACAGCATCATCATCAAACTTGATGCTTCTTCAACCTCTGAATTTGAGGTTCTGAGTGGAAAGATTCAGGGCAACACCAATGTGAACACGGCCGGTGGATTGAAAATGGTCTCTGGCCTGTCTGTGAAACATGCAATGCTTGAGGGAAACCATGACAGCACCATCACCGTAAGCTATGAAAATGTGGATGCCTCCATCACCAATTCAGCCAAGGTCAATTTACCTGTCCTGAGTATGGAAATCAATCAGGAGATTACTGGAAATCCAGAGGAAGGCCTTGTTGTCTCTATGTCCACTCCATCGGCAGGACTCATTGCCGTTCAAATGCAGACGAAGCGCCCAGCACAAGTGAAAGCAAGACTCTATGGTCGCTACCCGGTAAGATAACTTTTGCTTACTTGTTTGCTTACTAATACCGTTTGATTGTAATTTCAATGTGAATAGTGTATTTATATTTCAATAATATTTGTTTTATGTCTCCTTTTATGTCTCCCACACAGTCTGAGCCAACAACTGACATTGATATCTTGGCTCTGAAGCTGTCTGTGATGAACTCTGAGAAGCTAAACCTTCAGACGACCTGGAACATGGAGATGCCCTATGAGATGATGCTGGGACTGAAGAAACAGGTGCCCACAGTCATGGAAGCGATTTCTGATCCTGCTGTCAGGACATACAACACAATCCGCAGACATGCCAGAAGCCTTGAGGGTTCTTTTGAGCAGGCTAGAGAGCAGGGTAAAGAGATGTTCAAGAGGGCTGTTGACAACTTTGGAGCAGTAAGTAGTTCTAATTTTATGACAACTGTCACAGAGAAAACCATTTTGATCCTCAAAGCGTACCAAAAGAAAGTTGAAATTGTCCTTAATGCTGTTGTTAAATTTCTGAGAGTGACCAAGTTCCAGATTCCTGGGTATGAACAGAAGCTGTCTGGGCTTGAGATCTACCAGAAATACAGTGCTTTTGTTGCCGATGTATCTGAAGAGGCTGTTCAAAAGGTTCCAGAGTATTTTGCCTCCATGTTTACAGCAGTACTTGATTATGTTCGAGCCATTGATTTCACCATTCCTGGCACGAACACCGTTGTCAGCGGAAGCAAAATTATTGATAACTTGTTTTCCATTTTGAGTAAAATTCAGGACCAAGTGCTTGTGACTGTTAGGAAACTGGGGGAAATCCAGCTGGAAGATATCATTAATAAATTATCTGCATTTGTGCAGTTTACCACTGAACAAAGCGAAAAGTTTCTCCAAACGCTTAAATCTCAGAATGTAGAGAAGCTCTCCACCTTTGTGAACGATGTATACAATGATGCCATCAACTCTCCTGTACTGGCTGATGTTGCCAAGCAGGTTGAAATGGCACACAAAATTGTTGTAGAATTTTTAAAATCTGTAAAAGATAAACTCCAGAATATTTTGTCTGACATGTCTTATGAACAACTTCAAGCTGACATTCAGTCCTGGATTGACTTATTGGTAAAACGTGTGAATTCTTTCCACAACAATGTCATAAAGACACTTAAGGAGAAAAGCAAAAGTGTTGAACCATTTGTGAGAGTAGGTGACCGACAGATTGAGGTTGACATTCCTTTACCATTTGTTGCCAAATTCTAACTGACTGTGGATAACTAGGATATACAACAGTGTTTGTATTGACTGTATCTGTTGTGTAACAATGATGCATGTCTCTTAACTGTTTTTCAAATAAATTTCACTCCTAATTGTACTGTGCTCCCTTTGTGTCTTATACTATTTAAAAACATGTCGCCTTCAATAAAGACAGTTTTACTGCAGACTGTACATCTCTGTGCATTTATTGTATATAACTTAACATAAATGACTAAAAATTAAACTTTTTGGCATGCTTATAAAAGTAAGTTAAAGCAAAAGTACTATGATATGATTTTTCCAGGCTGGTAAAATTGTCTTTAGATTTAATATTCCTCCCAATATATAAATTGTCATTTTTCTGACATGAAGCACTTAAGTTTGAGTCAAAGATGCTTCCCTATATCTCACAAATAAATAGTTACTCATTAAAAAAACTACATACTGTATGTATCACAATATGATATATATTATTTTTGTTAACTCACTATACACCGCTGCAACATGCCCATAAGTTATTTGTATCCTTGTGTCTAAATTTAGCAGATACACAAATAGCTTGCGTGACACAAGCCCTCTTATCATAAAACTGTGAGAATAAATTAGTCTGTTTGACAGTTCTAAAATGTACTCACCCATTGAAATGTAAGATTTTCTTTTTTCAATAATGGCTATTGGCTGTGTGTAATCATGAGCAGTGTTATCCAGATCATTTACTTAAGCAAAAGTAGCATACAACTGTATACAAATACTCCACAGGACGTGCTTTTAGAAAGTGTATGTAAAAGTACAGAAGTATTTTCAGATAAATTTACGTAAAATATAAAAAGGAAAATAACTCATAATACAGGAAAATGAAGCCTTCACATAATGTTGTATTGTACTTTTAAACTGTACTTTTAAACTCATGATGTTTTGTGTGTAAACTCAAGTCAGTAAAGTACTTGCTAAAGTACCCATATTGATGTTATGGATAAATGTATTCTACGGAGAAAAAAAATCACAAATGTCACAGAATATTACAACAAAGTTTATATAATTGTCAATACATATATACATGCAGTGTTATTTGAGGTATGTTGAACCTTATACCAGCTACAACACATTAAGTTTGTCTTTGGTGTGAAAAAAAATGAGGCAAAAGTGGATAAGTAGGTGGTGACACACAATGATTATTTTTTATTGACTTTCCCAAAACAGTACCATTTCTTTTCTTACATTCTGTATTGTTTTTCCTCAAAAGAAATCATTGTTTCATTCAAACCTGTAAATTGTGCCATTACATTAACGTAGTCATAATCTGATACACTCCTACAAACAAATGTGTTGAGCACATTTTCATAATTTTCCTTCTCCATGGTTTCATAGTTTTATTCCTCAAAGTATAATAAAGAAAAAGATGCTCGGTCTGATCAGGGAATAATAACTTAAATCAGAGGCACATGAAGGGGGCCAGTGTGGGAAAATTAACCAGTCTAGCACAATGCATTCCTGTCCTGTAAGTCAGCAAAAAGCCCAGCAACAGAAGGCAGGGAGGAATGTGACTTTTACACCATTGTAACCGGTTGGATTTATAAAAGATAACTTATTAAACTCTGATTTAGCGTATGGTTATTCAATGAACCACATACAAATGACATGCTTAAATAGAAATAACTCACATAGTAAATCCACCAAGGTTTTTACCCTGGATTCCCAGGTCACAGTTTGAAACTGATGTTCATAGCTGTCATTTGAACAAGCACTCCCTTCATTGTGTAAAAGACGACAGCAACACAACACTGCTTGTGAAAACACAGATCCAACATGAGCTCATTACACAAAAATGAAAATAAGCTAAAATGCATTGATTTCTGTTGCCAACGTCAAAGCTCCAACAATATCATCGTCATAATGGAAGACATGAAGGTGGAAAGTTTGTATTTGTGTTTCTAAATCAATCATACTTCAGCTGTAAACAAACCTTTAACATCTTCAGAAAAGCAAATAATAATTTTACAATTTACATTTCTTTTTTATCTAGTGTTTTAGTCAAAAGGGATACCCTTTTGTTTACGTTTGTGTAATAATTATACAACTGTGGTTTTAATAACATAACATGAAAAATGTAAATAGCCACACTTTCCCATAATCCCATGTGAGTGTGCTACTGGCTCATAGAGCTCTGACACAGCCCTCTTTTCATGACACTTTCTATGAAAAACGTTTCATTGAGCACTCACATGCTTGCATCTCACATGCTCAACCTTGTCTTGGATATCACCACCATACCTGAAACTGAACCAGTAGCGAAATAGAAAATGGACCACAAGTCTTTGAAGTCTTTGAGACTGATGAGACATGCCAGCCTTTGAGATCGGATTTAAAAGTTAAGAAACATGGTGAGTATAGTATGTGCTTCAAATGGTAAGCTGTAGTGACAAAGCATCCCCATCCTTTGTTCGCTGTACTAGTTACAGGCTACAATGTATTTACGAGACTTTCATTGTTTTGTAATCTATGATTAAAAAGCATCTCTTTTACGAAATATCTTCCCAAATTGAGTCATGGTAGCCACCAGCAAAGCATAACATTTGGGGAGAAGCAGGCTTAGCAAACTTTAAAAAAGATTTATAGTAATTGTACCTTTAACTAACAAAATATCTACATAAAAACTTGCTAAACAATACTGTCTAATGTCTCTCAGACATACAATGGGGTGTGTGTGTGTGTGTATATATATATATATATATATATACATATATACACATACATACATACACTGTCTACGTAGTATATATACATATACACACACACACACACTAACATCGGCCTATATAGACATGTAATACCGTAATCAAAAACATACTTTTTCCAACTGACACCTGCTTTCTCTCACTGTAAACTGAAGATATGTGTTTATTCGTGGGTCAAACATCAGAGGAAACACCATGGGCACTGCTGCACTGACTTGAACTAAGGTTTAGAAAGTTTTTTTTTTTAATTATGTGAATTGCTGTGGTGTCAAACAGTAATTCTGCTGTGCAATTTCACAAACTAAATATTCATTTTTACAATACAAAGTGGACATAAACGAGTGCAATATGTGCTTATTACAAAGTATACGGCTGTAACCTTGGCAGTAAGGCAGTGGCCTATGCAAACACTTGAAACACAAAAAGTTAGCAATTTAAACCGAGGCTCAAAAGCAGGCCTTTAGAAGGGTCATGTCCGCATTAGACAAGGATAAATAAGGCGTCCGCTGACATGAAGTTTGTCCTTTTTACCCCTCCACCTGTCATACTGGGATCATGTGACCGCAAAGAACATGCTGTAACCAGTGCATTTCTCTCTCTCTCTCTCACACACACACACACACACAGACATACAGACACACAAACAGACCGATTGCAGATTATCATCGTGTCTGTTCAAAACAACTTGTTTGCAGTCATTCGTTTTGGCCCAACCAAGGTCGTCCGATTACAAGGGAGTAAACCAAGCCATGGCCACGGCCCATACATGTTCAGACACGGATCCCAGCGGTGGAAGAGTCACGCCTGCACGTCACGGTTCTCCAAGACAGCGTCGATTCACATCAAAACACAGCATTTGAGACAACCTCCTGATGGCCTTTTCTGTTTTTGTAAAGACGCCCGTGTTGCAGTTTCGAATACCTCCCAGATGCCCTCCTTGGATTTGGCAGCGCACTCCAAATAAGCGTATGCGCCAATGCGCGCGGCCATGGCCCGGCCGTCCTCTGCCTTCACTGGCTCCAGCTTCAACCGGGAAAGCTCGTTCTTCACGTTCTCGTCGTTGCGGAGATCTTTCTTGTTGGCCACTAGTATGATGGGCACATTGGGACAAAAATGTTTCACTTCGGGGACCCACTTTTCGGGGATGTTTTCCAAAGAGTCCGGGCTGTCCACGGAGAAGCACATCAGAATAACATCGGTGTCCGGGTAGGAGAGGGGGCGCAGCCGATCGTAGTCCTCCTGCCCGGCGGTGTCCCACAAAGCGAGCTGGACTTGCTTGTTTTCCACCTCTATGTCCGCCACATACGTCTCAAACACAGTCGGAACATACACCTCGGGGAACTCGTCTTTGCTGAATACGATCAATAGGCATGTTTTCCCACATGCGCCGTCCCCCACCACGACTAGTTTCTTCCGTATGTCTGCCATTGCTGCCTTGTTCCTACCTCTCGCTTGAATGCGGCATTAAAAAATCCAGACAGTCTCGGGACGCTCACTCTTCCTGCTTTTAAACTCTAAACAAACCTAGTCTCGTAAGCCTCTCCCGTCTAACAACTCCAGATAATTTACCAGCAACCACTGCGATCGCTTATAAAGCAAAGGGTGGTTTCCTAAATTTAGCAATCCAATCGGAAATAGGGAGATGAGATCACAGTGTGAAAAGGAAGAGGTGATTGGATCTCGTCGAGTTTCCTTATGTAGAGGAGGGCCATGGACCACGAGGATCCACCCGACCCAGGATCAGCTAAAATCGACTAAATCTAAATGAATGATGATATTTTGCGCGACGATTGTGTTGAATTCTCCTTTATTGGCACTCGTGGGCTTCTCCTGATTAAATTGTTTCCCATATCCGAAATATTGTTTTAACTGTTTATACGTTTTAATCTACATTCATTCTTGTCCACAGCAATGAATTAACTAGTATCAAACACGCTTTCATTCACTGATACATTTTATATCCAGCAGCAATATGAGCGCATGTTTAGTGGACATTTTAGCTTATTCATAACATGTTGGTGGATAAGCACATTTAACACGCCTCGGCGTAACATTTACGCTACATTCACATGGCGTACAAAGGAGAATATGTCGGGAGGCACATTTACATTGATTGTTATACGCATGTCTACGTAGTTCACGCTATTTACAGGGAGGGGGCACTAGCGGAGGCAAACTCTTAGCATTGACTATCAAGCGAGCCTGGCTAAATCACCGCTCTCTCCAAGGAAACAAAACAATATAGAATTGGGTTGACGGCGTGCAACGAGCAGAGACCCTCTCTCCAAACGACAACGCGTGAGTATCTCCTCTTTATTTGTTCACGTCGAAAGCAAAATGTGTGCAAAGCGATGGATTTAAACGCGGCTGCCGTGGTGTGAGTATTTCCCCTTTTGTTTAGCGGTTAAGGCCCCTCTGTTTGGGACTTGAAGGGGGGGCCATGTTGTTTAGCCACCAAGTGTTTGGGTGATGTTCTAGCTCCTCACACAACACCAACTTGGCGTGTGTTAGCTCTTGCTTTGGCTATTTGGGTTTTATTTGGCTCGTTGCATCCAATCAACGTGGAGAAAACGGCTGTATTTTTTTCGTCCAACAACGGAGCACACTTGCTTACTGTAATCCAAAGGTACATTCGCGAATTTAACTTTGATGTCTCGCGTCGCCAACCAATAATAAACAGCAGGCCCGCTGCGGTTAGCGTTAGCTTGTTGCTAATGCTCTCTCTAGCGAAGTAGCATTAGCTAACAATACACATGGTCAATACAGGGATTGAACACTAATAACCAGGGACTTGTATGCCCCACGGAGACAAACTTATAGTCATTAGCTTAATTTAACCACCATTTAGCTCTGTGAATGTGCAGTCAAATCCGTTGGTTAGCGTGCTAATTAGCAGCGGACTCTCTGGCTAGGTTAGCCACGTTAGCTCGCACATCGGTCTGCTATCATGACCAGTAATGTTGGCTTTTTCGCTGTAGCTAGTTATGCATTTTTAAAAGCCAGCGGCAGCTCTCGTTGCTACAAAACAGTGTTGCGTGATAGCCGCGCGTGTCTTTTAATCATTAGTAAGGTTAATGGTCGCGTTAGCTAACACTAAGCTAACGACAACGTTACCTAGCGTTAGCATTCTCGGTCTTGCGAGCCATCAACATGCCTGTAATGCACCTGATTTGTTCTTGTTTTGCCCATTCATAAACGAGAGAACCACCAGATGTAGACCTGTCATTTGACGTCCACGGCCCCTTGTCGGACAGGCCATGTAACTAAAGTATGGATAATCAGGGCCACATTCACGCAAACTAACATTTCAATATTCAACCGGAGAACTGCCGTGACGTGAAGCTAGCCGTACAGGATTTAGTCTGGTCCCGGCCAGAAAAATTAAGTTGTACTATTCCTATAGTATTCTTTTGGTGCATCCTTATCCCGAAGTGTAATTCGAAAGACTGGCATACTATGCGGCGATAAAGGCCGCATATTGTAACGTACAGCTTTCATAACCCCACAGCCTGACCAGAATACAGTAACCTAGCTGTCACGTTAAAATGGGGGGCCTCGTCGACTTTATTCGGATATCAAAAGTAATTTTAACCATATATGTGAATTATTTGTGTCCTGCAAACGCTCTGGTAGGCTAGAAGTCAATCAATGGGCCAATTCCAAACATCCCAAAGGGTCAATGTAACAACACTGCATATGCTTGTCAACATAATGCTTGTATGTTTTCTGCAGGCTTTCCCGTGGAATGAGCGTTCCATGCAGCATCCTAGGTATGAATGACGTGGCCTGGCAGGAGACAAGAGGTGGGATGCTGCATGCAAATGGTGCTCCTGAGACTGGAGGTGTCAGAGTTCATGTTGGGGTAGCTGGACAGGCTTCTGGAGTCCCACATTTACAGGGCATGGACAGGGTTGTTATCCCCACCCCAGGCACCCCGCAGCCTCCACTGAGTGGACGATCTCAGGATGACGCCACAGTTGGATACTTCTTTCAGAGGCAGCCCGGGGAGCAGCTTGGTGGTTGCACACCAAGCAAACATCGCTGGCCAACTGGTGATGCCAATCATGTTGATCAGGTAAAGGGTCTCCAGTATTATTTAATCTAGTGAGCGTTAGAGGGACAGACGGCAGCATTTTTGTATTTGCTAATGCTACTACACATTGTAAATTCCACTGGATAACTAGTCAGTGGGCTCTGTAGGATGTTATTGTAACAGTTTGTGTTTGGACACATAATGTGATTTTTCAGCCCAAAAAATTTAAAATCTCTTGTCACAACTCAACGTTGGAGTTCATGAAAAATGGCAGTGGCTTTTGTTCGTAGACCATAATGTTGCGTTGCGCAGCAAAACAATTTGACTGAAAATGTCTGTAAATACAATGATAAGTTAATGCCAGAGTATTTGTTTTATAAAACAGGGACTAATTTGAGACTATAGGTTTGTAAATATTTGCATTTTTTTTTTAAATCCAGTCCACCTGGAGAAATGATTTAACTGCATTGAGGAAACTAATAGAAATAGCCCCTCATCACAGCTATACTTTTGTCCCTCTGATGCCCAGTGGTTGTTCTACTGTAACTGAATAGACATTACACAAACAGTGAAAGAAAGTGTTTGTTGTTGAAAGAACACGGCAGAGTAAAGGCAGAAATGATAGTTAAAATAATGAAAGTCAATGAATGTGATTTCTCTAAATTCTAACAATCTAGAACATTGACATATTTACTGAAGCTTCCTCCAGTAATTAATTTAAAGGTAAAGTTGGATGCTCTTGTTGCTTTTCTCCAGCCTCTTGACTTTGTAGAATTTTTAAGAGAATTTAGAAATCCTTCATAATTTAGAACCTCCTTGAGTTCTGATCTATGTAATCTCTTTATTTGATAATCCCAGCACACGCTGCTGATCTGTCCATGGCAAACACATTTAGACCAAGCTTCGTTAGACGCTAATAGCACTGGCTTAAAAAAAAAAAGAGCAGCCTCCTCATTTAAAGCAGTCAAATCGTGTGTTGGCACAGCAAGAGTGACTGTCGCTGTGATGACCGACCGGACTTGTAATATCCTGTTTTACAGTATTAAACAGCCGCGCAGTGTTTTGAAAAGTCTTAATTACAAATTTGCTACACAAACAGGGCTTCTTTGGTTGACTTGGAAGGATATATATACTTTATTCATCCCCAAGGGGTAATTTGTTTGTTGAAGTAGTAGCTTACAGACATAAAAATAACACGGATGAAATATATCTTCTTACTGGTATCTGGAGTGAAACGCCCACCTCAACCAACCTGCATGCATTTGGGCTCTGGGAGGACAAAGGGAAAGTACTTGGTAGAACATAATTTTAGTAGAATACTACATTATGGCAAATGTTTAGTCTCAACCTGAAATAGTGTTGGACATGCTAAAGGTCACATTGGTATCTAAATGATCTTGATGGTTGTTATTTAGGTATATTAATCTTCTATCAGACTGGGCTGGTTTCATTGGCCTTCTATCCCCTATAGAACCAGTAAGGTGAATCCATCAGGAACCACAACTCACAAGCTCATTAAAAAAAAAAAAAAAGGTTTAATGTTCTTTTGCCTCTTTGCAAATCTTCGTTAGATTTGTATAAAAACATGTTGTTTGGGGCCAACCACCTTAATATTCAGACACATGGCCTCTCCATGTCTGTCGCAATACATTAAATGGGCAATGGTCCTGCTTTGATTTGTATATTGGGTCCTCAATCTTCTATGCGTGTCTGAGGACCTTTGTCTCAGACAAAGGCCCCCATACAAGCCTACATACTGTGGATTGGGCCTCGAGTTATCACTCAGCCTGATGAAAAGAAATATGTTAATGTAGGGCTACCTTATTTCTCTTTGTGTGTGTGTACTGCAGATTTGATCAGGGTTCATGTTGCATTACTGCATTTAAAATAATATTTTGCCATTTATGTAAAATATCTTATTTTGAGATGACAAAGGGCCTGTAGGCATGCCAGTTAGTTTTGTCTTCAGCACCCGAGGGGCCGGGGTGAAAATGCATTTGGTGCAGCAACTCTGTTTTGTCCTTATTTGAAATTATTTTTTGACAGTTGTACTTATGTGATTTATAACGTATGGATAGCTAATCAGGCTTACACATGTATAATTGCACATTTCAAAGAATGTTGACTGGAGTTTCTTACACTTTATTTTTTTTTACCAAAAACGTGTGGTGGTTTTTGTATGTTAATTATTTCGATACTTCATGTTTAAAAAGCTTTTGAGGGTTGAAAGGCCTCTTGATGATGTGTGAGACCATGGTTTGTAGTTGGCCAAAACATTTTCAGGGTAAAATTGCTTTGTTTGTTCTGCTCTGCAGCGTGTGGAACAAATGTAATATCCTTCAAGGTCTCTATTTTGTAGCCTTCCATTTAGTGCTTTTAGCTTTCTTTTTACACCGTTTTTGTTTTTTGTCTCAGGTCCGTGCTGCGGATGAAATGAACTATGACTTTCAGGCTCTTGCTTTGGAGTCAAGGGGCATGGGAGAGGTAAGGGGTTTTTGTTATTTTTCTCCCTTACAGTATAGCAATACATACAAATGAATGAATTTGATCATATACCTACACTAACTCTGCGCTGCAGTAGTTGCAATTATTAGGGCTAAAAATGCAATAAAGTGTTCTCCATGAAGGGGCAAATTAAGTGAGAAAATGTTAAGCTGACCAACACTACAGTAAATACTAATATTTAAACTTCAAAATTGTAACCTAACCGCTAAACATAACATTTTAATATGCTAGGGTTTTTTAATCGTGTCCCTTTTCAAATATTACGTTGCAAAATGAGCTTACAAATGATGTACACTTTGTTTAGCTTCTCCCAGCGAAAAAACTCTGGGATTCTGACGAGCTGGCAAAGGATGGAAGGAAAGGCATGCTTCTTGGAGAGGAGTGGAGGGACAATGCATGGGGATCATCTCGTGAGTGGCTCCTATATCTCTATTGTATTCTCACTTTTCTTTCTTCAAGATAAAGAATGAATTCTTAGATCTGGTTGTACGCAATTTATTCCAAATCAAACTACATCATTGGAAATGGCATCATGCCCAATGACTAAGATTTGCATTGTTGCCTCAATCTTAATCTGACTGGATGTTTACTGAGCTATAGTTTGTGCACATCTATTTCAATATTTGATCACAACTTTTTATTCAGATCATTCAGTGTCTCAACCAATCATGGTGCAGCGGCGACCAGGCCAGAGTTTCCATGGGAATGGTGATGCCAATTCTGTGCTTTCACCTCGCTCAGAAGGTGGAGGTCTGGGGGTGAGCATGGTGGAGTATGTCCTCAGTTCTTCTCCTGGTGACAAGATGGATGGTCGCTACAGGAACGGTGGTTATGTAAGTTGAACTTCTGTCTGACTTCTAACTCACCAGAAGAGGCGTCTCTTGCTCATCAAACACTTATTCTAAAGCGTGGCACATAGTCTTAACTAATCTTCTTTTATGTGTTCAGGGTGGAGGAGATGTTGACCAAGATGGGAGAGAGAAGATTGATGTCCAAGAGAAAGTCTCCCCCTATGAAGAGGACAAGGGCCCAGAGATGAAGGTTGGAGATGAGAATGATCCTGCTAAAGCCAACGGAAGAGGTCTACTTAACGGCATGGATAGGGACTGCAAAGACTTCAAGTATGTGTTTCTTTTACGGCAACGTATTGTTTGACACTTTATAAATATGGTGATTAAAAAATTCTGACTTTGAACTGCGTCTTCCAACCATCATCTGCAATCTTTCAAAAATCCTCCCTATTTCAAAATGCCCACGGCTATTTTAAAGGTGGTCTTCTAATGTTTTGGCAAGTTTGAATATCTCAATGAAGCCTAAACATAATGATCATACTTAATTGTCAAAATAACACCCATATGTGCTTCTTTACTTTCCCAGTCCGACCCCTGGAAGCCGCCAAGCTTCCCCCACTGAGGCTGTGGAGAGAATGGGTCCCAGTCAGTCAGGTTTGGAGATGATGGCACAGCACCACCCACATGCCTTCCAACAACACAACCCTGCCCAAAACAAGGCACCCGAGGACTTCCAGAGCCAGGAGGCCCAGAACATGGGAGGTATGGAACAGCAGCAGCAACAGCAGCAGCAGCAGCAGCAACAACAGCAGCAGCAGCAGCAGCAAGCCGGTGTGGAGTCCCTCCAGTTTGACTATGCTGGTAACCAGATTCAGGTGGACTCCTCAGGAACTCCAGTAGGGTTGTTTGACTACAACACGCAGCAGCAGGTTGGTTGACAAACAAAACACATCTTTCAAGAGATCCAACTGTAAGTTTGCTCGGCAGATTTCTTTTATCTTTTTCTCCCCCCCCGACCCCCAGTTGTTCCAGAGATCCAATGCCCTGGCGGTTCAACAGCTAACTGCAGCTCAGCAACAACAATATGCCCTGGCTGCAGCCCAGCAGCAACATCTTGGTAAATGAGGCTCTTTGTCTTACTAAGGGTGTAGTACAGTGTGCTGCGTAATATAGTTCAACTACTTTTTGTCTCTAGAGACCTATCTTTTTCCGAGTTGCATAGTCATTTGAATGAGATTTGATCTGGAGAAATGAATTGCATTACTGTTCCTCTTTATTACCCAGCTGGCCTTGCTCCTGCCTTTGTGCCAAACCCTTACATCATTAATGCTGCCCCCCCTGGAACGGATCCCTACACCGCCGCTGGGCTGGCCGCGGCAGCCTCGCTCGGAGGTGATCATACAGCAAATTTTTATCCCTTGTGTACTTGTCAGTTAAAGCTAGCATTTTAGATGTATTTTTGATACACAATGCTGTTGTGCCATGTTCAGATACATTTTACTATTCTAATGAGTTGTACAAGATCTGTATGAAACATCTAAATATCTTCTCCAGGTCCCACAGTGGTTCCACCACAGTACTATGGTGTTCCTTGGGGTGTGTATCCAGCCAACCTTTTCCAGCAACAGGCTGCCGCATCTGCCAATCACTCAGCTAATCAGCAAGGATCCAATCAGGGGCCAGGCCAACAACAGGTAGGAAGTGTTGTGCTTTTGGTCTGAGCCATTTCATAAAGGGGGCTTCGAAAATCGGGTTCATATTGAAAATGTCTTGAATGACGAGTTGCACCATTGTATTCATGTCATAAACACCACTCAAAGCTAATATAGATAGATTAATGCAAGTCTGGTTTATTTCATAACTTTATTATACACTCAAGTAATTGAGCACTGGTTACATCATTTCATTTCACAGTGAAGAAAACAGACATGCACTGACAAAACTATGGTGTTAATGGCCACAGAGCTGCAAGTATTTAATAATATAATAAGAGTAAAATATTACACTACAAACCACTGCCATGGTTTAATTACCTTCAGGCTGGTTGGCTGTCCTGTCCCCCTTTTTATATTTTAGTAGACCTATTTCTGGGTGTCTGTCTTGTTGTGGCATTTAAAGGGGAAACAAATTATGAAATGCTTTTTTACTATGAATCTACAGCCATGGGCCAGCTAAGCTCACTTGATTTTAATTGAAGTATACTTACATTTTGATCATGTGCTTTTGAAGTGCAGTTCCTGTCAATTTGCTTCCATGCGCCACATTTTGACACACCATGTACAGAGTAACAGTTAAAAGGAACTATGAAGTACAATCGGCTACTGTCTGTCAGATTGATTGTATAAACCTGAGCTAAATCTTGGCCAGAAAATTAGCTGGTCCAGGCTAGTAAGATGGATAAGTTTACTTGGTAACTTAGGTCTTGCTTATTTAAACCTGCCATAAGAAGAAATTCCCTGAAAATAGCCCTGTCTTTAGTGAATAAGTCTAACTGGTATGTGAAGAGCAGGGTCTCGCATGCAACATGTAGAATTGAGCAACATTTTAATAACTGGGTCTGCACCATTAGTCTAATGTATTGCAATACATGTTAGACCTAAACAGCGGAGTACATTATAGTATTATAACCATAAAATATACTCTACATACAGCAGAGCACTCAGTAGGTGATTATTTCTTTTTTCTCTTCTCTCTGTATGATCTGTTGAATACTGAAATATTGAGTTAAATATTTCTCATAATATAGAAATAATTTAGATTGAAACCGTTTTCAGGCACTTGTAATTAAGAATATCTCTGAGAGCTTTCTATTTGGCAGTCTGAGTGTGACAGTATCATTACGATCTTCTCCAGGTGATGCGCGCGGGAAACAACCAGCGACCTCTTACACCTGGGCAAGGACAACAGAGTCAGCAGGAATCTCTCGCTGCAGCAGCAGCCGCGAACCCTGCATTGGCCTACGCAGGAATGTCTGGTTGGTAGACCCACTCGTACAACTCCATATAGCCAAAGACACTAGCAGCCAAACGCATTTATCTTCTCGGCTTGATATTGTCATTTTAACTGCTCTTTTAAGTGTGTTTTGTAGATTACTGTGTGTGTGTATATAGAGATAGATATATTATATTATTGCTCTGACACTATCATCACTTGTTCAGTAATTTCTATTTAATTGTTTTATACATTGAACAAAAATATAATTGAAGACTTATTTAGCTCAAATTCTTTGTTCAGATTTGTAAAAAAAATGGGCCGGTTTATCTTGAAAAAAGACTGCAGAAATTCTTTGGTTGTGCAAGCGAACTGTTGCCAGCAGCTGTTCTGGTGGCTGGTCTCAGACAATCCTGCAGGTAAACAAGCTGGATGTGGAGGTCCTGAGCTGGTGTGGCCAGTTGGATGAACTTTCAAATTCTAGAAGGAGGATATTGAAGGAGTCTTATGGTAGTAACATCCAATTCACGTGCAACTGCTCTGGTGTGCATTCCTGAAGTCGGCATGCTAATGGTACACTTCATGGTGTTGTGTGATAAAACTACACAGTTGAGAGTGGCCTTTGTGACAAGGCACACCTGTATAATTGTTTAATCAGCATATTATATATATATATATATATATATTTTTTTTTTTCATATTCTGATATGCCACACCTGTAGGGTGAACCAACATTTGAGAGAAATGAGTCTTTAGTGTGCATAGAAAGTCTAAGATCTATTTTATTTTTCCAACTGCAAAAACAAAGTCGTTGCGTTTTTAGTTTTGTACATAGTAATATATAATTACTATGTTATATATTTTTTAGGTTATCAGGTTTTAGCCCCTGCAGCATATTATGACCAGAATGGGACCTTGGTGATGGCCCCTGGTGCCCGAGCTGGTCTAGGTGGGCCAGTTCGTCTAGTCCAGACGCCTCTCCTCATCAATCCTGCAGCAGCACAAGCCGGTTAGTACTAGTCCACTCGTCACTCTAATTTCCAATATGTGGATCCTCTCTGTTCTTACCGGTACTTAATTAGTACCACTCGGGGTCTCTTGGACCTCAGCGCCCCTTTTACCCCTCACACTCTCCTCTCTCCCCCTCCACCAGCAGCTGCGGTGTCAGCATCTGGCGCCGGAAACAACATGTCTGGTCCAGGCAACGGTTTATACCGCTCAATGCCTCAGCAACAGCAGCAGCAACAGCAGCAGCAGCAGCAACAGCAGCAGCAGCAGCAGCAGCAACAGCAGGCTCCCCCACCCAACAGCGGCCTGCCCTCCAGCTCTTTTTACGGCTCTGGATCAGTCCCTAACACTTCTCAGAGCAGCTCCCTTTTCTCACACACCTCTGCTGCGCCGCCACCACAAAGCTCCTCCCTGGGCTTCAGCAATGCCGGTGGGACCCTCGGCGTTGGCCTGGGCTCTGCTCTTGGAGGCTTCGGCTCTTCTGGTCAGTGACTTGGCTCCAAGCTACATGAGGATTAACAGACCTTTCCTTTTACGTAGGCTGTTTTCTCAACTGGTTCTCAATTATTTTTCTTGCAGTGTCCAGCTCTAACAGTAGCAGTGTATCTCGCAGGGACTCCCTGCTGGCGAGTTCTGATCTATACAAACGCGGCGGCAGCAGTTTAACTCCCATCGGCCAGCCCTTTTACAACAGCCTGGGTTACTCTTCTTCACCCAGCCCCATTGGCCTCACACCAGGTCACTCTCCACTCACTCCTCCACCTTCTCTGCCCTCCTCTCATGGATCCTCTTCCAGCCTTCACCTAGGTAGGCCTCATATTCATTAGAATAGTGAGTGATTGATGGCTTTTACATAGTTGATTAAAGCGGATATTTTACACCCAGTTAAAGATCGGAATATTGTTTCTGAAATGTGTCTTCCGTCCCATGGAGTTCTCTGTTTCACATTCATAAGGATCATGTGCTACTGCCACTACAACAGTATCCGGTGATTCTCTGATCTTAGGTGGCCTGACGAATGGCAGCGGGCGTTACATTTCTGCCGCGCCTGGAGCTGAGGCCAAGTACCGGAGCACCGGGGGGACATCCAGTCTTTTTAATTCCAGCAGCCAGCTATTCCCTCCGTCTCGGCCTCGTTACAGTCGTTCAGATGTCATGCCGTCCGGACGCAGCCGCCTACTGGAAGACTTTAGGAACAACCGCTTCCCAAATCTCCAACTCCGTGACCTGCCCGGCCACATGGTGGAGTTCTCTCAAGACCAGCATGGATCCAGGTGGCTAAGAAATGCTTCTCTTTTTTCTTTTTTAACTACAGACCTAAGAGATTGCGTTGGTATACCAAAATCTGACAAATGTCTTTACATCGCTACTCTTTGTTTCAATCTTCTGTCTAGATTTATCCAGCAGAAGCTAGAGAGGGCCACTCCAGCTGAGAGGCAGATGGTGTTTGGAGAGATTCTGCAAGCGGCATACCAACTGATGACTGACGTATTTGGGAACTATGTTATCCAAAAGTTCTTTGAGGTTGGGACAGTTTTACCGTTTTATCTAAGTGTCATTTCAGTAACAACACATTAACTAGAATAGAGACTAGAGTTCTCTGCTCTCTGCATGTGTGCAATAGTGTTTGTGTTTTGTGTGGTGCAGTTTGGAAGTGCAGACCAGAAGCTGGCTTTGGCAACACGTATCCGTGGACACGTCCTGCCCCTGGCTTTGCAGATGTATGGTTGCAGGGTCATTCAGAAAGCCCTGGAGTCCATTTCCTCAGACCAGCAGGTAATTGTAAGTGAGATTATACTTCTCTATGACGTTTTTGCTAACCTTGTTTTTCTTTCTTTCTTCATTTATTATCCATCAACACGGTGACGTCTGTTTATAATTATGCCCTCGTTCCTTTTTATCTTCACTTCAGAGCGACATTGTCCGTGAGCTGGATGGCCATGTGTTGAAGTGTGTCAAGGACCAAAATGGCAACCATGTGGTGCAGAAGTGTATCGAGTGTGTGCAGCCTCAGGCCCTACAGTTCATTATTGATGCCTTCCAAGGACAGGTAGGAAATCAAACTTAAACATTACATGTATGCATCCATCACATGAACATTAAACATGTCACATGAATACATTATATGAACCTATATAATCTCTTTGAAAAGGCATAGATATAATAATCAGTCTAAGGATAACCATTACATAATGTGCCTTTTTTAAAGTTTTAACTAGACCTGCTTTCTGAAACGAGCCCAGGTAATCCTGAATTAGTGAACCCTGAGATGAGGAAACTGGGTTTTCAGTTTCAGAAATGAAAGGTAACTTAAACTCTGGGTCAGTTACTGAGAGTTTCTCTCCGTGTCCGCTCTCCTACCGAGCCTGCTGTTTTTATTTCTTCATTCAGTCAAAATATTACCTCTGCATGTCCTGTTTGTGTATCAGAGTTTTTACATTTTTCTATACACGCACGCACATATTTGTCCCAAAAAAATTATAATAAATTATTGATAATTCTACTGAAAGTTTTAAAAATAAAGGATCGGATGCCTATAACCCATGTCAATGAATAATTACTTGCATATTGATCAGCTTTTATCTTTGCTTTCTTTTGCAGGTGTTTGTGCTCTCCACACACCCCTACGGCTGCAGAGTTATCCAAAGGATTTTGGAGCACTGCACCCAGGAGCAGACTCTGCCCATCCTGGAAGAGCTGCATCAACACTCTGAACAGCTGGGCCAGGTGAGCACATCTGTCTGCGTTCTAAGCCCTCGTTGTTTGCAGAGGTTTGTTCGATGTGACGGATCATTGTTGAGATGTGTGCTTGTCATGTGTATTTGCATGTCTCCTTCATGTTTGAGCATTTCATATTTTCAGCTTGTCATTGTTCCTGTGTAGTCGTGGTCTGCTAAGTGTAAAGTGTAAGGATGAATGTTTTTGTACTTTTAGCTGTCATTGCATCTGAACATATGTGATTATCTAAACATCCACCCTACCCCCTCACTTATTCCATCTAGAAATATCAAGGCGTATCATTGGAGATGACACCCAAAACATATTATACGGTGTCCCGTGATGCACTGTTCAAGGTCAGAGCAATTTGCCTCTCTCTCGCGGATGTCCTTGTCCTCCCTTCCTCTGTCCTTTTTAGAAAAAAATCTTTTCTTGTGTAAAGCATCTATTTTAACCTGTAAATAGTTTTCCAACTACAGGCCTTCTCCTAACCCTCTGAGCTGCCCTTTTCTCGCCTTTTTTCCCTATCTTGCTTTATGCCACAGAGGATTCACAAGGCACATGCTTCCCTGCTGTCTGACGACTCCTCTTTTTTGCCTAAAGCATCTCCTGATCAATCTGTTTTTCTGTTTTAATTTACTTGATTTCACTGTAATTGTTAGATGGGAGCTTCCAGAGAGTTTAAACCACTTAAGTGTTAAGAAGTAGTGCTTAAATCACTTCACTTTGAGTACTTGGCTAGACCTCAAGTCCAGGGGCAAAATAATGCAGGTTCTTGTTAAAACAGATTGACAGGAAATGGATTTGACGGCAAATACTATCAAATTAACGGTGGAGGTTATATTACCTACCCAACAAATTACTGCTTTAACAAGATCAATTCAGAATGGTGTAATTTGTTGCTTGGTCAGGTGAGTTCTTGCCTCCCTCTTGTCACACTAAAATTACACCCATAACTGTCCATCACTGAAGGGGCAACGATACTATTGGTTGTGCTGTCTGTTCAGCCACACTCCAAACCAACAGCATTTGTTTTGTCCAACCTTCTGCAGTGATGACATGAGGGTATTTGTAAGACTACAAATGGGGGTGTCACTCATTCGTCTACCCATCATTGGAGCGATGCATGAATAGCTCACACAAATTAAGACCAAAAGTAGTGCATGAGCATCAGAGTAAATGGTGTCACGGATCCTTTTGTGACTATTCAATATTGAAATGAACTTTGCTCTTGCACCTCCACTGCCTCCTGCAGGATCAGTATGGTAACTACGTCATTCAGCATGTTTTGGAGCACGGCAGACCAGAAGATAAGAGCAAGATAGTTGCGGAAGTTCGTGGAAAGGTTCTTGTCCTCAGTCAACACAAATTTGCAAGGTAAGTTCTTCTGTTTTTTTAATGTAGTGACACAGTCGACCACTACATGGTTATATTTGACCACAGTGCAGCCACTACCTAGATCAGTGTTTTTCAACCTTTTTTGAGCCGCGGCACATTTTCTACAATAAAAAAATCCTGCGGCACACCAACAACCTAAAAAGTTACAAAATGTCACATTGTAGCATAACACAGCATATATGGTAGCTCATTATTGCGCTACCTACTGGCATGGAAGAGTATTCAGTGTTTCAAGTAAACCAGATTGCTCCATCAGACAAAAAAAAAGTGTTATCACTTTGTTAGAAAAATGAAAATAAAGTTATGCAAAAAAGAACTAATATTTAGTTACTACTAAATAGCTTATTGTGGAAAACAATAAGCTATTGCAAAACAAAACGGAATGAGTGCAGATGTGTGAGCATCACGTTGTATCAGTATTAGTGGCTGCAGTGAGCTGCTTTCCTCTACACATCTTTATAAAACAGGGTTGTAGATTTGATACGGCTCTCAGTTCATGCTCCATGATGAGAGACACAACAGCAGAAAGCCGACCTCACAGAGATCTCATAAAGATCGGCTTTTGGCGAAATGCCAAGAATCGGCGCATGCGCATGCTAACCTGTTAACGGCGGACGGTGAGCATTTAAAATCAGCATTTCGTCTTGCGCCACACCTGTAATAAAGATATTACACCTGTAATAAATACCGCCCCAGTTTGATAAATACTGACTTAAAGGAAACATGGTGTTCATTTATTTTAATGACGACCACAAAGTGAGCAGACTTTATCACTGCAGGGTGTTTTTCAGGCTTTTGGAAGAATATTTCCAGAGCCTCTCTGAGTCAGAAACGTCATTGAGCTCCAGGCTGTTTGTCTTGACCTGCAAATACATGAACTGTTGGCCTTTAACAGTGAGAGCTCATATCTTAAAATACTGATAGCTTCAGCAGCAAATCCCATTGTGAAAAGCACGCAACTTATTTTTCGCCGCTCTCTCCGCTGTGTCTCACCTGTGCAGCGCATCGGGCGGAACTCCGCGTGCGCGACACAGAGCAGAACAGAGTTGTAGACGCGACCCAGAAATGACATGCTGTGTAGATAAGATCAATAACATACGGCCGTTTAGTTTGTTTAATAGCAGAACAAGGTGCAGACCTGTTCTATATTACTCTGCCAGACACTATATTGCAGCTCAGACGCTCAACAATGGAAAATCATTTGCGGCAACTAAATAATATTTTTTTGGACCAATTAAGTGAAATTGGACATTTTCCCACGGCACACCTGACGATCTCTCACGGCACACTGGTGTGCCGCGGCACAGTGGTTGACAATCACTGACCTAGATATCAAAATATTTTCCCTGTCACCATTAATGGACATTAATGTAGTTTTGATTTGGTAAATCTGCTAAAATATCATGCTATAAGACATCATTGTAACAGTGCTGCATGAAACTCTAACATTCAATGACCATGGATCATGTTTCCTGGTTGATGTGCCTGGTTTATATTATGGGCTGCTCCTTATGAGTCCTAGTTATGAGTTTGAAACTGAAGCTACCCGCGCTCTATTTTTCCTCAGTAATGTTGTGGAGAAGTGTGTGATCCACTCTTCGCGTGCAGAGAGGGCTCTGCTGATCGATGAAGTGTGCTGCCAGAAAGACGGACCCCACAGCGCCCTGTACACCATGATGAAGGACCAGTACGCCAACTATGTTGTTCAAAGAATGATTGACATGGCAGAACCTGCTCAGCGCAAAATCATCATGCACAAGGTTGGTAATCTATTAAATCTGTGTGATCATGCAGATATGGAATGAGGGGCCTTATATTTACATCAAAAGGAAACAAATGTACACTTATTTCTAGTTCAATGCAGTGAACCAATACGATGATTAAATCTCTTGCATCAGAAAAATATAATTACTTGGATTTTCTACTTTAAACCAACTTGAGTGTCTGAGCCATTTGTGGAAACAATACTTCTGCCCAAAATTGAATATAGAACATAGATATGCCTTTTTTTATATGTAGCTTTTCTTTAACGATGTATAATTTTAATTTGGTGTAATTAGTTTAAAAGGTTACACCACAATGATTTTCAGCTCGGGGAAACTGACAATTATGTATAATGTATTCTGCCAATTGTTTTCTTGATTGACATGCTCAGATTTAGGGAATGAGTTTACCAATCAGATGTCTTGGTTTTGTGAACCACTGGTCCAAAACCTACCTATATATTATTGTGAGGTGCCAACATTTTATAAGCTGGAACTTTAGAGAATTTGTATCGTGTTTGCGTCAAATGATTTAAATTAGCTGTTTATCAACTGAGTAATGAATGATTAATAAACAAATAATGTCCGCTCACCTTTGCCGTTTCGCCCTTCTCAGATCCGTCCTCACATTGCCACTCTACGTAAGTACACCTACGGGAAGCACATTCTGGCCAAGCTGGAAAAGTACTACATGAAGAGCGGATCTGAACTGGGCCCCATCGGCGGCCCCACGAACGGCCTCATGTAGTCGCGTCGAAATCCTGGGTCCCCTGAAGAAGTGGAGGAGTAAGAGCCCCAAACCCCCCCCCCCTGTTCTGTGAGAGATGCTCCTTAGCCATAGGGGTTAGCCTTTGACACCCTCTGTTATCCCATTTTGAGGGAACTACCAAAAAAAAAAGACAAGTCAACTTCACCTAAGAACGCTGTGACAACTGACCCCTGCCACTCTGCCACCACGCCACCCCTGGTGCAGGTCCCCAGTGTGGCCCCCAGGGGAAGCACTGTCAGCAGGCAGATTTTATTTTTTATTTCTTTTCCCTGGGTAAAGCACAAGCCCATTGTTAATGATGTAATTGATGTATTTGACTGGTTTTCATATTATCTTGTACATTTAGTTTTTTACCTTGTAAATTCTCTGTAGAAAAAACAAAACTTATACACATTGCTGAAATTTCCAATTCCTACAATTAACACCAGCAAGTGATTTTATAAGGCTAAACTGAGTGATCCTTTTAAAAAAACAATTCCACTTGTTTTTGTAACCAGACTTATTATGTCAGCTGTTCTAATCAAGTGTAGGCAATTGAATATTATATTTGTATATTATCCCATGCACAGTAAAAGTGTTTCCCATGCCAAAGCAGCTGATGGATTAGTTTTTAATAGCACTACATAGTATGGATGGATATAAACCCCTCCGTCCACAGGTGAGTACTATGTGTCCTGTGCCAGTCACCCAGAGGTCTTCAAGACCAGTTTGCGAGCTTGGCTTCGGGATTGGTGCTTTAGTCTAGGGCGGTGTTTTCCAGTGGTGGCTTATTCATTTTTCAGGCTATAATTAGGGGCCATGTGTTTACCCGAGCAGCCTGTAGTCTGCCTGATGTAATTCTCTGAACAGTTTCGGTACTAAATATTACAGACTGACCAACCTGAGCTGCTGCAACCACTGAGCCCCATTTGAGCCGTCTGTCCCTCATCCAGGTGATCTTTCGGGGTTTATGCAAAATATAAAAGCTACCATTAACTTATAGAAGCAGAGCATGAGGTTTGGTTGTACAGCGGGCGTGTAACCTGGTATAATCTTAACATGACATTAAAATGACTAGTGGGGGGGCTTTTTAGTGAGTATAGTGGGTTGGGACTGGGGTATGTGTTGGCATGCTGTGACAGGTTTTAATCCTTGGAATGATTTTTTTCCTTTATCATGTTTTGTGTAACATCTTATCTGTCTTGTACTTTGAGATGAACACTGCCCTAGAAACGGTATCTTTATGTACTGAATAATCATCTCTTGCGTAGAAGTAGTTTAACGATGTATAGCATCTTTATGTATGTGTAAATTGTTGCTTTTGGGTAGGGGCTTGCAGCGCCGATGGAACCCCCACCGCCTGAAGGTCAGAGTAGTAGAAAAAAAATGTTGTGAAGTGGCGCTTTTCCCAGCTTTGTGTATCTGAGGTGACATTAACTAGAAGTAGTGGGAGAAGTTGAAAGGGATGCTGAAAGAACTTTTTTTTTTCTTTTTTTTTTTTTAAATAAATGGTTGTTTTTTTAATCTTCCTTTTTTCCATTTGGTTGGGTATGCAAGTGCATTGTTGGAGGCCGGTGGGGCCATCGAAAGCTATACAATTCACCTGTAATGCTCGTAGTGATGGCTTCATATGAATACTTGTAGTATATGTGCAGTTAATAAGTGTAAGATTATTAGTTTAATTGAAAAAAAAAAATTGTCTAGTTGTGGTGTTTTGACAGGCCTTGCTCTAAATTTGTAGTGATGCTTTTATTTCGTCTGTACAGTTGTACATTTGTAAACGTTTATGCTGTAAATGGGATGTCTTTTACACTTTTTGGGGAGGAAAAGGCAAAAATGTGCATTTTGATGTGTGTATATTCATCACTCCTTTCCCCTTGAATATAATGTATACAGTTTTATTTGATCAAGTGTTATTTTAAAGGAAAAAAAATCTTTATGGCTTCACAATCTGGCATGGTTTTTGTTTTTAATCCGTTATGGGAAAGGCCAGCCTCTATTTGTACTGGAGCTGTAACATCCACTGTTGATAGTATTTCTGAAGTGTGACAGTTTAAAAAGAAGAAAAAAACACTCTGTACTAAAATTGAGGCTGCATTTAGTCCTCTCTGATACCATGGAAACTTCACAGGACATGACAAGAATTATTTTTGTACAGATGAGTGCTGTATTTTGGAACAGCTTCTACCTTGTAAGCAAAAGCAATGTAAAATATTGTCAATTATATAAATATGAACATATGAGTTTTGTCACACTGTCAAAGTCATGTACATTTTCAGGTGGCCTTATGTACATTTCCAGATGTTAGATGAAGAAAACAAACTCATTTTTGGAAGCAGAATTGTGACTATGTATGATTAAACTGTTCTTCTAACATTTGACCCGCATTGTTGTGGTCTTTCTCACGTTTTCCGTCTTTAAAGCTGTTCTAGCTCAATTTTAATTATCAGATGTATGAACTTCTGCTCACTTGTGAAAGGTATATTCCTCTATACTACACAATTATCCCTAAACACCACTGATGCAAGTTAACTTTTCACAAGGGGAAACTAAAGTGATTTTAAATGTATGTAATGGCAAAATGCATGCATAACCATGTTATTGTAAATGATAAATGGACATGTGGGGGAAAGTAAAAAGGTGTATATACTAAAGTACTGTATTAACTACAGTGTTGAGATATAATATGCTTCCTTACGCCTCAGATCTGCTGTGTGTAGTCACAGGGTTTCAGTTGACTGTAATAGAAATATACAGACGTAACCAAATATTGTACTTATTTTATACTACTACATCTGCACTAAGCTTCAGAGGTGAATGTTGTACTTTTTCTCAAATACATGGCTCCAAGTTAGGGTTATATAAATTAGGGTATATAAATTGGTTATTTGCTCCACCTTGACCATCCACAACATTAGAAGACATCAATAATGCATGCTGGTCTTTATTAAAGAGCGTCAGGTGCCCTCGGTAAACACGGCAGCGGCTGACGCTCTGATTGGTCCGCGCTGCAGAGGTGGGCGGGGCTGGGCAGCGCGGTGGAGGCTCGAGGTTCAACACCTTAAACACCTACCGAGAAACTGTCGAGGATTAGGACAAAATAAACTGAACACAACTCAACGGAAAGATGAGGAACTCTATGGCAGCTTCGTTGATCTTAGCTTTGGGGTTAATACATCCCATCAGCATGTCGGTGAGTCCTGTTCAGTCTGTTGTAGACTTCAAGTGAGTCTCGTGCTCACCTTTCCTCACTTCCTGAAGTTTAGTTCGTTCTATTACTGTTCAAAGGTGTGTTCACTTTTACGATCTTATTGTTTGTTGGGTCTTGAGATTTATTAGAAACCGTCCGCTTTAAAGCTTTAAAGTTATCTTTATTAAATGGGCAAAGGTCGAATTCTTACCTGCTCATTTGATTTATATTTTTATTTCAATAATGGCTTTTCACATTCATTAGCAACGTATTGGCGATAAGCTAGTGTACGCTGAGAATGTAATATATGATCTTAATAGAAACACCAACATATAACATATTCTCCTTTTATAAGTAAATGTCTTGCAAAAGTTACTCAGATAAAAGTACATAAATTATTACTAAGTGGATGTAGTATCAAAAGTAAAGGTGCTCATTGAGCAGAGTGAAACTGTTCCAACTGCATTCCCATATTGTGTAAAAAAACATTTTTGAAATGATTGATGCATTGATGTCAGCAGTATTTTAATTAATTATATAATTATCCAACTTCGATTATATAATTGTTGCATAGTTTAATCTATAATATGCACTCATTTTACAAGTGTATCGTGTGTAAAATTATAATCCACAAAGTAAAAAAAACAGGTACTTAAGATAATTCAGTAAAAATAGCAACGCCACAATATACAAATACTCTGACAGGTAAAAAGTCCTGCACTCGAATTGTAAGTGGAAGTACAGAAGTATTTACAAGGAAAATGTGCTTAAAGTATCATGATGTATCAATAGTAATCATGATGCATACAGTACAAGTTGCCCATGATTAATAAATTGTCATGCAGTGTAGTATTTCATTCAATGATTAATAAGGATGTCTTCAAATCGCTTGTTCTGTCTGACCAACAATGCAAAAACCACAGATATTTAATTCATGATATATGAGGGAAATGCAGCAAATCATCACACTGTAAATCTGGAATCAGAGACTATGTGGTGTCTTTGCTCAACAAATGGTTCAAATGATAAATGGCTCATCAAAATGGTTGACGATTCATTTCCTCTCATTTGACTTATTGATTCATCAACTTGTCTCAGGTCTACATTCATCCACTCCCCACACAATAGACAAGAGTCAATGTCCAGCTCGAGGGCCCAGTCTATCACACATACACACACACACACACACACACACACACACAGAAAACATTCACACCCGTGGAAAAGTTAATCTTGCATTCACATCTGTAGTCTGGAGAAGGAAACGCATGCAAACATTTGGGAGTTGATTTCAAGTTGAACACAAGATTGACTGCATCCCTTTAAGACTGATGCTGCCTGACATATATTTCCAGCTGTTAACATGTGCACAACTACAGCTGGGCAGCACGGACATTATTGATGCAATATAATAATGTCCCTCGATCCAGGAAGTACCGAAGGCACATTTTATTATCTGGCAGGATTTTTAGCAGTATAAAGCTGAAGAGAAACAATCTGAGAGATTGTTTCTCTTCACCTCATCACAGCAGCTTTATATTTTTAATTCAATGCATACAGTCATTGTATATGTGCCATTTAGTTCCTATCAATAAGTTTATCTTGAGAATATTCAGTACAGTTGTCAAATAAATGCCTTGTGTTGAAGAAAATAGTATTCTAATGAATCATTTACTTGAGGAATGTTTGTAAAAGTTCTTTAACTTTGTGTTAAGCTGCCATATACAGTACACTTGACCTGTAAAGACTGAAGCTGTTATGAGTCATAAACACCAGATTACGTGTTTGTTTTACCTGCACTGTTTTGCCAAATGGGTGGAGTGACTTTACTATTTATTTAAGCTCTGTGCGCTACTCATTACACTTTATTGGTGATAAAAATGCCATCATTCTGGGTTTGTCAGCCACAGTGTGCGTTTGAGACTGTGTTGCTTCAGTGGGACTTTGTATCTAAGACATGATTCATTTCTTTATTGTCCTCTTAAGGAAATTACCTTTTACAGGCTTTCTTCGCCTCCTGTCTGTTTTTTTATATATCTTATAATAAGAGAGGAAAGAGCATTGTGGTGGTCTATGGTCATATTTAAAAACTCTTGTCCTTTTCTCCATAACTTAGATTTCTGCCCGTCTTGAGGACTTAGAGGGATCAGGATATGAATGGGATGGTTTTGGTTCTGGTTCAGGGGATTGGTCAGAACAAGGTAATGCTGAGTACATGCACAATGACTGTAAAATGGTTATAATCCACTTAATATTGTATCCGTTGTTCTTGTCATTCTTTTTTCCGAAACAACACACAATATATGTTCCGCTCTCTGTCTCAGGGGAAATAGAAAACATCAAGGATCAACCTAGCAGCAAAGGAACCAAGAATACTTCCCACGTATGGTTGTTTTCACAAGTCTCCATTTCTTCACCTTGTAATATAGATGGCAGAGCAGGAAATAAAGTTTTGCAACTGTTCCTACTTTTGTCTTCAGGGTTCTCCAGTCCTGAACTTTGATGATACATACAAAGGCAGCGGATCGGGATTTATTGTTATGGCAAACAGCAAGGGTTTCTTAGAGAACAAAGAAATCTTCACCGGTACTTTGATAGTATGATACATTGAATTAAGCAGAGTGATGTTCTGTGTGTTTGTATTCTAACTCGGTAATTTGTGTTTACAGCTGTTATTGCAGGAGGAGTAATAGGGGTGGCATTTGCGGCTGCAGTGGCAGCACTATTAATCTACATGTGGCAGAAGAAAGATAACGGAGGATACATTGCGGGTCAGCAGAGGGCTTCAGGCGGAGATTATCACAGACCCAACAGGGAGGTAGTTCTTGTTTAACTTAAAACTTTCACAAAGATGTTTGTGTTCGACGGCCAATGTCTGTAACCTGGGAACTACTGTAAATGTGTTATTATCTTGTATTCTTTTTTTTGAGGGGGGAATGACAGTTATACTTGCACTTAATGGAAATGTATCTGCAGTTGTTCATTGATAATTTATTTATATTTTTGATGAAATACAAGAAGAGTCTTTATTGACTATATTTCTCAAAGATTTGAGTTTGCTTGTTTTACACATGGCCGAAGTAATAATAACTTTATTTATATAGCACCTTTCAAAACAAAGTCTGAAGGAGATAAAAGTATGAATGACTCTCTGCAGGTCTGCAGGCGAAAGGAATAACTTGATTTTGCGAATGTCTTAATTGATCAAAGCAGATATGCAAGACTGAGGACATTTTCCATTTTTGTAGAAATCAGCTGTAGTCAGTAGATGTATATGATCATTGTTGAATTGTGGTTGCATGGTTGAATGAAGATGGTATAGATGCAATATGTGATTAATACACTTTGCAATATTATTGTTTTGAAGTGGCATTATGCCCACATTTTTGTAACATTTAATACAAAAAGACCAAGAGTCACTTTACAAGCACTGTTTTGTGCAACAAATACTTGATATCTCTTTTTCATGGAAGACATTTTGATGTCACAGTAGGGAAATCACAGGTGGAAATAATGAAATGACCAATGACTGAATTCCATTTAGCTGCTTAGGTTTTGGGGTCGGGGTTGTATTGCCATTGTTAAAGGAGAACAAGGCCCATTGTCAAACACATACATGTTTTTTATAACTAAGACCAGACTAAGTCCAAAAATATTTGTAAACATGAACAACTCGCTCCCAAATCAAAAACAAGTGTGTTAAAATTCAAATAATGTGATGTCATCAAGTAAAAAGTGTGTAACTGCTCCAAAGACCACGGACTGTGAAAGATGTTATAGACGACTCTGAGAGCACTAAGTGGATTGTTCTGAGGACATGGGTACATGTTCTGTGTCAGGACTGAGAATCCTACAATACAAAGAAGCCCATTTGGGTATAAAAAAGAAACAAACGTTCTGTGGGTCTGCACAATCCGTCTCCCATTAATTGTCAATGGAGCAGCTCCAGACTTTACCAGCTATATATTCCCGGGCTGCTCATCTCACAGTCTAAAGACATACAATTTAGGTTAATTGGTGACTCTAAATTGCCACTTGGTGTGGATGTGAGCGTGAATGGTTGTCTGTCCCAATGTAAGATGGGATGGGCTGGGACCAGCCCCGTGACCCAGAACAGGATAAGCGGTTACAGATAATGGATGAATAGATATACTGTATGTTATGAAATCATATTTACTATGCATATATTACATAATTGTTAATAAAATTGCTTTACAAGTCTTAACCCTTAAAGTTTTGTGTTTGTTTTGTTTTATGAGTGTATATTGCAGTTTGTTTAAACTTCCATATAACAATGAGAGGATATTATGTACATGCTATTGCACCGTGTGTGTTATACTATAATATATAGTACAGTAAGATGATTAAGTATTGCAGTGCAGAGTTTTTCAGGAATCAATCTGACAGCACATAGCCAATTTGAGTGTTGATAAGTGATGGTATGTGGAAATGGTGTATTATCTGTTATCAGTCATTTAATCACGTAACATGGTTTTACCTCTTGGTCCCTTCCATAAAATGGTCTCTCGAGATTAGGTAAATTATGCAAGGGTTGCTTTATCATTTTCTTTAGTAGTATTTACACACATAATTTTGCAAACTATATACTTTTTTTCTCGGTTGGAAATCCAGCCATACCTTCATAGGAAGCTTAAATTAAATGGACATGAGTTTCATAATTTTACTGCCATCATGGCCTGAAGCCTATTGGGTTTACTCGGAATATCTTCAAGGACATTGGTTGAAACTCCTGTCAGTCAAAAGTAATCCTCTGGTCCCGCCCTCTTACTGCCTCTCAGAGCGTTTGTTTTGATCCCCTGTGCCGCACGGGGGGTTGTCAAGGAAGTGGTGGGCGTTCCTCCCTGTTAGTTCGCTGACTGTTGATGCCGAGAAGATTTTTTTCCTCAACGACAAGCTCTCCCGATGTTTCTTCCTACGCTCGTGGAGGACATGCATCACTTTAAGCCGAGTCGAGACAGACTGTACACCACCAGGTGTTGTGGATGCTGCCACGTCCGCACGGGGACCATCATCCTGGGAACATGGTACATGGTACGTAAAATGGTTGATGGAGCTAAGCAAGCTAACGCTAGCTAGCACCGGCTATCAACTCTGTTAAAGTCCTTTTAAGTACCGAGTCACACAATGTATATCAGCCATTATCTATTAATGGTGTTATGATGACTGTTGTCAGCAGCTCCAATGTTAGCTAAGCGCCACTTTTGACCAATTACCAGCCGTTACATGCCGAGTTGACGTTAACGGAGCGCTAGGCTTCACGTCAGCCTGCTTTCATTTCAGGTTTAATTAGCTAGCTTAAGTGTTTCTGTCGACACAACTCGCCCAACCTCGACATTGCGGTTGGTAAACCGACACCATGACAATAAGTAACGGTATCTGAGTATTGCTAGTTAGCTGCATCCTGGTTCTGAATGTTTAAATAAGTGGCACTTTTCACTGAACGTAACGTTGTGGCACGTTAGCGCGAGCTAGCCGACATTCCACACCGACTCTCCACGAATCACAACAAACGCGACCGTTTGGGAATCCCCTGTAACGCTGAACCTGCTGGAAAGGGACTCGTGTTTTCATCTCATTGCATGCATGTTGCAGATTGTATTTTAAGGTAAAACCGAGAGGCTGCATTTCATGGGCACGCTGAAGGAGCTGCATGTTTGCTTACGTTGGCTATTGCTGTCCTCTGAACTGTTTCGTTCCTCACAGCGGAATTAATCCCAACTCGTTGACCACGTCACACACAACATATGTTCCTGGTGCTGGTTGCATTTAAGAGTCCTCTGCTGACTTTCAGTTGCCAGCTAGGCAGTACTTCACGCTTAAAAACGCACCATGTTTCTCAACTTCCACAGACGTGTATTATGTTTTCTGGAAGTGAGGAAATAGTTGAAATATTTTGAGAAAAACGTTTTAATACTACTAGAATAAAGCATCTACATGCTATGTAAAACGGATACTAACATACAACACTTTTGATACGGCATAAATCTCACTACTGTGTTTCTTATTGTCCACTCAAATGTAAACTTCACTAACTCTGATGAAATGCAGGCTAGATCCACTTGATCACAAACATTCAAACCATCAGTGTTGTTTGTGCTAGTGAGCCGTAACTACACCATCGTGTAAGTAGGTGTACCATGTAACTTGTAACTACCCTTGAAAGCATCTTAAATAAAATTCTGTACAATATTTGATCAGTACTGTCTCACCATCACATTCATAGATACATGTTTTTAAATCCAATTATAACATAATTAAAGAATGGCACAACAGAGTGCCAATAGTTTAGATAAGCTCTTCTAATTATGTCCTTACATCATCAAGTACGATTTTAGTTCCCATATAGTTTTTGTGTGCAACATCGCTGCATAGATGTGCTGTCAGGTGCACTCTTTCACCTGTCACCTCACCACCACAGAAGGCAGTCTTTTTCAGTAATTTTCTTCCCTCCAGATCACCAATAGTTTCAGTTTGTGCCGTCATGTATAATGTCTTCTTATGATTGCTTTATTTTGTCTTGTGAAATTCCTCTCAGTGGCTTGAATGCTGGAGCGTCCTTGAATCCTTAAATGGTCCCTCCTCTTGCCTGCATTCCCACATGACGATAAAGTAACCTTGACGAAAAAGGGTGATGAATTGTTCACTGAAATGTTTTCTATCTCACTCTTGCCTCTGCAAGTTGGCTTCTCCACAATATTAACATGGACTGAAACCAATGGCTGAATGTAAGGGAGGAATTTAATCTAATACATATTCCAAACGACTGTCAGAAAATGTTGTTAATTATATGAATGAAACCATTTAAGTATTGTGCTAAGGCGTGCAAAAGTACTGCTAAAGTTCTTTTAATAACCTTTTTTATTTTTCTTCTCCTCCTCCTTCTCCTCAGGTTGTCAATCTGTTGATGGGCATCCTGCTGACTGTAGCTGTGACCCACCCAGAGAACGTGCCCACTATTGACTTGCAGTATGAGGTCATCGACCATTACTTTGCCTCCGACAGGATGTCTGGTAAGCAATGGAATTTACATGAGAATTACTGTAAGCGCTAACAAACTGCATTATGAAAACATGTAGATTTTTGTTTATGACACATTTACACATCAACACATCCTGTCATGTTGGGCCTTAGAATTCCACTGTGTCACGGAAACATTACTAATTGAACATTAATTGCACTGGATTTAGAAGTGTATAGCTGCTAACAGATGAGCTGCTGTCATGCTGAGGTTGAATGTGTGATTCATGTTCCACAGGGAGCACAGCTCCCCACTGACTGCAAAACAAAACAACTCATGAGGACAACAGAACACCGCTGTCCTATGTACATGTAACTGAATGTTGTTATTAGTGGGGGTGCCACTGGTGTTGTTCCTTTGTGTTCCCTCAAGGACTTATGTTGGTCCTAGGTGTTTGCATGTGTGCAAGGGCAGGGTTGGTAGGACCACCAGAGTGCTTTTCTTTCGAGCTGGCGGTTGTTTTGTTGATTTGGCTTGGGGAGGGCCTCTTCGTGTTTTTTCCAAACGGTGACTCAGCTGGAGAGGAAGAGAAACAACCCGTGGTGGCCGGGTTGACCCCCCCCCCCCCCCCACCACAGCGGGCACACGGAGCAATGGAGGTTGTCCACAGACAGACGCAGAGGCAATGTTGGCATATTAGTGCAGCGTCATCAGGCTGTGTTCATTTTATTCCAGGCCATGTTTAAAAGTTATTTAAGTAATATAAGGATGACATGTGAAATGGTCTCTGGCTTTTAGGTTGGTTTAAGTCGAGTATTTATCTTACAAGTTTATTATAGTCAACTACAAAATTCCACGTATTTTCTGTTGGCAGCTTCTCCAATTTTGTGCTTCTTTTTATCAACGTGAAAGTAAACTGAATATCTTTGTGTTTAGACTGTTGATTTAGGACATTTGAAGATGTCATTTTTGTTTAAGAAACGTGTGATTGTAATAAGGCATTATTGTCACAATTTTCGGACGTTTAATAGATCAAACTACGGTTATTTTAGAAATTAATCAGCAGATTGATTGAGAGAGAAAAAAAAAAAGAGTGGATATTGTTCGAATACTTGACTTGAGGTCTTTAAGCACCGCTTACTTTTTTGGTCATGTGACCCTGCAAAACCATGAACCTAAATATAGGTAAAACAACACACTGAAACAAATCCCTAAAATAGAACCGTAAAGACCCATCATGATTGAACTCACTACACACAATAAAAGAGGTAATTTTCATCAACCTTATGTACAGTCCCTTTTTTCTAGACATAATACTAGAGCTAAGCCATGTGAATTTTGTTTGCGATAACTTTAATATAAGCTCCAGAGAGTCCTCTGACACTTTCACACATTAATATTCAAGTGGTTCTGTTTGAGCTACTAAATAACAAAGAAATGCCATCGGGCCGCAGTGCTGCTGTAACTTTCTCAGCGTCATCATTTCTTTCTAGTGCAACAGTCAGAGGAGTTTGAGGAAGGAGAGACTGAGTGATGGAGTGAAAAGAGGATATGAAAGGCAGGCCTTTTAATTATCCCAGGCTGAGTTTCATCGTGTATTTACAGACACTGTGCAGCTGAGAGGGAAAGGCTTAATGCTCCCCAGAGCTGGCCTTTAAAACAGAGTTAGCTGGAAGGAGAGAAGCCCTGGAGACTGTTCACTTGCACTGTATGCCAATTACTGCTGCTTCTAGAGAGCAGGCGATTATACATTCACCCACACACACTAATATGTATACATTAATGATTAAGGCGAAAGCTAAAATACTGAAACTAAAGTTGTAATTCATCATTCCCTGTATTTTTAGGATTTATTTATTCTGACTTTTTCTCACACAGAGAATGCCTGTGTTGGATTTGCCATCTCTCTGCTGATGCTCACTATCAGTGCCATGATGGTGTACGGAGCCATTACTGTAAGTCTTCACAGTGGATGTTGTGCCGTTTTTCTTATTCTCTTTTGACAGCATGCATTTAATTTAAAGCACTGTCATGTTTTTTTTTTTTTTATCCGAATATGTAATCCCAGAATGTGTATGCAAAAAACACACACATTGCTTTCAAGTTGTATATTAATAGCACCAGAGTTCAGAGGTAAGCAATATGTTTTTTTTTTCAATCTTTTAACTCCAGTGCATTTTAGCTCGATGTTCAAAAGAATCCTGATGCAGTGGGAGTATAGTGCACAATGCCATGTTTTACTGACTGTCATCTTTACCTCACAGGCCTGCCTGATGGCATCCAGACGGACAGGTTTGATAGCCTTTTGACGTGGCCCCGCATTAAGCGGCTAGTTGGGATGACTGCACGGTTAAAGTGTGACGCACATCTCCAGGCTCGGCACTCTGTTCATGCCGGCAGTCTGTGCAAGAGTTATGCTTTAGCTGTGCAAATACTTGTACCCAGAGAACAGTAGTAGAAACCCTTTTCCGGATACGGTGTGGCAGTGCAGAGATGTAGTGTCCCAATTAAATACCCTAAATGTTTGAACCATGATCATAACATACCAGCTATATTCATGAAAAGAACGGAGAGTGACGTAGGAGTGTGCAGTTTGTTTTCATAGAAAATGCCCAGAATACCTGTAGAGATTCTTGTATAGTAGCCCAGTCAAAGGACCACGGAACACAGATTTCAACCTTCTCTAGGTATTTGTATCAGATATGATAATATACACAGTTACAATGTCAGCACTCCCTGTCTCTTTAAGGCAGGCTTATTTAATTTACCCCAAACCACATCTGATGACGCAGCTACAGCCTGAGCCAATTGGACGTTTATTTCGGTCTAGGAAACTGAAATTGGTTAATCTCTACTTTAAAAACATTGAAAACTGTAGTGTTTAATTTCGCTGCTCAGGCTATAAATGAATCATCTGTAGAATTTACAGAGGGCAATAGAGCCTACCTACTGGATACAGATATGTTTTAAAGTTAATCGAAGACAAGGGTATGAATATAAGGTTGGGAAAAAAAATGCAACATGGTCCCTGTACACATTGACCTGAAACACTAAACGCTTAATTGATGAGGTAGTTCATAACATGACTTTTCTCCACCTGTAATCGTTTTCCTCAGCATCGTGACGGCTGGCTCATCCCATTTTTCTGCTATCAGCTGTTTGACTTTGCTCTGAGCTGCCTGGTGGCCATCAGCTCTCTCACCTATCTACCCAGGATCAAGGACTACCTGGACCAGCTGGTCAGTAAAAACAGCCCACACCGGTTGATCCTGTTGACATTATGAATTGATCGCACTACCGCTCCCATGTTTATTTTCCAATGGAGGATACTGACAACAAAAGACAATGTTTAGAACTAATCCTCATTGTTCTTATTGCAATCTTATATTTGTTTACGTTATCAATGTGTTTCCCCCGACAAGAGGACACTGTTGACATTTTAAAACATGATTCCACTTTCATTGAAAGTGAGGAGAAAACAGAGAAAAAAGCAACTGAGCTGCCGACTGTGCTGCTGTAAAGTCCGTCCCTAAAAGTAGTAAGGAAAAACATCCAAGGATAAACTAGTCTGTTTACATTCCAATCGTATTTTGTGTAACTTGATAGTTATCTAGAAATATCTTCTTTTTTTTTTTAAAGTCCCGCCTATATATATATATATATATATATATATATATTTTTCTCTTCAGTTTTTGTACAGCCTCAAGATTTGGTAATGTTACCTTTTTTTTATTTTATTGATTGCGTGGTAGAGTTCAAGGTGAGTTGAATAAGTATAAAAAGGTGTTATTGATTATCTGACGTCGGTTCTTGTCTTCCTCAGCCTGATTTCCCGTACAAGGATAACCTCCTCTCTCTGGACTCCAGCTGCCTGCTGCTCTTTGTGCTCGTCTTCTTTGCCTTCCTCATCATCCTCAAGGTGAGATTATTAGTTATACAGTTACATCTGTTTTATCGAGTGTTTTGGTTCATTTAATTCAAACCATTGTAAAGGAAACTAATATGAAAATAAATCGTATCTGGTAAGATGTGAACATTAATATTAGTTTAATCTCAGTGGATCCAGAAAAGGGTGAGTGAAGACATGGTTAACACAGCTAGCATAGCGCTGTTTGTCAACAACTCTGGGTCTGCCCTGTTTAAGGTAAAGAGACATTGTGGTTTAACGAGTTCTGTTGAGTCACAGCCTGGTTAAACTAAAATACAAAATAAAATGTATTTGCTTTCCAGTCTTACCTGATCAACTGTGTGTGGAACTGCTACAAGTACATCAACAGCAGGAACATGCCAGAGATTGCAGTCTACCCGGCCTTTGAGACCCCTCCCCAGGTATGCAAGCTGCTAAATACTCTGATTGACCGTTGTGAATTTAATGAGAAGTGTCTTCTGTCCTAAAAACACACTTGCCGGTATCGGCCGCAGCTATATGTAACGCTCACGGTAAACCAGCAGGTGTCATGCCATCACCACATTGACGTCTGAGAAGCCAAAAGAGGACAGCAGTGTCGTAAAAGTTTACCATGGCAGGGGAAAAAACTAAAATTGGCAGCTACATTTTAAAATGTTTATAATGCAGAGTTTAAACCTCACCATTTCCAGTTTAAAAAAAAAAGTGTCTTGGACTCAAATGCAGCACTCATGATGTGGCACATGACGTTCCGTCTTATCACACCGCTGCCTCCATAGTAGTATATGTATCGGCCTTTATGTGTTTGTTTTTTTTACGTTGTTTTGTTTTATTCTTCTCCAGTACATCCTGCCCACTTATGAGATGGCAATGAAGATGCCAGAGAAGGAGCCCCCTCCCCCTTACATGCCTGCTTAAGCACCAGCCCTGTTGCCAAAACACACACATGCACACACACACACCACATATGCATTCCTACCTTACCTCACTAACCCTTTCTGAACACCCCTACTGTGTATGTGTAAGGCCACTGACAATGTTTGTCCAACCCTACCCTCTGTATTTCTACAGAGCGGCTATAGAGCATCCTGGAGGTGGGAGAGGAGAAAGGTGGGAAAGACTGAAATGTGTGTGAAATAAATGAATGAATGTGATGTTTGAAAAGCAACGGACGTTCCCAGCCCATCCTCCCACCCTTCTGGCCTTTTTATGTCTTAGTAAAAGGGATACATGTGAAAATTAAATTGCTTGAAATGCTATCATCAATCCAGCACCATCCTATCTATAGATTGATATATGAAGTGTAAAAAAAAAAAAACTATTATGACAATCTTCTTATTATAGCTTTTATTGTTGAATTGTGTTACTTTCCCCCCCTAATTATTAAGATCTAGGCAATTCCATCTCAGTCTTGAATGGAGTCTGTAGCACTTTTTCGTCTGTTATTTATTTAGCTTTGCTGTGGTTCAGTTCACCACCACCCTTGACATTTTTGTCACTCTCTGCTGCCCTGATGTGTTAGCAAAGCAAGTGAATGGTTTCCCAGCTGAGACTGAGAGACAGACGGACAGAGAGAGAGCAGAGGCATTGATGATGGATTATTTTCTCTGCTTCTTTTTCACCTGACATCTGGAGCAAACAGCTAGTCTTTTGAACATTAGTAGTCGCATGCTTATCAACAACCTCTCCATTACTTTACTGGTAATATGATTTTATCCTAGTGGAAATACATTTTACTTCAATAAACGTTTCAGAACATTTCTATCTTCATGACTCTTTTGTTCATGTCAAGTCTGCTGAAGTAAACTTAAGAGAGAAACACCCAATCTCAACATCAAACAGACACTTCTAGTAGAGCTCTCGATTATATCCCATAATGTTCAGCAGCAGGTTGCGTCTGCACAGTTATCATGGAAATATTCAGCACAAACGGTAAAACATTTGTTGTGAATTTGGTTTTATTAAATCCTCCTGGTTTCCCCATAGCATGGATGTTTGATATTACTTTAAAAAAAAAATATTTTACCGTATGACGTAATTGATGAAGGTCACAAAGTGTTGCTTGAACCGCATTGGCGGCTCGTCCAACAACTTGTGACTCCTACCTTTACCCCCTTAACACAAACCATAACCATATTTTAAATGTGTTTTTATTATTTAATAGTTCACAAATATATGAAAAATCTAATAAATTCTAAAACAATGCGACAGTTTTAGCATGGGGAAAGTAGTGAGTGTTGGGGACTCGTGGCTTTTGTATGGAAACGACCCTGAAGCAAATTGGAGTTGCAGAGGGGCGAAAACACATCGATGAAAGCGGTACTGTTGAAGTCTCCTCCACATTTTGCAGGGAAGACATGAGTCGTTTTCTATACTGTCTGTCACGGTGCGCTGGAGGTCATGTCACACCTCTGGATTGGGCAGAAGGTTTGACGTGTTGGACTAAGAGCCCCTCATACGTGGAGGCGGTTAGACCGCAGCAGGACCATCTGAGACTAAGACGAAGCACCGGACAGACCACCGGGGGACTCCACATGCAGATAAGGATGAAGTCTTTCCTCTGCATCCTCTTGGCGCTGCTGCTGACTGATGTTCTGGCCACATATCACCTCAGTGCGGGGGATCCTCAGCTGATCGCCGCACAAAGCTACGCTCAAACCAGAAACAATGGCCGACCTCCGTTCAGGACCCTGAATCCAGCAAGTAAGTTACTGCTACTTGTATCAGTTTTTTACTTTTTCTGAAAGACAGTTAGGCATAGTCGGTAAGAGTATTGGAGGAAGTATATTATTTCAATATCACACCACCGGTGGAAAGTAATTAACTTAATTTACAATTTATTTTAGGTAGAGTTGTGAGGTACTGGTAGGCCTACATTAGTTAATACTTTTCAATGAGATTTATTGTACTTTTTACTCCATTAGTTTTTATCTGCTAAGGTTACTTGTATAGATTGCATATGATACGCTTATTAGATTCAATGCATTGCTACAAATCAAACCATAGATTTGACTTGTGACCTGTCAACAGTATCCACGTCACTGCTTTACTTTTACTTCCTAGTGACACGGATATGAAGTTGTCAGATAGGATAGGTATTATAATTGTCAATGTATATTTCCCTCTCAGATCTAGAAGTAGTGTATACTGGAAGTGTTAGTATAGTACAAGTACCTTTTTAATATTGAACTTAACTATAATACTTGAGTAATTGTACATTATACAATAGACTTTAAAAAAAATCTCTTTAAAACATTTTGAATCAATGTATTTTTTGTAAAATGAAGATAAAATCTAAAAAGTTAAACCTGGCTGAGTATGGCTAGATATTTCATCTTTCACAAATGTAATTTAACCATTAATATGACAATGGTATCTTACACTTTTTTTCTAACACAACTTGCATGAAATGTGAAATCGTTAAGGATTATTGGGTGTTATTGTTGTTCGGTGTAATAACAGGCGTTATTCAGGATAATCCCAGTTTGTTGTAAACAACCCAGGTGGCTGAGTTTACACTTGTGCTTTAACTAATAATGTGTATGTCTGATGTATATTTCACTAGAACTTACTTGTCAATGTCAATTTACACATCTTTCCTTTACTTTCAGCCTATTAATGTTCTCTGTCACTTTTCCTTTCTGGTGGTCCTGTAGTTCACAGAAGTGATTACACGTATAGAGGAGGGTATCACTACCACTACCAGCCACCAAGGATCCCTCCACCGCTCATGTATCGACCTGCTCCTCCAGAGATTTACCACAGGCCCTTGGTGGCCATGCCGCCCTATCACAACAGATTCAAAGGGCCAGTGGCGCCACAAATGCACCACATATACAAGGGTCTATATCCACCAGTAGCTCAACATCCCCACCAAAGGCTCAAAGGGCCACTCCCTTACAAATTGAAAGGTCCATGCCCAACTAAGTCAGACCCAACAGTACCAACAGCCCCTGTGGTGCACCCCCCTACTGTCCCTCCAATTCTACCAGAGCCAACAGTGCAGCCAACTCTGCCAGCTACTACAGCGGCACCAGTGACAAGCAGCCTGCCAGTGGTGGTGACCACTGTGCCGCCAGTGGAGACCACCGCTCCTGAGAAGCTACTGGTCAGTACTCAAAGCGGCTTCATCACCACCGTCAGTCCTGTGGAGACAGGTAGACTATTACCAGTCAGGTTTGCTTTCCAAACCAAATCCTCAATGCTTTCCAGGTCAGATCTATGTCTTTCATTCTGAAATGAGAATAGAAACACACTTGAAGCAGATGTTATCTTATTTAAAAAGTAACATAATTGTTTTTGTATATATTTTAGTGGCAGGAGACAAATGAGGAGCATTCTAAACAGACTGAATTGCCATTTAACATGCCATTATTTATCCTATTTGAATTCATGAACTGAGAGCAAAAAAGAAAAGACGGCTAAAACTAATGTATTTCATATATATATATATATGTATTTCATATATATATATATATATATGTATATATATATATATATATATATATACTCTACAAAAATACAAACGCAACCCTTTTGTTTTCTGAAATCTAAGACTTTTTCTATGCACACAAAAGACTTATTTCTCTCAGGTTTAGTGCACAAATGTGTTTGAATCGGAGTAAGTGAGCATGGATATCCATCCACCTGACAGGTGTGGCTTACCAAGAGGCTGACCAAACAGCATCATTATTACACAAGTGTGACTTAGGCTGATCACAATAATATGCCATTAGCACGCTCACTGCAGGAATGTCCACCAGAGATGTCGCCCCGTGAATTTAATGTTTATTTCACAGCTATGAGCTATCTCCAATGTTTTTTTTCTGAGATTTTGCTGTTCATTAAGATGCATCATTCGACAGGCAACAATCAATTCTATGCAAAGGAACTGCACGCGACAAATGGCGGTCACAACAGATACTCTTTGACCAAAAAAAATGGGTTCATGTTGCTCCTGGTGTCATGTGAAATCCTAATAAGTCTATTTATTTCAAGATAAAACTGAACATTTTAGAGGGGCCTTTCATTGAGACCAGCCTACGGTACACCTGTGTAATAATCATGCTGTTTAATCAGCGTCTTGATAAGCCACACCTGTCAGGTGGATGGATTATCTTTCGCAAAGATGCAAGTGCTCACTAACACAGATTCAAACAAATGTCTGCACAAAATTTCAGAGAAAGTTGTGCGTGCATGGAAACATATTTTTTTATTTTCTGAAAAAATGAAAGCAAATGCATTCATATTTTTGTTCAATGTAAAAACAGTCAGTATTTTTGCTTTGAAAAAGCAGAGAGTATCTGATGCTGAACTGCATAATGTACTTTAGTATATATGTATGTGTGTATGTGATTGGACAGGCAGAGCTCCTAACACTGTCTCAATCTTTAGGTGTAATGTCACTTTTTATGTGTGGGCATCGGGCATCCTTTTCATTCATGGAAATTAAATGAAAAGATAAGTCCTATGATAATTCTGTGATGGACAGTTGAAAGACTGAACTGATATAGTATGTTTTATGGCATACTAAATCATTTCACCAGAACCACAAGCTTCAATTTTACCACTGCAGTGATGCACAACAGTTTCCTTTTGCTACCATTGAGAAATGTGTTGTGTATCCTGTGTGTCCTGCGTTTTGTTCTCACTGTAACAGTTTAACCAGCTTGAATGTTTGTTTGAATAATGAACTGGGGCTTCAGTATGAAATGGACTTAATCCTGCCATGGTTTTGGTTGATCACCAGAGATGGACTCTCAGTGCAGGAGCCGGCCCCTGGACCTGGTCTTTATCATCGACAGCTCTCGCAGTGTGCGTCCGGGTGAGTTCGAGAAGGTGAAGATATTCCTGGCTGACATGGTCGACACGTTGGACGTTGGCTCCGACGCCACCAGGGTGGCTGTGGTCAACTACGCCAGCACGGTCAAGATTGAGTTCCTCCTCAAAAGCCACTTCAACAAACCCGACATGAAGAAAGCCATCTCCCGCATCGAGCCCTTGGCGGCCGGCACCATGACGGGCCTCGCCATCAAGACCGCAGTGAACGAAGCCTTCACCGAGCAGTCTGGAGCCCGGCTCCGCTCCAGGAAAATCTCCAAGGTGGCCATCATTGTGACAGACGGGAGACCCCAAGACCAGGTGGAGGAGGTCTCTGCTGCAGCTCGGGGCTCGGGCATCGAGATCTACGCCGTCGGGGTCGACCGAGCTGACATGCGCTCCCTGAAGCTGATGGCCAGCATCCCTCTGGATGACCACGTCTTCTATGTGGAGACCTACGGTGTTATCGAGAAGCTCACCTCAAAGTTCAGGGAGACCCTGTGCGGTAGGACAAAGAGACCCGCGAGACCTTTTTCCCCACCATTAACCCAGGTTCTAGTTCCTCAGTAAGGGGCACCTACAGTCTACAGGGGGTTTTGTTGCAGATCGTGGATCATTAACTGTGTTATTGGTGAAATAGAAACTCTGCAGTCATGAGGAAAAATACCAGATGCTCTCAACCCCCACATGGACTGCAGATGTCAGTACTAGAACCAGCTTGTAGTCGCCAAGTTAAACCTATGTAAAGTCTTGGGGCCGTGCAGCCAGAAACTTTTAGCTTCTTTTTATTTTAAAAGCAAAAATAATGTAAATGGTGATTGTTAGAAAATGGTTTGTAATCAAAGCATCATTTTGATTGCTTTCAATGTATCCGTTTTTATGGGAAATTATTTAAATGCACGGCCATCCAAACTAATGGAATAATGACTGATGTATTTGAATGGATAGATTTTGATTGTACAAGAACTTCAATGAGGCTCGACGTTAAACCTGAATTTGTCCCCATGTTACTGTCTGACGTGTGTCTTGTCCCTGGTACCTTCGAGATAATAAGTCCACGTAACTGTTGTACTTCCGGGTTCTGTGATTTTACATGTTGTCCAACACACAGTGAACCTGAGCAGGTCGTAAATGACCTTGGCTGAGATGTGGTGAAGGTGTATGATTGGATCAAGTTTTCCAACACAAATGACATGTGGTCAAGTACAAACACAAGAAAAGCTTGCAAATATATATATATATATTTTTAACCAGTACAAGCAAACAAATATCGTACATTGAATCAGCTTTAACTGTAACAGAAAAACATACTTTATTTTACTTTTGTCAACAGTAGAAGGAGATACTGATAGCCGTCAACTGGTTTGATGGACTTGCAGAGACCTTACCTACAAGATACCTATCAATAGTATACTGCATGAAACTGTACCCATGCTGCCATCTTGACAGTGCCATCCCTTAATCCCGGTTTATTCTAGGTCTGGACCCCTGTGCCCTGGGACATGACTGCGAACACATATGTGTCAACAGCAATGCCTCATATTACTGCCAGTGCCGGAATGGTTATAGCTTGAATGCAGACAAGAAAACATGTTCCCCGAAACGTAAGAACATGTGTGTGAATACAGCAAATGTGACTTTTTGCTGCGCTATTAATGCTGCTAAAAGTATGTGTGTAAAATATTTCATGTGCAGATAGTGTTATGCTTCAAAGCTTCACAACATCCTAACCAACTGGTGCTTAATTCCTGACTCTGTAATTCACTGTTGACCGTGCAATTTGTTGGACAATTATCGGGTAATATCATAGAATGTATTCACTATTATGACATTACTGTTGAGGCAAATGTAATGGTAAATTAATACTGTGGAATATTTTGGAGAGTGTACTTTCAAGCTTAGTTTTTTTTCTTGAACTGCAGCCCAGTTGAAAAAAGCGGAGTGGGTGGTATTTTGTGTGCTTTTTCCCTCTTGACATGATCTGTTGCACTGATGTGAAATGTGCTTTCTCCAGGCGAAGAGGTGAAGGCGGTGGTGGTGGTGGAGGATCCCTGCAAATGTGAAGCCAGACTGGCTTTCCAGAAGCAGACGTATGCGGCCATCCAGCAGCTCACCGCCAAGCATATCCTTCCTGTTGATTCAGATGGAAGACTTTTTGTTTGAAACATTCTCTGCAGCACATTTCTCTGAAATTAAAGCTGATTACTGTATATCTACCTGTTGGCATTGTAATTGTAATATATTTTAACAGTGTCTTTTGTGTTTGTTTTTATCATTTAATTGTGTCTGTAAATGTGTTTGCAAATTGTTTTTCTTGACTGATCTCACTAGTCGACGTGTCTGGGAGAATAGAGCTTCTGGAGAGCATGTTGGGCCGTGCCTGAAGCTGGACCCTGAGGTATTGACAGATTTTTTCCGTTTTTCTTGGAGAGATTTGTGGTAAAAGCTTCCTACCCTCCACACAGTCTGACCTCTTGTTTATTTACTTTCTGCAGAGACGGCTCGCTGGCTTACTTCCTGGACGTGGACATGTGTTTCCTGTCATCCATCCTCCCATAACTACTGGATGGATTTCAACCACAGATTGTGTCAAGCTGTGATTCATAAACCAATACCCCTCAATGTACTAACTGTAGTGCACTGTTGAGTTACAATGTATACAGTTGAATGTGGGCATTAAATGCCATGTTTTGAAACTACTTAAACAATTTTCTCTTAACACCTACATGAACATAGTGTGATGAATATTAACTGAAAAAAAACAAGTATTATTTCAATTGTTTCTCCTGTACTGTATGAAGTATGTTTTGCATCCTGTTTGTACAAAGTTGCATATTGTATATAGTAGTTTTTAGGAAAACATCAAATTGGATTTAATTAGTTACATACTTTAATAGATTAATTTTTTTACAACCAATAAATGGTTTCCTACAGTTGATATTTTTGCATTATTTCTTTATTGTATAATCTGTAACACCAGGTAAAATATTGTTGAAATTTGTATTATATTTCATAGATGATAAATGTTAATCGTATGTGTCTGTGAATGTTATCAGATGACTTATAATGTTTGCTAAGAATCATAAATGTAACCAAGCAGCCAATAAAATAATCACAAAGGAGGTTGTTGTGCACACTGTCTTTTTGTTGTTGTTCTTAACTGGATGATGATATTGAAAATGTCATGAATATGATGACATAATATTTTGAGGCTAAACAGTGAAGCTGTTAATAGTGAAATAAATAAAAGTAAGGCTGGATTACATGCATGTATCATGCCCCGTTAATACATTGATTACAGTCATTTATCCAGCATGGGAATGGCGGGGTCCGCCACCAACAGTGACAGAATACATTGAATGGCTATTGCTTAAAAAAGTTTGGTGAAAGTTTGAAGGATTGAAACTTGAATCTTACTTCTATTATATTTTTTAAAAGGCTAATCATACATTTCTCTGCTCACAAGCATTGTGAATTCTCATGTGAGGACAAACACATTATTTTGAAGTAAAATTCTCTTAAATTCCTTTTTTGTTATTGGTGGATTGATTGTATCTTCATGAAACCTTAATGAAGATAACGTTTCAGTCTGTACTGTATAAAGTAGTTGGCAGAATCAACACATCACTCTAAAATGTGTTTCTGTGGCTACAGAAGAGCCATTATATTCGTATCTCTTGTATAACTGTACATTTCAGTGCCATATACTGTATGCATTTCTTTGTCAATATAGAAAGGTAAACATGACGGACGAGCTCTCCCATTTCTATCAACGATGTGTTATAATTTACTTTGGCGTCAGAAAAACAGTCAAAGCGCTCTGAGACCTGAGGTCAAGGGAAGATCGCTCCCTGACCCTAAACCCTTTTTACTCAGAAAGAGACATTCAGTCACTAAACATTCAACATGAAGCTGGAATAAAGTCCACAATCTCGCTGTGACTGAGCAGAGCTATTCATTCCTAACCTGAGTTGATAAATTCATTCGGACAATAGAAATGTTCCTACACCACCATCGGTTTGTGTACACTGCCATCACCATCATGTGTTTTTTTACACCTTGAGTGTTGCCAAAAAAACAACAGTCAGAGGTCATCATGTAACCTCTGGAACGAGTGGGTCTATTTGCCTGAAGCAGCGCTGACAACAGAGCTTCTCTGTCTGCTCTGTCTGAGTGAGGTAAAGAGTCAACACGCCAACGTTTACCTCTCGTCTGGTTTGGATCCTCTCCCTACTTCCTTTAACCAAACGGCTGTTTTGTGTTTGTTCGCTATTTCAGTGGCTTTCATGGTTACTACACAGATGGGCGGTCAGGAAGGTGAGCCCACCGGCGTTTTAGTGGAAAAAAGATGAATAGGACTCACATACCTCTGAGAAGTGGAAAAAACACAGAGTTTGGTGCAGAGTTGAGGACAAACTAGAATTTTCTCAAAAACAGTTGAACAGTGTTCTGTTTCATGGATGATTACGTTTTGTAAAAGTAATTTAACCTTATAATTAACAATCTAACAATCCTCTAAGCTGAGAGACGGACTGAGGATGTTTAAACCACATGCAGTTGTTCAAAAGCGGGGAATACAAGTGAACTTGTGGCATTAACATTATTAATCCTTTGCAGTAGGATAGTCTGTATTATAGGAATAGTTGGACATTTTGGGAAATATACTTACTGACTTTCTTGCCAAGAGTTAGATGAAAAGATTCATACCACTCTTATGTTTGTAAACTACGTAATAAGTTACTAAGGATGGAATACTTATGATATTATGACACCAGGGCTAATATATTATCAAAAAGTATATCAGTATAAGAAAATGGACAAAATGAATTCAACAAAATAACTGTGTTTACCAAAGTAGATGAATATGTGTTACTGCGTTAATGTGGGAGCAAACATTGAACTGTATGTACTCGGAATAAAATATTGTTTTTTAATTGTTTCACTTGCAAATAGATAAGAAATATTTTTGATACATGTGTATCCAGAGAAATTTAAGAGCATGAAACAATTAAAATATTCTGTTTCAGATAAGATTTTTTTATTGAGCATGTATTGAGTATTGAATTGATTCCTGGACTTGGAATTATACTGTGATCACCAACTCCACCAAGCTCTGAAAGAAAGCTGGTAAGTTGACCTTGTCAAATCCGTTTTTTTGTGGATCTTTATCAGCATTTTGTTTATATTCTACCAGCCACAAATGAAGTAAGGAATTACCTCCCTACAGTACAAAAATAACTTCATTTATCATGTTTTTAAAGTGTAATCTGGGTGAACCAAACTGAAATATATATTATTTGGTAGTCTCTGGTTAACTGAAAAAGTACTTAAAGTTTTAGACAGGTTGACCGTGACCTGTGGGGATAAGTGTGATGGCGTTGTGCCTGTCAGTGAAGACGATGGTGTGTCATGGATGTGTGTTCTGGTTCTGCCGGACCAAAGTGGACTCTAATACGTTGTCTTAGTTCTCTCTGCTAAAAGCAAATGTTCGGGTGCAAGAGGAAGCGATAGTTCGCTGGCTGCTGAACATAACAGTCTTTGCTTCAGCTGTACAGGCTGCCCATGTCACACTAAGCTGTTGTGGGTTGCAGGAACCTCTTGCTTCATGTGATGAAATGACCTAGTTAACCAACCACAGGTTGCATGTTATTGCCATTTTCTCAGAAGCGTCAACAGCCAGCGGCCTGCATCGTCTTCCTTTGGGTCAAACTGCGCTCCGTTAGATCTATTTCAAATCGTCCACACAGTCTGGAGTTAAATGGGCCGCAAAAGGAAAGTGCACGGCCACTGAGCGTCCTCTGCTTCCTTTAGGTGGCTTTTTTCACCAGTTGACTTCCTCACCTGGGAGATGGTCTGAGAATGTCTCACCAGTTTGCTTATGGGTTCCCTCCTTGCAGCGAGTGTCCACACTGTCCTGAGACTGGTGTGACAGATGTTTGTGTCTGTTTGGGTCACATCCTTTACTTTAAAATGAAAAACAAACCCATTGATAAACTATTAGAATAATACTGTTTCAGATAGTTAGCCGGTGACTGGAATCTGTGTTAAAATTGCATGACTAGTATAAAATTTGAACTAGTTGTACACAAATTGCACTAAAGACTTTCAAGGAGATCTGAGTCAAGACTGCCACCTGCTGTCACAAAAAAAAAAAAAAAAAAAACATCAGATATCGGCTATCCTCAGTGTAGAACTGATTTCAGATGTTATGTTCCCATATGGTCTGGATTTCAATCACATATGATTTGGGGTTATTTAATGGGAAATAATATATGTATATATTTATGTGCACATTAGGTGAATCAATAAATGACTTATGGGAGGTGTCATATTGGTTGCATATCATTACTTGTTATTGAGTCAAAAAGGAAAGAAAAAAGAAAAAAGGATTATGGAGAAAGTCGCATCTATGTCACAATATAAAAAAAAAAAATGCAGGAAAAGGGGCATCTTTGTTAGCATCAGCATATACATATAGAGTATTGATTCTATCTAACATAATATAAGTAATAAGTTAGTAAAATCAAAGTGATAAATTATATGCGATGCAAAGGGAAAATACAGTATTTCCTTTTCGATTTTACTGTATTGATTGAAGTCACGCCCACTTGCGACCCGCTGAAACTGATTGGATGGTTTATGATGTGACGTCATATCCGCAGTAAGCGACAAAAAAAAGCCTTCAAACGATGGAGGAAGATAATTCCCCAATACTTGAATATGCTCACTCTGAGTTTAAAAGACAGAATTTCAAACGGGCAGAAGAACTTTACACACAGTTTATCTCGTCCTGCGCACAGTTCAGGTACCGTTTGTTCCGTTTTGGAGATGTGAAACGAGCTAACAGTCCAACACTGTAGTCTAACTGGTGTTACACAATATTCAGTCATCTATCAAATTCTATGACCCGGTTGTTTGCTAACTGTTGCCGATATTTATTTGGTTACTCTCTCTTTGGAGTCATTTAATGATCCATCTTTAACGGTGTCATATTTCCACAGGGGATGTGAAGCTAGTCATTTGGCCGGTGCTTATAACAACCGCGGACAGATAAAGTATCTCCGGGTGGATTTTAATGAAGCAGTAGAGGACTTCACTTCCGCAATACAGACTGACAGCCGGTTTGAAATACCTTTCTACAACAGAGGACTCATCCACTATAGACTAGGTAAGGGTCATAATAATGATAATAAAAAGGTTTTTTGTTGTTAGACTTCAGCTGTGCTGCTATCATCAAGCCTGACAGTGTCAGAGAAAAAGTAGTGACTTCCGCTCTGCTTCAAAATAAATGTCAAGTTTAGGCTGCGTTATAATATTTTTAACCTTTTGAAATAGTCCAAACTGAAATAAAAATGTATTCAAGGAGGAATCTATATCTATGGGTACAACTACTCTCAATATCCATACCAGATGTTATTCAAATAGCACAACAATTAAATAAGAAAATGCAGATGCTTCCATAAATTGTTTAAAAATACATTATTTTACCAGATCTCAACCTCGTGGGACATGTTTGACCAACATGTTTGACAGCGTTCTCCACCTGAACCATCATCACACCAAATGGGGGAATATGTTTTGGACGAGTGATGTTCAATGGCCCAACACCTTATCAAAACACTTCCTGTTGTTTTTTCCTTTAATTTGTCATCTATCTGTACATGTGTACAGTACAAAGACTGTACAAACAGTCAAATACATGTTGACAAACCGATGTTTAACTTCTTCAAAAATGAGGATTTAGTAATATGATTGCAGCGCAGATAAAAAGAATAGCCTGTACTCGGTATCTGAAAGAAGAACAGTGAACTCAGGACACAGCTTTATCACTGTTTGAAAGGCCAGGAAAATAAATCTTTGAAACTATCATACAGACTCCTATTATATTCCCTTTGACAAACTAGATACTGAAATTACTAAAATGCAACACTGGCTCAGTGAACTACAGAACAAAGCTTCCTTCAACAAATATGCCTTTTCCACAAGCTTCCTTTTGTCCCTATTTTCACAATACTTCTAAATTTCATGAAAATTCATCTTGGTGTCAGTGATGTGTCTTTTGGCACCGATCAGATATGAGATTCAGTCTGAAAATCAGAAGTCATATTCACAACAAAAGCTGGGTTGAGGCTGTAGCTGTTGAGTGAGTCTGGTGTGTCTTGCTTATGCTTCCCAGTAAATACAACTTCTCACTACTAACTAGCTAATTAGGGAGTACATTACAAATAAACTTATTATGTACATAATATGTGCACATACATAATGTTTTTTTTTAAAAACTATTTTACAGGTTTTTTCGACGATGCCAAGAGTGACTTCCAGCAAGCATTGATGCTCAATCCAGATTTTGAAGAGGCCAAAGTGAGCCTGCAACAGACACTTCTGGACCAGCAGCACAAGATAGAAAGGGGCTACTGACAGCTTCATCAGCTATAGAGTACAAATTGTACATATCCTTAAATCTGGCGGCTAAAGAAAACATGTACATATTGTCAATTTACTTACATTTATGTACAGCTGTCATATAATGAATTATCGTCATATGATCTGAATAGGAATAGTTTGATTTATTTAAAGCTGTCAGCATGAATATGAACATGAAAGTGAAACACAGGCAATGTAAATCAAACTCAACAACCAATGACACCACTAAAAATCAAACCATTGCTGCTACAAAAACATTTGTTATTTAAACACATGAACGAGCATTGATAATTCCTGTTCTGCACTAACTCAAGACTCTTCCAGTTGGGTAAATTTGTAATGGCCTCATGAATGAAAGCATATCATGCTATAAGTCTGTGTGGACCACGCAGACCTATCGACCAAGGCTCACCAGTTGAAAAGATGAGCTTGGGTTTACTGTTAATAATAAATGTTATTGCACCGTCTTGAAGACACTGGGGGGAGGTTTGTGACTATAAACAAACCTTAATCAAGTGTTGGCATACAGTAAAGAGAATGCGTATCTCAGCTGGAAAGGAAAAACATGTTTTGTTTCTTAAATTATGTCTTTCTAAAAGCATGGTTTTAAGAAAAGACAGTCATCCTCTTTTGACACAATGTATCTCTTGAACAATTAAACTAATATATTTGTGATGCTAAACTCAAATGTATATATGTTTGTAATCAGTGTACAATAAATTATTTTTATCACAATACCGATTAATGTGTGTGCCTATATTAAGATGTTCTGGTCTTCATAAGACATACATAAAGCTCTCACACTGCATGTGAGCTGGGTGGAAAATCACCAATTGGTCTCACCTGTGTATTGCAATTAACTGATGTATAAAACAGCTGGTGATGGATCAGGAAGCAGTCAGTCACTTCTCTTCAGAGTTGTGCTGGGTGTTCGGTGCCAGTTGCCAAGTGCCAAGCTCTGACAGTGATTGGATTCCTCTAGTTCTTTTGTTTGGCTGCACTCAGACTGCAACATGTGGAGGCTTGGGAACATGTGAGTTCATTTAGTTTATTTTTGCAGAGACTGCTAGCTGTACACTTAATGTCTCTAAATGTTGTGTTTTACTTGTTTAAGATTGTTATGGAACTTGATGGCTGCAGTAATCCTCTTGGGTCAAGCAAGGCCAAATATGAAGCTCAATTCGCAGTCAAGTAAGCCTGAACTCAAACAATTGCTTTACTGTTGTTACAGAAAGGTTACCCTTCCTCACAAGCCTTTCTTTTAACAGGCAGTGGCTTACATTCGGACTGTGTGGGTAATCTAATGAGGCTGTCATTGGACAAGGCCCTAGCAGTGGGGAATGAGCTTGAGGTGGAGGCCATAAGTGAGTCTACGATGTGCTAATGAGCATGATTGGTTCCTTACTAGGAGAGTGGTGCCATGCTTGTCTTTATTTCCCCCCAGATGGCACCCAGCACATTGTGTTAACACCCAACTTGGCTGCTCAGTGTGGATACAGCATGGAGTCTGACCCGTGGGGCAACACCAGAATCTACTCGTCTCTGCTGGGCTGCTACGTGGACAACAAAGTATGTTTGAGATAATTGTATTGGATGACGTGTTAATATAATTTGCCAGTGAGAGAAACGATATGGTAAATTCACCTATTCCTTATTCTTGAGACTTGTATATATATTTTTTTAGGCACAAAGTATTTACATTCATGATGAATGTAAGTAAAACCTCCCAATATTTTAGCTGCACTTGGATATAAAGTGCTCTTTACTTTGAAGAAGAGTAATGTAAACATTTCAGGGCTGCATTAATCTGCCAATTATTATCTCACCTCACTTAATTTATTGGTGTATACAATTTCCAAAGTGAGGTTTTAAAATATATTAACTCTCGGTAATTAAATGGACAAAAGTAGCTAAACGTTTGCATCAATTACACAAATTGCTTGATTTCAGCTCTATTGATGCCCCAAATTCTCGTTTCATGCATTTCATTTGTAGGACGATCAAACCTTTAATGTTGGCTTAAGGCTCCGACTGTACGGCCCCAGTCGCTCAGACGTGGTTACCCATGATGTGACTCAGACGTGCAGCTACACTCGGTGGGCCTCCAGAGAGATTCTCTGTGACAGGAACTACATGGAAGTAGGTTTCTTAACATTGATCGTTCTACCAACTACTCTCTGACAAACTATTAAGCCACCATTTCTTTTTTTTTTTTTTTAGGTGTCCCACCACATTGCTACTCCTGAAGCTAAGGGACAGGCTCAAGATGTTAAAGGGATCGACACCATTCCTGATGTATGTGTAAACATTCCACTGTCAACCTGCACCATTTAGCTCATTAATGGAGGAAGTTGTTAATCCTCCCCTTCCCTATAGGCCTTTGGGGCAGCACATGGTATCTGGCAGTTGACATTTTATACCCCAGAACCAGTGGCAATGGGGCTGAGGGAGGCTGAAGAAGCCGGCTATGGCGCCATGGTGACCTCGACCCGTCTGGTTATGCGATCCCCGTACAACACGGCAGAGACTTATTCGGGGGATGTAAGCATCACCCATCGTGTTTTGCACTAAACTTGGCCTTAAAGCATGCCCTTAAACCTAACATCTCTTAGGTGGGTGGAGTCTCCATGGAAGTGTTCAGGGTGAGCGCCTACTACAAGGCACCTCATGGTCTGAGTATGGTGAACTTGGCAGCTGCTTGTCCCACAGGCAAGTCTCGCGCAATCAGTGGATGGACATGGTTAATGTTGCATTGTCACGCAGTTGCGTCAACAGTTTGTTTATCATCAACAGGTGGCATCCTCTTCATCAACGATGTAATTTCTTGGCACATACCTCGCCGTGTGACACCTCTGGTAGATGGCAGTTTTGAAATCCTAGAAATGCACATGGGCATCAACGGGAAGAGGCTTGATATATCTCAGATGGCCGCACGGGGGTACACGCTGTCCACCACAGATTTCCACATCGTCATTGAGATCCCAGTAGGCTCGCCTGATGGCCACTTCAAGGTTTGAAAGTCCCCTAGCTTAAAAATGCAAGAGTAACATTTTGTTTTTGCATATTTTTATAAAAGTCATGAATAATTGCAGAGCCATGCCCCAGATTACCAGTACCACATCACCTACATTGTGGAGCCCATGCTTGAGGTACTGTGGAGGTCTACTGAAACCCAAGATGATACCAGATACAAGGTTTTGTTCCCCATTACCACCCCTCTTATGCTTCAACCTCTCCACGTCCAAGAAAGTAAGTCACATTATCTGGCAGACTATAGAACTTCAGGCTCGTGGAGAAGGCTTTAAACCTGTCTTTCTGTCCCTCAGATACTGTCCCAGAGTCCCGGGTGTTCAGCGTTCTCTTGGGTCCCCTTCTTCATGATGTGGTGCTGAGGAACATCACCTTCTTCACCCAAGTTCTCACTGTTGAAGAGAGCAATGCTAGAGGCTTTACTGTCCAGGAGCACCGCTACTCCAATGGAACCAAGAGCATCTCCGTTTTAGTGCCCTTTGACGCAGATATTGTCCTGAACAATGTATGTGAAATTATAGATGCTAAATGTCACTCAGTGCTAGCTTATTTACTCTGTATTGAAGTGTTTCAGTGACATGACTGAGCTGTTTGTATCTGCAGAATCCTGAACCCTTGGTAACAACCTACTTCCTCTCACTGATCTTTGGGTTTACCATCCTGCCTGAAGAAAGTCCATTTGCCCACCCAGTCGAGTTGCAGGTATCTCTGCAGGATGTTGGTGAGATATTTTGCTTTCCACAGTATCTAGCTCATAATTGCTTTGACCCAACTGGTGACTAGGGAGAGCAATTTAACTAATATTGCCATGCAATGTGCCCATGTACATTTAAAATGTAATGGAAGCAAATTGGAAAAACCTTGGGTGTCTCTCCTCGAATATGGCATTACACCAACACAACCCCAGTGAGAGCCTAAGGGAGACAGATGCTCAGTCAAATGGTGAACCTTTTCTCTGCTTTTAGAGCTGCCCACCATCACTGGCACTTGTGACCAGGACCAGTTTTTCATCAGTGTGAAATACGGGAGTCAAGGCAACGATTTCAAGGCAATGATTGGACAGCAACAGCTGACGTCTGAGATGGCTGACTACCAGTTCCAAGAAAACAGCACACACTTCAGCCTCGTACTGCCGTACACTGCAAAGGACACAGCTTTCGAGGTATGTCTCACTATAACATCTCACCATGAATCCTCTGCACTGGATAACTTCCCTCTTTGTCTTACAGCTGATAACCTCGGATTCAGTAAGAGCCCGGGTTGACTTCTTTCTGTTGCATACCAGTAACGACTGGGTGCTTGCTGATCTCTTCTTGGCCTGCAACTTCCCCTTAACGACAACCGGTAAGACTTTAACATGTAGTGTTTCTGCTGATGGTGATTGGAGGACATTGTCTTCACCCTTACCACCTCTACCCTCAGAGTGCTACCCCAATGGAACAATGGCCGCTGTGGCTGTGAAGGTGGATTCTGTGACCAATATCCTCCCAAGTAGGCTGACCCTAAAGGACCAGTCGTGCAAAGCGGCATTCAGTGACGATCGCTTTGCATATTTCTCCTTCAGTGTTGCTTCCTGTGGAACCACAAGAACAGTAGGTTTTGATCACCTTAAAGCCCCACATTTTTGTTAACATTCTAATGCTGCCTTTCTTTTCATGTTAAGTTCTTTGACCGCTACATGCTGTATGAAAATGAGATTGCCTTGCCTTACAACAAAGGAGCATCCCCCACATCACCAGTTGGTCCTCTGTACAGGTAGAGGAACTCGTCCAATCTTTTATCCTAATATACTGTCTAGTGAGAAGTCAACCTTCAGTGTAATTTCTTTTCTCCAAGACAAACCATTTCATGCTACTATGTGGTCAAGGAGACGCAGACTGTTGGCTTCAGCGCAAAACCAAGAAACTATGAACCCACCACAGAGATCGGCTCAGGACAGCTGATGGTGCAAATGAGGCTAGCCCAGGGTAAAGTTGACTATTTAAAAACCTTGTCTTGCTTTTGCAAGACTGCACTCTCTGGGCCATGTCTCTTTCTAATGGGACTCTTCTCCTCCAGATTCATCGTACAAGCTCTTCTACCAAGCAGAAGATTATCCAGTTGTGAAATATCTGAGGCAGCCTCTGTTTTTTGAGGTGGCGCTGGTTGAGACTACTGACCCAAATTTGGAGCTCATCTTGGAAAGCTGTTGGGCTACACTTGATGACGACCGGATGTCTCTGCCTAGCTGGGATATCATTGTGGACGGGTAATGAGTAGCATAAAAGTGCAATCTCAAATTTGCCATGTGACAAAACATTGTATAGTTTAAAAAGAAGCATTCAAGTGTTATGTATTTTTGTATTCCCACCCCCAGCTGTGGGAATTCAGATGACGGCTATATGACACTTTTCCATCCTGTTGTGAGTGATGCCAGGGTTTTAGTCCCATCCCACATGAAACGCTTCTCTATGAATATGTTCACCTTCACTAAAAATGACGAGGTTCTGAAAGACGAGGTAAAATACGAGTTTGTCTCCAAATGAAGCATATCGGCCACAACGCATGGTAGCCCTGTAATAAACCCTTCTGTCCGTCTACAGATCTATGTCCACTGTGACACAGCGCTTTGTGACACCAACAGCCAAGCAGATGGTTCATGCAGAGGCCAGTGTGTGCAACCTACACACCAGATGAACTACAGACAAGAGAGAAAAGGAGTAAAACGGGGTAAGTGACATCTGGAATAACATTTTGTCAACTAAATCTACGTGCAGTTGGTGATCGCTATTTGTCTTGTTTTTCTAGTGCAAAGAGGAACAGACTCTACCAACCAAAGGCGGATCTCCTCTGGGCCTATTGTGTTAACCTCTGGTAACTTCTGAATAAACTAATGTCTTTAAACTTTTCCAAGTTTCTTTGCTTAAATTGTAGCATGCTTTGCTATATCGGTAGCACTTTATATAACTACACACTCTTTAGCATGAGTAACACTTAATTCATTTATAAAGCATTGTTCTAACATTAACTCATTAGTCTGCAATTCATAAACGGTTATAGTTTTTATGCTTGACTATATGAGTTTCATTGTTTTTTTTACTTTATAAATGATAGTTTCCCCATTTGTAGATTAAGTGTTAATACATGTTATTTATACATATAATTTTGATATGCACTAATGGTTAGGGACTGTTGGAATGTGTTTTAATTCTGCATTCATTAATTCAGGTAGACTCGCATTAGCTTTGAGGCACTGCTGCGGCCTTTCAATGTAATTTATAAATGCGTTGTAAAGCCTAGATAGTCCTTACTTTAGATGAGGTCACAGAACAGGCTAGTAACTACGTGACTTAATCATGCATTGCAGTATTAAAACGCGTTTATAAAGCACATGTTAACATAGTCCCTAACCATTAGTGCATTTATAAATCGTATGACTAAATTACTTAAACACTTTATAAATTATGGATTAAGGACTCATAGATGATTCATAAAATAATTTATAAAGTACAAAACCCTAATCATGGAATGCTTAATCAAAACATTTATAACTGTTTATGAATTGTAGTTAGGAGTGTTCATGTTGGAACAATGCTTTATAAATGATTTAAGTGTTTACTCATGCTTTACTAATGCTAAATAGTGTGTAGTTAGAAAGTGCTACCGAAATATCCTTTCGGTTTTCACCCTCCATTACATAAGTACTAGTCATGACGGAATTGTTTCTTTTGCGGGTAGTTGTTGCTAATTGGACCGATCAACAATGGTTGACTTTGTGTGCAGATGGGGTATAATGTAAATTGGGGGGGGAGGGAAGTATGTGGGCCGTGCAGACTTATCGACCACTCACCAGGTGAAAAGATGAGCTTGGGTTTACTGTTAATGCACCATCTTGTAGACACGGAGGTTTGTGACAGACCTTAAAGTGTTGGCATACAGTAAAGAAGTCTCTAAACGGCAGAGAAAAAACCGTGTCCTTAGTCTTTCTAAAAGCATGGTTTTTAAGGAAAGCTTAAACTTCCTGGATCAGGTGGCAGAAGGCTGACCCAGACTTCCCTGTCAACATTTTCAAAGTCATTCTGGGGCATCCTGAGGTGTCCCCAGGCAAGCTGGGAGATGTAATCCCTCAGGTTGGGCGTGCCCAGAAAACCTCCAGTAGTAGACGCCCAGGTGGCATCCTGATTAGGTGCCCGAACCACATCAACTGACTCCTTTCGACACGGAGTAGTGGCTCAACTCGAAGTTCCCTCCTGATGTCCGAGCTCCTTACCATATCTCTAATGCTGTGTTCACACCAAACGCGACACGATTTGTCGCGCCGCGCTTACCACTTCAGTTTACTCGCGCGAGTGAAACGAGGGTGTTCACACCAAAGTGACAAAGACAAATTGCATCGCTTCTCTCCGTGAAAAGGTTATCTTTTCCGGTATCGACTATGGAATAAATAACCACTAGTTCTGCTTTATACTTGTGGAAGTCCCAAAAATGTCGGAACATGAAACGCCCTTGTGTTTGGGTTCATAACACCATCCGTAGCTGCACACAGCTCTGACGGCCGCTACCAGTGCTACTGCCGGCAGAGCAGCAACAGTTTGGGTCAATTCCAATCTCCACCCTTACGGACTTTGAGGCGCGCTCCCGCGAAGTCCGTGGGGGTTTAGGGGTGTCCCATTGTCACATCGTAGAGTGCTCGAGGCTCTCTGGCAGACATTTTGAGCCCTTTATCAACCCTTTCCGTAAGTCAGCATTAGATGCTGACTTTGCCTAAGGGAATTACCCACAGTTCATAGCAATGTGACGTTAAACACGCAGTTCCCAATGGAAGCATGAAGACGTAAAAACGGATTAAAGATGGAACATAAAAAGACATGAAATCAGAGGAATGCAAGCAGAAAATATATTTATAAATATTTTGTTTACATTCATCAAACATTTCGTTTTGACAAAAACAAGTAAATATATCATCTAAAATGACTTCTCATCTCGTGAGGAAGACGTTCAAATCGGTGAATAAAAAGTATAAAATAAATACTCAATATTTTTTATGTAGTCACGTGATATGTTGCAGCAAAGTGCTGTCCCATTGATATTCACACCAGTTCAAGCCCTCACAGCCTCTCACACTCAGCCATTTAGCAGCTGATGTCAGTGAGTCCCTGAGGGTTTAGGGTGGAGATTGGGATTGACCCCATGATTCAGCGATGGCAAGAAGGCTGTGGTGACAGGCGGAGCCTCTCAACGCTGATTGGCTGACGCAACTATGACGCCATTTTGTCACCGGAGTTGGGATATTTCAACTCGCGTCACGTCCTTCGCTCTGTTCGCGCTGCGTCAGTCGCGTCACCTGGCGGAAATGTCGCGCCTTTGCAACCTGTCGCGTCTGTGCATTGACTTTGTATGTAATCTGGTCGCGACAAATTCGTGTCGCGTTCGGTGTGAACACAGCATAAGGCTGAGCCAGGCCATCCTAGGGAGGAAACCGAACGAGACCTCATTCTTTCAGTCACGACCCAAAGTTTGTGACCATAGGTGAAGGTCGGAACGCAGACCCCCGCTTTCACCAAGACTGTCCGGTGCAGCGCCTGTTTTACTGCTGCAGCCACACCGATCCGCCCGTCGATCTCCTGCTGGAGCCTTCAATCAGCAGGATCTAGTTTGTACCACTCGTGAACAAGATCCAGAGATACTTTAACTCCTTCGCTTGGGGTCGGCACTCAGTCCCCACCTGGAGCAATCCACCGGTTTCAGGCAGAGCACCATGGCTTCAGATTTGGAGGTGCTAACTCATTGCTGCCGCTTCACACTTGGCTGCAAACCGCCACAGTGAATGCTGGAGGTCACAGTCCGAGGAGACCAACAGGACCACATCTGCAAACCGCAAAGGCGATCCTGAGAACCTGACATTCTCCACCCCTTGGCTACACCTAGATATCCTGTCCATGAAAGTCATGAACATGACCGGTGACAAAGGGCAGCCCTGGGGAGGCCAACACCCATCGGGAACGTCATTGAAGAGTGTGCTAGCCAAGACAGCCCAACAATGGATACATCCCAAGTCTTGTCGTTTCCTCGCTTGAACCGGAATTTCTGTGCCGCCATATTGATGGCCGTCCCAAAGCTCTTATTTTTGCTCTGAGGAGCCATGAGCAAGGAGGCACGAGAGCGGGCTTCCAGGAAGTGTTTTAATGCTCGACAAGCCCCGACAAATGACTTAATTTATAAAAAAAGATTTGTCTTTTCTTTATCTGTTATTTCCCTCTAACTTTAATTATGGATATCAAGTCAGAGAGAGCTGGAGAGAGGAAACACTTTTTACATGTATCATTTCCATTCAGTCATGTGAGGCTGATCACTCCTGAGTGTTGGGTTTGATGAGTTAAGTTTAACCTGAAACACTGAGCCTAATAAATTAGTGTTCAAGAGAAACCATAATCATATTCTGGGTTATTTAATAATAAAGTCACAATTTCAAAACAGACTCATTTCCACTGGTAGAAATCGTCCCTGCTCTTACACAACACACAGTATAAATACCCAATGTAGTTTGTTAAACAGGTAACATAATACAGGGAGAAAATCTCTCCACTCTAGGAGTATAAGTAGTAGTTTAACACCATTAAATCAACTGAAAACATTATACGATAATTTTTTAAGTGGATTTTTATACCAGGAAACAATTCCCTTACACTGATCATGTGTGCAGACATAAACTGTCTAAAGTCTCTCCAGCTGTTAAAGCTGACTGACAGCTGATCCAGATGTGATCAGCAATCGCTGTCATCAGAAACAGACGTCACTTCACGTCACGCTTTCGAGGAAAGGACGTCTCTTTTCTCTTGAAAATATTTTTTTTCTTGTTTCCTCTCTCCTCACATGGTTTCCTTGCGTCTCTTCATGCATCCCTGGTGGGAGGGACTAAGACGCAAATGAGGGAAACGGTGATGCAATTAAGAGACTTCGGATGCACCCAATCTCCAGCACCTTCAGCGAGGATCTCATCCCAGGAGAACTATGGAGTCGGCAGGCGGCACCCTTTCCAGGACCCCCTCCCACCGCCTCCGAAAAGGCCGGATACTCCGAACTGCTGCCTGGTGCATAAGCACAAACAGTTAGAGCCTTGCTCCCAGCAACCCGCAGGCACCCCTCTTGTTCTCCGGCAACAACTTCAACACAGCGGCAATTCTGCCTGCAACTTATTGTCAAGTCGCTACATGAGTAATTATTTTTGCTGGTCAAATGTTACAACTGATGCTGTTAGGGGCGGAAACCATGCGGCATCGTGGAAAACAGCTGATTAATCTTCAGTCAAAACCTTTTCCAACTAAATTGGATTTCAAAATGACCCTCTCCTTTAGATGTTTATTACAATGTTAAAATATTCTTATATTTTCAGAGACCCATTGGTCATTCGCCATCCAGTTATGTGGTGAAGCCTGACCGGAGTGGCTTGGAAAGTGGTAGGAGGCAGACACAAGATACTTAGTCCAGAAACTGTAGAATTGTAATAGTTTATTTTGGACTTGCACATGTATATAAAAAATTCTGCATAAGAGGGATATGATACTTAATAAGGGATATTATGAAGAATATTCTGAAGGATGTGTATTGGTAAACATAAGGTCACTGTTTGTTTATTGTAAAATGGTTCAGGTGTGAATGGATTTCAAATGGGGGGCAATAGACAAGATGGATACATGTGGTAGGATTGTGTAGCTGTTCCTTTAACTACTTTCTGAAGTTGATCAGGAGGGTGGAGTAAGAACTTTGAAACACCGGAAGTAGAGAAGCCTTGGGTGTGTGGACTGTTACTGGACCTTGTTTTTTGGTGAAGACGACTCCGGAAGAGAAAGACTCCGCCCCTGTGAAACGTGTAGCCAACTGCATGCAGTAGAATGGACAAGGTGTGCATGCTGTAATACTAACAAATGAGAGGCCATAGGCTCAGCGACTGAAAAGTATATAACGTCAAAAAAAGCCCTGCACAAAGATTTGCGTAGGGCTTTTTTTGTGGATGTGAGCGATAGTTAACATGAACATAAATACAGCCTCGTACCGACTCAGTTTCACACTTAACCTTTAGATTTATGACGCGTCGAGTTCTGGACTCTTCGCACGAATACCTAAATATTTTTTTATCTCACAAAACCCAAAAGGTGCTTATTTTCTTTAGTAGCTATGCTACATGGGTAACCGAACATATATAAACATTAACAAAACCAACAAACAGCTAGCTGAACGAATCGCTACTCAGTGTTATGGTAACTTGGATTAATTTAACTTGCACACAGCAAGGTTTTTTTCCCCCGTAACAGCCAAAGGCATCTGGTTAAATGGAGCCTTCAATCAGCAGGAGCTAGTTTGTACCATGAGTGCAGGTGAAACTATTTACTTCCTTACTTGGACTAACCCCATAAAGTCACAGCTGATACCATTCAGTGTATCAGTAGAGGAAATGGCTGGGTGCCTCCTTCGGACTCTGGAACATATGGTGGGAATGGTAAGGAACAAGATGATAAACTAAAGAAATGCCACACTGAATCAAGAAATAAGACAAGTGTTGAGTTATCACCCACTGTCACAATGCAGGGAGAGTGCTTGATGTCTGAAGACTGGACTTAATATATGCATAAATACAAATTATACATTTGCCATCAAAAATATATCTTCAATAGTCAAGAGCCATTATGTCAAAAGAGACCATGTGCAATGTTCCCTCTAATTTTTTCCGGCACTGAGCAATTTCTTTTATTTCTGAGCGCACATTTCAGCACTGTGAGCAATTCGCAACCACGCGACCTGCCGAAAATGACCACAAGCCTGCGTTAGCCATAGGGGATTCAAAGAGATGACAGCAAATGCATCAATATGTATACAAGGTTGATATTTATTCAATATCCTTTATAATGGCTGGACTTTGGGAACATTTTAATGATGGTGTTTTACCAAGTCAGTTTAGTTGAACTTCAATAAGGGGAGGTTATGACTGGTTATGACTGATAATGATATATATAAAAAATAAAAGTATCAAAGGTGTTTAGTCATTTCTCAGCAGGTACAACATTTAAGTGGAACTTCATTGAAAGAAAAATGCTAATGCAGTGCTTAACAATAATTATAGGCCTATTAAATTGACATGGTGTTATTTTTCCTAAAGGTAGCCTATATAAACAATTTAGTAACTGGAGTGGTTTGCAACAAACTAGGCTACAAAACATGTAATTTGAATGTCATTGAGGGAGATAGGCCTATCTGGCTATGTGGCTCATCTTGTCTGCAGGCCTATGGAAGACACATGTCTCTGAAGAACAGCATCTGAAAAACAGGTTAACCAAAAGAGAAACACGTTTTCCCACGAGCGAACTCTCCTTTCGCTTTTGCCTCCGAGCAGAATTTGCTTTCTTCATATTTAAATGAGTGCCACCACCGAAATCCTCATCCATGCCCTCATAACATCCAGACTCGATTACTGCAACAGCATCCTCTACGGCTCACCCAACAAAATCCTCAATAAACTTCAATATGTCGAAAACTCTGCCGCCCGACTGCTCACCTCCACCCGCCCCGGTCCTACACAACCTCCACTGGCTTCCGATCAAGTACAGGATAGACTTCAAACTACTACTCATCACCTACAAAGCCCTAAACAACCTGGCCCCTCCCTACCTTTCAGACCTCCTCCCCCTTCACGCCCCAACCCGTTGCCTCAGGTCCGCCGGTACAAACACCCTGAAGACCATCAGGACCAAGCGCCGGACCTGGGGGGACAGGGCCTTCTCTGCTGCTGCACCCCCCCTCTGGAACGCTCTCCCCATCCACATCCGTCAGGCTCCCTCACTAGCTTCATTCAAGCAAGCCCTCAAAACGCATCTCTTCCAACTCGCTTTCACCTGCTAAAACCTGCACCTATCCTCCACTTCGACCCTCAGCTTCTCCAGTTTTCTTTTCTTTCTTTGTTACAAAAAATGTCCTGTTTGTTTGGCTTACTTTGTCTTTCATTTTTGTTCCGTTCGTCATTGTCTACTGTCCATATTGTAAAGCGTCTTTGTGTATCTTTAAAAGCGCTATACAAGTTGAAATTATTATTATTAAATATGTCTGAAAGTTTCATCCTACCTGTGTCAGTTTGGACTATTTCATCTCATGTTTAAACGTTAGGCAGACCTTTTTCTGGGGCACCTGCTCTGCCTTTCTTTTCACCATGGTATCTATAACTGCTGGAGCAGGGCCCACCAAGAGTAGCCTAAACAGCGCCGGCCCTAGCTCATGTGGCGCTCCAGGCGAGCTTCACTCCTGGCGCCCGGAGGAGGACAGCGACCCCCGCTGTCCTCCTCCGGGCCTACGGAGGCAGAGCGCTAGCAGAGGTACAGAGTGCTAGCAGATGTACAGAGAGCGCATGTCGAGAAACGGGACGCTGATTGGCCAAGAAGACTCGACACGTCACATCAAAGATCTTCTATTGTGGAGATGGCTCACTCCTATCTCAGAAACACTGGCGCAAAAAAGATTTTTAACCCCTGAAAAAAGAAAATAGTTTGCGCGGTCTGAAAAATCTATTGCGCGGCCACTTCGACTGGCCTGCGCAGCCGCGCACGCGCGCAGCTTAGAGGGAACACTGACCATGTGTATACTTGATTAAGGTTTGTCACAATCCTCCACGGTGTCCTTAAGATGGTGAAATAGTAAACCCAAGCACATCTTTTCACCTGGTAAGCCTTGGCCGATAAGTCCACACAGACTTATACTTAATTACATTTTTGCCCCCCAATTTATATTTCTCTGCATCAGTTCACAAAGTCACCCATTGTTGATCAGTCTAATGTGCAACAGCTACCCGCAAAAGAAAAACTGCCTTTGTGACTGTATGACTTATGTAGTAATGCAGGGTGAAAACCAAAAGGATATTTCAAAGCTTTGATACAAATTGAGCAAAGAAAAGACTAGCAAAAGTTTAAAGACAATAGTTTATTCAGAAGTTAACACAATAGGCCCAGCGGAGATCTGCCTTTGGTTGGTAGAGTCTGTTCCTCTTTGCACTAGAAAAACAAGACAAATAGCGATCACCAACTGCACGTAGATTTAGTTGACAAAATGTTATTCCAGATGTCACTTACCCCGTTTTACTCCTTTCATCTCATGTCTGTAGTTCATCTGGTGTGTAGGTTGCACACACTGGCCTCTGCATGAACCATCTGCTTGGCTGTTGGTGTCACAAATCGTTGCATCACAGTGGACATAGATCTGTAGACGGACAGAAGGGTTTATTACAGGGCTACCATGCGTTGTGGCCGATATGCTTCATTTGGAGACAACTCATATTTTACCTCGTCTTTCAGAACCTCCTCATCTTTAGTGAAGGTGAACATCTTCATAGAGAAGCGTTTCATGTGGGATGGGACTAAAACCCTGGCATCACTCACAACAGGATGGAAAAGTGTCACATAGCTGTCATCTGGATTCTCACAGCTGGAGGGGGAACAAATTTTACATCCACATACATTTGAGTACTTCTTTAAACCCATAAAAGTATGCTTTGTGGCTTGTCACAACTACCTGTCCACAATGATATCCCAGCTAGGCAGAGACATCCGGTCTTCATCAAGTGTAGCCCAACAGCTTTCCAAGATGAGCTCCAAATTTGGGTCAGTAGTCTCAACCAGCGCCACCTCAAAATACAGAGGCTGCCTCAGATATTTTACAACTGGATAATCTTCTGCTTGGTAGAAGAGCTCGTACAATGAATCTGGAGGAGAAGAGTCCCATTAGAAAGAGACATGGCCCAGACAGACAGTGTATAGTCTTGTAAAAGCAAGACAAGGTTTTTAAATAGTCAACTCTACCCTGGGCTAGCCTCATTTGCACCATCAGCTGTCCTGAGCCGATCTCGGCAGTAGGTTCATAGTGTCTTGGTTTTGAGCTGAAGCCAACAGTCTGCGTCTCATTGACCACATAGTAGCAGGAAATGGTTTGTCTTGGAGAAAAGAACATTACACTGAAGGGTTTGACCTCTCACTAGACAGCATTTAGGATAAAAGATTGGACAAGTCCCTCTACCTGTACTGAGGACCAACTGGTGATGTGGGGGATGCTCCTTTGTTGTAAGGCAAGGTAATCTCATTTTCATACAGCATGTAGTGGTCAAAGAACTTAATAAAAAATAAAGACAGGAGGCATTAGAATGTTTAACAAAAATAATGTGGGGATTTAAGGTAATCAACGCCTACTGTTCTAGTGGTTCCACAGGAAGCAACACTGAAGGAGAAATATGCAAAGCGATCGTCACTGAATGCCGGTTTGCACGACTGGTCCTTTAGGGTCAGCCTACTTGGGAGGATATTGGTCACAGAATCCACCTTCACAGCCACAGCGGCCATTGTTCCATTGGGGTAGCACTCTGAGGGTAGAGGTGGTAAGGGTGAAGACAATGTCCTCCAATCACCATCAGCAGAAACACTACATGTTAAAGTCTTACCGGTTGTCGTTAAGGGGAAGTTGCAGGCCAAGAAGAGATCAGCAAGCACCCAGTCGTTACTGGTATGCAACAGAAAGAAGTCAACCCGGGCGCTTACTGAATCTGAGGTTATCAGCTGTAAGACAAGGAGGGAAGTTATGCAGTGCAGAAGATTCATGGTGAGATGTTATAGTGAGACATACCTCGAAGACTGTGTCCTTGGCAGTGTACGGCAGTACGAGGCTGAAGTGTGTGCCGTTTTCTTGGAACTGGTAGTCAGCCATCTCAGGTGTCAGCTGTTGCGGTCCAATTGTTGCCTTGAAATCGTTGCCTTGACTCCCATATTTCACATTGATGTAAAACTGGTCCTGGTCACAGGTGCCAGTGATGGTGGGCAGCTCTAAAAGCAGAGAAAAGGGTCACCATTTGACTGAGCATCCGTCTCCCTTAGGCTCTCACTGGGGTTGTGTTGGTGTCATTTCATATTTAAGAGGTAAATTTGCTTCCATAACACATCTTTCAGTCGAATAAAAGATATGTTCCCGTTACAGCTGTATTTTAATCTTTTGATTTCTCCTGAAGGCCCGAACAGATTAACAGATTCAGAGCTGGCATTACACACACATTAAAAGTACGTGAGGAAGTTTCATGGCAATATTGGTTAAATAGCTCTCCATAGTCACCTGTTGAGTCAAAGCAATGATGAGCTAGATCCTGTGAAAAGCTAAATATCTCACCAACATCCTGCAGAGATACCTGCAACTCGACTGGGTGGGCAAATGGACTTTCTTCAGGCAGGATGATAAACCCAAAGATCAGTGAGAGCAAGTAGGTTGTCACCAAGGGTTCAGGATTCTGCAGATATAAACAGCTCAGTCATGTCACTGAAACACTTCAATACAGAGTAAATAAGCTAGCACTGACTGACATTTAGCATCTATAATAATTTCACATACATATTTCAGGACAATATCTGCATCAAAGGGCACTAAAACAGAGACGCTCTTCGTTCCATTGGAGTAGCTGTGCTCCTGGATGGTAAAGCCTCTGGCATTGCTCTCTTCAACAGTGAGAACTTGGGTGAAGAAGGTGATGTTCCTCAGCACCACATCATGAAGAAGGGGCCCCAAGAGAACGCTGAACACCCGGGACTCTGGGACAGTATCTGAGGGACAGAAAGACGGTTTAAAGCCTTCTCCAATAGCCTGAAGTTCTATATTCTGCCAGATAATGTGACTCACTTTCTTGGATGTGGGGAGGTTGAAGCATAAGAGGGGTGGTAATGGGGAATAAAACCTTGTATCTAGTATCATCTTGGGTTTCAGTAGACCTCCACAGTACCTCAAGCATGGGCTCCACAATGTAGGTGATGTGGTACTGGTAATCTGGGGCATGGCTCTGCAATTATTCATGACTTTAATAAAACATGCAACAAATGTAAGTTACTCTTGCATTTTTAAGCTAGGGAACTTTCCAACCTTGAAGCGGCCATCAGGCGAGCCCACTGGGATCTCAATGACGATGTGGAAATCTGCGGTGGACAGAGTGTACCCCCGTGCGGCCATCTGAGATCTATCAAGCATCTTCCCGTTGATGCCCATGTGCATTTCTAGGATTTCAAAGTTGCCATCTACCAGAGGTGTCACACGGCGAGGTACGTGCCAAGAAATTACATCGTTGATGAAGAGGATGCCACCTATTGATGATAAACAAACTGTTAATGTTGCGTTGTCACTCCTATGCGTCAACAGTGTCCATCCACAGATTGCTCGAGACTTGCCTGTGGGACAAGCAGCTGCCAAGTTCACCATACTCAGACCATGTGGTGCCTTGTAGTAGGCGCTCACCCTGAACACTTCCATGGAGACTCCACCCACCTAAGAGATGTCAGGCTCAATGTCATGCTCTAAGGCCAAGTTTAATGCAAAATACACTTGAGATGGGTGATACTTACATCCTCCGAATAAGTCTCTGCTGTATTGTACGGGGATCGCATAACCAGACGGGTCGAGGTCGTCATGGCACCATAGCCGGCTTCTTCAGCCTCCCTCAGCACCATTGCCACTGGTTCTGGGGTATAAAATGTCAACTTCCAGATACCATGTGCTGCCCCAGAGGCCTATAGGGAAAGGGAGAATTTATAATTCCCTCCGTTGAATGAGATAACAAATGGTGCAGGTTGAAAAGTAAGTCCACAGCGGAATTTGCACACATACATCAGGAATGGTGTCGATCTCTTTAACATCTTGAGCCTGTCCCTTAGCTTCAGCTTGTGAGTCAGGAGTAGCAATGTAGTGTGACACCTAAGAACAAGAAATGGTGGCTTAATAGTTTGTCAGAGACTAGTCGGTGGAACTATCAATGTTAAGTGACCTACTTCCATGTAGTTCCTGTCACAGAGAATCTCTCTGGAGGCCCACCGAGTGTAGCTGCACGTCTGAGTCACATCATGGGTAACCACGCCTGATCGACTGGGGCTGTATATTCGGAGCCTTAAGCCAACATTAAAGGTTTGATCGTCCTACAAATTAAAAGCATTAAACAAGAATTTGGCATGAGAAAAGTCAAGAGCTCAAATCAAGAAGTTTGTTTAATATTAAAAAAAAATTAAAAAAAATCTTAGCCATTTTTGCCCATTACCTAGAGATAAGATATTTTAAAACCTCACTTTGGAAATTGTATACAGCAATAAATTAATTGAAGTGAGAAAATTGGCAGATGAATGCAGCCCTGACATTTTTACATTACTCCGCATCAAAGTAAAAAGATTAAACGCTGTATATCCAAGGGCAGTTAATCAAACCTCCCCATGTTTTAAGTTTTTCAGGAACGCAGTCTTGAGAAGTTAAGGAACAGGTGAATTATACCATGATGTTTTTCCTCGCTGGCAAATGATAATAAAATGTCAGCCAATAAAATGTGCTCAAACATACTTTGTTGTCAACGTAGCAGCCCAGCAGAGACGAGTAGATTCTGGTGTTGCCCCACGGGTCAGACTCCATGCTGTATCCACACTGAGCAGCCAAGTTGGGTGTTAACACAATGTGCTGGGTGCCATCTGGGGGGAAATAAAGACAAGCATGAGGACACCGCTCTCCTAGTGAGGAAGCAATCATGCTCATCAGCACATCGTAGACTCACTCATGGCCTCCACCTCAAGCTCATTCCCCACTGCTAGGGCCTTGTCCAATGACAGCCTCATTAGATTTCCCACACAGTCCGAATGGAAGCCACTGCCTGTTAAAAGAAAAGGCTTGTGAGAGAGTAAACTTTCTGTAACAACGGTAAAGCAATTGTTTGAGTTCAGGCTTACTTGACTGTGAATTGAGCTTCATATTTGGCCTTGCTTGACCCAAGAGGATTACTGCAGCCATCAAGTTCCATAACAATCTTAAACAAGTAAAACACATCATTTAGAGACATTAGGTCTGCAGTATAGCAGACATTAAGTTTGCATCTAAAGTCTTCGCAAAAATAAACTAAATTCACTTACATGTTCCCAAGCCTCCACATGTTGCAGTCTGAGTGCAGCTAAACAAAAGAACAAGAGGAATCCAATCACTATCAGAGCTAAGCACTGAACACCCAGCACACCCGACAACAGGCCAACACTGAAGAGAAGTGACTGACTGCTTTCTCATCCATCGCCAGCTGTTTTGTACATAATTTCATACATCAAGCTCTCACAGTGTGAGCTGGGTAGAGAATCACCAATTGGTCTCACCTGTGTATTGTAATTAACTGATGTATAAAACAGCTGGCGATGGATGAGAACACAGTCAGTCACTTCTCTTCAGAGTTGGTCTGTTGTTGGGTGTTCAGTGCGTTCAGTGCCAAGCGCTGATAGTGATTGGATTCCTCTAGTTCTTGTATTTGGCTGCACTCAGACTGCTAAATGTGGAGGCTTGGGAACATGTGAGTTAGTTTATTTTATTTTTGAGAAGACTGCTAAATGCACACTAAATGTATCTAAATTATGTGTTTTACTTGTTGAAGTTTGTTATGGAACTTGATGGCTGCAGTAATCCTCTTGGGTCAAGCAAGGCCAAATATGAAGCTCAATTCACAGTCAAGTAAGCCTGAACTCAAACAATTGCTTTACAAAATTGTTACAGAAAGTTGAGACTTCCTCACAAGCCTTTTCTTTTAACAGGCAGTGGCTTACATTCGGACTGTGTGGGTAATCTAATGAGGCTGTCATTGGACAAGGCCCTAGCAGTGGGCAATGAGCTTGAGGTGGAGGCCATAAGTGAGTCTACAATGTGCTGATGAGCATGATTGGTTCCTCACTAGGAGAGCGGTGTCATGCTTGTCTTTATTTCCCCCCAGATGGCACCCAGCACATTGTGTTAACACCCAAATTGGCTGCTCAGTGTGGATACAGCATGGAGTCTGACCAGTGGGGCAACACCAGAATCTACTCGTCTCTGCTGGGCTGCTACGTGGACAACAAAGTATGATAAACAGAGTTTTGCATTTACTTAAACAAATGCTTGATTTCCACTCAATTGACTCCCCTCCTGCTACATTGTTTCATGCCTTTCATTTGTAGGACGATCAAACCTTTAATGTTGGCTTAAGGCTCCGAATGTACAGCCCCAGTCGATCAGGCGTGGTTGCCCATGATGTGACTCAGACGTGCAGCTACACTCGGTGGGCCTCCAGAGAGATTCTCTGTGACAGGAACTACATGGAAGTAGGTTTCTTAACATTGATAGTTCTACCAACTAGTCCCTGACAAACTAAGATACTTTCTTCTTTTTAGGTGTCCCACCACATTGCTACTCCTGATGCACAAGCTGAAGCTAAGGGACAGGCTCAAGATGTTAAAGAGATCGACAACATTCCTGATGTATGTGTACAAATTCCACTGTTGCAGTGAACTTGCTTTCCAACTTGCACCATTTGCTATCTGAATCAACTGAGGAAATTGTTAATTCTCCCCTTGCCTATAGGCCTCTGGGGCAGCACATGGTATCTGGAAGTTGACATTTTACACCCCAGAACCAGTGGCAATGGGGCTGAGGGAGGCTGAACGAGCTGGCTATGGTGCCATGGCGACCTCTACCCGTCTGGTTATGCGATCCCCGTACAATACAGCAGAGACTTATTCGGAAGATGTAAGCAACACACCCATCAATTGTTTTGCATTGAACTTGGCCTTAAAGCAATACATTGAGCCTGACATCTCTTAGGTGGGTGGAGTCTCCATGGAAGTGTTCAGGGTGAGCGCCTACTACAAGGCACCACATGGTCAGAGAGTGGTCAACTTGGCAGCTGCTTGTCCCACAGGCAAGTCTCGAGCAATCTGTGGATGGACACTTAATGTTGCATTGTCACTCCTATGCGTCAACAGTTTGTTTATCATCAACAGGTGGCGTCCTCTTCATCAACGATGTAATCGCTTGGCACGTACCTCGCCGTGTGACACCTCTGGTCGATGGCAGCTTTGAAATCCTAGAAATACACATGGGCATCAATGGAAAGAGGCTTGATAGATCTCAGATGGCCGCACGGGGGTACACGCTGTCCACCACAGATTTCCACATCGTCATTGAGATCCCAGTGGGCTCGCCTGATGGCCACTACAAGGTTGAGAAGTCCTCTACCTTAGAAATGCAACAGTCACTTTTTTTTGTTGCAGTTTTTAAAATGTCATGAATAATTGCAGAGCCATGCCCCAGATTACCAGTACCATGTCACCTACATTGTGGAGCCCATGCTTGAGGTACTGTGGAGGACCACTGGCACCCAAGATGATACCCAATACAAGGTTTTATTCCCCATTACCACCCCTCTTATGCTTCAACCTCCACACATCCAAGAAAGTGAGTCACATTATCTGGCAGACTATAGAACTTCAGGCTCATGGAGAAGGCTTTAAACCGTCTTTCTGTCCCTCAGATACTGTCCCAGAGTCCCGGGTGTTCAGCGTTCTCTTGGGGCCCCTTCTTCATGATGTGGTGCTGAGGAACATCACCTTCTTCACCCAAGTTCTCACTGTTGAAGAGAGCAATGCCAGAGGCTTTACCATCCAGGAGACGCTCTACGCCAATGGAACCAAGACCATCTCTGTTTTAGTCCCCTTTGATGCAGATATTGTCCTGAAATATGTATGTGACTCTATCGATCCTAAATTTTGCTCTGTGTTTAAGGGAAATGACTGAGCTGTTTATATCTGCAGAATCCTGAACCCTTGGTGACAACCTACATCCTCTCACTGATCTTTGGGTTTATCATCCTGCCTGAAGAAAGTCCATTTGCCCACCCAGTTGAGTTGCAGGTATCTCTGCAGGATGTTGGTGAGATATTTAGCTTTTCACAGGATCTAGCTCATAATTACTTTGACCCAACACGTGACTAATATTGCCATGAAACTTCCTCAAGTACTTTTTCTCTGTAATGCCAGTTCTGAATCTGTTAATATAAAAAAAACTTTTTGTGCTTAAGGAGAAAAAAAGTTTAAAATACAGCTGTAAAGGGAACATCTTTCATTAAACTGAAAGATGTGTTATGGGAGCAATTTACCTCTTAAATATGCAATTACACCAACACAAGCACCTTAAAGAGAAAGATGCTAAATCAACTTGTGAACCTTTTCTCTGCTTTAGAGCTGCCCACCATCACTGGCACTTGTGACCAGGACCAGTTTTACATCAGTGTGAAATACGGGAGTCAAGGCAACGATTTCAAGGCAATGGTTGGACAGCAACAGCTGACGTCTGAGATGGCTGACTACCAGTTCCAAGAAAATGGCACACACTTCAGCCTCGTACTGCCGTACACTGCCAAGGACACAGTCTTCGAGGTATGTCTCACTATAACATCTCACCGTGAATCTTCTGCACTGGATAACTTCCCTCCTTGTCTTACAGCTGATAACCTCAGATTCAGTAAGAGCCCGGGTTGACTTCTTTCTATTGCATACCAGTAACGACTGGGTGCTTGCTGATCTCTTCTTGGCCTGCAACTTCCCCTTAACGACAACCGGTAAGACTTTAACATGTAGTGTTTCTGCTGATGGTGATTGGAGGACATTGTCTTCACCCTTACCACCTCTACCCTCAGAGTGCTACCCCAATGGAACAATGGCCGCTGTGGCTGTGAAGGTGGATTCTGTGACCAATATCCTCCCAAGTAGGCTGACCCTAAAGGACCAGTCGTGCAAACCGGCATTCAGTGATGATCGCTTTGCATATTTCTCCTTCAGTGTTGCTTCCTGTGGAACCACAAGAACAGTAGGTGTTAGTTCACCTTAAATCCCCACATCATTTCTGTTAAACATTCTAATGCCTCCTGTCTTTATTTTGTATCAAGTTCTTTGACCACTACATGCTGTATGAAAATGAGATTGCCTTGCCTTACAACAAAGGAGCATCCCCCACATCACTAGTTGGTCCTCAGTACAGGTAGAGGGACTCGTCCAATCTTTTATCCTAAAATGCTGTCTAGTGAGAAGTCAACCCCTTCAGTTTATTTTTCTTTTCTCCAAGACAAACCATTTCCTGCTACTATGTGGTCAATGAGACGCAGACTGTTGGCTTCAGCTCAAAACCAAGACCCTATGAACCCACCGCAGAGATCGGCTCAGGGCAGCTGATGGTGCAAATGAGGCTAGCCCAGGGTAAAGTTACTTTATTAAAAACCATTTCTTGCTTTTACAAGACTGTACACTGTCTGTCTGGGCCATGTCTCTTTCTAATGGGACTCTTCTCCTCCAGATTCATCGTACGAGCTCTTCTACCAAGCAGAAGATTATCCAGTTGTAAAATATCTGAGGCAGCCTCTATATTTTGAGGTGGCCCTGGTCAAGTCTAGTGACCCAAATTTGGAGGTCATCTTGGAGAGCTGTTGGGCTACACTTGATGAAGACCGGATGTCTCTGCCTAGCTGGGATATCATTGTGGATGGGTAATGAGTAGATTAAACTAGTGCAATCTCAAAACTTTGGGTTTTGACTTGGGACAAAGCATACTTTTAAAGTATTCAAGTGTTAAAAAAATAAAATTTGTATCCCCCCCCCCCTCCAGCTGTGAGAATCCAGATGACGGCTATGTGACACTTTTCCATCCTGTTGTGAGTGACACCAGGGTTTTAGTCCCATCCCACATCAAACGCTTCTCTATGAAGATGTTCACCTTCACTAAAGATGAGGAGGTTCTGAAAGACGAGGTATAATATGAGTTTGTCTCCAAATGAAGCATATCGGCCACATCGCATGGTAGCCCTGTAATAAACCCTTCTGTCCGTCTACAGATCTATGTCCACTGTGATGCAACGATTTGTGACACCAACAGCCAAGCAGATGGTTCATGCAGAGGCCAGTGTGTGCAACCTACACACCAGATGACTTATAGACAAGAGATCAAAGGAGTAAAACGGGGTAAGTGACACCTGTAATATTTTAGCATCTAAATCTATGTGCAGTTGGTGATCGCTATTTTTCTTTTTCCAGAGCAAAGAGGAACCGACTCTACCACCCAAACGCACATCTCCTCTCGTCCTATTGTGTTAACCTCTGGTCAAATGTTTGCATAAACTAATTTCTTTAAACTTCTGTAGCATTTTATTTGCTCAATATGTATTAAAGCAAAGTGTTGGCATACATCAAAGAAGTCCAAGCTGCAAAAGAACTTATTTCAAATAAGTCGTTCTAAAAGCATGCTTTTAGAAGAAATGATCGTAGCTTCTAAAAGCATGCTTTTAGAAGAAATGATCGTAGCTTCTAAAAGCATGCTTTTAGAAGAAATGATCGTAGCTTGTGACACTGGCTTTGTTGAATACTTGAACTACAATTCTAAACTCTGTTAGTTTATTTAATATAGCCCAATGTAAAAATTTGCCTCTGAGGGCTTTACAATCTGTACATACAACATCCATGTCCCAGGACCTCAGATCAGGAAAAACTTTCCTAAAAAATGGGGAAGAAACCTTCAGGAGAGCAACAGAGGATCCCCTCTCCGATTGACAGACGCAATAGATGTCATGTGTACAGAACAAACAACGTTACAGCACATTCAATGAGTCTCAAATTATTCATATAATTAGTAGTCATGGACAACGCTCCAGATAACCACGATCCATGTCAGCAGAAGGAGGTAGAGAGGAGGGGCGTCAGCAGAGAAACCATGGCAGGGGGTAGGACCGGCTCCAGATGCCACAATCATGGAAACTTGAGGCGCGAAAGCAGAGGCTCCTGTGAAGAAATGGCATTAGTGATGTGCTTTAAAGAGACATGAGTTCATATAGGAGTGTGGAGAGGCGCTCGGTGTATCCTAGAATGTTCCCCCAGCAGTCTAGGCCTATATAGGCATATCTAGGGGCTGGACCAGGGTAAACCTGAGCTAGCCCTAACAATAAGCACTATCAAAGAGGAAAGTCTTAAGTCAAATCTTAAATGAGGTGACCCTGGACTGAAAGTGGAAGCGGTTTCCACAGAAGAGGAGCTTGCTTACTGAAGGCTGTGGCCCCATTCTACTCTTTGAGACTCTAGGAACCACAAGTAGCCCAGCATTCAGTGAGCACAGTGCTCTAGTGGGATATTATGGCACTATACACTCCAGATATGATGGTGCATCACCATTTAAGGCTTTGTAGGTGAGACTGATTATAAATGTGATTATTGATCTTACAGGATGCCAGTGGAGAGCAGCTAATACAGGAGTAATGTGATCTCTTCCTAGTCCTCGTTAGTACACGAGCTCGAACAACTGGAGACTAAAGAGTATTCTTAGAACTCGGGTGCTCATGGCAGGGAAGAAATCAGTAGGAGCAAGCTCAAATCGCGGCACCGGCACCTGCCGCTTACCTGCTGTGGCTCTCTGGAACTGCCGCGGCAGTTTGGGACCTGCCGCGAGCTGCCGTGCCGGAAGCTGCCACTACTTTAAAGGCAGCATTTCCGATGGCACGTCTCAGGTGGCGGGGCACTTACGAGTTGCCACTCATGTGCCACTAGTTTTTGAGGCAGCTGCCTGTGTTTGAGTGTTGCCGCAACTTGCTTAAGGTCCTGGAAGGTATATATAATATGTGACAACACATTAAGGCAGGGATAGCCAATTTTTTTTTTTTATAATCAAAAACGCTTCCATTAAAGATTTGAAAATGACAATTTTGAATATAACATTTAAAAACAAAAATTCGGTATATATGAACTCTGACCATTTCTGAAGTCAATCTTCACTATTGTGCACATGTCAAACCACTGACTAAACAAACTAAATGGCCATATGTTATTGATCGGCGATCACTTGTAAAGCCTAACAGTTGTCTGCAGGGTCAGCGGAGCACTTTCTCCAAGAGATTCCTCACACTCCGCTGCAACAAGGACCGTTACAGGAAAACATTCCTGCCTATGGCAATACGACTTTACAACAAGTCACCGCTTGCTAGATCCTCTGTGGATTAATTCATCACTATACATACTTTGCACTTTGAATTTTGCACTACCTATTGTTTACATTTAATTTGCGTAATTAACGAATACACTCTGTGGCTGTAAATATATTTCATTCCAGTTAGTTGTATTCTATTCTTTTGTGTATGTAAGAGCCAGTATGTTGTTTAATTAATATTTCAAGAGTGTTTATAATTTAATATTTCAGAATTAGGCTCGCAGTTTAGGAACTACATATAAAATATATTGAAAGATGTTTATATTAACAATGGACGCTCGAGCCAAGGGATATAATGACGTCATGATGGCAGCAGGTGTAAGCAATGAGTTGCATTAGGTATGAGAGCACACAGTTCTTTTACCGTATGACCGCATGTCCGTATGACCGTATGATCGTTTATTAGTTTGTGTGTATAATGTTAGTGTTTTTTGCTGCACAAACTAAAACGAAGAAAAAGGAAAAGAACGGTCTGCTGTCATTCGCGTGAGAAGACTCAATGTGTCGCAGCTCTTTAGCGGCTTAACAAAAACACGCCGACGGAACGCCGCTACAGTGTGTGTGTGTATATATATATATATATATACACACGTCTATATTTTACTTTTATTTTATTTTATTTGTATATATCTTTCATCCATGTTGCTTCCTTATATATTCATCTTTTATCTTGTGTGTTTATTTGTATCTTAAAGTTGTACGGCGCTACTATGACAAGAAATTTCCCCTTGGGGATTAATAAAGTATATATCCATCCATCCATACATCCATCTATTTGCAGGTCAAGACAAAGAGCCTACGGAGCTTCATAATGACGTTTCTGACTTTGCATATCGACGCTCTGGAAATATTCTTCCAAAAGCCTGAAAAACACTGCAGTGACAAAGCCTGCACACTTTGTGGTTGTCATTAAAACTAAATATTAGTTATTTTTTGAACGGATATAACTTTATTTTCATTTTTCTAACAAAGTGAGAACACTTTTTTTTCCTACCATCATTGTCGTGGAAATTATTGTTAATAATTATTGTGAGGAATAATTAACATTGATATGTGATCAGACAGTCACTTCACATATATTATTATTAATAAAAGGTGATCTGTGGAACTTTGTTGTTCAGGAAGTTTGTATCAAACAAGTAGCCCTTCGTATTATTTTGTACCCTTGAAGTAGCTCTTCAAGTGTAAAAATATTGTACATGGATTTATATAAATGTAAAAATATATGTAAGCAAATTGTTCTGTTACTATGACATTAATCCATTTAATTTAGGGTTAAGAAACCCACATTACTCTATGAAAGATCAAACTTAAAACAGAAGAAAATAACAAAGACAACGATTATACGCACGTTATTATGGGGCAGTGGTTCTGAACTGCTTAAGCTAATACTAAATAAATTAAAAAGTCGGGAATGAAGCGAACTATCACAAATAGTCCGGCGTGTAAACTCACGCAAGTAAAGCGTGTTGTGAACGCAGTATTGAGGAGTGTGAGTACGGCACTATGCTGCATTAAAAATTCCCTTCAAAATAAAAGACCCGTGACTCACTGAAAACGGGTCTGACACAAGTGCTCTACGAGGTGCGCCACGATTTAAAAACTAGTGGCAACTGCTCCAGCACGGCAGCTCACGGCTCCCGGCAGGTCCCGAAATGCCGCGGCATGTCCAGAGAGCCACAGCAGGTGCGGCTCGCGACTCCCGGCGGGTCCCGAAATGCCGCGGCATGTCCAGAGAGCTGCGGCATGTCCAGAGATGCCACAGCAGGCGCGGCATGTGCCGGTACCGGCGCGGCATCTGCCGGTGCCGCGATTTGAGCTTGCCCTCTCTCGAAGAAATACAGAAATCAGTTATAACAAACGGTTTAATTAAAGTTCAAATGGTGATACAGTGTACATATACTCAGCTGAGGGTCTCCGAGCTTCTGCTCCACAGACCGTTCCTGTCTCGCTTCAGCTCAAAGACCTCGAACAGGAATCTACAATCTGGTTTTAACATCCCAGCATTTTGGGCTCATTCGCCTCATTGGTTCAAATCTACGGCATGCGATTGGCTAAAAGTCCCACAGGGGCGGAGTCTCTCTTTGGCTCAGGTTTTGAAAATGGCTCCATGTTTTCCGTTACCTGAAGTCCTCACTCCGCCCTCCTGTGTTTACTAACAAATATTTTACCTAGAAGGAATTGTTATTCAGTTTTGTTACAGCTGAGGAGAATCTTATTACAGCTACAGTCATCCTCCCACAGAAACGCTCACCTCTGGCTGAAATGCAAATCGAATCCCCATCCTGTTCCTAAGATCAGGGGGGAGATTCCCCCAGACCACAGGTGGTCCAGTCTCCTTTGTTCTTAAAACCAAATGCTCCCTTGTAAAACCTCAGCCCTGATCACTGTGTGCAAATGACCTCTGCACTCTCCAGTACAGAGTCCATGTGACCCATGTGAGCAATACTATATCATTTATCTTGTTTCAAATCTATTTTAAAATCCTTTCACATCTGAATCATTATACAGTAATACAAACACAGTGACCCTCATATGCATACAATTACACACCCTTCATAATGGTATCCCTTATAGTTCATGCATTGTAATGTACACAATAAACCTTTCTTTATTTTACACTGCAACTCTAAATGTGACAAACTAAGTTATTAAACCCTTCAAGACCAAAGAGACTTACCAGAGCAGCCTGATAATGAGTTACAGTAATCCAGTCTTGAAGTAACAAATGCATGAATAAAGTTTTCTGCATCGCTTTGAGACGGGATGTGTATGATCTTTGAAATGTTACGTAGGTGAACAAAGGCAGTCCTTGATATTTGCTTCACGTGGGAGCCAAAGGACAAGTCCTGATCAAAGATAACTCAGAGATTCCTTAGGGTGGTGCTGGATGACAGAGCAATGCCATCCAGAGAAACTATCATTAGATAATTGATTTCTGAGGTGTTTTGGTCCAAGTAAGATAACTTCAGTTTTGTCTGAGTTTAACATCAGGAAGTTGCAGGTCATCCTGGTTTTTATGTCTAAGACATGCTTGACGTTTAGTGACCTGGTTGGTTTCATCTGGCTTGATGGACAGCTATAATTGAGTATCATTGGCATAACAATGAAAGTTGATAGAGTGCTTCCTAATAATATTGCCTAAAGGAAGCATATATAAGCCTCATAAAATTGGTCCAAGCACAGAACCTTGTGGAACTCCATGACATTGGTGGTCATCGAGGCTTCATTGTTTACATACACAAACTGAGATTGACCTGATAAATAGGACTTAAACCAGTTTAGTGTGGTACCTTTAATACCAATCGACTGATCTAGTCTCTGTAGAAGTCCTTTATCTGATGCAACTAGAAGGTCATTAGTAATTGTCACCAGTGCTTTCTCTGTGCTATGATGCTTTCTAAATCCTGGCTGAAAGTCCTCAAATAAACTATTGTTATGTAGAAGTCACACAACTGATTTGGATAAGAGGATCTTAGAGAGGAAGGGAAGGTTAGAGATCGGTCTGTAGTTAGCCAACACCTCTGGATCTAGAGTGGGTTTAATTACAGCCACTTTGAAAGACTGTGGCACATGACCTGTTAGTAAAGACCCATTGATAATATCCAGCAGAGAGGTGCCAACCAAAGGTAAAAGCTCTTTAAGCAGCCTCGTCGGTATGGGGTCTAGGAGACAGGTAGAAGGTTTAGAAGTAGAAACCGTTGAAGACAATTGGTTGAGGTTGATGGGGAAAAAAGGGCAGGAGATCACCAATCCTGCCTCTAATAGCCAGAATCTTATCATTTAAGAAGTTCATGAAGTCATTACTACTGAGGTCTATAGGAATACACGGCTCCACAGAGCTGTGACTCTCCGTCAGCCTGGCCACACTGCTAAAGAGAACCCTAGGGTTGTTCTTATTTTTCTCTAATAGTGATGAGTAATTAGGGTCCTGCCCCCCGGTCCTGCCGCCCCTGCCATGGATCCATGGCTGCCTGGAACTGGTCCTGCCTGCTACCATGGCCCTGCTGATGGAACCGGCCTGGAACCGGTCCTACCTGCTGCCATGGCCCTTCTGATGCCCCCCTACTCTCTACCGCCTTCTGCTTCATGGATTATCAGGATCATGGACCATGCCTAATACTCATTATATGAATAATTTCTGTCATATTCATTGAATGTGCTGTAACTACGCTATTCATTCTGGCCACATGACATCTATTGCTTCTGTCCATCCGGGAGAGGGATCCTCCTCTGTTGCTCTCCCTCAGGTTTCTTCCCTTTTTTCCCTGTGAAAGGGTTTTTACTATCTCTTTAGGGGAGTTTTTCCTGATCCGATGTGAGGTCCCGGGACAGGGATGTTATGTGTACAGATTGTAAAGCCCTCCGAGGCAAACTTGTATTTGTGATGTTGGGCTATATAAAATAAACTGAATTGAAATTGAATAATAGGCTCCTCTGGCATTATGGAGGGCCTTCTTATATGTTCTCAGACTATCCCGCCAAACTAACCGAGATTCTTCTAAATTGTTGGAACGCCATATGACTTCAAGCTTCCGTGATGCTTGCTTCAATATGCGGGTCTGAGGCTTATACCATGGAGCGAGCCTCCTTTTCAGTGAGCCAGTAAGGTGTTGAGGGGTTAAAGGTGACTGGCTGTCAGTGTCACGAGGCGAAATGTTTGTGTGAGCGTGAATAAACGGCTACACACCTGTGCAGCCAAAGAGAGAAGTTGTGTGTGCTGCGTTCATTCCTGCGCTCCTACAATGTGGTAATAAAATAAATGCACTGTGCAAAATTATTAGGAACGTAGTTTTTTTGCGGATTCATTGTATTATTGAACAACTACAGTGTTCTCGTTTAATCCAAAATGTTAATAAACCTCAAACCTGAATATTTAAGACAGTAAAGTGAGGTTTTTACTTTCTTGAGAATATATATGTGTGTGCACAATTATTGGGCAACTATTAGTGTGGAGAAGGTCGGGTTTCAGCCTTCTTTACTGTGGCCATGTCTCTGAGCACTGAACACCTCGTACTTCTGAGCTCTTCAGGTAGGCTGCAGTTCTGAACTTCACGTTTGATTCTTCTCAAATCTTTGGAAGTTAATTTGCCTCTTTTCTTTCTCAACACTTTGCAACAAAAAGTTTGATGGTTTTGTGATCACGCCTCAATATCTTAGTGCTGCATCCCTCTGAAAGACACTTTACAATTTTTGACTTTTTAGAGTCAGTTATTTTCAAGGAGCAACCTGTTTGTGCACTTTCTGAAGATTTTTTGCACTGTGAATTTGCACTGTCAGTTCTGTTTTTGAATAAAGGGTTGGAGTTTTTTCATCCTTTTATTGTTCAGACCTACAATTAACATATAGTTTAACCAGATGGTGAATCAGAAAACAATTAAAATATATAACTTGAGTTTAACCTGTGATCCGTCTTCACTCTGGTATGAAACTCCAGCGATCAGTCCAATTAAATAACTGAACAACAATGAGGGGGCGTGTCGAGTGTTAAAACATTTCCTGGAAGCTGGTGATGGTCTCACCTGTGTATTGTAATTTACTGGTATATAAAACAGCTGCCGATGGTCTCAGCTGTGTATTGTAATTAAGAGATATATCAACAGCTGGTGATGGTCTCACCTGTGTATTGTAATTAACTGATGTATAAAACAGCTGCCGATGGATCAGAAAGCAGTCCATCACTTTTCTTCAGAGTTGGTCTGTTGTGCTGGGTGTTCAGTGCCAAGCTCTGGTAGTGATTGGATTCCTCTAGTTCTTTTGTTTAGCTGCCCTCAGACTCCAACATGTGGAGGCTTGGGAACATGTAAGTTAATTTAGTTTATTTTTCATAATAATACTTTCATTTTATATAGCGCTTTTCAAAATGCTCAAAGACGATTTACATAAGTCAGAGACAAACAGAACAGGACCGGGGTGATGTGGTCATAGTGGCAGGTGGAGGTGAGCAGTCGAGCTAGAGTTCTGAACACATTGGACTTTGTTAATTTTGTTGGGAGAGCCGTAGAGGATGCTGTTGCAATAATTGAGGATAGATGTTATGAGAGCATGGATACGAATTTCGGTGGTGGCAGAGGACAGGGAGGTGTGCAATGTTCAAGATTTATAATGTTCAAAAAGACTGCTATGCTGCAGACCTAATGTCTCAATGATGTGTTTTACTTGTTTAAGATTGTTATGGAACTTGATGGCTGCAGGAATCCTCTTGGGTCAAGCAAGGCCAAATATGAAGCTCAATTCACAGTCAAGTAAGCCTGAACTCAAACAATTGCTTTACAAAATTGTTACAGAAAGTTGAGACTTCCTCACAAGCCTTTTCTTTTAACAGGCAGTGGCTTACATTCGGACTGTGTGGGTAATCTAATGAGGCTGTCATTGGACAAGGCCCTAGCAGTGGGGAATGAGCTTGAGGTGGAGGCCATAAGTGAGTCTACAATGTGCTAATGAGCATGATTGGTTCCTCACTAGGAGAGTGGTGTCCTCATGTTTATCTTTATTTCCCCCTAGATGGCACCCAGCACATTGTGTTAACACCCAACTTGGCTGCTCAGTGTGGATACAGCATGGAGTCTGACTCGTGGGGCAACACCAGAATCTACTCGTCTCTGCTGGGCTGCTACGTGGACAACAAAGTGTGTTTTGAGCTCATTTTATTAACTGACATTTTATAATTTGCCAGTGAGGAAAAACAAGTTTGCCAATGTTTTGCATTTTTACATTAATTTCTTTTTTTTTTTTTTTTTCTCTATTGATGCCCCTAATGCTGAATTCTTGTTTCCTGCATTTCATTTGTAGGACGATCAAACCTTTAATGTTGGCTTAAGGCTCCGAATGTACGGCCCCAGTCGCTCAGACGTGGTTACCCATGATGTGACTCAGACGTGCAGCTACACTCGGTGGGCCTCCAGAGAGATTCTCTGTGACAGGAACTACATGGAAGTAGGTCACTTAACATTGATAGTTCCACCGACTAGTCTCTGACAAACTATTAAGCCACCATTTCTTGTTCTTAGGTGTCACACTACATTGCTACTCCTGACTCACAAGCTGAAGCTAAGGGACAGGCTCAAGATGTTAAAGAGATCGACACCATTCCTGATGTATGTGTGCAAATTCCGCTGTGGACTTACTTTTCAACCTGCACCATTTGTTATCTCATTCAACGGAGGGAATTATAAATTCTCCCTTTCCCTATAGGCCTCTGGGGCAGCACATGGTATCTGGAAGTTGACATTTTATACCCCAGAACCAGTGGCAATGGTGCTGAGGGAGGCTGAAGAAGCCGGCTATGGTGCCATGCCGACCTCTACCCGTCTGGTTATGCGATCCCCGTACAATACAGCAGAGACTTATTCGGAGGATGTAAGCGTCACCCATCTCAAGTGTATTTTGCATTAAACTTGGCCTTAACGCATGACATTAAACCTGACCTCTCTTAGGTAGGTGGAGTCTCCATGGAAGTGTTCAGGGTGAGCGCCTACTACAAGGCACCGCATGGTCAGAGAGTGGTCAACTTGGCAGCTGCTTGTCCCACAGGCAAGTCTCGAGCAATCGGTGGATGGACACGGTTAACGTTGTCACAGTTGCGTCAACAGTTGGTTTATCATCAACAGGTGGCGTCCTCTTCATCAACGATGTAATCTCTTGGCACGTACCTCGCCGTGTGACACCTCTGGTAGATGGCAGCTTTGAAATCCTAGAAATGCACATGGGCATCAACGGGAAGAGGCTTGATAGATCTCAGATGGCCGCACGGGGGTACACTCTGTCCACCACAGATTTCCACATCGTCATTGAGATCCCAGTGGGCTCGCCTGATGGCCGCTTCAAGGTTGGGAAGTCTTCTAGCTTAGAAATACAGGAGTCACTTTTCTTTCCCATGTTTAATTAAAAATCGTGATTAATTACAGAGCCATGCCCCAGATTACCAGTACCACATCACCTACATTGTGGAGCCCATGCTTGAGGTACTGTGGAGGGCCACTGACACCCAAGATGATACCAGATACAAGGTTTTGTTTCCCATTACCACCCCTCTTATGCTTCAACCTCTCCACGTCCAAGAAAGTAAGTCACATTATCTGGCAGACTATAGAACTTCAGGCTCGTGGAGAAGGCTTTAAACCTGTCTTTCTGTCCCTCAGATACTGTCCCAGAGTCCCGGGTGTTCAGCGTTCTCTTGGGGCCCCTTCTTCATGATGTGGTGCTGAGGAACATCACCTTCTTCACCCAAGTTCTCACTGTTGAAGAGAGCAATGCCAGAGGCTTTACTGTCCAGGAGCACCGCTACTCCAATGGAACCAAGAGTATCTCTGTTTTAGTGCCCTTTGATGCAGAGATTGTCCTGAGAAATGTATATGAAATTATAGATGCTAAATGCCATTTGGTGCCAGTTTATTTCCTCTGTATTGAAGTGACATGACTGAGCTGTTTATATCTGCAGAATCCTGAACCCTTGGTGACAACCTACTTGCTCTCACTGATCTTTGGGTTTATCATCTTGCCTGAAGAAACTCCATTTGCCCACCCAGTTGAGTTGCAGGTATCTCTGCAGGATGTCGGTAAGATATTTAGCTGTTTTACCGTATCTAGCTCATAGTTTCTTTGACCATCAGGTGACTAGGGAGAACAATTTAACATTGCCATGAAACGTCCCCACATACTTTTAATATATATATTTTTGTAACACCAGTTCTGAATCTGTTAGATATTAAAACTGTTGGTGCCTTCAGGAGAAATCAAAAGATGCCAATAAAGCTGTAAAGGGAGCATTCAAAACCTCTTGTCTTCAACTGGAAGATTGTCCAAAAACCTTGGGTATCTCCCTGAAATGACACCAACACAACCCCAGTGAAATCCTGAGGGAGAAAGATGCTCAGTCAAATGGTAACCCTTTTCTCTGCTTTTAGAGCTGCCCACCATCACTGGCACCTGTGACCAGAACCAGTTTTACATCGGTGTGAAATACGGGAGTCAAGGCAACGATTTTAAGGCAATGGTTGGACATAAACAGCTGACATCTGAGATGGCTGACTACCAGTTCCAAGAAAATGGCACACACTTCAGCCTCGTACTGCCGTACACTGCCAAGGACACAGTCTTCGAGGTATGTCTCACTATAACATCTCACCGTGAATCTTCTGCACTGGATAACTTCCCTCCTTGTCTTACAGCTGATAACCTCAGATTCAGTAAGAGCCCGGGTTGACTTCTTTCTATTGCATACCAGTAACGACTGGGTGCTTGCTGATCTCTTCTTGGCCTGCAACTTCCCCTTAACGACAACCGGTAAGACTTTAACATGTAGTGTTTCTGCTGATGGTGATTGGAGGACATTGTCTTCACCCTTACCACCTCTACCCTCAGAGTGCTACCCCAATGGAACAATGACCGCTGTGGCTGTGAAGGTGGATTCTGTGACCAATATCCTCCCAAGTAGGCTGACCCTAAAGGACCAGTCGTGCAAACCGGCATTCAGTGATGATCGCTTTGCATATTTCTCCTTCAGTGGTACTTCCTGTGGAACCACAAGAACAGTAGGTATTAGTTCACCTTAAATCCCCACATTATTTTTGTTAAACATTCTAATGCCTCCTGTCTTTATTTTTTATTAAGTTCTTTGACCACTACATGCTGTATGAAAATGAGATTACCTTGCCTTACAACAAAGGAGCATCCCCCACATCACCAGTTGGTCCTCAGTACAGGTAGAGGGACTTGTCCAATCTTTTATCTTAATATACTGTCTAGTGAGAAGTCAACCCCTTCAGTGTAATGTTCTTTTCTCCAAGACAAACCATTTCATGCTACTATGTGGTCAATGAGACGCAGACTGTTGGCTTCAGCTCAAAACCAAGACACTATGAACCCACCGCAGAGATTGGCTCAGGACAGCTGATGGTGCAAATGAGGCTAGCCCAGGGTAAAGTTGACTTTATTACAAACCATGTTTTGCTTTTACAAGACTGTACACTGTCTGTCTGGGCCGTGCCTCTTTCTAATGGGACTCTTCTCCAGATTCATCGTACGAGCTCTTCTACCAAGCAGAAGATTATCCAGTTGTAAAATATCTGAGGCAGCCTCTGTATTTTGAGGTGGCGCTGGTTGAGACTACTGACCCAAATTTGGAGCTCATCTTGGAGAGCTGTTGGGCTACACTTGATGTAGACCGGACGTCTCTGCCTAGCTGGGATATCATTGTGGACAGGTAATGATTAGCATAAAACAGTGCAATGTCAAACTTCAGGTTTGACTTGTGACAATCCACAAAACATAACTGTATGGGGTTTAAACAAGTATTAAATTGTGTATTTTATTTCCTCCAGCTGTGAGAATCCAGATGACAGCTATGTGACACTTTTCCATCCTGTTGTGAGTGATGCCAGGGTTTTAGTCCCATCCCACATGAAACGCTTCTCTATGAAGATGTTCACCTTCACTAAAGATGAGGAGGTTCTGAAAGACGAGGTATATGAGTTTGTCTCCAAATGAAGCATATCGGCCACAACGCATGGTAGCCCTGTAATAAACCCTTCTGTCCGTCTACAGATCTATGTCCACTGTGATGCAACGATTTGTGACACCAACAGCCAAGCAGATGGTTCATGCAGAGGCCAGTGTGTGCAACCTACACACCAGATGAACTACAGACAAGAGAGAAAAGGAGTAAAACGGGGTAAGTGACATCTGGAATAACATTTTGTCAACTAAATCTACGTGCAGTTGGTGATCACTTTGTCTTGTTTTTCTAGTGCGACGAGGAACAGACTCTACCAACCAAAAGCAAATCTCATCTGGGCCTATTTTGTTAACCTGTTTAAACTTCTGAATAAACTAATGTCTTTTCTCTGCTCAATTTGTATCAAAGCTTTGAAATATCCTTTTGGTTTTCACCTTCCATTACATAGTCACAAAGGCAGTTTTTCTTTTGCAGGTAGTTATTAGACAGATAAATAATGGGCGACTTTTTGTACAGATGTGGTAGAATGTAAATTGGGGGGGGGGGGGGGGGGGGGGGTAGTATATAATTCTGTGTGGAACAGACTTATTGACAAAGGCTCACCAGACTTCCCTATCAGCATTTTCAAAGTCCCTCTGGGGGATCCTGAGGTGTCCCCAGGCAAGATGGGAGATGTAATCCCTCCGGTTGGGCGTGCCCAGAAAACCTCCAGTAGGAGGCGTCCTGATTCCTTAACACGGAGTAGCGCCTTAACTCAACGTTCCCTCATGTCGGATCTCTTTACCATATCTCTAACGCTTTTGGTGTGAACGCAGCATTGGCTGCGAAAACTCATTTTGGCCGCTTGTATCCGAGACCTCGTTCTTTTGGTCACGACCCAAAGTTCTTGACCATAGGTGAGGGTCAGAACGCAGACCGCCCAGTAAATTGAATCCATCGCAAGACAGGGGTTGGCACTCAGTGCTCACCTGGAGGGAGCAATCCACCGGTTCCCCCATCTGGCTAAAATATATGTACATAGGTCTGAACAACAAAAGACAACTTTCTTCATTTATAAAAAGATGTAGCTTTTCTTGATCTGTTATTTCCCCTCTAACTTGTGTTATGGACATAATTAAAGTCTGAGGGGGGGAAACTTTTTACATTTCCATTGAGTCGCGTGAGGCTGATCATTCTCGAGTCGGGTTTAAGTTGTATCAGAACACAGTATAAATACCACACGTATACAAATACTCAATGCAGTTTGTTAAATAGGACTACAGAGAAAACATGTCCACTCTGACACTAACTGTCTTTATTAATATAAGTAGTAGTTTAACACCATTACATCAACTGAAAATATAAGATCATTTATAATTGGAATGTTTGCTAAAAACAGTCCGGACCAGAAAACAACTCTGTTACACCGATCTGCATGTGTACAGACACAAACTCAGTCAGCTGTTGAAGCCGGCTGACTGCTGATCCAGCTGTGATCAGATGTCAGTCGGCCGTTGTCGGCAGAAACCGACGTCGCTTCACGTGATTCTTCAGATTGAAGGACTTCTCATGTCTGTTAAAACATATTTCCTCGCGTCCGCTCTCTTCGCATGGTTTCTTTGCATCTCTCCATGCATCCCTGGTGGAAGGAACTAAGACTTGGGACGCACCCACTGTCCAGCATCTTAGGGATTTCATCCACCCCCAGGAGAACTATAGAGTCGGCAGTTGGCACCCTTTCCAGGACCCCTCGCACCGCCTCCAAGAAGGCTGGATACTTCGAACTGCTGCCTGGTGCATACAAAACAACAGTTAGAGCCTTATTACCTGCAACCGTCCCTCTTGTTCTCCGCAGACTCACCCGGCAGCCTCTCACCCTGAGCAACTCCAGAAAAGGACAAAGTCCAACCCTTCTCCAGGAACTTGGTTCCAGAGCCAGTGCTGTGCGTGGAGGTGAGCCCAACTATATTTAGCTGGTACCGCTCCACTTCCTGCACCACCTCTGGCTCTTTCCCCGCTAGCGAGGTGACGTTTCACGTCCCTAGAGCTAGCCTATGCTGACTTCCTACTCAACTCACCAATAAAAGGACAACTTTCCTTCCTTAATCGCCAACTTGACATTTTCGGTCGGCTGGCGCAATATCTCCACAGCCAATTATTTATCCAATTCTGCCTGTAACTTAAATTGTCATGGTCAAGTGAGTTATTCTTTTTGCTGGTCAAACCAGAAGCCGTTAGGGGCAGAGACCGTGCGGCATTCGAGAGAGCCATTGTGTCAAAAGCAATGACCATCTTCTTGTGACAACATTAGGTTCGTGCCCAGTCTTCCAGACTCGGAGGACACTCAGGTTTCTTATTCGTAGTCAGGCGGAGATGTGGTTCCAGTACAAATGAACAGTCTTTATTATAATCACAATGTTCATTGATACTATATTAAATACACTATACTAATAAAATACAATATAGTAATAAAAGAGCCGTTACTATAAAAAGGAGTGTAGGGCTGGGACTGACCAAGTGCGAGCGAGGTGGCCCTGCACCGGTGAGGGTCCCGAAAAGGGAAGAAAGCACCCCGATCACACGTGTCCACTCGCATCTCACACACACACACACACACACACACACACAGACACACACGTGAGGGTCCTGGACCAGGTGTACACTAAAACACACACCACACGAAGGGGGACCCCAACACCCGGAGGCACCACTCCCACCACCTTGGTCTAGCCGCACCTACAAACACACCAGAAACAATTAATCCCAGGCTCTGGTTCTCCAAACAAAGGAAAATCAACCAAAAGACAAATAAGAAACAAAAGGCAACGGAGAAACAAAAGAAACAAAAAGGCAAATAAGAAACAAATGACAACTGAGAGCAGGGGTAATCTATTATAAAACCTGCGGTAAAAGGGCTCACTAAAAGCAATAGTTCATTAAACACCAGTCTGATGGCGTCACCCACACGAGGCGGGGCGCCGTGCGGGTTCAGCTTCGCTTCCGGTCCTGTAAACCGACACAGCCGAAGCAGTCGCCGATGTGAAACCCGCCGGTGGCGAAGCCCGGCGGAGGCGACACAGTGTCATAAACAAGAGGAAAACAGGCTGTAGGCGGAATCCGCCGTAGGCAAAACAGCAGGTGCTTCTTAGTTGAGCCGGCTAACGGCTCACCCTTGGTGGCAGCGTTCCGCCCAAACTCAGCTAACCGTCTCCTATGATCAGGGAGGACATTGAATCAAATATAATAATAAATCCCGAAACTACCTGACTTGGCACAAGGAAGGCACCTACAGATCAGGCAAGGATTCCAATCCGCGCCGGAAGGAGGCAAGACGCCATATGAGGATGTCACCGCCGGCTATATAAAATCAGGTGGATTACGAATATGTCACCACGAGACACTATAAAATCAAGAGTCACTCTGAACTCACCAATGCCGATCTACAGGTGCATCTCCTGTGCAGGAGGGGGGAGCCCACGAGCGTCCATGACCATGGCGGAAGTCTAGGACCGGAACACGCGCTTGATGTCAGGAGGGAACCAATGGAATCCCCGTCACCTTTATAGGAGGCCCGCCCACCGCAATTGGCTTATAGTTTACGCGATGCGCCAAGACCCAGCGACCAAAGCTCCTTCCTGCTACATTCTCATAAAACCATGTGTAGCAGAAGGGAGCTTTTGTTATTTGCTGGGCCTCGGCGCATCCCTTTAATTACAAGCGCCGCGCTGGGCAATCACAGTGGGCGGACATCACAAATGCGACGGGATTCCTTTGGTTCCCTCCCTGACGTCAAACGCGTGTCCCACTTCCGGTTTGCTGGACTTCTGCCACGGTCGCAAGACGATCTCTTGGGCTCCCCTCCTCCTGCAAAGGAGACTCACATGCGGATCTGTGTCGGTGAGTTCCGATTAGCTCCAGATGTTATAGTCTTATGGTGTCATGTATAGCCGCCAGTGGCAGCATTACATGGCCTCCTAACCCCTTCTGGAGCAGACAAATATTGCCTGATCGGGGACTGTTGGCTGGGTTCGAGTGGAACGTTGCCACAAAGTGGCTACGGCTAACCGCTCACATCAAAAGAGCGCTGCTGTTTTGCCTACCGGCTCTGTTTTACCGGCGTTTGCCTAAGTTTGTGTTGTGCTTATTGGACTGTTTCGTCTACGGCTGTCCGGCCTACCGGATCTGACGCTGAACTGAACAGCACTCGTGTTGGTTGACGTCAGCCTCGTTTGAATAAAACCTCTTTTTAGCTTGAACCATTTTTCCGTGTTGTTTGACAAGGGATGTTAAGGTCCACTCTGACCTACAAGCCGAAAAACCCCCACGCCATGAACGACCTCCGCCTGGCAGACGAGTTGAACGAGTTCTACTGTCGCTTTGAAAGACAATGGAGCAGTCCTGACGCCATGCCCCACAGGCCCATCAACCAGCCACAGACCATCATCTCCCCCTCCCCCAGCCCATCGGGGGCTCACACCTCCCCAGTGACGACCCTCACTATTCTGGAGAGGGACGTCAACAGGCTCTTTGAAAAGCAGAACCCCCGCAAAGCAGTGGGCCCGGACTCTGTCTCACCCTCCACCCTGAAGCACTGTGCTGACCAGCTGTCTCCGGTGTTCACTGAGATCTTCAACACCTCCCTGGAGACATGCCACGTGCCAGCCTGCGTCAAGGCCTCCACCATCATCCCCGTCCCCAAGAAACCCAGGATCACAGGACTCAATGACTACAGGCCCGTCGCCCTGACCTCTGTGGTCATGAAGTCTTTTGAGCGCCTGTTCCTGTCCCACCTCAAAACCCTGACTGAACCACTCCTGGACCCTCTGCAGTTCGCCTACAGGGCCAACAGGTCTGTAGACGATGCTGTCAACATGGCCCTCCACTACATCCTCCAGCATCTGGACTCCCCAGGAACCTATGCCAGGATCCTGTTCGTGGACTTCAGCTCTGCTTTCAACACCATCATCCCGTCTCTGCTGCAGGACAAGCTCTCCCAGCTGCATGTGCCTGACTCCACCTGCAGGTGGATCACAGACTTCCTGACTGACAGGAAGCAGCATGTGAGGCTGGGGAAACACGTCTCAGGCTCTCGGTCCACCAGCACCGGTTCCCCCCAAGGATGCGTTCTTTCCCCTCTGCTCTTCTCGCTGTACACCAACAGCTGCACCTCCAGTCACCAGTCCGTCAAGCTCCTGAAGTTCGCGGATGACACCACCCTCATTGGACTCATCTCTGGTGGGGACGAGTCCGCCTACAGGTGGGAGACTGACCACCTGGAGACCTGGTGCAGCCAGAACAACCTGGAGCTCAACGCTCTGAAGACAGTGGAGATGGTTGTGGACTTCAGAAAGAACGCAACCCCACCCGCCCCTCTCATCCTGTGTGACTCCCCCGTCAACGCTGTGGAGTCCTTCCGCTTCCTGGGCTCCATCATTTCCCAGGACCTCAAGTGGGAACTGAACATCAGCTCCATCGCCAAGAAGGCCCAGCAGAGGATGTTCTTCCTGAGGCAGCTGAAGAAATTCAACCTGCCGAAGAAAATGATGGTGCACTTCTACACTGCCATCGTTGAGTCCATCCTCTGCTCCTCCATCACCGTCTGGCACACCGCAGCCACTGCCAAGGACATGGCCAGGCTGCGGCGCATCATCCGCTCTGCTGAGAGGGTGAATGGCTGTAATCTGCCATCCCTCCAAGACTTGTTCGACTCCAGGACTCTGAGGCGAGCCAGGAATATTGCAGCTGACCCCTCTCACCCTGGACATAACCTGTTCGAGTCCCTCCCCTCTGGCAGGAGGCTGAGGTCCATCAGGACCAAGACCTCACGCCACACAGTTTCTTCCCGTCGGCAGTCGGGCTCATCAACAGGGCCCGGGTCCCCCACTGACTGTCTGTCACCCCCAGTTATTTTAATTTTATTTTTTACTTTTTATTATTTTCATTTTTATTTTTTCTCTTTCTTTCTCTTTACCGTTCACTCCTCTGCACACCTCATATTTAAACACTCATGCCACTAACATACACTTTTAACTTAAACACACATGTCACTTTAACGTACACTCACATTAACGTATCTGTTGTCTGAGCACTTTCTTATCTTGCACTTATTTAATACCCACTGCACTGTTATCGTTGATTGTCTCGTCTAGCGTCCCATGTCCATTGTATGCACCTTCCGCCTCGTAAAATTCCTCGTTTGTGAAAACATTCCTGGCTAATAAACAGTTTCTGATTGAGTATTATTTTGGTTGTTTTGTCTTTTGTTTGATTTTCCTTTGAGAACTAGAGCCTGGGGTAAATTGTGTTCCGTTTCTGTAGGTGCTGCTAAATCGTGGTGGGACTCGTGCCTCTGGGTGTTGTCTCGTGTGCTGTGTGGTTTAAGTTACCCCTGGTTCCGACCCTCACGTGTGGCTGTGTGAGTGAACACGTGTGATCGGGGTGCCCCTTTTCTTTTGGGACAATCCCGTGCATTGACGCTTTTATCCAAAGCGACTTACAATAAGTGCAATTCCACCATGAGTACAAGCTCAGAACAAGAATGTACAATTTCAATAAAGTTAGATTACAAAGTGCTATCAGTAAGTGCCATCTAAATGCTACTAAAGTGCTACCTTCCTTATTCAAGGTGTAGTCGAAAAAGATGTGCACCTCGCCACTAGTGAGAGTTGCAACCCTACACCCCTTTTATAAATAAAGGCTCTTTTATTAGTTTGTATTTATTATCTGTGAACATCTGGTTAAAATAAATATTGTTTTGTAGTGGAACCACGTCGCCGCCTAATTCCATATAATGAACCCGAGTGTCCTGAGTACTGTGGGCAAAACGTAATCTTTAGGTGCAATTCCTGAGGTGGCGTTGTCGTGCTCCGACGATTGGTTAATATCCAACCTTAAACTATATAGCTTCTACATCTCGCCACACATGCTTTTAGAAAGACTTATTTGAAAGACAAAACACATTTTCCCTTTACTGTAAGCCAACACTTGATTAAGGTTGGTCACAAACCTCCCAGTGTCTTCAGATGGTGAAGCATTAACAATAAACCCAAGCTCATCTTTTCACCTGTTAAACCTTGGTCAGTAAGTCTGTGCGTCCCACACAGACTTCTACAATGATATACTTCATTAAATTTTTTCTACCGCATCTGTACACAAAGTAACCCATTGTTATCTGTCTAATATGCAGAAGCTACCCGCAAAAGAAACTGCCTTCGTGACAGTTTGACTTGAAATGGCGGACAGACCTAAAGGATATTTCAAAGCTTTGATACAAATTGAGCAAAGCCGCTTGCAAAAGTTTAAAGACATTAGTTTATTCAGAAGTTACCAGAGGTTAACACAATAGGCCCAGATGAGATTTGCCTTTGGTTGGTAGAGTCTGTTCCTCGTCGCACTAGAAAAACAAGACAAAGTGATCACCAACTGCACGTAGATTTAGTTGACAAAATGTTATTCCAGATGTCACTTACCCCGTTTTACTCCTTTTCTCTCTTGTCTGTAGTTCATCTGGTGTGTAGGTTGCACACACTGGCCTCTGCATGAACCATCTGCTTGGCTGTTGCTGTCACAAATCGTTGCATCACAGTGGACATAGATCTGTAGACGGACAGAAGGGTTTATTACAGGGCTACCATGCGTTGTGGCCGATATGCTTCATTTGGAGACAAACTCATATTTTACCTCGTCTTTCAGAACCTCCTCATCTTTAGTGAAGGTGAACATCTTCATAGAGAAGCGTTTCATGTGGGATGGGACTAAAACCCTGGCATCACTCACAACAGGATGGAAAAGTGTCACATAGCTGTCATCTGGATTCTCACAGCTGGAGGAAATAAAATACACAATTTAATACTTGTTTAAACCCCATACAATTATGTTTTGTGGATTGTCACAAGGCAAACCTGAAGTTTGACATTGCACTGTTTTATGCTAATCATTACCTGTCCACAATGATATCCCAGCTAGGCAGAGACGTCCGGTCTACATCAAGTGTAGCCCAACAGCTTTCCAAGATGAGCTCCAAATTTGGGTCAGTAGTCTCAACCAGCGCCACCTCAAAATACAGAGGCTGCCTCAGATATTTTACAACTGGATAATCTTCTGCTTGGTAGAAGAGCTCGTACGATGAATCTGGAGAAGAGTCCCATTAGAAAGAGGCATGGCCCAGACAGACAGTGTACAGTCTTGTAAAAGCAAAACATGGTTTCTAATAAAGTCAACTTTACCCTGGGCTAGCCTCATTTGCACCATCAGCTGTCCTGAGCCGATCTCTGCGGTGGGTTCATAGTGTCTTGGTTTTGAGCTGAAGCCAACAGTCTGCGTCTCATTGACCACATAGTAGCATGAAATGGTTTGTCTTGGAGAAAAGAACATTACACTGAAGGGGTTGACTTCTCACTAGACAGCATTTTAGGATAAAATATTGGACGAGTCCCTCTACCTGTACTGAGGACCAACTAGTGATGTGGGGGATGCTCCTTTGTTGTAAGGCAAGGCAATCTCATTTTCATACAGCATGTAGTGGTCAAAGAACTTGATACAAAATAAAGACAGGAGGCATTAGAATGTTTAACAGAAATAATGTGTGGGTTTAAGTATAATTAACACTTACTGTTCTTGTGGTTCCACAGGAAGCAACACTGAAGGAGAAATATGCAAAGCGATCATCACTGAAAGCCGGTTTGCACGACTGGTCCTTTAGGGTCAGCCTACTTGGGAGGATATTGGTCACAGAATCCACCTTCACAGCCACAGCGGCCATTGTTCCATTGGGGTAGCACTCTGAGGGTAGAGGTGGTAAGGGTGAAGACAATGTCCTCCAATCACCATCAGCAGAAACACTACATGTTAAAGTCTTACCGGTTGTCGTTAAGGGGAAGTTGCAGGCCAAGAAGAGATCAGCAAGCACCCAGTCGTTACTGGTATGCAATAGAAAGAAGTCAACCCGGGCTCTTACTGAATCTGAGGTTATCAGCTGTAAAACAAGGAGGGAAGTTATCCAGTGCAGAAGATTCACGGTGAGATGTTATAGTGAGACATACCTCGAAGGCTGTGTCCTTGGCAGTGTACGGCAGTACGAGGCTGAAGTGTGTGCTGTTTTCTTGGAACTGGTAGTCAGCCATCTCAGACGTCAGCTGTTTATGTCCAACCATTGCCTTGAAATCGTTGCCTTGACTCCCATATTTCACACTGATATAAAACTGGTTCTGGTCACAGGCGCCAGTGATGGTGGGCAGCTCTAAAAGCAGAGAAAAGGTTCACCATTTGACTGAGCATCTGTCTCCCTTAGGCTCTCACTGGGGTTTTGTTTGTGTCATTTCATATTTAAGGGGAGAAAAACTCAAGGTTTTTGGACAATTTGCTTGCATAACACATCTTTCAGTCGAATGAAAGCTCTTTTAGATGTTGCCGTTACAGCATTATTTGTATCTTTCGATTTCTCCTGAAGGCACCAACAGTTCTAATATCCAGCAGATTCAGAACTGTTATTACAAAAAATATACGTTTTAAAAGCATATGGGGAAGTCTCATGCAATATCAGTTAAATTGTACTCCCTAGTCACCTGTTGGTCAAAGGAATTATGAGCTAGATACTGTAAAAAGAGAAGTATCTCACCAACATCCTGCAGAGATACCTGCAACTCGACTGGGTGGGCAAATGGATTTTCTTCAGGCAGGATTATAAACCCAAAGATCAGAGAGAGGAAGTAGGTTGTAACCAAGGGTTCAGGATTCTGCAGATATAAACAGCTCAGTCAGACTGAAACGCTTCAATAGAGTGCAAATAAGCTGGCACTGAGGGACATTTAGCATCTATAATTTCACATACATATTTCAGGACAATATCTGCATCAAAGGGCACTAAAACAGAGATGCTCTTTGTTCCATTGGAGTAGCTGTGCTCCTGGATGGTAAAGCCTCTGGCATTGCTCTCTTCAACAGTGAGAACTTGGGTGAAGAAGGTGATGTTCCTCAGCACCACATCATGAAGAAGGGGCCCCAAGAGAACGCTGAACACCCGGGACTCTGGGACAGTATCTGAGGGACAGAAAGAGACGGGTTTAAAGCCTCTCCAATAGCCTGAAGTTCTGTTGTCTGCCAGATAATGTGACTTACTTTCTTGGATGTGGGGAGGTTGAAGCACAAGAGGGGTGGTAATGGGGAACAAAACCTTGTATCTGGTATCATCTTGGGTGTCAGTGGCCCTCCACAGTACCTCAAGCATGGGCTCCACAATGTAGGTGATGTGGTACTGGTAATCTGGGGCATGGCTCTGTAATTAATCACGATTTTTAATTAAACATAGGAAAGAAAAGTGACTCCTGCATTTCTAAGCTAGAAGACTTCCCAACCTTGAAGCGGCCATCAGGCGAGCCCACTGGGATCTCAATGACGATGTGGAAATCTGTGGTGGACAGCGTGTACCCCCGTGCGGCCATCTGAGATCTATCAAGCCTCCTTCCGTTGATGCCCATGTGCATTTCTAGGATTTCAAAGCTGCCATCTACCAGAGGTGTCACATGGCGAGGTACGTGCCAAGAGATTACATCGTTGATGAAGAGGACGCCACCTGTTGATGATAAACAAACTGTTGACGCAACCGTGTGACAATGCAACATTAACAGTGTCCACCGATTGCTCGAAACTTGCCTGTGGGACAAGCAGCTGCCAAGTTGACCATACTCAGACCATGTGGTGCCTTGTAGTAGGCACTCACCCTGAACACTTCCATGGAGACTCCACCCATCTAAAAGATGTCAGGTTCAATGTCATGCTTTAAGGCCAAGTGTAATGCAAAACACTTGAGATGGGTGATTCTTACATCCTCCGAATAAGTCTCTGCTGTATTGTACGGGGATCGCATAACCAGACGGGTCGAGGTCGTCATGGCACCATAGCCGGCTTCTTCAGCCTCCCTCAGGACCATTGCCACTGGTTCTGGGGTGTAAAATGTCAACTTCCAGATACCATGTGCTGCCCCAGAGGCCTATAGGCAAGGGGAAAATTAATAATTTCCTCCATTGAGCGAGAGAACAAATGGCACGTTGAAAAGCAAGTTCACTGCAACAGTGGAATTTGTACACATACATCAGGAATGTTGTCGATCTCTTTAACATCTTGAGCCTGTCCCTTAGCTTCAGCATCAGGAGTAGCAATGTGGTGCGACACCTAAGAACAAGAAATAGTGTCTTAGTTTGTCAGCGACTTGTTGGTAGAACTATCAATGTTAAGTGACCTACTTCCATGTAGTTCCTGTCGCATAGAATCTCTCTGGAGGCCCACCGAGTGTAGCTGCACGTCTGAGTCACATCATGGGTAACCACGTCTGAGCGACTGGGGCCGTACAGTCTGAGCCTTAAGCCAACATTAAAGGTTTGATCGTCCTACAAATGAAATGCAGGAAACAAGAATTTGGCATTAGTGTCAATTGGCTAAATGTTTGCATGAATTACTTAATTGCTTTCAGCTCTATTGAAATTTAATTTCCTAGCAATAAGATATTTTAAAACCTCACTTGGGAAATTTTAAAGACTAATCAATTAAGTGAGGTTAGAACAGGGCAGCTTTACATTTTAAAAGGAAACACTAAGCTACCAAGTGCAGTTAAAACATGGAGGCATTTTAGGAAGACAAATAAAATACTAACTACTGCCTAAAAAAAAAAAAAAGAAGTCTCAAGAATTTAAGGAATCTGTGAACTATACCATAATGTTTCTCACTGGCAAATAATAAGTCAAATAAAATGAGCTCAAACACACTTTGTTGTCCACGTAGCAGCCTAGCAGAGACGAGTAGATTCTGGTGTTGCCCCACGGGTCAGACTCCATGCTGTATCCACACTGAGCAGCCAAGTTGGGTGTTAACGCAATGTGCTGGGTGCCATCTAGGGGAGAAAAATAATAATATAGACAAGCATGACAGGACACCACTCTTATTGTGAGGAACCAATCATGCTCATTAGCACATCGTAGACTCACTCATGGCCTCCACCTCAAGCTCATTCCCCACTGCTAGGGCCTTGTCCAATGACAGCCTCATTAGATTTCCCACACAGTCTGAATGTAAGCCACTGCCTGTTAAAAGAAAAGGCTTGTGAGAGAGTCAACTTTCTGTAACAATGGTAAAGTCATTTTGTCTGAATTCAAGCTTACTTGACTGTGAATTGAGCTTCATATTTGGCCTTGCTTGACCCAAGAGGATTACTGCAGCCATCAAGTTCCATAACAATCTTAAACAAGTAAAACACATAATTTAGAGACATTAGGTGTGTAGCTAGCAGTCTTTGCAAAAATAAACTAAATTAACTTACATGTTCTCAAGCCTCCACATGTTGCAGTCTGAGTGCAGCCAAACAAAATAACTAGAGGAATCCAATCAGTATCAGAGCTAGGCACTGAACACCCAGCTCACCCAACAACAGACCAACTCTGAAGAGAAGCGACTGCTTCCTGATCCATCGCCAGCTGTTATATACATCAGTTAATTACATTACACAGGTGAGACCATCACCAGCTGTTTTAAAACCAAGGGACCCGTACCAGGTGATCTTCCATTCTGTTTTGCCTGACGCCAGAGTTCAGTATTTTTCTAGCTTCTAAAACACTTTGAAATCCCAATGTTTGCCTTTCCCAATAACAAAACAAAAAAGACAAACAAAAACTTGTTATCAGCAGGTCACTTTTTTAAAAAGGTTTCAGGTTAATATCTTGTAGGCCTTTGTCCATTGTGATGTGGTGGTCCAGTGCGTAGAGCTTGTAATGTGCAGTGTTCAAACCAGGATGAAAGGCAAGACCTCTCTCCCACAGATAACATTTCACTGTTACACACACAAGTAGGCTTTCATATGTTGCTCAGACGAGGAATGGTATAAATACTCTAGTTGGGTTTCTCCAATTGGGGAAACATATTATTATTTGTTATTGAAGTGGCTAAGATATATTTCTATATATATATATATATATATATATATATATATATTCTTCTTTTTCTTCGCCAGGTCAAAAAGGTTTTAGATGGCCACATTACAAAACATGTGTCATCAGGACCAATACTCATAAGCTAAAATGAATCCTAATTAAAATAATGTAAAAGGATCACACACTTCTGTATTGTTTTCTTGGCAAAATTACTCTGGGGATTTTTTTTGTTTTCTCCAGCTGTAGTTATGTTTCAAATGGTTAGGGAAGAGACGTGTGTCTGAGCTTTGATCTAAACTAATTTCACACTAATGCATTAAAACACAGCTTAGTCAGTGGCACTCAAACCTGAAGGAACGTATGCTTTCTTGCACAATCCTTCCTGATAAACATTAGGCATCAAGTATAATTTGTTGAATATGTAAATGTTTGTTCCGTGGAATAAAGTCCACGTTGCTCCTGTGTTTTCAGGTAAATGTCGTCTGTTGTTTCGTTATAAAAAAATATGTATAGTGTGGACATTTCTTCACTGATCTCTTTACCAATTTCAGTCTGGCACGAACATGCATGTATATACAAAATCTTCATTATATTGGTGATATTGTTGAACAATAAACATGACACATTTACATGCAGTTCTTAAATATGTAAATGTATGAGACAGTATAGCCCCTTTACTGGTATTGTTTCAGTTAGAAAAGTGGACAGTGGGAGTGGTCCGACTCCACTTTCACTCAGCTACGTAGTGATGATGCGACGGCAGGCGGATGTTAGTGACATGATTGTGCAGCGGTGAAACTACAATGTTCCGAAGATGGACTTCATAAAAGCGCATCTTAGATATTTCGTCCGTGTGTTCCTACAGTGTTGTATCATGCAGACGACTTAAACACGGACAACCCGGTTCAAAGTATCACTTTATTAACAAGGTTGAAATAGAAATTAAAGAAAGAATATACAAGTGAAACCAAGGGATTGTCACATAGAGTATAAAGCTACAAAACTGTCTCATTGTTGAGTTTCAAACATGCTGAATTAAATACGTTCTCACACTAACAATGTCTCATATCCCTCTTTGTTGAAAAAACAGACTTTGATGTTGTGGTTTATATGCAGATTATAATCTGATCATAAATATATGCAGACAATAGTTTATGAAACATCACACATCTCCGTGTGACCTAGAAGTGTTGACTTGATAGTGTTTTAATATTGTAATGTTACAAAATAGTTGATTCAAAATATGATAATCAAAAACATGACACTAGCATTGCTGCCCTCAATGCTGCATTCCTCTTCCCACTGAAGAGTTCGTCCAGCTCGGGTTTCAGCATCTGTAACTGAAGTCAAATGAAAGAATGAGGGCTGAGGCTGCAGTACAACACCAAAGAGAGCAGATCAAATATGTCAGTTTGGTCAGTTTAGAGCAACAGCAATGTGACGTTCATAGTTTCCCAGCAGGTTCAACAGATTATTGAAAGTTCACAACATTTAAACATTTCCAAGTTATAGCAACGGTTACTTACATGACCTGCGTTTTTGTCAGTCATGATGGTTTGTGAACTATAAATACTACGTAATTATCTACTTTCCTTTCGTAAAGGAAGGTCCAGTGTTTCCTATGCTAAAGGAGATAATAAAGGAAGCATTGAAGCTCCTTTCCTTTGTATTTCAAGAATTTAAACAGCTCTGATCATGGCGGTCACTTAGATACTTCCGTGTCATTTCACTCAGTTAGGAACTTTCCGAAGCAAAAAGGACTATTCGACCGCCGCCTCGGTCTCCTCCTGGCTCCCTCCTGATTGCCTCTTATTCATTCACCTCACCTGTTCTGTCTACCCAGCTGCTGCCTTCCATCAACTCATCTACCTAACAGTGTATCAACCCCAGTTTGTCATCCACTCATTGCCAGATTGTTGTTGCAACCTCTGTGGTATCGCGTTTTGATTCTGAGTAATTCAAACGGTTTTCCCTGTGCTTACTTTGTCTCCCTTTGCCTACAGTTTGGATCATCCCCTCCGGCTCCCCAATCTGCCTGCACTGCCTTGTTCTGCCCGGTTCCCCACCCTCACCCTCTTGCCAGCCTGGCTATGTCAAAGCAAGTATAGGTGTGGATAACATACATAGAGGGAGAATGACTTAATTCTCTGCTCAGTTAGACATTACTCAACTATACCTTTACAGATGTGTTTTTGCTCCTGGTTTTGTTTATAGCCTTTTTAGTAACTGAAAGAAAAAAACAAAAGTGAGAGAAAACAACCGAGGAAGCAAGCTGTGGCAATACAAAGGGAAAAGCCAGACAATAAAACAAGCTTAGAACAAAGCTAAATGACACAAGGAACTCTGGTAACAAACGCAGACAACATAACTTAAGGGAAAGTACACAGACTAAATACACAAGAGCAGGATGATTACTAGACCGGAAGAACAGATCAGGGCAGTGCAGATCTTCACAGATGCAGGAAGTAAAACAAGGAGAGGACTTTCAAACAGGAAAACAACCACCACAAAGACTATGACATTTACTTTTTTAAGTGTTAGGGACAAAGAAATAAGAAACCATTTAAAATGTTGTAGGATCTACAATCGTGCTACTTAACTTGAATCAAAATGTTTTGTCAGATTTAAAGATCTCCAGATACTTTTAGACAACTGAAAAAATGTTAGCCTTAGTAAAAGAAAGGTTGGCTGACAGTGGCTCCTCTCACAAACGTTCTGGAAAAATCTCCAGCCACCTCTGAAGTGACTGGTCAAATCACAAATAGTCCAGGAGTTCCAGGAAGAAAAATGTATTGCAGAGTTTGGCTTGACAGGGTCTACACAAATACCATTGTAGTTTGTATTGGTCAGTACGTGGTTTCTGAAATAACAAACAAAAGAAAACCATCATTGTAAGGAACGACACATCATGCACTGCTATGCTTTGCACGGCCACAAGGTGGAACCATGAGGTCACAATGGTGACAGCTACCTCCTACACTATTACAGGGAATAGTCAACAGTTAACAGCAATTAACCAAGACATTTAGTTATATAACCCACAGTTAGGACACCAAGAATACCTGTGGACATAGTAGCTGACTAAACTTACAGACTTCATGGTTTCAGCAACACAATGAGTTTCCAAACGAGTAATGACCAAAACCGGGGAGCATTGCATGTAGTAACATTAAGCTGGAACCTAACACAGCGTTTTAGGTTGTATGTGAACCTAATTGGCATGATGATGTACCAGAAATATAACTGGAAAAAAAAGAAAAAGAAAAAGAAATCACCAAAATAGAGATGAACACTGCACATTGCATTAAATTGCATTTCATTTAGCTGATGCCTTTATCCAAAGCGACTTACAATAAGTGTGTGAGTATGTCACCAGAGTAATATGTAACATAAGGTACTTACAGTTCAATGGACGCACGCAACAGTCAAACAAATGCAGCAACACTCGTTTTGGCAGCAAGGCCGAGATCCTCCTTGTTGTACTGGCACCGCAGTGGCAAGCGTCAGTCAGGTGTCAGGGCAGCGGCAAGTCTGTGGCAGGCGTCAGTCACGCGTCAGGACAGCAGCAAGTCTGTGGCATGCTTCAGTCAGGTGTCAGGATAGCGGAAAGCGACACTCGTTCGACACCAGTGGCATGTTAGTTTAAAATGTATTTAATTGCATTTTGCCATTTCTTATTGCCACTTTATGAAATTGTACATGTGCAATTGTTGAATAAAGAATTATAATAAAATAAAAAAAGAAGCTTCCAAGCTGGGACCACCCATTGTTGTTACTCAGTGGTGCTAGCCTAAACAGAATCACAAAGTTATAGCTATTTTATAATTTTATTGTTTTTCACAAATACACTACATGTATTATTATTTTTCCCTATTAGCTTATTTTCTCATTGCACAGCTCCTGTCTTTCTCTGTTGCACTGCTTGCAGCCTGCAGCGCTGCTTTCAGTGCAGCTGGTTTGAAGGAGAGATTTTCATCCAATCAGATTGTTTCCTCCTGTGTCGCTATGGCGGCAAAGCAGTTTAAGCAGGCCTTTGCAGATTAAAGTACACCGGGAGTGGATGTTGTCGTTGATTGTCATAGACTTCAACAAATCCGATCTTTAGTTTGACAAGCTGAGTGTATTCTTTGACGTGCAGGCGCCTGTGAAATGGCGTGGATGTATGATTGGTCAGTGGCCCAGCGTGACCATTAACATGCGCTGTGATTGGTCAGTGGGGCAGCGTGACTTCTGTCAACGAAAGAAGCTACTAGAAACCTCTGGCTTCTAACTAGAACCTAGAAGCTACCTAGAATCTCAGGTTGAAGCCTGAGAAATGGACTTGCTGGTGGATTTACTGATGAAGCCTTTCGCACAGAGGGTTATGGGCATCTGGTGAGTGAACTGCTGGTTGTGTTACTGTTTTTACATCTGCAGTCATATTTAATCATAAACATGCCACGGCGCTGTTGTTGCTGCTGGTCGAGCTGGGGCTGGTCCCAGCGCAGTGACGGCGAGTCAGTGCTGAACAGCGGCAAGCGAACGTCACTCGTCGAGAAGCTGGTGAGTGTACAAATGTGTACAAATATATATATATATATATATATATATATATATAATGTAATTTTCGTAGACTTAATACTTACAATATGCAATACTGCTGTACTATACTTAATATTGTTTTGCTACTACTACATTTCACTTCATAATATTACACGTATATGCCATAATATGTATGTACCGGCCTTTTTATTTTATTTTTATTTGAACATATTATGTCATACTGTTATACCACTTTACTTTGAGGAGACGGCACTGTTAGTCTAAGATAAACACTGGAATAATCTTTCCACCAGGTAAAACTGAACATGCACACCTCTCTCGAGTGTGACAGCGATTAGAACCGCATAACTATATAGATTCTAATTAACTGGAGGACACTTTTTTTTTTTTACAAGTAGATCGTAACCCTTGAATATAAACAGGAGCCCGGCCACCCACACATTTGCCACGGACTCGCCGCTGCGAGTAATCACACTCGCTGTCTCTTCCAAAAACGTTAGCTAACATGATAGCAAGCTGACTAGCTTGCCATTAAAAAACTGGTGGGAAGGAAATTAATCCGCTGTAGACATCTTAACGCTGATTGGCCAAGACTCGACACATCAAAGATGTTCTATTGCGAAGATCACAACTTCAGCTTTTCTCCGTGTCTCACTCCAATCTCAGAAACGCTGGTCCGTTGACACCCCCCTCCCAAAAACAAAAACTCTTCGGATCTACACGATTCACGTGGATGACATATTTTCATTTCAAAACGGCATCACATGCCCGTAACCCTCCGTAAGCCTCTATACCAGGGGGTGCCCACACTTTTTTGGCTCGCGAGCTACTTTAAAAATGACCAAGTCAAAAAGATCTACCTGCATTAATAATGATATATATATATATATAATATATATATATATATACACACACACACACACAACCGGTCAAAAGAACACCTCAATTTCTCCAGTTTTTATTGAAATGTACACAGTTTAATTTCTCAATGTACTCTGAAATTAAAGCATACAGCAAATAAACAATTGGAGATAAAAAATAAATCATGGAATCGTTTTGTTTAACAAAATGTAATCTACATTTTTGACTCATCAAAGTAGCCACCTTTTGCAGATATAACAGCCGAACACACTCGTGGCATTCTTTCTACAATGGAAATCAAATATTGTTCAGAAGGTTCTTCCCAACACTGTTGCAGAAGTTCCCACATATGTCTGTCCCACAGACAGACATATGTGGGAACTTCTGCAACAGTGTTGGGTTGCTTGGCTTTCACCCTTCTGTCCAGTTCATCCCAAACCAGCTGGATGGGGTTTAAGTCCAGAGACAGCTGGACTTAAATTCCACATTTGAAGCCTACCGTCTTGTTCTTTTCTTCTAAGGTAGTCCTGACATAGCCTGGAGGTATGTTTTTGGTCATTATCTTGCTGTAGGATGAACCCCTGACCTACTAGGCGTATACCAGAGGGTATTGCATGGTGCTGCGGTAGCTGTTTTGGTTCAGGGCGCCAGTCACTCTGTTCAAGTCGCCGACTCTGGATCCAGCAAAAGAGCCCCAGACCATCACGCTTCCTCCTTTGTTTTACAGTTGGTGTAACACACCGAGGAACAAAAATTGGGGTGTTCTTTTGACTGGTAGTGTATATAGCATTATTAATGTGTGTATACATATTGTAGATCATTCTGGTGAATGATTATGTTCGCGCTCTGTATGCACGCTACGGGACACCGTACTCGGAAAAGTGCACATGCGCAGTGGGGGTTCGGGTTCAGTGCGCGCACCTCCCGTCAAGTTAAAATGTTAGTCTGATATACTCGGTTGTATTCAGGTTCATATGTTTTCTACAAGTTTACGAAATAAACAATCGGCTTGGATTTAAAGTAAGGACTCCTCACTCATTTCGACATGGTGTCAGAAGAGGGATAAATCTATCGCCTGTGATTTTTTTTCTCGTGTGGAGTGGACAACTAAGCTAACGTCTCAACGTATGGAAAATATGGCAGATGGATTTCGCAGACCAGACCCCCTCGTTTTTGACGGGAACATCGCCGAGAATTGGCGGATTTTTGAGTATGATATCTTCATAGCAGCGGCGCACTTAGACAAGACTGCTCGGACAAAGGCATATATCCTCCTCAATCTCGCAGGAGCGGAGGCCATCGAACAGGAGCGTTCATTTGTTTACGCAGCAGAGGTGAGGGCGCCTGGTGAAGATGGAGCCGTCGTCGTTCCGGCTGAATCCAGAGAAAACCCTGAGTGCTTGAAACGGAAATTTCGGGAAGTATGTAACCCTCAACACAACAAAACTATGGAGAGACACAAATTCCATTCAAGACATCAAAAGCAAGGTGAGACTATTGAATCCTACATCACTGACGTGAGGATCAAAGCTAGAAGTTGTCACTTTGGAGACCTGACAGATGAACTGATTTGTGACAGAATAGTGTGTGGCATCAGAAATGACAGTATAAGAAAGGCTTTGCTACGTGACAGTGAATTAACCCTGAATAAAGCCATTACAATCTGCCGCATCAATGAAATGACTGAGGAGAGTAATACGGCTCTAGCCCAGCCCCAAACAGCTACTACTGTTGACACAATTCAGCCAAACTCCAGTGGTTGGTACAACAGGTCAAGACCTAAACCTCAAGCAGGCCAATGTGAGGCAAGATCCATTGCAAACTGCAATAACTGTGGAGGCAGCCATGCCGCACAGAGAGACAAATGTCCTGCCTTCGGGCAGCAATGCCATATCTGCAGGAAATATAATCATTACAAAAAAATGCTGCAAGTCCATGTCATACGGACAAGGCTATGTTAAGAGAGGGGACTGCGGAAGATCAGTGCACCAGTTAGAGCTACAAGAGCCTGATGACAGTGCCAGTGATGACACTTTCTATGTGGATGGTCTCATAGTGGACACTATCAATCCTCAAACAGAAGGACAAGATGAAGGATTTGTTACACTACATATACACGACCGGCCAATCGAGATGAAGGTTGACACGGGCGCAAAGTGCAATGTAATGTCAATAGACACTTTCCAACAGCTGGAGAATGGCAAGCGACCAGTGGAACAAAGTAAAGATATCAACCTCGTGGCTTATGGAGGCAGCAAAATAGAGACTATAGGCATAGCCACACTGCTCTGTTGTTTAGATGAACAGCAACACACACTACCTTTTTTCATAGTGGACAGAGACGTAGTGCCACTATTAGGATTCCGCGCGTGTGTGCGACTCGGAATTGTCGCAATGAGCCCACACGTTCATCAGGTCAGCACCGAGAGCAATGCTGAATTCACCAAACAGGTCCATGAACAATACAAAGACGTGTTCAGTGACGAGCTTGGAGAACTCCCTATCACATACTCCATGACACTGGATCCAGCTGCACAACCGGTGGTTCGTCCAGCACACCGCATCCTGGTGGCAATGCAAGCACGAGTCAAAGCTGAGCTCAACAGCACGCAGAACAAAGGTGTCATAACGACAGTTGCTGAACCTACAGACTGGGTTTCGTCCATGGTTGCAGCACACAAAAAGGACAAACAGGAAATCAGGCTGTGCATCAATCCAAAGGACCTCAACACAGCCCTGAAGAGACCTCACTATCCAATGCGCAGCGTCGAGGAAGTTGCTACCCAGATGTCAGGTGCTACAGTATTCTCCGTTCTAGATGCAAAGAGCTCATTCTGGCAAATACGGCTCGACCAGTGGCGGTGCGTCAATAGAGGGCGCTAGGGCGCCGCCCCTCCTAAAATTTTGCGATGAAAAAAAAAAAGAAGAAAAAAATATATAATATATACTGTCAAAAAACATTATATATCAAATAATTTAAATAAGAAATATACCGTGTTGACGCGCTAAATGTGTGTGGGAGACCGTAAGCCCCTGTCAACAACCACTTAAGTTAAATATAATATATCGCCATTCATCATTACTGAGAAAAGCCCCTCCCCTCTCGGGGCACCGGCCAAATGTGTGTCTATGGAAAGCTAACAAACATTTCACCCTCGTGACGGCAAGGACAGCTTCTCATTGGCGGATGAAACGTGAATCTTTGGGCGCACGAATCTGCGCCCTAGCCAATGACATCGTTTCTTATTGCAACGTGGTTGGACTATTCGTCCAATCAGAGACCTTTATCATTCCCTCACACCCCATATAGCTCCCACGTAGCTACGCGAGCAACACAGCTAGCAGAGACTTTGATTATGTTAGTATGGCGACTGAAAACTCTGTGGTATCTCTATGCGAAACACCTTTCAATCCACGATTAGATGTTGACAAGAAGAGGCTGAAAGAGTTGGGACCCGAACGTCCGGATTTAAATATTCAGCAGCAAAGCAGTGAAGCTACATGCACCAAGCTACATGCTAACCGGAGCTGCTAGCTGGAGGCTCAGTGTGCAGTGGCTCTGAGCAGCCGAGGAAGCGCCGGGCTGTGAAGGAAGATGAGCTTGAAGGATTGCTGCAGAAGTGAGTGTCAAAATCAGCAGATGCCTGTTGGAGTTTAATGTTTTATCTTTCCCACAGCAGAACACATGTTGGACATTGTTAGATTTGGGTGGATATCATATCAGGCTATAACTTTATCTAAAATACCAATTCAACCCCCAACAAGTTAGTGTGTGTGTGTGTGTGTGTGTGTGTGTGTGTGTGTGTGTGTGTGTGTGTGTGTGTCATAGCTACAGCCATCAAGGTGGCTCCTGGCCTTTTGTCTATGTTGCTGAGCCATCAAGACACACAAAACATAGTTTTTTGTCTGTAGTATGAAGCCTGTTTGTAGTAGATATTTCCCCACAACTTATCTGTCTGTCTCTCTCTCTCTATATTTATCTGTAGGTTTGTGACATCATACTTGGACACCAGTGGTGTATAGTAACGAAGTAGAAATACTTCGTTACTGTACTTAAGTAGTTTTTGGGGATATCTGTACTCTACTTTACTATTTATATTTCTGTTTACTTTTACTTTTACTTCACTACATTTGGCAAAGAAAAATGATACTTTTACTCCGATACATTTCTCCTGAAACCTTCGTTACTCGCTACAAAATCAAATCTATCTTTAGAAAAAAAAAAAACATCGGGGACTGTGGTGGAACACAGACTCCACCAAGCAGGTTTTGCGAATCACAATATTATGCATTAGCCCTCTACATCCTCTCGTCCAGCGCTCCCAAACCTTTATGCGTCACGGACCGGTTACGTGAAGACAATATTTTCACAGACCGGGTCCGACCTCGGAAAGACGGGAGACAACGACACCCAACGTGTGTTCGTTATGTCCAGTCTACTCCTAACTAAACCTTTAGTCCAGTCTACTGCTTAACTTAGAAACAAAGACAGGATGTTGAAATGGAAGCAGGTTTTCAGGCTTTTTTGGCGATCTCAGGATACTCTGCCTTGGTTTCCAGATCACCGACAGAGTTGTAACAGACTTACGTTTCATTTTTAGAGTAACGTAACATCTTGACATGTGTCAAGAGGTTCCGTCTGAGGTTACCACAGACGGATGTATGCGGTCATTTTTCACAATAAAACATCTTTCCGGCCTTGATTTTTTTTTATTTAATTGAAATGTTTCATTCATTCTTTCTGTGGCCCGGTACCAAGAGACCCACAGACCGGTACCAAGAGACCCACGGCAGGCGGAATGAGCATACTTATAACCACACTGTTACAAGTCCTTCATAGTGTCATATTGCTTTTTGGAGAATTATGATGATAAGTTCATAGTAGATGCAAAAGTATACTTAGGTACAATATATTATGTTGAACATAGTATATATGGATGGATCCCAGCCAACCCAGTTATTGTATCAACACAACTCCTGGTCCTTGGTCACGGTGACCACAGCACTTAAAAGAATAAACTTCATAATTCTCAAAATTCTGACCCTTTGCTTTTTTATTAAAAGCATGTACCGTACTTTTCGGGTTACAAGCCGCTCCTACGGCTGATCAGTGTCCCCGCTGTAGCAAGCTAGTAGCACTGCTAGCTAGCGCTGCTCGCGTCCCCTCTGCCCAAGTCGGGTGTCGAGCCTGGTCCCGCTACCTTCGGTGGTTTTCAGGGAGCTAGCGGAAGTTAGCGGGGAAGTGACGGAGCGCTAGCAGGAGCCCCAGCTGGCTACAGCGGGGAGCTGTCGGGGACACTGACCGAAGGTAGTAGCGGCTTGTAACCCGAAAAGTACGGTACTTGTACTTTTACTTTCAATACTTAAGTACATTTTATATCAGAAAAATACTTTTGATACTTAAGTACAGAAAATATCAGATACTTTAAGACTTTTACTCAAGTAGTATTTTAATAGGTGACTTTTACTTTTACTGGAGTAATTTTCCAGTAAGGTATCTTTACTTTTACTCAAGTACGGCTTTTGGGTACTTTATACACCACTGTTGGACACACCAGGGAACGCTTTGCCTTCAAAGACCACCTCACCAGTGCCACCTTACTGCAGGGCCCCCAGTTTGAATGCGACGTCAATGTATTCCCTGAAGTTGCTCTGGCCACCACATTGAATGTTTCTTAAACCATTCTGCTCTGAACCTCTCATGCCCAAAGTTACAGTTTGTTGATAGTTGTTATTGGACAGTGTTGAGCACTGTGTTTTCTTGAAATAAAGCTTTGTTTTTTAGAATATTCTACTCCAAACCTCTTTTCTTCTCATTGTGGAGTGCTATTTAAACCGCGCCGCCCAACTGCGCCCCCCCCCCAAAAAATGTCACCAGCCGCCACTGGGCTCGACCACATTCAGTACGCCTTTCGGGCGCTACAGATTCCTCCGCATGCCATTCGGCATAAGCTCAGCAAGCGAGGTGTTCCAGCGCTCAATGGAACAGCTGTTTGCAGGATATCTGTGTGCTATCATAGTCGTAGACATCATCATAGGAGGCTGTGATACCGCAGAACACGATGCCAACCTAAAAAAAGTGCTCGACCGAGCACGAGAGATAAACCTTAAGCTAAACCCTCTCAAGTGCAAGTTCCGCCTGGAACAGGTCTGTTATGTGGGTCACATATTCACAAAGGAAGGCCTCAAGGCCGACCCTGCAAAAAAAGTGGCGATCACAAACATGCCAGTCCCACACGACGTCCTAGCCATGCAGCGATTCCTTGGCATGGTGAATTACCTTGGGAAGTTTATCCCAAACCTCAGCGATATTGCAGCACCTCTGAGACAGCTCACACACAAAGACGCTGCGTGGTGTTGGTTTCCACAGCATCAGCAGGCGTTCGATCGTCTCAAGTCATGCTTATCCAGTTCACCGATTCTATCCTACTATGATGTAAGAAAACCGGTCACACTGACCTGTGATGCGTCATGTTACGGACTTGGTGCTGCATGTCTACAGGATGGGAGGCCAGTTGCCTACGCGTCTCGCACGCTCACGGACACAGAAACACGATATGCTCAAATCGAGCTTTTGGCAGTGGAGCTTTTGGCAGTGGTGTTTGCATGCATCAAATTCAAGGATTACGTGTATGGGAAGCCCACGGTCGTTGAAACTGACCACCAACCCCTTGTCACGATCCTGAAGAAGCCCATCCACACTGCTCCTGCCCGACTGCAAAGGATGTTACTACAGTTACAAGCCTATGACATCACACTGGTTTACAAGAAGGGTAAGCACATGTACCTAGCTGATACCCTATCACGAGCTCCAAACAAAACCATCTCACAAAGTCCAGCTGCAGACGACACGTTTGAGGTGATGTCTGTTAGCTACATCTCGACTAACAGACTGGAGGAGCTCCGGACCCACACGGCACAGGATCAAGTGCTACAGACTCTCAGCACAGTCATCCACCGCGGTTGGCCTGGTAAAGAACGCAGCGTCCACCCTTCCATTCGTCCATTCTTCCCTCACAGAGACGAGTTGGTAGTGGAGGACGAGATAGTTATTAAGGGCCACAGAACCGTGATTCCAAGTTCTCTACACCGAGAATACATTAACATCATACACAGGGGTCACCCAGGTTTAGAGTCGACCAAGCGCAGAGCCAGGAGCACAGTCTTTTGGCCGACAATGAACAATGACATTGCGGAGGAGCTGCTGTCGTGCTCCGTCTGCAATAGCACCAGACCACACCAGCAAAAGGAACCTCTACAACTTCATCCGGTTCCAGTCTTGCCATGGTCCACGGTGGCTACTGATATGTTCGAGTGGCATGGACAACAATACCAGGTGCTGGTAGACTCTTACTCAGGATGTTATGAAATGGACCTCCTCCGTGACGCAACTTCAGCAGCAGTGGTCACAAAGCTGAAAAGACACTTTTCGGTTCACGGTGCGCCTCACACCCTCATCACAGACAATGCAAGGCAGTACACAAGCCAACGTTTCAAAGATTTCGCCATACAGTGGGACTTTATCCATGTCACCAGCAGCCCGGAGTATCCACAGTCGAACGGATTGACAGAAAGGGCGGTCCGCAGTGCCAAACAATTGATGGAGAAATCTCACAGAGACGGGACCGACGTCTTCCTCAATCTGCTGAACATCAGAAATATTCCCCGCGACCAAGCATTGGGCTCACCCGCAGAACGTCTGATGTCACGACAGACGCGCTCAGCTCTTCCTGTCAGCACCAGACTGTTAGAGCCAGCCCCAAAAATCACAAAGCAGGTTACTGCCCAACTACAGAATAAAAGACTCACCCAAAAGCGATACTATGATGCGTCAAGCCGCCCACTACAGCCACTCGCAGAGGGACAAGTCGTCAGGATGCGGACTACCAAGGGACACGACCGTCTGGGCACTGTGAAAGGGCGGTGCAAGGAACCACGCTCCTACATCATCGAGTCCGCTGGAGGGACCTACAGGAGAAATCACCGTCATATCCTTCCTGTTGCTGAGCCACCACCAGGACAGGTCGACCCTGCAGACCTCGATCGTCAATATGCCGACCCAGCTGTACCGGACAGTCTCCCCTCCCCGCCGCAGACATCTCAACTGACTCCAGCAACACCTCAGCGATCCACCAGTGAGCAGCGGAGGCCTGCAGCTCACTCTCCTACAGAGGTCACACTGGGTAACTCACTATATGTGACGCGCTCAGGTCGCATTTGCAGGCCAAACCCAAAGTATGAACAATGAACATTGAGTTATTAGAAGCTGAGGACCTTTTAAAAAAAAAAAAAAAAGAGCTGAATCTGCACTGTACTCTATGGGACGTTGTATGTCTAGTTGAAGTGCGATGAATGTTGGAATGTCTTGCAATATGAATGTATAAGTTGGTTAATTACCGTTCAAGTATATTTAAAGATGGTTGTTTGAAACTGTTACTAATTTCTATTCTATATAACAATGTCACAAAGTTAAAAACAACAGCTACGTTATTATTTTGTTAGTTAATGCCCATCCTTCCATTTGTTCTCTATGCAAGGCACGAACTAAAGAAAGGGGATGTAGATCATTCTGGTGAATGATTATGTTTGCGCTCTGTATGCACGCTACGGGACACCGTACTCGGAAAAGTGCACATGCGCAGTGGGGGTTCGGGTTCAGTGCGCGCACCTCCCGTCAAGTTAAAATGTTAGTCTGATATACTCGGTTGTATTCAGGTTCATATGTTTTCTACAAGTTTACGAAATAAACAATCGGCTTGGATTTAAAGTAAGGACTCCTCACTCATTTGACACATATAGCATTATTAATGTGTATATATATACACACACTTTCTATTTACAATATTGGTGTACCTTGCATAACTGCATGAACCCTTAGGACAAGACAATTCTGTACATTGGTCATTGCATATTACTTCACTGAATGGAACCAGCAGGGTTGCACAGTCTGGACAGTAGCTGCTGGTAGCCAGCCTCAGGCAGACCAAATGGTCATCAGTCATGGTGGAACGGTGTTTGGACTTAATATTTTTCATGTGGGGAAAAGGCTGACTCACATAAATACGCTCTGTCAAGTTGTGCACATGCCTTCCGTTGCGTCTCCAGCTTTCACGGCAGGTTTTGGAAGTTCCTCAAATCATGGCGCTGCAGCTTTGAGGACAGATGTTACATTTTCCATTTGAAAGCATTAACTGAGCTGATCATATCAACCACGGTTTTGTCTTTCCCTTGCAGTTCTAAATTAACCTCATTCAACAGATTGGTTAAAGCACGGCATTTCAGAAAAGGAACATCATACCAACAGTAAAATATGGTGGTGGTAGTGTGGTGTCTGGGGCTGTTTTGCTGCTTCAGGACCTGGAAGACTTGCTGTGGTAAATGGAACCATGAATTCTGCTGTCTACCAAAAAATCCTGAAGGAGAATGTCCGGCCATCTGTTCGTGACTTCAAGCTGAAGCACACTTGGGTTCTGCAGCAGGACAATGATCCAAAACACACCAGCAAGTCCACCTCTGAATGGCTTAAGAAAAACAAAATGAAGACTTTGGAGTGGCCTAGTCAAAGTCCCGACCTGAATCCGCTTGAGATGCTGTGGAATGACCTTAAAACGGTGGTTCATGCTCGAAAACCCTCCAATGTGGCTGAATTGCAACAATTACAACTCATTGCCAGTTATCGCAAACGCTTGATTGCAGTTGTTGCTGCTAAGGGTGGCCCAACCAGTTATTAGGTTTAGGGGGCAATCACTTTTTCACACAGGGCCATGTAGGTTTGGATTATTTTTTTTCCTTTAATAAAAACCTTCATTTAAAAACTGCATTTTGTTATCTTTGTCTAATATTTAAATTAGTTTGCTCTGAAACATTTAAGTGTGACAAACATGCAAAAAGATAAGAAATCAGGAAGGGGGCATGCACTCACACAACTGTATGTGACACTTTTCCATCCTGTTGCGAGTGATGCCAGGGTTTTGGTCCCATCCCACATGAAACTCATCTCTATGACGATGTTCACCTTCACTAAAGATGAGGAGGTTCTGAAAGACGAGGTATATTATGAGTTTGTCTCCAAATGGAACATATTGGCCACAACGCATGGTAGCCCTGTAATAAACCCTTCTGTCCGCCTACAGATCTATGTCCACTGTGATGCAGCAATTTGTGACACACAGAGCCAAGCAGATGGTTCATGCAGAGGCCAGTGTGTGCAACCTACACACCAGATGAACTACAGACAAGAGAGAAAAGGAGTAAAACGGGGTAAGTGACATCTGGAATAACATTTTGTCAACTAAATCTACTATTTGTGTTTGTTTTCTAGTGCAAAGAGGAACAGACTCTACCAACCAAAGGCAAATCTCCTCGGGGCCTATTGTGTTCACCTCTGGTCAAACGTCTGAATAAAATTTCTTTAAATTTGATAGTCTTTTCTTTGCTCAATTTGTATCAAATCTTTGAAAAGTCCCTCTTTTGGTTTTCACCCTGCATTATAAGTCTGTCACGACAGCAATTTTTATTTGTAGGTGTGGCGGGAGGGGGTCGAGTACGTTGTTTTCGTTGATTTGAATATTTATTAAAGGTCAGTGCCCGACAACGCCACCTCCGGAATTACACCGGAAGATTCAGTTTGCCCGCCAAATGCAGGACTCCGAGGACACTCAGGTTCACTTTACAGATTTTTAGGCAGAGACGTGGTTCCAGTATACAAAACAATCTTTTATTTTACCACAGCGGTTCAAAAGACACACTATGCTAATAACAAACTATACTAAATACAACACTATACTAAATATAACAGTATACTTAAATAAAACAGTATACTAAATAAAACACTCGTCAGATATAAAAGAAGGTGTAGGGCTGCACCCCACCAGTGGCGAGAGGGTAACCAGTGCAGGTGCGGGGCCCAAAAAGCAAAAAGGGGCACCCCACTCACACGTGCACACCACACTCACACACCGGAACCCGGGGTAACCAAAAAACCACACAGCACACAAGGAGAGACCCGCACCCGGCGGCACCAGCCTCGCCACCTTGGGATAGCAGCCCCTACAACACAAAAAAAACACAATTTACTCAAGCTCAAACAAAAGAGAAGGAAAAGGAGGAAAGACCAAACAACCACAATAATGCTCGTAAAACACAGTAAAAAGGGCTCAGTATAAGGAAGGAGTGTTCGTTAGAACCCAGGCTGGGGACGTCACCCTTCCTTGTTGGAGCCGGTATGCCGGCGCTGCCAGTCTGACGCAGCCGGGAGCGAAACCGCAGGGGATCAACCGCCGGTTGGCAGTACAGCCGTAACCGAACCCGTCAAACGGAAGCAAAACAGAGCCGGCAGGCAAAACAGCAGCGCTCTACAACGGAGGTGAGCGGTTAGCAACAGCCATTTTGTGGCGGCGTTCTGCCCAGAGCCAGCCAACAACGTAGTCCCCTGTGCAAGGGATGACAGCGAATTAATAGAATAAGAATAGCCAAATGATATAAACTAACGGATGGGAGCTACCTACCGATCAGGCAATAGTCGTCCGATTCACGGAGGGGGGAGGAGGCCGTGTACTGCTGCCACCGCAGCTATATGAGCAGGTCGTTACTATCATGACACCTAATACTATAAACGCTAGAGCTACACAGAACTCACCAACACAAATCTGCAGTGCGTCTACGGTGCAGGAAGAGGGGGAGCCCCAGGGATTGACTGCGACCGTGCGGAAGTTCAACGAGGGGGAAGCCGGACACGCGCTTGACGTCAGTGAGGGGCCCGAGGGAATCCCTGTAGATTTTATGGGTGGCCCACGCACTGCGATTGGCCAGCGAGGCACTTTTGATTAAGGGGTGTGCCGCTGCCCCAGACAATGACAAGAGCGGCCTTCTGCCACATAGGGAACTGTTGCACATTAGGCCAAACTGGGGTGACTTTTTGTATACAGATACAATTTAAGCTGCCAGAAGCACGCTTTATAAATTGTCAATTAGTGGATCAATGTTGCACTGGTTCAATTCCTTTTAGTAGCTTGGGGTAATGGTTTGTGCACTTGTAAACTCTGGTTAAAATGTTGGCACTTTACAGGTGGTTTAACCAACAGAGGTTCACTCATTGAGCTAGACTAAATGTCCAATGCACTTTTTGAAAGTGAACTCATTCCATGTGTCTTTCTCCTAAACTGAGCTAGAAAAGGGATGTGTTTTTTTTTGTAGACTCTAAGACTATGTTTTTCTTAGTCAAAGTATCTAAGATCTTTAAATCTGACTCGACCTTTTGATTTTACTTGTAGATCCCATTTCTGTCCCACTTCAAAGTAAATGGCATAGTCCTTTTTGTGGTTTTAGTTTGACAGTCTGTTTTACTTCCTGTATCTGTACTCTACACTACCCTAATCTATTTTACCGGTCTAATCACCCTGCTCGTGTATTAAGTATGTGTAGTTTCCCTTAAGTCATGTTTGTTACTAGAGGAGTTTCATACAGCTTCGTTCCAAGCTTTTTGTATTTATATATTTTTGCTTTGTACTGCTGCAGCTTTTTTGATTTCAGTTACTAAATGAGCTACAGGTGGCACAGTCTGGCTGTGAAGGTATACAAATGGTCACAAAAAGGCAATCAATTGGTATGGTGTTCAAACATTCTTGGGGGTTAAGACTTACTTTATATTTGTTGGGGATGAAATTGCGTTCCCAAAAAAAAGATAGGTTTAGGAAACATTTTCTCAATTTTTACATAATTTCTTAAATTCACCTTTTTAAAAGGCACTTGCATATCAGATACATACCCATGTTTTACATCAAAAATTGCAGAACAATCTCAGCTATCTATATAATGAGGCACCATCGGCAAAAGTGTAAAGAGAAAATATGACTAAAGCTGAAAAATGTAATCTCGATTTTGGAAAGTCTTCATATCTCTTGTGAAAACATAACTTTACTCAGGTGGTAGAACGTTTTGGTGCTTGAAATTGGTTTACAAAAGGTCTTAGGTTCACAAAAGCAGGGAAATATATGAATAAAATGGTAAATACATGTAAGTAAATGTCAAAAACCAAATTTTGTATTATCGTTTTTTTTAGTAGAAATGTGGTCTGTCACTAAAATGGGACTGAGAAATTACTTCATACTACAGACCAAGATTCATGGGGTGTGTGCAGATGAGACATTTATATTACAACAGTTTTTGTTTTCAAACAAAATATTTACTATGTATTTGAGTCAAAATATGTACTATAGAAAAACAAACTATTTACAATGATTACACGATGCATGTTTCAGTTTCGTATTTTCAAGAACAGTTTTCAGAAAAAGAACAGCATATGTACTGTGTATATACAGTGCATCCGGAAAGTATTCACAGCGCTTCACTTTTCCACATTTTGTTATATTACAGCCTTATTCCAAAATGGATTAAATTAATTTTTTCCTCAACATTCTACACACAACACCCCATAATGACAAAATGAAAACAGTTTTGGGGACATTTTTTATGTACATGCATGTTTGTTCAAGACTGAAAGTAGTCGAGATCAGTGAACAGATTTTAAGTGTAAGAAATATAATTTATTCAACAGATGCCATTAATATTACGTATTATTATAAAACATTTTCCCTCCAGTGTTTTCAGCGTTACAGCTCATTATTTGATGTATGATGTAGCCTACTGTGACAATTACTTTTTATTTTTGAAAGGCTTGTGATCTGGTGTGATTCTTTTTCCTTTTTCCTGATTTATGAAAACTTCTAAATAGGGGTGTCCCCATGGATTCAGGCTTAAGATGATGAATATGAATCACAACAGCCCTAAATTAAGTTTGTCTGGGGACTTTGTTACAATTAATTTCCTACCAAAAATATAAAAACACAATTGATAAAATAATGATACATATTTAATACATGTTTTATAGTATACCACACATATTGCATACCAAAAACATTTCCAAAAGAGCTTTTGTAACTTGTACTTGTATGATCGTGGTGACAAAGGAGGCAGGAGGAGCTACATAAATAAAAGTGCATTTTTAACCGTGCACCATTTAACTAAGTCAATCAACCTCTTTGCTTTGCATGTTGGGACTTACTTCAGGCCAGACTACAAGACACAGGCTTGCCTCAATCAGACCTCAATCAGGCAGTAATAGGATTCACCTGTGTGGTGATCGTTGAGCAGGACCCGCCCACCACCAACTTTAGTATAAAGTGCAAAAGCACTGACATCAGTCAGCAGTTCCCCATCTCTTGAGCAATGGGTGGTTTAGCTAGGTTTGTAGTTTATATTTTATATTCATATTTATATCTTTTTTTTTTTAATGCTACTTTAAAAAATGATTCAATCTCTTTCAGGTGGTTAATTCTCCTGATATCAGTCGTAAACATAGAGGCTCAAAAGAAGCCCCCTCTAAGTAAGCATATTTTTTTCTTTCACATTTTAATTGTACTATATGCTGCTTACTAAAATAAATGTTAAATCCCAGATATTGAATCAAAATGCCTGGGGAACATCATGCGTGTGGATGTCGGTCCACTTGGAGGAAATCTTCTTGAAGTGTCTGTTGTCTACAGTAAGATGACATTTCTGAATTTGTATTTTTCTTTTTTTACTGTCTCACTTTTTCCACTTTTAACTGTGTTCTTTTCCCTCCTCAGATAACTCTGCAATTATCCTTACATCAAGTTTAGCTTCTCAGTGTGGCTTCAGTGTGAAGATGGACAAGCTGGGGAACACCATGATTTTTGCCTCTCTTCAAAACTGTTTTGCTCAAAATGTGGTTAAAAAAATACTGCCGACGTGCTTTGTGGAGTAGCACTATATATACGCACACTTCTTTTCAGATGTGATGATTTTAAGTCTCATTTCTGTGTTTGTAGGCCGACGACTCATTCACAACAAAATTAAATCTTCGACTGCATGGGAACCGGATGGATGACGACGAGCTGTACCAGGTGGCTGAAACCTGCCACTACACTGCCTGGGCCTCCAGGGAAATTGTCTGTGACCGCAACTACATGGAGGCAAGTGAATGCAGCAGGACACTCTGCCGTCATGTTCCAGTCTATATGATAAGTGGCTTTATATCCTGCATTTGAGAGGGATTGATTATCACTTATGGCGTGGCCTCATTTCTAGGTGTCTGTGAAAAAGGCGGCTCTAGCTGATAACGCCCTGCCTAAACATCCCTTCTCCGGTGATCAACAGTCGAGTGATCCTCGACGACCTGCAGCGGTAAGACTAGCTTATGCACTTTTTTTTTTTTTCTTTTCTTTTCTTTTTTTACTGTGTATATCTATCTATACATCTATCTATCTTCACAGAAATGGCCCATAGATGCAGGGTTCAAAATCAAAACGCTTGTGTTCTTCACACCTGAGGAGAGGGTCATGACAGTGTATGAGGCCCAGAGAAGTGGTTATGGGATCTCAAACACCCCGACAAGGCTGGTTCTGCGAAGCCCAATAACTTCCCCTGAAACTTACACCCGGCATGTAAGTGGACTTGCTTGCTTACACTTGCAGCCAGTTGGACTCTTTTTAAATTGACAGTTTAATATATTGCTAGGCTACTTTATTATATTTACACTCTCCATTCTATTGAAGTAACCATGTCCTTGGATATTACATTGCTTTACTGTATGCATTAAATGGCTTCAACCAAGCATTTACACAATGTTCTGTATCATTTTGCAGGTAGCAGGTGTGCCTATGACGGTGCTCAAAACCACAACAATATTAGAAAAGAAGTGGCTGGCGACTCAAATCCACGCAGGAGCTGCTTGCCCAATACTGGAGGGTAATGTTTGGAGAGCAGTAAACGGGGCCACAGCAACTATTGACGTCATGCCTTTAGTTTCTCTGGGAATTTGGGGTTGTACTTTAAACTTGGACATAGTGGGTATTTTATTCTTGGACTTAAATAATCACTTGACTGCATTGGGGCAGATACATTTCTTAACTAGACTTTGTATACTGTGGAGAAAATGGCCTTCATGGTCTGGTTGGTAAAACCCATATTGGGTCTCTACTTATCTTTATCTAGCGCTGTATGTGTTCCCCTTTTGTACAGGTAGTGTTTATTTCACTCAACAGTCGCTCAGCTGGTTCCTGCCAAGGCACATTGACCCCCTGGTTTTCTCTGGCCAGTTTAAACTGTTGGCGGTGCACATGGGTGTCGATGGCCAGAGGCTTGATGTTGCAGAGATGGCCGCCAGACGTTACTCCCTGTCTGTCAATGACGTTTACATCATCGTTGAAATCCCTGTTGGGGCTGTCGGTGGCCACTTTAAGGTCAGAGTTACTTTGAGGATATATTTTAGGCTTTATAATTTTAATGCATATAACTACCTCTATGGGCTTGATTCAGCACGCTGAAGACAAAAGGTTGAAAGACTTTAGTGTGCTTTATTCTGCATTTTCACAAACACTTCAGTTACAAAGGTGGAGAAATCCGTGTAAATAGTCCCATCTTGCTGTCTTAAGGTTTTGTCAACAAATATGATGACTTATTAAATCAGTCTGCACAGTACGACAGAAAATGTGACTTATTCTCCCAAATGACACAGCTGCAAGTTGACTTCAACTTTATAATCAAGAGGAAGAGCAGCAGTTTTGTGCAACTAAGATCTTTAGCCTTCAGATGAGCAAGATGTCCTTTCATTTGGGTTTGTCATGATGATGCTTTTTAGGGAAGGCCGTACTGAGGATGTTTTGATTTTGCAGAGTCGCGTTCAGAATGGTCAGTATCTCACGACTTATACAATCGAGCCGATGGTCGAGTTGCTCTGGACTGAAGGTCCCGCTCACGAGGACACAAGATACAAAGTCCTCCTTCCCATCACGACGCCGCTAGTGTCTCGACCTCCACAAGTTATCGACAGTGAGTGGTATTTAATCGCAAGAGTACCAAGATGGATGATGTATTATAACTGCCTTAATTGCTCTTTATTTTTGCCCCACAGACACGGTTCCTGAGGAGCAGATATTTAAGATGAGGCTTGGGCCTTTCTGCTCTGATGTTGCACTAATGAACATCTCCTTCACCTCTGAGGTTTTATCCATAGCAGACTGCAGTGCGAGAGGCCTTAAAGTCTTGGAGCACATGTCCCCTAAAAGCTGCTCGAAGGTATTTACACTTGAAGTGCCCTTCGCGGACCGTGGCGTTGTACAAATGGTGAGCTTTACTCAACTTGGGAAATTAAATGCGTTTTTTTTTTTTTGCCAGCTAATCTCTTTATATATCCCAACAGAGAGAAATGGGGATTACAGTCTACTCTCTTCAGATGACCTTTGGCTTGTTGGTTCTGCCAGAGTTTGCACCATTTTCTCACTCTGCTTATCTGGAATCCAAATTGGTTAACAAAGGTTTGTACTGAATATGATGGCTTCATTCAGAACAGAATTGACAAATTTCTTTCAACTTTTCCCCATCTCCACTCTGCAGTTCCTCCCTCTGTCACTGGTGGCTGTGATTATAAAAACTTCTATGTCCTCGTGACATACGGGAACCACGGCTTCAACTTTCAGACACTAGTGGGAAGGAGACTGTTGACATCGGGCCTCGCTCAGCAGTACAGCTTCATGGACAATGGAACGCACTTCAGTTTTACAGTACCGTTTTCTGGCCACGACGCTGCAATCGAGGTACAATAAGTGTCCTTAACCAAATTGCAATGTGCAGGCTTTGTCTTGGTGACATTTGTTGCAGAGTGTTTTTATTTTTTAATAGTGTAAACTTTAACTTGTGTTGCTTCTGACACTGTCAGGCTATTGAAGCATCATCCATCAGGAGCAGACTTGATGTGTCTCTGAGGAATCCAGACACCAACAAAAATATAAAAGAATTCTCTGTGGCTTGCAATTTCATCTCAACACTGACTGGTTGGTTAGCAGAAACATGTTTATTATGCCAGACTAAACGTCCAAGTAAACTAACGTCTGATCCTCTTTTCAGAGTGTTTCCCCAATGGAACGATGACCGCTCTGGCTTTGAAACTGGAATCGGTTCCCAGTCTGCAACCCGGTCACCTCACCCTCAGAGACCCCACCTGTGGTCCCTCATACAGCGACGACCACTCTGCTTATTTTATCTTTACTGGGAACTCCTGTGGCACAACCAGAAAGGTAGATTACTGCAGAATGTTACCCTGGTTGCAGACTATTAAACATTTGGGTAACCTTTCTCTTTTCTTAGTTTTTGCCCAATATGATGCTGTATGAAAATGAAATATCTCTGCCAAATCTTGACATGAAAAGGGACTCCAAGACGGACGAGCCAGAGTATGAGTAAGTGTCTTGAAACCTAAATACTCATCGCGCTGAAATTAGTTGAAAGGCATCGCTCATCAATTCTAAATTGTCACCGTGGACATTTTTCACCCTGAGTTTTGTAGACTAAGATTGTATTAATGTGAAATGGATGCTGTTAAATCACACTAACTAATCTCCTGGGTTGTCGGTCTTTCTTCAGGCTGAAGGTTGCTTGTTATTTTGACATCAACACAAACCACGCTGTGGCCTTCAACAACAGACCTCGCAGGAGTGAACCATATGCTGAGAATGCAATGGGCGAGCTGCAGTTTGAAATGAGACTTGCTCTGGGTAAGGGAAGTTCTGAACGCATTGTCTTTTCATAGATCCCAAATGTAGGAATTGTCTTTTTCTCAAGGACAAAAGGTTTTCAAGAAAGCCAGTGCCTGTTCCTAAATTGGTAAACTAGTGTTTAATCCAGGAGCCAATTGCCCAAATAGATATTGCATTTGTAATTTTTAAACCTAATCAGCTTAATGACAAAGTACTCATCTGTATTATACACTTTATTTTTTCAGTGTGTAGGCCTTTATTCCTGTCTGAATCCCTAATCATTCAGTTCAACAAGTTTTTCTCTTTACTTAGATGACTCCTACAGCACATTTCACAAAGTTGATGCAGATCCCATTGCAAAGTACCTACAAGAGCCTCTGTATTTTGAGGTGGAACTGATGAAGTCTAGAAACCCTAAGGTATCACTGGCGCTGGTGTACTGCTGGGCAACGGAGGACGACAGGACATCTCTTCCCAAATGGGACCTCATTATTAACGGGTAATTTATCTCTCCTTGCTGGTGCATTTGCCCTCATAAACAAGATGCAAGTGAAACGTGGGCATTACTCTTTTCCTTCATAATGGACAGTATCCAAGGAGGGGTGGGGGTGTTCGCACTGAGAACTTGGGACAGCTTTACACACTTAACTAGTGGGCATTTAAAACATATATTGACCATCTTTCTTCAGCTGTGCAAACCCAAGGGACCCGTACCAGGTGATCTTCCATCCAGTTTTGCCTGATGCCAGAGTTCAGTATCCTTCTAACTTTAAGCGCTTTGAGATCCCAATGTTTGCCTTTGCCAAAGACAAGGACAACTTGAGTCACCAGGTAATTTCAACAAATAAATGTTCTCTTTTTAAAAAGAGAAGGGCTTCAGATTTGGGAAAGTGTATTCACAAATGTCAATGCAATTGACATTATTTATATCTTTATAGGTCTTTGTCCACTGTGATGTGGTGGTATGCGATGCCAGAAGTCCAGTGGGTAGTGCTTGTAATGTGCAGTGTTCAAACCAGGATGACGGGATGAAAGGCAAGACCTCTCACACCGTTCTTTTGCACACACTAGTACGGTTGCTCAAACAAGGGATGGGGGATACACTTTAGTTGGTGTTTGCAATTGGTGAAACGTGTTTATCTAAGGTGTGTAAATTTTCCTTTCTTTCCGCAGGTCAAAAACGGGCTGTTTCAGATGGCCACAGTATCAAACATGTGTCGTCGGGACCAATAATCTTGAACTAAAAAAAAAAAAACACTAATAAAACAAATTTAAAAGGATTTCACACTTGTATTTTACAGTCGGCCTTCTCCAGATGCGCACGGAACAGCCGTCTTTGAAGAGCTCTCGCTCGAACAGAACAGGCGATCTTCGTTGCCACATCCATGATCTCTTTCATGTTTAGCATTGTAGCACATAATGCGTGTTGGTGTATTATGCAGTGGTAATTAAGGAGCCAGGCGCCGGAGTAGCTCTCCACCGACTGCGTGGCGCAGTGCATGATGGGAAACGCCTGGCTGTCGCCACACCAGAGCTGATGGCTCTTGGATTTGACAGCAAACACCACGTGTTGTAGAAAATCCTTATTTTATGTGTAGTTGTAATACTTAACGCTGGATTGTTGACCATTAGTCTCATGTTTAATCTAAAAACATATCTTGTGTGGTTGATAATACAACATCTTATTTCTGCAACACATATCAAAACCAGTAGTCATGTATTTCACAGGCAGACATAAAAAGAACAAAGGATGCAGCTACACGCACATTTCTACATAAATATATATTTATAAACCAAACGTGATCTGTAAACTACAAGAAGCCTAAAGTTCGGAACTAACAGGAAGTCATTTTTTCTGTGCCAGCGCCACCGAGGTAGCCTGGCGGTACGTCAGCATTAACATTCGCTGTGGTTGGTCAGTGGGCCAGCATGACTTCAGTCAACAGAAAGCTACCTAGCTGCTAGAAGAACTCCGTAGTAATAAAGAGTTCAGGCTGAAACAGGAGAATTTAGGACATTTAGTGTTTTGCTTGTGATAGAAAAATTCCCACGACACCTTGAGGTAAAATCATTGATCAGGAACATTTATTCTTCGAAGAAGGAACCGAGTCAGAATCACAACATGATGTCAATTGCGTATCCTGGACTGCTCAATGAATGAGCAGAGAGTTACCTCTTAAATACATTAATGACTCAATCACAGAAGCTCTCATGACATCTTTAGATTCGCTTGCATCGGCATGGTCACATGATAACAAGGAACATCACGTTCTTCAAACAGAGACATGTAGGCATCCCCAGTCTCAAGACTATCAGAAGGTCATACGTATGTTTAAACAGGAGAGTAGGTCAAATGCGAAGCCACAAGCCTTTACACAGTCTATGATTAATAATATAACTGTAAAACAGTCATTGATTAAGAGTAAATACGTTTTTCTTCTAACATTTCCCTCATTTTTATACTAAGTATAACAATTTCATTAAAAGAAAAACGTTTTAGAATATATCATCACATTTACCAAAAACCCTGGATTCAGGGGTTTTAAAAATCTTATTGTCTAGAGTAACGATGCTTTATTTCTGGATAAAACTTTGTAGTCGGGTAAAGATGTTTATATCAGGATGAAAACCTTCTTGGAGGATAAAACCTTTCTATAAGCAACTTTTCCCTTCCTGAAATAAAATAATGTTCAAAACCCCTGGTCCCTGACCCGTCCAGTGCCGTGCTTGTTGGAAATATAAATACAACAGGATCAGCCAAACATTTTACAGACACCCCACCACCTCCTCCTCCGCCAGCAACACGTCTAAATGCCATTCAATTCTGCATAATTTATCCAATCAACCCTATTTTATTGTTTCCACCAGAGAAATATTGACTCAAACCCTGCTACAATTTGATTCTGTGTGATGTCGTCACATTAACCCATTCAGGGTCCCCACCAGAGTTCCTTCAAAGAAGTATCTAGTGAAACAAGTGTAATTTGCAGCTTAGGGTGAGAAATAGGGCGGTGCTGGGTCATTATACTGGAAAGGTGGCACAACTTCTGTTACATTGGCAGGAGGAGAATAGTTGTATGAAGCAGTGAACCTGGTCTCTAGTGTTTAGAGTCTCAGTTTGTATGTAGTTATGTTGAGATAAGTTACCCCGTCTGCATCAAGATCTGTACTGCTCAGAGCGGTGGTGACCTTATCATCAATAGTTTTGTTTAACATTTATTAATGTGGTTGTGACTGGTCTGATTCGGGCCTTCTCTGGAAATGTATTTAACATAATTTTGAGAAAAAGTTTGGACCTCCTGTCCAGTGTTATCAACAGATAGTGTATAATCCTCAGAATCCCTTAGACTATTTAACTTCTAATAATTCCTCTAATGGCATAAACCTGGTAGTCTAATCAAATGCCCTGGTCTAAGTGTCTCCATTGCTTTACCAATTTCTGCGAGTGTTCCCTACTGAAGCCCTGCCTTATAGACACCACTAAGCCTCCTATATGTTGTTAGTCATCTTCACTGGTTTCAGACAATTGATCCTATTGAATTCAAATCCCTGTTTACCCAGACTTCACATAAAATGTGTTTGGTATCCGTAATTTAAGGTTTATCAGCGGCAAAACTCTGCAGACAATTGGTTCACTTTTTGCAGTGTGTGCAAAACAAATATTTATTTCCATCAAACTAAATTATTATATATAATTTTTTAAGCAATTAGCATAGTCGTATGCAGTAAAAACTTCTTTTATCTATTAGTCCTGCTGACTGGGGACGGTCACCTCTGTCCCAGATCCAGCAGTCAAGTGTGTTAAGACCTTGTTTACAAAATGTGTGGCGTTATCACAGTAAATTCTTTCTTAGTGTAACCCGAACCTCGGTATTATGTCTTTCGTCAAGGCTTCTGCCACCACTGTTAAAGCATCTGATGAATTAGTTGAAAATACTTCAACCTATTTTGAAAACCTTATTTTATAATCGTTTAGACAATATTTATTCCCCTCACATTGGTTGAGTTCAATAGAATTCATGCAAATGTACTGAAATGACTTGTTCGCCTCCAGGACTCCGCAGCTGACCCCTCTCACCCTGGACATAACCTGTTCGAGTCCCTCCCCTCTGGCAGGAGGCTGAGGTCCATCAGGACCAACACCTCACGCCACACAAACAGTTTCTTCCCGTCGGCAGTCGGGCTCATCAACAGGGCTCGGGTCCCCCACTGACTGACTCTGTCACCCCCAGTTATTTTTCATTTTTTCTCTTCTTTCTTTCTCTTTACCGTTCACTGCTCTGCACACTTCATATTTAAACACTCATGCCACTTAACATACACTTTTAACTTAAACACTCGTCACTTTAACATACACTTTAACTTAAACACACATGTCACTTTAACGTACACTCACATTAACGTATCTGTTGTCTGAGCACTTACACTTATTTTAATACCCATTGCACTGTTGTTATCGTTGATTGTTGTTTGTCTCGTCTAACGTCTCATGTCCAATGTATGCACCTTCCGCCTCGAAAAATTCCTCGTTTGTGAAAACATTCCTGGCTAATAAACAGTTTCTGATTCTGATTCTGACCTTGTTATTCCGCTGAAGTGGATCCTTGACGTGTCTCTCTCTCCGATGCTCTCCGTCCCCTCAGCAATCCTGCTTCCAGTTTTGTTCCTTCCATCCACTCTCATTCTTAGTTTTCATATATTTTACACCGCGTTCCACATTATTAGGCAAATTGTATTTAAGGGTCATAAACATTCATTTTTTGGTTTTTCAATGAAACTCATGGATGGTATTGTGTCTCAGGGCTATTTGGATGATTGAAATCATCCAAATAGTAATAATAATAATTAATTTGCCAGGTGAGCCCAATCAAAGGAAAACTACTTAAGAAGGATGTTCCACATTATTAAGCAAGCTACATGTTTCAGGCAAAATGGGGAAGAAAAAGGATCTCTCTGCTGCTGAAAAGCGGCAAATAGTGCAATACCTTGGTCAAGGTATCACAACATTGGATATTTCCAAAAGAATTGCGCGTGATCATCGGACGGTGAAGAAATTTGTCACCGATTCACAGCACAAGTGGGTTCGTTCAGACAAAGGCAAAATGAGGAAGATTTCTGCCAAACAAATGCGTAGGGTTAAGAGAGCAGCCACTAAAATGCCATTGAATAGCAGCAAAAAGGTGTTTGAAGCCGCTGGTGCCTCTGGAGTCTCGCGAACTTCAAGATGTAGGATGCTTAAGAGGTTTGCAAGTGTCCTTAAACCTGTTATTCGGCCACCCCTAAACCAAGCTCACAAGCAAAAAAGGTTGCAGTGGGCTCAGGACTACATGAAGACCAACTTTCAAACTATTTTGTTTACGGATGAGTGCCGTGCAACCCTTGATGGTCCTGATGGATGGAGTAGTGGATGGTTGGTGAATGGCCACCATGTCCCAACAAGGCTGAGACGTCAACAAGGAGGTGGCGGAGTCATGTTTTGGGCCGGAATCATGGGGAGAGAGCTGGTAGGCCCCTTCAGGGTCCCTGACGGTGTGAAAATGACCTCGGCAAAGTATGTAGAGTTTCTGACTGACCACTTTCTTCTGTGGTACAAAAAGAAGAACCGTGCCTTCCGTAGCAAAATCATATTCATGCATGACAATGCACCATGTCATGCTGCAAAGAATACCCTTGGGGCATTGGCTGCTATGGGCTTAAAAGGAGAGAAACTCATGGTGTGGCCCCCATCTTCCCCTGACCTTAACCCTATTGAGAACCTTTGGAGCATCATCAAGCAAAAGATCTATGTGGGTGGAAGGCAGTTCACATCCAAGCAGGTGCTCTGGGAGGCTATTATGGCATCCTGCAAAGACATTAAAGCAGAAACTATCAAAGAACTCACAAGTTTAATGGATGCAAGAATTGTGAAGTTGATATCAAAGAAGGGGTCCTATGTTAACATGTAACTTGACCTGTTAAGATGTTTTTGATTCAAACTTTTCTTGATTTCAGTAAATATGACCTCCTAATGCTGCAAATTCAACAAATGACAATTTTTTGTTCTTTACAACCTATAAAATATCTTGAAACTCTGAAATTCTGAAATTCTGCATAATAATTTGGAACACTGCATTTTGAGTTTTTTATTTTTGAAAAAAATACTGTTATCATTAGGAGGTTTATTCAATAGAATTTGACTTATACTCTAACAGTTGATGACTTGAAAATGATACTGACTGACTGCATTACTATTTAGGAAAATCTGAGCAAAGTGTAATTTGCATAATAATGTGGAACGCGGTGTATATCTCCTTCTAAAGCTTCTTCTTTAGACCCTTTTGCTAGCGTTAGACCCCATGTCTTTATTTGTTTATATTTATTTTATATCTATTTAAATTCTCTGAACCACGGTTAACCTCTCCTGTGTATATATATATATATATATATATATATATATATATATATATATATATATATATATATACACAAATATTTTGTATTAGTCTTTATTCCTTTTTTTAGCGCTTTTATTTTATTTATTTCAACAGCACATGCCTCCGCGTCACCAGCCGGACTCTCTGTGAGACCGTCCACGACGGTCACTTTCCACAAAGTTTATTTTATTTTATACTTAGTTAACTACTTTTTATCTGTTTGTCTCCTGGATGTATCTTTTTTTTATTTTATCCCTTCCCTTTACTGAACCGGCTCTAGATTCCTTATCATTCCCACTGGATTGGCCCTAATCTCATCACTGGCCTATCATTTAAATCTACTTCCCGCCTCTTGTTTTATTATTCAATGATGTCACCATCAAGCAAATGTTAATGATTTTATCACCAAACAGCACCACAAACCCACCTTCCTGTTCTTTCTCTGGGGTGGCCTACTATTTACTGTAACTTAATTCTACTTCCCGTCTCTGGGTGGTAGCAGCCCTAATCAACGACACTTTTATCACTGAACAGACCACATCACCCCCCTTCTCTTTCTGATGTTGGGTAGCCTTTTTATTTAATGAGTTTTCACGTATCCTTAGAAACCAGGAGAAAGGTTATTTCTCCCTGCCTCGTCATTCCATATTCTCACCAGACCCCCCTTTATCAAGGAGGGGATACTATTTAAGTATCCCCCCCCCCCCTTCTTAAATGTAAGCTTTCAGATCTGATGAGGAATGCAAGTTCTTTAAAATCTGCCTCTACAGTTCTGGGAGATAATCCTTCTTTACAGACAAACAAGACATACACACCTGAAATGATTTCCTCACTGGGTCGGTCAAAAAACAAACAAAACTGATCTCTCGTCACTCCTCCAGTCAAACCTGGCCTCACAAAACACCAAACTAAACTCTTGCGAGTTGTAGGGCAGAGGGCTTTCTGTGAGAGTCCTGGACTCCTCAGTGCACAGTTTCAGGAAAGACACTCTGGAGGTGAGGGGAGATGTTGAGTCCGGCTCCGAAGGACCAATTATGATAGAAAAATTCCCACGACACCTTGAGGTAAAATCATTGATCAGGAACATTTATTCTTCGAAGAAGGAACCGAGTCAGAATCACAACATGATGTCAATTACGTATCCTGGACTGCTCAATGAATGAGCAGGGACCTCTTAAATACATTAATGACAATCACAGAAGCTCTCATGACGTCTTTAGATTCGCTTGCATCGGCATGGTCATATGATAACAAGGAACATCACGTTCTTCAAACCGAGACATGTAGGCATCCACAGTCTCAAGACTATCAGAAGGTCATACGTATGTTTAAACAGGAGAGTAGGTCAAATGCGAAGCCACAAGCCTTTACACAGTCTGTGATTAATAATATAACTGAAACAGTCATTGATTAAGAGTAAATAAATTTTTCTTCTAACAGCTTGGTTTAGTTTTTTTAACACTCAATGGCTAGAGGAGGAAAAACAAACTTGGTGGCGGATTTACTGACAACGCCTCTCACGGAGGGTTACGGGTGCATGGAAACTTATTCCAGAAATGCAACTGGGAGGCTCGGCTGTCCTCACTGGCGTCCATCGAGAAGGACCTGAAGCACACCGATAAACCATACAACCGTGTCATTGAACGGTTTGTTGAGGAGGAATGGACTTTGTCTTTAAGTGAACAGCATCTGGTGAGTGAACTGCTTGTGTTTTTACATCTGCAGTAGCATTGTGTTAGTGTCTGTTATGAACCTCCGTTAACTCCCGAGTCTCGGGCAGTACAAAGGGCAACACGCTAGGATTTGCGGTTTCTTAATAGCTTTTATTTATGTCAGCTGTACGGTCTTTGCCATCTGGTGTGAGCTCCCGGCCTCGCCCCTGCTCTGTCCCGTTCCTCAGACGCTACTCCTGTTTTAACGGAGAGAGACTCACACAAATTGCCCCCAGCTGAGGCTGATTACACTTCATCCCGGCACCTGTTCCTGAACCACACCATTGCTCAGTTCCCTCTGCAGCTGTTGTCATTTTGCCAAGAAAATACAAAAGTGTGAAATCCTTTAAAATGTGTTTTATTAGGATGTTGTTAGGTCAGGAGTATTGGTCCTGATGACACATGTTTGATACTGTGGCCATCTGAAACAGCATGTTTTGGATCTGTGGAAAGAAAGAAAAAAGAATTACACACCTTAGATAAACACGTTTCACCAATTGGCAAACACCAGCTAAAGTGTATCCCCATCCCTTGTTTGAGCAACCTTAGTGTGCAACAGATCAGTGAGAGAGGTCTTGCCTTTCATCCCGTCATCCTGGTTTGAACACTGCACATTACAAGCACTACCCACTGGACTTCTGGCATCGCATACCACCACATCACAGTGGACAAAGACCTATAAGATATAAATAATGTCAATGCAATTGATATTTGTGAATACACTTTCCCAAATCTGAAGCCCTTCTCTTTTTTAAAAAGAGAACATTTATTTGTTGAAATTACCTGGTGACTCAAGTTGTCCTCGTCTTTGGCAAAGGCAAACATTGGGATCTCAAAGCGCTTAAAGTTAGAAGGATACTGAACTCTGGCATCAGGCAAAACTGGATGGAAGATCACCTGGTACGGGTCCCTTGGGTTTGCACAGCTGAAGAAAGATGGTCAATATATTTTTTTAAATGCCCACTAGTTAAGTGTGTAAAGATGTCCCAAGTTCTCAGTGTGAGCACCCCCCCCCCTCCTTGGATACTGTCCATTATGAAGGAAAAGAGTAATGCCCACGTTTCACTTGCATCTTATTTATGAGGGCAAATGCACCAGCAAGGAGAGATTAATAAATTACCCATTAATAATGAGGTCCCATTTGGAAAGAGATGTCCTGTTGTCCTCCGTTGCCCAGCAGTAGACCAGCGCCAGTGATACCTTAGGGTTTCTAGACTTCATCAGTTCCACCTCAAAATACAGAGGCTCTTGTAGGTACTTTGCAATGGGATCTGCATCAACTTTGTGAAATGTGCTGTAGGAGTCGTCTAAGTAAAGAGAAACAAACTTGTTGAACTGAATGGTTAGGGATTCAGATGGAATAAAGGCCTACACACTGAAAAAATAAAGTGTATAATACAGACGAGTACATTTAAAGTACTTTGTCATTACGCTGATTAGGTTTTGAAAAGGTATCAACTTGTCAGAAGTACATTACTTTAAGAAACGCAATGCTTTCTTGAAAACCTTTAGTCTTTGAGAAAATCTGAGCCATGTCCCTTTGCATTACCTGTAGTTTTAAGCGCAAGAAGATTCCTACATTTGGGATCTATGAAAAGACAATGTGTTCAGAACTTCCCTTACCCAGAGCAAGTCTCATTTCAAACTGCAGCTCGCCCATTGCATTCTCAGCATATAGTTCACTCCTGCGAGGTCTGTTGAAGGCCACAGCGTGGTTTGTGTTGATGTCAAAATAACAAGCAACCTTCAGCCTGAAGAAAGACCGACAACCCAGGAGATTAGTTAATGTGATTTAACAGCATCCATTTCACATTAATACAATCTTAGTCTACAAAACTCAGGGTGAAAAATGTCCACGGTGACAATTTAGAATTGATGAGCGATGCCTTTCAACTAATTTCAGCGCGATGAGTATTTAGGTTTCAAGACACTTACTCATACTCTGGCTCGTCCGTCTTGGAGTCCCTTTTCATGTCAAGATTTGGCAGAGATATTTCATTTTCATACATAATCCTATTGGGCAAAAACTGAGGAAAAAAAAAGAAAAAAAAAAGTCAACCAAATGTTCAAAAGTCTGCAACCAGGGCCCTATTCTTCATACCTGGCTCAAAGGCGCGCAAATGTCCCATTATACATCTTAAATTAGCGAGATGATTGACATCAGGCTAACTCTGTTTCTCCACGGAAGATCCGCGCTGAAGCGGTCTCGTTAATTCTAACCAGACGTCAGTCATCTGGATAAATGCGCGTGCCCGCTCCTCTTCAGAGCGGGCCCGCTCTGAAGAGGGATATAGTCGAGCACTGACACCACGATGTTCTAACAGTACAAAGGCCAATAAACTCAGGATTTTTTTTTCCTCTGCTGAGAAGGAGATTATCATGAATGCATATGGTATTCACTACCATAATATGGCAAAATCTTGCAACGTTTTCGTTGTGAACGCACCTTAACAGCGCCCCCGCTGCAAGACACAAGCTTCGCAAATATATCAGACAAGTTAAAGGTCTGATAGTGTTGAGAAAAATGTATCGGCTAATTTTAAGCGCTTCACCCAAAGCAATCAGATTATATTTATTTAAATGTGCCTGCTGGCAGTAGTATACGAATAAATCTATACGGTAATTTAGATGACCATATAACTAGGAGTTTGAATATGTGTATGGGCGGATCAGTATGTATGTATTATTCATAATCAGAAAATCAATCGACGCAGTGAAAAGAAATTGGGTGTGATTCTCATCGAGTCCACCTTAATCATTATCTACAATAATGATATGTATGTGTACTAATAACACTGTGATATAAGTATGAGTGCTTGCAACACATCCATAAGTTTCTTGAGCGCCAAATAAACTTAGCAGCAGGTGATAGTTTATGTCTGTGAGACGGGCGATCGGCTGCGCCTGTGGTGATCAATGTACGGCTCGAGAAGCTCTCGTAAATAAATTATTCCTTGTCGGTAGAATCTATACCGCCGCGTACAGGAAGTAATCATGATGTGTGAACGGATCTTGGCAATCTTTAAGAACTCTCTCCCTATAAAACTAATATCGCTCCTTCATCAATGAGGAAGGGAGCTGCCTTTTGTCCAGTGGGAGTGGCCAGCTTATCCAGTGAATTTCAGTTAGCCTGCGCGGGAGCAGGTTTACATTTTTGGCTGTATTGCTATGGTGATTTTTCTAAACTCGTGGCGAGGAACCGAAAAGCCTGACCTACGTCATCTTATCCTGAAAATTAGCCAGCTAACTCAGTAAGCCGCCTACGAAGAATAGGGCCCTGGGTAACATTCCGCAGTAATCTACCTTTCTGGTTGTGCCACAGGAGTTCCCAGTAAAGATAAAATAAGCAGAGCGGTCATCGCTGTATGAGGGACCACAGGTGGGGTCTCTGAGGGTGAGGTGACCGGGTTGCAGACTGGGAACCGATTCCAGTTTCAAAGCCAGAGCGGTCATCGTTCCATTGGGGAAACACTCTGAAAAGAGGATCAGACATTAGTTTACTTGGATGTTTAGTCTGGCATAATAAACATGTTCCTGCTAACCAACCAGTCAGTGTTGAGATGAAATTGCAAGCCACAGAGAATTCTTTTATATTTTTGTTGGTGTCTGGATTCCTCAGAGACACATCAAGTCTGCTCCTGATGGATGATGCTTCAATAGCCTGACAGTGTCAGAAGCAACACAAGTTAAAGTTTACACTATTATTATTAAAAAAAAAAAAAAAAAAAAAAGAGTCTCTGCAACAAATGTCACCAAGACAAAGCCTGCACATTGCAATTTGGTTAAGGACACTTATTGTACCTCGATTGCAGCGTCGTGGCCAGAAAACGGTACTGTAAAACTGAAGTGCGTTCCATTGTCCATGAAGCTGTACTGCTGAGCGAGGCCCGATGTCAACAGTCTCCTTCCCACTAGTGTCTGAAAGTTGAAGCCGTGGGTCCCGTATGTCACGAGGACATAGAAGTTTTGATAATCACAGCCACCAGTGACAGAGGGAGGAACTGCAGAGTGGAGATGGGGAAAAGTTGAAAGAAATTTGCCAATTATGTTCTGAATGAAGCCATCATATTCAGTACAAACCTTTGTTAACCAATTTGGCTTCGAGATAAGCAGAGTGAGAAAATGGTGCAAACTCTGGCAGAACCAGCAAGCCAAAGGTCAACTGAAGAGAGTAGACTGTAATCCCCATTTCTCTCTGTTGGGATATATAAAGAGATTAGCTGGCAAAAAAAAAACCACATTTAATTTCCCCAAGTTGAGTAAAGCTCACCATTTGTACAACGCCACGGTCCGCGAAGGGCACTTCAAGTGTAAATACCTTCGAGCAGCTTTTAGGGGACATGTGCTCCAAGACTTTAAGGCCTCTCGCACTGCAGTCTGCTATGGATAAAACCTCAGAGGTGAAGGAGATGTTCATTAGTGCAACATCAGAGCAGAAAGGCCCAAGCATCATCTTAAATATCTGCTCCTCAGGAACAGTGTCTGTGGGGCAAAAATAAAGAGCAATTAAGGCAGTTATAATACATCATCCATCTTGGTACTCCTGCGATTAAATACCACTCACTGTCGATAACTTGTGGAGGTCGAGACACTAGCGGCGTCGTGATGGGAAGGAGGACTTTGTATCTTGTGTCCTCGTGAGCGGGACCTTCAGTCCAGAGCAACTCGACCATCGGCTCAATTGTATAAGTCGTGAGATACTGACCATTCTGAACGCGACTCTGCAAAATCAAAACATCCTCAGTACGGCCTTCCCTAAAAAGCATCATCATGACAAACCCAAATGAAAGGACATCTTTCTCATCTGAAGGCTAAAGATCTTAGTTGCACAAAACTGCTGCTCTTCCTCTTGATTATGAAGTTGAAGTCAACTTGCAGCTGTGTCATTTGGGAGAATAAGTCCCATTTTCTGTACAGACTGATTTAATGAATTATCATATTTGACAAGGTCCATTAGCACACCAACATATGTCCTGGTTAAGACAGCAAGTTGGGACTATTTACACAGATTTCTCCACCTTTGTAACAGAAAATGTTTGTGAAAATGCAGCATGAAGCACACTAAAGTCTTTTGACCTTTTGTCTTCAGCATTATGAATCTTGTGTCAAGCCCATAGAGGTAGTTATATGCATTAGAATTATAAAGCCTATAAAAGTAATATATATCCTCAAAGTAACTCTGACCTTAAAGTGGCCACCGACAGCCCCAACAGGAATTTCAACGATGATGTAAATGTCATTGACAGACAGGGAGTAACGTCTGGCGGCCATCTCTGCAACATCAAGCCTCTGGCCATCGACACCCATGTGCACCGCCAACAGTTTAAACTGGCCAGAGAAAACCAGGGGGTCAATGTGCCTTGGCAGGAACCAGCTGAGCGAGTGTTGAGTGAAATAAACACTACCTGTACAAAAGGGGAACACATACAGCGCTAGATAAAGATAAGTAGAGACCCAATATGGGTTTTACCAACCAGACCATGAAGGCCATCGTCTCCACAGTATACAAAGTCTAGTTAAGAAATGTATCTGCCCCAATGCAGTCAAGTGATTATTTAAGTCCAAGAATAAAATACCCACTATGTCCAAGTTTAAACTGGTACAACCCCAAATTCCCAGAGAAACTAAAGGCATGACGTCAATAGTTGCTGTGGCCCCGTTTATGCTCTCCAAACATTACCCTCCAGTATTGGGCAGGCAGCTCCTGCGTGGATTTGAGTCGCCAGCCACTTCTTTTCTAATATTGTTGTGGTTTTGAGCACCGTCATAGGCACACCTGCTACCTGCAAAATGATACAGAACATTGTGTAAGTGCTTGGTTGAATCCATTTAATGCATACAGTAAAGCAATGTAATATCCAAGGACATGGTTACTTCAATAGAATGGAGAGTGTAAATATAATAAAGTAGCCTAGCAATATATTAAACTGTCAATTTAAAAAGAGTCCAACTGGCTGCAAGTGCAAGCAAGCGAGTCCACTTACATGCCGGGTGTAAGTTTCAGGGGAAGTTATTGGGCTTCGCAGAACCAGCCTTGTCGGGGTGTTTGAGATCCCATAACCACTTCTCTGGGCCTCATACACTGTCATGATCCTCTCCTCAGGTGTGAAGAACACAAGCGTTTTGATTTTGAACCCTGCATCTATGGGCCATTTCTGTGAAAAACATTAAAGAAAGAAGTTTCAGATAGAGATAAACACACAGTAAAAAATGAACATAAGCTAGTCTTACTGCTGCAGGTCGTCGAGGATCACTCGACTGTTGATCACCGGAGAAGGGATGTTTAGGCAGGGCGTTATCAGCTAGAGCCTCCTTTTTCACAGACACCTAGAAATGAAGCCACGCCATAATTAAGCAATAAGGTACGAGATGCAGTACTGTATCGTCAATAACTAGTAAGTTCCTAAATAGTAGGCTCCCTGTCAGCACAAAATAGTTGTAGCCACCAAACGTTGTGTATCGCATTTCAGCGACAGAAAATAGTCCCGTATGTGTACGGGACGCACAGACGGGACTATAAAACTGACCAGGCCAGTTGAAAGCAGGGTGGAGAATGACACTCAGCCACCGATGTAAAGAAGTGCTCTCGCTGCTTCTGTCCGTCTTTTCTCAGTCATTTCTCTCCTCCATGATGTTTAGAGAACTTGCCTCGCGAAATTACCGACGTAATTATCTCACTGGAAATTATCACGATTTTGTGATCAAACCCTTTTCATTCCTTATCTTAGTTTGCGGTTTTATGCACTCACTCCCCGCTAACTAGTCTGCTCTCAGAGCGTTATCTGCTCCGCTCTCCTGATTGTGAGCCGTATCAACGTTTGACTGTACAGCAGAAACAGGGACCACAAATACATTATTCACCGCTGACAATCAAAAGTCATTCCCCCCCAAAATATCAAAGTTTACACAAAACATGTTTGGTAACTGTCAAGCTTGAAATGACAACGGTCACACAATTTAAATCTACCTGTTATTTTAAGTTCGCATTGATATGGAATGCTCTAAATATAAACAGGCTGTACAGTACTTTATGGCTAAATAAAGTACACCCCATGACTCACTCAACCAATCAGAATGCTTTATTTGATCTAACCGTATTATAAGTGATAATCAATCCCTCTCAAATGCAGGATATGAAGCCACTTATCATATAGACTGGAACATGACGGCAGAGTGTCCTGCTGCATTCACTTGCCTCCATGTAGTTGCGGTCACAGACAATTTCCCTGGAGGCCCAGGCAGTGTAGTGGCAGGTTTCAGCCACCTGGTACAGCTCGTCATCATCCATCCGGTTCCCATGCAGTCGAAGATTTAATTTTGTTGTGAATGCGTCGTCGGCCTACAAACACAGAAATGAGACTTAAAAATCACCACATCTGAAAACAAGCGTGCATATATAGTGCTACTCCACAAAGCACGTCGGCAGTATTTTTTTAACCACATTTTGAGCAAAACAGTTTTGAAGCGAGGCAAAAATCATGACGTTCCCCAGCTGGTCCATCTTCACACTGAAGCCACACTGAGAAGCTAAACGTGTTGTAAGGATAATTGCAGAGTTATCTGAGGAGGGAAAAGAACACAGTTAGAAGTGGAAAAAGTGAGACAAAGTAAAAAAAACACAACACAAATTCAGAAATGTCATCTTACTGTAGACGACAGACACTTCAAGAAGATTTCCTCCAAGTGGACCGACATCCACACGCATGATGTTCCCCAGGCATTTTGATTCAATATCTGAGATTTAACATTTATATTAGTAAGCAGCATATAGTACAATTAAAATGTGAAAGAAAAAAAAAAAAAAAAAAGCTTACTTAGAGGTGGCTTCTTTTGAGCCTCTATGTTTACAACTGATATCAGGAGAATTAACCACCTGAAAGAGATTCAATCATTTATAAAAGTAGCATAAAATAATCACAAACATTGAGTGAAAGCAACAGATAGAAATAAACAGTACAAACCCAACACCAACTCCAACTAAACCACCCATTGCTCAAGAGATGGGGAACTGCTGACTGATGTCAATGCTTTTGCACTTTATACTAAAGTTGGTGGTGGGCGGGTCCTGCTCAACGATCACCACACAGGTGAATCCTATTACTGCCTGATTGAGGTCTGATTGACGCAGGCCTGTGTCTTGTAGTCTGGCCTGAAGCACACTCACCTAAAGGATTATTAGGAACACCATACTAATACTGTGTTTGACCCCCTTTCGCCTTCAGAACTGCCTTAATTCTACGTGGCATTGATTCAACAAGGTGCTGAAAGCATTCTTTAGAAATGTTGGCATCTTGCAGTTGATGGAGATTTGTGGGATGCACATCCAGGGCACGAAGCTCCCGTTCCACCACATCCCAAAGATGCTCTATTGGGTTGAGATCTGGTGACTGTGGGGGCCATTTTAGTACAGTGAACTCATTGTCATGTTCAAGAAACCAATTTGAAATGATTCGAGCTTTGTGACATGGTGCATTATCCTGCTGGAAGTAGCCATCAGAGGATGGGTACATGGTGGCCATAAAGGGATGGACATGGTCAGAAACAATGCTCAGGTAGGCCGTGGCATTTAAACGATGCCCAATTGGCACTAAGGGGCCTAAAGTGTGCCAAGAAAACATCCCCCACACCATTGCACCACCACCAGCAGCCTGCACAGTGGTAACAAGGCATGATGGATCCATGTTCTCATTCTGTTTACGCCAAATTCTGACTCTACCATCTGAATGTCTCAACAGAAATCGAGACTCATCAGACCAGGCAACATTTTTCCAGTCTTCAACTGTCCAATTTTGGTGAGCTCTTGCAAATTGTAGCCTCTTTTCCTATTTGTAGTGGAGATGAGTGGTACCCGGTGGGGTCTTCTGCTGTTGTAGCCCATCCGCCTCAAGGTTGTGCGTGTTGTGGCTTCACAAATGCTTTGCTGCATACCTCGGTTGTAACGAGTGGTTATTTCAGTCAAAGTTGCTCTTCTATCAGCTTGAATCAGTCGGCCCATTCTCCTCTGACCTCTAGCATCAACAAGGCATTTTCGCCCACAGGACTGCCGCATACTGGATGTTTTTCCCTTTTCACACCATTCTTTGTAAACCCTAGAAATGGATGTGCGTGAAAATCCCAGTAACTGAGCAGATTGTGAAATACTCAGACCGGCCCATTTGGCACCAACAACCATGCCACGCTCAACATTGCTTGATTGATTTAGTTAAATGGTAAATGATAAATTCACTTTTATTTATGTAGCTCCTCCTGCCTCCTTTGTCACCACGATCATACAAGTACAAGTTACAAAAGCTCTTTTGGAAATGATTTTGTTATTAGAAACTATTGGTATGCAATATGTGTGGTATAATATAAAACATGTACTCAATTTCTATCATTTTTTTATTATCAATTGTGATTTTATATTTTTGGCAGGAAATTAATTGTAACAAAGTCCCCAGACAAACTTAATGTAGGGCTGTTGTGATTCATATTCATCATCTTACGCCTGAAGCCATGGGGACACCCCTATTTAGAAGTTTTCATAAATCAGGAAAAAGGAAAACAAATCACACCAGATCACAAGCCTTTCAAAAATAAAAAGTAAGAGTCACAGTAGGCTACACTTGTATGAGGTTATTTGATGACCCTCATACATCAACTAATGAGCTGTAACGCTGAAAACACTCTGGAGGGAAAATGTTTTATAATAATGCGTAATATTAAGTATTGTGTTTAGATTGTTTTATGCGTAAAAGTACCACTGGAAAAATTATTTAACATCATCAGCCCGACGTCAGATTAAAAGAGAACATTGAGCATAGATAGTCGCAGTGGCCTTGTTCTGCTCAGAAGCCAGGACTGGGAGGTCAGACCAAAACAACGATAAGAGAAGAGGTGTCAGCGAAGCAGTCACATTCCTTAATAGTTATCGGCTTGAGCTGGTATACTGAGAAGGGGGGTGGAGGCGGGGTTGTACCTAAAACAGTTTGTCACGTTAGAATAGTATGTCTGTTTGGTTTATCGGGGGTTGTTGCATTAGACAGACGGGAACGGTAGCGGGTGTTGTCTAATGATACCGGGCGCAACTCGTTTTATTTATAAACTGTGTGTTTCAAATAAATCTACGTGAATTGAACTTTAAACCAAATGATCTGTGTTCTGTGGGTGTGTCGATTACTGAGGTCCTGAGTGAGTCCCTGGGTACATCCCAAGTCTCTAAATTGCATCCCCGTTTCCCTCACTTGCGTCCTTTCCTTGCGTCTTAGTCCCTCCCACCAGGGATGCATAGAGAGACGCAAGGAAACCAAGCGAGGAGAGAAGACGCGAGGAAATATGTTTTAAGAGACATGAGGGCTGCGGTCGAATAGTCAAATACTTACCTCCTAACGTCTAACCCTAAGCACTTTTCCTTAACCTCTGTGGAAAACGTCATGGGGTTAAGGAAAGATGGGAAGGAGAATTCATAAGGAGTTAGGAAAAGACAACCGCGGTGTTTAGCAAATCCGACTCCACCTTCACTAAGTGACGTAGTTATGATGCGACGGCAGGCGCATGTCAGTGACGTCAGTCTGTCTGCAGCGGTGAAACTACAATGCTGTTGTAGTCCATCTCACAATAAAGCGCATCTTAAATACTTCGTCTGTCTTCTTACAGTGTTGCGCCATGCAGACGACATAAACAACCCGGTGCATTGTTTTACTTTATTAACGAGGTTGGAATAGAAATGAACGAAGGAATATGAAAGTGAAACCAACGTATTTTTCACAGAGTACAAAGCTACTAAACTGTCTTTGTTCAGTTTCAAAGATGCTGAATTAAATACGTTATCACACTAACGATGTGTGTCATATATGTTTGTCTCATATCCCTTTTTGTTGTTATGGTTTATCTATATGCAGATTATAATCTGATCATAAAAATATGCAGACAACAGTTTATGAAACACCACACAACTCGTGTTGACTTGATATGTTTTATTGTAATGTGACAAAATTGTTGATTAAAAAGATGATAATCAGAAACATGACTCAGACTGAAGAGCTCGTCCAGTTTAACTCTTTCATTAAAGCTTCTGTAACTAAAGTCAAATAAAATAAAAGAGTGAGGCTGAAGCTGCAGTTCAACACCAGAGAGAATATCAAATACGTCAGTTTGATCACTTTACAGCACTTTTCAGCAACGTAACGTTCGTAGTTTGCCAGCCGGTTTAACAGATTATTGAAAGTATTTCCAAGTTATAGGAACCGTTATTTACATGATCTGCGTTTACCGGTCATGATCGTCTGTTTTCGTGAACGGCCGAATGAAACGTCACTTTAAATGTTGCCACCGCAAGGAATTGTGGGTCGGCATTATCTCCTTTCCTTTCGCAAAGGAAGGTCCAGTGGTTCCTATGCTAAAGGAGCTAAGTTAGGAAGCATTGAAGCTCCTTTCCTTTGCGTTTGGACAATTCGACCGGCACTTATCATGGCGGCCACTTAGGTACTTCCGGGTCATTTCACTCAGTTAGGAAGGTTCCTAACCGAAAAGGACTATTCGACCGCAGCCGAGACGTCCTTTCCTCTGAAGCGTCACGTGAAGCGACGTCGGTTTATGATGACTGCGGCCGACTGACATCTGATCAGCTGTCAGTTGCTTTAACAGCTGACGGAGTTTTGTCCAGAGAGTTTTTAGCGAAGATTCCAATAAAAATGCACTTAAAATATTGATAAAGATGATCGCATGTTTTCAGTTGATTTAATGAAGTTAAACTACTACTTATATTAATGATGTCAGAGTGGAGATGTTTCTCTGTCGTCTGTTACCGTTTAATAAACTGCATTGAGTATTTTTATACTGTGATGTGTCCTGCTTATACGCGCAGGATCCATTTCTACCGGCGGAATGCGTCTTATTTATTTATTTATTATTTACGTCTGTATGTTTTGACATTCTGATTGTGACATCATTATAAAATAACCCACAATATAAATATAGTTTCTCTTCATTACGTGTTGTAAAGTGTTTCCTCTCTCCAGCTCTTTGATTTTAATAACATACATAATAAAAGTTATTGAGGGAAAGAACAGATAAAATCTTTGAAGAAGTAGTTTGTGGTCCTTTTGTTGTTCAGACCTACAATGAACATATTTTAACCAGATGGTGAATAACAAAACAGATTTAATATATAGCTTGAGTTTAATCTGTGATCGTCTTCACTCTGGTATGAAACTCCAGCGATCAGTCCGCTCAGCTGCAGCGTCCAATCACATAACAGATGAACAGTGAGGGGGCGTGTCCAGCGTTACAACACTTCCTGGAAGCCTGCTCTCGGGGCTCCTCGATCATGGCTCTTCCGATTTCCCTCCTCGCTCCTCGCTCCTCCGAGCTGAATAAGAGCTTTGAGACAGCCGTCAAGATGGCGGCGCAGAACCACTTCCGGTTCGATCGAGGATCGAGGAGCGAGGAAACGACAATTTAGAGACTTGGGATGTACCCCCTGTGGCATCTCATGAGCAGTCAGATAGGTAAGATTCAAGTTCATACAGCATCAGGTTCAGAAAGATGAAATCATTGAAGAAGGAAATCAGCAACAACACCAACAGAAGAGTCAACTTCATACATGCCAATCAATAAAAAAGACCCTCAAGCACAACTGCCATATCTCCACCATCACCACTTGACTGAACTTTGTACTGTCAACACATCTGTATTAACCTGTTGGGACGCACAGCTTGCTGCTATTGCTGTTACAATCACATAATACCAAGGCAATCCTCAATTTCTTACAACGGAAAATCTGGACAGAGATAATGTTTTTGCTTCATAAACAACTTCATTATTCAGGGTTTATCGAGAGTTGATTTGTTTTATGTGGCTCGGCTAATGCCTCATCTGTAAAGGTTTTGTCGCAGGGCCCCCTATCAAAATCAGAACCATTTATTGCCACTTGTGAAAGTGACAAGTGTAATGATAAAGTGGTAAGTGTATTTAAATATGAGGTGTGGAGGGATGTGCAGGGGAGTGACGAGTAGGAAATTGTCTGAGGGACAAGTCAGTCAGTGGGGGACCCATGCTCTGTTGATGAGCAGACTGCCGACGGGAAAAAACTGTTAGTGTGGCGTGAGGTCTTGTTCCTGATGGACCGCAGCCTCCTGCCAGAGGGAAGGGACTGCAACAGGTTATGTCCAGGATGAGAGGGGTCGTCGACAATCTTTCTTGTTCGCTTCAAGGACCCTGAAGCGAACAAGTCCTGGAGGGACGGCAGATTTCAGCTAATCACCCTCTCAGTACAGCAGATGATGCGCTGCAGCCTGCTGTTGTCCTTGGCAGTGGCTTGACAGTCCTTGACAGATTCAGATTTAGACAAAGAAGGGCGATTCACTTAACTTTACCCATTCCATACACAGATTTGAAAACCTGCAGGCAAGGATGTGACAGAGGCAACAGATTAACATACATGGGCCAATAAAATGGACAACGAGCAGCAGTAAGTAAAATAAACAATTTTGCTATGCTTTAAGAAGAATGAAAGTCATTTAAAAAGTACTATAGACACACACACAGCATGAGTGGCCAGAAACACAGGGCACTGAAAAGGTGCACAAATGTATGTTTACCCTGATAATGCAGAGAGATGTTAAATCACCAACTTAATTTCAGGAACAGAACAGATATGGTCCACAACACCTTGCAAGGGTTTGGTGCTTTGAGGAACTTGTATGCAGTGGTGGGCCGTCAGGGCCAGCTAAGCCTTCTCTGCTGGCCTAAACAGAATCACAGTTATAGCTATTTTATAATTTAATTTTTCACAAATACACTACATAATTATTTTTCCTCATTGTGCAGCACCTGTCTTCCTCAGTCGCTCTGCTTCTAGTGCAGCTTTTATCCAATCAGTTTTCACCTCTATGGAAGAAGAGCGGCCTGAGGCCTTCGCAGATTAAAGTACATGGGGACGTTGTCGTGATTGCCATAGTCTTCAACCAATCAGAGCTTTAGTTTGACATGCTGGGCGTATTCTTTGACGTGCCAGCGAGGTAGCCTGGCGGTACGTCAGCATTAACATGTACTGTGATTGGTCAGTGGGCCAGCGTGACTTCAGTCAAAGCTACCTAGCTGCTAGAAGAACTCAGTAGTAATAAAGGGTTCAGGCTGAAACAGGAGAATTTAGGACATTTAGTGTTTTGCTTGGTGTCGGTCAACACTCAATGTCTGGAGGAGGCGAAACGAACTTGGTGGCGGCTTTATTAACGCCTTTCTCGCGGCGGGTTACGGGCGCATGGAAACTTATTACAGAAACGCAACTGGGAGGCTCGGCTGTCCTCACTGGCGTCCATGGCCATCGACAAGGACCTGAATCGCACCGATAAACTGTACAACCGTGTCATTGAACGGTTTGTTGAGGAGGAATGGACTTTGTCTTTAAGTGAACAGCATCTGGTGAGTGAACTGCTTGTGTTTTTACATCTGCAGTAGTGTTGTGTTAATGTGTCTGTAACGAACCTCCGTTAACCCCGAGTCTCGGGCAGTACAAGGGGCAACACGCTAGGATTTGCAGTCAGCTGTACGTCTTGGCTGTCTGGTGTGAGCTCTGGGAGGTGAATGCGGCAGCAGCTCTGACGACTCAGACAGGTACATTTATAACTCTTCACGCCATGCCACCTAAAAGGAACATATCGGATGATATCGACGACCTAAAAAAGTCGATCGATCTCCTCTCGGAAGGAGTTTCTGCTGTCCAGAAACAGCAGAAAACAATCATGGGGCTGGTGGAGGAGGTGAAAGCCCTCAGGCTTGAAAACGCCGAGAAGGACAGAAAGATTGTGCTGCTGGAAAACCGGGTGGCCGACCTGGAACAATACTCAAGGATTAACGACATCATAGTCTCCGGACTAGATATTAAACCCCGGTCCTATGCCCATGCAGCAACCCGCGAAAAAGGAGAAGAACTCACCGAACAAGAAGTTATTTCTGTGGAGGGACAGGTGTCCGCTTTTTTCCAGTCACACAGAATCAATATGGATATCAACAACATAGAGGCATGCCATCCTCTTCCCCGCAGACTCAAAACCGACAAACCAGCCGTGTTTATACGGTTTGTAAACAGAAAGTACAAGATTGAGTTGCTTAAACAAGGCCGACGGCTGAAAGGAACTAATGTATATATGAACGAACACTTGATCAAAAAGAATGCTGACATCGCTCGAAAAGCCCGGCTACTGCGTTACCAGAAGAAAATACAATCTACGTGGACTGCAAACTGCAAGATCTTCATCAAGCTAAATGGTTCTCCAGAACAGGCCAAAGTTCTAGTCGTCAGAAGCTTGGAGGAGCTGGATACGTTCCAGTGACACCGGAACTTCATTGGACAAAATTGACCCGGAAAGAAAAAAATTTAATAATGTGACTAGTAATTGCCAGTACTACACTGATGACCAGTTTAATAATGAATTCAATTTAAAACATGGAGTATCGATCATACACTTCAATAGCAGAAGTTTATATGCCAATTTTCAAAATATAAAAGATTATCTAGGTCAATTCACCTCACCCTTCAGTGTGATAGCCATTTCTGAGACCTGGCTTAGCTTGGAGAAAGGTGTGGATTTTGAACTGGAAGGGTATGACTTAAATTTCATTAATAGAGTCAACAAAAAGGGAGGGGGGACAGCTTTGTATGTAGATAGAAGTCTAAAATATAAGATTGTTAACGGCATGACTGCTGCTATTGATGTGTGCGAATGTATTTCTATAGAGATTTTCATGAAGAAAAAGAAAAATATTCTTGTTAGTTGTGTTTACAGAGCTCCCAGCTCCAGTATAGAAAAGTTCAAGGAAGTGATGGAAGGTATGTTTACAAACACTGAGCAGAAGGTCACTTTTATTTGTGGTGATTTCAACATTGATCTGTTAAATCCAAATAAACTATTATTGATTGATGAATATACTGCGTCAATGTACAGTATGAGCTTATATCCTATCATTACTAAACCCAGTAGAATAACATCTCAATCAGCAACAATTATAGATAATATTTTTACTAATAACATGGAAGATAATTTAATTAGTGGGTTACTTATAAATGATATAAGTGACCACCTGCACAAAATAAGTGACCACCTACACAAAATTATGAAGGATGAAAATATAACAAGACAGAGTAGAGTAAGAACGGAAGATACCCTTGATGCATTGAGAGGGGAATTGCTGTGCCAAGACTGGAGAATTGTATATGAAGCTGTGGATGTAGACTCTGCATATGACTCTTTTTTGGATATATTCTTATCAATATATGATAGAAGCTGTCCAAAGCGACAAAGCAAAAAGAAAATAAATAGCTCTGATAAACCATGGATCACAAGGGGCTTGCTTAATGCCTGTAAAAAAAAGAACACCTTGTACAAAGAATTTATAAAAAGTAGAACTAGAGAAAAAGAAATGAAATATAAAAGATATAAAAATAAATTAACTGATATTATTAGGAAATGTAAGAAGGATTACTACAATAAAATGTTAGAAAAGAATAAAGATAACATCAGGGGTACATGGAATATACTAAACTCATTTATTAGAAATAAAAAAACTAGCTCTAGCTTTTCTGATTATTTTATAGACAATAATAAGACAATCACTGACAAGAAGGATGTGGTGGAGGGCTTCAACAACTTCTTTGTGAATGTGGGGCCCAAACTGGCAAAAGAAATAAATCCTCCACAAGGAGGAGGTGTTGAAAAATTCTATGGAGAAAGAAATCCAGATACTATCTATTTGAGAGGTACAGATAAAAATGAAATTATTGACGTTCATAAATTTAAGAACAAAACATCTCTGGATTGGAATGGTATAGACATGACTTTAATAAAACAAGTAATTGACACTATTGTAGACCCTCTAACTTTCATCTGTAATCTATCGTTCACATCAGGATGCTTTCCCAGTAAAATGAAAACGGCTAAAGTGACCCCAATACACAAAGCTGGAGAAAAACACCTATATACTAATTACAGGCCAGTTTCACTGCTCTCCCAGTTTTCTAAAATTCTTGAGAAACTCTTTGATGCACGATTGGACAGCTTCATTGAAAAGTATGAGTTGCTTATGGACAGTCAGTATGGTTTTAGAACAAACAGATCAACTGCAATGGCTTTAATGGATTTAGTGGAAAAATTAACAAGTAACATTGATAACAAGAAATATGCATTAGGCGTTTTTATCGATCTGAAGAAAGCGTTTGATACAATTGATCACGAGATTTTAGTACAAAAACTGGAAAGGTATGGGATTAGAGGGGTGGGGCTAAATTGGTTAAAAAGTTACATTGAAAACAGAAAACAGTTTGTACAGATGGGTGTAACTAAGTCTCCTCTTTTAGATATCCTATGTGGTGTTCCGCAAGGGTCAATTCTTGGACCAAAATTATTTTTACTGTATATTAATGATATATGCAATGTTTCTAAAATATTAAATGTTATTTTTGCTGATGACACAAATGTATTCTGTGCAGGGGAGAATCTTCAGCAGCTGTTGGAGGTAGTCCCGGCAGAATTGAGCAAGTTAAAGTTGTGGTTCGATGTAAATAAATTATCAGTAAACATAAAAAAAAACCAAATTTATCGTTTTTGGTAAACAAAATAAACATCTGAATACTCCGGTAGAATTAAGGATTGATAGTGTTATGCTGGAAAGAGTATACGAGAACATATTTTTAGGTGTGATAATTGACCACAACTTTAGCTGGAAACCACATATCAAGTATGTCAGGTCCAAGTTAGCTCGTACTGTGGGGATAATATGCAAAACAAGGCACATACTGAATTATAAATCATTGCAGACACTATATTGTACTCTCATTCTACCATATATGACATATTGTGTTGAAGTGTGGGGGAATACCTACAAAAGCACCCTACAGTCAATATGCATTATGCAAAAGAGCAATAAGAATAGTGAATAATGTAGGATGTCGTGAGCACACCAATGCACTGTTCTTAAATTCACGTACACTAAAAGTCAGGGATTTAGTAGAGTTCAAAACAGCACAAATTCTGTATAAAGCAAAACATAATTTACTTCCTGGCAATATCCAAGAAATGTTTAGAAATAGAGAAGGGGAGTATTACTTAAGAGGGAGATGGAATTTGAGACAACCAATTGCTCATACAACTCTGAAAAGCATGTGCATATCTGTCTGTGGGGTGAAGCAGTGGAATAATTTAACTGACGACAAAGAAAGTAAAAATCTGGTGAAATTAAAAAAAGTTTAAAACCATGACTATGGAGAAGTATAGACTTGAAGGCATTGACAGTGCATGAGAAGTAGCAGATTATAGGGACAACTGCTTGAATTTGTGGTTTGTTTATTTTTGTTTGTTTGTTTGTGTTTAATATACTAGGCTCTTTGGAACAAATGTTAAAGCAGTCTCAGGTTAGGGCAATTATAAGCTAGATAGCTTCAGCCTTAACCCTTTCGGTCAGCCACAGGTATCTATATATATATTTTTTTTTCCTGCTGATCGAAATAAATTCATTCAGCTCCCGGCCTTGCCCCTGCTCTGTCCCGTTCCTCAGACGCTACTCCTGTTTTAACGGAGAGAGACCCACACAAATTGCCCCCAGCTGAGGCTGATTACACTTCATCCCGGCACCTGTTCCTGAACCACACCCTTGCTCAGTTCCCTCTGCAGCTGTTGTCATTTTGCCAAGAAAATACAAAAGTGTGAAATCCTTTAAAATGTGTTTTATTAGGATGTTGTTAGGTCAGGAGTATTGGTCCTGATGACACATGTTTGATACTGTGGCCATCTGAAACAGCATGTTTTGGATCTGTGGAAAGAAAAAAAGAATTACACACCTTAGATAAACACGTTTCACCAATTGGCAAACACCAGCTAAAGTGTATCCCCATCCCTTGTTTGAGCAACCTTAGTGTGCAACAGATCAGTGAGAGAGGTCTTGCCTTTCATCCCGTCATCCTGGTTTGAACACTGCACATTACAAGCACTACCCACTGGACTTCTGGCATCGCATACCACCACATCACAGTGGACAAAGACCTATAAGATATAAATAATGTCAATGCAATTGATATTTGTGAATACACTTTCCCAAATCTGAAGCCCTTCTCTTTTTTAAAAAGAGAACATTTATTTGTTGAAATTACCTGGTGACTCAAGTTGTCCTCGTCTTTGGCAAAGGCAAACATTGGGATCTCAAAGCGCTTAAAGTTAGAAGGATACTGAACTCTGGCATCAGGCAAAACTGGATGGAAGATCACCTGGTACGGGTCCCTTGGGTTTGCACAGCTGAAGAAAGATGGTCAATATATGTTTTAAATGCCCACTAGTTAAGTGTGTAAAGCTGTCCCAAGTTCTCAGTGTGAGCACCCCCTCCGCGGATACTGTCCATTATGAAGGAAAAAAGTAATTCCCACGTTTCACTTGCATCTTGTTTATGAGGGCAAATGCACCAGCAAGGAGAGATAAATTACCCATTAATAATGAGGTCCCATTTGGAAAGAGATGTCCTGTCGTCCTCCGTTGCCCAGCAGTACACCAGCGCCAGTGATACCTTAGGGTTTCTAGACTTCATCAGTTCCACCTCAAAATATAGAGGCTCTTGTAGGTACTTTGCAATGGGATCTGCATCAACTTTGTGAAATGTGCTGTAGGAGTCATCTAATTAAAGAGAAAAACATGTTGAACTGAATGATTAGGGATTCAGACAGGAATAAAGGCCTACACACTGAAAAAATAAAGTGTATAATACAGATGAGTACCTTGTCATTAAGCTGATTAGGTTTAAAAATTACAAATGCAATATCTATTTGTGCAATTGGCTCCTGGATTAAACACTAGTTTACCAATTTAGGAACAGGCACTGGCTTTCTTGAAAACCTTTTGTCCTTGAGAAAAAGACAATTCCTACATTTGGGATCTATGAAAAGACAATGTGTTCAGAACTTCCCTTACCCAGAGCAAGTCTCATTTCAAATTGCAGCTCGCCCATTGCATTCTCAGCATATAGTTCACTCCTGCGAGGTCTGTTGTTGAAGGCCACAGCGTGGTTTGTGTTGATGTCAAAATAACAAGCAACCTTCAGCCTGAAGAAAGACCGACAACCCAGGAGATTAGTTAGTGTGATTTAACAGCATCCATTTCACATTAATACAATCTTAGTCTACAAAACTCAGGGTGAAAAATGTCCACGGTGACAATTTAGAATTGATGAGCGATGCCTTTCAACTAATTTCAGCGCGATGAGTATTTAGGTTTCAAGACACTTACTCATACTCTGGCTCGTCCGTCTTGGAGTCCCTTTTCATGTCAAGATTTGGCAGAGATATTTCATTTTCATACATAATCCTATTGGGCAAAAACTAAGAAAAGAGAAAAAGGTTACCCAAATGTTTAATAGTCTGCAACCAGGGTAACATTCTGCAGTAATCTACCTTTCTGGTTGTGCCACAGGAGTTCCCAGTAAAGATAAAATAAGCAGAGCGGTCATCGCTGTATGAGGGACCACAGGTGGGGTCTCTGAGGGTGAGGTGACCGGGTTGCAGACTGGGAACCGATTCCAGTTTCAAAGCCAGAGCGGTCATCGTTCCATTGGGGAAACACTCTGAAAAGAGGATCAGACGTTAGTTTACTTGGATGTTTAGTCTGGCATAATAAACATGTTTCTGCTAACCAACCAGTCAGTGTTGAGAAGAAATTGCAAGCCACAGAGAATTCTTTTATATTTTTGTTGGTGTCTGGATTCCTCAGAGACACATCAAGTCTGCTCCTGATGGATGATGCTTCAATAGCCTTAACAGTGTCAGAAGCAACACAAGTTAAAGTTTACACTATTAAAAAATAAAAATAAACACTCTGCAACAAATGTCACCAAGACAAAGCCTGCACATCTGCAATTTGGTTAAGGACACTTATTGTACCTCGATTGCAGCGTCGTGGCCAGAAAACGGTACTGTAAAACTGAAGTGCGTTCCATTGTCCATGAAGCTGTACTGCTGAGCGAGGCCCGATGTCAACAGTCTCCTTCCCACTAGTGTCTGAAAGTTGAAGCCGTGGGTCCCGTATGTCACGAGGACATAGAAGTTTTTATAATCACAGCCACCAGTGACAGAGGGAGGAACTGCAGAGTGGAGATGGGGAAAAGTTGAAAGAAATTTGCCAATTATGTTCCGAATGAAGCCATCATATTCAGTACAAACCTTGGTTAACCAATTTGGATTCCAGATAAGCAGAGTGAGAAAATGGTGCAAACTCTGGCAGAACCAGCAAGCCAAAGGTCAACTGAAGAGAGTAGACTGTAATCCCCATTTCTCTCTGTTGGGATATATAAAGCAATTAGCTGGCAAAAAACAAACGCATTTAATTTCCCAAGTTGAGTAAAGCTCACCATTTGTACAACGCCACGGTCCGCGAAGGGCACTTCAAGTGTAAATACCTTCGAGCAGCTTTTAGGGGACATGTGCTCCAAGACTTTAAGGCCTCTCGCACTGCAGTCTGCTATGGATAAAACCTCAGAGGTGAAGGAGATGTTCATTAGTGCAACATCAGAGCAGAAAGGCCCAAGCATCATCTTAAATGTCTGCTCCTCAGGAACAGTGTCTGTGGGGCAAAAATAAAGAGCAATTAAGGCAGTTATAATACATCATCCATCTTGGTACTCCTGCGATTAAATACCACTCACTGTCGATAACTTGTGGAGGTCGAGACACTAGCGGCGTCGTGATGGGAAGGAGGACTTTGTATCTTGTGTCCTCGTGAGCGGGACCTTCAGTCCAGAGCAACTCGACCATCGGCTCGATTGTATAAGTCGTGAGATACTGACCATTCTGAACGCGACTCTGCAAAATCAAAACATCCTCAGTACGGCCTTCCCTAAAAGCATCATCATGACAAACCCAAATGAAAGGACATCTTTCTCATCTGAAGGCTAAAGATCTTAGTTGCACAAAACTGCTGCTCTTCCTCTTGATTATGAAGTTGAAGTCAACTTGCAGCTGTGTCATTTGGGAGAATAAGTCCCATTTTCTGTACAGACTGATTTAATGAATTATCATATTTGACAAAACCAGGACATATGTTGGTGTGCTAAGGGACCTTAAGACAGCATGGGACCAGTTACACAGATTTCTCCACCTTTGTAACAGAAAATGTAGAATAAAGCACACTAAAGTCTTTCGACCTTTTGTCTTCAGCATTATGAATCTTGTGTCAAGCCCATAGAGGTAGTTGTATGCATTAGAATTATAAAGCCTATAAAAGTAATATATATCCTCAAAGTAACTCTGACCTTAAAGTGGCCACCGACAGCCCCAACAGGGATTTCAACGATGATGTAAACGTCATTGACAGACAGGGAGTAACGTCTGGCGGCCATCTCTGCAACATCAAGCCTCTGGCCATCGACACCCATGTGCACCTCCAACAGTTTAAACTGGCCAGAGAAAACCAGGGGGTCAATGTGCCTTGGCAGGAACCAGCTGAGCGAGTGTTGAGTGAAATAAACACTACCTGTACAAAAGGGGAACACATACAGCGCTAGATAAAGATAAGTAGAGACCCAATATGGGTTTTACCAACCAGACCATGAAGGCCATCGTCTCCACAGTATACAAAGTCTAGTTAAGAAATGTATCTGCCCCAATGCAGTCAAGTGATTATTTAAGTCCAAGAATAAAATACCCACTATGTCCAAGTTTAAACTGGTACAACCCCAAATTCCCAGAGAAACTAAAGGCATGACGTCAATAGTTGCTGTGGCCCCGTTTATGCTCTCCAAACATTACCCTCCAGTATTGGGCAGGCAGCTCCTGCGTGGATTTGAGTCGCCAGCCACTTCTTTTCTAATATTGTTGTGGTTTTGAGCACCGTCATAGGCACACCTGCTACCTGCAAAATGATACAGAACATTGTGTAAGTGCTTGGTTGAATCCATTTAATGCATACAGTAAAGCAATGTAATATCCAAGGACATGGTTACTTCAATAGAATGGAGAGTGTAAATATAATAAAGTAGCCTAGCAATATATTAAACTGTCAATTTAAAAAGAGTCCAACTGGCTGCAAGTGTAAGCAAGAGAGTCCACTTACATGCCGGGTGTAAGTTTCAGGGGAAGTTATTGGGCTTCGCAGAACCAGCCTTGTCGGGGTGTTTGAGATCCCATAACCACTTCTCTGGGCCTCATACACTGTCATGACCCTCTCCTCAGGTGTGAAGAACACAAGCGTTTTGATTTTGAACCCTGCATCTATGGGCCATTTCTGTGAAAAACATTAAAGAAAGAAGTTTCAGATAGAGATAAACACACAGTAAAAAAAGGAACATAAGCTAGTCTTACTGCTGCAGGTCGTCGAGGATCACTCGACTGTTGATCACCGGAGAAGGGATGTTTAGGCAGGGCGTTATCAGCTAGAGCCTCCTTTTTCACAGACACCTAGAAATGAAGCCACGCCATAATTAAGCAATAAGGTACGAGATGCAGTACTGTATCGTCAATAACTAGTAAGTTCCTAAATAGTAGGCTCCCTGTCAGCACAAAATAGTTGTAGCCACCAAACGTTGTGTATCGCATTTCAGCGACAGAGAAAATAGTCCCGTATGTGTACGGGACGCACAGACGGGACTATAAAACTGACCAGGCCAGTTGAAAGCAGGGTGGAGAATGACACTCAGCCACCGATGTAAAGAAGTGCTCTCGCTGCTTCTGTCCGTCTTTTCTCCGTAATTTCTCTCCTCCATGATGTTTAGAGAACTTGCCTCGCGAAATTACCGACGTAATTATCTCACTGGAAATTATCACGATTTTGTGATCAAACCCTTTTCATTCCTCATCTTAGTTTGCGGTTTTATGCACTCACTCCCCACTAACTAGTCTCTCAGAGCGTTATCTGCTCCGCTCTCCTGATTGTGAGCCGTATCAACGTTTGACTGTACAGCAGAAACAGGGACCACAAATACATTATTCACCGCTGACACTCATCAAAAGTCATTCCCCCCCAAAATATCAAAGTTTACACAAAACATGTTTGGTAACTGTCAAGCTTGAAATGACAACGGTCACACAATTTAAATCTACCTGTTATTTTAAGTTCGCACTGATATGGAATGCTCTAAATGTAAACAGGCTGTACAGTACTTTATGGCTAAATAAAGTACACCCCATGACTCACTCAACCAATCAGAATGCTTTATTTGATCTAACTTTTATAAGTGTATTATAAGTGATAATCAATCCCTCTCAAATGCAGAATATAAAGCCACTTATCATATAGACTGGAACATGACGGCAGAGTGTCCTGCTGCATTCACTTGCCTCCATGTAGTTGCGGTCACAGACAATTTCCCTGGAGGCCCAGGCAGTGTAGTGGCAGGTTTCAGCCACCTGGTACAGCTCGTCATCATCCATCCGGTTCCCATGCAGTCGAAGATTTAATTTTGTTGTGAATGAGTCGTCGGCCTACAAACACAGAAATGAGACTTAAAAATCACCACATCTGAAAACAAGTGTGCATATATAGTGCTACTCCACAAAGCACGTCGGCAGTATTTTTTTAACCACATTTTGAGCAAAACAGTTTTGAAGAGAGGCAAAAATCATGGCGTTCCCCATCTGGTCCATCTTCACACTGAAGCCACACTGAGAAGCTAAACTTGATGTAAGGATAATTGCAGAGTTATCTGAGGAGGGAAAAGAACACAGTTAAAAGTGGAAAAAGTGAGACAAAGTAAAAAATAAATACAAATTCAGAAATGTCATCTTACTGTAGACAACAGACACTTCAAGAAGATTTCCTCCAAGTGGACCGACATCCACACGCATGATGTTCCCCAGGCATTTTGATTCAATATCTGGGATTTAACATTTATATTAGTAAGCAGCATATAGTACAATTAAAATGTGAAGAAAAAAAAATGCTTACTCATAGGGGGCTTCTTTTGAGCCTCTATGTTTACAACTGATATCAGGAGAATTAACCACCTGAAAGAGATTGAATCATTTATAAAAGTAGCATACAAATAATCACAAACATTGAGTGAAAGCAACAGATAGAAATAAACAGTACAAACCCAACACCAACTCCAACTAAACCACCCATTGCTCAAGAGATGGGGAACTGCTGACTGACGTCAGTGCTTTTGCACTTTATACTAAAGTTGGTAGTGGGCGGGTCCTGCTCAACGATCACCACACAGGTGAATCCTATTACTGCCTGATTGAGGTCTGATTGACGCAGGCCTGTGTCTTGTAGTCTGGCCTGAAGTAAGTCCCAACATGCAAAGCAAAGAGGTTGATTGATTTAGTTAAATGGTAAATGATAAATTCACTTTTATTTATGTAGCTCCTCCTGCCTCCTTTGTCACCACGATCATACAAGTACAAGTTACAAAAGCTCTTTTGGAAATGTTTTTGTTATTAGAAACTATTGGTATGAAATATGTGTGGTATACTATAAAACATGTACTCAATTTCTATCTTTTTTTTTAATCAATTGTGATTTTATATTTTTGGCAGGAAATTAATTGTAACAAAGTCCCCAGACAAACTTAATTTAGGGCTGTTGTGATTCATATTCATCATCTTACGCCTGAAGCCATGGGGACACCCCTATTTAGAAGTTTTCATAAATCAGGAAAAAGGAAAACAAATCACACCAGATCACAAGCTTTTCAAAAATAAAAAGTAAGAGTCACAGTAGGCTACACTTGTATGAGGTTATTTGATGACCCTCATACATCAACTAATGAGCTGTAACGCTGAAAACACTCTGGAGGGAAAATGTTTTATAATAATGCGTAATATTAAGTATTGTGTTTAGATTGTTTTATGCGTAAAAGTACCACTGGAAAAATTATTTAACATCATCAGCCCGACGTCAGATTAAAAGAGAACATTGAGCATAGATAGTCGCAGTGGCCTTGTTCTGCTCAGAAGCCAGGACCGGGAGGTCAGACCAAAACAACGATAAGAGAAGAGGTGTCAGCGAAGCAGTCACATTCCTTAATAGTTATCGGCTTGAGCTGGTATACTGAGAAGGGGGGTGGAGGCGGGGTTGTACCTAAAACAGTTTGTCACGTTAGAATAGTATGTCTGTTTGGTTTATCGGGGGTTGTTGCATTAGACAGACGGGAACGGTAGCGGGTGTTGTCTAATGATACCGGGCGCAACTCGTTTTATTTATAAACTGTGTGTTTCAAATAAATCTACGTGAATTGAACTTTAAACCAAATGCTCTGTGTTCTGTGGGTGTGTCGATTACTGAGGTCCTGAGTGAGTCCCTGGCTGCGGTCGAATAGTCAAATAATTACCTCCTAACGTCTAACCCTAAGCACTTTTCCTTAACCTCTGTGGAAAACGTCACGGGGTTAAGGAAAGATGGGAAGGAGAATTCAAAAGGAGTTAGGAGAAGACAACCGCGGTGTTTAGCAAATCCGACTCCACCTTCACTAAGCGACGTAGTTATGACGCGACGGCAGACGCATGTCACTGACGTCAGTCTGTAGCCAGCGGTGAAACTACAATGTTCTGAAGAAGGACTACAAAAAGCGCAGTTTATATACTTTGTCCGTCTTCTTACAGTGTTGCGTCATAACGACATAAACAACCCGGTTCATAGTATTACTTTAATAACGAGGTTGGAATAGAAATGAACGAAGGAATATGAAAGTGAAACCAACGTACAAAGCTACTAAAACTGTCTCTTTGTTCAGTTCCAAACATGCTGAATTAAATACGTTATCCCACAAACGATGTGTGTCATATATGTGTGTCTCATATCCCTTTATGTTGTTATGGTTTATTTACATGCAGATTATAATCTGATCATAAAAATATGCATACAACAGTTTATGAAACATCACACAACTCGTGTTGACTTGATATGTTTTATTGTAATGTGACAAAATAGTTGATTAAAAAGATGATAATCAGAAACATGACTCAGACTGAAGAGCTCGTCCAGTTTAACTCTTTCACTAAACCTTCTGTACCTGAAGTCAAATAAAATAAAAGAATGAGGGCTGAAGCTGCAGTTCATCACCAGATAGAATATCAAATACGTCAGTTTGATCACTTTACAGCACTTTTCAGCAACGTAACGTTTTTAGTTTGCCGGCAGGTTTAACAGATTATTGAAAGTGTTTCCAAGTTATAGCAACAGTTATTTACATGATCTGCGTGTGTCGGTCATGATCGTCTGTTCTCGTGAACGGCCGAATGATACGTCACTTTAAATGTTGCCGCCGCAAGGAATTGTGGGTCGGCATTATCTCCTTTCCTTTCGTAAGGAAGGTCCAGTGGTTCCTATGCTAAAGGAGCTAAATTAGGAAGCATTGAAGCTCCTTTCCTTTGCGTTTGGACAATTCGACCGGCACTTATCATGGCGGCCACTCAGGTACTTCCGGGTCATTTCACTCAGTTAGGAAGGTTCCTAACCAAAATGGACTATTCAACCGCAGCCCCTGGGTACATCCCAAGTCTCTAAATTGCATCCCTGTTTCCCTCACTTGCGTCCTTTCCTTGCGTCTTAGTCCCTCCCACCAGGGATGCATAGAGAGACGCAAGGAAACCAAGCGAGGAGAGAAGACGCGAGGAAATATGTTTTAAGAGACATGAGACGTCCTTTCCTCTGAAGCGTCACGTGAAGCGACGTCAGTTTATGATGACTGCGGCCGACTGACATCTGATCAGCTGTCAGTTGCTTTAACAGCTGACGGAGTTTTGTCCAGATAGTTTTTAGCGAACATTCCAATAAAAATGCACTTAAAATATTGATAAAGATGATCGCATGTTTTCAGTTGATTTAATAAAGTTAAACTACTACTTATATTAACGATGTCAGAGTGGAGATGTTTCTCTGTCGTCTGTTACCGTTTAATAAACTGCATTGAGTATTTTTATACTGTGATGTGTCCTGCTTATACGAGCAGGATCCATTTCTACCGGCGGAATGCGTCTTATTTATTTATTTATTTATTTATTATTTACGTCTGTATGTTTTGACATTCTGATTGTGACATCATTATAAAATAACCCACAATATAAATATAGTTTCTCTTCATTACGTGTTGTAAAGTGTTTCCTCTCTCCAGTTCTTTGATTTTAATAACATACATAATAAAAGTTATTGAGGGAAAGAACAGATAAAATCTTTGAAGAAGTAGTTTGTGGTCCTTTTGTTGTTCAAACCTACAATGAACATATTTTAACCAGATGGTGAATAACAAAACAGATTTAATATATAGCTTGAGTTTAATCTGTGATCGTCTTCACTCTGGTGTTAAACTCCAGCATCAGTCCGCTAAACTGCAGCGTCCAATCACATAACAGATGAACAGTGAGGGGGCGTGTCCAGTGTTACAACACTTCCTGGAAGCCTGCTCTCGGGGCTCCTCGATCATGGCTCTTCCGATTTCCCTCCTCGCTCCTCGCTCCTCCGAGCTGAATAAGAGCTTTGAGACAGCCGTCAAGATGGCGGCGCAGAACCACTTCCGGTTCAATCGAGGATCGAGGAGCGAGGAAACGACAATTTAGAGACTTGGGATGTACCCCCTGTGGCATCTCATGAGCAGTCAGATAGGTAAGATTCAAGTTCATACAGCATCAGGTTCAGAAAGATGAAATCATTGAAGAAGGAAATCAGCAACAACACCAACAGAAGAGTCGACTTCATACATGCCAATCAATAAAAAAGACCCTCAAGCACAACTGCCATATCTCCACCATCACCACTTGACTGAACTTTGTACTGTCAACACATCTGTATTAACCTGTTGGGACGCACAGCTTGCTGCTATTGCTGTTACAATCACATAATACCAAGGCAATCCTCAATTTCCATCCATCCATCCATCCATCCATTTTCGACCGCTTATCCGGGGTCGGGTCGCGGTGGCAGCAGGTTCAGCAGGCCGACCCAGGCTTCCCTCTCACCCGCAACACTTTCCAGCTCATCCTGGGGGACCCCGAGGCGTTCCAAGGCCAGCCGGGAGATATAATCCCTCCAGCGTGTCCTCGGTCTTCCCCGGGGTCTCCTACCAGTTGGACGTGCCTGGAAAACCTCTAATGGGAGGCGTCCAGGAAGCATCCTGACTAGATGCCCGAACCACCTCAGCTGACTCCTTTCGACACGAAGGAGCAGCGACTCGACTCCAAGCTCCCTCCTGATGTCCGAGCTCCTTACCCTATCTCTAAGGCTGAGCCCGGCCACTCTACGGAGGAAGCTCATTTCGGCCGCTTGTATCCGAGACCTCGTTCTTTCGGTCACGACCCAGAGTTCGTGACCATAGGTGAGGGTTGGAACGTAGACCGACCAGTAAATGGAGAGCTTCGCCTTCCGGCTCAGCTCCCTCTTCACCAAGACGGACCGGTACAGCGCCTGTTTTACTGCTGCAGCCGCACCGATCCGCCTATCGATCTCACGCTCCACCTTACCCTCACTCGTGAACAAGACCCCGAGATACTTGAACTCCTTCGCTTGGGGTAGGCAGTTTGTCCCCACCTGGAGGGAGCAGTCCACCGGTTTCCGGCAGAGCACCATGGCCTCAGATTTGGAGGTGCTAACTCTCATCCCTGCCGCTTCACACTCGGCTGCAAAACGCCCCAGTGAATGCTGGAGGTCACGGTCCGAGGAAGCAAACAGGACCACATCATCCGCGAACAGCAGAGATGCGATCCCGAGATTCCCGAACCGGATCTTCTCCGCCCCCTGGCTGCGCCTAGATATCCTGTCCATGAAAGTCACGAACAGGACCGGTGATAAAGGGCAGCCCTGGCGGAGACCAACACCCACCGGGAACGTGTCTGACTTACTACCGAGGATACGAACACAGCTCCTACTGCAGGCGTACAGAGACCGGATGGCCCGTGCCAACGGGTCCGGCACCCCATACTCCCGCAGCACCCCCCACAAAACCCCCAGAGGGACCCGGTCGAAAGCCTTTTCCAAGTCCACAAAGCACATGTAGACTGGTTGGGCAAACTCCCAGGACCCCTCCAGTAGTCTTGCGAGGGTAAAGAGCTGGTCCACTGTTCCACGGCCGGGACGGAATCCACACTGTTCGTCTTGAATCTGAGGTTCGACAAGCGGTCGGAGCCTCCTTTCCAGCACCCTGGCATAAGCTTTTCCCGGGAGGCTGAGCAGTGTGATACCACGATAGTTCGAGCACACTCTCCGGTCCCCCTTCTTGAAGATGGGAACCACCACCCCGGTCTGCCAATCCATGGGCACTGTTCCCGACCCCCATGCGACACTGCAAAGGCGTGTCAGCCAAGACAGCCCAACAATGTCCAGCGCCTTCAGCATCTCAGGGCGAATCTCATCCACCCCCGGCGCCTTGCCACCAAGGAGCTTTTTGACTACCTTAGTGACCTCTGCCAGGGATATGGGTGCAACCACCCCAAGGACTTCAGGCGCTGCCCCTTCTCCAGGGGACATGTTGGCCGGGTTTAGGAGTTCCTCAAAGTGCTCTTTCCACCGCCCGACGATGTCCACAGTCCGGGTCAGCAGTTCCCCCCCCCACGCTGAGAACAGCCTGGGGTAGACCCTGCTTTCCCTTCCTGAGCCGTCGGATGGTTTGCCAGAACTTCCTTGAGGCCAACCGAAAGTCCTTCTCCATGGCCTCCCCGAACTCCTCCCATGCCCGAGTTTTAGCATCCGCGACCTTCGCAGCTGCAGCCCTTCTGGCTTGCCGGTACCTGTCAGCTGCTTCAGGAGACCCCTGGGCCAGCCAGGCTCGAAAGGCCTCCTTCTTCAGTTTGACGGCTTCCCTCACCCCCGGTGTCCACCACTGGGTTCTCGGGTTGCCGCCACGACAGGCACCGATGACCTTCCGACCACAGCTCCTAACGGCCGCGTCCACAATAGAGGCTTTGAACATGGTCCACTCGGATTCCATGTCCCCAGCCTCCCTCAGGATCTGTGAGAAGCTCTTCCGGAGGTGGGAGTTGAAGACCTCCCGGACAGGATCCTCTGCCAGACGTTCCCAGTTCACCCTCACTACACGTTTGGGCTTGCCAGGTCTTTCTAGCCGACTCCCCCGCCATCTGATCCAACTCACCACCAGATGGTGATCAGTTGACAGCTCTGCTCCTCTCTTCACCCGAGTGTCCAAGACATACGGCCGCAGATCAGATGATACGACTACAAAGTCGATCATTGATCTCCGGCCTAAGGTGTTCTGGTACCAGGTACACTTATGAGCCACCTTATGCTCGAACATGGTGTTTGTTATGGACAAACTGTGGCTAGCACAGAAGTCCAACAACAAAACACCGTTCGGGTTCAGATCGGGCAAGCCGTTCCTCCCAATCACGCCCCGCCAGGTTTCTCTGTCATTGCCCACGTGAGCGTTGAAGTCTCCCAGGAGAACTATGGAGTCGGCAGGCGGGGCCCTTTCCAGGACCCCTCCCACCGACTCCAAGAAGGCCGGATACTCTGAAATGCTGTTCGGTGCATAAGCACAAACAACAGTCAGAGCCTTACTCCCCGCAACCCGTAGGCGCAGGGAGGCGACCCTCTCGTTCTCCGGGGAAAACTCCAACATAGCGGCGCTCAGCCGGGGGCTCGTGAGTATCCCCACTCCCGCCCGGCGCCTCTCACCCTGGGCAACTCCAGAAAAGGACAAAGTCCAACCCTTCTCCAGGAGCTTGGTTCCAGAGCCCGTGCTGTGCGTGGAGGTGAGCCCAACTATATCTAGCTGGTACCGCTCCACCTCCTGCACCAGCTCCGGCTCTTTCCCCGCTAGCGAGGTGACGTTCCACGTCCCTAGAGCTAGTCTATGCTGCCGGCGATCGGCTCGCCCAGGTCTCCTGCCTGGCCCGCTGCCCGGTCTACATAGCACCCGACCCCGATGCTTCCCCCTGCGGGTGGTGAGTCCACAGGGTTGCTGGTCCATGATCTTTTTTCGGGCTGAGCCCGACCGGGCCCCATGGGCGAAAGCCCGGCCACCAGACGCTCGCTGACGAGCTCCCCTCCTGGGTCTGGCTCCGGGAGGGTGCCCCGGTTTCCCTTGTCCGGGCGAGGTTGCTACAATCCGTGGGCCGTAATTCATCGGGGTTTTTTGAACCGCTCTTAGTCTGGGCTCTCCCCCGAGACCTGTTTGCCTTGGGAGACCCTACCAGGGGCTGACGCCCCAGACAACATAGCTCCCAGGATCACTGAGCCACTCAAACTCCTCCACCACGTTAAGGTGGCGATTCACGGAGGATCCTAAATTTCTTACAACTGAAAATCTGGACAGAGATAATGTTTTTGCTTCATAAACAACTTCATTATTCAGGGTTTATCGAGAGTTGATTTGTTTTATGTGGCTCGGCTAATGCCTCATCTGTAAAGGTTTTGTCGCAGGGCCCCCTATCAAAATCAGAACCATTTATTGCCACTTGTGAAAGTGACAAGTGTAATGATAAAGTGGTAAGTGTATTTAAATATGAGGTGTGGAGGGATGTGCAGGGGAGTGACGAGTAGGAAATTGTCTGAGGGACAAGTCAGTCAGTGGGGGACCCATGCTCTGTTGATGAGCAGACTGCCGACGGGAAAAAACTGTTAGTGTGGCGTGAGGTCTTGGTCCTGATGGACCGCAGCCTCCTGCCAGAGGGAAGGGACTGCAACAGGTTATGTCCAGGATGAGAGGGGTCGTCGACAATCTTTCTTGTTCGCTTCAAGGACCCTGAAGCGAACAAGTCCTGGAGGGACGGCAGATTTCAGCTAATCACCCTCTCAGTACAGCAGATGATGCGCTGCAGCCTGCTGTTGTCCTTGGCAGTGGCTTGACAGATTCAGATTTAGACCAAGAAGGGCGATTCACTTAACTTTACCCATTCCATACACAGATTTGAAAACCTGCAGGCAAGGATGTGACAGAGGCAACAGATTAACATACATGGGCCAATAAAATGGACAACGAGCAGCAGTAAGTAAAATAAACAATTTTGCTATGCTTTAAGAAGAATGCAAGTCATTTAAAAAGTACTATAGACACACACAGCATGAGTGGCCAGAAACGGTGTACAAATGTATGTTTACCCTGATAATGCAGAGAGATGTTAAATCACCAACTTAATTTCAGGAACAGAACAGATATGGTCCACAACACCTTGCAAGGGTTTGGTGCTTTGAGGAACTTGTATGCAGTGGTGGGCCGTCAGGGCCAGCTAAGCCTTCTCTGCTGGCCTAAACAGAATCACAGTTATAGCTATTTTATAATTTAATTTTTCACAAATACACTACATAATTATTTTTCCCTATTAGCTTTTTTTTTCTCATTGCGCAGCACCTGTCTTCCTCAGTTGCTCTGCTTCTAGTGCAGCTTTTATCCAATCAGTTTTCACCTCTATGGAAGAAGAGCGGCCTGAGGCCTTCGCAGATTAAAGTACATGGGGACGTTGTTGTGATTGCCATAGTCTTCAACCAATCAGAGCTTTAGTTTGACACGCTGGGCGTATTCTTTGACGTGCCAGCGAGGTAGCCTGGCGGTACGTCAGCATTAACATGTACTGTGATTGGTCAGTGGGCCAGCGTGACTTCAGTCAAAGCTACCTAGCTGCTAGAAGAACTCAGTAGTAATAAAGGGTTCAGGCTGAAACAGGAGAATTTAGGACATTTAGTGTTTTGCTTGGTGTCGGTTAACACTCGATGTCTGGAGGAGGCGAAACGAACTTGGTGGCGGCTTTATTAACGCCTTTCTCGCAGCGGGTTACGGGCGCATGGAAACTTATTACAGAAACCCAACTGGGAGGCTCGGCTGTCCTCACTGGCGTCCATGGCCATCGAGAAGGACCTGAATCGCACCGATAAACCGTACAACCGTGTCATTAAACGGTTTGTTGAGGAGGAATGGACTTTGTCTTTAAGTGAACAGCATCTGGTGAGTGAACTGCTTGTGTTTTTACATCTGCAGTAGTGTTGTGTTAATGTGTCTGTAACGAACCTCCGTTAACCCCGAGTCTCGGGCAGTACAAAGGGCAACACGCTAGGATTTGCAGTTTTTTAATAGCTTTTATTTATGTCAGCTGTACGTCTTGGATGTCTGGTGTGAGCTCCCGGCCTCGCCCCTGCTCTGTCCCGTTCCTCAGACGCTACTCCTGTTTTAACGGAGAGAGACTCACACAAATTGCCCCCAGCTAAGGCTGATTACACTTCATCCCGGCACCTGTTCCTGAACCACACCATTGCTCAGTTCCCTCTGCAGCTGTTGTCATTTTGCCAAGAAAATACAAAAGTGTGAAATCCTTTAAAATGTGTTTTATTAGGATGTTGTTAGGTCAGGAGTATTGGTCCTGATGACACATGTTTGATACTGTGGCCATCTGAAACAGCATGTTTTGGATCTGTGGAAAGAAAAAAAGAATTACACACCTTAGATAAACACGTTTCACCAATTGGCAAACACCAGTTAAAGTGTATCCCCATCCCTTGTTTGAGCAACCTTAGTGTGCAACAGATCAGTGAGAGAGGTCTTGCCTTTCATCCCGTCATCCTGGTTTGAACACTGCACATTACAAGCACTACCCACTGGACTTCTGGCATCGCATACCACCACATCACAGTGGACAAAGACCTATAAGATATAAATAATGTCAATGCAATTGATATTTGTGAATACACTTTCCCAAATCTGAAGCCCTTCTCTTTTTTAAAAAGAGAACATTTATTTGTTGAAATTACCTGGCGACTCAAGTTGTCCTCGTCTTTGGCAAAGGCAAACATTGGGATCTCAAAGCGCTTAAAGTTAGAAGGATACTGAACTCTGGCATCAGGCAAAACTGGATGGAAGATCACCTGGTACGGGTCCCTTGGGTTTGCACAGCTGAAGAAAGATGGTCAATATATGTTTTTAAATGCCCACTAGTTAAGTGTGTAAAGCTGTCCCAAGTTCTCAGTGTGAGCACCCCCCTCCCCGGATACTGTCCATTATGAAGGAAAAGAGTAATGCCCACGTTTCACTTGCATCTTGTTTATGAGGGCAAATGCACCAGCAAGGAGAGATAAATTACCCGTTAATAATGAGGTCCCATTTGGAAAGAGATGTCCTGTCGTCCTCCGTTGCCCAGCAGTACACCAGCGCCAGTGATACCTTAGGGTTTCTAGACTTCATCAGTTCCACCTCAAAATATAGAGGCTCTTGTAGGTACTTTGCAATGGGATCTGCATCAACTTTGTGAAATGTGCTGTAGGAGTCATCTAATTAAAGAGAAAAACATGTTGAACTGAATGATTAGGGATTCAGACAGGAATAAAGGCCTACACACTGAAAAAATAAAGTGTATAATACAGATGAGTACCTTGTCATTAAGCTGATTAGGTTTAAAAATTACAAATGCAATATCTATTTGTGCAATTGGCTCCTGGATTAAACATTAGTTTACCAATTTAGGAACAGGCACTGGCTTTCTTGAAAACCTTTTGTCCTTGAGAAAAAGACAATTCCTACATTTGGGATCTATGAAAAGACAATGCGTTCAGAACTTCCCTTACCCAGAGCAAGTCTCATTTCAAATTGCAGCTCGCCCATTGCATTCTCAGCATATGGTTCACTCCTGCGAGGTCTGTTGTTGAAGGCCACAGCGTGGTTTGTGTTGATGTCAAAATAACAAGCAACCTTCAGCCTGAAGAAAGACCGACAACCCAGGAGATTAGTTAGTGTGATTTAACAGCATCCATTTCACATTAATACAATCTTAGTCTACAAAACTCAGGGTGAAAAATGTCCACGGTGACAATTTAGAATTGATGAGCGATGCCTTTCAACTAATTTCAGCGCGATGAGTATTTAGGTTTCAAGACACTTACTCATACTCTGGCTCGTCTGTCTTGGAGTCCCTTTTCATGTCAAGATTTGGCAGAGATATTTCATTTTCATACATAATCCTATTGGGCAAAAACTAAGAAAAGAGAAAAAGGTTACCCAAATGTTTAATAGTCTGCAACCAGGGTAACATTCTGCAGTAATCTACCTTTCTGGTTGTGCCACAGGAGTTCCCAGTAAAGACAAAATAAGCAGAGCGGTCATCGCTGTATGAGGGACCACAGGTGGGGTCTCTGAGGGTGAGGTGACCGGGTTGCAGACTGGGAACCGATTCCAGTTTCAAAGCCAGAGCGGTCATCGTTCCATTGGGGAAACACTCTGAAAAGAGGATCAGACGTTAGTTTACTTGGACGTTTAGTCTGGCATAATAAACATGTTTCTGCTAACCAACCAGTCAGTGTTGAGAAGAAATTGCAAGCCACAGAGAATTCTTTTATATTTTTGTTGGTGTCTGGATTCCTCAGAGACACATCAAGTCTGCTCCTGATGGATGATGCTTCAATAGCCTAACAGTGTCAGAAGCAACACAAGTTAAAGTTTACACTATTAAAAAAATAAAAACACTCTGCAACAAATGTCACCAAGACAAAGCCTGCACATTGCAATTTGGTTAAGGACACTTATTGTACCTCGATTGCAGCGTCGTGGCCAGAAAACGGTACTGTAAAACTGAAGTGCGTTCCATTGTCCATGAAGCTGTACTGCTGAGCGAGGCCCGATGTCAACATTCTCCTTCCCACTAGTGTCTGAAAGTTGAAGCCGTGGGTCCCGTATGTCACGAGGACATAGAAGTTTTTATAATCACAGCCACCAGTGACAGAGGGAGGAACTGCAGAGTGGAGATGGGGAAAAGTTGAAAGAAATTTGCCAATTATGTTCTGAATGAAGCCATCATATTCAGTACAAACCTTTGTTAACCATTTTGGCTTCCAGATAAGCAGAGTGAGAAAATGGTGCAAACTCTGGCAGAACCAGCAAGCCAAAGGTCAACTGAAGAGAGTAGACTGTAATCCCCATTTCTCTCTGTTGGGATATATAAAGCAATTAGCTGGCAAAAAACAAACGCATTTAATTTCCCAAGTTGAGTAAAGCTCACCATTTGTACAACGCCACGGTCCGCGAAGGGCACTTCAAGTGTAAATACCTTCGAGCAGCTTTTAGGGGACATGTGCTCCAAGACTTTAAGGCCTCTCGCACTGCAGTCTGCTATGGATAAAACCTCAGAGGTGAAGGAGATGTTCATTAGTGCAACATCAGAGCAGAAAGGCCCAAGCATCATCTTAAATATCTGCTCCTCAGGAACAGTGTCTGTGGGGCAAAAATAAAGAGCAATTAAGGCAGTTATAATACATCATCCATCTTGGTACTCCTGCGATTAAATACCACTCACTGTCGATAACTTGTGGAGGTCGAGACACTAGCGGTGTCGTGATGGGAAGGAGGACTTTGTATCTTGTGTCCTTGTGAGCGGGACCTTCAGTCCAGAGCAACTCGACCATCGGCTCGATTGTATAAGTCGTGAGATACTGACCATTCTGAACGCGACTCTGCAAAATCAAAACATCCTCAGTACGGCCTTCCCTAAAAGCATCATCATGACAAACCCAAATGAAAGGACATCTTGCTCATCTGAAGGCTAAAGATCTTAGTTGCACAAAACTGCTGCTCTTCCTCTTGATTATGAAGTTGAAGTCAACTTGCAGCTGTGTCATTTGGGAGAATAAGTCCCATTTTCTGTACAGACTGATTTAATGAATTATCATATTTGACAAAACCAGGACATATGTTGGTGTGCTAAGGGACCTTAAGACAGCATGGGACCAGTTACACAGATTTCTCCACCTTTGTAACAGAAAATGTAGAATAAAGCACACTAAAGTCTTTCGACCTTTTGTCTTCAGCATTATGAATCTTGTGTCAAGCCCATAGAGGTAGTTGTATGCATTAGAATTATAAAGCCTATAAAAGTAATATATATCCTCAAAGTAACTCTGACCTTAAAGTGGCCACCGACAGCCCCAACAGGGATTTCAACGATGATGTAAACGTCATTGACAGACAGGGAGTAACGTCTGGCGGCCATCTCTGCAACATCAAGCCTCTGGCCATCGACACCCATGTGCACCTCCAACAGTTTAAACTGGCCAGAGAAAACCAGGGGGTCAATGTGCCTTGGCAGGAACCAGCTGAGCGAGTGTTGAGTGAAATAAACACTACCTGTACAAAAGGGGAACACATACAGCGCTAGATAAAGATAAGTAGAGACCCAATATGGGTTTTACCAACCAGACCATGAAGGCCATCGTCTCCACAGTATACAAAGTCTAGTTAAGAAATGTATCTGCCCCAATGCAGTCAAGTGATTATTTAAGTCCAAGAATAAAATACCCACTATGTCCAAGTTTAAACTGGTACAACCCCAAATTCCCAGAGAAACTAAAGGCATGACGTCAATAGTTGCTGTGGCCCCGTTTATGCTCTCCAAACATTACCCTCCAGTATTGGGCAGGCAGCTCCTGCGTGGATTTGAGTCGCCAGCCACTTCTTTTCTAATATTGTTGTGGTTTTGAGCACCGTCATAGGCACACCTGCTACCTGCAAAATGATACAGAACATTGTGTAAGTGCTTGGTTGAATCCATTTAATGCATACAGTAAAGCAATGTAATATCCAAGGACATGGTTACTTCAATAGAATGGAGAGTGTAAATATAATAAAGTAGCCTAGCAATATATTAAACTGTCAATTTAAAAAGAGTCCAACTGGCTGCAAGTGTAAGCAAGAGAGTCCACTTACATGCCGGGTGTAAGTTTCAGGGGAAGTTATTGGGCTTCGCAGAACCAGCCTTGTCGGGGTGTTTGAGATCCCATAACCACTTCTCTGGGCCTCATACACTGTCATGACCCTCTCCTCAGGTGTGAAGAACACAAGCGTTTTGATTCTGAACCCTGCATCTATGGGCCATTTCTGTGAAAAACAAAGATATTAAAGAAAGAAGTTTCCAGAATATATAGATTAAAAAATAAAAAAGTGCATAAGCTAGTCTTACCGCTGCAGGTCGTCGAGGATCACGCAACTGTTGATCACCGGAGAAGGGATGTTTAGGCAGGGCGTTATCAGCTAGAGCCGCCTTTTTCACAGACACCTAGAAATGAGGCCACGCCATAAGTGATAATCAATCCCTCTCAAATGCAGGATATAAAGCCACTTATCATATAGACTGGAACATGACAGCAGAGTGTCCTGCTGCATTCACTTGCCTCCATGTAGTTGCGGTCACAGACAATTTCCCTGGAGGCCCAGGCAGTGTAGTGGCAGGTTTCAGCCACCTGGTACAGCTCGTCATCATCCATCCGGTTCCCATGCAGTCGAAGATCTAATCTTGTTGTGAATGCGTCGTCGGCCTACAAACACAGAAATGAGACTTAAAATCATCACATCTGAAAAAAAGTGTGCGTATATACAGTGCTACTCCACAAAGCACGTCGGCAGTATTTTTTTAACCACAGTTTGAGCAAAACAGTTTTGAAGAGAGGCAAAAATCATGGTGTTCCCCATCTGGTCCATCTTCACACTGAAGCCACACTGAGAAGCTAAACTTGATGTAAGGATAATTGCAGAGTTATCTGAGGAGGGAAAAGAACAGTTAAAAGTGGAAAAAGTGAGACAAAGTAAAAAATAAATACAAATTCAGAAATGTCATCTTACTGTAGACAACAGACACTTCAAGAAGATTTCCTCCAAGTGGACCGACATCCACACGCATGATGTTCCCCAGGCATTTTGATTCAATATCTGGGATTTAACATTTATATTAGTAAGCAGCATATAGTACAATTAAAATGTGAAAAAAAAAATGCTTACTTATAGGGGGCTTCTTTTGAGCCTCTATGTTTACAACTGATATCAGGAGAATTAACCACCTGAAAGAGATTGAATCATTTATAAAAGTAGCATAAAATAATCACAAACATTGAGTGAAAGCAACAGATAGAAATAAAAATTACAAACCCCAAGCCACCGCCAACTCCAACTAAACCACCCATTGCTCAAGAGATGGGGAACTGCTGACTGATGTCAGTGCTTTTGCACTTCATACTAAAGTTGGTGGTGGGCGGGTCCTGCTCAACGATCACCACACAGGTGAATCCTATTACTGCCTGATTGAGGTCTGATTGACGCAGGCCTGTGTCTTGTAGTCTGGCCTGAAGTAAGTCCCAACATGCAAAGCAAAGAGGTTGATTGACTTAGTTAAATGGTAAATGATAAATTCACTTTTATTTATGTAGCTCCTCCTACAAAAGCTCTTTTGGAAATGTTTTTGTTATTAGAGACTATTGGTATGAAATATGTGTGGTATACTATAAAACATGTATTAAATATGTATCATTATTTTATCAATTGTGTTTTTATATTTTTGGCAGGAAATTAATTGTAACAAAGTCCCCAGACAAACTTAATTTAGGGCTTTGGTTCATAGTCATCATTTTAAGCTTGAAGCCATGGGCCTTTCAAAAGTAAAAATTATGAGTCACAGTAGGCTACATCATACATCAAATAATGAGCTGTAACGCTGAAAACACAAATAGAGGGGTCGACTTCATACATGCCAATCAATAAAAAAAAAACTCAAACACAACTGCCATATCTCCACCATCACCACTTGACTGAACTTTGAACTGTCAACACGTTTGTATTAACCTGTTGGGATGCACAATCACATAATACCAAGACAATCCTCAATTTCTTACAACTGAAAATCTGGACAGAGATAATGTTTTTATTTAATAAACAACTTCATTATTCAGTGTTTATCGAGAGTTGATTTGTTTTGTGTGGATCAGCTAATGTCTCATCTCTCAAGGTTTTGTCGCAGGGCCCCCTCAAGACAGATTCAGATTCAGACCAAGAAGGGCAATTCACTTAACTTTACCCATTCCATACACAGATTTGAAAACCTGCAGGCAAGGATGTGACAGAGGCAACAGATTAACATACATGGGTCAATATAATGGACAACGAGCAGCAGTAAGTCAAATAAACCATTTTGCTATGCTTTAAGAAGAATGTAAGTCATTTAAAAATGTGTGAGAGCAATGATAACCACTAGCAGCTTTTTCAAATCTGCTGCCACTATAAAGGTATTTTGTATTTATCTTTTGCTGCCAAATACAGTGTTACTGCCTGCTTTGGCAGTAAGCCTGCCAGCAGTGCTTTCTCACAGAGGATTGAAATGTCAGTGTGATTTTACTACTTTACTCCCTCCAGCTGTGGTCAGCTGCCTTTAGTTGCAAGTAGAACCATTAAACATTAAACATGCATTACATTACTGCAGGTTCACTCTTAACTAAAAGAAAGTCATATGATCTCATAATAAATTTAGATTACATAGGCCAATCACAAGAGAGCTACCGCTTCCTTTAGGGATAACAGGCTATAAGCATACCGTGATATGATGAGTAAAATGCCATAAAAAAATGACCGTGTCGTTTTACAGCAGGGTGTTCCTACATCTGTGCAGTCCCTCTCCCTCCCACCTCCTCTCCTCTCCTCTCTCGCCCCTCCCTGTTCCCTGTAAAAGGGAACAAACTGCCACCGTGCAGTTGTCCCGCCTCCACCTCTTCTTGTCCCGCTCGTGAAGCTGCAGCACTGCACTCCGTCCAACGACCCGCCATCTGCTGCACTTTGCGAGAATGTGAAAACTAAACCACCCGGATAAAAGTTATTTTCATGGAAAGAAAAGCTCCAAGTGCAGGTACGTTTCAGTTTCTTGTTTTGCAGTCAGTTTTGAGTAAATATGGAAGTAATTCATTTATTCGTAAATTGGGTTTGGTGAATACAATATGTAATGTATGAGTGGGCAGCACGTTGCTCTGATTGGTGGAAGGGTAGATATTAGGACAGAACAATTAGAAATCCACACATGCAAGAAAACAGTCCAGACTTTATGCTTGAAATGATGTGTGGGTTAAGTTTCAACTCATTTCCTCTGAATTAGTCTAGTCCGCTCATGGTGATAACCCTGTACTTGAGCCCAGGAAGAAGTGACAGCCCCCTCACGCTTCTTCACTCACTACAGCTCAAGCCATTTCCTGTGTGTGTTGTATTGATTTTTTTTCATCCAGAGGACTAATGTGCTCTACAAACAGTGCAGTCAAATATGTCTTGATAGAAGTCCCTCCACAACAATCTACCACTTACAATCTAGACTGTATATGCTTGTGTGGGATAAAACAATCTATAGAATTGACTCGCTTCATTTCTCTCTGTAGTAAGTATTGTCTGGACCATGGGGTATGGGCAAATCCTCCACCGGCGGGGGAATGAGGAGGACCAGGTGCACCTCAACGTGGGAGGGGTTCGACGCGAAGTGGATCCGAGCATGCTGCTCCGCTTCCCTCACACGCGCCTGGCTCGTCTGCTGCGCTGCCAAAGCGAGGCGACGATCTTGGAACTGTGTGACGACTACAGCCCGTCCGAGAAGGAGTATTACTTCGACAGGAATCCACATGTTTTCCTCTGCGTGCTCAACTTCTACCACACAGGACGCATCCACATGATGGAGGAGGTGTGCGTCTTCTCCTTCAGCCAGGAGATCGACTACTGGGGAATCCAGGAGGTCCACCTAAGCCCCTGCTGTAGCTACTGGTACCACGAGAGGAAGGATTACATTGATGACAGAGACTGGGACGTGATGAGCGACGACCAGCAGCAGCCAAGTTTTGAATCCTCCTTTGAGGAGCTCTCTAATATCGATAAAGACCTGGCCAAGTTCAAAGGTGCCTGGTGTGCAGAAGTGAGGAGCTACATTTGGCTCCGGCTGGAGGATCCAGGTCACTCAAGAGGTTCAAAGATCATCGCCGTGGCCTCTCTCAGCTTGGTGCTGACCTCTATCATTGCCATGTGTGTCCACAGCATGCCTGAGTTTCAGCAGGTGGACGACAAACCCATCGAGGACCCTGTCCTCGCCATCCTGGAAGAGATCTGCATTGCCGGCTTCTCCGCGGAGTTCATCATCAGGCTGATTGTTGCACCCTCCTGCAGGAAGTTCCTTGGAAACCCCTTAAACATCATCGATGTTGCCTCCATTTTACCATTTTACGTCACTTTAGCTCTGGAGACGGCCGACAAGGAGGCTGCAGAGGAGAATGAGGACTTGGAAAATGTGGGGAAGGTGGTGCAGGTCCTGCGCCTCATGAGGATTCTCCGGATCCTCAAACTGGCTCGCCACTCAATCGGGCTGCGAGCGCTGGGCGCCACCGTCCGCCACAGTTACCAAGAGGTGGGATTGCTCCTTCTCTTCCTCTCGGTGGGGATCTCCATCTTTTCAGCACTCATCTACTTTGCAGAGAAGGAAGAGCCGAACACAGAATTGGGGACCATCCCTTCAGGCTGGTGGTGGGCCACAATCACCATGACCACAGTCGGTTATGGTGACACCTGCCCGGTGACGCTGGCAGGGAAGATCGTGGCCACCTTGTGTATTGTCTGTGGCTTGTTAGTGGTGGCTCTGCCCATCACCATCATCTTTAATAAGTTTTCAAAGTACTATCAAAGAAACAAAGCCATGGAGGGACAGTTCATCACTAAGCCTGAAAGACAAGACCCAAAGCTCCCTCACTTTAACATCAGAAACATGTTCACAGGAAGTGCGTATCCCTTAATTGGAGGCTTCAGGAACAGTGTGAGCAGCACAGGTGACACTACAGATGCCTCTAGTCTCCAGGATTTAGAGGAGTATGACAATGACACTTGTGAAAATGGGTCAGCGAAATGAGGTTCTGCCATTTCACTGTTTTGCTCCCTTTATGACTGCAAGTCACTCTCGTGCCTCTGAGGGCTGCTCCATCACCCGCCTCTCTGCATTGTCTCGCAATTTGACAGAGAAATATTGTGGCCACGATTTCTTTCTTTTTTATGATTACTACAAGGGAAGAGCTTGTGTACAGCATAACTAAAACCAGGAAATCAAAAGGGAATTATCTGAGCCTTGCTTCGAGGTTTGAAAGCCCATTTTCTGCTTGACAAAACTGCAATGATGCATGTAGGACGCCATAATGTTAATGTTTTCTCAAAGTAATGTCCTGTATTGATTTGTCTGCTCGCTGAAAGTTCAGACAGAGAATTTTGCCGAAAGCCTAGAATGACAACAACACTGTTTGATCTTTCAAAATGGTATTATAGATCTCTGCATGAACAGAAATTAATACATTTTAAGAGAGAGTAATGTGTAGAATTATGCAATATTATTGATGCTACAGAGAAGAACAGCACCTATATACCGGGTTAATGTTATTTAATTTTTATTTTGGACAATTTTGGCATGTATGGTGACTGCTGGAGGGTAATTTGTGTGAACATGAAATAAAACTCATGCAACATGCCTCTCATTTGTGATATGGCATAAATTGAACTAATCACTCGTTAAGACAAGGTTTTCAGCTCAGGTTCATTGCATTATTTATTGTCATATGTTTGTCACTAAAATGAATATAAATCATCAACAATGTATTTTCTTCATGTGGAGAAATGCACTGGAACTGTAGTGGAAAGTTTCTGTACCTCTTCCATCTTCTGTTCCTGAAAGCATTGATTTCCTGTCCCCTGTTATGATCTTCGGTTGGATGAGCAGCTGTCCTCGAGCGAGAGATGTAAAAAGTCTTTTCTCTACAGGGGGTCTCAACAGTGTTCATGAAGTTGACCAGAAGCATCTACTCTCAGAGCCAAACACCATTTAAAATTAAAATGATTTCATATCGACAGATAAGCAAATTAAACCTGTTCAAATCAAAGTAAATGGGCCTGAGTGAGTGAGTTGAGGAGGTTGGTTTAAAGACATACTGCAACCTAATCAGAACCGATAAATCCATTACCCTCTGCTAATTTGTTAATAATGACTTTTGATGGGCAACATGCTAATGTGACGCACACGTATTAGGTGTGCGTCACATTAGCATGTTGCTTAATCCACACTTTCTTTTTTGCTTTTGTCAGCTGCCATTTATTGTAATGACAAACGTAGAGTATTGGTTCAGACAAGCACTGATTTTAAATAATAATTACTGTAATTATAGTTACAGTAAATGACAGGGCTGAATAAAACTAAATTAAAATCTTTATCCAAAAAAGGATATGACAGAGTGTTGTATTGCTATAAAATATGTTTAATTGTCTGATATTTCTCTAATTCTTTCTTCTTCTTTTTTGTAAAACAAATACTGCATACTTTAAACTTATTTGAACCTTCATCAAATGAAGTAATCTGAAAAGTAAAAATGAGAATAGAAGACTAACTATTGGGTGCAGTTTGTGTGGTCAATACAAGAAAAGCATCAATTGATTCCTACTCAGCTGAAATTGATTTCAAAGACTCCTCAGTTGTTTCTGTAAATTGTATTCAATGTTTGGTTTGATAATGATAGTGTTGCGTTCCTCACCATTACTCCCCGCCTCATGGCTCTGCTTGTGGGTTCTGTTGAGGAAAGTGGATTTCAATATCCTGTCACTTTGCCGTCAGCAGAAATGCATTTGCTTATTGAATTTATGTCAAGTAGTGCATCTTATATCTCCCATAATTTCACACAGCAGCTGGTGTCTCTCAACTTACTTCTACAAGGTCCGGTATTTTATAACTGTAGTTAAATTACATTTAAATCTGTCCTTAAATCCAATTTTTTGTTGCTTTACGCATGTAGGAGCCATTAGTTATGTCTGTGTATTTTATTTTGGTAGTGTGTATTTTATTATGATAGTTTATATATGGGGCAAAGGTGCAACAGCCAGGTGGGTAATAATGCATGGGTGACGGGGAGATTACACATTTTTTACCGCAAGCAACACTTCAGGAGACCAAGAATGAATGTACAAAAGCGAGTAAGAAACAGGAACTTCTCCCGTGCCCAGCCGAGTGACTAGACGGAGATCAGTCACTACAACGCATTTCCATGTTATTTTATACTTCCACTCCACTAAAGTGCACATACTGAACGTTTTACTCCGCTGCATTTATCTGACAACTAAAGTGAATAAATTAAGATTATGCAAGGAACATAAGCTTATATAAAAACATTGATCAAGATGAAGACACAGCAATGTGGTACAGCGAATATAAGAAGCTCTTAGAGGCACCTAGCTTCAATCAGTTATGAAGCTAATTAGTTTGGTTGCTAATTAGACAATATTTCACACAGTTTATTCAAACAATGTTTTACCATCAACTCCTGTCTCATCTATTTGCAAAATATTCCTCTTTTGTGGAGAAGTGTATTCTCCTATATGGCAGAGCTGGTTACATTGAAGAGGATGGTGACACACAGCTAATATGCCATGAACTCTCCAACAATCCCTCAACGGGAAAAAAGTGGATTCAGGTTAAGTTACTTTTTAAAGGCAACAAGATATACATTGCATGAAGAGGAGAGGAGCCGAGGGAGTCAGGCTGTTGTGAATGTAAAGCAACACAAAAAAGCCAATTACCTGAAAAGGTCACAGTGTCCGTGTCAGCACAAATGTCAGTGTTGCAGAACTGACAAGGTGAGTTGTATTTCACTCCCCCTTTCGGCTTTTTTTCTTCTTTTTTTCTTAAACAACAGCCGTTAATACATTTAGGCCGAGGTGAAGTTGCTTGCCATAATACTTCTGATGTGTCAAGGAAAATCGTAATCCAAGCTGATTGGATGCAGTGGAGCAATGAACCACCAAGATAAAAGGTGTCACCGAACAATTGAATTCCTGTCCAAAAAGACTGTGGTCAGTTTAGAAAAAGCAAATCAATAAAATTGATTTAAGCTGTATTTTTTTTATATATACAGTAAATTTGTAACCGCCGGCCAGTTTGATACTTATTTGAAGTGAGTTGTCTGTGTGCAGAATACAGACACTATGTCTCTCAGCTTACGGTGCTGTCAGGTGGGGATACCTCTGCAGTCTCACGGACACCAATGTTAAGCAAAAGTCACTGCAGAGAAGGATGGAGAGAGTTGAAGCACGGTAGCCTTTACACTGATCCGTGTTTGTTTAGCTACTTCAGGTTTTTGAAGATCAAGCATAAATCTTTTCATGAAAAAGCTGACATTTGTAATCGGGTACGAGTATGACCTTGTATACGACATAAAGCCTCGGGGTCTATGAAGGCATTTGTCCCTCTACCTTACACAGAGGAAAAGGTCACTGCAGTGATGAATGTGCAAACGGCAAAGGGGGTTTTATGTGGTGTGAAATTCTGCTGGAGGCAGTGCAGCAGCTCTAAAATTCAAACTTAGCCTGAGTGTTAAATGGTAAAGGCAGAATGAGTAGGATTTTTTTCAAAAACAATGTATGGCCTCCTTCCAAAAGTATTCACTCTCAATCATCACTTATGACCCACTAGAAGTGTGTGGCGGTGTCTGAATCTGCAGAGACCTGTTGACGATATTTTTCTTATTTTGCTGTGTTCAGGAGGTTTCTGGGCATCAGCCTCTATAAAACGACCGGGTGCCAGATTGTAAGCATCCATCCAAAAGGAAACAATGAAAGAGGCGGACACAGTGGCGGAGAAACGCAAACATAACGAAGCAAAATGCCATGCTCGTTCCAAAACGTGAGGGTTGGCTTTCATTCGCTGGCGAGCACCCGAATCCTAACTGCAGCCAGGGGCCGTGTGCTTCGGGTGTCGTTGAGCCGGGCAGGAGGGGCCAGATCTGAATGTTGTGTTTACACCCACAACCGACACGTTCTACTCATTATACTCTGCTTTTAAGTAATGGAGAATTAACACATAAAACATAAAGTTCAGTTATCTTTATACATCTGAACTTCCAGAGGCCTGTCTCATGAAGCTGGATTAACATACCCGGGGTTTCCCTCAGTTATCCAGCTGCACTTAACCAGATGTCCGCGGTCTCGCTTATTGGTCTCACGAAGCCGGTTATCAACTCGTTAAGTGAACCCAGGAGCGTCTCATCTAGATCTGTGCTCGTGCACATAAAAGGGGCGGAGTTAACTCCGTTACACCAATTGTGCACCATGGAGAAGCCGCCGAGAGCAACGTATTTTACAACGGAGGAGCAAACCATAATCTTAAGAATGTACGAAAAATATAGAGAAAGAATACAAGCAAAAAGCAACACTGCTGCAGCAGCCAGAAGCCGCAAGGAATCGTGGGGAAAAAAATCGCCGACTCCGCCAATGCATAAATTACTGGGATTGTAATATTAAATCACTGTCTCAAATGTATGTGCCTATTTTGATTATCTTTTCGTTTTAACAATTTAACCTCATTTCAGTTGCAACCCCAGCTATAAGAACATGGGCGCAAGTTAAAAGGTAACAGTAAATTCAAACTGTCATACACTTACAAGCAATCTGTTGGTGCTGATCGTGCATTAAAGAGGAAGAAATATTTTGCCACTTCTCATGTCGGCCACTGAGGAGGCAACAGATGAAGAGACGCTCTCTGGAGCGCTGCTCTTACTATCCGTGCGCCTTCCTCAACGGGATTCTGTAGAAATGGGCAGGCCGTTTTTCCAAGACAATGATTGGCCAGTAGACGGTCTTATAGACCCGCTGAGATCTTATCCAGGAACTTAACCTGCTCCGGAGCAGGTTAGGCGTTCAGCGTAAGTTACTGGGGCAACGTACCCCGCTAAGAAGTGAACCAGCTTCGTGAGACGGAAAACCCAGAGTTAATCCAGAAGTTACCTCGCTAAACCGAAATCCAGTTTCGTGAGACAGGCCTCAGGTGTAGATGTCATGTCGCAAACAGAACTAAAACAACACTAATGTTAGCTGTTAGCTTGCTAATGTAGTGGGGAATGCTCCCCAGAGAATGAAGTGTTGGGTTGTGAACGCAGCCCTCAGGTTGGCTCCTCCCCCAATCAGTGCCAGCATATAAATTGCACCTGTTGGTGTGGCCCCTGAGCTGGCTCATAGTGTTTTTTATGGTTCAGGTATGTAGTGAATGTGATCACTTAGCATGCAGTGACTTTTCTTTACTCTGAGTAAATAGTTTTTAGACATTTCTTCATTGTCCTGCCGTTTGACTACTTATGTTGGTATCCCATATATGAGGTGGTAAATAGTTACAACTAACCTGACCTCGAATAGTGTTTAAAATGTTTGTAAATGGACGTTTTAAGTGAAATAAACCATTACTGAGACCACACACGCTAAAGACGTTGCATTAATTAAGTTTGGGTTAGCATTTTCAACTCACTCTACACAATATGAATACTACAAACTCAAACATGTTTCATGTCTGTGCATTTAAATAACACAAAGTAGTCCTACTGCCCTAATTTGGCAATATGAATTGGCCTTTATACTGTTTGTGCTACAGTGACCACTTTTTTATATAGTTGCTTTTCTATTTGATTTCCTCGCAATAGATTTCCAAAGTTCACAAACTAACAAGTTTTAATGGTGCAACTCCATTTAGTAAATTACCAATCTTAAACTATTTTGTTGTTTTTTAACTTTAAACCTACTCATGGACTTACGAATAGTAGTGTAATGGCAAGATACAGACCCAACTCTAAAAAGAAACCACCCATAAACTGTGGTCCTAATATTCCCATTATCTTAAGCCAATCTGTAATGTTTTGACCAGTCATTACATGGTTCTTGCTCGCTGCAGAGTACTGCAGATCACTTTCACTTGGACATTACAGCAGCTGTGTGGTTTCAGCTCGGGGTAAGATAAAACAAAAAGCACTTTGTTTATATTTGAGTCCTGCGTTTCTCCCTCATGCAGGCTTATTGCAGTGAGGCTACATGGACGTTTGTCATTGTACATGTCCATAATTGTTTATTACTGACAGAGGTTGAGTTAGTCAACACATAAATTTGCTTTAATTCAGTCAAACTTATAAACCTTTGTACATGTATTAACTTGTATTTGGAATAAGCCATATATTACTGGCGTTGTCCTTTTAATTGTTCAGTTGTCATGAAGGTGAACCTGTTGACATGCAAGCAAAGTAGTAGTTATAATGGCGTTTGTGTAGGCCTAAAATATCTGGTTAAAGGAAATAAAGTGTAAAGGAAAATAGTCGTGCACACAAAGCCACAATGCAAAAGATATTTACCTTCTCCCCCTGAAGAAGACTGTCGACACGTTGGTAAATTATTAAATATATTTTGCATAGTTGCTACCTATATGTGATTGTGTTCCTTTGCACTTGGGTTTTTACCGTGGTCACCACCTCTAATACTTTAAGCCTGAAAGATAGTAAGTGGACCTTAAAATGGGATTGATTGGTCAAGAAAAAATATTTGTCTATCCAGGTTTGCTCAATAACTTGCGCTTTAAACAGTTTGCTGCATGAAATGGGGTTTGGTAAGTCATTGTGTGCAAAATTGCATCAGATTGATGTATATGGAACCGTTTTTCTTTTTTTTTTAAGATTGTTGTTTTTTGCCTTTTATTAATTAGTGTATATTTCAACAAGTACCCAGCTTGAATACAACTTGGGACGCTGTCCTTGGATGGTATGTGCCTTGACTGCATCATCAGAAAAGCCCTGCCTGAAGCCACTTCAAATCATTCTCCATTAACCTTTAAATCCAGCTTATTAGCCTCTGATGTTGGCTGGCCCCTGGATGAAAAGCATATTGACCCATTTATCTTAATGTTAGGCTTTAAGTGTCTCACTGTGTGTTTCTGTTCTATCTTTTTTTTTTTCAGGCGCAGCGCCCTCACTGCTGATGGAGAGCACCTGTATGGAGCTGTGAGTCTATATACATACTGTAGGTGGCTCGTTATTCTGCCCACACTTAACTCCCTGACACAAGACACAGTTGTGTGTTCCTCTGCGTTGTCCTTTTTATCTTGTTCTAAACAAGTGCTGTATTATGTTGCATCTAACCCGGCGTCGTGTCCCTCTCTGTGTTGGGGCTTTCAAGCCAGTCGTAACAAAGAAAGTAAAATCATCAGCTATAGGCCCACACTCTCCTTCATCTCACCTTGGACACTGGAGTGTGACTTATCCCATTAACAACAAGAGAAGACTGAAGAATTCAAATTACCCTCTTTGGTCATGCTTATTGACCACCATTGCAGTCATGCCCTCTGCCATTATGAAGGCAGATAAGCAGTTAATCCATGTGTCCCATGTGTGCCTGGTATCCATCTCAGAAGGGGATCCTGACCTCAACATGCACTCACAGCAGCTTCTCCTCTGGGACCTCTGGTATCTACCTTTGCAGAGGGATTCGATTCCAGTTTGTTTGGACAGGTTGCGTGAGGTTACAGCCTGAATACTTCAAGGTTGTTGCAGCAGCTCTTAAAACATCTCGGTATACAAGTAATAAGCAGACACTGTAGCACTCAAATTCACAAACCTTTTCACCCTATAATTCCAGATTGCTTCTATGTGCAATGATTAACTGTGCAATACATTTATTTATAGTGTGCATTTCCAGAAATATTTGTATTCTTGCATTTATATTCAACATCATTCCTTGTTTATTACTTTTATGTACTTGTATTCTCTGCATATATTGTGCTTGTATATAACAGCAACTGTAACCTATCAATTTCCCAATGGGTGTCAATAAAATATTTCTGATTTTGATTCTGAGCACTTACCATTTCAAACTGGGGTAGTTAATAGAGATAGACCAAATGCGGTTTCTGTCTTTTGATTCCCAAAAGTAGTTTTTAGGTTGTTACAGAATATTTGTAAAATACTGTGACAGTTTTAGAAATGTTTGTTTGGAATATGTGGCAACTTTGGGTTCTTTACTAGACTTGTGTTAATGTTGTTTCATGAGTTTCTACTGACCCACCAGCGGCATTTAACTTAAGCTGAATTATTCTCCCACCACTTGTCACTTCTAACAGTTTTAAGTTAATTGGGTAATAATACAAATGTACTTCATTTAATTTCTGTGGTATTTTATCAGCTGGAGGCCCACTTTGCTCAGTCTGTTTATAAAGGTGTTTTTTTTTTCCTTCTCTATAGCGGTTGCAAGGAAAGCTACATTCTTGCAGACATGCTGTACCTCTCCTAGTGTTAATCACAGGCTCACAAGCATTACATAATTTAATTACATTTCTTAATGTGTTTCAGAGTGACAGTGCTGAGCGGGGTTGGGCCTAAGTAACGTTAAAGTGGATATATGGATATAGGATGTAAAATGTAGAACATGGCTACCTCTCTTTGCTGGGATGAGCTGACGCCCTTGCTATCCATGGAGAGTTGCAATGGAGAGAGCAAGGATTTAATGGAGGCCGTGAAAGAGGGCAGGAGGATTTCGAGTCCTGCTAATGAATCGGAGGATGTGAGAGAGGGGCGACTAAAGATCAGAGGGATGGCCAGTGAAATACATGAAAATCATCTTCTGTAAAGCACCACATGGCTACACAAAAATTATTCTGACCTCATGTAGCTGCATGCGCTACACACACTTCCAATCAAGGTTGAAGACAGATTTTACTGGAAAGATTGTGAACTTGTATAAATATGACTAGATAAAACCGTTCAATGAAAGTCATCATTCCTGCCAAAGGCCATCCCCCTTTTTGTAAATGCTCCTCAAATGTCTTGTGGCCATAGATCAAATCTGTTTTGCATAAAAAAACTATCTAACCCTGAAAGCCTTCAGCCGCTACTCGTGTCATGAGTGAAAAAGCTTATTCAAAAGCACTGTTCTGGATTCTACACAGTCAGCAGATAGATGTTTTTATTTTTAGCTGATAATGTATCCACAAATCCCATCAGGTCTAAGCCTGAATGTTACTGCAGCATTTTTTTAATCTCTACTGCAGCTTTTGCAGTCATCTGACGTTATCTGCTTGTCATGGAATGCATGTGCTATACGTAATTGTGTCCTCTCAGCCTTTCAGTAGATCAATAAATGTCTATAATTAAAAATCAATGAGGATCTGCACCTTTATTGAATTCTATTTTTGCTGAAGTTTACTTACTTTAAAAATGCAACATGGTTTAATCCATCTCCAAATTGATTTATTGAGGTCTTGTGCACCTGTCTTCACTGCAGCATCTCTAGATGAATGACTGGAGAGGCTTTGGCAGTTGCAACAAGAAAGTGAGTGTGATTAAGAAGACGGATGGTGACATCCAACTTGTAAAGTTAATATGAATGATGCTGATGTTATGACCACTGCCCTCAATTCTTGCAGAAATGCTTTAAAAGTGAAAAGGACAGACAGATTATAGATAACTTTTGAATGAGAGCAGTCTCAATATCTAACTAGCTATAATCAATGGTGGAAGAAGTACTCAGATATCTTACTTAACGGTACTCTATTCGGTATTCAGTGCATTAATATAGCAGAAAACAACTCTTCAGCTACTTCGTTACATTCCACTGGCTGTGATAAATTGATGACAATAGAAAAATGTGAATGCTGGGGAAAAAACGCGAAAATAATGCGAAAGTGAAGGAACCTGGAGAAATGAAGAACAATTATGTCTCCATCACTGCTAAAACCTCCAGTAAATGTTTATTTTATGCCAAAGATTAGGAGCAGGTTGGGCTAACAGGGGTTTCTTCTTCTTCTTCTTCTTCTTCTTCTTCTTCTTCTTCTCCATATCAGGTTTTAGTGTATCAGTATCAGTTACAAGCAGCCTCTGCAATGTGTTGTCGATTTAACATAAAAATGAAAATGGACTTTGATACCAAAAGCACTTAACAAAGCTCTGAGAGAGTAATTGGCCTTATTGTGCCGCAGTGATTGCTTTGATCAGCCTAAGATGACCTTGTGGATAATTGATTTGTGATTTATATTTATTCCAGGATGACTGATGCCACTGCAAATCTTATTCGCAGTACATCCAGTTACAGTGAGCATGTCTTTCTTTTAATTCTGCTCATATTTGTGCATCTTCAAAAGTACTTGTTTCTGATTTCATTTGGGTATTCTCACTTTATATACTTGACAACTGGCAAAAGCAATGTCATTTAAAATAAAGCACAACCATCCTGTTCTGGTCTGATGATCCATAGAATTATTTTTGGGGGAAGATGGATAGGTTATTTTGGGCGATTCTGCATCGCCTTAACCAACTTCTTCACTGCAGACTATTGATTTACATGCTTGGTGCTTGGTGCTTGCGTGCTTTAGATCCTAATCTAATTTTGAACTAAAGTCTATAAAATGCAGAAGACATTTTACGGAAATGCACAAACACAAGCAGAGAAAATCCTGTTTCTCCGATAATTATATATATTAGCTGGAAGAAAAATAACCTCTTACATTTATTGCAGTATTGTAATGTTGTTTGCTTCTACCAATCAACCTACTGTTGTTTATTATTATTCAGTGAACTTTATGGTGTATTTAATCAGCAAAGTTGCTCAGTTGAAGATAATATAAGGATTGTGCAGAACCGTCTTCACTCCATCCTCACGACATTAATAACGTATTACATAACGTGTTTCTAAAATCAATGCACCGTTACAAAAACAAAAATCCTCGTGGCTGCGGGGAATGGACATGAGTGTTTATGTTGGAGCTCATAGATGAACGTTATTGGAATTGTTAGTATAATTTAAGTAAGAGCCCATAGAGAAGAACAAGAGTAATGGACAGTGACAGTGTATTTACCTGGATATGTAAACAGAGAGAGCATTCTTGGACAGAGCCATTACTTTGCCTAATAACACACTGGGTGCAAAAATATAGCCACTGAGCAGAGACTGAAATAACTGCTTTCTGTGCGGTCATTAAGATACAATAAGTGTGATTTAGATCGTTCCCAGGCACCAGAGAAAAGCTTCCTATTGGTAGAAAGTACAATAAAGTGTAACTAAGAGAAGATTTATGCGCCGTCATCTTCATTTCTGCATATAAATGTGTTAAAATAAAGAAATGAAGCCAGGCTATGAGGAGAATGTGGGTCTATCAGTAAATCCCTGCTGTCAAATTACTCTCTGCTATTACGGGTGATGACTGCAATTTATGATTTTGTATGAGTGTTATTGATTTCAGTCCAATGCAGTCAAGACAGAGTACAGAGAACAAAAGTTGGGATGTCGATAAATTCACAATACGTTGTTGTTGTCCTTGAAATACTGAAGTAGTGATGAAGGGAAATTCTGATGATTATCTTCCCAAATTAAGGCGAGAACACTGCAGTCTGCCGGTCTGATCCAGGATCATGTCGTTCTGTGAAAGACTTGTTCTCATGTTTTATGTATTGACGCACATCCAGTCACAAGATATACCTTCAGATAAACAGGAAGGATGTCCTTAAAATCTCTGTTGAAGTCCCAATTGAGCAAGACTTTGAGCTGTAGAGCAACCAGCCAATCAACAAGAAACAACAACAATAGACTCATTTAAAAGGCTATACTGGTGAGTTTGCATGTTTTAGCCCCTTAACTTTGAATTGCTATGCCGAAGATTATACAAGCAAACTTTCTTTTTATAATTCAGACCAGTTAAGTATGAAAATCGCCCTCCTAAAATATGTGAAACTGAAAATAAGCCGTTATATTTTAATGAATAATGGTGAACCGAGGTAAGCCCCTTTAGAGGAGCTGGTCCTTAATGCAGCTCTCAGTACAGCCTGTTCACTAATGGAGCTCTGGCTGGATGCCCAGATATCGATCACAACACTGTAATGCTGAAGAATTCTTAATCTCAACAAATCAGGACCCATCTTCCAGTTTACATCCCGGGGCTGACTTAGGTTGACACTCCATCACGTCTGGATGCACAACGGCAGCTCAATCACGGGGAAGGTGGTGGCCGGTGGAGGGGGAGGTGGCGTCGGGTGAGTCGGACAGGCAGACATAGTGCGGGCAGAGAATACAGTCAATCACAGAGATAAATCAGAGCTTCCCGGCCGCTACGTCAACTCCCCTCTGAGAGGAGAAGGCTGCATCTTGATGACTTTATGATGGATGATGGATTCAGTATCTGTATCAGATCTGGTGATGGATCACAGCAAGGTGAAACGAGACGTTGGCCAAGCTGAAAACTGTTGGCTCAGGGCTTTGAGGGAACATCCTCGAGCAGAAAGATACATGCTGATGTGGTTTTATGTATATCAGCTGAGCTGTGTGTTTGTTTGTTTTGAGTGATTTATTGTAGTTCTCAACAAGTATCTTTAAAAGGAGGTAAGCTGCAGAGTGGTTTTAACTAACATTTATTCATAACGCATTACAGCCTTCGCACAGTTCTATTTGTTAAGATTAACAACCTTTTAAGGTTGAAAGGAATCTTTGCAATATGAAATTGATATTAAACAGATGCAAGTTAAATGAGGACAGGGCCTAATGTGCTTACCCAGGTGGGGCAGAATTCTTCATCAGGAGCTCTTCCTCGCTCTCCAAGTCCTCGTACTCCCATGAATCGATACCAAAGCCACAGATGTGACATAGCAAAAAAAAAACTGCAAAGCCTGGCCTTACAAGAGCATATAAGTCCATTTACATGCTTATAACACAATTCTATCAGAAATATTGACATAAACCAGAAATATGACTCGAAGTACTCGAAAGTGTCTTGAGAGAGCTCCCCAAGTTATGGAAATATCCATTTTGATATCCCTAGCTTGATGCCACACATGATTGGCGCACCTTTCTGGAAAGCTTACGACCTACAGAATCCGCCAATCAAAACCACTGTCACACAAAGCCTCAGCCAGATATCAACCACATTGCATTTTTTTATTTCCTGTGTTCTATCATCAACCAATAAACCAGTAACACATATGCTGGTATGAACCTCTTAACTTAAGTGTTTTCTGTATAGTATACCTTTTGACATTATTCAAATAGCCCTTGTGTTGAGGAGATATTCTGTGTTTAGTAAAAGTATGCAAACCATTCGGAATTTTTTAGAAAAATGTCTGGGGCTTTACTGGGGCTAAACGAGTTTTAAACAAGATACTGTGAATAAATGCTTCCTTGGCATGTTCATCGCTCGATGATGATCCTCAAATGGAGTTTATTTTTACAGCACATTTCATACACAACATACAGTATGCTTCCATGTAATGATGTTACACCTTCTGAGGCGTCCTGATGTGATTAATATTTAAGAAGTACCTTTTAAAAATGTATAACAAGTTTGTGTTTCTGTGGTGTTCTTCTCCCCATTTCTAGCGAAGCAAAGCAGTTTATTGCAGCACAAGTAGTAAATAATGACCTTGTATATAAGATGTCTTTGTTAAAGCGTTGACTTACTGAGTGTGGGCCAAACGTTCTTGTTCTCTCATGGGAAGATTGGCAGGAGTCAGGAAATGAGGACTGAATTGAGAGCACTTATGGTGAGTGAGTGCACTTGGCTTACAGCCACCACCTCTCTCACTGCCGGATCATTTCTGATTTCAGCAAGGTGGCCACCCAAGTTGCTTATTTCGCAGAGTCATAACAAAGAAGGAGTCTCCTGTTATAAACACAATTTACTTTATTATAGGGAAGAGGACAGGCGAATGAACACAGCTTCCCTGGTGTTGTTGCTGCAGTGATTTAAAGCCTTCTGTTTAATGTGTTTCAGCTAGATTAAGTTCTCATTCCTTCATCCTCCACAACTGGTGGGTGCACGATATCTAATCTCACCATAAAGTATGGAATCTCTCTCTGCATGTCTGTCGGCACCTCTGCTAAGTGTAGCCTTAGTAACCCCAAGCTGGGTGTGTTTGTCAGGGCCGGATTTAGTGATTTTCGGGCCCCAAATCCAACCCCCATTTCCTTCTTTACTTTACTTCTCAAACTGGGAATGATGGTATTGTCAGTGGAAGAACTACTCAATACTTTTTTTTCCGGAATGAAAACAATGAATTATTAATAGTATACTTCAAGTGAAACTACTTAAATTTACCAATAAATAAATAAAATAAAATGAATAATAATGCCACATATTTTAATTGAGCCAAATCTAAATCTCCAACGTAAACAGTAAGATTTCTGTCAGGTAAATGTAATACTACAATGTTTTCCTCTTAAGTAGAAATACACAATAAGTAGTATACAGTTGAATTGCATTTTTGTTTAGGGCTGCAATAGAGTTAGAATAGTAACGCAATTCAATATTTATTTCATTTCTCAACATCAAAATGAATCTGCAGCCGTTTGGGGCCCAATGTCTTTTTTGTGTGCAGATTGTATTTCACGTGTGTTTCTGATCGCGAGTAGCCGCGTCTTGGATATGTAGACATGTGTGTGTCATGGCAGGTATATTGCCAAGGACCCAAGAAGGTGCATTGTCGTAGGTAAAGTTGTTTGTATGAGCGGCTCTTCAGAAAGCTGCAACAGCACAAGCCCAGCATTCAGCCCAATCTTAACAGACATGTTTTGATCGGGCACTAGAGATTTAAATGTCAAGTTGCCCTAGCTTCACATTACACATCACAACACCCCACAAGGACATATTTAAAGGAATAGTTGGACATTTTAGGGAATATGTTAGATGAGAAGATTGATACCGTTCTTATTGTCAGAGAGATATCAATCTTTTCATCTAACTCTCGACAAGAAAGAGAATAAGACTAATTCCTATCATTTCTATCTATTTTCTTGAAGCAGCTGGAACTCAATGTTGTCCCTCCGGGAGGACTTGATGGACTCGGGACAAGTTAATAAATTCCTCTTGCTGCACGGTAAACCCTGAGGCAACCCTTCAAGGTGTAGATTAGAGCAGAGATATATATGTTCCCTTAAAATGGGCAGTGATACAGATCTCACTAAACATGCCAGTGTCAGACCCAAGCACCTCGTATTTCTGAGGCATCACAGCCTCCCTGCACTGGAGAAGGAATGGAACACGGTCGAGGGCCATTTGCATAACCGCGAGCGAGTAATGCTGCTGACTCGCGCTGAAATACTGACAGATGGGTTTGATTCCATTATGTGAGCTACAGTGTGAGGATGGAGGAGCAGCTGACCTACAGCAGAGCGTTTGGCTCTTTAACGTTCACTGCACAGAACCTGTAAAATGCTGGAGAGCTGGAGGTTAAAGATGACAGAGAGGTGTCACAGGTCAAGATGTCAGCCTGGAAGATTACATCCCTCAAGGCCACTGGCCGCACATTGGAATTGAGTTGAGTGGTTTGTCAGTTATATGGCCGCTATCGTCATTACATGAAGTGGTTTTGGTTTGGTGTCAGGGACACGGACAGCTCAATGTATGCCGTGTTGGAGAGAAGCAGCTTCTCTTCTATAATGTGGTTATCAAGCTGACTGAAGGTTTTCTATTTTAAATGCAGTAAATCATATTTACAGAAGGATTATTTAAATATTAGAAGCCAATCAAGACCAGCGCGATGTCTCTAATCCACACTACATACTGTACGTACTGTAGCCCATTACTTTTGATAGGTTGTACCAATTTTGTACAAACTAAGATAATACAAGAATTATCCACAGCCAATCAAACTTCAAAGCAAAAGTGACTTATTATATATATACTTAGTATTTAGTAGAATTATTTAGAAGCTTTATTCTCCCGTAACAAGAGCTGTGAGTGCCTTAGCATAACCATAAACTACATTTAGTTAGTTTGATCTTCTACGAGCAGATATTGTAGACAAAACTTAATATGTTGATACTGAACGTTTATGCAACGTTCAGTATCAACATTGTGCGACTTAGCAGACATTTAACATTTGAAAGAGTAAACATAGCCTTAACCTGATTTAAACTAATCTTGAAAGGTATGTGATGTTGCAAATTTGGGGTGTATTAATGTCATTTTTAGGAGACAGGATTGTCTGAAGACCTTATATTGTTTATTGAATTGTCACTTTTCTAGTGTGAACAAACTAAAAAGCAACAAAGGAGACACTTTGAATTACTGTTTTTAAAAGAATCCATGTTAAAAATCATTCAGATTATTGGTGATTGATTTTCTTATTTATAACCCCACAAATTAAGAAAGAGCCTCGATGGTGGATTGAGATGTGTTGTATCTGTGTGCAGTTACTTTTTGAACATGCTGTATACTGGGGCTCCTGTTTCTTCTTTTAACTGCAAGAAGGACATTGACCTGCAGCCTCTCGGGTCACGGCAAGAGAAATTATCAAAGTGTTATCGCTTAGTGGCTGAACATAAATCTTAATGTTCATTTCCGCTTCTGCTTCTACGATTCTGCATCACATTTAGCTTCGGCTCTACTGGAGGAGAACATTGATCTTATCGTTTGTCTTCAAAACACTTAGGGACATTGATCCAGAGTGTTCTCCCTCTCTCAACACCAGTCTGCCTCAATGTCTTAATCTTCTCCATCCCAAACCTAGTTTACTGTGCCCATGGAGCTTGGTTTCTAATGGGGCATTATTAGCAGGGCCACTGGTCAGGAAAGACATTTGATCCTCACTGTAAACCTCCAATGCTCTGTCACAAGCCCCGACCTAAAGAGGACATTGAATTCACCACCCTGTTGGTTACATTTCATTGCAAACACTCCACCTCTAATGTGGACAGCAATAAGTAGCCACACTTTTATATTGACAACTATTTCCAAAATTGAACAATTTAAGGAAAGTATTTCATAAGCCTGAGGAATAGACCACCAGATAATTAAATCACTTGGTTTCTCTTCAGCTAAACTTTCATTTAAAAGTCTCCAGGATTAAAAAGATACAAGTCCTTGAAAATTGATCTCAATCCTTCCCAACCACATGTAAGGGACTGTCCCAAAATAATTAATTAAAAAATAATTAATAATTAATCAGAAAAGAGGTACGGTAGTGCATTTTTTAGGAAAATGAATATGATATTATTGATGGTAATAAGAGCATTATGCGGACCAATCGGTAACTAATAGTACCAATGTCAGTTTACAGAACATACTGGATCTTTGTGGACATTAAGTTATTAAACGTTAACCAACGGTTATTCCAACTTTCACTTTATTCTGCATAATATAAAGAAAACAAAAAGTGCAACATAAAGCTAACTTGAAATTCAAGTTTATCTAGCTTAGTCTTAATATTGTTTTCCAATATTGTGCTCAGGGTGTTGTCGTCTTTTTTTCAAGAGGAGGGTCACAAGAAAATATAGATAATGCTGTGGAGGACATTACCTCAAATAAAAAAGTTAAGAATCACCACACCTTCCCAAACCAATCATGTTCACACGTCCCTAAATGTGGCAAAGTAGCACTACAATCAGGTCAGAATTTCAATTGGTAATGAACTATTTCTAACACTGTGGTTTATGACCACGCACCTCAGTTTCATGTTGTGTCGTGTGCTAATTAGCATCGGTTAGCATGCTAACAAGCTAGCTGATGAACATTGGAAACATTGTAAAATATTAGCATGCTAGCGTTTACCTTAAAGCCCTGCTGTGATTAAATATAACCCACAGAGGGTAATAGGTATATAGAGACAGAGAGATAATGACTAAATCATAGGGGCTCTTAAAGCAGCAAAGTCAGTGGATGTTCCTCTTGCTCTTGGCTCAAGAAGCATGTTACTGTATGCGTGAGCGAGCTTCTCCAGCTAGTTTTTGCCGTAAAAGTAAATGAGAGCTGACAAGGTTTGGTAGGTCAGTAATGAAGTGGGAGACGGGGACATTTTGTCCTCCATGATCTCAGAGCCATATGCCTTGCATCTCATCTCTTGAGGGCGACAGGCTACACTTCTCTCGACTGAGCACACTCTTTAAATGGCTGAGTTATGTCTCCACACCAGTCTGAAGACGAGTTCGGCTTCACAGGCCCTTACTCTGAAAATGATTACGGAACCGTTCTAGCATACTGAATCAGACCTATGAATATTTAGTATTTGGAGTTATTTTATGGTCGTAAATCTTGCTCAATAGGACAGCTATTGGTGTAAAGACAGCATTTTAACCTTTTAAAAACCGAGGTATTTTTTAGGATTCTGCTCAAAATAACATACCCAAACTAAAAAGGGTGTATCTCTGCAACCACAAGGGCTATTTGAATCATTTTGGTGATATAATAAAGGCAACCCATGTGAGCTTTTGTTCAGATGTGTACATATTAGTATATACAGCATGTTACTGGTTAAGAGTAAATAAAGATCAAAACACAGCAAAAATAGAAGTTTCAGGTCCGCAGCAGTCAGGTATAGAAAAAAGCACTTTCAGGATGATTATTTTTTTTGAAATGATGCAGCAGTCAGGTCTAAACCCCTCCCAAATCATAGCACAATATGTGAACAGTCTCTCTGCAAAGTTTGACTTTGATAAAGTGAAGCAGAACAAAGTTAGAGAGGGTTTAGTACAGAGATAATTCAGGCAAGGTTTCCAAATTTTGTACCAAACCTTATATTTCACTTGTATATTACTTATGGTGTTCAATACACTTATATCAGTGTGGATTTACCAGGGGAAATGCATTTTTCTCCTTCTAATCAACAAAGTCAGCATTTGGTGACTGTAAAGCGATGTTGCTGTGTTCTTTTTTTCTGATAGCACCGAGCTTCGGGTTGCTAGTTCCGGAAACATGCCGAGTGGGCTGACCCGTGACAAAATTATGATTATGATATTTTAATTATTATTTTAGTTGGTGTTTGAGTTGTGTTGAAATGGCTGACTGGGAATTATTGCAGCCCAGGTTCTCTTGTTTAATTTGATGTGTAACATCAATATATTTGTTCATGATTATTGTAATGTTTTACAATAATCTAGGCTTATTAAGCAAGATTTAAAATGTTAAGATTAAGTGAATCCCCCCCCAAAACATTTCAGCCAAGTTTATATCTTAATTTATACCGACAACAATTAAATTGCTATTTATCTACACACAACCATGTGTGCAAAGGAAATATTCTGCAAAAAACTGAACCACTGCCTCCACCTGCTGGATCAATAAAGTATTGCATCCATAAACTAACCATTTTCTGATTGAAAAATAAAATACAAAATAAAGACATTTCTCTGAACAGTAGAGATTTTAATAAACTTTTCAATTCACAAGTCTTATTGCAGCGGACATGATTAGTTTTTATATTACCAAAATCATTGCAAAAAATGCAGTATCATAAATATATGGCCATCTCATATATATTTTTTTGTACATATTCATTTCAAAAGGTCCCTTAGTTGTACAAAATAAGTGTGCAACCAACCTAAAAATCTGAGGGAAATTCTGCAAAACTCACCACAGTAGTTTCCCAAGAAAAAGATAAATACTAGCTTTTACTCTATCTTATTTAAAAAGGGCTGATACTGATAAGTGAAAGATAGCTTTGATCTTGATGATTTGGTGCTCAGGCATTCTGATTATCTTATGAAATATCATATAACCATTAAGTCCACGCCATGAAAATGTATAATATTTTGACATTAAATTCAATTAAATAATGGATATAAAAAGGCAATATTGGCAAAAGCAGAAGCATACGGGATAAGTGCATTTACAAAAAAATAAACTTCCTCTGAATATTTAAAAGATACAAAATGTGTGAAGATGTGGAGTGTGATTGGCTGGTTGGTGGATAACGGTCTCTCAGAGTCAGCGTCAGCAGGTGAAGATTACCAGGAAGACTTGAAAAACACTGCTCTTGACATCTTTTCGACCTCCACTCTACCCATCAATCCATCTTCTCATTGGTGTCTCTTCTCTCCTGATTTTTGTCTCTCAGTGCCAGTCTTCATCTTTGTCATCCTCTCCCTCAGACGAGTCTTCCTGGCTGCTGACCTCCGCCTCTTCCGTCACTCCGTTATCATCCCCTCCCTGATTATCTGCCGCCACCACCGCCGCCGCTTCTGCTGCCGCCAACTTCTTGGCCCGAGCTTCAGCTGCTGCCTGCTCCTCCTCTTCTTTCTGCCGCAGCGCTGCCGCCTTCTTCTCCTGCTCCGCATGACTCTTCATGTGGGCACTCCGACTCTTGACCTTATAAAACACCCTATAGGAAATGGAACAGTTTGTAATGATGCACTATAATCTGATAGAAGATTACAGCGTCTACTAAACTGGACTGCAGAGCGGTACACTGAATTTAAAAAATGTCTTCCTTTTTTTTTTTTTTTAAAGCAAAGTTTCACGCAATTTCCCCATTTTATTTCATAATGCCACTTTTCATCACAATGTGTTTACCTGTCGAAACAAAAGAGGGCAGAATATTTCTCAACTCCATATCAGATTTTGTCTGCATTTCTTCATATGCTTAATTACATCATATGTCCTATTTTATCTATTGATAAAAAATAAAATGTGGGTTTCCATATATTTTACCCACATGAAGATAAACACGATGACCACATGAGCTACTGTAACTGCAACCGACATACTGACGAGTCACCGCAACTGCAAATCTCACAAACTGGGTGACTGAAAAAGTGAAAAATCGAGACATCGCATCGCAGTCCAAGTTATAAACAAAGACAAATCTCTGTTGGTTCTGATGTACCTGCCACATTTCTTGCACGGAAATACTGCGTCAGGATCCGGCGGGGGCTTCGGTGGTGCTTTGCCCTTCTTTGCTGCCGGCTCGGCTGGAGGCCTGTGAGGTGCTGACGGGTGGAGGGTCTCCATGTTCACAGGGTCCGGCTCTTTCATCACCGGCATTGTTCCTGCCTGGAGCACCAAGAATAAGTCATGTTAGTTTTGCTTTTTTTTAAACTTTATTTATTAAACCCAATTGTGATAATAGAAAATGTGGTCTGAGGTATATTAAACAGATACTAGAATATGTAGGGGAACACTGACATAGTCATGAGCCTGTAGTGACTGAGCAACCCTCGCCTGATGGCTGCTCTCGTAAGAAACATTCCTCTTATCCTCATCCGTCGCTCCTTGAATATATTTTGACCGCTGTGAACTCTGTAACGATTCACAACAGAAAAATACAAAAAGATTATTCTGATTATTTTCAAAAAGGAAATTTACCACACGTGGCTGTGGTACATCTAAAGCCACTCTACCTTAACGTCCACCACAGCCTCTGTGTGCTTCTCCAGAGGTGAATCTGGAGGGCCGAAGGTTAAAATCCCATTGCGACCGATCTTCACCTGTTTCTTGTATGTGTAGTAAAACTCCACACACTGAGCCACTGTCTTGGTCTGCACCTTGAAAACATAAGTAAAAACACATGCAGAATTTAATATAATGAATTGACCTTTTTCATGCATCTTACAATTAATTATTTATGTCCATATTATTACACAATTTGACTAATAACAAGCTTCAGATGAGTGCCAGGCTCTGCCTCATGCCAGTGGTATTGTTGCTGTTAATGTTTCTATGAAAGGAAGACCATATTTCACATAACTCTAGTTACTTCCTTTCACATAGAGGATGTAGTGCATTTAGTCTCATTTTTGCACAATCGTAACTCATTATATTTTTAAAGCTGTTTGTAAAGCAAAGGACATTTTCCATGGCCTCATATTGTAAAATGTTGACACAGGAGCATAAATGTCTGAAAATCTATATTTTGACAGTTTGTTTAAATCAATTATACCAATGCATCATAGATAATGTGCAAACTATTTACTTATGTTGTAATGCTACACAAAGCACATTTAAATCCCATCTAAATGCATTTTAGATTTGTTTACATTGATTCATAATTGTGAAATTAACCAGCGTACCAATTTCTGGACCATAAAGAAGTCCTTCCTGTAGGCAGAGATCCCCTTATTGAAGTAGCACTTCTCTTCTGCAGTCCAGCAATCGGAGCCTGTGAGTGAATCAGATATATTTAATGTAATCTTGCAAGAAAATGAGGAAACATTTAAAAGAGTGGTTAGGAAACAAGAGACAGAAGGAGGAAGATGAAGAGACCAAGGCGATCAAAGAATTTAACGAAATGATTTCCATAAAACAGCTTTTATTTTACAGTCCTGTCGATGCTCACCCGAGTAGTGATAACCTGCTAGGTGATGGCCTTTAGGGAAAAGTGGGTCCTGAAGCATCAAACGGCCCAGCGTTTCCTTAAAATCAACATGAATAATCAGTGAACAACCGGTTCTTTAATAAGCTCATTTCACAGACATTTAACAGTACCACGTATGACGTTTCAGTGAAAACAAAGCCATTGTGAAGTTGTTCTGCTGCTAACTGAATTGCAGATAATTGAGTGACTATTTATTATGAATCACTATACTCACAAGGAAGTCACCTCCACATTCATGTAAACAGTGTAACACCAACTCCTGGTTGGTCCCTCCGCCCCTCAGCACACTGCAACAAGCCATGTTCATCAAATCCTCCACTACAAGAAAAGAAAAAAAAAGAAAAAAAGGGAAAATTATGATATCAAATTATAAGAATTAGCGTGGATGTGAAGGTGATAGAAATCTCACACAAAGAAAAGAATAATAGCTGTCAGTGGATAACTGATGTCAGATACTGACTGCTCTCTTGTTCACCATGTTTGAGGTGAGAGTCCTCCATAGGGAGCCAAACCAAGTCCGCCTTGTGCTGGTCAAACTGGGAGGAAGGATGATCCTGTAACTCGGGGATTTCTGCCTGGTACCTCAGACCGATGTTGATACGTCTGAACACGTAAAAAAATAAATAAAAGGAAAATGTAATAAAAGAGAGTTCTGGTGATGCGAGTACATTCATGAAAACCTGTTTCGGTGACTGTACTTACGGCTCAATGCTAGCAGGTGTGGCATCAGTCATCAAGGGCAGAACAGGAGGTGTGATATCTGAAGTTGCTGAAACTACAAAAAGAAATCTCTGTTTCACACATTATCGGAGAAGGCCACACGAGTAGACTTTGTCTCGCTATCACACTTATAGAAGCAACAACTGAGACTTACTGGAGCGCAACAGACTGCGCGTCGTAGATTTGGGCGTAGGCGGGGGCGGCAGGATTTGGTTGCTTACAGCAATGTTGGTCAGGAAGGCGGAGAAATAGAGCCCAGAGCCCTCGCGCACAGGAGACAGGATGGGTGGAGGCGTGTACGGGGGCAGGGTGAGGGGGTTGTCCGGCATGCGGACAGGAGAGCGCAGGTTGCTCTGATAGGAAGTGATGCTGGAGTAGAGGGATGGAGGGATGAAGGTGGATGGTTTGTGCGGAGGGATGATGAGAGGCTCTGGACGAGGTCGGCGCTTAAATTTGGATTTTCCATCCTCGTCCATCCCTGGATCGTTTTCCCCATCCTAGAACAGAAGAATGAGGGTTTGAGCAGACCTTTAAAAAGTTGTTGTTTTTCTGCTGCTACGGAGCACGACGTACTTGTAGGTGCATTTGCTGTAACTTACTTACCCAATTATAAATCAATGTCAGTTAAAGTTCTGTCCACTTGTTTAATGGAACTTTTCTGTCTTTTTTTAACAGTGGATTAGTATTAAATACCGCACGGATAAATGAAGAATTGCAGGTGTCAAACTGCAAGGTTACCTATTTTACCGAGCCCCATTGTCATCAGATTGGACTGCAAATATTGTTCATTGGCATTTTTATTAGAACAACTTGAGTTGGTTTGCTCTGTGAACTGATCAATCAGCCGTTCTTCTGATGAATTTCTGGCAAAGAAGCCGCTCATGAAGTGTTTGCTGTCGCCAAATAAACCAGGACTTGAAGGCGCATGGACTTTTCCCACATCCGATTGGACCAAAGCATCACCTGCTGGGCTGTCATTGGTCTGATTTTCAAAAATGACTTACATGGGGAATGTCTCTAAAACATTGTCACATCTTAATAACTATGACCTAGGTAGGACATTCTGTACTGGCTGAATGAGGCTTCACTGTGAAACTACACACCCGGTTTAAAAAAAAACAAACAAAAAAAACAGTTTGGGTTAATGAGTCACACAATCCTCTAAACCACAAACACATCAAATGGGTTCCAGTGGAGGTTTTCAGGGCTCAAAGGCAGACTTCTGTGAGGCTACTTGTCCTTGTGAGAAATTCACCACAGACCTGAATCTCAAGGAGTCTCGAGGTAGTAATGTAAAGGGTCCCGAGACCGAATAAACATCGAGAACCATGCCTTGTATACACACACTATACTGTACTGCTAGCTCTGTATGCTAAGCTAACCGGCTGCTGTCTGTTTTCATATTGAACCCTAAGGCATGAGATTGGTATCAAACTCCTCAGCTGACTCTGGGCAAGAAGACTTTCTTTAAGCGTTAACATGCATACACTATGATCAGTAAAGAGTAGGGCTATCCCCTCTGAGACTACGGTTTCTTTCGTCGAGTTTGTGAACAAATATAAATATAAATCTCTGGTAAACACAAGATTTATAATGAGTGCTTTTGTATCAACGTCTTAATTGGTCAACAAAGCAATGCCATCTGCTTACAGTACTGACCTGACCAAAACTCCGGTCGTTTCTGAGTGATCGCCGACGAGCCACAATGACAGACGGTTTGCGGTCGGAGTGTCCTGCAGGCCGCTCGCCCTGACCGAGGCGTCCCTGAGTCCAGCCCCCCTGAGGATCTATTTGGCTCCTGTGAACTGGCACCGACACCGGGATAACCAGAGGCACCATGGAGGCCGGTCTGCCTGAAGAACCGTCCTCCTGCTGAGGCACCAAAGCAAAGAGACGGGTCAATAAGGAGAGGGTGAAAAGAGAAGAGATTCAGAAAATAAGCAGGGAACATGGAAGAGATTATTTAAAAAATATATATATACATACACATTATATATAAAATATTTAAAAAAGTGGGATATGGTCTCATCTACAAAATTAATTAATTGTCTTCCTGAATAAAATATACATGTTGTATTTCTAATAAATTATATTAGGGTTGCAATTTTAAATTTGTATTACAAATGAATATATATATTAAATCGGTTAGTCTGTGAAAAGTAAAAAGAATGAAAAATGGCCATTACACGAACCACAAGACAAATTATAAATGCCTAGTTACCACAACCACAATATTTTCAGTTTAAAATTAAATAAAATGAAAAGCAGCCAAATCTAACATTTAAAACGTTTGAGCCAGTGAAAATGTGGCTTTTCCATAGTAGCTTTTCAGAGCTGCGCATACACCTCCCTGGTTTTTCTGGTGTCAGTGAAACACAGTGTTGTATAAAGTACCCAAAAGCCGTACTTGAGTAAAAGTAAAGATACCTTACTGGAAAATTACTCCAGTAAAAGTAAAAGTCACCTATTAAAATACTACTTGAGTAAAAGTCTTAAAGTATCTGATATTTTCTGTACTTAAGTATCAAAAGTATTTTTCTGATATAAAATGTACTTAAGTATTGAAAGTAAAAGTACAAGTACATGCTTTTAATAAAAAAGCAATGGGTCAGAATTTTGAGAATTATGAAGTTTATTCTTTTAAGTGCTGTGGCCACCGTGACCAAGGACAAGGAGTTGTGTTGATAAAATAACTGGGTTGGCTGTGATCCATCCATATATATTATGTTCAACATAATATATTGTACCTAAGTATACTTTTGCATCTACTATGAACTTATCATCATAATTCTCCAAAAAGCAATATGACACTATGAAGGACTTGTAACAGTGTGGTTATAAGTATGCTCATTCTGCACGGAACAGAAAGAATGAATGACAAATTTAAGTTAAATTAAAAAAATCAAGTCCGGAAAAATGTTTTATTGTGAAAAATGACCAGATACATCCGTCTGTGGTAACCTCAGACGGAACCTCTTGACACATGTCAATATGTTACGTTACCCTAAAAATTAAACTTAAAAGTCTGTTTCAACTCTGCCGGTGTTCTGGATTAAAACCAAGGCAAAGTATCCTGAGATCGCCAAAAAAGCATGAAAACCTGCTTCCATTCCAACATCCTGTCTTTGTGCAGCGCGTTATAAGTTAAGCAGTAGACTGGACTAAAGGTTTAGTTAGGAGTAGAGTCAGTAGACTGGACTAAAGGTTTAGTTAGGAGTAGAGTCAGTAGACTGGACTAAAGGTTTAGTTAGGAGTAGAGTCAGTAGACTGGACATAACGAACACACGTCAGGTGTCGCACATAAAGGTTTGGGAGCGCTGGACTAGAGGATGCAGAGGGAAAATGCAGAATATTGTGATTCGCAAAATCTGCTTCGTGGAGTCTGTGTTCCACCACAGTCCCGGATGTGTTTTTTTTTTCTTTCTAAAAGATAGATTTGATTTTGTAGCGAGTAACGAAGGTTTCAGGGGAAATGTATCGGAGTAAAAGTACCAGTTTTCTTTGCAAAATGTAGTGAAGTAAAAGTAAAAGTAAACCGAAATATAAATAGTAGAGTACAGATATCCCAAAAAACTACTTAAGTACAGTAACGAAGTATTTCTACTTCGTTACTATACACCACTGGTGAAACATATAAACCAGTTTTTAGATATATAACCAAAGTACTGGAGACAACGCACTTGAATCTCATGCTCTAAACCCAGAAATGTGCTGATTGTGAAGCACAATACACCCACACTGGGCTGTGAACCACAATATTAAACCAGTTTGTTGCATGTTGGCAATTAAAGGAGTGTAGACTGACAGCACAGCCCCTCCCTAGCTCTGCTGAAGGATTGGGAAGGAGCCAAAGGAATGTGGAGGTGTGCAGACATGCAGCTGATGCAACTGTGATGTTCAGCATTTGCACTCTGCACAAAAAGCCAAGCACAAGCCTTATAACCGCTGAGGGTTGAGTACTAGACATCCCTGTGCGAAAAGCACTGATGAAAACGGAGATTAATTAGTTTGTGTAACGAAACTGCTCAACAGAAAATAAAGAAGCCGGTTTCAGTGGGTGTGCCACTGGGATTGTGCCATTCTAAATCCTGAATAACCGCGTGAAGTGCATCATCTTTCTTGTACCAATAAGTACATCCGAAAAGTAGGCATCTTCAATAATTGCTGTCTTTCAGGTTGCACCAGTATGTTTCTAGCACATGACACTGTCTTGTATGGTATGACCGGACACACTTGTTAAACAGCCTGCTATTGCTGGGGGAATCAAGTAAACAGACCGAAGACATTTTTTTTGGAAGCTATAGGGAAGTTCTGCATAGAAACAAACTTCTTCCTCTTTGTGCAGCTGCTCGACAACTTTGCCAGATATTTGCTCTTACATGCATAGATCTTACACTGGGCCTAAAACAAGTATTTAAAAAAAATCCCCATAAATAAATAACAACGAAAGTGGAAAAATTATGAGTGATTTTAACCTTGACCATTTGAGCAGGTAGGGACTCCATTTCTGATGCCTTCTGGGCCAAAGTCTCCAAGTTGATCTCCTTGGACGCCCTCCTTCTCCGACGAATGACCCCTCCTGTCGTCACGTCCCCTCCTTTCCCAGCCTGCGTGCCTGTCACTCCATTCTGAGGTGGTGGAGGATCTTTGAACGCTTGAGACCAGATGTTTGTCGAAGGGGGTCCCAGTGGGGACTGTCCATCTCTGGAGAGGCGACGTGAACGCCGAAGGGCAGCCTGTGCATCTGAAGGCTCTTCAGCATTTGAGGCGAGCTTCTCGGGGCATAGGTCGGGAAAGGGAGACGCGTCACAGGTTTGAGCCTCTGGTCCCCGCTGCTGCTCCACTGACTGAGCATCCTCCTTCTTAGGAGTGATGATAGGTGGACCGAGATCAGGAGGCTGAGAAGTCACAATGTTTTGGGTCTGTTGCTGTTTTGGTTGCACCTGTGGCTGTGTTGCTTCTTGCTGTGGCATATTTTGTTGTTGCACTTGCTGCTGCTGCATTTGCTGCATTTGTTGCTGTCGCTCCTGTATCTGTTGCTTGTGATACTGTTGCTGCATTTGCTGCATTTGATGCTGTTGGATTTGGTGCTGCTGTTGCTGCAAATGTTGCCGCTGTTGCAACTGAAGTTGATGCTGCTGCTGCAACTGCTGTTGCTGTTGCTGTTGCTGTTGATGCTGCTGCTGCTGCTGCTGCTGGTGATGGTGATGCATGTGTTGCTGCTGCTGCATCTGGTGTAGCAGCTGCTGTTGAGTTTTAGGCTGCTCGCCGTACGCCAGACCAGGCATTCCCTTGTTGCCTGGAAAAACAGAGTAATAACCTGATGAAAACGGTGGCTTGCTGTTGCTTGCCCTAAATGTTGCCTGGAAGGGTTGCAGCATGGACCCCTGCAAAGTGTGAGAAGTTGCAGGGGGCTGACCCTGAAGCTCCACGCCTTTGTGAGCGTTTTGATACGCCTGCAGCTGAGCCTGGTGCATTGCAGCCGCAGCGGCGTGTTGCTCCCACTCGAGCCCCCTCCCCTGAGTTTGAGCCGGGGTGGCTTCTCTGTAAACCTCAACCGGTCCTGGCAGTTGATTTTCTCCCCCCATCGGCGGAGATACACCCTCATGGACTCCTTTGTGGAACGCCATTTGGCCCCTGACATTCACTCCGCTCATATAGGGGCCAAAGTTCTGCCCCCAGGCTTGAGCAGGAGCTTCCTGAGACCAGCCAGGGGCCTGTACAGAGTCCTGGTGCATCCACTTGACTGGAGAACCCTGTTGATAGTGTGGTAGACTTTGAGGCCCTTTCTCTGGGTTGTAAACACCAGAACTGCTAGCAGAGTCACTGTGGCTTGACTCTAAAACCGGAGGTCCCATACCATAATAAACCTCCCCTGAATGCTGCACGGGCTCTTTCATGGCTGCAGCCCGATGCTTGCCGCTCTTGTCAGTATTAACTTGAGATGGAAGACTCATAGTAATATAAAAAAGGTATTGTTGGAGTCAGAACTCTCAATCTTGATCTCTTGAGCGTGCAAAAATGTTGCCGCCTCTGTAGTGTGCTTTCAATGCCTGTGGTTGAGCAATTATTTGTTCAATTGTGTTTAGAGGTATTTGGGAGGAAATACAAATCCCAAAGGAAAGTGCAGGGTGGGGGGGAGCATGCAACCTCCTTCCAGAATCAAATCTGAGGTTTGCTGTCCTTTCTTCTCATCCTCTTTATGGAGCCGGACCTTGTGAGAGAAAGGAGTGGTTAGACACTTTCTTTTTGCTCTGACGACAAGCACTCACATTTTTTCAGTCGCCTTTCACTCGTAATGCAGCAAAGAGGAAATTGAGGCCTACACGAGCAAGTCGCTCAGTCAGTAAAGTGAAAATCACTCAGAGTGCGTCTGTTGATGCAAAGCGCTGGAGGAGCAAAACCTATACGTCGACGTTTACGTCCAAGTGCATGCGGACAGGACATTAGACGCTGAAGAAGTTTCGAAACGGCGGCCAACAAGCGACAAGGAGGCGCCTACTGTGTAGCTGCCATTTGGCATAACAAGAAATACAGGAAACGAAGGGGCTCGTGCAATCACCCGAGCGATAGCCAGTGATGTTATGTTAAAACTCAAGGAAGCGTCTGAAGAGCAAAGTACAGTTAGGCAATACAGCGGAATAGTGAGCATTAGTTAAAAACACAGTGTAGGTTGTATCGGCTACCTTATCAATGGTGCACGGAACTGTCCATGGCCAGCTCCATGGAGTCACTTTGGTTCCGATCAAAGTCGACTGCATGCAGCTCCATGAAGGGGTTGTGCGCAGCAAATGTCATAACTCGGACAACTTTCCCTCGAGTTTCACAGCGCACAATATGGCGAGCAGGCGTGTTTACAATCCCACGAACACATAATCCAGAGTCACGACGGTGCTGGAGAGGCTCGTTGGCGCTGTAGTTGCAATGCCGCACACTGTATCCGTAAAACCGTGCACCTCGGGGAGAAGGGAAGAAAAAATGTCCACAACTTTCTCCCCCGCAATCAAGCGAGTCAACCACGCAGACGGCGAACGCGTGGAAACGGTGCCCTGCCGCGGCCTGCGCTGGTATTTCCGCTGATTTGAACACGTTGCTGACGAGCCTCGCGAGTTCAAACGGCGTGTTTCGGTTTATCCAGGAGACGTAAAGCGCTGCGAAACTGCGCAAACATGCAGAAAGTTGTGCACCCCCCCAAGAACGCACCCCGCCTCACCCCAAAACAGCGCAACTCACATCCTGTTATCCAATCCGATCGTCTGGACACGCCCATCGCTGTATCCGTGTACGTTTGTTTTGTTGTCAGGGGCTGCCCGGAAGAGCGGAGTCTCAACTCGTCCCACGGAAACAGTTTGTTGTGGGTTTTAAACACGATCGGGTACGTGTGTCTATAATGGTCATTATGGCCATAAGGATTTCTTTTTTTAAGTGTAACTATATTGTACATGTAAATACTCTTTAGAGAGATTCACATTCAAATATCTCAGCAAATTATTCATATATATATATATATATATATATATATATATATATGTTTCCGCACTATATATTGTTTAATAATTTGTATATATCCGTGTAAAAATACTTTTTATAATATCTTTGATTTACATTTTATATATTTCCATGTAAAACTTATGTATATATATATATATATATATATATATATATATATATATATATATATATATATATATATATATATATATATGTATGTATATAAAGCTTTGACAAGGCTGGAATGGCAAACATCTATCAAATCTACTGTATATTCTATTTTAAGTCTTTGCCACAGCTGTGTCCATGAGGCCAGACAGATTTGTGCCTGCTTTCTTTCTGGATACAATTTCAAGGCATCGCTGCAGGAGGAAAGTGTCATGTCAGGATCACATCGCTGCCTCATCAGACTACGACCTCCAACGGGCCCTGGGATGGCTTGTATCTCCATGTGAAGCGGCACATCAGGTCTGGAGCTGGAGATAATTAAGCTGGAATGTATGTTTGCGCCTGTTTGATTGGCCAGTGCAGCACATTATGACTTTGCCAGATGACTTTGCAGTTTGTTGCAAAAAACGTTGAGCCGAGTTCAACCGAACAAGGCCTCAATAAGAATTGTTGTCAAACTTCTTTAAAGAACTTGAATTAACTTCATTCCAATGTTTAGAGGTGTACATTATTGGCTTTCTGTGTGTGTACTTGAAAGTAATAACTCCATGTTATGCTATATAGTATACCCCTACTCCAGGACCATTCAGGGAGACATATTTTACTCCTATACATGTATTTGATACTTTTTAGTTTCATTGCATATTTAGATTAAATACATTCTGATGTATTATTATGAAGACAATACTTTATTGATTTCACAAGCTGAGTATAGTGACATACATTTACCTTGCAGCTGCAACATTAAAGTAATGTACATATGGATGCATTGCTAATTATAACTTAATAATACACATTATCTTGGAATTGGCCATTCTGAGTAGGGCTATTTTGAGTATATTTTCATGCCAATACTTTTGAACTTAAGACAAATCTTTAATGCATGATTTTGTACACTGCAGTATTGTCACTTTTTGAGGACTCCTTCCACCACTGTTGTCCAGTGGTGATGGTGAGACACGGGGCTGAGGGCTTATCAATATTTGATCAGCATCAGCAGAAATCCCCGCAACGCCCTTGCTACTTTGATATATGGTATATTATATTTTATATATATATATAATAACACCTGATCAGTTTGGGCGGTGCCGATGCGGCGCTCCTTCCTCTGTCCCGTGAGCGGGTTGGACCACATTCACGTTGGCTGTGCTTCGTGTTGCATGCAGTGGTTCTCCAGCACGCTCTCAGTGTCTCAGGGATGCAGGAGTTTTTTTCTTTTTTTTTTTATGGAGTTTGCGGCTCAATCAGGAGACTAGAGCTGTGACGTCAGCAGCGCCGCCGCCAGGCAGAGCATCGGGCATCACTCCTCACCCGTTAGCAGGCTAGCTGGCTAACTCGAGCTAACGTCAGCCATGGTCCATCACCATTACTGTCTCGTTTCTGAAAATAAACAACTCCTCGGAATGACCTCGCCTATCGACAACAGACTGGGAGCATGGGGACTGTTTGCATTTTAACTTGGACCGCAATGGCGCCACGCAGAGAGGTACGAGGTCGAGAGAGGGTCGGTTATCTCCAGGATGCTAACTAGCCTGTTTACTGGACCACCGCCGCCGCCGCATTGAGATTAGCCTCCTAAAGGTCGGGTTATAGCCGTTTGTGACCAGGGATTACTGCTGGTTGTGTTTGGTCAGAGTACCGCGACGCTAACTGCCTGTCTTTTCGTGACCATCTGGCATTTTGTGAGCGTCTCGTGTGATTGTTTCAGACGTGAGATGTGCGGTTCGCTCACCTATGTGGCCGTTTAAAAGGCATTCTGCTCGTGTTTCTGTCACAATCACACGTTACAAGTGATGCCTCGTCTCTCTGTCTTGTGCACGCCCAGGAGCAATGCAGTGTGCAGCGATTTTTTTTTTTTTTTTTTACCAAAGAGGAAAAAAATGGACCTGAATCTTAAAAATGTGTTTCCTTGTTTCCAGTGAGGGGCTTGCGTCACTGATGCCAGGTGCAGGCTGTAGCTGAGAGCACTCAGGATGAGTGGGGCTGGAGAGCACACTGACATCCTGTCAGTGGCAGACGTGGTCAGAGACAGATGGAAAGTGGTAAGAGAAATCAGAAAATCATGTTTTAAAATAACAAACAGATGGCCCAAATGAAGAGCATTGATTTTCTCCATCACCACACTTTGGACTGATGATGACTATTCCCTTCTTTTCAGACGAGGAAGATAGGAGGAGGCGGGTTTGGGGAGATCTACGAGGTTTTGGATCAGTTGAGCCAGGCCACTGTCGCCTTAAAGGTGGAGTCTGCTCAACAACCCAAACAGGTGCTGAAGATGGAGGTGGCGGTGCTGAAGAAGCTTCAGGGTGAGTGTGACGCTATCCCCTTGTCAGCGACAGAGTTACAGACTTTTCCTGGAGAATGGCTTAGCAGTAGTAGCACAGATTCCCCCAAGAATACATTAGCTAAGGTGGCAACACCAACGATCATTATGCACTGTGTCAATTCCGTTAGTAGATGAGGTGTGTCCCAGTTTATTTCCTGTTGCACTGCGAGAAAATAATAATATCAGCTGACAGGAATTAAACATGGACACAAGTTGACATCTAGCTATTCAGCTCGGTTGAAACGGTTCATATTTCTTTAACAGGCAAAGACCACGTCTGTCGCTTTGTGGGTTGTGGCCGAAATGATCGCTTCAACTACGTGGTGATGGAACTCCAGGTAGGACTTTTACCAGTCAATGTTGGTCAAGTATTTAGTTTGTTGCTGTAACCTGATCACGAGATGCTGAACACCGATACTGTCTTAAGGGGAGGAATCTGGCAGATTTGCGTCGAACCATGGCCCGCGGCATCTTTTCCGTTTCCACAACTTTGAGACTTGGCAAGCAGATTTTAGAGGCCATTGAAAGCATCCACTCTGTAGGATTCCTGCACCGAGACATTAAACCTGTAAGTTGACCTGAAACTCTTGATGGTTAGTAAATACATTGCTGTATGGCAGTCCGTTTAACTGAAACATGCTTGTCTTTTTCCATGTTGTTAAAATTCTAGTCTAACTTTGCGATGGGAAGACTAGCCAGTACCTGCAGATGCTGCTATATGCTTGATTTCGGCTTGGCCCGGCAGTTTACCAACTCCAGCCAGGAAGTCCGTCCAGTAAGTACTCTGTCTCCACTTCCTTGAAGAAATGTTTTGGCTTTTTGAATCAAAGGTCCCACGAGTTACTTATTTTCGGAGAAAAGCTTACTCTGGCACGTATGTTCACCCAGAAAAAAAAGTGTTCGTAAAGAATGTTCCGAAATAAATAATAATTAGATATACTGCAGGATTTAACTTACTCTGACAGCAATAGGGAGTCATCCTTGTGGTAGGATATATAGAAGCACAGAGTAAAAGGCTCGCAATGATCTCATTTCACACCATATGGTAATTTAATTCATGTGACAACTTTCACATGGCTGCTGTGTGACCTCATGTGACATCCGTGTATGACCTTCCCAAAAAGGTTTACATGCCCGGGACTTGGAGATGTCTTTTAAGACTAAACAGTAAATCCAGTTGCCTTCAACACTGTTTATAAATACCTCAGCATGTTATTTAGTACCAATAAACTTGGTGGAAAGGACAAACATTGTGTTATTTGTTGTTTTCCATAATATCTTTTATTATATTATTGATCTTCGTTCTCTTTCAGCCTCGTCCTGTGGCCGGCTTCAGAGGAACTGTACGATATGCTTCAATCAATGCTCATAAAAATAAGGTGAGCATGGACCAAACACATATACGCTATTAACGTTTATTTTGCCCTTGAAATTGCTTACATTTGTGTCTTTGTGTCTTTTAATTTGTAGGAAATGGGTCGTCATGACGACTTGTGGTCCCTCTTCTACATGCTGGTTGAATTCATGGTTGGCCAGCTGCCCTGGAGGAAAATCAAAGACAAAGTATGTGCCTCTATGTATTAGACCGTGTAGATCTGTAATTCACACAATGTGTATCTGTTCAGTATCTTATTGTCTCCCTCTCTGCTCTCAGGAACAAGTAGGAAATCTGAAAGACACGTATGACCATCGACTCATGCTTAAGCACCTTCCCTCAGAGTTTACTGCTTTTCTGGATCACATCTTGATCTTGGACTACTTCACGAAGCCAGACTATCAGGTTGGCCATCCTTTGGTTGGCATATTTTGCACATACTGTTTGTCTGTCAAATGCTGACGCCTGTGGTTCCTCTGACAGCTCCTGATGTCAGTATTTGAAAATGCTATGAAGAGCCACAACGTGCTGGAGAATGACCCTTATGACTGGGAGAAATGTGATTCGGAGGATATGCTGACCATCACTGCCGCAACCACCACTCAGCAGCTCACTCGCCTAACACCGGCGTACTTGGGGTATTTGAAGCTCAAGAAAGCGCTATCACTATTGAAATATAGCCAGTTGTTCTATTAATTGGTTCACGTGTGCAACTGAAACTTCCTTCACACTCTGTTGGATATGTGGTCAAATATATAGCTGCAGCTTTTTTTAGACTTGAATCCTGCACAGTCGGAGATCCCTTCGAAAATCATTGCTCTAAATTGTGCTGTGGAATGAGCTGCAGGGTGACCTTCCCTCTCCTCCACAGCATGGCCAACGCTTCAGTGCTGCCAGGCGAGCTGCAGAGGGAGAACACTGAGGATGTCCTGCAAGGGGAGCGCCTCAGCGATGCTGACAACTGCCCCCCCATCCCCACACCCACCACCGCCCCTGGTGGAGATGTATGGGAAGAGATGGACCGCAACCGCAACCATAAACATGTCCAGCCGATGATCAGGAAGGTCAGGGCAATGTGGTTTACGTACATACTAAGTAGAGTGTTCCTACCTACTGCTGAAATAGTACTCGTATGTAACTGATTTTCTTCCTGTGCATTGAGATGCATAGTTTATCTGCACTGCAGTGCATGTCATGCACAAAACTCTCCCCAAGACTACATTGACTCTGCCTTGAGATATGATAGTGATAATAATGACCCTGCCAACCTCTATTACTACATCTACTTCCCCATGGCTTGTAGAGAAACCTGCTTCTGCCTGCCTGCCTCCCCGTATAAAGAAATTGATGTCATGCTGCAGCTTCTTTCTGGGGATACAAATGCAATATTTATGTTTTTGAGCCACCTTGTCATTCATTCTTCTCAGGTGGTGAGTGAAGATGAACACAGTCAGAACCAGGGGAACCAGAGCCCCAACACCGGCTCCATGCAGAGTTCTCCTAGACGGGTGCGATCAGAGACGATGTTCCTGGAGCGTGCTGCGCCACTACTCCGGAGGATGAGACACAGTCAGAGCTTAGCGTTTGAAAAGAGGCTTGCACCCGAACCCAAGCCCACCATTGAACGATTCCTTGAGGCCTAGTCAGTACTGAATACACATCAAATGACAAAATATACAGTTGTAAGAGTTCAAATTTGTTTATTTTTGGGAAACCATAACACTTCAAATATCTTGTTTCAGCTTGGGCAAACAGCGTCCTGTCCTTTCGCAAGTCGGGGAGCAATCCATTCCTGAGAGGGTACACGGGCAGCAGTCTTCCTGCAAAGAGGAACACTCTGGCACAGGAACCCCTGACCAAGAAGAGGGCGCAGCAAGTAGTGGCTTTGTGGCCGTGAACCTCAGTCCTGTGCCCCAAGAGGGAGACTCTCAGGAGTGGGTGATGCTGGAGCTAGAGCAAGGCAGCGGTTCTGGAGCCACCAAGCCATCAGGTGAGGCCCTGCATGAGGACAAGCATGGGACACGCACGCCTGCTGAGACTGAAAACCAGCCCTCCGAGCCACAGGAACAGTCCACGGTGGTGCCGAGCAGTCCTGTTCTGTCGCAGATGTCCATGCCTGGCACGTGGCTACTGGGCCACAGGAGACTGACGGGGATGCTGGGACAAATGCCCTCTGTGATTATGGGAAGATCCCAGATGGACCAGGTAGGGGTGACCAAGCATTTCTTTTTGCATGGATTAAAGTACCATTGTTAGTTGTATACAGTTAACAAAACAAATGCAAATCAATCTGTATTATTCTGGAGCTTTTTATCATTTTACAGGGTCTTAATCAAGTTTTTCTTTAGCTGTATAGAACACACAGGAATATATACAGAGACACGCAATTTAGAAACACTGAGTCTCAAATTAATATAAACAATACGATACAATATGATGAATGTAAAATATACAGTACATAAAAGATGTAACTCATATGTTCTGTGGACCATAACTAAAAAATATTTACAATACACACTTGTATGAAAAGATGTCATTGACGTATGAAGAGGCTGAGAGTACAACAGTATACAATGAGCATTGCAGTTTGGGTATGGTAGATAATTCCAATAGTAACACTATTTGTGTATGAGCTATACACTGAACTGCTACAAATACGTAATGCAACGAAAGTAGCTCATTTAGGCTGATATCTGGTGTGACTACAAGGTTAGCATCACGGCTAACAATGGTTAGCCGCCTTGGAATAATGCTGGAACACTACCGAGTCTGAATAAGTTGGGGTTTCCCAGTTCTTCCCATTCTGCCGACATAGCGCAGGATTGCCTATGGAAATGTAGATGTTCAAACTTTTCATGATTCTGAGCAACTCTACGACTTAGAAATACTTAGAACTTGTGTATGTTATTTGATTATTTAGATGTGCTCTCGTAAATGTATTTTTAGTTGTTTTATTTATTTTTTCCCGAAGTTTTAAAATAAAAAAGAAGAACTTTTCAAATATTTGTGTGAAACCTTTTCCAGGTCACAGCCTCTAACAATCCTTAAAATCTTCTCAGTCTTCCAGCTGTGCCCTACAGTCCCCTGTACATGAGAGGAGCGACGCAATACCACTAGAGGCACCATCTGATAAATCTGAAAAACTCCCAGAGGAAATCTTAAAAGATGGAGGGAGGTTGGACTTGGCTCCAGTGCCAAGCTCAGCCAAAGGCTACACTGCTCATCTGACAAACGACAGAGACCCAGAGAGTGATTCTGGTCTGCCTGATCGCTCCTCAGAGCCGAATCAGCAGCCTCAAGCTGACACAGCAGGAGGTGCTCTGGAGAGCACCGTCACCGTCTCCTCCTCTCCACCCCCAGCTCTGCTCAGGAGAAGAGACTCTCCCTCATCCCCAAGGTTGAGTCGAATCCCAGTACGAGACCCAAACAACCCCCTGGACTCTCCGAGCAGGGACCTCAACCTGGAGAGGCGTCACCGCTGGAGCAGTCCGGTCCCTGGCTCCCCCACCCACTCCCCCTCTCCCTCTCTGTCCTGTGACAACCTGCCTTGCGCTTTACTGAGAGACCGGCTCCTCTCAGAGCGAGGCTCCAGGTCTGACTGTGTAGGAGAAGACCCCCTCTCTCTGTCCTCCTCATCAGGTAGTAAAAGTAAGATCCCACGTCCTGTGAGCGCCACCTTTGTACCCGAGCTACTCACGAGCAGGTTTCTGCCTCGACCACCACCCGGGAAACCACCCATCCGCCCGTGTGTGGACAACAGGTATGATGCTGTAAAGGAGTTATCAAATGATCCACATTACCAGTTAATTTGTCATTTTTTGTTTGGTGGTAAATATTTAAAGCTATAGTCCTTTGGATTACAGCTCTGATCAGGCAGCAACCTTGGGGTTCTGAAAAGTGAAGTAAATGCGGAAGTGCCTTAAGTTTGCATTCTCTCTAATAGCCAGCAGAGGGCAACTCTTGGTCGCAAAAAGAAGTCAAATTGTATAGAAGTGTATGAGAAAATGACTGTTTTGTGTTGATTTGAATGCTTTTAATGTTAATAAGCAGCAGACGGAAATGTTCAGTTTGCCTTTGCAGTGGCTTAGCACGCTCTTATACGGTGTTAGAAGAGTGAACCGTAAACAGTCAGGCTGTTCTCACTGAGATATAATTGCAAATGCTGCATTGTTTCCTGTGAATTCATTATGCAATTAGAATCTAGTGCGAGACTGGCAGACTCAACCACTAACAAGGAAAACTACAAGAATGCAAATATATTAAATGCCAAGTGCTGAAAAAATTTGGGATTTCATAAAACTTTTCAGCATTCTAACTTTAATTTCTCTTCAAAGAGACATTTGAGGAAGAGGAATCATACAGCGGGCATTGTAATCATATTGTCCTGTGTTCTTTTCTCCAGAAGACGGCGGTTAAGAGTGCGTGCCAGCAGCACTAGTGACGCAGACTTTCTGGCCAGTCTGACTCAGCTGATGCAGGACCGAAGCGGGATGCTCTTCAGCCCTCCTCCTCGCCCTCGAAGCTCCTCCTCCTCCCTACAGCGCTCACTTAGCTCCTCCCCTTCCCGCCATGAGCTCCGGGAGGTCGGGGCTCTGCAGGGACGCAGCCGCTCTCCATCCAGCTTCTCCGGCTCCCCTCCTCCTCGGCAGGCTCACCCACAGGACCGGTCTGGAGGGCCGGGTCAGTGGGGCCACAGCTCCAGGGGAAGTGGTCTGATCCACGAGGGGAAAGGCTCCGGCAAAGTGAGTCGATGACTGTATTTGACACACAAGTGACTGATCCGGATGTAGCGAGAGATTGTTTCACATTCAGTCGCTGATAGCATGTGTAAATACGGTATTTACTCAAGGGAATGTACTGTATGTAATGTAAAATGTATAAATTGTATTTATTTATTTATTTGTTGGATGTGTCTCTCAAAATACTTGACAATGTGGCTTGATACCTGCAGTTGAAACAAAAAGGGTTGAGAAAACCTGAAGATTGCCAACTTTTACCTCTCATTTCACTCCTCTCTTAAATCTCCATAAAGGCCTAATATGAGACCAAAAATATAATGTTTAATACTCGAGGGATGTAAAAATTATGCTTATTGTAGATATGTACCATGAGGAGAATATTGAACACTAATATAAACCATGTACTCACATTAAGAACACTTAACAGTAAATAACACAAGCAGTATACAAACATTGGCATTCATGTACAGAACCAGGGCATGTTGCCCCAAGTTGACCTCACTCCTGTAAAACAGCTAGATTAATTATTGTATGTGACAATGAATTGCTCATTTGGCATATCAGTGTAGTAATGTGTTTTTATTTTGCTAGAAAATATGTCATGCAAAAGGCATCCGCATATTAGAATGTACATGTATGTGCACTCATACTTAAGTATTGTAAAAGTGCATGGGTATCATTGCTAATTCTTTTTTATTTTTATTCATTTGTACAATCCGCTAAGACATTGTATTTTTATTTAACTGCTTCTGATCAAAATACATCATAATGTAGACCAGCATCGATGTGCAATTTTATTTCTTACATCAAGTAAATAGTAAGGGAAGAAAACTGACAAGAGTGGAACCTGTTCATTGATGCATTCGATTTTATCACGGTTCAAAATATATATTAAAATAAGTAGATTTCAATAAATGCCAGATCTCAAAAAAATATTTATTCCTGGTTACACCATAGACTGTTTACGTTGTGAATAAAGGGTCAGTGTAACTAAAGTTTCTCAGTACTTCGAACCTGGAGTGTAATGATGTCTGTCTCTGATATTTAACCTTGATACAATTGAATGGAATTTGTTTTGTAGCACCAATATAACCAGTGCCTCAGTTAGTCTGGATAATCCACAGATTAATTGTATCAGAACTAGTTTTCACAGAACAAATGGTCCCAAGCTTAGCAGCACTGATCATCGGTGATGAGATAAATGGGGAAAGCAAGACAGACATTTATGTCTTGACTAAACATGCTCAAATGATAACGTAATGTTTTTTTGCTGAAGTTAAACTCAAGTCCCATCAACGCAGACTGCAGCATGTGCCCCCTCCCCCGAGAACAATCACTTGTCAGATTCTGTCGAAGCAGCTGTTTTAGACAGACGTCCCTGTGAGCACAAGAGAGACTGCTGACGAGGTGGTGACTGAATGGTGGGAGTCCCATATGACAACAGTGAAATGAAGTCTCCATCTGTTATGCTTACTGTTTAAATTTAACAGCAGTAATTGACAGGGAGTTACACAATGCGTAGACGAAGACAGATTGCATCTCAAAACTGATTAACTAAACTCCTGTACGTAATAAAGTTGATGTATCACATACAAGATGTGCAGTATGGCAGATGTAGGTTGGTTATGAATCTACACATGACTTGTGTAGCAGTTGAATCTCAAATAACAAGCAACTTAATTTAAAAGGAAATCGATAAGTAGCTGTTCTGGAGTTTGACCAGCTGCCATGGAAATGTTTTAATTTCGATCTTTTTCTTCTTCTTCTGAGCACTTAATAGGGCTTCCAGTCTAGCTTCCGAATGTATGTTCAACAGTTAATTCTTGATCTTCTGGTGATTTATTTAATTTTTTTGTCAATTGCTATTTACAATGTTAGGAATGAAGTTTTAATCTCAAGCACCTTCACAAATAAATTCAGAACTATGAAGACTGTGGATCATCACTGTGCCAATGAGCCATATTGTTGGGGGGGCGGCGACCTATTTGGCAAAATAAATAACTTTGAACCACACGAGTTGTCAAACATACTTAAAAGTAATAATAATGACAAAGTATAGCTTTTTGGGATAATAATAAAGAACCTGTAAAATGCAGACGGTAATAAATCTGTTGTAAAGAAATGTTTATTTACAGTACATTTTCAATTCACATACAGAATATATGTGTTGTGTAATAGAGTATAATAACAAATGATATGTCCTGCTCAACTGATATCAGCACAGTAGTTTACAAACAGCCATGGACCCACAAATATGGTGTACTTAATTTAAGCTGTGCCCAAAACCTTGAATGGGTGATTAAAAAAAAGGGTTGAAACCCTGATGCCAGGAGCCAGCAACACATCCGTGGTGGTGACACTTGATTTTAAAAAAGTGAATCATGACCCACAAGTTTGAGATCTAGAAAAGAGGTGCAGACTGTCTGGGGTCATCTGGTAACACACTGATTGAGTCCTCTGCCTTTCCACACAGCATGCAGAGCATAGTGTACTCCTGGAAAACACAAACACAGACTTTATTAAACATGCTGGGGCAACAACTAACCATGACTACTGTTGAATTAGAGCGAGAGATACATTACCTGGTATTCATCAACAACGGAGAAAGTATATTCATGCCTGGCAACAACATGGTCACAATTTTTGCAAACATCTGGAACAAGAAATGGACAGTAGTAGGTTAAGGATTATTACGAAAGATTCTGTTTCTTTTTTCTTCACAAGAAATACACTGTGTACAGCCAAACCCATGCAGACGCCTTAAGGTGCCAAATTCCTCCACACTCAACTGGGGAAACATGTAGGAACATCTGCATGTTGAAACAGGAAAGGTGTCTTCCCCACAAAGATGGCAGCACCCAAATATTGTCTTTAAACACCACTGCATGCTTCAGCATCAAGTCAATAACGTTATTAGATTGCATTTAGGGCTCTAGACTACACCTGCAAATCAGCCCCAGGTGTGTAACGTTACATAAACAATCACACACACACACACACGACATGTGTCAGGAAGCATAAGAAGGATGACGAACGGTCATAGGTGACGATCTCCTCTCCATCCTCATCCTCCGTGGATTTGTTGCTGATAAGCACGAAGTCCCTCTGGTGGCACTTGGCGCAGCCCTGGTAGTTCATCAGGTAGGAGCCGTTCTCCAGACAAGTGTTGCCCTGAACCAGAAATCACACGAAGAGCATCGCATGTCACTAACATGTCGCTTTTTCCACGGCGCCCTAAATGTCACACTTTTAGCGCTGTGGCAGGGCGTCGTCGTTTGAGGCGGTTGGTTAAACTTTGCATTTATTAACGTTGCTCATATCGAGTTATAACGGTTAACAAACGTGGTAAACGACAGATAGTTAACAGTAACATGTAGCGTAGGTTAAATCAACCTACCCGGTCCGGGTATTCTTTTTGCACACAGCCGTTGCACATTTTTAAGTTGAAAATCGTTCAGGTCACTTGGCGATAACAAAAACACACACTGCAAAGCACCAACAAACAGCTTTTTCTCTTTTTTTGGGGAGGGCACACACTCCTCTTCCGCACTGAACAGCGGCTCCTGCGGCTCCTCGGAGCTGTAAAACACCCTAACGGCCGGATGTCGTCGCGAAAGCCCGAAGTTCGCTCCTTCCCATCTTCTGTAGATCTACGAAGTCTGGAGACGGACTTCCGGTGTCTTCTCCAGCGAACGATTGGCCGACGTGAACTGTGCGTCAGTTTGCGTGAACAAACATGGCGGTCGAGCTGCAGTAGGGCTGGCTGTCTTGCCATGATAAATGTGTCTGGTAATTCTGATATATTTACACTTTAAGCTTCATATTTCTGCATTATCCGTTAAGAAGTTCCCTACATTTCCGTTAACTCGAACGGCTCGTGTGACTTCGACGTGAGCGGTAACTTAACAGTTTCACGTCAGTCCACCTCAAACGTGAACGATGGCTGCTTTGACTTAACGACCACGTTGTGCTGCTGTTATAAGTTTGGACTCGATGCCCGCAGTGTTATATCCGTTAACGTCTTAAAACGTCTCCCTAATGCCGATATGATGTAAATAACACCAACGGTCGTTATCCTGAGGTGATATAACGCTATTGAGACGTAGTTGGGATGTATTTATCTCATAATGTAATGCTCGTGCACATGTGCTTTTATCGCGTGTTCTTTCTTCGTAGAAATGTCAACGGTTCAAACCCCGCATGGTACGGTGGGTACAGCCCCTGTGGTGAAGAAGAATAAGAAGAAGAAGTTCAACAAAGAAAAGAATATCCATAAAGTCAGACTAGTCTACTGTATTTTGTGTCGCACGTCTTCTTTGAAACATGTAAGTGGCTCTAACTTTACCAACACATTTAAATGAATGGTAGTGTTTACCAACCTACAGTTGTTCCAAATTGCTTCCAATTGCTTGACAAGATGTCTATTAACTACAGGAAGTACTCGACCATGAGCACAGTATGGAGCATCACAGAGAGCTGGAGACAGTGTTGGGCAAGTGAGTGACATTTGTCAGATATCAATAATTTTGCAGAGGGATGGAAGAAAAAAAATAATACATCAGGTAACATTTATAATGCACTTGATGAGACATTTCGGCCGGAGGCATTAGTAGGATGACACAAATGTCGAGGTTGCATTCTTCTGTAGTATTTTTATTTTATTGTATTCATAGCACAGATTTTATTTAAGGTAAGTTCTTGTACATTACTACTCATAAAATGTGTAGAAAAACATGTTTATATTACTTAAAGTGAGTTCTCAATAAAGGGTACCTGAGGTGTTGTGTCGGCACTCGTATCAAAATATTTTAGATATTAGTATTTTCCTGCCTTAGTGAGATAACATAATCATAACATGCATCAACCCATCTTGAAGCAGAGATTCTGACATGCATTCGTATCTGACAACATGCTATGTTCTTTCATTGACAGGGATTCATTTCATGAATGTCAGGCGTGTCAGGCATCCTCCATGAGTTTAAATCTGTATGCTCAGCACATCTCCACCGCTCAACACAAAGTGAAGTTGAAGAGATTGATCATGAAACGTGTAAAGCCTGTCCCTCTTGTAAAGACTCTGAGCAAAGAGACCATGAGCCAACTCCTCGAGAAAAACAAGACACTAAAAAAAGAGGAGTAATAATTTAATCTGCTTATTTGTATACATTTTATTCTCTCCCTAATGTAATCATTTTAATAACAAAAACTTTTTCCCCATTACAGGAGGAAAGCAGTGAAAAAGAAAAAGAAGAGACTGAAGCAAGACGCTGGTCGTGTGGAAGTTGTACAGGGAGCTCAGAAAAACACGGTTGTGTCCAAAGTAGCGAAGCTGGGAAAAAACAAACAAGTAAACATGAGGATTCTGCATCAGGAGACTTGCCAACAAGGAAGGAACAATGCTGTTGTTCAAAACAAAGAGAACAAAGTGTCCAGTCTGCAAAGGTCTCTTCACCAAAGAGAATCAACTAATCAAAGCGGCATATTGGTTTACCCTTCTGTTCAAGACCAGTCGACACAATCAGCTCAGCTGGGGTATGATGACAACTTGTCTCTCAAAATTGAGGGCTCCCAAACTGACAGACTTGTCAGAAGACCGCACAAAACCCAAGGAGGTGCCACTAACAAGACAAAAAACGCAACACAAATGCAACACAAACAAGAGAATGACTATTTCAACAAGCAGGACGATGGAGAATTCACCAGTGATCACTTTCCTCCAAACGGAGCCATCATCTTTGGTGAGGACCAGGAGAGTCTGGGACCTTCTCAGCCAGCACAAGATTCGGCTCAAACTGCTTCAGCAAACGAAGCCGCCAATGCTGCTCCAGTACGGGACGTCGACGTCAGCGCGATGCTACGGCAAATCAGAAGAGCGCTGGGTGTGAGGGAGCCGTGTAGAGCTGACCGTGAAGCCCGGAGGCAGAACAGTGCTGAGAAAGCGCAGTCGACAGGTGGCTCCTTTAGGAAGTACAAGAAGGACATCATCTCTGCTGCAGCTACATCTGTGGAATCCTCCCAGGTTAACAGCCCTGACCCAGCCCTGCCCTTGCATCCCAAGAGCTCAATGTTGGCAAGTGACTCAAATAGACAATCACACAGCGGGGAGGAAGAATCTCAACAGCCCCTCGACAGCCAGACCTCTCTCAGCCAATATCCGACCACATCCTCTGAGTCCAAACTGAACGTCACCCGCAAGGTTCGAATTGCCCACAAATTAGACAAAGTTCAGGGAGGAAAAGAGGCTGGGCTTAAACTAACCGTGAATACAATGCTCAGCTTATCAAGGACCAAGACTAAGTTGAGTTGGAGGGAGATGTATGAGGGGAGGAAAAGGAAAAAGCAGGAAAGAGGCAAAAGCATGCCCAGGTAAAACTCTTCTTTTCTTTTAAACTGTATCCGTTTCACCGTTTGTTTGAAGTTATAGTTTTCTAACTGTTGTTTTAATTCTGTGTGGAAACAGGTTTGGAATTGAGTTGGCGAACCCTCGGTCCGCCCAAAAAAGTTCAACACAAGCAAAGGACCATGACGCAACTCTGTCAGAAGGCTTCCACTGGGAGTCGTTCTCAGACGGTCCTTCGGGTGCACATTTGACCTTATTACCACCTCCGCCCCAGAACACAGCATGTAATGACTCTCACACGGAAACACAGTCAGACGCTGCGTTTCAAGAGCCTTTGGAGCCGCCTGGTGCAGCACAGGAAGGCTGCAGCAGTCAGATGGCTGAAGCCGTCACTGTGAAGGTGGAGCCAATCTTGAAGGTGGAGTATGAGAACGGAGATTTGAGAGCCAACGATAGTGTCAGCAAGAGGAGACACTACATGGTGAGTAGTGTACAGTGTTGATAAGTGTAGGGCACAGCTGAAACATTAAACTGATCATTTTTTATGGTTGGAAAATAATTATGGTGTGTTCTTACAGTATGATGGCCTTTCTGGTATGCAGCCAAGTGGAAAAAAGAAGAAAACAAAGTCAAACAGTGGTAATGCTTTATTTTTAAGTTATATAATGTGTAATTCTAACATGCAGTGAAATATTTCCATCAATTTCAGGCATTATAAAGTGTAAATATACACACATCCCAAGGCCATTAGAACACAACATCAATGAAAAGGGTAACACCTGTGTACTGAACCTGAACCACAATTTATTTAGATAAACAATGTTTTGATCCTAGTGTCTGATTTAAAAAAAAAAAAAAAAAAAATCATCCAAAACTTATCACTGGTTTCCATTGTGTTCCTCCCAAACAGACAAGGGCCAAATGGACCAGCTGTTGGCTGTGTCTCTGAGGGAGGATGAGCTGAGTCACTCGTTGCAGGAGTTGGACAGGTCTCTGGTCCCGGCCCGCAATGCCCTGCAAGCTGCCTACACAGAAGTGCAAAGACTCATGCTGTTGAGACAGCAGGTACCACCACTAATAAAGACACATAATAAAATAAAATATATATTTTTTTAACTTTTCCCCTCTGGTTTCATGTCCAGGTTTTACATTAAATTGTTCCTTTTTGGTGTTGTAGTTTACTGCGGAGGTCAACCACCTGAGAGCCCAGCGCATTGAAATCCTGCAAGGGATGCAAGGTACAGTAGATTTACTCCTCACTTGGAATGGCTTCATATCAAACAAGTAGTTTACCTTTTTCTTTCTTAATCTCTTTAAGGAGGATACGCAGGAGCGGAGAAAGCCACCACCTCATCAGCAGGGGCTCCTGCTATCGTACATGCAAGACTCTCTCCCCTTCCTTCCTTGGCCTTCCCCACCTCCTTCAGCCCGCAACCACACCCAGTATCTGCCATTAGCCCCTTTGCCCTGCCAATCATGCCAGTACAGCAAGACATCTTCCAACCATCCACAGCTGGACAGGCTAGTCAGTTTCCCAGTAACTCTGATACACTTCAGGTAGCTGCGAACCAACCCGTGCCCCTGTTTCCCTCTGATTTGCAACCTTCACTGCTGCTTCCGGCACCATGCTTAGCTGCTCCTACAACTGATGTTACCTCTCTCAAACAACACTCTGCATCAGCGAGTACAAATAGTTTTTCCGAATCATCGGCCAGGCAGCAGACAGGGACGTCAGCCGACAGTGATTCTGAGGAAGAGATGGGAGTAAATCTCTGCGTGGAAGTTAAAGAAAAAGAGCCAGCAGCAGAGAAGCCAGTCTCCACTTCTGTCCCCCCAAAAAGTGAACTTGCATCTGCTGCAACACCAGAAGACGATGGAGGGAACGAGAGCGACGCCTCTGTCAAAATGATGGAGCCCTGCGATCGGGTGGTCATTGATATCGATGAATCGGACAGTGAGGATGCGCCAAATGTTCCAGTCCATCAAGAGCTTCCTCAAAAGTCTGTCAGCGTGGAGTTCAATTCTTTAAGCACACAAGCAGTTCAGCATAGTGAGAAGTGAGTTTATTTGGTGCTGATCCTGAACGTTACAGGCATTGCTTTACTTTTACGTGTGAAATGTGACTGACTTTTCTCTCTTGACCACTCAGAAAAGTTCAGACTACACATGTGAAAGATACCAGTGGTGAGTAATGTTTGTTCTACTTGCAGTATAGTCACAGTACATGTTTAGATGCAAAGATGGGATGTTTTCACTGTAATCACTTTTTGTTTGTTGTTTTGTTAGAATGTGGGACCGAGGATGACGAGATGTCTGTGGGATCTTTTCTGAATCACACGGGCCCTGTCCACGGCCTCCAAGTTCACGAAGGCCGGTTGTACACATGTTCAGGGGACCACACAGCACGGGCCTACAGTCTAAAGGTATGTTGATCACGGTCAAAAATGTAACTTTGTCCCTGCTGACAACTACATTCTTCCTCAGACGATAAGAAAATATGATCAAACCAAAAGAGAATCCTTCTGTATCACGTGGAGTGTTCATTTTCTGCTTTTTATACTGAAAAGTTACAACTTATTTTTTCACCTAAAAATCATGTAATACTTTTTATTGACTGCTGTTCACATGTATCTTGAATTTATAAAAAAAAAAATGGGACATGCCAAGGAGCAAAGACAATAGATCCATTAAATTACAATCTATGAAATAATAAGACAACTTGTCTCTGTGTATCCAGAACAGGGAGTACCAAGCAGTGTTTGAGGGTCACACGAACAAAATCAACTGTCTGCTGGTGTCGTCTGTCCCAGACATGCGATCTCGCCTCTACACCGGATCCAGTGACCAGACCATCCGCTGTTACAGCATAACGGTACAGAAACGACTGGACACGCCACACTGTCATCTCTTATCAGACAGGGAATCCTTTCAGTTGTTGATGTTACACATCCAAGAATGCAATATCTCAGCAACACCTGGAGGGAATTTCTTGAAATTTGGCACAAAAGTCCTCCTGAACTCAAAGAAGAACTGATTTAGAATTTGGTGGTCAAAGGTCACTGGGATCTTCCAAAACACATTTTGGGCCATAACCGAAGAATTCTGATGCTAATTCTGATATAGGTATATACAGACGATGTACAGACATGAATGTAAACTGCAACTTGATTGGTTGGCGGAGTCATACAACTGTGAGGCTTTAATTCTATATAGATGTTTTAATTTCATTTGATTGAGTGATTTATTTTTCTCCTCATCTCTAGACCACAAAGTGTCTGGAGCAGATCACTCTGACGGACAGAGTGTTGTGTTTGCACATTGCCTGGAAGATCCTGTACGCTGGACTGGCCAATGGTTCAGTGGCTAGCTATGACTTAATGGTGAGTGACATGGTTGTACTGGTGAAGTAGCTCATGATTTGCGATCCCAGGAGTGGTTGGTATTTATTATGCTTTGACATTTAAAACACTACGTGCTGTAATTTGAGTGAGACGATCATCAACACTGGGTTTACTTGAGTCGGATAATGGGTTTTACACGTGTTGACCTGTAACCAGAGTATTTGCTTGACCAGGCTAAACGCATCTCTATATCTATAAATGTAGCCAATGATTTAGCAGCGTTGTAGATTATATTTTCAGAGCATAGGTCTTATTTTTTTCTGCCAGAGTAATGTTCTGTACCGGTAACTCTCCCACTCTCATTTTTCTTTAACCTCATTCTGATCTCTCATTAGACTCTGAAGCAGTTGGATGAGTTTGAGTGCCACAGCCCGCGAGGTGTGAGCTGTCTGGGTACATCACAGGAGGGCGCTCGCCGAGTGCTGCTGGTCGGCTCCTACGACAGCACCATCAGCGTACGAGACGCCAAGAGTAGCCTGCTGCTGCGCTCTCTGCAGGGTCACACCAAAACTGTACTCTGTATGAAGGTAAGGATATAAACCCAGTTCTGAAAACTTAAACTGTTGTACTTAAAAACAGGTTTTGCCCAGATAAGGAGCGCAAGTAACTGGAAATTCAGATGCTGACATTTGCAGATGCTTCTTAAACATCTCAAGTGACCAAACATTACATTTCCATCTGCTTAAAGCTGTACATATTTCATTCCTTGAAATGCTACAATAAATTGTTGTATTTTAACAGACGTTTGCTTTAAAAAAGCCAGTTCTTCTGTTACTTCTAAATGAAATGTAGACCATCAAAGATATTATTACTAAGATATAATAATCAGGTATACTGAATAATATTTCCTTTTTTGTTTTCAGGTGGTGAATGACCTGGTCTTTAGCGGCTCCAGTGACACATCCGTTCATGCCCACAACATCCACGTAAGTGTTAAAGATTAAAGGGAGTTTTAATTAAATCAAATGTCAGGTACTTCCAGTTAGTTTTGAGGCCTTTTTAACATCACAAATCTATTAATCTGAACGTGTCTTGTATCTTGAAAGTTAAGCACAAATTTAGTGCTGAGGTGAATAACATGACATTTAAAAGTTTGAGATTAATGGGATTCATAATCTTGAAATATTGTCTGTCTGGGTTTTTTCCAACCTCATACGCTCACTGTCACCGTTATTTTTTCCGTGCATCTTTATTTGCAGACGGGTGAGTTGGTTCGTATCTACAAGGGTCACGGTCATGCGGTCACATCAATAGTCATCTTGGGGAAAGTGATGGTGACAGCCAGTCTGGATAAACTGGTCAGAGTTTATGAGCTACAGGTACAGAATTTATGATGCCGTTTAACAGTGATATGTGTTTCCAGAAGTAGACTACGGCCATTTGACACCGATTTCTGAATAAGTTGCTAGTGTATAGGTTTAAAAAATAAATAAAATATGAAGCAAACTTCTCAACTAAAGACCTCAAATCACAATAAGCTAATATTTGCATGTAAATCTCTGTCATTCAGTTCATATTTCTTCATAATCTATTGTAGAATATATTTCTTTACTAATTACAATTGGGCAGTCAGAGCATATCTAGTTCCGCCACAAGGCTCTCAACATAACAAGGAGGCGGCTGAGCTGGCGGCTAGCAGCTCACGGTGCTAACAGAACAGAAGAATAGCAACCGTTGTGACAGAGCTAACATTGTTAACCTACCAAAAAGTTGTTTACTGCTACATTAATGCTCTGGATCCCATATATAGAGACATTTCACTTGGAGATATATACATGTGTAATGTATTACATCTAGCTGTCTGTCTTCTTGTGCACCAAGTGAATCATCTATGCTATTCCTTTTAAACTTTGTATTTGTGTCTTTTCAGTCTCATGACCGTCTGCAGGTGTACGGGGGTCACAGTGACATGGTGATGTGCATGGCCGTACATAAGAGTGTGGTACGTGGACTAAGTGTGGGCCAGCCATGATTTTCAATCTATACTTGCACGACAGAGGACAGATGGATATTGTTGAACTATGTATCTTATCATTATTTGTCACAAACAGATCTATACAGGCTGTTACGATGGATGTGTTCAAGCGGTGAAGCTCAACTTGATGAAGAACTATCGCTGCTGGGTAAGGACACAACGTCATTTTACAGAGCGTGAATCTCGAAGGAAATCCATTCAACGTTCTTCTTGAAGATATGATGTGATTGTATGATTTGTAATGTTTTCTGATTGACTTGCATTGTAACGCGTGTACTTGTGACCTTCGCCCTCTGTTCAGTGGCAGAACTGCGCTCTGATCTTCGGCACGGTGGAGCATCTTTTGCAGCACCTCCTCGGAGATCACAGCAACCTGAACATGCAAGCGATCAAATGTCGGTGGAGAGGCTGCAGCACCTTTTTTGGCACAAAGCAGTGTATTCAGCAGGTAATGAACCGACGCCATCTGGTTTTCAAGAAAGAGAAGATTTCACACCATGCACAAGAGTACATTTGGGCAGGTTGAACATTACCATGAGAAAAACTTCCACTTTTCATCCCAGGTGTTTTATTGAATATTAATAATATAATAATGCATGTAGCTCTCAGCAGAAAACAGGGTGAAACGGTTCCTCAGTGTTTGTATTTTTCTTGCAGAAGCTGCCCGACCACATGCAGAACCACGTGGATAACGACAGTAAAGTGGAGCCTTGACAACATCTGCGGTGAAGTTATGCAGTCGCATCCATAACAACTCATCTGCTGATATTTTTGAAATTCTGTTTTTATTAACTATTCATTTCCAATAGGAGTAGATGTTTTCCTGTTATGTTCTAGCTTTCGAGGTGCAGAGCACATCTCTCGGTCTTGTGTATACTGTGCGATGTCTTTGACAGTAAGACGGACTACTTGTTATTGATCCCTGAAGCCGTTGCATGACCAAATTGAGACGTTCAATCTCGATCAGTCCTGTTGTTAAAATAATGATTTTCAGCTAATTTCTTCATCAATTATTTGCAGTTCTAAGTAATTATTCTTAATTGAATGAGCTGAGTAATTCATTACTCTCTTTTTGGTTTGTTGGTTTACAAGTTTTGGGTTTTCACTATGGCGTGGTTTTCTTCACCATCTCTATATTAATGTATATTGTACAGGAAGCCTCTTCAGATATGTCATTAGTATATGTGGAGCTAATTACTCAGAACATTTATACAACTATGCAGCAATGAAATAAACCTTTCAGAGTAACTTTTGCGAAGTAGCCGATAGTGTGAACTGCCTTCAGAATTTGTTTTGGCGATTGACTCAAAGTGGAGGTAACAGATTTTGATATTGTCAGAATATGTCGAGGAACAGCTAAGCAAAGATGCTCTGAATCTGAACCAAATGAATTTAGTTATCCATCAACACCCATTTTGTGACATCGTCTGTCTGCACACCCGAGTTATTATAAAGGATTAGTCCACCATTAGCTTTGTGCTTTTGTCACACTGTCGGTCTTACAATGGACAGTTTTTAGAATAGGATTGAAATCAATGCAGCAGAACACAATATATTTTCTTTATTCCATGAATTCATGTTCAGCGTTAAAACCTAGAGCCTACAATGTCCACAATGCAACAAGTTACAGTCCTTTTGTTTTCTTTCATTTTCAAACTTGTAGTTTACAGCCCAAATGACACAATTCATCAGATTTCCTGCAGCACTCTGGAGTCACAAAACGTTCGGCTTTATACTTATTTTTTCACATATTCGGTAGAACTCCGCAAGACCTGTAAAGAGACTTTAATGTCAAGATGATGTGCAAGTGTCATATATTTCCACAGACTCGGATATCAGGATAATTTTGGGGTCATTTTAAAAAGGGTCAGAGCTCTGAGGATTGTCAGGAGGAATTTGAAATCCTTTCTAAAGTTTAAAAAACATGTTGTCTTTAGATTAATTCAGTGTGGAACAAACGTACGTGGACGATGGTTCGGTTGTGGAAATAAACGGGCGTAACTTACTGTATTTAGAGTGCAGTTTGGGAAGTAACGCCAGGGTTTAAAATACATTGGCTAATATTTAGCAACTGATACTTTCTGGATAAAAAATTGTATCTCTATCGGCCTACTTTTAATTCTGATTAGTTTTTGTTCTTTTATCAGAACATTTGTATTTTTAAGACAATGTAATCTTTAATTACTTTTACATTTCCACATTTCCCATAGAGTTATTCTCGGTCATGTACTTGTTCCCATATCACCTTCAAAACTCTACTTCTTTGAAAAGTAGTGGTGAGAAAGTTGTCAGACTAAACTGTCTGGAGAGTAATGGAATTCTGTTTTAAAGTCATGCCTTAATATTTGTATGGTATAGTGTACAGTGTGTATTTGATTTGTGTTTAATACCTACTGTATGTGTACAGCAATAAAAATACAATTTACTGTATTCGCCTCTGCTATATTCTAAAACATACAGTACATTCAGTTTTCTTATGATTTGTCAAACAAAATGCTTATTCCCTCAGTTCTCATATTCAAACATTTCTTAACACTGATACTTCTAGCTTTGCATCGCTACCCAAATATTCTTCACAACATGGGAACTTAAGAAACAGGTCAATGCTACTCGCCTGTTTGCTTTACCACCCATCGCTGCTTCATGCCAAACACTGATGTAACGTGATCATCAGGCTAAACTGACTACTGTCGCTCTCATCAGCTCTACAGAGAACTGATCACGTTTCAGGAATCCGCTCAATACTGAATGGATGTCATTCACTTAAAGGGGAAATTCACCACCTTTTTATGTGGATGTCCAATCAATGTTGACGGTAAATGTGGTCAATTAAAGCAATAAACCCCTCGGTGCATGCTGTATTCACTGAGAGAGTTTGCAGCCGCAAAATCTGTTGTTCTTCCTGCATCCAGCACTGTCATTGGACTTTAGTGGATTCAAGTGAGAACTACAGGCCATATTTCTGCTTGTATTCTCTGCCTTGTGGTAGCCAGTATCAGGCCTCATGGGCTCGAGGCGCTGCTAAAAACAACCTCCTAATCCTGTTGTAAGTTCAATTGTGTAAAGGAAAAAAACAGAATTATAGCCACACGGTTGTATGCCTCCTCATGTTGCAGTTTAGATCCATGTAAAAAGCCATAAAAGGCACCAAAGTTTACCTTTAAAAAAAAGAAAAGAAAAGAAGCTTAAATTCAGTCTAAACCCTCATAGTTTGAGTGTTGAGCTAAAGCTAATTTACATAAAAACTGGAGAAATGATAAAATCCCTGATTTTGATGTAATCTAAAAATCGGTGCAAAAATACATAACGAGGCTGTCGAGGAGAGTCGAGTCATGAATGTGAAGCTCCAACTGTCTGTCAGCGGTCAAGAAGGTGACTTAAGAATACATCGTCAGCTGAAGCCACTAGAGAGGGACAAAGAAACGCACATGAGCATAAAGGGGTCCGTTATACTTCCAGTACACCAAGTGAAAACTACAAGACACTTTGTAATGTATAATACATGGTCACTTGTGGCATTGTATTGGGCGGCACTAGATTGTGACTTTTTCCCGCCCTGATATTTTTGGTCTTCTAAATATGAAGATTAAGTGTACAAAATATTAGAAAAATATTAGAAACCTGTCAGTATAATGCAATCCAACATAGACCTCAAAGTGCAGCCTCGAAAATAGGAAATTACAAAATATTGCATAATATTTCCTGAGAGGCAACTGGTGTTTCTCTTTTTTTGGTTCCTCAGACTCTTAGCAAGTTTGAAGACTGTGTGATGTGGTCAAAAGCTCAGGAAAAACATAGTAAGTTTAACCAAACTACTACTTCCATACTCCTAAAATGGCAGGGATGAACTTTGATGCCCTTCATCACATGCATGTCTTAATAGTCTTAACACATGAGCACACAAATATGAAACAACTAAATAGCAAACTGTACAGAATATCACATAGATTTACCTGCAGGACATTGAGCTTTATTATTCCATCTCCATCTTTGTCAAAGGCATTAAAAGTTCCTGCAACAGACAAAACAAATCAGTCTTCATCATCTCTTCATAAATATTGAACCGCTAGAGCCTGCAATTAGAGAGTCCTACAAGTTAAGTTTGACCCTGCAAAGATTCAGAAAAAGTGCAAAAACATATCCTGTATTTGCATAAGCAGTGATTCTGTGATTAATAAGGGAAAGAATGAGGTAAACCCATAACAAGCTCAGCTGAGGTGTGTACTTACTGAACATGCCCTCCAGTCTCACAAAACAGCAGATGTAACTGTCAAAGTCGATGTCGAGGTGTTCGTCTGCGTAGCGCATGGCGATGATGTCAAACAGCTGCTTGTTGAGTTGAAACCCTTCATGTGGAGAAGACAGAGGAGGTACGAGGACGAGAAGTTTTTAATTCAATTTACAGGTTTCTAACAAGGAGCTGAAAGGTTTGGACGGTCATTTCTGACAAAAGTTAGAACAAAGCAGGGAATTTAACCCTTATACGGTTTTGTTATACATTCTTTATTGTTAACCGTAATCTATTCAACGATTTCAAGCATCAGCACTGGAAAAGCATTGAATCTAAAACGGTAAATATACAGTATGCATTGAGAAACATCCTGTGAGTGGGTATTTCTTTCATGCTGCCCACCTGCATCCTTAACAGTGTTCCTCATCTCAAAACTATTGATGGAGCCGGATTTGTCTTTATCGTATCGTTTGAAGATCAGCTGGAAACACACGAGGAGATGGACAGTCAGAGGTCGGTTGAACGCGAGCTGAAGCTCGAGGGTTGTCACCACCGTCCTACCTGCCACTCCTTGATCTTTTTCCACAGGTGTTTGAACTCCTGCAGGTTTAGCTTTCCCGTCCCATCAGTCTGAGAGAGGGTCACTCATGGAAAAAGCAACACATATTTTTAAGTGTATGTGTATATCTCCAAGTAGCAATTTGGGCTCCATGATTGAAAAAAACTTGCTATACAGATAAAGCTGAGTTGAGAGGATATTTTACAAAATTTACAATTTACTCTATGCATCTATAAGCCTTATCTCAATGCACCATTGTTGTACAGTCCATTAAAATACTGACTTGTTTTGTTTGCCTGCTCTAGCACTGGACAGCTCTACTAAGCAACTGGGGATGGACAGTACTGACATTTCATTGCCTCTAGAGGGATTCAAACCAACAACCTGCTGATGCCCGGCCAAGGCAACATGAGGCTTCTCTGTTGTCGTCTCCATACACACTCTTGTAGTTTCAGCCAACTGAAAGGATACATCCATCAATGCGATCATACTCCGACACGTCTCAAGGCTGAAACCCTCGGTCTTTACGTCACAATCTGGAGAAAAGGACAACTCGATGTGATTAATCGCATGACACCAACTAAGTAATAATGATCTTAACCTTTTCCGGAGTACTCACGTTTGGCGAGTACGTTCCTCATGATCATCTTAAGTTCGTTGGCACAGATTTGCATGTCCTGATGGAGGGAGGAACACTTTGTTGAATGGTCTTATGACACTCAGACATCCCACCTGTCCGGTGTCATCATCCTCATGCTCCCCCCCTCTCTGTGTACTCACCTCACCAGCAATCTGCTGGTAGATGGCTCTGAATTGTTTTTCCTCTTCAGTCTCCTCCTCTGGTTGCAGTAGTTTTCGCTGAGGGACACGTGAGAGAGAAGTCAATTATAAAGGGAGTTATCGGTACCCAAAAAAAAAAAATCGGCTTTATATGAAACCTAAAGTGTATGTCTTTTAGGAGGATTGTCACGTGTTTGGACCATCGGTATGGACACGGTTAACCCTAAACTTGGTCAGTTTTTCTCAATTACATGACATTTAGCTTAATGTGACCTAACAAACTCAATTACTAACATGTTGAAACATCAAAATTGATTTAGTTTTTTTTTATGACAGGAAACAGGTTGGAAAAAGTTGGTAAATTAGCTTTTTCTAAGGCTAGCTGTTGAGTCCCTGCGGCTTGGTTTAATTGCACTGCAGTATAAATAGCACTGCGCTTAGGGATTGATGCATTTCCTCATAGTGGCAGATGAGAGCAGCACATTAGAGAATGACATAAACACTTGAGCCTGTATACACTGAGGCCTTACAGGAAAACAGGTGCAGTTGAGCCACTTGGGATCAGTTGGCCTCAAATTCAATTGTTTTATTCCCAGCGAGGTTATTTGACCGGACCAAGATTGCATTTCACAGCTGTCAGTCTCCAGAAGTCCTGACAGGTCACTCACTGCATTCTATTTGCCGCGTGGCTGCAGTGTCAAGGTTTTGGCTCCTACAACAAGGAATTTACCTTTGGCTTCTTCTTCTTTTCCCCCTGAATGCCGTCGTGCTCGATTTCTTTGTTGGCTCGTGCTCTGTCTGACACAAATACAATCGGCTGGCATGTGGATAACGGCAGTGGTTAGTCAGAGGAGGGATGGGTTGTAAAAGACAAACAGAAAAGAGAGAGTTAATTTATAGTTATTGTACCGGTTATAATCTACATGACACAAACTATAACTACCAATAATTATAACAGCCGACATGTAATAGAGAGTAGCAGTGGGGAAAGCAGAGTTCAAAGCCGTTGAACAACGCTATTGCTACACACATGCATTACCTTCTCTTTCTTTTTCTCGTCTTGCTGATAGCCAATAAGACGAAGAGGGACAGACGGGTGAAATGAGATGAAAGGGAAGAAAACACTTTTCAGCCTGTAAATTACTCTTGTTGGAAAAACAATGCAGTATGAATTAGGACAAAGACAAAGAGAACGTTGATGAAATATGGATGTGAGTGACGCTATTACAAATTATGAAATTCAAACTGATATTGCAGTGTGAACGTGAGTTGCAGTTCGCCTTTCCTCTGCACTCTTTTGGCATTGTCCATATGTTCAGCCTCTTTGAGAGGAAGCGGGAAGCTTAATTTCAAGGATACTTTGTTTTAGTATTAATGTCTCATTTAGGTTTGAGTTGAAGTGATATCAACTTCCAGATGGCTGATTATGGCTATGAATAAAAACACTGTCATGGCCTCAAAGAAATATCCCTTTTCAGACACTTTCAGCTATCTGTGCTCCATTAAAAAAAAAAGTATTACACCCCTTGACCACAGATAGAGAAGGGTGGAAAATACTGGTCCCAATACTCCTAACGTTTGTGTCCACATCCAATCCCAGTTAAATGTCAAATGTAATCACAAATATGTCTAATAGAAAAACTGTTTTAACAGAAAGCTGAACTTTTAAATACATATTAGAGAATGGACAGTGTCTTCTAGTTGAATATCTTTAAAGACCAGAAATACTAATATGAGGAGAGAGTGAAAAATCCCACCATCAGCTGGCCACCGAAAGTGATTCAAATAATGTCAAAAATAACTTGGAAGACATTACAGTTGATCCGACTTCTCGGTTTTAGTCATTTCATCACTGAAATATCAATCAGAATTATCAAAATATGTTTCGATCCCACTGTTTTCGTTGCAAACCTGCATTTCTTCAGACCCGATGGTGTTCTCCGCTTCCCTGCGAGGAGAAACAGAAACATTAGAATTGCAATTTTGCTGTTAACAATCCCCAAAATAACATAAATGATGGCACAACCGGCAGTGATCCTTACTCAGACGTGCTCTTCTTCTCCGAGAAGACCCTCAGGATGAACTCTCCGTCTTGATGGGGTTCAAAGGTTGTGGGGATTATGACATACTCTCCTGGAGGCAGATGCATACGCTCGGTCACTTCCCGCAGGTTAATGTAGGTCTTGCATTTAGCTTTGGAGGCTGTGTACAGGAAGAAGTCCTTCTGCAGGTGTTGATTCTGTCCACACATCTATGGATGGAATCAAATCACATGATCAGAAAGGAATGAGCTCGGAAAATTGGGACTCTTCTTGTTAAGACTTACACAAGAAGATTGAGAAGAGCACTCTCATGTCTGTACGGTAAATATGAAGATACTGCCGGCTCTGTCCAATTATAACAAAATGTCAACTAGCATATCTAAAGTTCACTTATGTATTTCATGTTTGTGTAATCTGTTCAGATACAACATTTATGGACGAGTGCAGCCATGCTCCAAGAAATAATTGAAATAATTTAGAGCCAAGCTAGCTTTTTCCATGCTAGAGATAGACTACTGCGTTTCCCCCAATCAATCAGATCTCTAAACCAATTAGGCAGTTTAATATTTAAAAACTGTGTGCGTCATTTATCATGCAAGATAAGTTTACAAAATATTTGTGCGAATGTGAGGATTTGCTCTGGGAAATTGTGAATTGGACGTCATTTTTTCCACTAAACAATTAGTAGAATAACTCAAAATAACTGACAGATTATTCGACAATGTAAATAATCCTGTACTTTGCACACAAAGTAGTTGGCTTGTGTTGTAAAGTGTACATAGACGTTTCACAACAGCCTGAACTATTTCTTCCACTACTACCACACGTACAGCTAAATAAAACACACACAAACACAACTATCTGGAGATACAGGTGAAAATACTGTGAAAACGCTGACTTCACTAAACCAACATCCTTCTCCAACACGGGCATACCTCCTTCGGCACCTGCAGACACAAAGAAGAAGTCAAAGAAGAACTTAAATGTACATCAGTTTATGATTTCGGATTCATGTGATCAGTACCTCGTAGATTGAAAATCCGATGGTGAAGAATTTGGCCCCTTGGTGGCGCTGCATCCTTCGGCCTTTCTGCATCAGAGCCACCACGACAGTACAGGTCGCCTGGCCGTCCTCTGGGTCGTCATCCTCCTCGAAGAGTTGCAGCCGATACTGAGGGTTCGTCCAGAATGTTTCTGTAAAATACAAAAAGTAGATCTGCAACGAGGGTGAAGACACACGAGGAACGTGAAGCATTTGATCACCGGCAGTCCTATAAAAGCGGATGTTAAAAAGAGCCGAGGCCTACGTGGGTTGTTCCTGCAGCCGCCAGCAGAGCTGCCTCTCACCCACCGGCCCTCATTGACCGAAACGGTCCAGCTGTGCCTTTCATCCCCCTGCAGGGTGTCAGGGGTCAAGTTACACATCTCCAGCTTGGTGAAGTTCCTCTTGAACTCTTCAAAAGACATCCTGAAGGGGAACATGCAAGAAGAAGTTGTGTGCAGTTATATTTGGTGAAAAGACTTTGCAGCTTTTCAGTCTTTACTGAGCAAAACAATTTAAAGTGGCTGAGAGTGAGTTCACCTCTTGTTAAGAACTACAATCATATGCCAGTTTACTATGAAGTACACCATCGGAATAGACTATTAAGCTTTAAGCAAAAGCAGCTACAAAACAGCTGAAAGTATAAAATCTTAATTTTTTTTTAAGAAGAAGCCAAAATCGAAGATTATCCCACTCACCAGAACTCACTCGCCTCTACAGTCTGTTTTTTTAAGTTGTCCTTTTCTGCTTTGGAAATGGTCGACCATTCCCCCGAGCTTTAGAAAGACACAATAATATGAATACACAACATGAAGAAAGAATCTGCCACACCTGGGTTTTATAAGCAGAGTTATTTTTGTAATATTATACATTTCATTATAATATAAAAGGTTAAATGAAAGTTACTTTGCGCTCCATGGTCCCTTCCACAGCACGCAACCCCAGGGGTTGCGCAAGCGAATCAGGCGAATTCTGGTGTCCTTTGCAACCTCGTTACACTAGAAACAACAACGACCTGTCAGCATCACTTCAGCAGGTCTTCTCTCACAAAGAATACAAATCTGGATTCATAGTAAGTGGACATTTTACTGCACCTCTGCCAGGCCTATGATGGAGTAGGCATGACCCCTCACCAGCCCCTGATCAGTCCGAGTCTCCAGTTCAGTGGCTGAAAAAATCTGACAGATACAACACAAGTCAGTAAATAACACAGACTGGACTTTGAGGCAATACGTTTGCTTAATTTAGTCATGTATTCTGTATTTTATGGTTAAAATCTAGTTTTCCTACAATCAAGTTAAAGATTCTTGAACAACAGTAAACTTTACAATTCAATTTAGCTTCTCATATTGTGACAAAGTTGTTGAAACGAGCTGATATGCCTTCAGTTGTGTTGCTGCATGTCTCTTCTAACGTTTTCCTGCTTTGTGTCTCTAATGTTTTTATTTCAGTTTTCTGCACACATTTCATTTCACAGCTTTGATCCCCACTCACATCTATGGAGCAGCCCATCAGCGAGCCTCTCTCCAGTGCCTTCCTCATGATGCTGAAGAGCTCTTTGGGCGCCTCGGACAACTCAAAGAACTCAGTAACTCCTCCTGTGAAATCCTCCATTGCATCCAAAGTGTTGCCCCCTTTAAGCGCCTCATAAGACCCGTGCAACCTAAGAGAGAGGTCATTCGTTCTGGTCAATGCGCTGACATGTCTGTTCTCTCCATGCTTTGCATGTTTCACACTGTCTGCAGCCAATTTTGAAACACGAGGACAAAGGAGTGGTGTGACAGTTTGTGTTACTACACTGCAAAACATAGACACCTTGATGAGAGCTCAAAATTGGATCTTAAAAACTTTGTTTGACTTGAAATAAGTTGAATAAATTGTATACCAGCGGATTCAGGTGTTTTCTTGTTTCAGTGGATGGACAGGAAATCTTAACTGATGAATCAACATCATGGAGGTGACAATGTGGTGATATGCACGGCTCCACTTTGCAGTGGGTGTTTAAAGACTGCACTCACTTGGCATACGCTTTCTCCAAAAGAGCGCTCCAGAACTCGTTCTTTCTGAAAGATTTGGTGAACACTAGATGGTTGTTGCAGGTGGGGATGCGGTCGTCCACGACCACATCGGTCCATTCGCCATAACGCCAGAACTGAGTGGAAGAAGACGGAACAGATTTAAAACAGGAAGTCAGTGATGAGACAGAAAAAAAACATTTATCATCGTGCAAAGAAAAGGCCATCTTTAAGAGTGTTAGTTGATTCATATATATTAAACAACACCTTAGTTGAACAAGTCTCAATAAACAATCTTTCGTTCTTTCTTTTTTTCTTACAAAATGAATAACATCTGACCAATACTGGACTTTTTAAAGCTATTATTGATATAAATATTTGAGAGTTAACAAAATTCTGATAACAATGTATGGGCTGCTAATAAAGTAATAGTTTGACATTGTGGGAAAGGCACTTCTTTGCTTTCTTGCCGATGAATAGAACAGAAGATTGCTACCACTAGTATACGAAGCTACAGCCAGTAGCCAGTTAGCCTAGCTTAACAGAGAGAAAAAACTAGCCAGAAGCATGTTTAAAACCAATTTATATAATATGTATCACATGTTTAATCCGTCATCTAACAAATAAGAGTTTTTCCAGAAATGTAAAACTATTTATTTAATGTTAAGGAACAGGAACCCTTTAATTTGGTTGGTAAACAATTGTGACCATTATATGCACTAAACCAGTGATTGTCAACCACTGTGCCGTGAGAGATCGTCAGGTGTGCTGTGGGAAATTGTCCAATTTCACTTAATTGGTCCAAAAAAATATTATTTAGTTGCCGCAAATTATTTTTCATTGTTGAGCGTCTGAGCTGCAATATAGTGGCTAGCAGAGTAATATAGAACAGGTCTGCACCTTGTTCTGCTATTAAACAAACTAAACGGCCGTATGTTATTGATCTTATCTACACAGCATGTCATTTCTGGGTCGCGTCTATACAACTCTGCACGCGGAGTTCCACCCGATGCGCGCAGGTGAGACACAGCAGAGAGAGAGACAGAGAGACAGAGAGCGGCGAAAAATATGTCGCGTGCTTTTCACAATGGGATTTGCTGCTGAAGCTATCAGTATTTTAACCTATGAGCTCTCACTTTTAAAGCCTAACAGTTCATGTGTTTGCAGGTCAAGACAAACAGCCTGGAGCTCCATCAATGACGTTTCTGACTCAGAGAGGCTCTGGAAATATTCTTCCAAAAGCCTGAAAAATACACTGCAGTGATAAAGCCTGCACACTTTGTGGTCGTCATTAAAATAAATGAACACCATGTTTCCTTTAAGTCAGTATTTATCAAACTGGGCGGTATTTATTACAGGTGTAATACCTTTATTACAGGTATTTATTACAGGTGTGGCGCAAGAGGAAATGCTGGTTTTAAATGTTCACAGTCCGCCGTTAACGCTTGCGCATGCGCCGATTCTTGGCATTTCGCCAAAAGCCGATCTTTATGAGATCTCTGTGAGGTCGGCTTTCTGCTGTTGTGTCTCTATCATGGAGCATGAATTGAGAGACGTATCAAATCTACAACCCCGTTTTAAAAAGATGTGTAGAGGAAAGCAGTTCACTGCAGCCACTAATACTGATACAACGTGATGCTCACACATCTCACTCATTCCGTTTTGTTTTGCAATAGCTTATTGTTTTCCACAATAAGCTATTTAGTAGTAACTAAATATTAGTTATTTTTTGCATAACTTTATTTTCATTTTTCTAACAAAGTGATAACACTTTTTTTTTTGTCTGATGGAGCAATCTGGTTTACTTGAAACACTGAATACTCTTCCATGCCAGTAGGTAGCGCAATAATGAGCTACCATATATGCTGTGTTATGCTACAATGTGACATTTTGTAACTTTTTAGGTTGTTGGTGTGCCGCGGGATTTTTTTATTGTAGAAAATGTGCCGCGGCTCAAAAAAGGTTGAAAAACACTGCACTAAACAGTTACAGTTGAAAATAAGCGTGTTAGTGCTCTGTGGTGGACAAAGTAAGTCGTGGTAAACTGTGGGACATTGTCTCTAAACTACCTGTAACTAGTCTTGCATAGCTAGATTTGCCTCCACAGACATGAAGACAGGTCTGTCTACACACATTATCATTCTGCTATAGGAGGGAAAAACACTCTGGCTTGTTTGTGTCTCTTTCTCTTTTTCTTTCTTTCTCATCAGAATGGTCTTGGGTGGTGCTGAGCACAGATACAGCGACAGTGCTCTTGCAAAATAGATCAGTGGAAGGGGAGGAGAATGCAGGCTGAAATAGGTGGCCAATGGTCTGGTGGGTCAAACTACCTTTATACCTTTATCTCCTGTACTGCAATTTCTCATTCCTTACCTAAAACCAATACATATGAATCATAATTAACATGTTTTTCAAATGGCACATGTGATTTCCATACTTTTCACATACAAAATGTAAGACTTTACATTTACAACTTTAACAATGAGTTTCACATGTGTTTATCAAACTGTAAACTGCATGATTTCATATATGATGAAATTGCATAAAAGCATCTTATTTTACATGTTACAACGTAAATATAACATGGTGCTTTTTTGTCATTTTACTACTGTTTGTTTTAATCTAAACTACTCAATTGTATTGTTTTCTAGATGGAATTTGGTCATTGTCATTATCATTGTCACTACAACATGAAAGTGCATGCTTCTTGCACAATGTGCCAGTTATCCTGTAGAACCTGGAAGTGGAAGATGCCAGCGTAGTTGTCGGTGAAGCTCTGGTCCGGGGGAATCACTCTGTACAGCAGCTTCTCGTTCACCGTTAAACAGGCGATGGCAGCCAGCAGCCAGCAGTCACCTGTCAACGGCAGATTCATGAGCTATGAACACACTTGATCCAAACATTCCACTTCATAAAGTAGCTATCAGATTAAAGCCATATCGGTCAGGCGTATTCCTTGCTCTAGTTTCCCTCAAGTCTTGGCTGCGCATGTTATTTTATGGCCATGTCCTCTAACAGGACTGTTTCTGCTTGCACAGAAGGTACAATACGTTTTGCATCATTAAAAACGTAGACTTCAATTTTTTGTTGGATATCCAACCGGCAGCAAAAGCAGCTTCTTTCCACACCTTTCCATGCACTTTTTCTTTTCAAGTATTATAAACATGCAGGCTTTAGCAAGGACATATGTGTTATATGTGCTGATATAGAGAGGCCTGGAAAATCAGTGAAAGTAGAGAGGGAAATACTTGTATTTAATTCATTCAAAAACACTGAATCGTTCTCGGTCAGTGAGTTCCCAGGCTGCAAGGAGTACTTTAGTGCTTTTGAACCACTTGTTTGAAAGCAGAGACGGTTTAAATGTTACCCAATTCTCCTTGACAGATGTCTGTCCTGCTGGCTCCATCTATGATGAACTGGGGGTTTTCACAAATTTCCTGTCATAGGAAAAAAAAGATTTATGAGTGTGTTGCGAAATATCAATGCCAGAGTTCAAATCTTTTTTTTTCTTATTATGAAATACCATGTAAGATGAATGATGCATGCATTCGCTTTAAAAGCCTACATTTTGATTGATCTAGTCTCTATAATAGGAAAATAACCATTTTCAGTCAGAAGTCCACACTAGAATGTCCTGCAAGATAACATGTACTCTTTAGTGTCTATAGTCATAAGACTAGGGAAATAAAAGACGAGAAAATAATCATGACTTTAAAACGTATTAATTATGTCTTTACAAGGGTTTGGTATCAAACCTCAATACTTTTCAATATCGACCAAAATCTGTCAAATATGGCTTGAATGTCGGGTCAGAGTCATAATCTTTTTAGCCAATTTTAGATATTAATTTAGATTTTTAGAGCCCAAGTTCTTGTGCCTTAGTCTAATATCTAATTGTGTTGAGGTAAAACAACATATTTATATTTTGTAAAGCAAGGTATTATAAATGATTATTTTTGGTATTTGTAAACATTTCAAGTCCACAACAATTAAAAATCTGTATTTAGAAATCTAAACCTGACATGATTGACAATATGAGGATTTAACCCTGAAACTGAAGGCGAGTGGGAGAAGTTTCCCTGGCTACAGCAGCTGTTGGAGGTCCACCGGTCATGACCTTTCATGCTCTGAACAAGTGATAATGCTGTGCTGTATGTAGAGAAGCCATGAGCTCATCACTGTGTCTCTGTTATGGCAGTGACTGTTTCTGTGTGGGAAATTACCAATGTATCATCCATCTAAATAATATATTCAGACATGATAATATAAATCGTTATATTCTGTAGATATTCTTCATTTCATTATTCTTCATGTCTATGACAGTTCAGCTTGTGCAAGGTCAGTTTAACAGATACTGTCTGGGAGAAGTTCTGTGAGAAACGTTCCTCAAGGTTCCACGCTCTGCACTACAACACTCACACCTGTTTATCAGTATATTGACATTAGGGAATAGACTGGTCGTTGCACGTTCCAGCCCTGTGAGAATAGATGAGGACGCGATTCTCCTCCTCTTAGAAACGTTAGAGCCAATAGAAATGTTAGAGGTTCATGACGGAAAACCGTGTATTAAAGAGCCGACCTTCCGGCTGTTCGGGGTGTTTTTTGGACGGTCTCCCTGCGTGTTGACTGGACGACTCCCTGCTTGTTACTTTGGTTGTGATCAAGGAAAATAAATTCAGAGAACGAGAGAAGTTGTTTGGCTAAATTCTTCCGGAGGCTACACCAGGCATCCAATCATTTTTACACGCTAACAGACACTTGTTAAAGACATTTTATGGTTTATTCTTCTCCAAACGTGAGGTATTAATGCATACGTTTACGCTAATACTGTGGAACATTGTTTAGGAGCACACATTGCTTGATTTTATTTTGTAATATATACATTGTCTTCTATAAAAGGGGTTTCCAATTTGTAGAGTTGGAACCCTCAAAGGGATACAGATATTGAAGATAAATCTAAGGGGGTCATAAGATGATAAAATCAAAACAAAAAGAAAACACTTCCACCTCTTTAGGCCTCTAACGATACATTATTCAAATGAAGCAATCAGAGAAGAACAAAACACAAATTTAAACAACATATGAAGCGGTATTACAAATAGTTTGGTAACCTTTGTTCTTTTAAACCTTTTGAAACTGCTTTGGATAAACAAAAGAAAACATGACAATCAAACAAATTACAAATTACAGTTTTCAGAGGTTATAAAAGAGGATAACGATAGGATAAAGATAAAACGTTTTTAATTCAGGGGATTCACAGCAATTAATCTGTTCCCCTCATCACATTATTTACCAGAACTAGGTTTAAAAAATGCAGCCTCATGTTCCGAATTTAGAGCGGACTCCACTGCTGACCCCCTGGGTGAGATTCACGTATCACTAATCTCAGCTAAAGTGCATAAGCAACATTCATCATTACTCTTTAGGTCGCAATCAAGCTGCAGATTCATGTTACACTGGATTTTGTTACTTACTAATTAGAAATATGATGCACTGTTACAGATAATTAACTATAGAAAGTACAGTTAAACCTCCAACTTGACTAAAACAGTAGTTACAGCAATGCTAAAATAATAATATAATAAAAAATATAATATAATATAGACAAATATATAATGATACTAATGATAATATATAACATGCTGAGAGGGGTCATTTGGAAAGAACTCTTACTTGTAATACTTAGGTATAAGTATATTTAGCTGAGAACACTCCTGCACTTGCAGGACTTGCTACTTGCTACTTGCTACTTGCTTGCTACTTAAGTGTTGGGTCTTAGATAAAGGTCTCATGTGTCATGTCTGCCTTTATGTAAGTGTTTAGATCTGTCGGTAGGTACTGTGAGTCAGAGTTTACACGTAAAATAGCTCTGAGAGTAGGACTAGATATTAAGCTTAATCAGGACCATTTGGTGTCAAAGGCAGAGAGTTGGAAGACTAAACGCGTCTTGCAAGTATAATTCTGAAGCCACTATGTTTCCCAGCATGGGCAGAGGGCGACCTCCTGGGAGAGCTTCAGCTGTCTGTGGTTGGAGAAAGTGATAACCCAGAGCTATGCATACACAGCAGGCAGCCACTTGACACCCCAGGCATGTGTTGTGAGGAAGTGATGAGCTACACGGGGATTTCAGAGAGGAGTTCATCGGACCACGTTAGAGGCCCTTTTGCATTTAGAGTAACTTGGCCTGAAGGATACGATGAGTACTGAATGCTGGCACTCACCGAGGGACGTTTCCACTCGAACTTCATGGAAGGTGTGTGACTGTAGAAGAGTGAGGAGTTGTTTGCAGGGAACAGGGGGTCTTCAAACACCACCTTCTTCTTCACGTATTTGTCTCGCAGTTCCAAAAAGGTCTTGAGACGCGTGGCATCCTTGACTGCCTCGTTTCTGCTGAGAATGGCCGAGTAGATGGAGTTCGTACCAGCAGAAGGGTAATCAGCTTGCTCATCGGGCCCGGATGATGCTTCAGTTTCATAAAGTACTCTCACCTTTGTATCTTCAACAACAGGCACTCTACGTTTCTTGTCCCCCATCTTATCAGTGAATGCCTCAGCCTTTGGTGTTTCTATTTCAAAGTCAGTTTATGACTTGCAAAAAAAAAAGAAGACGCTGCTTATTTGCAAAACAGCATGGACTTGCAAAACGGACAAAGACGCTTCCTGAGTCCTCCCTGATACTGATTCACTTTTAGTTCCTTTATTTGCTTGAGATCCTGTCCCCCACTCACCAGTCAAAATCCTCTCTCACAGTCACTGTTGTGTCCCTGCTGCTGCATGGGTGCACCTAAATATAGGCCTCTTCAGAGGAGGGGAAGGCGGGGGCTCCTCAAAGAGAGACTATGATCCTCCTGAGAAAGGGTTGGACCCTCATTTAACATTTTACGGTCACATTGTACTGAGATAATGTTAATTCCTATACTAAAAGGGAATAACACCTATAGTGCTTACAATTAACACATCTGATATTTACTATCAGCTTAGTTTATCTTATTATAATGCACAACACAAGTACCACGTGATTAACTGAATTACAGTTACTCCATACCTCTGTTAATATTTATAATATCAGCTATATTGACACCTAGCGGTAAAATAAATGCCCAGCCACTCACTAACTTCCTTCAATGGTCTGTTGTGGCTCACTAAACCGACCCTTCATCATCAGTCAGTCTTCTGTTGGTCAGATTCTCTGTCGATCCAGGCCCATGTCGAAGAGGAGGAGGGCTGCTGAGCGCAGGGTTGCCAGGTTTGACAGAAACCTGCATTGTTGTTTCAATATAAACCAGGATGTAAGGACCTCGACAAAATGGTGCAGTTTTTGTGTTACAAGGTAATGCTCACGGTAAATAAAAAATAAGGAGACAATAGGTCAAATGTATGACTTCTTGAATCAGAAGTATGAGTTGGTAAGCTTAGTTTCTATCTAACATTTTTCATCTGGCTACCAGGGATACTTAAATTGTGCATATGACCATGTTTGAGGGCCTGGGCAGAACTTTGCTCTTGTGCCCCTACTGACCACTGCATCCTACAAGTACCTCATCACATTCAAGTTCCCATTAAGTACAAAGTGCATAGCAGCTTCATTGTATGCCAAGAGGCCGGAAAAATAACCAGCATTAATTATACTACCTGACTCCAGGTTGTCTGTGTTGACAAAATGGTATGTCCTCGGTTTACACAATTCAAACCACAATAATTAAATTGAGAAGAAAGGTCATTTTTTGATCTTGGAAATAGTAAATAACAGAACAACCTTTGAGCCAAGAGGCAATGAGCCAATAAGTCCTTAAACTGCTCAAAACTTGTTTTATTTGAACATCAATTATGTGATGTGGTAAATTGACCTTGTGAGATTATTTTGTTAAATAAAATAAAGTAATGTTAAATAAAAATATTGTTAAAACCGGATTTTTATACTCATGTTTCTCTCAAGACATGGCCTCAAGATCAAAATCAGAATACAGTACATACCTTATTGTACTTTTTATTTCCTAAGAAATGTATAATTAATCAAGTTGACCCGGGGCCCCTGGAGGTCTTACAGATACTTTATGTTGCAATATCATAACTTATCTTATGCTATCTATTTTTTGGTGAAAATACTGTCTATGTTCATAAAGCCTGCAGTTATACCTGCATTTGCCTCTTTTTTGTAATTTAGTTATTTCTACATTTCTGTTTTTTTCTGTCAAGATGGGGTGCTGGAGTGTACATTAATGAGAAATAAAATGAACTTTTTTGATTTTAGCAAATGGCTGCAATGAAACAAAGAGTGAAAAATGTAAAGGGGTCTGAATACTTTTCGTACCCACTATATATATATATATATATATATATATATATATATATATATATATATATATATATATATATATATATAATAAAAAGATGTTGATAATGCCAAACAACCACTGTTGTTATATCCCGGTTGCATCACTGAGGGAGCAAAGTCGCTGCAGCGATTAGAGTGCTGCAGAAGGGGGATGGGGCAAACTTGATCTGGCAACCGTATAGGCGCACAGAGCTCAATGTGCATCTGGCAGTTGTCGCCATCATATTTGGCTAAATGTCAAGCTAGCCTTCAAGTCACCCAGCCGCTGTGGTTCAAGGATATATAAAGTTGATGCCTTCATTAACCTCTCTTTTGTTTCTTCTGTCGAGCTGTGATGACGTCATTATTCGGAGAAAGCGTCTAGGACCGGCGCCGTTGTGATATCGTGTAGTTTGACGTTACTCTCACACTAGCCTGGAGTCTTGAGAAGTAGCGGAAGGCTGCCGAAAACAGTTAGCTGGCTAGCTGGCTGCCTCAAAACAAACAGCGAGCGACACTTGTACCGTTAACGGGGAGAAAGCGACGGCCGTGGACGGTGTCACGTGCTCAGTGGAGTTATAACGCACCTTATCCAAGGAGCTAGCAGCGACGCTGGCTGCGACTCCGCGGAGAAGCGGATGCTTTTAGCTCACAAAGCTAACACAACACGACGCTAGGACTGGTCTTCTGCTAAACTGGAGCTGGCATCGTCACACCTCGCGTGTCTGAAACGTATGTGCTCCTTTACGGGTTGTTGTGGCCTTTCCTGTACAGAGCCAATTAAGCTAACTGTAACTTTTGCAAAGTGTCAACGGCTTATTCAACTTCTGCAACTGTGTTAGCTAGCTGCTTCCCCAAGTTCACACCATCGCTGTCAAGCTAGTTTTATAATGTATTAATTTGCACGATATGTCTCTCTCTCCCCCCCCCCCCCCCCCCCCCCCCCCCTCATTAGTCGGGGATATGAACTATGGCGCTGATGTTGTTTTGGTACATCTTGTGTGTCTCGCAGCTGGCTGTTGGGCCTGACCACCAATAAGATGTCTGAGGGCGAGAACAAGCAGGCCTCAGACACTGCCCAGGAAGTGAAGGCTGAGTCCATTGCAGCTGCACCCACGGGTCAAGCGGTGTCATCGGTGTCTCCCCCTTTGTCGATGGTGACCCAGCCCGCAGCTACTGCTGCCACGGAGGATGAGGAAGAGGAGAGTGAGGATGAGTCGGAGATTTTGGAGGAAAGCCCGTGTGGACGCTGGCAGAAACGCAGAGAAGAGGTATAGGATATGTGACTTCACAGGGGTCACGTTTACCTTTTTTCAATGTATAAATAAAGCCTGATGCGTTATTTTGTTTTCTTCCTGAAGGTGAATCAGCGCAACGTCCCTGGGATCGATAATGCTTACTTGGCCATGGACACCGAGGAAGGAGTTGAGGTGGTGTGGAACGAGGTCATGTTCTCAGAAAGGAAGAATTTCAAACTACAGGAGGTAGGTTCAATGCTAGGTTGGTGTAGTGAGTTGTGTCTGTAGCAGTTATGTGCATTAAAGTGTGAATGAAACATGTATTATAATGATTATGTAGGCAAGAGGACAAGGATTTAGGCCGGCAAGGAATTCAATGTTTTGACGCATTTTTAAGCATTGTGTTTTTTTTGTTTTAGGTTGCATTCTTTACAGTGTAGAAGTCTACTGGTTTTAATTCCCCCCCCCCCCCTTTAGGCAAGTGGTCAGACGTGTTGCTGGCAGCACCGTAGCAAAGTGCACGCTGTACCGGAGTAGTTGCAGAAACAAGTTTTAGAAAGTTGAAGGAGAAAGCAGACTAGAAGAGGTCAGATTTAGCTTTACGGCTCCAGTTTTCAGAAACCTTTTGGTATTTTAAGTTGTTTCTTTTTTTTCCCATTATAGTCTTTATTGCAGAAATGGCATCAGATCCAGTATGTTGCGTTCTTTTAAATTTAAATCCAAAAAGTATTTCTGTGTTAGATGGCTACTGATGGCTTGTTGGCAACCATTTAGCACAAACTATTTGCAACAGGCAGCGTTTCAGATTAATATGCATATGACTGAAAGAAAATGGTCTTCTCAGTTTATTGGAGCCTTTAAAATATATTTAGTTACAAATTATAAGGCTCATAGTTGGTATGGAGTAAAGAACAAGACCCAGAGCTGCTATTTATAGGCACTCATTTACAGCTGTGGGTTTTTGCATTTGACCTTGGATTTACGAGGCAGTCTGTCTGACCTGCTGACCGATAGAAGTCCAGACCATTAATAATAATAATAATAATTCTGAATATGTTGTTCAAACAAAGTGAACTCACTTGACCAAAAACTTTATTGCAATAAAACAGTAAATCCAACTTAAAATTGACAACATGGATGAAAGATAGACATTCAGTTATATCCTACTGATCAAATATTTACATTATATATGCATTTACATTTGAATTGAATCTTGTCTGTTGTTTTTCCCGCAGGAAAAAGTCAAAGCAGTTTTTGACAATCTGATCCAGCTGGAGCACTTGAACATTGTGAAGTTCCACAAGTACTGGGCTGATGTCAAAGAGAACCGAGCGAGGGTGGGAGATCGTTAACAGCGGTTTTATCAGATCATATAAAAAGAGTGTAATGGCTTTTATATGTTGATCTGTTTGCATTTCTTTTGTCTGCAGGTCATATTCATCACTGAGTACATGTCCTCAGGAAGTCTCAAACAGTTTTTGAAAAAGACGAAGAAAAACCACAAGACCATGAATGAAAAGGTATGAAAGATTTGCTGTAACTCATCAGATTTTTAAATTAAGTTACTTCGAAAGGAGGCTGACAAGTCTAGAACAGTAGATAAAAGAAACCTGTTTAGACTGTTAGGTTTTTTTAATAACTTGTATGTTGTATTTACTTTTATTTTCTGACAGGCCTGGAAGCGCTGGTGCACACAAATACTCTCGGCTCTCAGGTAAATCGAACAAAACACTTTCTCTGAGCTACTTTGTTTTAAAGAATACATTGTCGTATAGGGCTTTGGCACAATTCAGTCCAAATAAAACATTTTTTTGCTACAATTGTTGGTAATCTGCTACACTACATAGGTCCATTCAATTTGATAAGAAAATCATATTTGTCTTGAAAGTGATTTCTACATTTTAGAATTCACCAAATGCAACCAAACCGGTTATTTGTTCCATGGTGTGGTAGCCGTTGTTTTATTGACTTTACCCTCGTTCTCTTGTCTCCAGCTACCTGCACTCATGTGGACCTCCCATCATTCATGGCAACTTAACATGTGACACTATCTTCATCCAGCACAACGGCCTCATCAAGATTGGCTCAGGTAGACATCATTTAAAGCAAGAGAGTTCTATCAGAAGATCAGATCAGGACAGTGTTGTCCCTCTTTTGCAAAATTTTTGTTTTCCAAACAACAGTTGCCAATACTGTTATTTTTAGTACTAGGTGTATTAGAGTTGTTGTTATTAAGTTTGTTTCTACTCCATTTCAGTTGCTCCAGACACCATCAATAACCATGTGAAAACCTGCCGGGAAGAGCAAAAGAGTCTTCACTTCTTTGCTCCAGAATATGGAGGTAAGATCTTGTTATTTGGTCATTAAAGGTTGGTCTCACTCACAACATCGTAAAAAATAAAAATATCCTGTCATTTGTCTCAGATATATCATTGCGATGTGCGGCAGAGTTTCTGGATATTGATCATCTTATTTCTGCTTTCAGCTGTTGCCAATGTTACCACAGCTGTGGATATCTATTCCTTTGGCATGTGCGCCTTAGAGGTGAGAGGTTGCCCTGTTCTGCTCTGAGCCGTTAGTGACAACATGATCACACATTCTTTATTTTATGGGTACTGTGCTTGATTGGTATTGTGCTGATGGCGTTAGTATCAACGCGTTGTTCACAAAAGTGTGAATATACCGTAAATTTCGGATTATAAGCCGCTACTACCTTTGGTCAGTGTCCCCGACAGCTCCCCGCTGTAGCCAGCTGGGGCTCCTGCTAGCGCTCCGTCACTTCCCCGCTAACTTCCGCTAGCTCCCTGAAAACCACCGAAGGTAGCGGGACCAGGCTCGACACCCGACTTGGGCAGAGGGGACGCGGGCAGTAGCAGCAGCAGTGGCCGGTAGCAGCAGAAGCGCTAGCTATCATTGCTACTAGCTTGCTACAGCGGGGACACTGATCAGCCGTAGGAGCGGCTTGTAACCCGAAATGTACGGTAAATATAAATCGCTTCCAATCAACACCCTACTTTGTCCGATCACTTCCTCAGATGGCCGTGTTGGAAATCCAGAGTAATGGAGATTCGTCTTATGTGTCCCAAGAAGCCATAAACAGTGCCATTCAGTTCCTAGAGGACCCATTGCAACGGGTGAGTGAGGGAGAGGCGAGCATTTGAAGTCTGTATGGCTGTTTTGGATGAAAAATCCATAACCGTACTTTTTTCTTTTTACCCCATGCCTTCACAGGAATTCATCCAGAAGTGTCTGGAGGTCGACCCCAGTAAACGACCCACAGCTAAGGAGCTGTTGTTTCACCAGGCCTTGTTTGAGGTGCCCTTACTCAAGCTGCTGGCTGCACACTGCATCGTCAGCCATCAACGTGAGTGAAAGTACACGCACGCACGCACACACACCATGTTTTATCAGTATAATTTCCTTTTTATAAATAATTTCAACCACCATGAAGTCAGTCAAAACTTAGAATTTAAATAGTCATTCATATATTTCATAAAAATCAAATAGTTAATGCGACTATAGTCTCGGCTTAAAAGAGAGATTTTCTGTGTCCGACGCGTTCTCACCTACTGGACATACTTCATGTATTTTCGGCGAGGGGTGCACGGCAGCTGGATTCTCGCAATGTCACAAGATCATGCAAGAATTGAGGGATCACGTCAAAATCAATCTGGTCAGGCTTCAAGTAATGTGTTTGTGTCCGATAAGCCAGTTCACGGACCAATCAGAGTCCCGTGAGGAGCCACTGGCAGCTACGTGTGTGTGTGTGTGGTTTAGGTGTGTGTGTGAGACGTCACAGAAAGGCAACTGTTCATTCTAAACAACATTGGCGGCTCCTGAAGAGGTTAGCATAGATGCTGCAGTAGCATCAGTCATATCGTAATTGGAGAGTATTTTTTTATTTGAAAGAAGAGCAAAGGACAACACTGAAGGCTATTCTCGATGGAAAAGATGTTTTCGCTCTTTTCCCAACTGGCTTCAACAAGAGTTTGCGGCAGAGCTTTTAGGTGCAGTCGTAACAAAATGAGTCTCTTACATCCGGTGCAAAATGAATAGTTGAAAATCCCATTAATTACCTAGACTGTAGACGTAGACCTCGCCTCTTCCCAGGGCTGTAGAATGAATACCCGCTGTGCACGCTCTCTACCTGCGGGGTCACAGGGCAGCCTGGAAATGGAAAGATAACCATCATGGGTGAAAGCTCGTATCTGATTGCTGTCTCCTCTGTTTGCCTGTAGATATGATTCCAGAAAATGCTTTAGAAGAGATGACCAAGAACATGGACCCTAACTTGGTGATCGTTGAGGTCAAGGATGGAGTTCAGATGAAGTAAGTCTGAGTAAAACCACTGACTAACTCTTCTAGAGAAAATTGGATGAAAAACCTGGGGAAGGAAGTGTTCCTGTGGTTTTCTGTCTTCACATCGTCACGCTTAAACCATTACAAATTATTTATTATTATTTCATATCGCAAACATTTATTGTCTGTTAGTGGTTGTATTCTGATCTAGATTAAATATTGTTCTTTTCTGGTCATAAAGTTTGCATTACAATTCAGTGTTTCCCCTAGGTTTACAGCTTCAGGGGGGGGGCACGGCAGCGGGGGCGACGACACCAACACAAACACTTAAAGTAGTGGTTCTCAAACTTTTTCTGTAAATAACTTCGTTTTGTGACTCCATCTGTGCTTTTAGAAATAACAGAATAAAGAAAATTGCAATCACTTTCAAGTAAATCAGATTGCTCCATCGGACATTTTTTTATTTTTAAATTGCAATCACTTAGAACAATGAAAATAAAGTTATATCTGTGCAATAAATAACTAATATGTAGTTACTACTAAATAGCTCATTGTGGAAAACAATAAGCTTTTTTTTTTGGGGTTGCATCAGTACTAGTGGAGCAGTGAGCCTCTACACATCTTTTATAAACGGGGTTGTAGATTTGATACAATTCATGCTCAACGTTGATCTGAGATCTGTTTTCTGTTTTGAGAGACGCAGCAGCAGGAAGGACGTCACGGAGACTTCTGGCAAAGAGCCAAAAGTCGGCGAGTCGCTATGCGCATGCGCAAGTGTAACCTGTTAACGGCTTAACGTAAACATTTACCCGAAAGTACAGGCTTTTCTCCATGTATTTATTAATGACTTAGTTTTATGTCCGTGTACTTTGTACTTTTGTAATATGTGAAGCCAGCAGCTCATTGTTGGTACGAGACACGAGCACTTTGTCTCTTTCACCTGAGCAGGAGAGCTGCTCCGGGTTCAGGAGAGCTGCTCCGGTGCTCCTCACATGAGAGCTGCTGTTGCCATCTTCACCCTGGGAGCGTTTAAAACGCAGATATAGGTCTGCTTTTCACGCGACATATTTTTCGACTGTGTGTGTGTGTGTGTGTGTGTGTGTGTGTGTGTGTGTGTGTGTGTGTGTGTGTGTGTGTGTGAGAGAGTGATCTTATCCACACTCATTTCGGTCTCTACATGGTCGCGTTAACACTTCTCCTCTGCGTCGCGCACAGCGGAGTTCCGCACGATGCGCACAGACACGTGCGCGCGCACACACGCGCTGCATTTATATGATGCAACACCTGAACTGATCTGTTTTAGGTGAGAGAAATGGAAATGTTGCCCAGCTCTGCTTTTTTTTCTTTTTAATTGAATGAAGATTGAGTCACACTTGAGTCCTCTTTGGTTGAATATTCAGCATCAGTAATGTGTTTTTCTTCTGCTTCAGGCTCTCTCAGTTTCCGGCCCTTGAGCTGGACAAGTTCCTGGAAGATGTCAGGTAAGATGTTTTGGCTTCGATACCTCGATCTACAAGTAAGATTATGTGAGGAAAATTAAATGAGTTGCTCACCCTCGACTGAAATAACAGATTGATGCCAAAATGGATAAATTGTTATTGTATTATGCAGTTTAATACATGCAAAGCGTGTGTGTGTGTGTGTGTGTGTGTATGTATGCATGGTAAGCAAATCCTTCATGGACTGCATAATCACCTGTAATCATCTTGACGGTATGTATTTTCTTTTCCGTTGACGCATAGGAATGGTATCTATCCTCTAACTGCGTTTGGCGTACCGTGTCCACAACAGCCTCAGCAGGAGGCAGTGAAGTCGCCCATAGTTCCCCCGTCAGTGAAAACCCCGACCCCTGAACCTGCAGAGCTCGAGACCAGGAAGGTAAGAGCTGCCATGCAGAGAAATAAGACTTCTGTCAAATAATATTTTTAACAAGTAACTTTAAACTATTACAATTCAGTCAAATACTATTACAAAAACTGTTTTGCTAGGGTTGCAACTATCGACTATTTTGATATCTATTATTAATTTGGTTTTCTGCCAGTATTTCTGTACTTGAATCATACTCAAATTCTGTTCTGGGGTGATGGTAAAGGTGTGCAGGATAATGAGTTGACCAAAAGAACATTATGTTGTATGCAACATTGGGTTTGGAGTTTTGCATTTAGTTTTTGCATTTTCTTTTCATATTCAGCGCGTCACATATTAAGCATACTACATGTATTCTTTCACAGGTCCTTCAGATGCAGTGCAATATTGAGCCTGTTGATGAGGGAAGCAAGCATCATGTAAGCTTCAATTCTGCCGGTCTGATGAGTGATGAACTGTTTCTGCTTACTATATTTTTTATGAAGTGATTTATCTTTTGCAAGACCTTTTGAAATTAATTAAATTGTTCTGCTTTCAGCTGACCTTGTTGTTGAAGCTTGAGGATAAATTGAACAGGCACTTAAGCTGTGATTTGTTACCAAGTGAGTATCTTTGCTGTGTGCACACGTTCATTTACTTTTTCTTCCCCAATACTCTCACTCTGTTATAATCACCAGCTTTTATACGATAGTTCAAATTGGAGCGACGATGCTGAAATGAGTCCAGAGAGATGAAGAATATTAGCAACAAAGGTGTCAAGCCACCAAAATCTAGACGTTGTGGTTCCTCGTTAGAACTTTAACCTCTAGACCTCCACAGCGTTCTGTTAAAACTTTGCTTGACTGCAACACTAATTGTCAAGCTTCTATATTGTACCTTTAATCACTTCAGTAAGACACTTTAAAGGCACACTATTTGATAGTTTATAATACTGGCATGATGTTGTTAAAAAGAAGAAGAAATAAAATGGTCTAGGTATCTTTTACATTTGCCATGAATGGTTCTGACTGCCTTGTATTTCTGTTCAGATGAGAACGTGCACGAGCTGGCTGTGGAGCTTGTTCAGCTGGGATTCATCAGTGAGGCAAGTGGACTTCATCATCATCATCATCACCCCCCAACTGACCTGAACACTCAAAGCGAGTAGTAACACACCTCTCAGATATGTCTAACCTCACTGTCTCTACATTTCAGGGCGATCAACCACGACTTGCATCCGTTCTTGAAGAGGCCTTTTCAAAGTTCTACAGCCGGAACGGGTCTCTCAATCCGGTGACCGTTTCCTCGTAGCGGAGTCGCTCGGCCTTCCGTCGGCCTTCTGTCGGCCCTCCTCGTCCTCTACAACTGGACTAGCTTTTTGCTCCACTTTGCAGGAAAGCTTTGTGAGGACGGAGGAGGAAGCCTCGGTGTGGTTGCAGATCCTGCAGCCTGTCGTATCTTCTGGTGGGAAAAGCTGCCACTAAGTGGCTGTCGCTTTCAATCCTTTTTTTTTTTTTTTTTTTCAATCCTTTTTTCTCCCACCCAATACAGCCATCTGCTTCTCTTTTTAAAGAAGAAATCCTAGTTGCAACTTAAAGGCAAATACAAATGTTTTCACTTTTTTGGCACTTATTTCTTTAGTAGTGAAGAAAGAGGTAAGCTACATTAGACTGGATGACCGCAGTATTTTCCTTAAGTCAGTATTAAAACTGTATTTTAAACATTTTTACTTAAAACTGTTAAATAGTTGTCTGTATAAAAAAAAAAAATTGTCCCGGCATACTGAAGTGTATGTATTATAGTGTTGTACGATCTTGTTGTCTGGTCCTAAACTTTCTCTTCAGCAGCGAGTGGGGCATCTTCCTCCCTTGTATCGGTTTTCGAAGACTCTGAAATGCATCAAGCTCGTAATGCAACGTCACTTTTACTTCAAAATTCTGTAATTATACAAAGTAGTCACAATTTGAAGAGCTGTAGCTAAAATATAAAACAATCAAACTATTTATTTGTGTATTTTTCTTGCGAGTACTGTAGTTAACTTCCAGCACTGAGGCCGGTGGTTGTTTTGAATGTATGCTTTCATTTTGCTTCCTTTTCTTTAAATCATTATTTTGCGACGAATAGTGGGCGTCGTCACATGACTGTGGTAGAACTGCGGGAGCTTCAGCCCCTTGCAAGCACTAATTTGATTCGGACGAGAATAATAAAAAGTTGTCTTTCGGGGACATTTTACACAGGAGAGGTTGGTTAGATTTCTGTGACGATGGTTTCGTGTTCAAGCACATAATCTGGTTTTCAAGAGGTTTGGTGAATGCATGTATGCTTTTCTATGTCTAAATGGAAACCGATGCATGCGGCACGCTTGCTTCTGGAGTTGGTTCCTTTCTCATTTTAACAGCAATGCTGAAAGAGTTGCGTAATTAATCATGCAGAGGAAGTTTTGTCGGCTCAGGCATGTCAACATTTATCTTGTGTGACTGACTCATTTGTTTTCTTCATGACTGAGGTATTCTGTGTGACACCAGAGCTAAAACGTTGCCCCTGCCATATAGTTATTGGCTCAGGCCCCTCTTCTCTGTTAACTGTTTGGGGAACTCTCTGTTAGTTTGCACTGCTGTACACTTTCATATCCTGTTGGAAATGTCCTGTGGCCTCTGGCTTCTTTATGTAGATACATTGGAAATGGCATCATTGGAAAAAGTCAGTGAGGAGTCAGTGAGTTTCCTCTATTCTGTGACACTAAACTTTGACCGGTCTGTAGATACTTCAAGATACAAGTGTGGAACTGCCTGGTATGCTTGTAACCATCTTGTGCACTGTAGGCGGGACACAGTGCTCTGTTTCTGCATTGCATTTATCCTCTTTTTCACTTCCTGAAATAAATATTTACACTTGAGGTTTTGGTTTAGTGTCAATTTTCATGATCAAGATGAAAGATTGAAGAGCAATATTATGTGTTCTGTTACGTCCATAAATGCAGTGGTTCCCAATGCTTTTTTTTGTTGAAACTGTAGCCCTTGTACAAGGACATACTTAAAGTCACAATGTGCTCAAATAACAGTTAAATAAAACACATGTCATGCTGACAAACACATTGCTGTACAAGATTACAGCCGTATAATAAAGGTACAGCAAGACTAAACAATATTGTTGATATAAACACACACTCTAAATAAAAAGTTTTTTCTCAGCTGCGTGGGTCTTTTCAATTATGTACAATGTGGGTATTTAATAAAAAAATTCAAAAGAATATATATTGTTTTACTTCCCAGTTTGAAAGTAATGTATTTAGACAATAATTAAACTCATGGTCAACACCATTCTTTGTTATTCACAAATCCGCTTAAACTCAAATATGAAGTCTAGTTCTGGCAAACAAACCTTTCAGTTCATTTTCGTCCCACTTTCTCTCGCGGAGGTTTGCGTTGTGGAGCCGAGAGCTGCCACGTGTAACCGTGAGCGGTTGGTTCAAACAAAGAGATAATTGCAGCTAAGTGTGAGCTTCTTTTACTGCATCTTCTTCCCACTCCAACAATTAAACATCACTGCACATTGTGTGCTGCCAGGAAACCTCACACGATAATGTTCAACCTAAATGTCTGCAACTCTGAAGGGTCTCGTTCCAAAACACATTTTCAGATTTAAAAAAAAGTGTTGATCTGATCTTAATTCAGCACAAGGCGATGACGTCCTTTATTTCTTCAGACGCTGGTACATCAGTGCTCGTGGATTCAGCATGTAGCAGAGTAACTTGCTGAGATGCTGTGTAGGATACTGCAGGACCGACGGCCATTACCTCCGCAATTATCGGTTCCATCACCTGAGCAGAATGTGTTGACCTGATTTCCTTCAGCAAATGAGGAATACACTCCTAACCCTCACTACAGTTGCTGGGAAATATTTTTGACCCTTCCTGAAGTCAGTGTAAACCGTCGCAGTAATTTTACTTTGTTATCTATAGTGGTCATTTGCATAAAAACACAATTCATATGATTAGGATGTAAATGAAGGCTGAAGTTAGCTTCTGATTCTGAAGTTAAGGGGATCTTAATTTACATATCTGAATGTGAAAGTGTTATTCTATCTGTGAAAAGGCAAAAGGGGGAGATTTCACTGCTGAACCAGATCTCTTCCAGAAACCACCAAAGTTAGATTTGTCAAATCTGGACTGGATTATCACAGAGAAGCTAAAGATTAGTTAAACACCGTTTCAGAGTTGTGACCCCATACATACAACTTCACACTTGTTGGGATTTCAACATGTGGTTGAAACAAAGAGGCCTGCATGTTATTGTGAAAGCCTAGACTGTGAAATTAAATAAATAATACATCTAGAAAAGGCCCCCAAAGCACCAAAAATACGCAACTCAACTGTATACTCCCTATTGTATACTTCTACTTTAGAGGAAAACATTGGTGTACTACATTTACCTGACAGAAATGTTACTGGTAGTTAACTTGCAGCTTCAGATTTGGCTCTAAAAATATAACAATTAAAATATGTTGCATTATTATTCATTAAACTATCCAGCGTCAAGTGAATTAAAGACTCCGCCTTGAACAGACATTACAAAAATTAAAGTACAATTTGCTGCCTTTCACTCTTCATTTGAGTTTAAGATTTGAATGCAGTTCAGACTGTTGGTATCTTTTAATACCACACAGTAACTTGTGTTTATCGTTTTACTTCAGAAAAGAAGTTTTGAAAGCGGCGACTCTTTCGACCACAAGCTTTAGAATATTTTCCCCTTGCAGAAAAAGTTAAAATTGGTGTCTGAAGTCACTAATATTCTAAAAGTAAAATAATGTCCACACAAAAACCAATTGAGACAAAATTCAATTGTTTCAATTATTTATACAAAAAAATCCATCCTGGTGTATCAGGAGCATGACCTCTACCCTCCGAGCATCACTGTTTGATTTCATTTCATTTGTTCAAAATGTTAAGAAACTGTAGCCCTTGTACAAGTAAATTCCTGTACATACTTAAAGTCACAATGTGTGCTCAAATAACAGTTGAATAAAACACATTTCATGCTGACAAACACATTGCTGTACAAAATTACAGCAGTATAATAAAGGTACAGCAAGACTAAAAAATAGTTTTGATATAAAACACCCTAGAAACACACTAAATAAAAAGCTACCAAAATGGCGACATCCAGTTCATGAGTGTTTCTCAGCTGCATCATGGGTCTTTTCAATTCTGTACAACGTGAGTAAAAACAAAAAAACAATCTACAAAAACAGTACATAGCACTTCAATTCAAACACATTACTCTTTCACATTAAATTTGTGTTTTACTTCCCAGTTTGAAAGTAATGTATTCAGGCACAATAATTAAATTCATGAACCATGTTTGGTCAACACCATTCTTTGTTATTCACAAATCCGCTTAAACTCAAATATGAAGTCTAGTTCTGGCAAACAAACCTTTCAGTTCATTTTCGTCCCACTTTCTCTCTTGCGGAGGTTTGCGTTGTGGAGCCGAGAGCTGCCACGTGTAACCGTGAGCGGTTGGTTCAAACAAAGAGAGATAATTGCGGCTAAGTGTGAGCTTCTTTTACTGCATCTTCTTCCCACTCCAACAATTAAACATCACTGCACATTGTGTGCTGCCAGGAAACCTCACACGATAAAGACCCACGTTCAACCTAAATGTCTGCAACTCTGAAGGGTCTCGTTCCAAAACACATTTTAGATTTTAAACTGTTAATTTGATTTTAATTTCCGCACAATTGAAATAATCGTAATCCATTATTTACAGGCACAGACATACTTTCCCCTATTTAGCATTTGTTGATGTTGTCAGTTAATATTTATATTCATGTTTTATGTTTGTAAATAGAATATTGTTTGGACCTTATATTTGTATTTGATCAAATAAAGGTCTATTTTGTCCCCGAAATTAAAAAGGAGGTCATAAACACAACTAACTCGGGTCTGGAGTTGATTCAATATCATCATCTCTCTATATTCATATTGAGACATTCATTGAATAGATTTGAACAGTGCAATCATGTATTCTGAACCAGTTTCACCTAAATCTCTCGCACCAGAAACTATCCGAATAATTTAAGGACGTTTTTCTCTCTCCACAAAAGACATTTTGACTTGTCGCTGTACGAAAAGCACAGGTGTTGCCATTATTGTGAGTTTATGATGAAGTCAAACTGTCTGCTGGGAAAAAGGCTCATTTATGGAAGCCCATTGCTGCCAGTAATAGAGAATACAAGTCCAACAACTTGGCCTGAAAAAAAAGATCCTGGCTGTCAATATCAGATGTTCACAACAAGATTATTGTGTAGGGATGGGTATTGGCACCAGTGCTAAATTATTAATAAAACATCAATAGTTATTGATAAGCTCCTACGTTAACGGTTCTTTTTTATCATTACTTTTAAATGTGTTGGTGTAATTTAAACCAGTTCAACAAGCATGAACATGATGTAAACATGTAGAAACGTGAAAACATTTTCTTTTTTTTATAAAGTTATATTTAACTTGTCCATTGTCGGTATAACTACTATGTCATTATTTTTGAGAGTTTCTCATTATGATGACTTGGAGGATCTTTCTTTTTTTCATCATTTCAGAAATGGGCTTCCATACTTATGAGATATTTTTGTTCTAATTAATACTAAAAATCATTTGACACAAAGGGATAAACAAGATCTAAAAAAGTAGACCATGTTCTTTTAAATATTTGTCAATATCCTTGCAGAACAAAATCCTTCTGTATAATTAAAACAAAGGCTATTATAGTCCCTAGTCCCTTTGTAAGTATAATACTTTTGATAACAACATAAATAGTGTGTGAACTTCTACTGTCATGCCAAGAAAATATATTGTACAGAGTTAGTCGGTCTTTTGCAGGCAGTAATTGAGTGGGTCTGCAGGGCAGCACAATTCATCCACTTTTGAACTTCCAGATCCAGAAATCATCCATTTAGACGAAATCTTCAGGGTCTGAATTTGAAGAAATGTTGTGCTTTTCTCTGTTGCATCCCAACTTGATGGTTTATGCAGTTTCTTTACATAAAACCTGTGCCTACAGCAGCTCTGCATATCAGATTTCCTATTTTGGAGTGAAACACTTCCACCCAATGTAAAGCTAGCACCAGCAGTGCAGCAAAAGGCATTCGACTTGCGGTGGTTCATTCTGGTTCCACTCATGGCTCAAAGTAGATGACCTCATGGCGTCACTTAGCTCTGTAATTAAAATCCATGAGCCCCTTTCCCTAATGTTTTATCATCGAGGGGTCTGAGGATCAGAAAAAGGCGACGCCGTCCTTTACTTCTTCAGACACTGGTACATCAGTGCTCGTGGATTCAGCATGTAGCGCTCAGAGTTGAGTAACTTGGTGAGATACTGCGGCACCGGAGGCCGAGGAGCCATGTAGGACACTGCAGGACTGACGGCCATGACCTCCGCAATCTTCTGCTTCATCGCCTTGATCTCCCGGTCCTGCCTCATCACTTTATCTGCCGGACAAGCAAAGGTGATCCATGAGTGTGTGGATACTGCGGGACGTAGCAATCCACAGGCACTAAACAACACACACATTTAAAATGTAGTTTGCGCAAGGACACAAAACACGTGAAGAAAAAGAGTTGGAAACCTTGAGCGATCTCCAGCTGTCGGCGGGCGTCTCCCAGAGCTGAGAACAGGTCCAGTTTGATGCGAGTCTCCGCGCTCAGGTTGTACTCCAGATGTTGAGCCTTCTCCTGCATGGCCGACAGAGTGGACAGCAGCATGTCTGTCTCGTTCTCCACACAGCGGTACTTTCCCAGAGCCTGAGTTTGAGAAACACATTGAGAGTAAGAACACGTGGAAAATGTCCAAACATCAATCAACCGCGTGCCATGACCACCTGAGGGATTACGTGCTTTGGTTTCCTAAGTTGTTTTTTTTTGCTGTGTTTTGTTCGCCTTCATAAAGACGTGTTCAGGCTCACTGACTTAGGAAACCAATGCACCACAGAGAGAAAATCATTTCCATGATGAATTGGCCAGCCATTCAAAAAACATGAAAGCTGCACATTGTATTAGATCTTACATACGCTGAGGGGTGATTATATCTGTGTTAACATTGACTTTTAACATTTTGAAGGAGGTGACCTGTACTTTTAAACTTTATTAAAGCAGTGCAATGTTTTTATGAACGACCAGGCTTTTGTTTCAGCATGCGTCATGGAGAGTGTGCAAATTAAAATCAATTACCAAACAGTACAACAATGTACACACCTGATGTAAAGACAAAAAAACAACCATACGATATTACTGCATACTGTTATGATGACAAAGTGCAATATGTTGACTGCAGGCCAAAAAAAAACAGATTTAAAAAAAACACTAAATGGTCTCCATTTAAGTTTTCTAATAGATTTTACAAACACAAAGAATTACAGACAAACAAATTAGAACTCAAACAGCAAAACAACTACATGACCAAACTGAGGACAACCAAGTACTGGACCACAGACATTTAAACTCACAAGCTCATTCCCAAATAGTGTAAAAAGATACCTCAAAATCATTCTCTAGATCTAGCACACGACTCTCTTTCACTTGACACTCCAGCTGTAGTTGTTTGTACTCTGTCTCTAGATCTTTAACTCTTTTCCTTAACATTTGGGTTTCACAGTGTTCCTGCCTGGTGTTGGAGATGGAAGAAATAACAGTTTTGAGCAGTAGGAGAGGGAAACTACTGGAAATGAAGACCAGTTTACACAGAAAGAAACATAACATTTCATTTGCATAGTATAAAAGATTATTACACCACAATTCAAAGTAAATGTAATGTGTGGAATAGTTCCAACATTTGAGAAAATATGCTTTTTTGCCAAGATTTAGAAGAGACAGTTGATACCCAGGCTGGGGGAGTAACTGTTTACATGAAATGGTGTTACGTAATTAAAACACAATACTGTATTCTGTTACAGTTACAGACAAAAGGGAGAAATCCTATTAGTACTCGTAACTAGTAATTGTATCAAAATATATTTTCCGTCATATCTATATTTACAATTAGCTTAGCACAAACACTAGCAGCATAAATGAAGCTAAGCAGCTGCTGGCTGCTGCCACCTTCATGCTGAAAACACTTATCTCCCTCTTGGCAAGAAAGCAAATAAGAATAACTCAAAGTATTTCCTCAAACGTTTGGCCATACACTCACAGCTGTATTTAATTGTACTCATTAGCATACAAATGCAGATCCAGCTTTACTTCCCGGGCAAAAAGCCACTTCAATAACAAGGAATTTTAAAGGTTTAATAGCTGTTATTTACCTGTTTGTGAGACTCCGTGCTGTGATGGCTGCTTCCTCCAGTTTCTGAGCCTGAAGCTCAGCCAACTGTCTCTCTACTGAGAGTCTGGCCTCCGTCTCTGCTCTGGTCTTCTTCTCCAGCATCGCGCTGCTCTGTTTGTCCCTTTGCTTGGTTTTAGTCAGACACAGAATCCTGAATGAAAAGCAATAATCTTCACTTTACATAATGCCAGAAATAGGACCACATCCAGATAGACTTGTTTGAGATTAACTTCACAGCGTCTCTGAAACAGACAGGATCCTTGTAGTTGCTGGAGAGCGGCGTGCTTTAAAAACAGGAGCATGTCTTATTAGAACTGGTGGCGCTGACCACAGCTGTGCACAACATCCTCATCTCAGGCAACAGTTAAGCCTCTGGATGGGGGACGTGGGTTTGATGTGGTAAATGTGTTGATATATATTCATCTGTGATCGGACTGAGTAACAAAGTTGATTTTTAGAGCGCAGTTTTTTCAGTTTGTAATGTGTTTAAAGTATTAATCTGTTGTGATGTTGTGGAGTCACATTTAAAGTCACAAGAGAAATGCAACAATTACACAGGAAATGAAATAGCATGATCAAATTCATGCTATCACATTGAGTCAAGGGGTCTGGTTGATGTGTATTAGTAGCTCCAAAGCATAGATGAGAATTATGAGCCACAATCCCTCAACATGAAATATGACTCAAAAAGAGATCCACTAATATGTTTTAGGATCAGCCCACAAAAGGTTTGCTTTCACACAGACAACCATAGTCCTGGCAGCCATTCTGCATACAATCATCCCCGTCTTACTTTGTATTTATAGATCGATGTAGTGTGTAAAGCATCCCACCGGGGGAGCCGAAGACACGCTTTCAGCAGTGGATCTGGTGGATGACTCACTTGCTGTGCAGTAGCACATTTGACTGTCTGAGCAGGGAAACCTCGGGTCTCAGGCTCCTCTCGCTGTTAGTCAAGTTGCAGATGTGACTTCGCAGCTCCTGCTCGCTCTGCCTGCTCACCTGCAGCTCGCCCTTCAGCCTCCTCAGCTCCTGCTCCAGCCTGAAAGACAATTACAGGGAAAGAAAGAGATCGTCTAGCTCTGATTTCACCAACTTCTGCCTGATTTCAAACTGAATGGAAGCTAACGGTGGCATACTTGGTCATCTGCTCAGCGTGGTGGTTCTGAGCTGCTGTGGCAGTCTTCTCTGCCGTGTCTTGGTTGAGGCAGAATGTTTTTGAGCTGGATCTCTGCTTCTTCTCAGTCCTCCCTGCAGGTGGTGAAGGGGTGTTTGTGCCGCTTCTGCGGGCTTTTGGCGAGGAGCCTTTAGCCGCCCGCGTGGCTTTGCTTCCTTGCTCATCTTGAGGTAGATTTTCGTGGCTTGTAGAGGTTTCTTGTCCTCCTGCCCCACAGTGGAGCAGATCTCTGGACTCGCCAGGTTTGGATGATAACGGCCGCCGGTTTGATTCAGCTGGCCTCATCTCCTGTGATCCCTTCTCTGCCGTTCTCTCCTCACTGCGGATCTGGAGGCAGTCCACAGTGTGCACCTCATCATGGGCCACTACAGTGCCGTTCTGACATTGATACTGAGTCGACTCGGGCTTCATCTTCCATTTTGAGCCTGCAGGGACAGGTAGAAACAATAGCATCTATCAGATATGAGCTCAGTTTTTCTGTTGGGATATTAGAACGTTTGGTGTATTTAGATTAGGATTCCCCAAAACAGGATTGAGTCGTTTGTACTCCTTCTCGAACTGACCTTTAATAGTATATCAATTACAATTACTGCCTCCACCAACCAGTCAAGTTGCAGTTTACATCCATGTCTTTCCAAATGTCATCACTTAATCATTTGATCCTATTAGACATTTGTTTGAAATTGTCATAATTATCAATTCTTGAGGTATGACCAATGACACAGTGACTTTTGAACACCAAATCTTAATCAGTTCAACCTGGAAGTGGACCTTTGTGCCAGATTTGAAGAAATTCTCTGAAGGCATTTCTGAGAAATCACATTCAAGAGAATGAACCGGACAACCCAAAAACACAAAGCCTTGCTGTTGCTGGCGTGGAGACATAAAAAGTATGAAAATAGGCAGCGGTCCACGTGTTATGGTGGCTCTACCACAGATCTACAACACCCTTGCAGACACTTGAATTTTGGAAAAGAAACTGTCGTTGTCCATTTGCAATATTTGCTTACTTGAGTTAGGTTGTCATTATTTTCACTTGAATGAAAAAAGGGGTAAAGGCAGTTATTGTATTATGTAAGAATTCCCTCATTTGCTGAAAATGAGGACTTCCTCTTTAGAAGTTGCCTCTGCAGGGATCTTCACAGTTCTCATTGCCTGAGGAGTTTGTGAATGAAATGTGGTTGTACGAATAGAATTGTAGAAATTCACTGAAGGAATAATTATAAATTGACATTTTCTCATGTATAATTATTGTTCTTGGTGTTTGCCCCTGTTCATTTGGAATGAACAGTTTAGGACTATGTGGTTACTTTGACATGATACGTAAGTGTGTATTAATAGAATAACTTACTGCTGCTGCCATCTGTGGCCGTCTTGGGGTAAACCTGCAGGCCTGGAGGGAGCGAATGCTGCAGGAGGTGCATGTGGAAGTCATTCTCACTCTGAACAGCTTTCTGTATGCGCAGCTTGAAGATGTTGGTGAAGTAGCAGGTGGCATCAAACCCCAAATACACTACAGGATATCCAATGCTGAATGTCAACACAGAGGGGGAAGACAAAGTTAGAATATGTGAAGACATTCAAATGATAACAACACATCTTGGCGAACAGATTTATACTATTAATGATTAGTTTAATTATAGATGTATTTATTTAAAGATAATGATCTTTCTTTTGTTACTTGATAGTTCATTAGCTCGTAACATAAAAGTTAATTTACTCCTTTATTAAATGGTTCACAAACATCTAGAACAAGTCGTAATATCACACAGGAGATTAATACAAGTTTAGTACTGATGCTTTTTTATCGCAACTCAATTAATGTTATGTAAGAAATTTTAATGATGAAGGTTCTCTTCAGGGCTGAAAGATGTATGTTAAATGAACATACCAGTGTGCAGCAAAAAAATGAGACAGGTTGGCATGAGAGGTTTTAAGGTCTTTGAGTCGAAGTGAAGCCTCCGTGTACACGAGCAGAATCCACAGGGACACCGTCGATATACAGATGCCTTTCTCTGCAGACAAATACGAAGATAGATAGATATTTGTATCGTCATATGCACAGTTAACAGAGTTACTCCGTACACTGAAAGGCTTATTTTGCTAGGTCCTCCTTCCACACAGAATTATAACAACCGTTTTAGGTTGTTATAATTCTGTAAAAATTTGAATTCTGTAAAAATTTGAATTAAAATTAAGAATTAAAAATACAAAAAAAGTGCTATACATATTTATAGTATAAGAAAATATATAAAATAAGGCACAGAAATATGAGAACAGTATTGCACAATCAAAATCACTAATAATTCAATCAAATTGTGAGTAACTCACTATAAAAGCTCCATATTTACAACATACAAAGCTTAATTATTTATGCCAGTAATAGAGTTTGGTATATTTTGTCACATGTGATAACACAACAGAATAAAACTAACTAATCACGTACTCACCTGTATGCCATATGTAATTGAACAACACATAAGTGCTTGCCACAAAGAACAGCCAGTGCAAAGGCACAAAAATTAAACAAAAGATGTCCAGAGTGAAGGCAGCACAGACAAAAACAACACAAATAACCTGCAAAAACACACACAAAGAAACACATTAATTTCAGTAAAATGCACTGGATTCATTCTGTGGAATCATGATTGTCTTCACACACAATATTAAATCTCTCAGTCGGGGGTTCTCACCAGCCCGTGGCAGTGGAAAGTGGAGTACACACTCCCGAAGAAGAGCCAGCATGGCCACAAGTACTCCAGTCTGAATTCGAGCATGAAATCTGCCAGCAGCACCAACGTCCACATCATCATGAACTTCAGGAAGGTGTATGCACTGAAAATAGACAGATGACGTCCATTACTGTTATTATTATTATGATTATACATAAAACATCAGCAGGCGGGTGTGTGCGGTCAGGATACAAGTGAAATAAATTAGTGTTCTCGGCTGTGATTCTAGCAAACAAAGCCTCTTCAGTCAAAACATTAAACACACAAAAGCCCCAACGAGACAAATCGAATACATGTTGCTAAACCTATAATTGAGCAGCTGCATCTTAAAATTGCGGTCCGTGCTTTTAAGTAGCGGCACTACAGAACAATGACTGCTCCCTCATTCATTTCATCAGGCGACCGCGAGCAGAGCAGGAGCTGTGGTTTCCTCCTTTGTTCTGCTCGCCCGGAGAATCTCATCACCCCTTCTTTGTTTGGTAACCATGGCAATATTTCATCTGGAGGAGAGAGGGAGCACCACAGCATCCGATTGCACATGCAAGTTTTAAATGTCCCCTTTTAATGTTCCTGATGTGAAATGTATTTGAATTCAACCGCCTGCTAATTTACTCTAAATAAAACACCAAATATGCAACAATAACAATCTATAATTTATCTAGAAGAGAGAGGGACAAAAAGGAGGACGACACGTCTTCAGTTCTTCATTCAAGTTCAAATTTGCAGAATTTAATTGATTTCACTGCTATTATAACTATAACGACCACTATTATAATAACATATAAAACAATATGCAAGTTCATCTTTAAGAGTACGGAGGGTGAGATATGGAGGGCTACAGCGTCGTAAATTATAAATCAAGTTAGAAAACACTTTATAATATTTTCATTAGTTTTTAATGTATTTATTCACCAAATACAGAAGGTATCCCACGATAAAAAGGAGCCGGAATTGGATGTTTGATTGAAAATTCATGAAAACAAAAGAAGGCAGTGTTTGTATTTAAATACACAGTAGCCCAGGCTTATCTGTTTTTATTCACTGAATTGCTCATGTGTAACAATTAAATTAAAACAAGTGGTTTCTTTCTCTCGAGGCAGTCTTTCTCTTATCTGGACTCTTGTCTAGACGTTTTCAAAATTCAGTTATTTATTTATTTTCATGTGCAAAAGTTGCTGCTTTCCTTTCGCCTAAAAGGACAATACAGCGGATAAAAAACACAACGCGACCATTGAACGCATCCTCTCGCCTGGTTTGGGGACGCGCGAGACGGCGCAGAAAGCAGATGTCACGAGCGGAGCAGAAAGCAGGCCGACGTCAACTTGCACGGCTGCTGCTGCTTTCTGCCTTTCGGTAAACAAAATAAGTCGCACAACATGTCCACACGCCTGTCTGCGCAGGGAAAGCGGACCACACAGCCGCACGGACCGGGTTCGCGTCGCGCGCGAGACGAAGAGGGACGCGGGGGCGCGAGGCGGACAGGTGAGCATGATGACGACGGCTGAAATTTACACAAAGACGAGGCACCACAACAAAAGCAGCAGCCTCCGCCAGGCGACGCGGCTCGCGGCGCTAATGGTAGCTTACCTTTCAGACAGCCGCTCCGTTATCTTCATCTTCTTCATCTTCCGTAGCCTGCTCGCGTCCACGTAACGTTTCTTCATCGTATGGCTTCTGCTCCCTCCGCGCTGTCTGCTGCTACACCGCGGCCGCGGCGGCGGGGATGGAGAAAACGGGCACCGTGAAATGAAGAAGATCCCTCGTTGTGGAGGAGGATGTTCAGCTCAACCTGTGATGATGTCTGGCAACATCTCCGGTCGCCAGACGGCTCTGCGCATGCGCGGTGGGTGTTGTACCTACAAGTGTTCATCGCAGGAGGGGAGCAGAACAACACGCTGTGTTTTTAATTTATATTGTACTATTGATGTGATGATGATGATGATGATAATAATAACAGTAACATTGCCATGAGAAATACATAATCTTATAATAAATGCAACAATAAAACGAACATTGCACTACAAATCAAACGTTTTCTTTGTTGTAATAATAAGTACATATCGTCATCATCATTGTCAAATATAAATCCAAGTACGCCATTTATACTGTATATAGAAATACAGAATATACATGCATATCAGACACACACACACACACACACACACACACACACACACACACACACACACACACACACACACACACACACACACACACACACACATATCAAGAGTGTTTCACACTTAATGAATCACAAATTCTGACCACGGTATTTTTTTTTTTTGGGATTGAACATGTTCTTTGAACTATTTCAGCTTCAGATTAGGGTTTCTCCTGGACCCCACATTTAGAATCACAGACAATGTGCATGTATCAAGTCAAGTCAATTTTATTTATATCGCCCACATATCACAAATTTGCCTCAAGGAGCCTTACAATCTGTACAGCATATACAACACCCTCAATACCTGTAGACTCTTGATACAGATAAGGTCAAACTCCCAAGGCAATAAAACCTTTATTGAGGGGGGAATTGAAGACAGCTGAACATCTATTAAATATCTATTTCAGCTCTGTTTGCAATATTAATTGTTGTTTACAATTGACAGAAACAGACTTTAATATCAACATTGTTTGTGGTTGTTCAGCTTTTAGACATCTATCTTTTTAATTTGTACCATAGTTAAATGTTTACCTATCTTTGTTCAGCTTTGTTGTTCTTGTTTTTCGCTGTATTGTATTTGTATTCATCTTTCTTCTAATTGTTCTAGGAACTGTTTGTAACATTGAGAGCAATGACACGAATGTATGAAATGAATGAATCATCCCTATAGTAGGATTATGATAATGTTTTACCATTACAAATAACACTTTGTAAACATACTATGTAAAGTAAAAGTCCTGGATTGACAAAAAGGAAAAGTGTGTATTCATAGTATTATACATTAATGTGTCAGCAGCATTTAACTGTTGTCACTGGTTGAGGTGTGGGTATGGAGTCATAGACATAAAATAATAAATCTGTAAAAGAATGAGAAAATGAATGTGCAAATATAAAAAGGAATGAAAAATGTAATAAATAAATAAATATTTCTGTATATTGTAATGGGAATGTTTTATTCGTATGAGTATCTTATATTCTTATATAGGTCAGCTGGTAAATAAATTTGTTATTGAGTGAAACTATCAAGGACTGCATTGTGAGACCCGTGGTTTATGCAGCAGGTCCAAGTAGCACGCCCCCTTCTCCTGTAGATGAATAAAAGACTTATGCTTAAAAAAAACATGTTAGGCTGTATGGACGCTGATAAAGCCCTTTTTACAGGATACTAGTATGCATCTGTATGTCTTGTGACAATGCTGATAAGTACTCCTTTGTTTGTAAATGTCAAAGCAGAATCTTCCAATAACAGCCCCCACCCCTGTAAACTGTTTATAACGTTGTGACACACGATTCTGTGAAAGTGAGCGCTGAAGATTGAATATCACACACCCATTGTGTGATATTCAATCTTCAGCGCTCACCCTTTACAGAGTCGTTGTGGCTCAGCAACTGATCCTCTTCTTGCAATAATAAATACTTTAGAGATACATTTGGGTTTTTGATATTTGTCATTTCAGCTTAAAAAGACAATAATCATATATTATTTAAATATATGTTTATTTATTTTTTGCATATAAATCAGTCAGTTCATTTTAGAATATATATACTTACAGCAGGTAAAATAAGTATTGAACATGTCACCATTTTTCTCAGTAAATATATTTCTAAAGGTGCTATTGACATGACATTTACACCAGATGTAATGTAAAACCAAGTAATCCATGCATACAAAAAATTAAAGTTCAGAAATTAAGTTATGTATAATACAATGGAATGACAGGAAAAAAGTATTGAACACGTTTAATGATATGTATTTTATACTTGTCATTACCAACAAAGGCTTTTGTACCAAGTATTAAATACATTTCAGTAAGTGTGTTCAATACTTTGTGTCATTCCATTATATTCACAAAACTTAATTTTGTTTTGTATGGATGGATTACTTGGGTTGTTACCGACATCTGATGTAAATGCAATACCTCTAGAAATATACAGTATTTACTGAGAAAAATGGTGACGTGTTCAATACTTGTTTTACCCACTGTATATAATATAATTCATAAATTTTTAGACTTGTATTATTCCTTATTCTTTCCCATATTGTTTTTTTCTATTCATTGAAGGGCCAATCAACTGGCCGGCCTTCCTGCCCACACTGAGTAGTAAATTCCTACACACTGTATTTTCTTCCCCATATTGTATTTCACAGGCTTATAGGAGGAGTACCAGGCGTTGAAGCAAATTTTTTCTTCAGGTTACATCACGTGATGCCATTGTCAGCGGATAATCTTTTTAGGCGAAACAACTTCCCAGTACAAACACTTCAATGGCCCTTATTTAAATCATTAGGTTTTAACTGTTGTAAATGCAGTAATAGCCAAATCCAGAGTTATTTTCCTTCCTCCGTTAAGGTTAAAGTGATTGGAGGCTATGCAGAATTATGAGTGCCAACTTTTTTAGGCAGATTTTCTGTAACCAGTGTAGCATGAAAGCATGGCAGATTTAGCAATCTAGCAACCTAAGCCAGCCATTAAATTTAGCAATATAATGCTTCATCCACACATACTCTTGTCACAGCATATAGCACATTGCTATCCCCAGATAATCTGCCAATCACGTCACAAACCTTTTCTCTCTTTTCTGTGGATTTGAAATTAAGCCATCAGCACAGAAACATATTCTGGGTTGTTGTCACCAATCTGTATACAGTGTTGTTCAGTACATAGAGGGACAACATTGTGCTTCTCCTGATCCAAGCGGGAAAATAAAAAGAATGAACGCTGCAAGAAACCAAATCAAATACAAAACAAGGCCCTTGAGTGTGTGTTCATTTGTCACATGTCTGTGTGGACCTGTGGGAATATAACTGACACCTGTGGCTTTCAGAGGTTAACAGTCCTGGCCTTCTGGATGTGTATACACTTTCTTTCTTTTCATCTGTGCGCCTTCAAGTCTCTTCAGGTTTCTAGCACCTCGGCATCGTTTGTAAATGAAAACATCCACTCTGCAAGAAAATTACATTGAGTGTATATTTCTTTATGTTAGCAGTAGCAGTAGTATAATATACAGTATAATCATACACATTCACACTTCAGAAAAAAAATGTGTTTATTGAGGAAAATCCACAACATCCTTTGTATCCACAGTCCGCATGAACACAAGTGAGATTGTGAACAAACAAACTGAGAGGAAGTGTACAGCCTATACAGCAACATGTGGAAAAAGGTAAAATCCTGATAATGCATTAAAAAAGATTCCATAATCTCCAAAGTATAATGTGCTTCACTGAAAAACATAATGTGCTTCACTGAAAAGCAGATGGGTGGCAACCCGAGAACCCGGTGGTGGACACCGGGGGTGAGGGAAGCCGTCAAGCTGAAGAAGGAGGCCTTTCGGGGCTGGTTGGCCCAGGGGTCTCCTGAAGCAGCTGACAGGTACCGGCAGGCCAGAAGGGCTGCAGCTGGTCGGCAGCTGGTCGGCGATGCTAAAACTCGGGCATGGGAGGAGTTCGGGCAGGCCATGGAGAAGGACTTTCAGTTGGCCTCAAGGAGGTTCTGGCAAACCATCCGACGGCTCAGGAAGGGAAAGCAGGGCCTACCCCAAGCTGTTATCAGCTGGAGAGGGGGGCAGCGCCTGAAGACTTTGGGGTGGTTGCACCCATATCTCTGGCGGAGGCCACTAAGGTAGTCAATAAGCTCCTTGGTGGCAAGGCGCCAGGGGTGGATGAGATCTGCCCTGAGATGCTGAAGGCGCTGGACATTGTTGAGCTGTCTTAGTTGACATGCCTTTTCAGTGTTGCATGGGGGTTAGGAACAGTGCCCATGGACTGGCAGACCGGGGTGGTGGTTCCTATCTTCAAGAAGGGGGACCGGAGAGTGTGCTCGAACTATCGTGGTATCACACTGCTCAGCCTCCCGGGGTAAAATTATGCCAGGGTGCTGGAAAGGAGGCTCCAACCGTTTGTCGAACCTCAGATTCAAGAGGAGCAGTGCAGATTTCGTCCCGGTCGTGGAACAGTGGACCAGCTCTTTACCCTCGCAAGACTACTGGAGGGGTCCTGGAGTTTGCCCAAACAGTCTACATGTGCTTTGTAGACTTGGAGAAGGCTTTCGTACGGGTCCCTCTGGTGTTAGTGTGGGGGGTGCTGCAGGGGAATGGGGTGCCGGACTCTTGGCAACGGGCCGTCCGGTCTCTGTACGCCTGCAGTAGGAGCTGTGTTCGTATCCTCGGTAATAAGTTAGACACGTTCCCGGTGGGTGTTGGCCTCCGCCAGGGCTGCCCTTTATCACCGGTCCTGTTCGTGACCTTCATGGACCTTCTAGGCGCAGCCGGGGAGGTGGAGAACATCAGGTTCAGGGGTCTCGTGGATCACCTCTCTGCTGTTCTCAGATGATGTGGTCCTGTTTGCCTGTGGTCCAGCATTCACTGGGGCGTTTTGCAGCCGAGTGTGAGTGGCGGGGATGAGAGTCAGCACCTCCAAATCTGAGGCCATGGTGCTCTGCCGGAAAGCGATAGATTGCTCCCTCCAGGTGGGGACAGAATGCCTACCCCAAGGGAAGGAGATCAAGTATCTCGGGGTCTTGTTCACGAGCGAGGGTAAGGTGGAGCGGGAGATCAACAGGCGGATCGGTGCGGCTGCAGCAGTAAAACAGGCCCTGTACCGGTCCGTCTTGGTGAAGAGGGAGCTGAGCCGGAAGGCAAAGCTCTCAATGTACTGGTCGGTCTACTTCCCAACCCAAACCTATGGTCACCAACTCTGGGTCGTGACTGAAAGGATGAGGTCTCGGATACAAGCGGCCAAAATGAGTTTCCTCCGCAGGGTGGCCGGGCTCAGCCTTAGAGATAGGGTAAGGAGCTCAAGAGGGAACTTGGAGTTGAGTCGCTGCTTCTTCGTGTCGAAAGGAATCAGTATGCCTCCTGGACGCCTCCCATTAGAGGTTTTCCGGGCATGTCCAACTAGTAGGAGACCCCGGGAAGACCCAGCTGGAGGGATTATATCTCCCAGTTTGCCTAGGAACGCCTCGGGATCCCCCTGAATGAACTGGAAAATGTTGCGGGTCGGCCTGCCGGGCCTGCTGCCAACGCGACCTGATTCCGGATAAGCGGCTGATAATGAATGGATGGATGAATGAAAAGTATTATGTGCTTCACTGAAAAGCATAATGTGCTTCACTGATCATTATTCTGAGCATGGATTATCACTTGATCCAGCCTATTAATGCTTGATTTGATATCACACATACTCCCTCGTGCAGCATATTAGTAAAAGATCAAATCATTTTCCAGACAAGCACACAGGAGATTTTCTGTGTCCTCTGTCGTGATCTCCATGTGCTAATGGAAGCTCTGTTCTCTGCTCCAAACACAGCTGGAACAGCAAGGTTGCATGCAAGGCTCAGAAGTGGGCCAACACCTGCATGAACTACAGCCCTCGCAAATCCACAGAGAACTGCTGTAAGTTTATTAAAAACTATACTTCACACAAGAAGCACATAGTTTGAATGATGTCTTTCAAGCATTTTATTCTTATCAGAGCTTGAAGTAATCAGAAACATAATTTTAGACCATCATGTGACATTACACTGACACCCAGACAAATTACATTACTTATAGTTCACTGACCACTACATCTACGGTATTTAATGGCAGAAACATTAAGTCCTTGCATTGTAAATAAAATGTCATGGCAGGTTTTATGTGGCAGGTTTTATGTGGCAGTTTATTATGCGATTTTCTGCGGTAGCTGGGTCAAATCAAATAGACTATGTATAGAAAGAAATATATTATGTACGGGTCTTGTGCCGATGATCGGACTGGATGATCGGAATGGAAGCATCCACATATATAAAAAATATACCATTAAAAAAACTTTTTAATTTCAAATGTCATATGAGACAATGCTATTAAAAATACAAGAAAAAGATTGTATCATATACAGGAATATGTAGTACATTTATTTTACATTTGAAGGGAACACACTTCATTGAAATAATCATTATCTTTAACTTAATTGTTGTAGAGGCTCTAACCTTAACCAATTTAAGTATTAGAGCCACTAGGGGCTGAACGGGAGAACATGTTTGGACGCGTGTTCTGCCACAAACAAATCAACTGTCCATTCCAGCGTTTAATCCGTGACACCATAGCATAACATCACCTTACATTGGTCACAGCACAAGGTACCACGAGACAGGATACAACACTTGATCTTAGCCAAAACGGATGAGAAGCTGGCTCATTTAAACCATTCAACCATTTAAACATTTATATAGTGCTTACTTATGCTTTTTAGGGGGGTTAAAGCAAAGTTACCTGAATGGGTTACTCTTTACACATTTTAGTTTTGCTTTTTGACTGCAAATCACTACAAAATGTCAAAGGTGACGTAATAAAATCCAAGACTTGTTTTCCATCGTAGTCAGATTAGTGCGGCAGGACTAATTGACATGACATTACCAATAAAACTGTACTACTGTAATACAATAAAAAAAAAAAAAACTAATTATTATCAGTAAAATCACAAGTCAAAGACCCATGTTAAGTCTTTTTAGGCTGAAATTGACAATATCGAAAAACCTATCTTTAAAGTATTTATTCTTGCAAGAAGAGGCTCAGTTACACAGAGCCGCAACCATTCTGTGTAAGTGAGCGCTACAGATTGAATATAGGACAGCGTTATGAAGACAGTTTACAGGGGTGGTCACAAGAGATACAGATACAGATACATACATACATCCTAACATGTGGAACATGTAAACATATTAAGTACATGTTCATACACAACAAGAGAAGAGGATGCATGCTATTTAGACAGCTGCATAAACCACGAGCCTCACAATGCAGGCCTTGGGACTTTGCTCAAAAACAACTTATATATCATAATAATATAAGATACTCATAAGAATACAAAATTCCCATTACAATCTTCAAGTTATAACTAGATGAGTTAAACCTCAGTGAGTGGAGCCCACAAAGTTACAAAAGAAAATCAGCAGAGGAAATAAATAAATTCATGACCGTGGTGTTCACTTTATTAGCGGAGCACTCGTTATTTTAGTCAGCTGGGATAACCCACTAACTTTTATATCTTAGTAAATATGGTTTTTTTTGGTAATTTATCCAGTTTCTTGATATTGGCCACCTCCAGTTTAATTTGTTCTTTTCCTGAATCCTAATGTATTGAACAAGACCGGAAGTCTTTCTTTGACTCCATCACTGAGATTACTTCTGCATTCAACAACAGAAAAAGTTAATTGTAGTGCTCTAATCTGAATAGTGAGCTCTTGTGGGTTTTATTTTGTGTATGTATTTTTCACTGACAGTGACGTGGGGCTGCAAAAACAATCAAGCGTCCGCTACGTGTGCTACCACCTTTAATGCAAATCTCAGATTGTAATAGCCCCTATAAATATACACATGTCTATAATACATGTCCACATAGGCTCTGATTCATCAGTCAGTGCCTGTAAAAGATGCTTATCTTTGAATCGTGAGGTCCCTCTGCTGATTACGGAACAGGATAAATAGCGTGAAGTATTAAACCAGGAAATTTACTTTGGCACGGCTCTGTTCAGGATAAACACCGCCTGCAGCGGTAGGTGCCCTTTGACTGCATGTAAGATGTAAACTCACAAAGAGGAAGGAGAACACATTTGGCAGAGTGGAATTGGCAGAGGTGCAGAGCAAAAGTAATATCTCATGGATTTCCTCTGGCTAAGCCAAGAAACAACCACAGTTTGCGACCACACCTGCTGGCTATGGCTAACAACAAAGACTGATAATAATTGTTTGTGTGTATCCAAGCTTTAAGCAGTTTGACTCAATACTTCATTCGTCTTGCTTATATCTTTAAAATACGTAAGTGATTAATGTTCTAAGACCAATGAGAACACCCTTTCATTGTATCATGACACACTGATAACACTGTCAGGTACATTTTGGGAGGGTTTCCTGTGGAATCCACGCTGCATGAATGTCACAAGACGCTGAAAAGTAGCTTCCTGTTAGATAAGATGGAAACGTGACCTTAAAACACATCGCTCCCCATTTCAAAGGAAGTGTCGATAAATGTAATATGTGTAATACATTCGAAATGGTGGAATCTAACAAACACATTATTTCCAGTTTAAACATCCTATATTGTACTTTTCAGCCATTACTAGGTTTTTCTTTTGCATATTTTGCAGATCATTAATTTTAGTCTGAAATAGGGCCTCACGTTTGAGTATTTTTCATAATTTTATTGTAGCATAGGTCTCTTGTTCTTTCTTTGTTTCAAACCGGTTGAAACATTTAGATTGCACTGCAAAATATATATTTTTAGGACTCAACTACTGACCGAAATGTGTTGATAAGATTGTATTTCTGCCGATTTAACAGTCAAACACTTTATGAGGTGTTAAAATCATCTCTTCCTCAACCAGCAACAACAAAAATGCTGCTCAAACATGAATGCATGAGTGGTAAGAAATGACACTAATACTATAATACATAAAGCACTATGAAACACTATGAATGCTTTTGTTACTTTAAGTCTATTTTGCTTCTGTGCTGCCATGAACTAACCAAAGGTGCACGCTTACATGCACTAACATGCACTAACATGCACTAAAAGCACGCACAGTCTGCCCGGCAATGTCACCAAAGCAAGGAGAAGCTCGGATAACGACACATACAAGAGGAAGAGCGACTTAATTCTCTGCTTGGGTAAACTATATGCACTATATCTTTACATAGATAATAGTTGTTTGTTGCTGTATTAATGCTCTGAATGTTAAATACAGCTCCTTTAAGAAAACGTATGTGCACATTATCAGCAAAATGTACCTAAAGTCTGAAGAGTGAGCTGGGGAGGATCTATTCAAACATTATATTTAACAAGTTGTTGGGACTTGTTGATGGGAAACAAAGACAGAAAGGGCAGATATGTAAAAAAGAAAAGGCTAGACTATGAAACCGCACCAAACCTCCATCAGGAGTGAGTGTGAGATTTAAAACCACAACACTGGTGCCTCATTGGACAAAACCCACAGGAACCCCAGGGAGTCCCTATGACACGGTCATGACATCACCAAAGGCTATAAAGACCGGTGCACACCTTCACACTGCACTTTCCTTTAAAATGTCCATTGCTGCAGGAGAGAACATCTTCGGGACACGAAAAGAAACCCCTAGGTAACAGTCCTAATCTCGCTGGATGAGCAACAGACTGTTTTTGTGTTCACACACTTGGATCCTGAAAGAGAGACGGATAACTTCTGCTCCCCTCAGCTCTCTTAGATCACCTGCAGAAGGAAGATTACAAATTCCTGGATTCTTCTAGGTGACACCCGCAAGGACCAGCCTGCCGCTTAACCCGCCAACAGAGTGAACGAAGGATGGAAGAACGCACCATACGCATAGTTGTTGCTGTATGTAACAGTGTCGCCCACACCGCTCACTCTCGCTCTCTTTGTTTCTCTCCTCCCTCTCCTACACACACACACACACACACACACACACACACACACACACACACACACACACACACACACACACACACCACGTGCTTGTTGGTTGCTTTTAGGTTTAGTATGCTTGTATGTTGTGTGGAGATTTTTTTATCAGTATTGTAAAAGATAAATAAACTCTTTAAAGAGCAGATTTCTGTGATTATTTTGTGCATATGTGTTGTCATAGAAGCTGGTTGTTGTAGTCAGTGCACGGATTAAACTCTTCACTGTTCCCTCTATCAATGTGGAATAGTACTTTAACTATCGACATTTTGAGTGAATAACACTTTGAGACTTAAATTCACAGTTTGGTTATTGGTCCCTGATTCCAGAGTGGTGCCCTGTTATTATTAATCTATGTTAATAATCCTATTGATGTTAATGATTTTACTAATCAATAAAACATTTTTAAACTTGCTAATAACCGAACCCGCTTCTGCCAGATCCCAACAAAGTGTTGTAACTGTCGCAATTTCTCATCGCTGGCCAGCATGACTAGGTGTGTACCTCTCATTATCGTGTCGTCTAGTGGTCGAGGTTTTGCTCACGGAGAAGATGTTTAAAGGGGACATGGCGCGCTCATTTTCATGTATTTGAACTAGTTTATGTTTACATGTATGCTTAAACTAGAATTACTGCCTTGCAGTTGTATCGCTCTGCTAATCAGTCAAGTTGCAGTTTACATCCATTTCTGTCCAATGTCATCATTTCATCATTTTATCTTGTTAGACATTTGAGCGAAATTGTAATATTTAGCATATCAACTCTTGAGTTATGGCCAAAAATATGTATGGTGACCTTTAACCCCCACATTTTGATCAGTTCATCCTTGAGTCCAAGTGGATGTTGTTGTCCTTCTGTCCTGGGTTTCCACCCTGCACTCACAGGAGAGTTTGCTTTTCCTTTTGCTCATTAAATAATACGCTCTCCCTTCAACAGTAGATTTCCTATTGCCACGTTGTCACACGCACAGCTATTGTGTTGAAATGAGCTCCCTTTCATGTGATATCAAACTTCTTCCACTGAAAATAAACACTTGGGCTAAATGTCTGCAATCTTGTCTGCATGCCAAAAAAGCCTGGCGCTTCATACCACAGCATGTAGGAGTCATGCAGAAGTCTGAGCCTGTTGTTTCTGCTTCGTCGCTGCAATAATCCCCATGAGGTCAACTCAGAAGGCCGATGAGCGCACCACCTGAAGTGTGGTGACAGGGGAGCTGGAGGGAGTGTGTTCCCCCAGCACAGGGGAGATAAAAGGATGAGTTTTTTCTCTGCGATAGCGAGTCTTCTGGCTCGGCCGAGCTCGATAAGCCCGGCTCTGCCATCCTGTGGGGCTTATCATCTCCAGCAGCAAGCCTCAACAGTTGGTCCCAGGGCCAGAAAATGTTTATGACTCTGGCGTCAGTTTGACTTCCTGAACAGTAGATTGTGTAATATGGGGAAAATAGTGACTGTGCACATGTATTGTTGTAAATGTTATACAAATCAACAAGTTAATCCTTCAAGTTTCTGCAGCAACAGTTGGCCTGTGCTGTGTAGTTAACTCATCTAAACTCATTCAGACTGAGTCCAAATCAGATATTTTAACAAAGTTTACTTTAGCTCTGCCAGACGGCTCTCTGCATGTCTAGCAGCAGAAAATGTAATCATGTGCAAAGGATACATTTCCCTAGCTATTTATTTTAATAGTGTTAGAAAAGAAGGAGATACAAGTGTGAAAAAAGGATAAGGGGGAAAGAGAGAAAAGAGAAAAAAATAAGAATAAGTTGGCGGAAAACAAAACGGCAGGAATTCACTCAGGGATCAGTTACATCAGTCTGTCCAGACTGAAGACGGGTCATTTAGTCTGGGCTCTTATCTCACCACATCATAAACAGGATGCTGAAAAAGAGCTCACTCCATTTGAATCTGACCAAAGACCTCAGGGATCAGTGCAGCAAACTGTATTTAAATGACTGAAACTGACTTCAAAACCAAGGTCAAATACTCCACAGCTCATGAGTTTGTTTTTAACTGCTTGGAGAGCTATGTGGGAGCATTTTGAGCAATGTCTGGCTGAGTGCTTCTGTATCACTTGTTCATTCACGTGTTTTACTTAATACAAACACATCAGTCACAAATGTTGGCACAAATAAATATTTTACACAAAGTCCTACTAGATCATGACACTATCACAAAAAAGTTCCTTAAAATACAACAAACTCACTCTGACCTAATCTACACCAAATATTTGTACCAAAAGAGAATATAAATGTATTAAATCTGTAATGAAGAAACTTTATTTGTCATTGTCCATACTTTTACATACATACATGAAATGTATTCTCTGCATTTGACCCATCCTTAGTATTTTGAGGAGCAGTGGGTCCTTAACTTTTGTAATATAAAATATAACCATTTCTTTACTTAAAGAACCCTTTGGCTTAGTCTAACGTTTGGGGTCATGCTGCTATAAAATACTTGAATTTGAGTTTTCCTTTCTTTGGCCTGATGTTATTACCAGTTTAATGTATTTGCCCCTCTGTCTTAAGCACTTAAACTGTATTGTAAAAATTAATTGGTATTGTATGTAATCCAAGGATTTGCAGAATTGCCCATTGTTAATGTTCTTGTCTGGTGATGGGGTTGGATTAAACAATGATATTCCATCTACCCATTCTGCATGGTCAGCTTGCTTTAATTTTCACATGGTTCATGTTGACTCTAATGGAAGTGTTAAATCTACTTTACGCCCACCTGATATGTTTGTATGTAAGTCTCTAACAAGATCGCCTACTATCAGATAAGTTTGTGTCGTCAACACTCCCCCCTCACTCATTTCATGCATGCCAGAGTGACCTAAACGTTGCCCTCTGACCTTTTATCCTAGACGGTCCAATGCTGCACTGTATTGTGTTACAAGTGAGCTCCTGCCCACTGAGTGCTACAGACACATGCAGACCTTCGTCTAATGAAAGCCGAGTGTTACTTCCTTCCTTTCATTGAGTGCTTTGAGATGCAGCACGACAAAACGTGCTAACAGGCTCGTCGGCTCGCCTCTTCAGCATCGCTTTGGTTAAACCAACGCCTTCTGAAAAGAGATCTCTGCCACATTCCACAGCACTGACAGTCAATCACTTTCATCAACCAAGACCTGAAGGAAGGGGGGGTGGGGGGGGTGTAGCCATGGCAACCACATACTTCCCAATATTAAGTTTACAACCTATAACCTGGGTGCACAGTATGGGCCTTTTGTGTGCCCTATGCATCCTCCAGTGCCTGTTAGCGTGCTCATTGTTTAATGTGCTGCCGTGATAGCGTGATGGCTACAAGTTCAACCAGTGGCCAGAGACTGAGATCTCCCAGCACACCCAGTAAAATAAAACAGGCCTGGATCGTGTCAACCATTAGCAGACGGGTGTTGTTCTTTCCCTCCTAGCCGCTGCCATTTTGATAGCTACTCTCACTCAATAGTCCTCCAGAAAATGTACATTGAACAAACATTTGGAGAGGGGTCCCGAGGCAGCAGTGGAGGAAATGGTTAAAGTGGGTGTAGGCGTATCCTAAACACAATGTAGAGCAAAACATCCTTCACACACAATCACAACTGTGAAGAGAATAAAATCATGAGTGAGAACAAATCATGAAATAGTTTGCAGTTTTGAACAAACATCCAATCAGTTTTCGTTTAGGACAACAGAGGCGTAATGGTACAGATATAGGTTTGTTTAATCAGAGTAAATACACAATATGGGACTCATGGACTGATACACTCATTATATTTGTAATCATGTTGGAAGGAAAACAAACTGTCGCTAAATAATATGTTGTTCTTTGATGTTTGAGCGATACAAACTGCCACTTTCTAGTAAGCTACCTTTACAAACGGTTTATACGTTGTTAATATAAATTAGGTGTATGCTTTTTGCTGCTTTTTGATTAAAAGTTGTGTTTGAGGGCATATCAAAGCTGCTAATGGCCACTCCAATGTCTCTGGATCATTTGTAGGCGATTCTAGTCTAATTTGCGTGGCATGGAGGAGCATTTGAGGTCTGCCTTCCTCCCGCAACCAAACAGCCGTCCATGTGAAAACACGGTCTACGTCTCCATTTGGTAGATAAATCATGCTGCCCTCATCCTAAAGGCAGTGACCGGAGGCATGAGCGATACGGTAGTAATGGTAAATGGACCTGTACTCGTATGGCGCTTTTCTAGTCTTCCGACCACTCAAAGCGCTTTCACACTACTTGTCATCATTCACCTATTCATACACTGATGGGAGGAGCAAAGGTGCCACCTGCCCATCAGGAGTAGCTAACATTCATACACACATTCGCACAGCTAGCAAGTGTCTTGTCCAAGGACACATGCAGGGTCCTCCTTCAATGAGAGGATCGGCGTCCTCTGATTGAAGGAGGACCCTGCTCACCACTGAGCCACAGTCGCCCAAAAGTGGTGTACGGTAGATATAAATGTCATGAAATGAAAAGTCAGGCAGTATCTGGTCAGAAAAGCTGAGCAGAGATTCTCTTAAAGTTGAAAGATATGAGATTGGGAGAATTTAGATTGCTCTCAACTGCTCTCAACACGTCACCGCCTGAACTAGAGGCTTGTAGCGGTGCTAACAGTACAAACTATGACAAACGTGCTAACAGAACGGCAGTATTTACCTGAGGGCCCGGGGTGGAACGGATCATAAACGCAGCTGGTACACAAGGCTCCAGGCTATTTTTAATTTATTTACCACATTCCCTAAAATCATTTCAACTGTGTAAGTGTAAACCATCAAAAGTTCTAAAAGTTATCCTTTCACTTTGTTATTGTCATCTGTAGTAGTTATGTGAATAACAACTCACAATTCAAATGATTAGGAAATAAAAGATTGATAAAATTGGAATAGCAGTTTTGATGTTGTATTTTAAGCTGCTTAGAGCTGTGTTATAAAGTCAAAATCTATTTTATATATGATAAACATCTTCTTCATTTCATCAAAAGCTACATTTTACAACGTAACATTTAAACACATCATGATGACTTAGAATGTACCTTCGTAAAAAAAAAAAAAACTGGGCAGAGCTTGAACACATCTTAATATAACACAATGGAACCTCCGTACGTTAGCACCAGTGCTAACGTACTTAGCTCTCCTCCTGCAGATTGTTGTTCACGATGTAGCATTATCTGCGACTATAAACATTAATAGCGTAATGGACAAATCCTGCACGTTATAATTGTTGCAGGTTTGAATATCATTGAATAATTATATATTATATTTCATATAACTATGTTGTGCTTATGCTGGCAATGACCTTTGTGTGGCCCCTGTTCTCCATCGCGTTATACTCATTATCGTTAGACTTTTCGAGAAATCACATTATTTATCAGCACTCCCTTTTGACTGGAAGAACACATTCTTTACGTACCCCCCCTAACAAGAGCACTTTCTTATCTGTCTCCTGTGGCCTTCGGCTTGTGGACCTGCCGCTGAGACCCCAGAAACTTGTAACCTCCTCCACAATTGCCATGATACAATGAAGCAAACCATCGCACCTCTGATGCACCTTTAACCCCTCCCTTTCATGTTCGTGTGCTAACCGACCCTTCAGAAGGAAGAGTATATAACTGAACCCAAAACCAATGTGCATTTGTACTTCTCTGCTGGACGTTCATCGTCCAACAGACTTGTTCCTTCTTGCAAGAAATACACGGACAAAGACAACTTTGATTCAGAGACTTTATTCTTCACTCCCGATAAGATAGAGAAAATCTTCCATCACAACAGCTATCTCGATCTCATATTTTTCTCTGCATATCTTTTCGCTTCTTTGCTGTATAGGTGAGAAATAACAGACATGGGTTAGGGTTAGACATCGTCAATAGTAACGTGACTGAAAAGCATCTTTAGCGATCGCACTATTTATTATGGTTTTTTTTAAGCCTGTAGGTCTTTGAGTAATTTCATCTCGTTATCAATTCCAAACAGATAAGGAGAGAATGTAGCACTTGCATATATATTTGTGCCATGGTACATTCTTACACCCCTAATGGGAGGATTCATGTCATTGTTGAGCAAACTGCAACTTCAATGGCACCACATTTCTACAGCGCTCAGAGTCAAACACATTTTTGCTCAGAAACTCAATGTATTCTCATATATCCTCACAGCCACCTTCTGTTTTTTTTTTTTCAAAGTTTGCCTCATGTGCCTTTTCAAACTTCACTGTCAACTTTAACATGTATTATTTCTACATGAAAATTCTTGAAAATTGATATCTGGGAAAAATGCATGAACTATATATCCAATCTGGTGTATTATCCCAAGAGGGAGGCGCAATGCCTTGACAAATATTGCATGAGAGTGCGTTATTTTCTCCAGAGCGCTGTTCTCACTGCAGCGCTCTGGTTATTTTTTCCCACTCTTTGCCTTAATAATAAATAAGCCCCACGGGTCTTTACATCTGCTTATCGCTGCTGCCACAGTAATCTGCCACAGACGTTTGCTGGGCCTGACTTTTGAACAGAAGACAGGGAGAACGTTCCTTTTTCCCATCCTGGTAAATCTGTTTGCAATTAGCCGTGTCAGACAGATGCGGGACCAAATCCATAAGCTTCACTCAGGAATGGCTTGGTCATGCAAGGGTCAATCACTCACTTCATTATTTCAGTGGCAGCCAATGCATTCATGGTACAGCAGTTATGTGACATGAGAGAAGAAAGTTTAAAGGTTAAAGTTCAGGATTGGGTTGCACCACTATTCGCAAAACGTTTACTAAGTTTGTGTGTAAAGTCCTTAATAAGTTGTTAGTAACTATACTAGCTAGTTTCAAACTAGTGAGTCACTAAATTGAGTTTCAAGTCTTTAAACCATTGCATCCACTTTGAGTGGCTACATGACAATAATTACCTAATAAACTAGCAATCTTTCAGTATCTCATGATCAAAATCGATCGTCAATTCAAAGCAATTCCTGATTCAAAGTTGATTCTCGATTCAGTTTCAATTTCATTTCAGGATCTGCTCCATTCTGCTACGCGCAGAAAAGCTAGTGTGGCAAATTATGGCATTAAAGCAGAGTTAAAGTGCGTATGGAGCTTTTATATTCCAAAAGATGACATCCACTTATTGCAATAATTTAAACACGCAAAGGCATATGGTCACATTTATTCATGCTAAACTTGTACAAAAAACTAATTTGACTGAAAAGCTTGAAGTATTTCTGAATTCCCAGTGACTTCAAGAATAACAAGTTAAACTGAAGATGTAAAAATGCTGCCAGTTACATACTAAAATGGGAGGCTAGCATTTCTCAGAAAGTTGCCAATTTAAACATTAATTGTACACAAAATAACACTGCTCAGCACTGTTTTGCACAAAACGTTTGTTGACGCCCTGTTTCTATTCATTAATGTCGCTCGCTTTCAAAGCTGGAAGATGAATGGCTTATTCGTGAAGTTGACATGAGGAGTTATCTGTACAATACGTTCTCATTTCACTAGAAAAACCTAAATAATGGTTTTCTGGTACAAGTTGACGTTAACGTCATTTTATTTAAGAATAAGCATCACTCGTAGTACGTACGTTCAATAAGCCTCACTGTGACCGTAACTGTGAACTTCAACCAACATTGCATGCCCGCGCACATATACAAACACATACCTTCTAAGAAAATTACAAATATTAACACATTAAGCTGTTAGTACAACCCAAACAGGGCTTGTAACATTTGAAGTTCACCATATCCCACCAGATTTATGGTGTTTCTATCAGGGATCTGGCTTGAGGTTTTAAACTGTCATGAGTAAAGCTTCAAGAGGAGAGAACAAACATATGGTTTCCCATGTAGAGTAAACGGACCCTATACTGTACATCTGTGTCTAGCTCTTATGTAATTAACATGCCTCCTATAATAACTACCATGTGGGGAAGCATGTAAAACAGCTGGATCATCATACAAAAGACATGTTCAACATATATTCTGTTTCATGTGGCTAATGGAAATTCTTTGATACAATTAGTTAATTGCTTTAAACAATATTTTCAAGAGGGATTTCATTACACAGCTGAAACTTGCATGACTGTTCTGTGTTTCTACTGGATGCCAAGCACTTTTTCAGAGTGTAAATGTTTTAAATACTGTAGTCGTTAATCATATCATATATACACGAAGCTCCTCCCTGCTGTGTGGTCTACTCCGTGGTTTGCGTGACAAGTACTTTTCTCTTTTTCCATCCCTTTTTCTACTTCACCGACATGCCTCAAACCACCAATCTCTCTCTACATCCTGTGTATCGAAAGCCCACTCCACATGTCGTTTAGGTCAGGATGTTTTTTCTTTTCGGTTGCTTTTTTACCGCATCCCTCCTCCCTCGTTTTCCTATTTCTATGGGAAGTCCTGGGTTGTGGTCCAATCATTTTAGTTTTTATTAAGATGTGGTGATAACGTGGCAGGTTGATTGCCACATGGAGCCACATGAGGAAAGGGTGCGGCGAAGACCCTCAATTAGGCGTCATTTAAAGAAGCCTGCGCTAGATAAAGCAATTACAACATCGCTGCAGGGAGGCTCCATGTTTAAAATGCAGCATGGCGTCAGGATGCACTACTGAGGAAGCCGAAGCGCTGTCTACCAAAGGCTTTCATCCAACAATAAGATGACAGGCAAATCCTTCCGGGCTGGGAGGATTTAAACGGAGAAAAACTGTGGGAAAATCAAAAACAAAAATAACAAGAGAGGTACAGCTCATGCTCTCACTTTGCTATGCATTTGATGAGCTTGGCGTTTAAAACTGAAAACAAGGATGTGGCTTCAGAGTGACATTATGAGTTCATGTCGAGCTCTTTCGATGTATTTCTTGTCACTTTCTCTACCAGAAGAAATGTTAATGAGTGTTATCATACATTTCGTACTTGCGGTGGCCTGGGACCACAACTTGCTGCTGTAATCTTTATAATTGAGGAAACTAGAAAGTAAAGAAAAGATTTATCTCTGTGTGCAAGCAGATGGAAGAAGTCCCATGGCACTACAAAGTAACCGAACTAACCCCTCCCCCCTCTAATAGGCCGCATATTCTATCTGTAAACAGTAAGCATGGGTTGAAATGCATTTGTAGACATATAAGGTCTTCATGTAGCCAAACCTACACAGGAAATCAGCTCATGCCATCAAACTATTACGTCACTCTAATTAGCAGACAATGACTCTATTCTCTTAAAATCTTTTGTAAAAGCACAAAATGTGTTTCCATACTGCTGAAAGCTTAACTTATTTAAATATCTAACCCTCCAGGAACAACCACACCTCTTTGAAAAGCATGAAAGGGCATCAGAGGGTCAGTTACCGTACTTCTTCCTGCTGTCACGGGGGAAAAAAACACATAACTGGAAGTTCTCCGTATCACATTTTGCACATGTGGTTTCACAGCATTCATACTGTACGCACGCACGCTCCTCTGTCTGCACTCTGTTTTGACTGATGCCCGTTTCAAATCCCACAGTAACTCGATAGGCATGGCGCTAAATCGCCCGCACACCTGTTGAGCATTCGAGTGCTCTCAAGGCTTTTTCAAACATTGCTGCCTATCAGCATCTGCTGTTGTTTGCGACGTCTTTTAGGTGCATAGGTGCTGGCGTAAGAGAAACTGTTACAAAGATCCAACGTTTGACTGACGGTATTCATAAAGCCTTACTTTACTTTCTATTCGGCCTCTACTTGTTGCCATTAGCTTCTTTTCATCTCATCTGAACAAATTCTTTCAGATGTGTGCCCTCTTAACCGTGTGACGTGAAACACTACGGGATGCTCTACAGTTGCCCTTCACTTAAATAGCATAAAAGGGCCACAACATAAACATGATGAGAGCTTGTAATTGTTCTTGATTGCCAGCATCTAACACGCTGATTACCAGCATGCATAGGCTTCCCTTCGAGCAGGCTTATCAGGGTGTGCAACTGTTCCCCTCAGCCCCAGCCACAGGAAACAAGGGGTGGGGTGTTTTCAGGAGGGCTGTGGTGAGAGAGGAGGAGTGTCTATGCATTATCATCCTTTCCATTCCAGTTCACACCCCCATGATGCATCAGGGGTGTTGGGAATTAAATGTGGAGGACTCAATGAGTCTTGTGACGCTGGAAGTGATATGTTTTTCCCTTCTGGTGATGGCGCATGACAATGTCTGTGTGTCACTTTGGATCAGAGCAAGATTTCTCAAAAGCTACAGACCACATTGCAATTGAATGTGTTGTGGTCCTAAGAGGATGATTCCTAGCCTGGTTCCAGGCCTCGGGATTCTTCATAGATCTGGCCCTTTCATTTTGCTCTCAATGCATCCAACTTTAAATGTACAACGTTTTCTCCCCTCCATAGGATCCAAAGTCATCACAGTCTCACACAATCCTGTTGGATACACTGAGTCAAGCATCATTCTCAACAAAAAAAGTCCTTTTGAACAATTTGGTCCATAACCACGTCACCTTTCCTCTAGCTAGCATCATGATCATATATCAAAATATCAAAAATCAAATGTAACGGCAGTTTGGCATACTGAGGACTTCATGCGTGTCAAATGTCTCATAATCAAATTTGCAGATTGACATGAAAGTTGCTGAACAGATCTTAATCTGTGTGATTTGAGTGAAGTTATGACTTTTCCTCACGAGCCATGTTAATGGAATAAGGGAAATTAAATATTACAAAACAACAAATATTTTTCTTGAATAATAGTTATCTTAAGCAATTTCAAATACAGAAGAAACCTGGAGCTGGAAATGTGAAATATGTACCACACATAGGAATACAATCCCATCAGTGTCTAATCCCAAAATATGTATATATTTTCCAAGAAATCCCATGCTTGTTTCTCAGGTGTAGTACTTAAGAGGAGAGTGGTATTTACACAGACTGAGACTCACTACAGTGGGGACAGACACAGTTTCATAACTGCCATAACACAAGTGTCTGTGAAATCCCAGTGAGCGGCGACACTCACACCTGTCAAAGTGTCCTTGAGCAAAACACTGAACTTTATCTGCTCTATGTTTGTGACAAAATACTGAATGCATGTCACCACAGAGGCCATGACCTCTGTGGTGACATGCATTCAGTATTTTGTCACAGAGGGACAGCCATTGTGTCCAAAACTGTATTATAATGTTTAGGTCAATACTTCTGGTCTTCTGTGGAGAGAATTCATTGGTTAGGGCTTTGTTCTTCATACCATGCTGTTATCAGGCTAATATACAGTAATCCTGTTTATTCCCATCCAGCTAATCTTTTTGAATTGATTTGTTCACCATAAAATGGTGTAACACGTAACATTTGGTGCACTTTCACAAATTATGAATGGGGATTACTACCTATTGAGGTTATGGTGATGTTTGTGTGGCTGTATGATCCAGGAAGTTGTATTAGTTCAGTTCTCTTATCATGAAAAAATATATGCAATAAAATGCTTGACCTTCAGTGGACATTTAGTTAGTTCTCTATCCAGTACCACTGTAAACTCACAGCTACAACTCTATAGACGCTGATTACTTTTACAGATACAAGGTATTTTAGTAAAACATGCAGTATTTTTAACTTCCAGCTTCTGGCATGCTGAGCTCCTCAGGCAGGGCAAACCTGCAGCGCTGCTATGAACCTGCAACAGATTGAAAACAGAAACAGCTATAACAAACGTTCCCCAGTGGATGCACTGGCTTCATAGAAGCTTTTAAAGTATCTCCACGGCTTCACTTTGAAGCAAGGTCAACCCCACTGGAGCAACTCCCCTGCAGATATTTATTGGGCCGCGTAAATCAGACGGGAAATATTTAAAATAAAGCTCTCGAGAGCTCACGCACATCTGTGTAGAGACCTGTTTGTGATGTTACTCCACCAAACAAAAGACAGTTTAGATTAATGAGAAAAAAAGGGCTGGAGTTTGGCTGTCACACCAATGGGCCTGTTTCTAATCAGCCACATACATATCTCCTTATGAAGGAATCCTCCCAAGGAATGTGATGTTGATCTCCTGAGTATGTAGCTTCACAGGAGTGCAGAGGTCTGTGTCATGTAGTGCAAAAGGAGGAATCCTTGTGAGGACATACTAGTCCTCATTAGACGTGTTAAAAAGTGAATACTTTAAGGGATGGGGCACGCAATATTAGCGATGCATGTGGAGTTGACCTTTGCATGTGAAAGCGCTGAGCAAACAACCACACAGAGGAATGTCCATACAAAAATATCAGCTGCAAGGTGGTGCCTCCCACACGAGATAAGAGTAGAAACCCTGAGTGAATGTTGTTTGATAGATCTAAACATGACACGCAACTTTTCAATAAATAAAGTGAACTTTTTCATCATAAATGTCAAATAAATCTACAGTATCTGCTCTAACAGCTCAGATAAATGAATAGTTTTCCTGGATGTTTCATCAAAATGCTATGATTAGAACAATATGAGGCAAATACATTTTGAACCTCAGTTTGACCTTTGCATGCGCCAGAGCCTGCAGGAATGGCCTGACGCTGAAAACTAAAGCGAACTAAAGGAGGCTTCCATCATCCAGCCCCTTCGCTATTTGATCCCTCGCACTCACCAAGTCGTCGTGCCACTACGGTGAGACTCAATCTGTGACAGATGGACCACGTGAGCAAGTATCAACTATACAGTCAGTGTTGGGTTCAAAGCAGCCCGGACATCAGAGAGGTCTGTGTAGTCGTGTGTGCTGCATGGGGATCCCAGACAAAGGATAGAGCTCATTTGGGCCTGATGGCTTGTTTATTTTCCACAAATCTACGCGTTATGCTTTATGGTGCATATTTAAACCATTAAGCGATTTATCTCTGCTCACTCACGTGGTTGTGAGTGACCAGAGATAAATCGCTTAATGGTTTTCCTGGAATGTTTCTATAAGTTCACAGGGAGGCTAGATTACAACTGATTTGAGCTGATAAACAATTCAGTTGTTTAGCTTAGCTGTTTTTTTTCTCAGCTTTGTGACTTTCATATTCAAAGTGTTCAATATTCTCAGATTCCGTGAACCCTAAACAAGCCGACACATTTATTTCCAGTAGCAATGATAATTGTTTGTTGAAATAGCCTAAATATTCCATATAAGACTGACAGAATTTGACGTCATACAAACAGGTGGCAGCTTACGGGTCTGACAAGAGGAGGCAGTAGAATAACAGATTCCTGTGTGAACTGGTCACGGTCCTGAGCTGACCCACATGTTCAAGAGACAACAAAGACATCACTCGCAGCACGCTGTCGTACCTAAGTAAACATGGAGGCCACTGAAGTCCGTCTTCACGTTTCATTCAAATGATGATGTGCAGGGGAAGCAAGCAAATTCGTGAGCAGATAATAACGAGCAGAGCGGGGAGCCAAATGTTCAATTGCGGCTTTTTGTGGAGCAATGGCTGCTACTTTTGTTCAGAGGTCGTAAAAGTTGCATGACCTCCGATGTGACTATCACAGATTGAGGTCGCCTTGCAAAAAAATCAGGCCTGTATCTGATTTAGGACGACATATGAAAGTGGCCCAAATCAAAATTTAAAAGATCAGATTCTATGTGATTCGTGCGGTTCACAATGTTATGAAACAAAACAGTTGTGTCACATATGCGCAAAGAATAATCAGATTTCGGCCTGTTTTGCCTGCAGTGTGGATATAGCCTATGTAGCTCCTGCCTGTAGCTACATAGTTAAGGCGCATGCATGAGCATTCTTATTTTCGAAAAGAAAGCAAATAAAAATAGTATCCATCCTCCAGACAGAGATTCCTGTTTACTAGGTGATAAAAACATGTTACCACTATCGGTCTTAATGTTTAATCAAGACACTCAGTCATGCTTCTTAGGGAGGTCATAAAACGTCAAGCAACAGCCGTCGGGCACTGGTACCTCTGGGATACTCTGCTGAGAAATGTGAGACTCAGAGCATTTACTGTTGTTGAACAGTCTTGACTATATAAACAGTTCTCATGCTCTCGGTCAAAACTCTGACAGATTACCGCTGAGTGGAGAAAAGTTGATCGCGGAACTACAAACATACAAATTGGTTCAATAATTGCAGATTAGACTTTCAACATTATACAAACATTTCCCAGGATTAGAGCTACTCTGAAGGCAAAAATGATCTGTTCGTTAAATGTGAGATGTGAAACGACCACCGTGTGTTTTGTAATGAATAGTCTGAAATTTAATTTTTCAAAAGAGCTAAAATAAGAGAAAGCTAATGAGGAAGTATATGTGAGCGTCATGAATGAATAACTGTAGCAGTTGGACCACAAATCCTCCTGTGCTCTGCAAGTTTGCCGGTGAGCTCATTTGTGTTAAAAAAGAAAGAAAAGAAAAAAGAAACCTGGCCCGCCCAATGAATAAGCCTCCACTGTCTGCCAAATATTACAACAAAACACTGTAAATCACATGCTCAGCACGAGTGGATTAGTTCTAGGAGTGTCGCAGAGTTTTTGATATCTTTCAACATTTGGAAGTAATTTCCCAAAAGGGTCTGGGAAATCATTCACTGAGCTCAGCTCCAAGACAAACATAAATGTGTTGCTGGCAGTGATTAACAACTCTGCTCAGTCATAAAGCTCTTGGATCCAAATGAAGGACCTCTGGCCTGAGGTAATTTGTTGAGAGGCCTCAGATTGTCACCACACTCCCGGGGGGAACCATTTACTGAATCAAGACCTACAAGCCAATCAGAGGAGATCGCTTGCATGGTTTCCGGTGGGAAAGGAAGCACATGCATGTACTGTATGTAACGGCTGTCGGTGAAGGGCTTGAACTGTGACGCAACGTGATCACAGTTGCTCACATTGTCTGGCGGGGTCACGGATGGAACACCAGTGTCGATGCAACGTGATGAAACTACCAGAGCACCCGAGAGGCCACATCTGCCTCACCGGGATTCAGTAGTGGAAAGTTGAGATAACAGGAATTCTGTACTTAAGCACAATTTTTAAATACTTTTACTTGAACGCTGTGTTTTTATGCTGCTTTGTATTTCAACTCAACAAAGAAATCACATTTGTACACCATAGTACATTTATTTGACAGGTACAGTTTTCATGATATGTATTATTTGGCTTTTGATGTAGGAGATTTGTATTTGCTGTTTATAGTGCAGAACAAAAGTAATTATGCTGTACATACAATGTTATGTCTCTGTGTATACTGTACAGCAGTTATATTACTGAAATAGTTGCATTAATTTACTGTACAATTATATATACTTTGTAAATTGTTTTGTGTGTTATATATTTAGCAGAGTTACATCAATTGTTAGTGTTAGTACTCAACTGGTTTATTGTTCAATCTGTGAATTAGTCTTTCTTAAAATATATCTGTATCCACTTTTTCTACCTTTTGCAGGTTCGATGCTAAACTACATTTTATTGCTCTGGTACTTACTGTGTGCAATGACAATAAAACGGCTATTTTATTTTATTAATTATATTGTGCATGTGTATTGCATATTACATTACATGACATTTTATTTAGCTGACGCTTTTATCCAAAGCGACTTACAATAAGTGCATTCAACCATGAGTAGAAACTCAGAACAACAAGAATCAAGAAAGTACAATTTCTTCAATAAAGTCAAACTACAAAGTGCTATCAGTAAGTGCCATTTAAGTGCTACTAAAGTGCTACTATGGTGCTCCTTTGCCTATTCAAAGTGTAGTCGAAAAAGATGTGTTTTTAGTTTGCGACGGAAGATGTAGAGACTTTTTGCTGTCCTGATGTCATATGCATATAAATTGCAATTGGATATGCAAATTAGGATTCTACATACTGTAGGAAACTTCTCCTCTGTGTGACGGTGGAGGATTGAGCCGGTAAGTCGGCTAGCGGCCCGTCTACAAGACTGTAGTTCAGTGGATCACTGATAGAGCTCTGAACCGAGCTACGTTTTGGAGTTGTTTTATGTTTGCTTAATTAAAGTCCTTTTGAAACCTGCAGAACTGACTCTGCCTGTGATTGCTGCGCTGCCCTAACTCTGGTGTCCTCTGTGCCATCCTGTTACACTGGTGGAGAATGCGGGCAAGGACCCTAGGGGTGGCGTAGCAGTCAAACAATGGAGGATCTAATGCGAGAGTGGGTGCGCATTTCTGCTGAACAGCAGACCCTGCACCGGACAATGATTCACGAGCAACGACAGCACAACGCCCTTCTCCATACAGAGGTCCAGAAGTGTTTGGCGGCCACCCCTCCAGCACGAAGGGAGGAGACCGTGCAGCCTAACCCTAGTCGTTTTATTCCCAAAATGACAGAGAGCGACGATGTAGAGGCCTACTTGACAGCCTTCGAGCGCACCGCTAAGAGGGAGGGCTGGCCTCACGATTCCTGGGCCGATCTGGTCGGGCCCTTCCTACTCGGTCCGGCCCAGCAGGCATACCTCGACCTCCCTCCAGACCAGTCCAAGGTATACCCGGTCTTGAAGAAAGAAATCTTGGCGAGTTTAGCAGCAAGAGCCCAGACTTTCCATGACTGGAGGTTTAAACCAGAATTGCCAGCCAGGGCTCAAATGTATGACCTCGGTCAGGTAACCAAAGCTTGGCTGACATCTGACCCACAGAAACTAAGTGTCTTGGAGAGGGTCATGATGGACAAATACATCCGGTCTCTACCATATGAGGCCAAGAAAGTGACCAGTCAGCAGAACCCAGCCAACCTAGATGACCTGGTTAGCCTGGTGGAGAGCCAGAGGGTTACAGCCGAATTACTAAGACCCAGGCGAGCGGAGCCGGAGGTGAGCCGGAAATCCAGGGAAGAGGTACCAAGGGCTAGGAGGATGCATGAACTGGAGGGTCCAAGACGACAGCGACCACCCCCAACACATGATCTAAGGAGCTGCTTTAAATGTGGAGAGCCAGGCCACATATCTTGGGACTGTCCAGGGAAGGATGAACCGATGCCCACGGCCGACTCGTCGGGTGCAAGACCTTGTCACGTGCTCGCCTCCTGCTGGGTGCAGGAAACCTCGCCAGCCCGTATGATACCTGTCAAAGTAAATGGGAGGGATGCAGTAGCCCTGGTAGACTCCGGCAGTGTGGTGTCCCTCGTCCAACCCCACCTCCTGGAACCAGCCAGGTCTAGTGCCATGATACCGGTGTCCTGCGTACATGGGGACACCAAAGAGTATCCCACCGGGGTCATCAGACTCACGACAGTCAAGGGCAGCTGTCAGCTGACAGTAGGGGTGGTTCCATCTCTCCCGGTCCCAGTCATGGTGGGTCGTGATTGCCCCCTATATGACCGGCTGCAGCAGGACAACCCAAAGTGTCCACCAAGAAGCAAGTCTGGGTCTAAACTGAAAAGCCGTGAGGGAAAAGGTACGCCTAAAGTGGTGTGTGCAGCCCTTGAAGAAACAAGGGGTAACCAAAGTTCCAATGGAGAGGGGACCCTGGACCACTTGGGTTTTGCCTTCCTGTCAGGATCAGGCACAGATGGTGGGGCGAAGGACTTGCCGCCCAGGTTGAAGGGCCAGTTCGGAACAGCCCAGCTGGAGGACCCTAACCTGCTGCCGGCGCGCAGCAATGTCATGGAAATCGAGGGGAAACTAGCTCCAGGGCTGGGTAAGCTAACCTTTCTGTGTTTTACAATCAAAAATAAACTGTTGTACTATACTCAAGAGGCAGAAGGCCAGAGGAGGGACTTGTTGGTTGTCCCAAAACCGTATATTTCCACAGTGTTGCACCTAGCCCACAGCCATGTCCTGGGGGCCCACCTCGGGGTTGAGAAGACAAGGCAGTGGATTGCCAGCCGGTTCCACTGGCCAGGAGTGGTAAGAGCAGTAGAGGACTATTGTCGGACCTGTGTGGAATGCCAAAAGATGAGCCCTAAGCCCCACTTTAAAAGTCCCCCTCATACCTCTCCCTATAATTGATGTGCCATTCTCAAAGTCCTTTTGAAACCTGCAGAACTGACTCTGCCTGTGATTGCTGCGCTGCCCTAACTCTGGTGTCCTCTGTGCCATCCTGTTACAATACAAAAAACTAATTTACAAAACATGTATGGACAGACACATTATCTCCACCTCAACCAGCTACAACATTAAACAGCTGCTTGTACATGAATGGATTAGTTATAATCAGTCAATACACCATAAATGTAAAGTACTTTTTATACTTTTTTGCTGCTACTTCTGTACTTTTATCTGTATAAAAAAAACTTAAAAAGCAGGAGTTACTTGCAATTTAGTATTGTTTACATTGTTGTATTACTACTTTTAGTTCAGTAATGTATCCAAAAGCAGGTGTGTTAAACAAAAAAAAAGGTTTAATATCAAGGGAATAGTTACTAAAGTCTTCTGCACTGAGAAAGAGGAACAGTGATCAGTGGAGCAGACAAAAGAGGAATCTCAAAAACTGAAATTGTATGAAAGGTACAGAATATTGTCTTGAGCAAACAACAGCTCAAAATAGTAAACAGTTCTTTTTCAATTTCCTTTTTCTAATGTAAGACATGAAAGACATGCACCAGTCCCCAACATTTAAGTTAAGTCAACAAACAAAACGTTGACAGTGAAAAATGAGTTGGAAGGAGCAGTCATTAAGTACTTCTCTCATGTCCGCTCATTGGCCGACCGTCATTACGTTTGTGTTTTGCTTGGTCCACTGACGCCCAGAGAGGAAACCCATCCCCGTGAGCAAAGTCCACGAGGGGGGTGTTCCCCACCCAGGCCCCGGGATTCTGCCCTGCCATTGGTCACCACCAAACCTGCATCAGTTTAAAACCAGACACCCGTTTCTTCTCTCCCTTCACACAGCACTAGCCCTAAAAAAACACAGATAGGGACACTGCGAGAGATAAGTTGGTCTCAGGATGCCTGCGTACGCCACCAACATGAGGATGAAGTTCCCCATTGTGGCCTTGGCCTTGGAGATTATCACCATTATCCTGTTTGCTGTGTTTGTGGTCTATGATGATGGGAAAGGTGACGGGCACGGGCACGACGCACACTCCAATGAGACTCATTCCAATGAGACTCCTCCTAAACCGGCACAGCCCATGGATCTCTACCCCAGTAAGTCTACGGGGGGCTGCTAAAAGAGGGATGCTCTGCTACTGGATGCCGCAATATTTGGTCACTAGACTTCTTTTGAAGAGGTTCAAAATGATGGATAATCAAATTTTTATCAGATGGTTCTAGCACATTGCCTTTGTTGCAGCTTTGATATTGACAGAGAATAAATGTAATTGTTGTGCAGATTTTCAGTAGAATATCGCACAAGTGTGTGTGCTGGGGAATATGCTAAAATTAAGAATAGTCTAATTAAAAAAAGAATAAATCTATAAATCTCCCATATCTCTAGTCTTTAACTTTGAAGAGATGAGTGAACTGAAAAGGCCTTTCCTTCATTGGAAGAATGTTAATTTGGTTTTAAGGGTATAATGTTCCAATTATTTGCAAACAGAAATAGAAGAATTCTATTCTGTTTCCAGAGCAGGTCTGCTGATTGCAATAAGGAGTCATGGGGTCACATTCCCATCTCTCACAAAGTCTATTCATACACATGCAGCTGAAGAGTCAAAGAGGATCCTGCAGGGAAAAGTGTCAGGTCTCATAGAGTGGAGGTCACATGTGATTTAAATCAATGTGTCAAACACACAGATAACAGAGAATAATCGCAGTAGGTAGATATGGCAGAATAATATTGTGTTTTTGATTAAACTATGGTACTCATTGAGCATAGAGCGGCTTCTGCAGTTCAGGGGTGGTGGGTTGCATCTTGAAAACGTATCTGCATTAAGATGTCACAGCTGTTGAATGTCTGCTCATTATTGGGTGGGGCAGGTGTGCTCCAAAGAGATTAGCTCATTGGTCATCCGCTGAGTATATCTTCTACTTTAGATAGGATAGGCTACAACATGCCCAGCAATATAGTCATTCAGAATTTCTGTGACTATTTTGGTTTCTTCTTTACTTTTTGATCACAAAAAATGTGTTACGGTCTTCACCAGACATGTTTGAAGGCATATGAATCCTCTGCTTTGTGTCTAATACGGTTTTTCCACAAAAATGTTATGCTGCCATGTTAAACATTCCTAAAATGAGTCACATACCAACATCCAAGTGAGGTAACAATAAGCCGTTGTTTAAAAAAAGTTTACCTAAAAGTATCAAGTATCAAGAATGTAAATTCTGTTGAATGAGCCATGACCATCTAGAATGAAATTGGATAACGTGAAGACTTGCGGTTGCGTGCAAAGAGATCTGCATACCAGACATCTGTAGTTGTGGGATCAAAGGAAGACGCATAAGCAGAGCCATGTGGACTGCTCTGGAGTGAGTTAAAGCTATGGCAGCTCAAATCAATCATCCAATAATGTCAATGACAGACAAAACTGCATGCATTTCTAATGAAGACTCTTGGAAAATCATTTTATCTTAATGATGAGTGGATTTGAAGATTAAAAAATACAAATAAAACAGGGAAATCTGCTGCTCCAGCATTAAAAAAAATAAAATAATAATTTGTCTTTTAGCACCGGTTGCATCGCTCCGCTATCGTCTACTGTCTGCACGGCAGTAGATCCTGAGGGGATTCTCTCTTTATTGTATTGGCTCACCCAGTTCTTCAGGAGATTACTGAGCGTTACTGAACATCTGGGCGTGGTGCCAGACACCGTGGCTGCTTTCCAGCTTTACATCCTCCCCATCCTCAAACTACTGTACACTAGAAGTCGCTACTACAAGAAAAGCAAGTCTGTGTCAACCGGCTGAGTTTGGGATGGGGTTCAAAGTACAAGTTGAAGGTTGTTTTCACAACAGCTCTGTGGATGTGAGCCAAATCAATATTTACACCTCGATTGGCTGCAGACGATATCAGTGCTCAGTGCGGACCACATGTTGTGCAGCGCTAAATTATACCGACTCATTATAGCATTTGTTTTGCTTCCAACTTAAGGAACACTTCATATTTTATTATTTGTATAATTATTATTTTATATATGTATATAATAATTATGTTTACACCTTTGTGTGTACAGTCCTGTCTATTCTTTACTTTCATCTGTCCAGCTTTGTTGTACTCGTTCCTTGGTGTCATTTATATTTATGTGTAAGTACAATGTAAGAGATGCAAAAAAAGTATGTGCATGCATACTTGGTCCTTAAAGCCGATTCAGATTTTGTTTGTGATTGATTGGTGGAGAACGTAAATGTTAGGTTGACAAGATGAGGTATGACTTGATTCAGGGATGAGGTATCATCCCTGAATGCAGACTGATGATAAGATACTCAAAGTGAACACTCTGCCATGTGTTGTTTTGTTGTGTCGTTTTTATCTGAGTAGATTAGGGCACTTTTTCAGATTTAAGTAGTAAAACATTAATCCCTTTCGATTTTCAATTACTACCACCTAAAACCACAAAAAACGATATACTGAATATGGAGCAGCCAGGCAACCGCTATGACTCAGTAAGATTTGAGCAGTTGTGTTTTTATCTGATCGGTTAATGATTAGAGCAGCCTACAGTATAACAGCTGTTTAAAGGAAAATGTTTTTTGAGCACTTATCGAAACCCAGTAAAACACTCCACAGTATTTACTTTGTAGCGTCTTTGCATTCTGCCTAACAAAAGTAGATGTAGGTGTTTCCACTTTTTTTTCACGTCATGTTAAAATGAACTGACATACTCTAAATGTTAAATGCTGTGAAAAAAGATCTGGATGAATTTAATCTCCCTCATAGTACCTTTCTAAAGTGCTTGCATAAGTGCTTGCAAGATATTCTGTGTTTTATATGACAAACATAAATATTTAAATTAATGTTTTGATCCATAGAATAGTGTACTTGTTTTCCTCATATCAACTGTACGTAGGTAATTTTCGTTTTAGATAAGTGGAGTGAAGACATGAGTGGAAACTGTTTGGTAGCTCATTGTCTGTTTCATAATTCGAAAGCACTGATGCCAGTATTCAGGATTTCTCAAATAAACAAACAAAAAACCTTGTTAATATAATGTGTAATGCATGAAAATGATATGTTTAATGTTATTTAAAGGAATAGTTATGTGAGATACGATTAGTTGCTTCCTTGCAGAAAGGTAGATGAAAAGATCAATACCACTTTGTCTGGTAAATATGAAGCTAAAGCCAGCACATGGAAAGTTTAGATTAGCACAAAGACTGGAAACGGCACATGCCAGCATTCACCCATTCACAAACACATTCAGAAATTCAGAAGCTACCATACACACTCACAGATAGATGGCACAGACATTAATTGTCCGAGGTAACTTCGACATATAGACTGCAGGGATCTAACCACTGAAGTTGTGATTAGTGAACAATCTACGTGATGACCGCCCTACTGAGCCACAGACACCACTATAGCGACAAAAATATTGTCCAATCGGATGTTTGACTGCGGACAACGTCATGTGCCAATTCAGTAGACATCGCCCAACCTTAGAGGCCTGTCTGGACAACAGGAAATGCAGCACATTGTTTCTCAGCCTGCGCACACCTCCACCTCCATGTATTTCCCACATGTAGGGGTCAATCTATCAAGTGTTTAGGAAACAGGAGTCCCACTTCCTGTTAGCATGACGACGCTCGCCTAGTTCTACGTTGATCCGCCTTAAAACAGAGAATCTCCTCTTGAAGAGCTCGAAGAGAGTGTTTTGTGCTCTTATTGCTGAAAATATAGTGAAAACACCATGAACTGACGATGAAATGAATTCCAAACCCTGTTGTCTTTGTCCGGCTATTAACACAGAGCAATAGATAAGTGTGTGCTCAACCTAAAGTAAGATGCATTAAGATCATATGCACTTAATAGAAACGGGAACAGCTGAAGCATTTCCCCAGAATCCCATTCATAGTGTGATTTAATTGCTTTTGCAGCTAACAGGTCACGGCTGACAATACAGCCCCTGTGGAGGGAAGTGACTCAAGGGAAGTGCAGCACTGCTTGAGAACTGCTCGATAAATCCTTTAAACTACAAAGTCAAAAGAATACCACCATGTTAGGCAAAGTGCTCCCTTCTAATCGAAGGCAGAGTAAACGAAACATAAAGGAAACATGAAAGTGTTTCGTATAATTACATTCCATGTCAGCATTTAGCGGCGGCTAAAGTGGCACTCTCACAACAAAGCAGCGCCCGGTCATGGGTTCAGCAGCAGAACTGACCTGCCTTCTCACGTCTCCAGTGTTTCAGGATGTCCACGTCATGATCTTCATCGGCTTCGGGTTCCTGATGACGTTCCTGAAGAGATATGGGTTCAGCAGCGTTGGTCTCAACTTGCTCCTGGCTGCCTTCGGTCTGCAGTGGGGCCTGCTCACCCAGGGTCTCTGGCACCTCGACGATGGCAAGATCAAAGTTACCATCTTCAAGTATGAATGCCTTTCTCTGCACGTGTTGTTTTTCAGTTACCCCCCGATTAATATTTATGCAGTTATACATACATCACCAACTAAGTAGCTTCTCAATAAACCAGCGACCTGTCATATTTGCTGAGCAACTCTAACAGATTTAGGTTCAGTAAATGATGAATGTTGAACTGTGCTGGTCTGGAGATTTGTGTTCCAACTCTTCTCCTTATCATCCTATAATTTATGTTCTCCTAAAGCCTTGTTTTCCTCACTCTCCTGCAGAATGATCAACGCAGACTTCAGCACAGCTACAGTCCTGATCTCCTTCGGCGCTGTTCTGGGTAAAACCAGCCCTGTGCAGCTCCTCATCATGACCATATTGGAGATTACCATCTTCTCCATCAATGAACATCTGGTGGCCAATGTCCTCAAAGTAAGCAAACAATGCCACACGCATGTGTTGATAAACTAGATGAGCAAAGTACGCTGTTGATTCCGGCATTACGACCCGGAAGATTCCTTGTGTAAACTGAATTTCAATAAAGTGAATCACCTTTTCTTTCACAGGCTAATGACGTGGGTGCATCCATGATCATCCATGCGTATGGAGCCTACTTTGGGCTGGCTGTGGCTCGAGTACTTTACCGACCGAGTTTGAAAAACGGACATGATAACGATGGCTCTGTTTACCACTCTGACCTGTTTGCCATGATTGGTAAGAGCCAGTTACGTTCAAACTAACATAATATATTGTCATTTGTTTACATTTTTAACAGTGGTATGAGTTTTATTTGGCTATAATCTTCCCTCACTGGTTCATCACTCGCCTCCTGAACATGTACCACTTATGTCACCTAGTGGACATAAATAACCATGCAGCCTGCGCAGTGATATTGAGGAGATACTGACCTCATGCGGTTTCTTCACCACCCTCTTCTACAGGAACCGTCTTTCTGTGGATGTTCTGGCCCAGTTTTAACTCGGCCATCGCTGATCCCGGCTTACCTCAGCTCACAGCGGTGATCAACACCTACCTCTCCCTGGCTGCCTGCGTGCTCTCTGCCTACGCCATCTCCAGCCTGGTGGAGCACAAAGGAAAACTGGACATGGTCAGATGACTTTCCTCTCATATCTAATAACACTCGTTCAATAATAAAACATCATATACTTATTTACTTTATTTATATGCTACAGGTGCACATTCAGAATGCCACCTTGGCCGGTGGCGTTGCTGTGGGAACATGTGCCGACATGGACATCGGGCCATATGGGGCGATGCTGATTGGATTAGTGGCTGGCATCGTGTCGACCCTGGGCTTCAAGTTCCTGACTGTAAGTTGAAAGTCAAAGCAATGGTGCAAATTAAAAAAGGTTGATTTGAGATGTATGATGTATTTGATTGGTAAATTAATCTATTTTGCTTTTCCCCCCAAAAGAATTGCTACAACTGTAATGATGGATTAATCGTTTCAGTAATTTTTAAACAAAGATGTAATAGTTTTGGTTTCTCAAATGTGAATATGTTTTGGTTTTCTACTCTTCTGTGATAGTAAATTGAATATCTTTAAGTTTTGGACTGTTTGAAAACATCACCTTTGGCTCTGTGAAGCTGTGATGGGAAATGTGTTACCATATTTTTGGACCAACTTACTGTTGGAAATATTATATATATGAATATATACCAAGAAAATATTAGGTAGTCTAATCGATAACTAATCCTGATCCAAAAATGTATTTGTCAACCGTCTTTAAAATATAAATGTATGTTTCACCTTTAAAAAAAGCCTTTTTTCTCCTGTGTAGCCCATCCTGGCATCCAAACTGGGCATCCAGGATACCTGTGGCGTCCACAATCTGCACGGCATGCCTGGCATCCTGGGTGGATTGGCTGGTATCGTAGCTGTGGCTTTGGGGAAAAAAAAGGGGTAAGGCCCGTGTGTGTGTGTGTGTGTGTGTGTGTGTGTGTGTGTGTGTGTGTGTGTGCGCCCTAGTGTGTATATACACACTAGGGCTGGGCTTGTATCTCGATATACTGTAGGTAATTTCATATCTTGATGACGATACATAGCATGTTTTCTGGCCACTCAAAAAATAACCACGTTTGTACATGTACATATTTGAAAATTTAGTATAATCTCATTTAATCAAGAACTTGAGTGCGAAATGATTAGATTATATGAGAAATCTGAGTTATCATGGGTTTGTTATTTTCAATTTCGATGACGTAATTGTACATCACGATATCTAAATATATGATTTCATCACATTACGATTCCATGGAAAGACAGTCAATTATCATATTTAATTATCACCCAGCCCTAACACATAACACATAACAGTATTGTAGCCTTGAAGTAATGCATGCTTTAGTTAAATGTCAGCGCTTACATCCCTGTCTTCCCTCCTCCTCCCCTCAGAGGTGATGCTGCCATGCAAGCTGCTGCCTTGGCTTCATCCCTCGGGTTCGCTCTGGTTGGAGGGGCTGTTACAGGTGGGTGGAGATGAAACATGAGGCCATCAACGTGACACAACAGTTAAATTCTTAAGCGCAGGGTGTGTCACTCAACGGAAAAGACCATCCTTATTTATCAATCCTCTGATTTCCTTAAAAGTCTGAGCAATCAAACAATGCCTTTTCTTCCTGAAGGTTTTATAATGAAGTTGCCGTTCTGGGGTCAGCCTCCAGACCAGAACTGCTATGATGACTCTCTATACTGGGAGGTAAGAAATCCCATTTCTCATCAATATTATCTCTAGTTCTTGACTGCCGAGCATCACGAGTAATATTATTAGAACGTTATTATATGTGTGGTTTTGGTATCGTATGAGATGAACGTGGTTCACCTCATCATCACAATCAAGATTACATTGAGTTCGTCCTGTACTGCTTGTTTTCTCTTCTGCTGGTAAACTCCACCTGCATGGTACAGCACACCAGATAATAGTTGTTCGATGTTCATATGATGTTCACCCATGTCTTATGTAGGTCTCTTTCGTTATGCTACAGACAAATAATTTGGATGACATGTTTTCCAGGTTCCTGAGGAGGAGAACGAGGAGAACGAGGAGAGCTTGGCTCACGCCGATCACTCAAAGAACAAAGCAGAGGTTTAAATATCTGCTCACCGTCAATCCAGCTTGAAAACTATGAAGTAAAGGACTATTAACCTGCTCATATCAATTTGTCAATTATATTAATGTCATTTTTTTTTTAAATACATGATTTGCTGAACTAACCCACACACGTCAATTTTATAAACTGTTTTGTGAGCAAACATATCTACAGTGATTTTTTTGTACAGTTTAAATTTGAAGTTAAGGTGGGCAGTGAAAGTTTTACATAACAGAGTCTCCAAAACATAGTATTTTTTTATTTTTGTCAACATATATATTTGGTTCATACATTTACATAAAGAAAACAACTTTTATGAATTTGAAACAAGGACCGTTAGGGATTTTTTACACAGAAAATTGTGATAAATCATGTTGAAAGTACAGCGGGTCGCTCCATAGATTCACTGCTGATACACAACTACATCCCACAAGCTTTTCCTTTATGTCGTTTTTATATCATACAATGAAGCATCAAAGCATGTTTTAAGATATTAGTATAGTTTGATATTTTTTCTTCATACATTCTTTTATATTTCCAGACACCTCACATTTGTATTTCGGCTGAGGCTCGGGTCAAAGAGGAGTTGAATCTGCTTTAATCTGCTGCTTCACGTCACCTCACTGGAGCCCCGTCCTTCTGCAAGGAGTCAGAGTCAGACTGCAGTGAGGCTCTGACATGGGCAGGGATGCTCACATAATATGTTGTAACTAATGAACCTTTTTCGTTGCTTATCTCCCATTGCTTACAATCATTTTCTATCGATCCAACGGCAGCTAAACAATTTCTTTAAAGCAAAGAGGAATGCATTTAGCATTAGATTGGCTGTCACTGGGCAAGCTAACGTTATTGTTTTTGTTTTCAATTTATATCCCATGTATTCTTACATGTACATACAGTTTAGCTTTTAGATGAATTGACATGGTCAGTTTTATTGATGTCCTGCAATGTTAAAAAAAAATAAAAAGAGCAACTGGTACTGAATATTTTTCAGATGCCTAAAAGAATTCAACAGGAATTTACACACAGATAAATAAGAAAGGGCTGGCATTTATAGAAAATGGAAATGTGACAAATAATACACATTTTTTATATCGTTTTCATTGTACCATTATATAATGTTCAGTCTCTATAGCTGAGTCTAGCCTGTTGGATTCTTTTATTTTATTTGAGTGAGTTTAGTTTAGTTTTGAACTGTGCCACTTGCAACAAAAACCTCCCGTGTAAATCACCGGATTGAAGAGCAGCCTTTGCTTACTTCTCAATATCTTTTTAAGATGCATGGTGTCTGAGTGATGAAGGACAGACTGTTTGTAATTAACATTAAACATATAACTACTGGGCAAGATGGAACTGACTACACACATAGTCGAGTTAATCAATATTTTGGTTTGTCAAATGATGTATTATGTCCGGAACACATCAAGCTTTTGTATTTTTATACATTGGGGATGTGCTCATATTTGTATAATATACTAATACTGTCATAATAAATATGGTTTTGTACAATATCAGCGTTTCTGTGTTTTGTGGTAGTAATCCAGATATTTGCGGCAATATTAGTTGAATAACTTCCTTACATGTGACGGTAACTTTGCACACTGACTTAATTGTGCCAAGCTTGGCTTTGAGTGAAATATCTCATTAACTATTGCATCAATTATCATGAAATGTGGTTCAGACATTCATGTCCTCTCAGCATGAATGAGTGTGTGATCCCCTGACTTTACCTGGAGCACCACCTGCAGGACAACATTGTTATTGGTCCAAATGTGTCCACTTTGTGTTGAGCACCAATTAGTAGAGCTCAGTGCATCAACCAACACGTTTATATTAGTAAGCATATGTAACTAACTAGTAACGAGAAAGATATTGTAGCCAAGGGTTTATCTTGCGCCTATACTTTCAGAATCAGAATCAGAAACCGTTTATTGCCAGGAATGTTTACACAGACGAGGATTTTTTCTTGGTGGAAGGTGCATACATTAGACATGAGACGAGACAGACAACAATCAACAACAACAACAGTGCAATGGGTAATTAAAATAAGTATCAGATAAAGTGCTCAGACAAACAGATACGTTAATTTAAGTGTACGTTAAAGTGACATGTGTGTTTAAGTTAAAGTGTATGTTAAAGTAACGTGTGTTTTACCATAATAATAAAACAACAACAATGCTCCATAGTTTGCACAAGACGGCAACCACTTTAATCTTTATCACACACCACTAGAATATTTCCTCTCCTCTTCTATTTCCGTTTTTCCCTTCACAATAAAAGCACCAGAAACATATACAAGAACACAGCTGTTTAAGTACTCAATATAATAGCTTTGTAAAAAGAAAAAGAAAAAAAGGAGAAAAAAAAGGACAAGTTTATATTTTAACTATAAAATGTACGACATCTTGGTCAAAATATTACAAATGAATCATTTATCCTGAACATCATAAGTATTTCGATGGTTATACTTATTGCAAAGCTGCAGTAATGGACTGCTGCATTCCTTTTAGCTCACGTGAGGTGTGACGTTGCTTCTACCTTTAAAATTACAGCTTCAACTCACAGTACAGAGCACTTTGACCGGCTCCCCTTCCTCCTCTTCCCCACCTTCTTCTTCCTCGGCGCGGCTGCGCCGTCGTCGCTCCGTTGTTTTGAACGTACGTGACGCGGTGCATCATGGGATACAAAATGTCTCCTAAGAGTGCTGGCTAATGCTAAATTGCGAGAGATAATCGCGAATAAATATATATCTCACTGTTCTTTCAGCTGTTAACGTGTCAGTGTACATTTATGATAAATTAACGGTGTTCTGCTGTCGCCATGGTGAGTACAGAACGTCGTTCACCAGCATTAGATCATTCAACGTTAATAGCTTAAAGCGCATTTTAGCTTTAGCTTAGTAAACGTAGCCTTGTTAAGCACAAGTGAAAGGACGATTAAGGTAAGCGTCAATACTTTCTGAGTATGTCATCCGAATTGTCTCAACATAGCCACGATTAAATGCAATGGTTTCCCTGTTTTGAACGGTGGAGTAGATTTTGCCGTGTGTAACTTTATCAGGCTTGCTAATGTTAGCGGTTTCTTCCACGGAGCGAAGATCAGGTTTCCATAAAACAACTGGCTCCCGTCACATCCAGGACGTAGCCATACTCGAAAACATGTGGTATAATATATTATGTGTCTTTGTTTCTAGTCAACGAACGCGGAGTCGAGGGTGTCGAGCTCCAGCTCCAGCTCCAGAACAGACGAGAGGAAGAGATCGCTGAGTACAGGCAAGACCTCTAAGATCTGACCCATGGAGCTAAAATACCTGACTAGTGTGACTTCACAGTCACATCCACTCTGTTTCTGTTGGGCAATGCTGTGTGCTTGTAACGTTAGAACTGTTTTTAGACAGCTTTGTTTCCCCCCTGATTGTCCTTTTTAGTCTCGTCTTCTAAATGTCACTCTCTACCCTGGTTACAAGTTGTATTGTTATACTTGTAGAGGGGAACCAAGGGAGAATGGCATCCTAAAGAGCATAATATCATCAGTGCATCAGGTCACAGAGGGTAGTTCATCCTCAAAATCTGCAGTTCTTAGTAACGACAGATGAGTAGACAGTTAGTTACCATTCTCTTGTGTCTTGCTTTAAAGACTCAATTGTCATCTTCTGTGCAAATACAAAAGTTTATATTTTATATATCTGTCTTCTGTTTATTCAGGTCGAGAAAAGACAAAGCGGAAACGCAGTCGAAGTAGGTCTTCCTCGTCATCCTCTTCGAGGTCGTCATCTTCATCCTCTTCTTCTTCTTCTTCTTCTTCGGGCTCATCAAACTCATCGAGCAACAGTCGGAGTAGCTCGAGCAGTAGCGGTAAGTGTGTCTTTAAAGTCTGCAATACATGAGAATCTTTGGCAAAGAAAACCTCTTTTGGTTTTCATCAGTGTTGAATTGTATTAATGTCAGATGTTTTTTTTTACTAATGTTGTATTATGTGAATGTTTTATCATCATAGCGGTACAAATATTAATACGTTGACTGAATGTGTTTTGTTGTTTGTAGACTCTGACAGTAAATCCAGAAAGCAGTCTAAGAAAAGGAAAAAGGAGAAACCACAGAAAAAAGTAATTGTGTGCATTTTATCATGTTTTTATAATTGACATCAAGTTTCAGTGAAAGTGACTGAATTGTTTTAATGATGGAACATAACATAAAACTAAGTCCAACTTATTTTGTGTCCTGCAGCAGAAAGGGAAGAAAGAAAAACGACACAAACGTAAAAAAGACAAGAAAGCAAAAGGAGTAGAGGAAAACACGGGACCTGTACAAATCTCCAAGGTAAACTACCCATCAAGGTCCCATTAGACAAAAAAATAATTTTCTTACATTACATTATTCTAGATAGTCCCTACATTACATTGTCACCATTTTCTCGTTGACTTCCATTCATTGAATTCGGAACAAGTGCTACTATGATATGCACATACCTAGTTACATTTATAATCACTGGCTTTGTAAATAGTCAACTAACTTGTATATAGTTAGATTTATTGAAATCTAGCCCTGTTAACTTACATTTGTTTTCTTTCAGTACTTGAAGGACAAGAAAAAGGGCAAGTACAGCATGATTTCAGGGAAGAAGATACAGATGAAAGTAAAGAAGTCAAAGAAGGACAAACAGGTAATCTCAAATTTTTGCTGTCAAGTAGGCAAGCATGTGTATCAATACAGTGTGCGGATGGATTGTTATTAGCTTCTTTTTTTCTTTTTACAGCGCGATAAAAATCGAGCAGAACTTCTTGAGTTCCTGAACTCCACCCTGTGATGCCGCTGTGGAAGGCAGTAATTGTGCTCGGACACGTCGGCAGAACTCAGGAAACAACAATTTGGCTTTCCAGGAGAACAACAATGAAGAGTTTTCTGAGAAAGAGATGGTGAATACAACTTGCATTGACACACAGGCAGCACCGAGCCTGATGAGTGAAGGAGCTGTGTTCAGACCACTGGCTTGGTTTTCACCATGGCACTGTCCACGTGGCGGATTCCTCAGCCAGGCCTGATAGCTTTTGTGATATGACAAATGTTTATGATGAGCAGTGCCGTCAAAAAATTGTCTCTGTAATTACCTACATCAGATGAAGGCCAGTGACGGCCAGCGATCAGCTCCTCAACTTTGTTTGTGGTTTGAAAAGTGTACTCCAACATTTCAGCATTTTATTCCTATAACATTGACTCACCAGTGGACCAGAGAAATGTTCTTCTTTCGTCTTTTTTATTTGATGCATTCTTCTTCAAAAGCCGCCTCCACTACCCGAAAAGGCAACTTGACGAGCCGCAGAGATCTGGTAAACACTTCTTTCTAACCAGCCCCGACCCACTTTGACTCAAGTGACATCACTTGAGTCAAAGTATCAGACTTCACGCAGCTCCTTCCGAAGCCACAAAAGACCTCACACAACTTGTACTCTCGCATACGTAGTAGTACTCCTCAACCTCTTAAACAGACTTTAATGTGTAAAATTGATTCTCCTTTAAAGTTCAAAATATAGTTTACCTGCTGGCTCTGTTAACCGTACATGTAAGGTTGCCCATAATTATTTAGTTTTTGTAGATAACTAACCATTATGTTTCCACAGTAAATGTGAGAGCCAGAATGTTATCAGCGTGTACTGATATTTCAATGTGTACGTTTTGTTTCAAACTATATGGGAATCAACTTTGATGGTAACTGTATGTCTTATTTAGAACATTCATTCCCCCAAATTCTGTCATGAATATTGTTTCAACATCAGACATTTTGTTAAATTGAAATAAATCAATCCACTTGAAAGCTTTATATGGAGTAAACCTGTAGAGTTCTGCTCAATTGTGATGCGTGACAAATTGCAAAGAAAATTATCTGCCGGGAAGATTTTTCTGCACTCAATAAGGTCTAGTAGAATTTAGTGATCATTTCTAAACGTGTTTTATTTTTTCACACCACCTTTCAATGAAGAGCAGAAGGAAAGCTTTCAGTTTGTCGACCTTGAATGATGAAATATTGTGCTGAGTCTTTGTGTGCTGTTGGGGGAAAACAAAGCAGGATGTAGAAGGGGAGCATTAATCACCCTCTGAATGACGTTGACTATCGCCCATTAATTTGTACATACACACACACATGTATATAATTGTGTGTGTGTGTTTTTATGTATACTTGCGTACTGTGAAAGACCATTCACCTCTGCAGGCATTTTGTGTTGTGTGACAAAACAACACCAACATATTTCATGCGTTCCTGCAATGTTTAAGAGTCAAGAAAGCCTTTTAAATTACACAAACCGTAAATAGCCCTTAATGCTTAGATACCAATGTCTACAAAATATAAGATGCATCACTACCGGAGGCGATACTCTTAAGCAACATTTTAACTGTTTCAGTTACAAAAAAAGTGCTGTCAATTTGCAGAGGATCTGATGGGAAAACACCTGACATTGCCCATTCAGGTAAATCAGTAACTGGGCCGGTGCTGATTGGTCTCCTACTGAAAAGAGGACGGGTGTTGGGTCCATCCGGCCTCGTCTGGTGCTAAGTGGATTTGCTGTAGCGGCGGGTGGAACGCCCCACATCAGACAACCTTACTGCTGCTGCTTCCTTTGTATCTGAAGTCGGGCATGCTCCAAACCCTCTGGGACCTCTCCGTCCCCTTCTCCACATCCTCCGACACGGTCTTGAGGTCACTCATCCCGGCCCCGTCAGTCCCAGCGGAGGTCAGGCCGACTGTGCTCCCAAACGGGTTGATCTTGATTCGGGACCTGAAGTTCACGAGGGACATGCTCATGGCGGGCTTGTTGTTCCACTGGTGGGCGAGCCGCTGCGCGTCCTGCTCCTCCTTCAGGTGATCCAAGGTCTCCAGGAGGACGGAGCGAAACAGGTCGGACACCTCCTGCACCTCGGGCTCGTTGGCCTGCAGGACCTCCCTGAACCTGTAAGGGACCAAGGATCAGGTTTACAGTTGGGAGTATTTAATCAAATAAGATAATATATTAATTTATTAGATCAATGCAACAGAACCAGAGATATGGACTTCTTTCCTGCCAAAATCTGGTGCATACATTGTCCACAATGCAACGCAACTGCTGCCAATTCAGTCTGGTACACAGGTCCTGTAAGCTCACTTTCTAACTCCACGTTCAGATTTCTTTTCATGTTCAAATGTGGACCCCATCGACAATTTATCAGACTTCATACAATATTCTCTCTCAGATAATCCTTTTTAACGGTACTCCAGTGGTTTGATATTACACAAAGTCCTGTGATCTATTTCAATTATACAGTATAATGCATATACAGCATATAGCCATATAAAAGGAAAACGATATTTAATCAGAAGTACAATTTTTTTTAATCAGTTATCTGCCTCCATTTTTGTCCACATACACGAATAAATCCCAGTTTTACGCTTATCTGTAACACACAGACGACAAGGAAGTAGGATCAAACTGAAACATAAATGCAAAAGTAGAGTAAAAATATGTCAATTAAAATAATGAAACAGTAAGAAATATTAGCATCATAAGCATGTAATGCATCACAGGGTTATTGTTCTGGCTTTTGAGCAAACAAACATCCACTTAAATGACAAAAGTCCTATAAGGCACCCTTAGATCACCTGGGCGACCTGCACACTCCGGCTATCGCCCCAATTACTCCTCTCACGAACAAGAGGTGCAGAGGCCTGAGCAAACCTTTAAATAGATTCTGTTTATGAAGCTGCTCCCAAGTAAGTGTTTCCAGTTTGATGATGATTGGCCCATTTTACTCGGCTTCGACACAAACACGTTAGCTCTGAGGACACATTCAGGGCCAGAATCATATTTATCTCAAAACCTTTCAAATTGAACTATAACTGGCATTGTTAGCAATGAGCTAAATATTTTTAATTTGATCAAATGAATGTGGAAAAGAGCTCAATTAAAAGGCACGATTCATGGTTTAATTGTCAATGAAAACTTGGAAATACAGGATTGAAACCTGCTATCAGCTTCAAATTCATTGTTTGACCTTTAGTAGAGGATTTACACTCGATAATGACTGAACGAAAGTTATTGATTGAAACAGCTCGCAAAAACACTTTATCTTCTGTTGTATCTGTTGTACGTCTATGTTAGACATTTATTCACACTTTAAATGCATCATGTTAAAGACCCAGTCTTTTTTAGTAATACAAAAAAATATATATAATAATTGGAAATGAGCCAGTTTTACAAATGTAAGGCAACATTTTACAGCAGCTGTATTTGACAAAACTGAATCTTAAGTCCACACTCTGGCCTTTCTGGTCCTTTTTATTGTATCTGTGCGTCTCATAACAGAGAAGCCATCTTTCTTGTGTAACTATTTACATTTTCTATTTCTTTTAATAATTGTCAAATAGGAGAGTACAATTATAATATGTATGTGTGGCATAAGAGAAAGAAAATAGAAGAAGAATACAAAATATATAAAACCGTCCCACATTTACGTAAAACTCATTCTCCCCTCTTTTCATTTATTTGTCTATATCCAAAATATTGTAATTGTATGTGTAGCCTGCTTTGTGGAAGTTAATGGGATTCCAAATATCAAATAAGAAGAATAAGAGATAGGGACAGGCTGGCATTTGGGAAAACCCAGATGTACCTTCAACATAGGTCTCCTCCGCTGTGCAGCTAATTATAATCACACAAACACACTGCAGTTGGTCCGTGTGTGTGTGTGTGTGTGTGTGTGTGTGCGTGTGTGTGTGTTGTTCAGTGTTTAGCGCCTCACATTAACACCAACAGTCAAACTGCTTCCCAAAAACACTGCCGATCGCTAACAAGACACCGGAGACCTGAGCAGCTGTGAACAGATGCTGCAACACGCTCCGGCTGTCCCTGCTGCAGATCAAAGGACAAAGGCACCAAAGAATAACAGAGTCATGTGATGGACAACAGGAGGTTGGCCGGCTGACTTTGATTGATCTTTAAAGGGCGCTTTGAATTTGGAGCAATTGCACAATTAATTCAGTTTTGGTGGTGATCTGGATCTGATATTTCGCCTTTTAGATGTTGGCCATGAGTATAAAACTAAGAGAGGTTCCTATTCCTATTCATGGTCAAGACATGATGTGATATCCGTTAAGCTGTAGTCTTCGTGTCTCCTTACTTGAGTATGACCGTGCCGCAGCACGACGGCGGCACCTTGGAGCAGAGGTCCTCCAGGCCGAGCCGCTCCCCGGTGCTGATGCTGTAGGAGCAGCGAGGCGTGTTGGCCAGCCAGCCGTAGTCCACTCCGGTCTCGAGGCGCCGGTACTCGTTGTCCCTCTCTCTCTGCTGCCTCTCGGCCTCCTTCAGCTGCCAGCTGAACTCCAGCATCAGGGTGTCTGTGACCACATCCACCGGGTCCCGCCGGGGGCTCCGGTAATACGGCTCATTCCAGCTGAACCAGGAGGCCATGGCCTTGTCCTCCTTCACAGCCCCTGATGAGACGGAGACGATCACTGGAATGATTTGAGATCACACCAAAAAACACCCCCACGATATTTGCTCGGATTAATTTGTTTCAAGGTGACTGGAGAATAAAAGTAGAATTCGTACCGGTGTTTTTTCAACATGCTATAGGCTTATATTAGATTTGCTGCTTTTATTAAAAGCAATATGAGACCTTTAGGAAATGTTGTACAGTAATTGACTTCTACTTTGCAGAGCTTGAAAGGTGAAACCAATAAAACTAAACAAACAGGTCAGAGTTGCAGCGATTTCTGGTATAATGAGCATTTCATTGATTGTCTAGTTCAGCTGAATAAGGTTTTTTCTTTTTTCTTTTCAAGGTTTTTACCACAAAGAGGCAGCATTTATATCACCACATCTGAATGCTGTTTCAACATCTGGACAAAACCTCATCTCCCTCATCCACACAGCTCTTTGTTCTACAGGTGTCCCACTGATGCTGTGTTCCAATCAATAGGCCTTTTGTTTGCATTTCTTTTTTAGATCAAACTACGATTGCGTAACAGAAGAGGACACTGATGAAGATGTAGTGATTTAATTCAGAGTAAAAGGTTTTATGACTACAATGATTAGTGCTCCAATGATTCAACGATCGACAGAAAATAAATCAGCATCTATTTCAATATTCCAATCATTATTTGTAATCTGTTAAGGACTAATGTTAAATATTCCATATTTTTGCTGCTTATATGTCATATAAGGTTGCACACTGAATATTTTTGGTTTTGAGCTGTCCAACAAAACAAAAGACATTGTAAGATGTCACCCTGAGTAGTGGGAAGTTGCAATGGGATGTTCTTTAATTAGTTAATCAAAACAATACAAAACAACTTAAACACACATGTCACTTTAACGTACACTCACATTAACGTATCTGTTGTCTGAGCACTTTCTTATCTTACACTTATTTTAATACCAATTGCACTGTTGTTATTGTTGATTGTTGATTGTTGTTTGTCTCGTCTAACGTCCCATGTCCATGTCCAATGTATGCACCTTCCGCCTCAAAAAATTCCTCGTTTGTGTGAAAACATTCCTGGCAAATAAACAGTTTCTGATTCTGATAGTCATCAGATTAATTGATAAGGAAAATATATTTGTTAACTGGTCAGACAAAACAGAAGAATCAAGCATTGAGCTTCAGGATACTGTGATGAGCATTTTACATTGTTCTGACATTATTAAGATCAAATGACTGATTCATTCATTTAGAAAAAAATAGGAAAGTTAATCGAAACTGAAAATAATCATTAGTTGCAGCAGTGATCTCCTCAAAAGTGCTTCAATGCTTAAACTGTATTTCAGCAGAAGTCCACATTACCTTCGTGTTGTACCTTTGTACATTTTGGTAATCTATTCCTTCTGTATTATCTTCTTTTCTCAGGTCTCCTAATCTTGGGTTAATCTGTTCAGGTGCTGAGGTTGTCCTCCACACTGCAGCTGCTGTAAAAGCTTTACGACGCTGCTGCACTGTAACAACATGGATGTGTTTTAGTTTAGATTAAGAAGCTTTCACGTACTGACATTAGCGTTCACCTGCTCTAACTTCTGGACCCAACAGTCACTGAGCTGACGAGCCCTTCGAAAGGGAGTCACTCACCTGCAGACAAATATAGTCTTTCAAACACGCGTTCAAATGTTAGACCAGTGACTGTGCTGTGTATTTAAATATTGTTTTACAGAAGTGTTTTCATAAGAAAACAGGAGCAGGGCGGCACTAATGACTGTTTTCATTGCTGAATAATCAGCCGAACAGAAAACAATGAAAACATGTCCATCACAACTGAGAGCCAACGTGATGCCTTCAAGTGTCTTGTTTTGTCTGACCAACAGTCCAAAACCCCCAAAATATTCAAGTTATTATAAAGGGCAGGAAAACTGTAACAATTATATTATATTATATGAAAATAGTTGCTATTCATTTCCTGTTGCAACCCTGTCTCCTAAAAATTACGTTCCCCCAGAACTAATACGCATTCCCAATTACGTTTGATCAGAAACCCTGTTGATGGACTAATGATTCTCTATAAAGGTCAGCAATGTTTTCTCTCATTCAGCAGCTTTTGTTACATTCAAATTTGACTTATTTTGTTTGTATACATGTTTTTACCTGTTACTGCTGTACTGACTGATGAGTCGCCAACTTAATTTCGTTGTATGTTTTTACAATGACAATAAATATCCTTACCTTATTTCCCAGAAATTATAGAAAACTGGTCTCAAAAGAGAAAATACATTTTCCAACTGTCTTTAACTTTCTCTCTCTCTCTCTCTCTCTCTCTCTCTCTCTCTCTCTCTCTCTCTCTCTCTCTCTCTCTCTCTCTCTCTCTCTTATCCTCACTGTTCAGTGTATCCACTCTGCCTTTGACAGATTCTAACATGAATATGTTGCAACATCACATCTTTTGGTCCAATGTGTTGCCGTTTACTCCAAAGCAGAATGGAAAATGAACAGTTGTCTTACCTTTTTCGTCTTTTTAAAGTTTTCTTAGACTCCACGAGAAACAAAATCGATGAAAAGCAGAATGAGAAAAGTCGCCAGACATCCGAAGGGTCGACGGATGCTGAAGGGACGAGACCGGCAAGAGCAGGGAGAGAGAGGAGAAATGGATTCTCCCGTCCACTCACAGTCCCACAGCTCTCTCTCTCTCTCTCTCTCTCTCTCTCTCTCTCTCACCTCCCTCCTCCTCCTCCTCCCATGAGCCTCTCTGTCCTGCCTGTACTTGTTGCAGGAGGTTGAGGGCACCATCTCCAGCTGGAGCCAATGGATCACGGCCCCTGATGAAGTGCTTATGTCGCTTTCTACGTTTCGCAGTTGCTATAGTGATGCTCTAAGCCTATTTGTCCACAATAAGCTCCATCAGCTGAAAGGGAACTGGAGAGCGACGAGGAGGAAGACACACACACACACACACACACACACACACACACACACACACACACACACACACACACACACACACACACAGTGGGCTGAGCGGCGAGATGGAAAGAGGGAGATAAATCAAAAGGATGTTGTTTGGAGGATAGGGTTAGAGCAGTGAGGGCTCACCCTGTGGCGATGGCCGCAAGAGGTCAGAGAACGAGTCCCACTGACCCAGAACAGGGTGTTGCAGATGATAGAGGAGCAGAGAGGTAAATGTGCAGCCGTTGTGTAGGTGGATACCAAGGCTTGTTGGCTCACTCTGTGTGTAGGTGTGAGCAGAAACCCCAGATGGGTTCCTTCTGCATATATTCACAGTAACCTTGAAATCCCAGTCACACCACCACAACACCATCCTCCTCCTCCTCCTCCTCCTCCTGCTCTTCCTCGGTGTTGCTAAATAAAATGCGGGGTGAACTATGAACTCTATTAAGTCGTGCAGAAACACCAGCATCCAGAGTGTGAACAGAAAAACATTGTGATTTCTAAAGAGCTAAAATTGGTCCTTAGAGTTCTTGAATATAAAACAACAAAACCATCAGTTTTGAACCATCAAGCCATCTCAAAGTAAGTAATTCAAATAGTACACAACCAGTCGTATATATACATCTCAGTAAACATCAATACAACAACAATAGTAAGCTATTAAATAGCTGGTTTACATGAAATTACATTATAACAGAAACAAATTAAATCATATACCTACTAAAAAATTATACTAGGGCACATTTTTGCTTAATATAACACACTGTAATATTAATACAAGTAAGACAACTAAACTAAATAAATAAGATAACAAGCTACATTAAGCAGTTTTCAAAACATGTTACAACGTGCTTCACAAGGATCTAAAACAAGAGAAAATGAGCAAAGATGGACACTAAATAAAACAAGATACAGTGATAAAATAGTAATAAACAAAGGTAAAATACTTACATATATGACCTGGAAATGAAACTATAAATAAGTATGTTGCACGTGATCAGGACATAACATTATACACTATCAAAACTATTCAGACTTTGAATATATAAAACAATTTTAATGATGGTGTTTTTTAAGCGCCTATAGGTATTTGTGTGATTCTTTTAAATGCTGAATTTAATGCAGCTTTCCAGAGCTCTAATAAGCCCATAATAAGGGAGTTACTTTGTAGGTTACCAGGTTGCCTCACATGGCTGCTGTATGTCATTTATAATAAAGACTCCTCAGGTGGAAGGTTTGACCTTTTATCTGATGGAAAAGGGCTGCGGAGCCTCATTTACCATGAAGATATTAGACTTTATTAACCTTTTATAACATGCACCTAATTCAAATGAGGTATTGATCAGTCGAGCACTGTGCATCTGAATAATACTCTCTTAGCTCACATAAATCCGGAGTCCAGGTTGAGTTTTGGTGGGTTTACCCTCTACTTCCTACATCCCTGACTCTCCTCATCTCAAAGCCCTCTGTAGTTCAGTCAGTGTTGACGAACAGTACATGAAGCACTTGAGCGGTAAGAAGCTAACACAGAAGAGCAGCTCAATCCAGACAATGACACTGCTCCTGTTCAGGACCACAGAGTCATGTTTCTAATCCAAATAGATTGTAAAAAACAAAGGCCTCCGACAGGTAAAGACCGTGTTCTGACCTCATCTTGAAGGTGGCAGATGGGACGCTATAGGCTCTCCCTGTAATCCAAACAGATGACAGTGATAATCCTCTAAAGTGATTCCCTCCACCCACTCCATGTTTACCGCTCTGTGACCGGGCTCTGCTGTTTGTCTGGCTGATGGCTGGAGAGACACCTGAGCATGAAAAGAGCCCGGTGCGGTGCAAACGGGTGTCACCAGGGTCACACCCGGTGTTTATGTTTATGTTGACCCTCAATGATTACCAGACGGGTGGAGTTTCTTTCATTTGGTTGTTAGATTAATGACATTAAGATCGAGCATGAGGCTCTCTTTGCGATAATTGGATTCACACTTTACTTTGATGTTATTGCTGACCAGATATCATATATGTGATGTGATTTAATAGATGTCTCCCTCCTTCCTGATGGGTCAAACACTTTCAATCCGCTAAATAGGGTCAAGTTAAATCTCTATTTGTTAGCGAATCCATTATTTATGTTATCAAAGGTGATTTAATGTAGAAAACTGCATCAGATGTCCTTTTTTTCTTTTGTACTGTAATAGAGACACAGATGCTGATCCTGATATGTAAGCCTCTTTATCTCCGGGAGGTGATCAGCACATGTCATATATATAGACGGTGAGTCAGTGTGACTCAAAGGAAAGCACAGGAAGAGCCTGAACAACACAACTAACACTGATGTGACCAACAATCTACAGCATGCTATGAAATGCAGATGGTTTTGTATTTATATTGTTTATGTGGAGAATTCTGAAAACAAATTCTGATCCAAATGACCCCCTTAACCCCTTAATTAAAGTCATTTTGTGTCAACGCATTTTGATTTTTTTAATACTGCTCTTTGTCTCTGTCTGGTGGTTAGAAAATGCCACTGACCCAGGTTTTATTTTGTAAGTAAAACCGGATGACCCTTCACTTCCAGGTCAAATTAATTTAATTTATGAATTTATCGTCCTTTTATTATTTTGGTTGCAACCTATTACTGCGGTGCTCTACTTTATATGTATTTGTATTTTATAATATCGTAATAATAGATGATTTACTTGAACTAATTTTATTCTATTTTAATTAATTATTTTATCATGATCTTAATTCTAATGATTTTCTTCACTTTATGTAAAGCACTTTAAGTTGCATCTGTGTTTGAATGGTGTACAAATAAACGTCCCTTGTTAAGTATATTTAGTAAATTCCTATATAATGAAAATGAAATCTACTTTTGGATGACATCTAATTTGGATGGGAAACCCCTTTGACATGTTTGATGAAGTTTAAAGGAGCTTCTCCACGCACTAACCCGCCACTAGAGGGGAGCTTCTCACTATTTTAGCTGCAGAGGCTTCATCTATATGGAGGACCGGAAATGACTTAATTAAAAATAAATAACTAAATAAATGCAGGAATAAATACAGGAATAAATAAATAAATGTTTAAATAAATGTATAAATAAATACAGGAATAAATAAATAAATGCTTAAATAAATGTATAAATAAATACAGGAATATATAAATATAAATTATACCTAAACAGGACAGCATTAAATAAATATATTTCTACATTTCTGTGTTTCTTCATTTATTTATGCCTGTAGTTATGTGTCCACACGTATTTCTTCATTTATTTATTTCTGTATTTCTGTGTCCTTGTATGCAAATGAGCTGGGGCGGTCCGAACCTCATTGTTAAACAGGATTGGTCAAGTAGGGGAGCAAGACAGAAGCAACCGATCCCTGGCACATGGCCCCTGTAGCTGAAGTCAAAAAGCTATCTAGGCCAGGGTGACCATATCCATAACACCAAAAAGGAGGACACTATGCGGTATTTTGTGAGGCTGTGAATAATTGCATAGGAGGGGTGCAGTTTGATTTTATTAAGTGTGAAGAGAGATGTGAGCCCTTTTTACTGTAATTGATCTCCTTGGAGCATACCCTGCTTTATCAACTAATTAATATGTATTTTTTTATATGTATATGTAATATATATATATATATCTTATATATATGTAATACATTATTATTATGTAATTATTAATTGTAATTAACAATGAATTAATATGTATTTTTGTATGTATTGTTTTATATATATATATATATATATATATATATGTATATATATATATATATATATATATATATATATATATATATACTTATATATTTTATATAATTGCAATAAATTCGGTAAAAAGTATTATAATACGGGTAGATCAAATCAAGCATTCTGATTGGTTGAGAGTGAGTCACGGGGTGTATTTTATTCAGCCATAAAGTACTGTACAGCCTGTTTACATTTAGAGCGTTCCATATCAGTGCGCACTTAAAATAACAGGTAGATTTAAATTGCGCAACCGTTAGTTGTCATTTCAAGCTTGACAGTTACCAAACATGTTTGGTGTAAACTTTGATATTGTCACGTCCGCAGTAACGACTCGCAGACGTTGGTTTCCTTAATTTGCAGGTTTATTGCTTGAGTGTTCACAGTATTGCAACGGGGCTCTTCTCTGACAGTAAGTTAGCTCAAACGGAACAGCTAACAAGCTCACGTAGCATCCCCCACACTAGCATAACGAACGACAACACACACGTCACTTCCTCCCGTTACTGTGAATAAATAATAAACTAATAAAGATTGCTTGTTAGACCCTCAAAACAGAATTATATCTCATGTTTAACCGCTATGGAGAAATCGGAGCCAGCGGATCATTTCTAAAAGTCCTGCCGGGATCAGGCTGCTCTTGGCGGGCAGCAGAGCGCTGACGGCCCGGTGCTGCGGGACTCACGGTCCCTCAGCAGGAACTCAACTCGTCAACGTATCTTTTTAAGTCGGCTGATTCTTGAATAACCGATCACAGATTTGATGCTTAAACAACTAACTTCTCGCCTGAAAACATCCTAAAAGTACATGTTGTGACTCAACAACAGTAGTATTCAGTTCACATATTTTGATTTCAAAACGGCGAATTTCGCCGTAAGGTGACAAGTTTGCAGGTATGCAAAAGGAGGACGTATGCATGTATATTGTTGTGTGTGTGTGTGTGTGTGTGTGTGTGTGTGTGTGTGTGTGTGTGTGTGTGTGTGTGTGTGTGTGTGTGTGTGTGTGTGTAAGGTGACGTATGCATGTATATTGTTGTGTGTGTAACGTTGTCAGTATTAACATTCATGTGCTTGTCTTTATGATTCATATTCTTTTGAATGGGTAAATACTACAGTTCAGTCTCTTTCATTGCCCACATGTAAGATGGGTTCAAGTGCTGTGACCAACAGAATAATTATGCTGTCTGTCTGCCTGTCTATCTGCATGCCTGTCTATCTACCTGCCTGTCTGTCTGCCTGTCTTTCTATCTGCATGCCTGTCTATCTACCTGCCTGCCTGTCTATCTACCTGCCTGTCTGTCTGCCTGTCTATCTATCTGCATGCCTGTCTACCTGCCTGCCTGTCTGTCTGTCATAACAAATGCTGTTACCTAGTTATTACAAATGCTGATCACCGTTACATGAGGGACTCTGTCTATAAAGTGCGTTGTGTTTTGCTGTGCAGGAGATGATGATGAAGAAGAAGAGGAAGGAAGGCGGAGTCTTCAGAACGGTCCATCAGGTCCTCTGATCAGGCCATGAGGATTAAAACAGATCCATCGCTCCAGGACAAGTCTTGTGCTCAGAGACCAGACCTCGTGAGGACCAACGCTCTCTCTCTGGTCCTTCAGCGGGGATGAAACAAAAGAAAGAAACATGCACTTTATGAATCCCCTTAGGGAAATTCTTCTCTGCATTTGGCCCATCCCTGGATGGGGGGTGGTGGGCAGCCCTGTGAGGCGCCCGGGGGGCAGTTGGGGGTTCAGTGTCTTGCTCAGGGACACTTCGACATGTGAGCTATGGGGGGACTGGGGATCAAGCCGGCTACCTTGTGGTTGCGGGACGACCACTCATCCCCCTGAGCTACAGCCGCCCCAAAATGATGAGTCAGACCAACAGGAGGTGATGGAGGAGGACAGACAGGAGGAGATGGAGGAGGACAGGCTGCAGTTTGGTAATCAATTTCAAACTGTCAATTATTGTCATCTCCATGTGCTGCTTTATTTCAGGAGACCAGTGTCACTGTCAGGGAAGCTCCACTTGCAGCTGGTCCTGTCCTCCAGCAGGGTCTGAGGTCCATCCTGTCCTCCAGCAGGGTCTGAGGTCCATCCTGTCCTCCAGCAGGGTCTGAGGTCCATCCTGTCCTCCAGCAGGGTCTGAGGCCAAGTTTCAGCCGGCCTTGATGCCGTCGTCACAGGTAGCTTTCAGATGACCTCTCTACGACCCCTCATATAGACTTTATAGACAGGTAGAACCAGCAGTCGACATAATATCAAGACAATCGTCTTAATATATTGTTTATTAACAATAAACATATAAAAACATATCGCCATATAATTGTATTCTAACAATAAACAGTATAATAAACATGTGCTTTATACATTGTATTCATTAAAACAGGAGACATCGTCCAAGTCCTGGACCACGGCCGGTGGACAGGAGCCATGAGAGCTGCCAGACGGCTTCTGATGAAGCACCTGGAGCTCCACCATGCTGAAGCACCTGGAGCAGGCGATGACGACTACACATGGTCCAGAGGGCCAAACAAAACACACCAGCTCCTCTCAACACCAGAGAAGGTGCTGGAGACTCAGCAGCTGTGGCAGACCCTCCACCTGAGCTGCTCCCCAGGAGGAGTCACTGAGCCGGGATGCAGTGGAGAAGCTGGTGACGGAGATCCTGGAGAAGCAGCAGCAACAACAACAACAGAAGAAGAAGATGACGAGGAACTGTTTAGCCTGCGGTCAGCCAAAGTCACGCTATCTTGCTGACGGTTGTTAGCTCGTATTAATTGTTGGATGCCTGGTGTAGCGTCCGGAAGAACTTAGTCAAACAACTTATCTCGTTCTCTGAATTTATTTTCCTTGATCACAAGTAGAGTGACAAGCGCTGCAATCTTGACAGCAGGGAGTCGTCCAGTCAACACGCAGGTTGACCGTCCAAAAACACCCCGAACAGCCGGAAGGTCGGCTCTTTAATACACGGTTTTCCGTCATGAACATCTAACATTTCTATTGGCTCTAACTTGTCTAAAAGGAGGAGAATCCCGTGTCCTCATCTTTTCTCACAAGACTGGAACGTGCAACGACCAGTCTGCTTCCATAATGTCAACATACTGATAAACAGTTGTGGGTGTTGAAGTGCGCAGGCGTGTGACTAACTTCCCTTGAGAACTGGACATTTCATAGACACAACCACCTCCAGCTGCATAGCTGTGTTCTACTGACCTCGCTAACCTTTAATAGACATGAAGAGTAATGCAGAATATAAGGATTTATATTATCACAGTTCCTCTGTTAATTTCTTCTATCAATCTAAAACTGTGAAGTATTTCTACTGCTCCACCAAGGTCTTTAAGACTTACGCAGGCGAAGGCCTCAAAGACGTATGTCCTTTGAGGACTTTGCAGCGTCTCTTTTCTTTGAGCGGGAGCTGGAGGCCTCAAAGCAGAGGGGAGTGGAGGAAGGTGGCAGAGGAAAGGAAGAAGAGGACGTCAGCGGTGGAGCTGCCGACAGGTCGCCTGTGCCGGTTCTGTCACCGGCCGCTGAGGCAGGGCCCCTAAGGGCCCCAGCAGCCCTCACATCCACAGCAGCTTCCCCGGGGTAACGGAGAAGTACATCTACTGCCCCTCCAGAGTGTTCTCCTGTACCAGGACCACATGGTGGAGGAGATGATCTGGAAGGACTTCACAGCGTCTGCTTTCTATGAGGCTGAGAGGGACAGGTGGATCAGAGAGAAGAAGTGACATCATTACTGCACAGACTGTGTTGTTCAGATTCAGATTCAACTTTGTCATTGTACATACAAGTACTGAGACTGTGTTGTGAGACTGTGTTGTGAGATTTTGTGCATTTTAGAATTCAGCTGTGTTTTACAATAAAATATCTTGAAATCATCACTTTGACTGTCTTCACTTTAGGTGCATTAATACACAGAACATTAAATAATCAAACATTTAGATATGATCAGCTGCATGCGTGCACAGATGTGTAAAATAAACATCTGTTGTGCCTTATAAGTACAACTGTAGCATGATATTTGGAGATTAATATCTTATTTGCATAATTACATCACAATAAATGATTCAATCTTGATTATTTTATGTGTAGCATGCTTTACAAATGCAGTATCATTATTATTGAGGTAGTTGTGTGTTCTGCTCACATTCTGGAGCTCATCATTTGAACCAAAAACTGACTATTTATTTGGGTGAGGTGGGAGTCGAACTGCTGACCTCTTGTGCCGCATGGAAAGTCCTCTATGGCTTTACGCTGCTGGCCAACATGTGCAAGGCAGAAGTAGTAGAGCATAACATACCAGGAGCGATCACACTCCTGTGACCAATCATGCTTTAGACCGCCCCAGCTCATTTGCATACAAGGACACATAAATACATAAATAAATAAATGAAGAAATACGTGTGGACACATAAATACAGGCATAAATAAATATTGAAATACAGAAATGTAGAAATAGATTTATTTAATGATGTCCTGTTTAGGTATAACTTATATTTATATATTCCTGTATTTATTTATACATGTATTTAAGCATTTATTTATTTATTCCTGTATTTATTTATTCATACATTTATTTAAGCATTTATGTATTTATTCCTGCATTTATTTATACATTTATTTAAGCATTTATTTATTTATTCCTGTATTTATTCCTGCATTTATTTATTTATTTATTTATAATTAAGTCATTTCCGGTCCTCCATACCTCCAAGCTGGTTGCCTCATTATTTCTTTATCTCGCCTGTAATATCTCAGTTTGTTGGGATGGTAATCATCCCAGGTGGTGTTGTACAGTGTTGGGGTGAAGAAAGAAGAAAATAAACTTTTTTCTGTTTTGAGAACTCATCGGCTACTTCACATTCTTGAGATGAAAAAGCTGAAAAGTTTAATCAAACAAACATGTCCCCACACCTCCTGAACAAATATGCATCTCTCTGAACACATTCCTCTACGGAGCTATAACAACAGAGCAGAGGGAGGGGGCTTCAGGAGAACAGTAGGCAGAGACAGTTAGTGAGATAAGCATTAAAGTAAAGCGTGGAGTGAATTAAGAAATGCTTTTTCAGATCAATCAGGCCATTTGGCTCCTCCAGTGAAGAAACAAGCAGTTAATTCAATTCAGTTTATTTTATACAGCCCAACAGTTAAGTGTCTTCAACAGACACAAACTCAGCTGAAGTGATCTTTGTCAAGTTGTCCGGCAGCGTACATTGAGGCCCCATACGCTTTGTGCACTCCACACTGAAGTGAGCAACAATCACATGATGAGCCGAGCACAAAACATACAGACATTAAAGGTTCACTCCAGAAAGAAACATTTAAGTGTGGAAGATATTCTCCATTGTTGATGACATTAACATGTGATAATCTTTAAACTCATAATATGATCTGATGATTTAACATCACGTATATTTGTGTGACAACGCATTATTTTATTCATCTAAATTTCAAGATTATTATTAAACAAATAACAGGAAATAACTACATTGACGATTGATTCCAGAATATTTAAGACTAAGTATATCTAAAGGAAAAACCCATTTTGGGAAATATACTTAATTCTCTTTTCTTGTCAAAGGTTAAATGAGAAGAAATGAATAAACATACTTTCCAAAATGTTGAACAATGTCTAAATTGTATTACTCCATTATTTGGACCTCAGTGTTTAAAAAATCCTGACTACGGCATTGATAAGTACATTTACTCACGTAGTGTACTTAAGTACACTTGAGAGGTCATTTACTATACTGTTCAGCAAGTACTGTATAAATAGTACTTGCTGAACAGATTATTCTTCTAAATAATGTCATCAGTTATAGTGAAAATGACAACATTAAAAAGCTGCAGCAGCGGGATGAGGAGGGAGTTCCTAACAGAGGGGAAGAAGAAGAAAAGTAAACAGAAGGATCATGATATTAAAATAGAGACACCTGAGGGTGTAAACAGCTTAGTTCACAGTACAAATGTATAAAGCTGCTGCATTGTGACATTTCACTCACTGTTCAGTAAATTAACTCTGGTCTCACTAGCTTAAAACCATTTATTCTTATTTCGCGAGCTTCTTCCTTATCTGTCTCAGTAAACAGTCACTAAGATTTCCCCTTTGCTCAAAGTTCATTATATAATCTCAAAGCCATGAAACGACATGTTCTATAACATCTGACTGAAACTGAAATCGCCTCGCTGCCTTCTGCTTTGACCAAAGGGAGGGAAGTTCAGGGCAGATCACATGAGTGCAGTGAAAAAAAGAACAACTCGGATTTGCTGACATCCCCTTTTTCATTGGCCTTTGTCCAGCGTCCCATTTCACTAGAAAAGCCTCAGTGGACTGAGTACTAAGGTCAGTGAATCTGTACTGGGAGCTGAAAACTCTCACAGCTCATATGGTCTGAGCGGTTGGATAAGCCGGCATAAAGAAGAATTAAGCTCAGTAACACCTCGTCATGGCCAGAAGGTTTAACATTTACAGGTTCAAAGTAATGGATCCCACATAATACTATTCATTAAGGACCCATGAGGTGCCTTAAGGTCCCTGCATATAATTGCAAATTCACAGGAAAAGTTTGACATTTTGAGAATTTCGCATACGACATGTGGAATGGTAGAGATAGGAAAGAACGCTACGTTTAAGACTTGCAAGTGAATTGTGTGGTTGAAAATCTGTTACTGACATTTTTTCTGGCTCTTCTATATTAATAAGTGTCAAGCTGGATATATTATAACTCTCAAAAAAATCTGTCAGAAACTGATAATTACAGTGACATGTGGGATTTTTCACTTTCTGGCCAAAAGTTAGATGAGAAGATCAACATCCCTTTCATGTTTGTGTGATAAAAGAATACTTTAATCACAAAATTATCACTTGTTTATCAAATACTCACCCCGTGTATTTTTCTCCCACGCGTCCACGTGAACGGAGAATCAAAAAAACTGCTGAAAAGTCTGGATGAATTGAAGTAATGGCCCACGTTTAACAACAGCAAAACTATATCAAAACATCCATTTACAAACTCTCAGACAACTCGTGTAGTATAATCCAAGTCTCGTTTATCCGGTCGTATGGTCGCTACTTCCAAAACACATGCACCTTCAATAAAACCTTCAAACACATAGTGACGAGATGTGCCTGCAGGTACAATGTGGAAGTGTTTTTTTTCTGCTTGAGGCAACAGCATCTTCAAAGAAACACACGAACAAGAAGAGCAATGACATGCTTTTTAAACACGTTATAGAAAGCATATCCTAGTTTCCCCTGCAGTGCAGATCAGCATGCCATCTTTCAGTCAGCTTTTGAGTTTGGCACAGACCCCCCAAGGCCTGATTCTCTGCCTGTTACATGGCCATATTGCAGGCCAGATGGCTGGAAATGTAATGAAATTAATGAATCAATTCCCTTTTTGATTCAATGAAAAACCACTATAACATGGTGGAGGGGTGTGTGTGCCGCAGTGACCCTGGGAGCCATGTTGTTGATGGCAATAGCTCCTGGGTGGGTCTCCCAAGGCAAAGTGGTCACAGGGGAGGGGCCAGACCACCAGCGATTCCCTGACTTGACTGGATCGGCCAGGATCCCCAGGAAAAGGGAAACCAGGGCTTCCTTCTGGAGCCAGACCTGGGAGCAGGGCTCACCAGCGAGTGTCTTTGAGGCACAGCCTAAAAAAATCCACATGGGTTCGCTGTCCTGTGGGTCCATCACTTGCAGGGATCGGCATCAGGGTCAGGTGCATTACGAAAGCGAGGATATATGTTGTGCCATCCCCTGGGGATGTAATGTCACCTTTATGGCGGGGATGAACTGGAGCTGGTGCGAAGGCTCACCTCCGCACATTGCACTGGTTCTGGAACCAAACTCCTAGAGAGGGTAATGAGAGGAGAATCACTGGGTGGCGTCCTGGAAAGGTCTCTATAGTTCTGCTGGGGAACTTCAGCGACTTGACTGTTAGGAAAGGGCTGCCTGCATGTAAATGTGGCTTTGTTGTTGGACTTCTGTGCAAGTCACGGATTGACCGTACCGAACACCATGTCCGAGCATAGGGCGCTTCATAAGTGTACTTGGTACCAGAACAGAACACCCAAGGCCAAAGATTGATGAGCACATGAGCAGAGCTGTCAGCTGATCACTGCCTGCTGGTCAGATAGCCGGACAGACCTGAGAAACCCAAAGGCTTGCCTGGCCCAGTAGGCTCCAGAAACAGTACCGATTGGCTCGAAGGGCTGCAGGTGTGGGAAGACTTCAGGGAGACCATGGAGAAGGACTTTCAGTCAGCGGACTTAAATGGTTGGTTCCCAATTTTGAAAAGGGGGACCGGAGAGTGAGCTCCAATTATTGGGGTTTCAGACCGCTGGGCCTCCCTGGGGAAGTTTATTCTACATTGACTGATTGAAAAAATGTGAATTATGTCCTGGCCGCGGAACAGTAGACCAGCTCTTTAAACTTGCAGGGCTGTTTGAGTTACAGGAATTATTGTCTTATTGATTTAGTCTGTATTGAAAGTCTTTGATAACACTGCAAACTCATCTGCAGCTTGAGTCGATGTTTGCTGAACAGTTGCCTCAAGACCTTGTAAAAAGCACAACATCCAATATCCTGATCAAATACATGTTTTTTAAACCTTCCTCAGGATAAAAAATAAATAAATAGCATGTTTTGTGCAAGAAAATTACCTGATTTTAAGCTCCAACAATTTGACACTGTTATCACAGAGGTTTTGTTTAAAGCTTGTTTATGTGAGGTCCCACAGGCCAAATTAACCCCCGCCCAGATTAAACCTGGCTATACTTTGGCCCAGGCCAGAGTATACCCCCGGGGATAAACTGTCCTAGGTCAAACTATACCCGGGGGTGTAAAATAGGCCAGACTATACCCCTCCAGGTCAGAGTATACCCCAGGGGATAAACTGTCTGTTGAGTTGCGACATCGTCATCCACACAAAGGTCGGTGACTCCATGGATTGGTTGACCTATCCCGCAAGCTTCAATCTGCAGTCATCAACAGAACATGCACTTTATCTTGAAAACAAGCATGATCATTTTGACGTTGTTATGAGTGTTTAACTTTGAACATTTATATTGTAGCGAGGACTTGCTAGTCTTAGAAGTTAAAGTTTCAGGACGTAGTAACCTTTGATCTTTGTGGAAGTCTAATATTTTTTCAGTTTTTCTGGTTGAAGTAATAAAAGTCTACGTTTTAGAGTTTTAAGATTCAAGTCAGTCAGCTTTCTCACTTATGTTGAACAATTAAGTAATTCTTATGTATATCACTCAACACTACTGATATCATGGGGGTATAATCTGTAGGCCAATTTATACCCTGGAGTATAAATTGGCCTAGGCCATAATATACCCGGGGTTAATCTAGCCTAGGCCCCTTTAAACCCAGGTATAGTCCGGACTGGGGGTATACTATGACCTGTTACACCGGGACAGAGGATGTCCTATGTGTACAGATTGTAAAGCACTCTGAGGCAAATTTGTGATTTTGCCCTAGACAAATTAATTGAATTGAATTGAAATTGAATTAATAAAACAATAGTACAATTTCACGACATGGTCCATTAGTAGCTGCTATGGAGCTTCCTCAGCAGATTGAGTTTGCATAATTGTAGATTCTCAAATTTCTTTTTTTTTCTTCTTGTCCATGTTGGCTTAAACGTTGAGATTGAAAGTTAATTCTTGATCTTGGAACAAGACTAAAGGCGGTCTCACACAGAGACCGGTTGCAGCTGCCGCCTCTATTGTTTTCAGTGTAAGCATCGAGACGTCAATCTAGAAACATCACTCTGCTTGTGGGCAAGAGGAGAAGTCAGAGGATCTCTAGAGTCAGTAGGTTTCATTTTCTTGGAAGCATGAATGTCTTGCTGTGTCCATTATCCGAACCGCTTATCCTATTCAGGGTCACAGGGAGGCTGGAGCTGAAGGCAGGGTTCACGCCAGGGGCGTCTCTAGGATTTTGACACATCTGGGGCTTAGCCCAGAAGAGTGAAGCAGCGAAATTTTTAGACATAGAAACACTCTCCACATACCCTACAGGTACCTGCTCTTCTGGACTGAATTGAATTGAGGCATTTCATGGTTACCAGTTAATACCAAATAGGCTAGCAATTTTCACAAACTTCCCTCAATAGCCCAGGCACAAAAATGCCCCATTCATCATGTTGAACATACCAACAGCAACCATTCAGCAACAGTAAACATTGAGATGTTTAATGAACCATGCATCTTGTCATGTACAGTGTTTACATTGTACATTTAATGCTCTTTACATACTCATATGTATTTATTCTTTACATATTCTTTAACATTATTTAACATAACATACTCTTTAACATAATATTTAGACATAAGATGCTAATAATGCTAATAGTGGTTCACCAACACAAACACTTAAAGTAGTGGTTCTCAAATGTTTTCTGTAAATAACTTCATTTTGTGACTCCATCTGTAACTTAAAGTTTCAAGTAAATCAGATTGCTCCATCAGACAATTTTTGTAATGTTTTAATTGCAATCACTTAGAACAATGAAAATAAAGTTATATCTGTGCAAAAAAAATACTAATATTTAGTTACTACTAAATAGCTCATTGTGGAAAACAATAAGCTATTTTTTATTTATTTTTGCCAAACAAAACAGAATGAGTGCAGATATGTGAGCATCAGGTTGTATTAGTGGAGCAGTGAGCTGCTTTCCTCTACACATCTTTTTAAAACAGGGTTGTAGATTTGATACAATTCATGTTCAACGTTGAGATCTGTTTTCTGTTTTGAGACGCAGCAGCAGAAAAGACGTCACGACTTCTGGCAAAACGCCAAAAAATAAGCGAACCTGTTAACGGCGTAACCATTTACCCGAAAGTACAGGCTTTTCTCCATGTATTTATGAATGACTTAGTTTTATGTCCGTGTACTTTGTACTTTTGTAATATGTGAAGCCAGCAGCTCATTGTTGGTACAAGACACGAGCACTTTGGCTCGTTTCACTTGGAGCAGGAGAGCTGCAGGAGAGCTGCTCCGGTGTGAGGAGCTACTACGTTGTTCCTCACATCAGAGCTGCTGTTGCCATCTTCACCCTGGGAGCGTTTAAAACGCAGATATAGCGGTCTGCTTTTCACGCGACATATTTTTCGACGCTCTCTGTCCGCTGCTGGTGTGTGTGCTCACCTGTGTGCGCGCGCGTGTTAAGTGTTAAGGCGACTATTTAGAGACAGAAAATTACAGGGGGGCGGGGGGGTTCTTCAGGGGGGCGCCCCGCTATTATAACGGTGGGGAAACACTGCAAGTGCGCCTGCTGCCTGACACCGCTGTTTTGGGTGAATGATATATTCGGGGCTAATTAAAAAACATTCGGGGCTTTAGCCCCGGATGTTTTAGCCTAGGGACGCCACTGGTTCACGCTGACAGGCCGCCAGGCTATCGAGGGCATTTAGAGGGACAGACAACCATTCACATTCACACTCACCCCTGCGGGCAATTTAGAGTCATCAAACCACCCTATTTTTAGGCCTCTGCTCGAAAATTGCATACCGAAACTAAAAAGGGTGTATCTCTGCAACCACTAGGGCAATTTGAATATTTGTTGTGTTATAATAAAAGGCTACACATGTGAGATTTTGAGTTGTGTAAATATCAGTCTATATGTTACTGGTTAAGAGTAAATGAAGATGACACACAGCAAAAATTAAAAGGTTTCAGGTCTCCCTAGAAAAAAAAGCACTTTCAGGATAATTATTCTTTGAAATGATGCAGCTGTAAGGTCCAACTCTAACCCAAATCATAGCACAATGTGTGATTATTCTCTCTGCAAAGGTTGACTTTGATAAAGTGAAGCAGAACAAAGTTAGAGAGGGTTTAGTACAGAGAGAATTCAGGAGAGGTCTAAAAAATTTGCATTGGGGCACATTTGCGCACATCTGTGACATTTGAATACCAAACCATATATTTCACTTGTATATTACTCATGGTGTTCAATACATTCAAATACAGCAGTTTGGGGCTTTTTTTCATAAAACAAGCTATGATTTACAGTTTTATATAACAATTGCTTGGTTTTGAATTGGTTAAGCTGCATGTCTTTGGACTGTGGGTGCATCCCAAGTCTCTTAATTGCATCCCTGTTTCCCACCAGAGATGCATGGAGAAGCATTACGACAATTAAGAGACTTGGGATGTACCCTGTGAGAGGAGGAAGCCAGAGAACCCGGAGAAAACCCACGCTACCCCGGGGAGAACATGCAAATTCCACACTGAAGGGCCGTCAAACTCGGGGCCCTCTTGAGGGGACAGTGATCGCCACTATGAATGTCTTAATAGTTGCACATTATGGTAATCCAATTAATAGTTTTTGAGATATGTTCAGAGGACAGAGAGACATAAATGCGTGAGAGACATCTATATTCACAGATGTGTCTGTATATCTGTGTTTGTGTGTGTGGGACGGGAGAATATCAAAGCCAAATAAAGCAGTAGTGTGCTTTGCCGGGAGCTTCTTCTCAGCAGTGAATCTGCTGTTTTCACAGAATTCCTCTTGTCAGCTATCACACACATCCTTGTGATGTGTGTGTGTGTGTGTGTGTGTGTGTGTGTGTGTGTGTGTGTGTGTGGGAAGGCATGAGGTATGTGCAACAGCAGCCTTTGTTTGTTTCCAAAGATAAATGTGAACCATAAAAACCGGTGAGCTGGAGGAGGAGAACATCAGGAGCGAGGAAGCGCTGCGAACACATTGTGTAACAGCCAGAGTTAACTGCATTATGTGCAACAAATTGCATCACCTCAGAGTAATCACTGATTAGGCCTGACAGCAAAACCACTTTCCTTAAGTCACGTACGTAAGTTAAGCGGGATGAAAGTTAAGTGTGTTATGCTTCCGGCACTGACATACAAAACTTGAAATAAGATGAGTTTTGGTTTTACACGGGGCGTAAACAGCAGTCTCCAAGGTGAACGCAATGTGTTTGTCGGACTCAACCATTCACCCGAGCCTCGCCCTTAACCATAAGATGTAAATAGAGCATCTCATTGGGGCGCCCATCTAGTGGGCCGCAGAGATACTGACACTTTTTTTTATATAGTATTCATAGTAAGTTCTTTTTATGTATAATTGTGTTCAATACACACAAAAATTAAAATAAAATGCACAAGTTACCTTTGAATATCACGACGCCAATTCCGTCTCATCAGGTCAATAAATGGGTCATCAGAAAAACGGGTTTTGCAACTGTTAGTTAGCAAACATTCGCAAAGTTGACAACCGTCTAAAACCGTTAAACCCTGTGGAGCTATATTAGCAGAGAATAGAACATTAACACTTCTATGCTACACTAGTTACTGAATGCATACATACATCTTGATGTGGTCGTTCACTTTTACACTGTGATCTATAGGATTTAGCTTCTACCTTTATCTTTTTAACCTGTTTTCACTGCAGGATCAGTTTGACATCCTGGAAACGCATATTACAGTCTGCTCTGAAATCGCTTTTTAGTTTTTCCAAAAAAAATATATCGTTTATGCAGGGAGTGCAGATAGTGGCAGTGTGGGTTCCATGTTCACGTAGCTCTGACGGCTTGAATGAGTAGCAGTAGGGGCGGGGCTTATTGAAGGGTTAATTCACGTCGCTATCAGTGGCCACAATCCATTCTTTGTGAATGTGTCCCTTTGCATGCTCAAGTAACTGATAGCGGCTGTTAAAATATGCCATTTATCTTTACTGTATGTAGATTGCATTATCATATAAGGGGGAGAGTGGGCATGCTTTGTGTTGATCTTCTCTCTTCCTGGAGTTGTTCGCACTCTTTCTGTCACTGGGATGAATTGATTATTGCTGGTTGAACCCACTCACTCCATGATCAAAGTCTGAGAGCTCGGTGAGTGACGGTACAGTGTGGTCAATCAGTGAAACATTAACCCAAAGTCTCCCCCCCCCCCCCCAACACTGTCCTGAGAAAACACAATGTTTGATTTGTCACTTGACTTTTATCATACAGGGAGGAAACTAAAACATTTATGATTCATCTTACATCCTTACCTTCTTTGTATATTAATAATTTACATTTAACATAGCATGGGATCATAAAGTATTGGTGTTATCAGTCAAAGAGTTGGAGCCAGGTTTCTGGGTTTACTGAGGTCATGAAGTCCCCCCTCAAGGGACCAACATATGCATGCCAGCACTTCTAAAGCTCACTAATTAATAGAGGGTCTCCGTTGGTTGTCTGGCAACTTCAAGGTGAAAACAGGACTCCCGGTACAAACTGCCCTTAAAAAGTTTGGCACATACTGGAGACCCCCAATTGTTGTTTTTACTCTTTGGGTTTGTATGGACTAAACAAAAAAGATATAAAATGTTATATCTTTTTAGTTTAGTGAGCTTTAAAAGTTATGATCGTTGGATTTTTGTTTCTATCTTAGTTACATAAAGGATTTGAGAACTTCTTCCGCCGCTGATCATCATCATCATCATCATCGTCACCACCAGAGAGCTGGTTAACATTCCAGCCCTCTTAATCTCTCTCAGAGATGGACAAGTCTTTTGTGGGTACAAACCTGCCATGTGGTCAGATTAAAGGTTCCTGAGAGGAGTGTGGGAGAGGACGATCCAGAGCAAAGTCCAGGGAGATTCTCGTTTTTTTTCACTCAGAAGTGTTGGATCCCGCTCTAATAAACTGAGTCAGAAGTGAGCTAAGTGTGAAACACAAAGTACAGCTGAAGCTGATAGGAATGTTGTTGTTGCAGCTATTTAGACATCAAGGATTCAGGGATAATATATTTTAATTATGCAACACAGGGTCGCACAACCAAATGCAGAAGTCCATTTGCTACACAAGGAAACATTACAAAACAAAAACGGTAGAACATTCATGCAGAGCTGGATTACCAATTTCATTACAATTAATCATTCATGAGGGGGACGTGAATATGTGTACCAAATAGCAAAGGAAATCCATCCAATAGACATTTCACTCAAAGCCTTAAATGTTAAACTCATGGTGGGGCTTGATGGAAATTCAGGGGATCACCAAAGTCAGGAGGATTCATCCTCAGGGGAACATGAATGTCTGTACAAAATTAGCAATCCATTTAATAGTTGAGATGTTTCAGTCGAGAGCAAAGACTGACTGAGAGCCCAACATTATAATCAATAGAGCCACACTGCTCACATTGAAAAACAAAATGACAAAGAAATGAAACAAATAAAAAGGATCAAACAGCATGGTATAGTTTTAGTCCAGTTACTAAAAGCCTCACACTGAATAAAGGAAATAACAGTGATGCCCGGAATGCTGCTGAGAATGTGCAGAAAAAGGAAGTGAAACAAGCTGTAAGCCACATCCTTATTTAAATCCATTAAAGTCAACTGAGTCCTCGGTTCATCTTTACAGCCGAGACACTGAGTGACGCAAACAAACCTGCGCTCTTCAACAGAATGTATTCCATATTAACTTAAAAGGTCAACGTTTTTTTTGTCAGTGTTTCAGTTCACTATTTCCGTATTTGTTCCATTGAAAGAAAACACGAGACGGACCAGCCAGAGTTTGGCTCGACCACAAAGCCCACTGTCACATGTGAATCTGGTCAAATATAACAAAGTAAATTCCAAACAAAAACATATTCCAGCAGGTGTCGCTGCAGCTGTTGTTGTTTTAAGTGATTTAGTAAAAAACAAAAGTTTATCAGGCCCTTTGGAGACTAAATGTTTTGGTAAATGTTCCGGCACAAGTCCAGCTCTTGAGTGAATTGACCTCAGCAGTGAAGTCCCAGCCTAGTGTCTATAAATGTGACGATATGACGCAGTGGGCTCACAAAGCTCAGGGGTCACTGATTGCAGCTTCACCACTTACTTTCACTGTCGGTTTTATTGCCTTTATATCCTAACAAGTCAGAAGACAAACTGGGACTCTGTCCAAAAGCCATCTCCATTTCTTACCTCGTACAGTGAATTTATTTTATCCATTTAAACTCTGTCTATGATGTATGCACTGTGGTACAACAGTCCAGTGTTGATGGCATAGATTAGATATGCTACATTTGAAATTCTGAGCATATCTTCAGCCTCCATATGGCTCTCAACATAGCAGCGGCTGAGCTGGCAGCTAGCAACTAACAGTGCTAACAGCGTAACAATGTTCACTTGGGGGGAGCCGGAGGATGGGTCTGACGCCTTCACCACGTTGCCATCGGTCGGAAACGCGTTATCAGCTGTTACTGCCGCATGAGAGCAACTGTGAACTCATTAGTGGGGCATGCTAGCATGCACTAGCATGCAATAGCATGCAATAGTATGCACGTGTGTCCGGCCCGGAAGTACAGAGAAGCTCTGAGTATAACACACACACAGAGGTAGACTGACTTCATTCTCTGCTCAGGTTTGACATTACTGCACTTTTACGTTTACATGGCAAGTTGTTTGATGCTCTGTATATTATATAGACAACCTTTATAGTACATAGACAATGGGGCTCATTTCTATTGAGACTAAAGTGAAAAAACATCACTGCATTGTGGAAAACTTGTACCGTATCTCCAAAACGCCAACTTTTACTGAGCAAAGATAAACAGCCCTATTTCATTTCTTCAAAGATCCAATGTTTTTTTAATGGTTTATTTAATTTAAGAAGTAGGACGAATGTCAACCCAAAAAGCAACACTTTTCTTTCCTAAAAAAATTAGAATGAGAGAAGATGGATAAGACTTATGTCTGGTAAGTATGACGCAAGAGGCAGCAGCCCATTAGCTTAGCTTAGCTTAGTCTTAAAACAGAGGGAAACAGCTAGCATGGCTCTGTTCAAAGGCAACAAAACTCGTCTACCAGCAACTCTAAAGCTCACAAACTATCATGTCGTATCTCACGACCCTCTAGGTTTTTTTAAAGACCAACTGATGACTATTGTTCAGAAAAATGTCTGCTTAATTTGGTGACTACAATAAATTGGTGACACAAGAGAGGCCACATGCAAGAGTCAAGCTTCATCAGGATGCCTCTTTTGGGGTTTTGTGTGTACAAACGCCATGTTGGCAAAGGTGAATCAATCCATTGAGCAGCAGAGTGACCTCTCACCCTCAAGTCCAGTGCTCCCCCCGCCCCTCTCCCCCTGAAACTCAGCCTCGTGTCCTGCTCACCCTGTTTGAAAATCACAGGGACAAAGCCAGAGACACAGATGGCCTTGTGTTTGCCACACACACACACACACACACACACACACACACACACGCACACGCACACACAGATACACACAGTAGGGTCAGACCAGTACATCAGCTTGGATGCTTATTGGATCAGTTCTAAAGAGGCTCTAAAGAGTTTTTAGCATTTGGGAATGTCCGCCATTTTGCAGAAATTTGATTAGAAGACATATAACAAGTTTCAAAATGATTAAGACACTGTTTTTGAGTAGAATTGAAAAGCCTATTTTTTTCAATAAACATTTTACTGATATGCTCAAATCCAACCATTTTGCAACTTGCCAGATATGTCGACTAGTCACTTAATCATTATGTTAACACAAAACATAACCCGAGTGGCTTTATGTTTCCTTCCCAATACATAACTGTTTTTAGGAGGCAGGGGTCAATAATACAGACTGAGGTCAACAGTGGATGCACACAGACCGACTCTACTGTCACACAATGAGCTGCAGTAAAGGGGCAACGAACACCTGACTTTAACAAAGAGCACAAAAATAGAACCTTTCTGTCCACATGAAAAGGGACAGGCAGCGAGCAGAGAGCGGCCCGGCAGCAGTGAGGAATGCTGGGTAGAACCCCTTGCTTGTTGCCTTTGGAATGCCCCCGGGCCTCTTACATAAGTCCCGTCGGGCCAGCAGTGGCTGCTCCGTCAGCCACACATTCACATTCAGCAGCCACTGGAAGCTCCGCCACATATTTAACCCAGCAGCCGCTTCTTTACACCGCAGAACAGAGTTGTGGGACGTTGCAATTATGGCCTAAATGTAATTGCAGTGTGACACTTCACAACTCACTCTTCAGGCTTACTTGTGACCATTATTACTGTTTAGATAGTCTGAGGTTGAGTAGACAGAAGCCATGAGCCACACACTTCCTGTTGTAGATCAACATGTCTTTATTCATGTGGTTTTACTTGACAGTTAGATTTAAACTCTGGCTCTGTTGATGATATCTGTTATTAATACATCAGTCTTAAAACAGTACTAAACCTAGACACCACCACATTTCAGGTGGGAATATTGTACCGTACATTTATCAGTAGTTATTGCGTTATATTTAGCTGAATATTGTGCTTCTAAACTACGCTGCATTGTTCAGAGAAAAACGTAAGATTAGAGAATAAGTAAAAAGGAGAACATTGGGGGGAAATCTGGCATTGTAGTTGTAACTTCTGCTTAATTCTTGTTTTCAGACACAGGTTCTTTGAAAGTTTGAAAAACTAGTTAGTTTGAAGATATAACAAGTTGCAATAATGTTACTAAACTGCAAAATTATTCTTTTAGAACAAATTTATTGGAATATATTTATTTTTAAAGATCAATGTTTTTTTTGTAGATTAAACAGTGCAACACATGAATGCATCAGTGATAATAATCTTACATTTTTAAAATATTTGGCATAACAAGTACTTTGCCAACAATACTTGTTCTTTAACTTAAGTGAGGTTTCTAATGCAGGACTTTAACATGTAATGGTTCATTTTTACTTTGAATAATTACTTTTATGGAAATAAAGGCTCTGACTAACTTCTACCTTTACAGTATGTTTAGTGTTCTTCCTGTTTGTGTATTCAGTGAGTTCTCATAGTTGTGTGCTCACAAGATGTGCTTAACAAAGCAAAGTAAAACATGCATAGTAATTTCCGTTGGACTTTTACAAGAAACTGGAATGTAGGCTATGCGAGTGTATTACATACCGGCCTGTGCACAACCCCTGCTCCTTTCAACCTAAATCTCCTCTTTAATCTCCTTTCTCTGGCTAAAGTGGATTAACTCTGCAAAAGTCAACTACAGATCAAAGTTTGGATCAGAAAAAAAGTATTTCAAGACTTTAAAACAAAAATAAGTTACACCAGTTTCAGGTTTAGCGATTGATTTGATTGTTAAGACTTTAATTTAAAGACCTGCTTCTTGACAAAGAACTGCACAGCATGAATAGCTACAGTATTTATTTAATGTAATAAATGAATGCTAAATAAACAAAGTATCATAACATGAAACTATACCAACTAGCCTTCAGCGATGCAGATTAAGAGACAACAGGCCCCTGGATACAGACCATAGACAGAAATTACAGACGGGTGAAAAGCCCAACCACTCAGCCTGGAGGAGACTAAAAACATTCACGACAGCGGTCACGACATTTTGCATCTCTTTGTGGTCGTTGGGTGTCTTCGTGGTCAGTTTCTCTCTTTATTAAATAAAAATAACACTGCATTATTTATTTACTGAAAGGGTTTGAGAAAGTAAAAATAAGGCAACGGACAAAGTTGGGTTTATCAACTGTACCAAACAGCCATTTTTTTTTGTTTTATTTCACAATGACACATTGGACAGGTACTGTAGATATATAGTATATCAAAAACACATCAGTTGACATCTCATATCTAAAATTAAAAAAACATTTGTTTTCAATTTGCACATCGAGCTCAAGTCTTAAAAACAACAGAATAAAAGTGACCAAACATGAAAGAATGGGTCATAATACATTTCTATATTGCATACACATTTACTCAGGAGTGGAAATCTGAACCACATCAATAGACCACCATTAAATGATATCTGTGGTGATGAGGGAAAATTCACCAATTGCAAAGGCCACCGTATGGACAATTCAGCAAAAACAGCCTGCTCAGCTGCCCAAAGCAGAAGACAGAAAAGCTATAAGACGAGTCATTCCCTACAGTTATGAGTAATGTTGGCGGATACCAGCAGGTACTGGTAAGCAGCAACTGGAGCTCTAAGTAGCGCTCCTGAAAGTCGAACACCGGGTCTCAGTTTGGTCATGCAAACGTAGAAGAACGTCCTAGAAATATCAAAAACTCCCTCAGCACGGATGTGACATGGTGCCGAACACATTCATGAGGATTTTAAATGAAAACCAACAGCTATCACCAGAAAACTTTCCAGTTCAGATTCATACAGAGAATAGTGTTTTATTAATAGCATACAGTGCTCATTTTCTTCACAACACACCCAACCTTCAGGCTGGTGACTGTGCCAATACAAGACGTTCAGTTACACGATGTCACCTACTGAGTATATAGCGGCCGCAGGTCTTTTGTATTTAAAAAGGCGAAGTGAGAGCGATGTTGATACGGCTTCTGGATCCAACTAATGACTGCAAGTAAGACTGAGTCAAGGCCAGAGAAGAGTCTTGAGAAACAAAATCATTATAAAATGTCACATTTAAAAAACTGCCTACAGCATAGATGGTCTGTCCAAGAATTTGAGACAGAAAAATTGCAAACGTTTTGCTATCATCCAAACTAAATATTACAAACGGCATTTACAGAGAGAAATATATCCTTTCTAATAACTTAAAATACTTAAATTATTAAACAATACGCCAAAGGGTAAGAAAATAGATCTGCTCAAAGCCTGCGCAAAAAACAAGGTGCCAACAGGCCCAAATGCTAAGCAACATAAACTAGTGACGTGTGCTCCGACTTGCATGTGTTGCGTGTCCTTTTAGAGGAGAGGAGGTCTCTCAGATCCCTTCAGTCTTGCAGTGAGAAACTTTGGCACATAAACACCATGGGACGAGATGACGCATCACAACACGGTGCTAATGAGGAACACTCATGCAGGCCTCGCTCCAGTCCTGGAGGAAATAAGGTACATGAACCCCAACATGCATCGCGGCCATACTGCCAGGGCAACAAGAGAGAGGGGAGAGAGGGAATGAAAATAGGTACACAGAGAGGAGAAATGACAAGAATGACTCAAATACAAGGACACAGAGGGTTTCAGGGGGTTCAGTCATAACAGGGGGAGAGGGGGGGGGGGGGGGTAATGACAGAACAAAAGCGATGGAAAAGGATTTCTTGTTCGAGCCACAGGTCAAAAAGATAACAGCGCCCATGACAATGATTTCAGTCCAGTGTGGTGGTTTTCCAGCTTTTCCTCCGTTTCTCTCCATCCCCTCCATCTCACAGAGACGACTCCACCTCTCTAGTGATAGTGATCTCGGGCTCTGACCGAGGGAGCACCTCCACCGCTGCAGCTTGCTCCGGGGTCTCAAGGATCACCTCCAGGGCTGAAGCGGCAGCAGTCTTGCCGTCACCGCTGGCCTTCTTATCAGTGTTCTGTTTGTCTGCAGAGCCGCAGCACAGCTTGGGAGCACACTGAGTCCGACAGGAGAGCTCACAGAGGGAGTCTCGGGACTCCGAGTTGAACGTGACAAACTCGGGCTGGATGGTGGTGGCGTGGATGCCCTCGTCGTGGAAGAAGTCCTTGATGCGCTTTGCCACCTCCATGTAAGATGTGGGGTCGTGGCACTTGATATGTGCCGTTGCGATGATGCGACTGCCGGCCAGCTGCCAGATGTGCAGCTCGTGGATAGCCAGGACGCCTTCCAGACCGAGCAGGCGCTCGTTGAGTCGGTGCATGTTGATCTGCTTAGGCACGGTCTGCAGCAGGATGAGGGCGGACTCTTTGAGCAGCGGGTAGGTAGTGTACAGCAGGATGCACACCATGATGATGCAGAGTGTGGGATCCAGGTAGAGAACCCAGCAAGGGCCGGCAAACTTCATGGCCGACATAGTGGGACCGTCCAGCAGGTCCACCAGCGTGTGATTGACATGCTGGTGGTCCGTGGAGTGGCTGTTGATACACGGGTTCATACATGTCTCACCTTCTATGCAGGGCTGCCACACAAAGGTAAATATTAAAGAATTGACCACCACAATGACAGAGCCGAGGGCGTCACCCAACACATGGAGGAAAACGCCACGCATGTTGAGCTGCCCTGCAGGGTCATGGTCCATATCCTCATAGTGGGGGTTGCCATTCATCTGCACCTCCGTGTTGTCTTTAGAGCTGATTTCTGAAGATAAAAACAAAGGTTTAGTTTACCAGAACTTGAGGTGAACTTTTAATAATCAACTGGACTTCAACCCTGATAAACTACTACAGCATTCAAGATATATATATATATATATATATATATATATATATATATTATAGACAAAACTGAAACCATACCACCTCGAATAAATATAAATATTTATTCGAGGAATTTCAGGAAAAAATAAAACAAGCTCACTGCAGATCCAAAACAAATTAGCCAGCAAGACATGAGATGCGTTGATCAGATCAGAGGCAGCCAGTTGCTTAATTGCTGAGTTACATCATTTGAGGTCAAAGCCCAAGCAAAACTTAAACAAAAAAGCCCAAACTCAGCCTCCGATGATGACATCGGAGGCTGAGTTTGGGCTTTTTTCGCGTTGCTCCATCAGAATGTCAAGAGAACGATGACTACGTAAGTGCAATTTACTAAGACACACAAGTTGACATAGTGGTGATTTTTCTTGTCTTGCCAACAATGCTCTAGCTTTGACCTTGGTAGACAATGAGTGACTGAGTCAGTACTATAACCAGTCAGGGCTACAATGGCCATGCTGGATTATATGAAAGGAAACTCCCAGCATTTGGGATCCTAACCGCTACGAAACACTCTGCGGTTATTCACATCAACAAATTCCATTAGTAATTGCAGGCAGTGTGGTAGAGTACACAGCTCTGAGGGAATAGCACCTGAGCAATGGCTGCTCTCTTCCAATCCCAGAGCGCCACCGGGTCATTCATCAGCGGCTAATGGTGTGGCTGGGGCTGTCGAGTCCACGGTTACACTGATGTATGACCCAGTAACAGCCATCAGTGCGAGGTGAGGGCAGGGAAGGGGGGGTTATAGCCTCCACTGATTGAAACCGGCAGGGCCTAACAGTGTGGGGGGGAAAAGGTTTTCTGCATGGGTTTAACCCTTCCGTGGACAAGGACAAACTATTGGGGGTTGGTCGGGTGCTTGTTGGTTCAGTTGATGACTTGTGTATGAATCCAAGAGTACCTTTTCTCAGAAATTGTGAGCATTAAGAGTCATGCACGAGAGCTTAAGCAATTTTGATCGATGAGACGCTTAACGTGCAAGTTTTAACTTGTGAAAAAGAGGACGTTACTCAGCGTCCACATATCTCTAATTACAAGCCATCTGATAGTAGTCATTGTTTCAAAGCCTGAAAGCTGAGGCCGGCCACTTAAGGTGGCCACGTTTCCACTGATCGAATAACCCACTCAGATAAATATCTGATAACAGACGCATTTGTCTAAATGCCACTACCACCGCAGAAACAATAAGGATTAGTCATTGAGACAGGGTGTCCTCCTGGGACATTGAGGATATGTACTGTTATGCAACCAGGACTGCCAACAATGGAGACAAAGTTTGGCACAATGCTGTCAGTTTCGATGTGGGACACAATGCCGCTGGAGTCACAGGGTCGGGGCACTATATACTGACATGCACAGTACACGTAAACATTAAATGACATTATTCTACATCGGGAAGAGAAATAAGACCCTCTTTACACACACACACAATGGCTACAGGTACATACCATGTCTCGGTCTCGCATCTCCCGGGCTGTTGTGATTCGCCACCAAGTTGTTGGTCTCCTCTCCTGAAGATCCGTTGCCAGCCTTCAGCGACTTGCCGTTTTTGCCCCTCTTGTTTTTACTCCCGTGAGAGTGACCTCCGTGGGAGTGTCCGTGGCCTCCGCCGGCGTGGCCGCGGAACAAGCAGAGTCCGAGCAGGTTGATTAGGAGCCCCGCGGCACCGACTCCGGCGACCACCAACGGGCTATCGATCTCCTGGGGCTCGGTGAAGCGCTCGACAGCCTCCAGGACGATGGTGAAGCACAGCGCCGTGAGGAAGACGGCGTTGACGAGCGCCCCCATCACCTCCGCCCGGATCCACCCGAAGGTGTTTTTGTTGGTCGCGTGGGTTTTCTCGGCGAATCGCACCGCGACCAGAGCCACGACCAGGGCAATAACGTCCGATAACATATGAAAGGAGTCCGACAGCATCGACAGGGATGAAGTGATCCGACTGACCACCACCTCCACGATAAAAAAACCAAAAGTCAATGAGAGCATGCATAGCAGCCGCACGCGATTAGGCTCGCAAGCCATTTTATATTTCTTCTGTCCTTCGTCGAGTCAAGTTTCGAGTTAACGTTCAATAACGTTTTACTTTGTCTTGTAACGAGCTCACTGGGACATCGGCTACCGTTAGCTAACGCTAGCTCTCCGTTTGAACACCGCTACGAGCTAACGACTGGCGTTAAGCTAGCTGGCTCCCTGAGACAATACGGTCGATGCTAACAGCGTCTCTACACACTGCTGTTTCCCAGCAACGACAGCATCACTCGGCTAAACTGAAGACAAGCAAAGGTCAATTAATCCGGCAAATTATTCGAGTTCCCGTATACATATACCGCGGTCCGACACCAGCATATTCCAGATACGTTTACCGACGAGCTTCGGTTTGCAGACGGCTGAAACTTTGCACCCGAGCCGGTAAACTTTCCACACGGAACACGGCACCATGATGCCACGCCCCGGACGGTTCCTATTGGTGGAGAGGACACATGATTGAATATGATTGGTCGGATTGTGCAACTCTCCCAGGTAGGCGGAGTAAACAGCGGTTGCTAAGCACGCTAACTGCGCCTGGAATCTCGCGATGACTAATGTATGTAAATCTAAGTATCGGCACCTCGTTTAAAAAACGTGATTAAATTCAATATTCATGTGTTTAAAAGGGTGAAAACGCTTGATCTTTGCCGTATTCACCATTTAAAGTGATTACTTTAGAGTGTTTATCATCACTAAACATGAGGCAATCAAAAGACAGTATCTGTCTGTTAAATATTGGTTTGTCAAAGGTTTAATTTATTTATTTTGGTCATTAAATACATCCTTAGTATTGTTTTATTGTTGATAATATGATGTTTTACCGGTGATAATGTGATAGTTGTGTTCCCTTACTGTACTGGTGTTAATACAGAAATATATTCACTCGTTTGCTATGGTGTTAAATCAAACGTGGTTACTTATATATTTTGTCAAAACTAAATATTTGGAAATAATTAGACCTATCGTTCATTGTAAAAAACATATCGAAACTGTTGATTATTCAATCAACTATAATTTGGAGGCTTGTTATTGAACAAAAGCATAATATAATGATATCCTTTAATCTGCTATTAATCAAGCCCAAACGACGTTCAGGTGTGAAGGCGTATTGCCTTGTTGCCTATAATCATTGGCAAAAACTCAATTGAGTGGCCAATTTGTCATGGTTAACTGATGACCCCTTGTGGGAGTAGTCTTTATAAAACGTGTGTATTTGTAGTAAAGTGTAATGGAAATTGAAAACAATTTAGTTCAGAGTAATTGTTTTGGCAAACTTTTATAAAGTACATTCATATAGTTCATTTGACTATGTACATATATATATTTTACTATGCATACTGAGCATCTTCAGCAGAACATGTCATTCAGGATTGACAACGTTCTTATATCTACAATAAGTAGCTGAAATCAAGGTATGTAAGATCCAAACTTTCACAGTCATTCTTTCAGCAGAGTTCATTGTTACAGGTTCAGCAGTAGTTTTTCATATGTTAGCACTCTTATCAAAACCACAATAGATTTAATATTTTCTTTTAGATTTAAGTCCAAATCGATCAGTCCTTTTTTCTCAGAAGATTATGAGAAACTTTACAAATTTAGCAAGAATATACACAGGAACATTCACAATCAATAACCATCTATAAAAGGAACACATCTGCACATCAATCTGTCAAACTAAATACAAATCTGACACTACAAAGCTTGCAATATCATACACATGACTGCATTATTTGGATTCACTACTATCACAACTAATGGATTATTATAAATACCACTTAAATTAGATCCAGTTATTATGACTAATCACTTCCACATAGCAGTCACAAGTCAGACAGTGGCGGATGTATAATCAGCGGATGCCCAGAATCTGCCTGCTCTTGAACTGGCAGGTCTTCTCCACTTCATTCAGTGTTTGAGCACGTAGCTTAGCCGCCTGCAGTCTCCTGAAAATCAGCTCCTGGGACGTTACACTCTGACGGCCGTCAGGCCTCTGGTTCTCTTTACTCTCACCAGCAAAGTGGACCTTCTTCTTGCCCGGGGAGAGGTTCTCCACATCTAGGACCAAACAGTAAGGAGTCATCGATTAACAAGGATCAACTTTATATCATCAGGTGGCCGCTATAACAATCCAACATGACAGCTAGATTTCAGATTGTCAGGTGTGTAATAGTTCTTTATTGATGTACAAAAACACAATTTACATGATTTTAAAAGTAATACATTAACATAATTTAAATCATCCACATTCAAAACAGTAGCATGAACCCATACAAATTGCTCAGGTCTTGTTTTGGTTCAGTAAGTCCAGAGGTCTTCGTCTAATTCCCATACCTATGTCTTTGCCATAGAGCGGTGCCAGACCCCTCTGCTGCTGTAGACTGTTGTAATTCCTCAGCAAGTTCTCAGCTCTGTAAAAGTATATTGGGATAAAGAGTTTACACCAATTAGTTGGTAAGATTGATATTTTAAAATGATCAAAATAGGATATATGACAAAAGTATTGATCATTTTTTTACCTGGCAAGCCTCTCATCTGACAGTCGCTCACGTGCACAAAGCTCCTGCTCTCTTTCTGTGGCGATTGACAAAATAGAAGTCTTTATTTTTCAAATTTGTAGCACTTGCCATGTGACAGTAACCGTTGTGCATTTGCACATACACATTTTATAACATTCGGCTGCAACACTTGTCACAAGCAACACAAACACCTTTTCCAGTTACAAGTTTACTTGTATAAAATTTCACTTTTAGGCCTCAATAGTTTTAATGTTAAATACACATGAAGTCACTTTTATATCCCCCAGTCACTTTATAAATAGGTTATTTAAATACCATTTTACACCAGAATAAAGGGTATAAAAAAAATACTTTTCCCAAAAGAATGTTTTTCAACGTGACAATCCCAGCTACAGGTGAGCAGGAGCCATAATGTCACACAGCTGTGGGTCAGCGTGGGACAGAGGGGAGTAGAAATAAAGAAAGTCTTACTCTCCAGCCTCTCCTCACGTTCCTTCAGTGCCTTTTCTCGGTCTCGCAGTGCCTGTTCCCTGAGTTTGAGCTCTGCAGCAGAGGCGGGCATCGGTTCAGCCGGCCTGTTATGGGGACAGTCGGAGTCTACCGACTTCCTTCGGAGTCGCACTTGTGCGACCCTCTGCTCTTCAGCAACCGCATCAGCCAACAGGCGGCTCTGCAGAATAGACTCAACAGAGGGCCTCAGATAGTCCTGTCAACAAAGTAACAGACCTGAGCCCTACCTACATGACAACCCAATCTGTTTAGCTGGTAGCACAAGTAAAGTTTCTGACAAAATAATTAATTTCTAACCTTTAGGTTGAGCATTTTGCAGAGTAAGGTGTTCAATTCCTCAGAGTACCGGTATGGGATTCTTCTGAACTTGCCCTCTCTGATCCTCTCTGCCAGTTCTTTTTGGTTGCGAGCAGTAAACGGAGGGCTAAACAGGAGGAATTCAGGGAACATGTCAGAGTCAGTCAAACCACGAAGTGAGAAAATCCACTCGAGGCAATTACATTATTTATTTTAAAAACTTACGATAATGCACATAGTTCATACAGCAAACATCCCAGGGACCAAATATCAGATTTCTCGTTGTATGACATCCGGTCTACTTGTTCCTGAAAGATAGTGGCAAATGTGGCTAATTAGACTAATATCAGGAAGGCCAAGGGATCAGGTCAAATTCTCCAAATATTAACACAAAAAAGTACTTTGCAAGTAAAAAAACTCAGACAGCAGGATTAAACTCACTGGAGACATGTAGTAAGGTGTCCCGACAAATGTCTTTGCAAAACTGGTGTCATGGTTCAGGATCCTTGCAAGGCCAAAGTCTCCGAGCTTCACATTCTGTTTGATGTCGAGGAAGATGTTGGCTGGTTTCAGGTCTCGATGAAGAACCGTTGCTCTGCCATCACTGCGTCTGTGGCACTCCTTCAGGGCCAACATGAGCTGTGCCATGACACGCAGGACAAAGGGCTCTTCCAAATAACGCCTGCCATGGTAAGAACACACACTCTTAATTCTGCAAGTATTTTCAGGAAGCACAGATGTAGAAAGAAAGGAAACATAACCGATAGCCTTTACGATGCACATAAAAAACACATAACTTGCAGTACTTTGTGCAATTCAAGACGAAGGATCATAGTCACCTTTCTTTGATGCACCGGGTGATGAGACTGGACAGGTCCCCACCTTCACAGTGCTCCATAACAATGTATAACTTTGCGTTAGGCCGGTCTATGATGCGGTCGTAGTACCTCACTATGTTTGGGTGCTTGAGCTCCCTCAGGAGGTTCACCTCCGACACCAGCATCTGCTTTTCACACTCTGCCATGGTGCCATAGTCCAGCTCCTTCCACACTAGGATCTGGGGACAAAAGAGGTTTAATTATTAAAACGAGAACTTAACATTTATGATAAAAATGTAGTGTCAAACAAGCAGTCAAAGATCAACTAACAGATAATCTTAAGTAACTGACTTTGAGTCCATCATGATTTCCCCAACAGTTGCCACTACAATTAAGGGGTTGTGTTTATTCTTGTTTCAAAAGCTACATAGTTGTATATACCAAGGCTGCAGCTATACATTTTTACTTGTCAGATACAGAAGTACCTTTAACCCCCATAGCCCACTAGACTAATCTGTTCAGCTGTAAATGGTGGCAGTAGATCAAGGTGTCCGCAATTACTTCAACACCTGAATGGAAAGAAGCCGCCATGACATTTTAATTAATTGACTTAACTTAACTATGCACACCTTGGGGTTCATCTGCCGACCAACAGGACTGACCTTTTTCCTGGGTTTTAACGTTTGTTCGGATATTTGTTGGTTTTGGAAAGTAGAACAACGTAACATTACCGATTACCCCTAAAATACTGACTTTGAGTGCCAAAAATACGTCTAAACACCATTTTCATTCATCTTCCAGTTCCTGGATGGAGGTTATTGCTTTATTGTGCTCAAATACTAACACAGGTTACATATACGTTATATTAAACATATCACACCATCACTGGTATCACAGCCGGCAGGTCAGCGTTTAACTCAACTAACGTTAACTTGGCGGTTACACGTTAACGTTCAATCGATAACAGACGGCAGGCAGGTAAACGTGACGTACAGGTGGGCAGTGGTTATGTGCAGACAAAACGTGTGAACGTTACTCACTTTGCCATCATGTTTCCGTCTTATTTTCTGGCACTTTCCATAGGAGCCCGAGCCTATAGTTAACACCACCTCGTAGTCCTCGACACGGGAGGGCATCTTTAAACCCGAATCTAACGTTGAAAGTTACCGGACTTAAGCGAACGTTAAGTTTGACTGGGTTGCAGTTGAACCAGCGACTTCCGCATTCGCCTCGCGAAACGTATCGTCTCGCATACGTTTCTGCTGGGGATGCTTTTGTTGCCGGTGAAGAGGCTGAAATAGACCAAATGTTTGGCTTTTGGTTTCTTTGGTCGTTCACTCGTGTGTACTGAAGAGACGCTAACCAAAACAGGAAGCGTTTGCTCTCCGTTTAAATTGGTGCCCAAATCCTCAATCGTGATTGGTCAGCTCTCACCTCATGGGGACTCCTGATTGGATAATGCGATGATACAGTTCGGAGGTTGCTAAGCGTCTGAAACCCGCGAGAGTAGAGCGGGTAGATGGCGCGCGCTCATCTCGCCACGGGTTGGCGCTAGAAACACGGTCAAGTCATAGCCATGTTTCCAGGAAATAGGGTTAAGATCATTAGATGCATTCAAGTATTTAATGATAGATAGTTTGATTAAAAAAATAAGATGGATGATGGGACTTTTTTTTCATTAATGTTCAATAGATTTCTCAAGGTCTCACTTGAATGCAACAGCTGGTAGTATTTGGAAAACTAATCAAAACTTGTTGATGTTGATTAGACCAATGAGGTTAATTCCTGTTTGACCACTGCCCCATATATGAATGCCTTGTCTATAGGACAATGTCAGCAGCCAACTCTAAATGCACCTTTTGGGACTGGCTAAGACCAACAGAGCTTTTTATTTTACACTGAATTAATATTTAGAGGTTATTGTCTGTGTTTAGATATACTGTACATATAGGCAGTATAAAATAAGATAATCCTTTATTAGTCCTGCAGTGGGGAAATTACATGATTACATAGTCACATACTGTGTGATCCAATTGTATGGTAGGCATACTAAAGAGATTCTGATTGATTCATTAACTGTTCCTCTTTTGTATTTTATAACAACGCTTCTATGTGCTGGCCTGCGCCTAACAGTTCTCCATTCAGTACTTAATACAATTAAATTAAAGATTAAAGAGGTGGAGCATCATCCCCCATGTGCACAGGTGTGCTACATACTGCCCTTGATAGAGTGAATGGTTACCTGCCGGCCCATGATTGAAACGTGTACGCTCCAATGAAGGCCTGTTAGACCGAAAGCGCAAAGTGAAACATTGCATAAATGTGTGTGGACATCTCTTCTATCTGTTTGGACTCAGGGATGCTTCCAGCACCTGAACAAATATTAAGTAGAGTGGAGCGGTGTAATGCAAAATGAAATACACCCCTTGTGTTATCAACGGTTAAAAAAAGACGCACTATATGTACAGAGCCTGAGCTCAATGAATAGTCTGCCTGAACCTCTTATTTAAATTTAAAAAAGCATCAAAACACATTAAAGAGGTTATTTTTCAAGATAGGCCTACAAAATAAATAAGTGTAAATACATTTAGATGTATAAGTTCACTTCCGTTGCAGTATGGATATACTACAAATGTAGCCTATTTATTTAGGTTTACTGTTAATTGTTCTACTCGATGTCTGTAAATCAATGTTTGGTTTAAGGTGTGTTTACAATATTACATGTTTTTTCTTTGGTGATAACACTGCATATCTTAGTATGGACCACAGGAGGAATAGTTGTTGAAAAGGTAAAAACTAATGGTGATAATAAACAATATAAACTGCATGACTAACCATTTCATTTTTGAAAGATATAGGCCTACATGTTTTGAACAGTGATCACAATTTGATCACTTTGGGAACCTTTTCTTCCAGATGAAGCCCTGGGACTTCAGTTTTTCTCAAGGCAGAGTAAAAGTAGCCGTCTAGAAAATTAATCAAGCAAAGGTAAGAATAGCTCACTAAAAATATCCAAAGACCAAGTAACATTTCAACACTCTTTTATCTTCTCAACTGAAATGAACAGGCTAATAGTCCTTCCGCGTTGAATACGTTTGTAAATAGGAGTAAATACAATTTTTTATTGCAATTAAAAAGTCTATGATAGTGACTGATCTTCAGGGTTTTGTTCTCCTCACCGTGTAATCCGTCGATATTCCTGATTACAGGAAAAGGTTGCAGGCTGTCGTCAGAGCAGTTCTATGCCTGCTATTGACAGACAATTAATCCCCAAAGTTTTTATAATCGATTCATTGCTTGAGCCATAAATAAAGCAAGAATTCCAAAGACATGTTGATTTCAGCTTTTCACATGGCAGGATGTTCTGCTTCTCTCTCTCGTTTGTTTAAATGTATCATCTTTGGGTTTTGGACTGTTAAGATATTTTGAGATGTTACCTTGAGAGAGGGGCAATTTTCACAAAAATATCAGACATTTTACAAACCAAACCTGATTGTAAAAGTTACTGACGGATTTATTACATATACCTTTACGCCTTTTTTAGATATTCAAATATGTTTTTTCCCCTAAAATGTAAGGTGAGTGAACACCCAGATATCAATTAACAGTTTTACAAGGAACAACTGCCATCTACTCTGCACTGAGTTTATCTCTGTGATGTTGGTAATATATTATATACTGGTGTTATGTCTAAGAGTCATTGACATAAAGATCCTCTTGTTGAAACATACTGAGATCAAACTGGTTGGATCTGGTTATTGGCTGCAGAAATATAATGAACATCTTTTATTACATTTCAGATTTCCTCCATGTGACAGATAAAGGATTATTTTCTCATTACAAGTTCATTTTGATATCCCTGCTTGAGTCTTCTGTCGGTAACGTCTCTCTCAGTGGGGAAGCCTCAGTAACAGTTGTGTTCAAATGATCCTCTTTCTGCTCTCTGCTGTCTGTACCACACACTGACAAAACTCACACCACGAGAGAGTGAGCGCCGGTCTGTCAGTCTGCCTCTGCAAAGGTCACTCCTACAAAGAGCTGGAGGAGTTTTGGACATCAGCCAGGAACAGTGAAGGGAGGGAGGAGGTAGAGCGGAGAACTGACGGCTAAAAACAACAGACAGTCAGCTGCCCCTGTTAAAGGCCAAGAGTTGAGAAAGAGCGACAGACAGCTACATCACAGGATGACCTCCTCGCCTTTGCCGGGGTCACCGTGCTGCTGTTCTGAAGGTTTCTCTTTTACTTTCTTTTTGGGAGCAGTTTCCCTCAAAGAGCCTTCTCAAGACCAGATAACTGGGGGTTTCCACTGGGTGCTTTCTTTTCTTTGGACATTCAGACTCCAGAATATGCTGACAATTAGGCTAATAACAGGAATATTAAAAGGAATAGTTTGGCATTTAGGGAAATACTTTCATTTGCTTTATCGCCAAGTTAGATTAAGAAGATTGATACCGCCCCTGTCTGGTTAATGGAGGTTATAGCCAGCCACCGTTTAGCTTAGCTTAGCATAAAGACAAACGGGTGGAAATGGCGAGCCTGGCTTTGAACACAACATCCACCTGCCTGCACCTCTAAAGCTCCCACAATACATCTAATACAGTTGTTTCATTTGTGCAAAAGAAGGTGTAGGAACAACAATATAACAATACAAATAATTTCCTTTCTATGTGCAGAGGTTTATACTGAGATGATGTCTCTGGTGAGATGTTTCACCTCCCTTGTCTTGCGCTGGAGACAGAGAACTGAATAGACATAGGAGCAAAGGAGACAATATATTTCTTGTGATTTTGATTTGAGGAACATGTGATCCTAACGACACCGAGGGTCCGACCAGCCGCCATCATGCTCTCCTGTGACAGCAGGAAGGGCCGGAGACTCTGTGACGCCGGCAGCTGCTGCAGTGACATTCAGCCCGGCCCTCCTCTCCACAGCTGGATGTTTTAATGCTTGCTGACTCAAGGGACACGGCCACCACCGCAGCATTCACGAGGGAGCAGGCATCAAAGTGTAACATTAACGACTTTGGGGAGCAGCACCCGTGAAATAGTTCATTGCAGGCGTCCGAAGAGGAACACCTCTTCTGCAGAGGAGACACAAGTTCCTCTGGAGACTAATTGGCCCGTGCAATGTGGGTGACCTTCGGCGGAGCCGTACTGAGGAGCAGGACTCCCAATGCAGGGTGATACTACTCCCCACACCACGGCTCCTGACTGTTAGCCCTTTGGTTGTTGAAGCTTTGTGCATATTTAATCCCATTTTCCAGTTCACATCCTGCTGTTTTCAACCTCAATTGCCATTGGTTGCTTGAAGCGTGTGGCTTTCTGTAAGACCCTCCACATATCTCAAACGGTTGGTGCTGATGGAAACTCATGTCAGCCGTGGATTGTAACTAAATACATTTACTAGAGTACTGGAAAGAAATTGTTCGATATTGTTGCACATACTCTTTTTAGCTTAAAAAGGTGCAGCTAGACAAATAGTTGGACAGCGTAAGGCTAACTGTTTCCTTCTGGTTCAAGTCTTTGTGCTAAGCTAACTGGCTGCCTCCTTTAGCTTCATATGTATTGTACAGACATCAGAGTCGTATCAATCTTATCAACTTTCGGCAAGAAGATAAAATAACTCCAAACATGTCAAAATATTCTTTTTTTGTACAGTTTTGCTGTACTTGTACTTTACTCTCCATTGTATGCTTCCTTTTACCACAATAATTCAAAGGGGAAATATACTTTTTGCTTAACTACTAAAGTTAGTACTTTGCAGATTATTTTTCATTCTGATCCTTCATACAAAAAATGTATACAACAAATAATACATTCTGTAATATACTGTATATAACAGTACTAGCAAGTACTTTCACTTTTGTTACATGAACTTTATTTTGCTGAAAATACTGTATGCTTTTGAATGCAGGCCTGAGTGCCTTTACATTTAGGTATTACTACCTCTTACTAAATACCTCTATTTCTCTGACTGGGCCTCCTGAGAGTGCTTCCCCCTGTTCAACGCCACCTCAATATATATCTTTTCTCCATACAGTACTACACACATGTACAATAGGGTTGTTCCAGACAGGAAACACTAACAATCCCTTTGTGGTTGATGCAGCAGTCAACCGTCTGCCAGGGTCAGAGTTCACACCGACACGAGTCCACCACCAAGAGACTGGGCGTCGCAGCTGAAATCAGAACTCTGTAACAGAAACCAGTGACTGATATCAGTTTAACAACAGCACAGGACTGAGCAAACACTGGAGACCAATCTGAGCCAGTAACTGAGTGAAGAGACAATGGGAAAGTTGACGTTTACATTTGCAGACAGAAGAGAACGCCTAGAACAAAAGTGTGATTTAAAATCAGTTACATTTCTGTAAGACCCTCAGGATTCCTACATACTGTTAACGAATAATTAAATAGTTTGACATATGGAAACATGCTCATTGTTTTTTGCAGAGTTCACGTGAGATGATGAGATAACTGATACGACTTCCTGAATGTTAAATACAAAGCTAACTTGATTAAATGAGCCAGGAAGCAGGAGAAACAGCTTGGCTCTGTCCAGGAGTGAAAATAAATATATACCTAAGTTATAAACACCTCCAAGGTCAATTAACATGATAAATAAAAAAAAGTATTAAAGCTACAAATTGTTATTTTTCTAGAGATTATGTTTTGAACTTTTTATTGGCTGGCACATAACCCCCAATAATAGAGGCAACATGAAGTAAAAGTCACAAAATAAGCCAAGAAATATGAGATAATCAAAATTTTATGTAAAAAGAAATATAAAGCGTTATACATTACCCTTTAACCACCAATCAGTTAAATAAAGCAAAAAAAAAAAAATATATATATATATCCCCCCCCTCTCTCTCTCTCAGCTCCATCCAATTTTTCTTTCACACTTTCTTATTTTCTATCAATCCATATTTACTTTTCCTGATCACTTTTAAATAGTTCTTAAAGATTATTAAGCTTACCTTCCCCCACTGCTTTATGCCAAGCTCAGCTAGCTGGCTGCAGCTACATATTTAACAGACAGGTGCGACACTTGTATCCATTTTCTCATCTAATTCTCAGCAAGATGCATAATTGCAATTAAAAAAAAAAGTCCAATGCATTCATACCCGAAAACCTTTGACTACAGAGGAACTGAAAAATCTAAAGAAATACACTATTAAGTGTCTAAAAATTGTTAAAAGAAAAGCATAACACTGTTCGGCTTCTTTATGATGTTTTATTCCAGCACAAGTCTTTTGTGTTGTAAAATGGCTGTGTAGCTAGGAATTAAAAGGAGAAGTACAAAATGGAAAATTACAGACAGCTCTAGTATAATTTGTTTAAATCCCTATTGTGTTTATTTCCTAAAACCACATCTAGGAAAACATAACTTCCCTGCCTTCTTTGGAAACATGGTCAGAAAATACATTTTCAAAAAAGAAGTGAAAAGGTGAAGAAAAAGAAAAATGAAGCTTTATTTCAAGTCACTCTCACGGTGGAGGGGACTCTGAAGGGCCGCTGGACGCATCACATGTACAGCCTGCTTTAAGAAGTCATTTACTACCCAGTCAGGTAGCCCTTTTTTAGTTTTTTATAGTTTCTACCAACAGTGGCACACAGGGAGGGCAGTAAACTACTAAAATGCACATTTTATGCATTTCTTTATGACAATAATTGCTGCGCCGCTATAATTTTCCTAATTTAAGCAGGCTAAGCAAATTACACATAATGGACCTCAAAACCACTACACAAGTGGATTTGAGAGGGACCAGCTGCGTCATTGCAGGGCCCTGCCAGAGTTTCCCTCGTTAAGTGAAGAGCGGTCTCTTCCTCACTGGCCCAGTTTTAGCTCGACACCAGGAAACTATCTTTTAAACAAACGTATGCCAAGAGAGAGTGTGAAGAAACAGCATTATTTGGGATTGTGGTCCACCAGGACATCAGGTAAGGCTTGATACTCAAGGTGTTCCACTAAATCCTGATGAGTTTAAAATGTACAATGGTACAAGTTTGAAACTGGGCCCATGTGTCGCTGTGCAAACGTTGCGTCAGCCAGCACACGGGCGTACAGTAGCTCTAATGTCTTGAAGCACACAACAACTTCCTGTTCAGGAACTCAACAAAAAAAAAAAAATTAAGAAAAAAAAAGAAAAAAAAAAAAGAACAAAAGGTCAACACTGAGAAATGAAGGGAAAATCCTTTCTCTTTCTTTCTTTTTTAAAACATAGATTTTTTAGTTATCACAGAACAAAAGTTATCACAGAACAAAAGAGAGAGGAACGCTGCCGTCATTTCCAACAATGAAAACACTTCCTCAGCTTTGTTATGTACAAGATTTAAACATACCGTGACATGAGGACGACAGTTTCATGTAATTTAAAATGAAATCAAATTTGACCACTCGTGGTGAAATTGCCGCCACACTCTGATGTCACAGAGCAACACGACATGAATCATAAATATCAAAAAGGGGAATAGGACAACCACACACACACTCACTTAGGCAGGTTATGCTGTAAATGTACAGTAATGACACCTATAGTTCTGTAAGCCAAAATCTCTATTTTAGAATGCTGAACATTAGGGTAGCTTCCTATAAAAAAAAAATTAAAATAAAAAAATCATATTTTTCCATTTCTTTTTCCCCACCCGACGACAATAAGCGTATGGCTTAAATATTTGTAAAACTATGTAGTCCAATGGGGGAATTAGAGTCTCCGCCTTCTCAGTCTGGCTTGCTGAGATGATCCTTAGCGACAGATGTCTGCTCTGCTGTGTGTAGCTGCACGTGGCTGTGTGTGCACATGTTTGTGTAAGTGTGTGTGTATGAATGTTGGCGAGCAGAGCATGAAAAGGGGGAATCCACAACGATGGCGTTAGATCAGACTGCAATTCTTGCTCTATGTGCCGCCATTTTTCCCCTTCCTTTTTTTAAAATAAGCACTTCGGCACAGTCTCCTCTTCCTCCCTTCAACGCCTTACAAAGAAAAGAAAAAAATCCTTAAAATCAAGAGCCGCATCATAGCCACCATCCCTTTAGGCTTTCAGCAGGGCTGCCAGTGTAAACATGATCCTCCTTTTTCAGTGAGCTCAGAATACTGACTCGACAAGGGAAATAAATTTAAAAAAAAAGGACGTCAACAACAAATATAATGGCCGTTGTTGTGGAGATATGCAGGTTAAGGGAAGAAAACAAAAGAAATTAAAACATTTGACAGCTACCACACAGGAATATTTCCTGGGACAGGAGCAGTTAGGGCAGTATGGATCCTTAGTGCAATGAAGGCCAGAGGAGCAGCGGGCTGCGCGGCCTCATCGTTCATACAGCCGCTCGCTCTGGAAGGTGTGGCCAGCCGGCTAGTCGGCAGCTGAAAGAGGTCCAGTGGGCTTCAACAACTCTCGCCAGGAAGAAGAATAAGGGCAGACGTTATGCTTCTAGTCACATATATTCACTCACACACGCGTCCATACACACTTTATACTCTGTAAAACTACTACGGCTAAAGCCTAGGAGGGGAACAGAGAGAGTCCGGGTCCAGAGCGTCCTCTGGAGGAGTCCTGAGCCTCATGTCGTTCACTTCGAATAAAAAGTTATGTACCTGTGAGCGTCTACGTGTATGAGGACGTGTAAACATCGAAATGTGTGTCGTGACGAGTGCGAGAGATTATTCTGCTCGGCCGTTGGAGTGGGTGTGTGGTGTTAGGGCTGTGTGCAAGTTAGCGATGCCTGTGACCAGTTTCCTATTGTATTGGTATTTGCATTCTGTGTGTTTGTGTTCTTCATATGTTTTGTTTTTTTATTCCTGTTGAGTCTCTCCACGGTTGTAAATGTACAATCATCCATCGTAGGGGGCAGGTATGATGCTGGGCCACACACACCAACTGATCCTGAGGCTTTTCCAGTGGTCCAATAAAAGACTCTCGCCTCATCAGCGCACTCAAAATAAACAGCAGTAGAGGTACTGGAGGACGCTGTACCAAACGTAGCCGGAGGCGAACGAAACCAACTGGATGAAGCACAGCCACACGGGGTCCAGGGTCATCTGCCGGGAGACCGCCTCCTTCTGTCCGTCTTGAGAGGGGAATGATCCTGATGAGGAAGGGAGGAGTCAGAATTTTGCTCTGATGCATATTTCTTAAAATTAGTTGAACCAAGATGTTGCGATATAAAGTCAAACTGAAATTTAAGTTCATTTCCCCCCCCCTAAAAATGAGCATTGTTGTCCTTGGCGTTTGTTTCAACTTGTGTACTTATTGTAAGAGTGTACGTTTTATGCATTTCAGCTTGTGTCGACACGATGTGAACGTGGCATTACTCCATGTTGAGATGGAGCCACAGAGTAACGTGTGGAGTACCGAGCTGACAGGACTCTCTCGTCATTTGCAGCCACAGCATCTGGACCAATGAGAGACGGCCAACGCTAGCTTCAGTAGAACCGCTCTTTGCTCTCGCTTGCAGGAAATGCCCGTCATAAAAGACAAAGTTAGACTGCTTTCTCTATAAAGCAGATATTTTAAAAATCATGTGACAAGAAACCTGCTTTCTATAATCGGGTTTCCTGGAGAAACAGAATTTCTTGGTCATGCAGGCTGGGAATCACATCTTTAATTGCCTTTGATCCGTTCTCCGTATACCTGCTCACCAAAACATTGCTCTGCGCACCATACTAGTTATCGTAATGGATGAATAAAGATTTTGTGCATGTTAACATAGTCATTGTGTCTCTGAGCAATAGTATCCCTCAGAGGTCAGTCAACTGTTGGCCTGGGGATGCCCACTCAAGAGGGTTGAAGCTCAGATGACGATTTTATACAATACTGAATTTTGAAAAATAGATATGCACCATAGCTGCGGTTTCATTCTAGTTAATATGTCTTTTCATCAAATTGAGGAAACTCAGATTTCAGTTCAACTTCAACAAACTGACATGGTGAGACAGACCTGTGGCGTAGAAGTGGGTCAGCATCTCTTCTTTCTCCACAAACCTCTGATACAGCCAGTCAGTCAGGGCCTCCGCCTCCACGGGAACCTCTTTTATTGGGTACATCCTGAAGGGAAAGAGAGAGAGAGATGAAACACAGAGAAGAATGACTGACGTCTCATTCAGCACAAACGGTCTGCATCGATCCGTCGTGGATGCTGCCGTCCAAACTCGGGGTGTCGGTTTCAGACTGGAGTCTATTGCAGCAGTCTGTGTGTTAACTGAAGCTGCAGCACGCGTTGTGTCTTCATGAGCTGGTCGGCTCGTCAGAGAGACAGAAGCTCCACAAAATGCTTTTGTGTGTGTGTGGGAAGAAAAAGTAATAAAAAAAAATGTAAATGTGTGTTTAAAAATGATGCATTAAGAATACAGAATATGTCTGGAATTGAAAAATGTATATTCAATATTTTGTACCAATTAAATGGGTTTAGTTTAAAGATGTAATTCTCAAAAATATTCGGAAGATATTACGTTTCGTGTCCATTTATATTTACTTAATAAATTGTTTATATCCACTAACAATTATATTTCGTAACCCCCCCCCCCCCCCCAAAAAAAAGATAAGGTTTTGTTTATCCATGGTGATTAAACAGTGACATGCGCTCTACATTTGGGTAATTATATCGTCTTTCTTTTAAAAGCATATTAATTATTTCAAACGTCATGAACATATGAATATAACAAATTTCCATTTTAAAATTCCATGACTTTTCCAGGTTTTCCATGACCGTAAGAACCCTGCGTTTATTTATCAAAATAAACATCTCCAGCAGGTAAAAACACTTAAAAAAACAACACCACAATGACTGATGCACTGGTTGACATTGTGAAACTAATGAAGGGTCCCTTTTACGAGCCACGACCAGAGTGCTGATGAAGTCTCGTCTGCAGCCAGAAGGGGTCCCTAGTAGGCCGAGCAGCTGCTGGTCACCTTCAAATAGAGGTTACAGTCTCCTCCCTCAGACCAGCGTTCCTCTGCGCTCAACATTTGGGTAATAATAATAATAATAATAATAATAATATCAACCATAAAAGTACATCTGTGCCTATGAGCTTCTGTAAGAGGGTTGTAATATGTGTTACAGTATTGATTACTGGAGTGATGAATAAATATATTTAAAAAGCAATCTAAGCCAAATGTAACAGCAGCTGTCAGGATGAGGTCTGGTGGTTTAAATCCAGTTTAAGAACACACACACGTTTCCCCACTGTGTTGCAGGTATGAACATATCAATACATGAGCCACCATACCCGAAAATAAATCATCAATATTACAAAAAAATAGATTATAAATCAGGAGTGTGTCTTTTGAAAGAGTCATAAATTAGGCATTTTTGCTCAGAATGAGCCTTTCTTCTGATAATTGAGCGAAGAGGACTGATTGAGGCAGAAAATTAACTAATTTTATGAATGATTAACCGATCATCACGTTACTGTTCAAGCGAAAATGCCCAGTCAGATGAAACAAGAAACTTGAAGACATCCAACATTGGTTCTGGGAAATTTGAACCGTTTTCTGATATTTAAAAATCGAGAACATAATTAGCAGGTCAGTTGATAATAAAAACACTTCTTAGATGCAGCCCTAATTTCCTCAAAAGGATTCACATGATCCCCTAAATAAAATGATAAACGTAATGAAAATACAAAGGGCTGTCCACATGACGAACGTAACGACATGACAAGTTAAACGGATTTTTGTAAAAACCGGTGATAATATTTTTCCCTGGACACGAGCCAGTCTGATTAAAAAGGTTTCCATAAAGTTTTCTTTTTCCTCGCTGAGCCCATACTCATATTACGGCGTAAAAAGCAGAGGACGTCAGTGCAGTAAAAACATTGTCTTTGTACTGAAGCAGCCTGTACCACCAAACCAGGAAAAGACCTAGTGTCCTTGTTCCACAGATCAGACGGGCAGGCTGACAATTCAGCACAGACTTCCGCTAAGTTAGAGTATTTTAAGTGTATATCTACAGACCTTTCTACTTATTATCCGTCAGTTCATGGTGTGCAAGTCTGAACAAGATCCTCTTTGAGTAGAGCAACTTGTATGTCCCCAGAGGCCTGGGACTCTAGTTAAACAGAGATAAAACTGACTTAACATCCACCACTTTCATCTATTTTAAGTTCTAGTAAAGCTGACTGTTTGAAGATAAAACAGCTTTTGACCAACAACAACCACACCAGGCCCTCCGAGTGGATCTGGCTTCCCAAAACCGGAGCTTAGCTGCTGTGGCCGCCTGATAGGCCGATTACAGTATAAAGCAAGACGGTCCACAAGGTTTCTCCCACTAAGTCGGTGGATATCGGGAGTCTTTCATGTTACTGGTGTGCCATAGAACCAACCACGAGCACTGATGGATCCTCAAAGCACCAGAAAGGAGAAAACGCATTCAGAAAGAGGCTGAGAATAAAAAGACACACCAGTGCCCCTTAAAAATAACACAGATACGATAATATGTGGACACAAAGTAGCAACTAAAGCAAAGTAGAGCTCAAGCAAGCCACCACGAGAAAAAAAAAGCGGTGCGTTTTTTTCCTGTTCTGCTTCATAGTTTTGGCGATAGGTGGTAATTTGTTGTCTGGGGTTTCACACGTCGTTCCCATTAAGAGTAGATTTTTTTCACAGCATTGGTTAAAGGTTGGTGAAGGTGTAGTTGTCGTCATTAAATACATTTACTAATTCATTCATTCATTTACTTATAAACACATGGGAGCCTGCAGAGCGTTTCACACCAGCTCCAGCAGACGCTGCCTGCCAAAGTCTTTCTACTCTACTCTTAAATGTAAAAACATAGCGCCGTAATCCTGTCAGAGGAAAATAGAAGCCGGCTTGGGCCAATTATCAGGAGGTTTGAGCAATTAGGGACTTGGGTAGTAAGGTGGTGGCCACAGAGCTTTCCTGCAGCTGAAATAGTTATGCAGAAATCTCAATCTTTTGGCGTGGAGTTGAGGTCAACGGAGGTGCTGCTGATTCAGATCCAGAGCAAATAAACGTGCTTATGCCCATTGGCTTATGAAGCGGGTTTTTGTTTGAAGGACAAATGTCTGTCGCGCCGCACGGCCAAAAATCAAACCGCATGTTGAAGTTCAGAACTCACTTCGCTGCTCTGAATCTTCCCGACTCGCTACATTCAGGACGGCTGCAAACAGCGGCGTCTCACTCCGGTCATACGAGTTATTTCAGATTAGGGCGACGAGTAACCGTCGTCAAATCCTCACGTTTGAGAAGCTGGAGTGAGCAACAGTTAGGCGGTAGTGGTGGTGGTGGGATCTGGTGGCGGCGTGTTGGCGCGAGGCCATGGCAGCACTCTCATTTTCACCCTAACCCACTTGGCAGCGGCCCGGCTTGTTAACCGGACACCCTGGCGGACTCACAGACAGCTGCGAGAGAGCTGCAGTTTCTTCTGTAAATAACCATTAATCTGATTTTTAGCGCGCGCATGCGTGCGTGCGTGCGTATATATTGACAATATGAATGTCAATACAACATGATATTTCGGTATTTCCTACGAAATTGGCTAAACGTTTAGTTGTAAGTCAAAGTCACATGTGAGATGTCAGAGGCACTTTTATTGAAACACAAATCATAGCATGTGACAAAGTTAAGCTACTTTTGAGACAAATAATTATAAATAAAGGACTGCTTTAGTTCAATAAATTCAACAATATATTAGTTGTCCTGGATTACTCATTAAAAAAGGGATATCATGCCGTAATTAAAGTTATGACCTTGTTTTCATCCCATGACAATTATGAACATGCTCACAGGCTAAAATAATGGCCTTGCGGTAAACCAATGTTTCCTTCTTATACAAACTGAAACCTAATCCACCTCTCTCTTAGTGTCTTGACCACACAGCTAAACCCATATGCTACTCTCATTATATGCATCCAACTGTGTCACCACCCTACAAGTCCAGGATTTGACCAAGTTTGAATCATCCATGCATGTATTAAAGAAGTGGATCAGCCGATTGATCACAGAGGCAAGTGCACCGATTCATTTGAACGAGCAACGGTTGATGCTGTAACGTTATCACTCACTTCAACCAATGATCTAAGTTCATCACTCAGGATCTTTATCAGTCAGTCGGTGACATACTTCTGGACCCTCTGTTGTGCTGCTGTCGGGCCAAAAAGAGCAAGTAATCGAATATCTCGTTTGAAAATATATCAATATGCCGTCTAAGCCGCTCTACCATCCAGTACCTGCACTGCGTTTTATGGAAGATGTATCGAGTTTGCTGGAGATGTGAACGCCATTAGATGTAATTCCACGGACAAGTAACACCACCGGTGTTATTTCTGAAACTAAATTCTGTGTTGATAAATATAAATTAAGGTTATGAAGAGTGCAAATCAGACGCTTCTGATCCTCCACACTTCTTTAAAGCCCTTATTCTTCAGATATTGTTTGCCCGTCTAAAAGCTAATTTAATTTGTACGCTTGCTGGAAGAGTCTGGTCATCGTTTGGGGACTCTGTGCGTCCCTAAATCTCTCTTGCCGGGAAATCTTGAGAAACAAAGAGGTGCCCTGGGAGGCCTGCGCTCAGGCAACATGTTGCTAAAGGTGAATATTGAAATTAACAGCCAGTGTTGCTCGGGGAGCGAAGAAGTCTCCCATCCTGCTCTCTGTCTCTTTCTAGTTGAGATAACGGTCCTCATCCATGTGCAATGAAGCTCCAAATCCCAAACCGCTGCCTTTGAGTTCTTTCTCTCAACGCTCCTCTGGCAAGAGGGTCAGTTTTACCAGCTATAGCAATGAACTAAAACAAATAATGAATAAAGTATGCTGAAGAATACATATTAATACAATTTGTGCTACACTGGATTACTTATGATGGTGCTTTTCCATAATTTCTCTTTTGAGGTGCCAAAGTAAACCGCTCTTATGGGCTTCTTGTTTGCAGAACACCAAACACTCATTTATCTGCAATGAGAGAAAAGTTGAGTCCACTTGTTAACGGCTCCAGTCAGTCATTAATCTACTTCCTCGTTTGCATCAGTGATTCTTCTCCTAATGAGCGGTCGCATCGTTGCGCAGTATTTTTGGTGACTGATGAAATAATTTCCATTATGTTCTACAATAATCATAAAGAACTTTTACTTTAAGAGAGTAAAACAATCATAAAGTAAACCCCATTCTGGTTTGTTTGCAATGACGTCGTCATCATATTTAGTCAATTCCTCGCATCAATAGGAAGCTTCATAACGTTTCTAACTTATGGAGAAAGTTGATGTCATTATGTTTTGACCATTATTGATTATCTAGGAGTTAGAAATTCATTAGAAATTAAAGATCTTCTTTAGAAATGACCAAACACCTTGAAGTAACTCTTTGTTTCCGTCATGCAGAGTGGACCTCACAACCCGATGCCACATACTGCACACGGACCATTACGTCACATGTTTATAATTTCCTTACATTTACATATTTCACAGCCGGTATACAAAAAGGTGCGGACGAAACAACTGAAGGTCTCGGCTCATCGTGTGAAAGCAGACGGCCCACAAGCGCAACTAATACTAAACCCATCTCCTGATTGTGAACGGCCATGAACGTGATCCCCCGATCCGTTTCAGCAGCGTACACATATATCCTATATTTATACTAGCTCCTTTTGTAACCGTGGTAACGCATGTTCACATCACCATTGACAGACGTGTGTTGAGCTCGAGTCCCGTTCCTCTAGAAAAGGAGAGTGAAACGGCGACCTCTGCTCCTCCCGTAATGTCACGATGCTAAACGGCTCTTTAACGCCCGTTCCTCTCCGTTCGTCACCATATATGAAATCCAAGGACGTGAAGCAGTCACAAAGAATAATGCTCATTATTTGGCCATCAGGGCCCCTGGACTTTGGAACGACCTACCGGAGGAGATAAGGCTGGCAGAATCAGTAACTTCTTTTAAATCACTTCTTAAAACCCATTTCTATAGAATTGCTTTTAAGTGATGTCGTCCTTTTATGATCTATTATGTTGTTCTTTTATTCCCCTGGTTTTGTTTGTATATTTTATTTATTTGTCTGTGTTGATTGATTATTGTAGTATTCATTGCCCATGGTCCTTTGTGTTCACCGATATTTAAGTTAAGTCTTCTTTGCTTCTATGTAGAGCACTTTGTGAACTTTGTTTTTAAAAAAAGGTGCTATATAAATAAAGCTATTATTTTTATTTTTTGTGACGCAATAGAGTATGTATATATACGTGTAATAAGAGTCAATCAAATGTTGCATGACCTGCTGATGATAAAAGATAACCGTATGGTTCTCGGGTAGTTTGTAAAAAGTCGGTGTTTCCTTTCGTCTGCACCAACTGAACTGAAACTAGAGTTCAAGTCGGTTTTGGATGTGAACTCGAGTGATGAGCAAACTCGACCACGCTTTTGTTCTTCAATCTACGTGGCGGCAGCGCACTATCACCTGGTCACTGTGACCAGATGGAGGGCGTGGGAGCCGCGTGCAGGTTAACAACAGCTTAACACGGGAGCGTCGACCTCTTATCAGTGCAGAGGTTAGACGCAGGAGGCCGTAAAACCCCCGTCATCGGTGGATATGGACTGCATGACCTGTGCCGACTTTATAGTCGCACGTATGTCAGCACAACCTGATCTTTATGAGGGAGCGTGCTTGACGTCAGCATGAAATAAAAAAAAGATTTACATATAGTAACGACTAACTTGCAACCTTTTTACAAAGTGCCTAGAGAAAATAAAAAATCAGCCTCAGATGCCTTAAAGCGGTAACGGCCGCAAGCTCAACGATTCTGTGCGAGCGCCCCGTCTCGGAGAGGAAGCCAGGTGTGCAGCTAGAAAGCGTCCGCAGACTCAGACACAATAAATCATGGTCACCTTTCACATATTTTCTAACGGCAGCTTTCAGAAACGCACACAGCAGCGCACAAAAAAAGAGAGAAGAGAGGAGATGGTGCATTTAAAAGAAAAGGATTTCAACATATTTAACACCCACTGCTGCCCTCGCTCTGCCTCTGTACACCCACCTCGCTCTCCCATCTGCCATTCACAGAGGGCTTATGATGCTGGTATCTGGAAGACTGAGATTATACGGAGAGGGAGGGTGGGCCTGAGGTGTGGAGGCAGCGAGAGAAAGAGGGAGCTGGAACTATTTTTTTTTTTTTTTAAGTGCTTAACGTGGATTCATCTAGAATATTGCTAAATTCTCAGCTGCCTGTTTGAAGGAGAGGCGTAGCAGTGATCTACAGCCCAGTAAAACGTGAACACGCTATTATCGATGTCAGTTCACAGAGAAACCACAAGGCTGAGGCTGTCAGATTTAGGATTTAGGGCCCCGACAGACCAACGATCATGTCTGTTACAGCGTTGGACTTGAACACACCAGAGACTAGAGCCGACTCCTGTACATCTACGTTCAGTGCCTACGAGGGAGGAAATAACTCGTCAGTCTGTATCAATAGCCCCAAAAAACTAAATTCCAAACTAGCCAACCATTTTCATGATATTGTAAATCTGCTGAAACTGTTTTCCTCTGCTTGTAGAACAACAAAAGTAGAGGAGAATGTAAAAAAAATAAAAAGGAGACACCTCGCTAAATTGGTGAAGTCACTGATTTGCAAAGCTGAACATCCAATCAGGGAGCACTAAAACACGCAGCATGCCAGCTGCAGAGTCAACATGCTGAATCACCAATCGGAGCCAACAGCTGACACTCTGCTTGTTGCCACAAGCAGAGGTCTGAGGTTTCCCTTTTCTGCAAGTTTTTTGACAACGCCATCAATTGTGAGTTTATAATAATAGAAATAACAAGACTATAAAGGGGATCGGGAGGCGTGACACACTCTGAAACACACACACACACACACACACACACACACAGGCAGTAGAAGACGCATCATTGGAACTAAAACAAATTGTTTTAGTTCTTCTTGTCATGTTGGGTGGCCCTCCTGTCTAGCAGACTCTCCTGTCTGCATCGGCAAATTGCGTCACACTGCTCACTCCCCCACAGTGTTCCCTTAATCGGCAGGCAGATTAATCCTCTTGTTGACTCTGCACCTCTGCATGGGTCTAACTTCTGGCTGATCAGCGTCATCTACACGACTGGAACAGAGTGTGCCCGCTTGGAACAGGAACAGCTGAGCCTTTAGCTGGGTTGTGTGCCTCCCCGCCTGCATAGCTGCTGACCAAGCGAGGGAAGCTGATTGTGTCAATGGCTGATTAGAGAGTCTCAAAGGTGGGTTGGGACCAGTGCATTCTCTGCTCTTCTAAATTAGACTTAATGAGTGCTGAGCTTTAGCCCACGTGGGAAGAGAAACCTCAAGAGAGGAGCCAGTAAACCAGGGTTCATAAATCATCTTTAACTTTGCCCTTTTATACCCTGCACCCAGAGGTGAACACACACACACACACACGCGATTTAGTCAGGAGGCTGTTCAGGACAACAGTAAAATGACTTGATGACTGTGGCTTGAGTTCGGTTACATCACTAATGATCTACTCTGTCAAGACAATGCACAGAGGGCCACATATACACTGAGCAGAGCCTACAGAAAGTCTAATCCTGGCCCACCTTTATCATATCCTCGAGTGATGTGGATTAGCAACAGAGGGGAACCTGGAGGACACTGACGGCAGGACAATGGGAGGCAAATGCATTTGCTCCATTAGAGAAGGGATATTCTTGGCAACAGAACACAGGATGGCCAATGCGTTTACTTTTGATTACAACCTGCTTTTTAGTTTTTCCCTTATCATTTCAGGCCAACGTGCACTTTAAAACAATGCAATATCACAAACTACTTACTTCTTCGCATGTTTTGTTTTACACACAATACTCCCATTCAGACGTGTACACCGACAGTAGAACATGTACAAATCTGCCAAAATACTGGTTCATAACAAACATAAGGCTGAAATTCAATCATTTCCATTATTGATTGAACACAAACACAAAGATCAAAGATAATTTTCTGTCAATGAATCAACTAATTGTTTAATATTGTTCATAGGAACTTAATCTCCGTAAATGCTTAGAAATGTCCCACGAGCGCAGGAGATGAACAAACAGTCATAGAAAAGTCGCTTCATGCTCGAGGTCTAAAACCTTTAATGTCAGGCGTGTTCTGCTGACTCACTACGTATGCAAGGTGGGTCTTTCTGTAGAGAACATGTTTTATCAGCAGGTGAACAACCCTCAAGTTCTCCAACGAAATAAGTCAACGCTGCTAATGTGAGTCACACTGACGGTCTCAAAGTCTCCGTTCCAGACCCGAGTGACGTGTCGCTCTTTTATAGACCTGTGGTGCGACTCTCTGGTTATATAAATTCCTCCTGTGATGAAATATATATTTTACACACAGATATGAGGACGTCTCCAAGGAGGAGGGCAGGAGCAAATGGCAACCGTTTGGTCACAAAAACTATGCATTATATTAGCAATAATGACCTGACAGGATCAATGCTAATATAAAATACTTAAAAACGCATTAACGATACAAAACTGCAAGTATTAAGTTGCACTTATTCAATGATGCAATGTGGTGCATCTTCATGTGATGCAGTTCCTTTGCATGTAAGGATCGACATGTTATTCTTACCTGTAGTGTACATGTGTGACTGTAGGAGGTCTGTAGCCAAAGATCCAGGTCTGGATGTCCATGGGTCTTGCTTTGGGGTACGCTATGGTCACATCTACTACCCACTGCAGGCCTTGACGTTTATTACCTGCAATGGAAGAAACGCAAAATACAGGAAGTTAGGACGCATTTGAAAAGGCAGGCATCGAGGCTCGAAGTTGACCCAGTATTTTAAGGACGGCAAATAATCCACACAGTAAAGCCTTCTTGGTTAGCCACAACCAACGCGGCTCTGAGGTCAGGGACACACGGCTGGTAGAGATTCAATGGCACTTCAATGCACTCTGGTCATCAAGCTTAAGAAAAGAGGCCGGCAGTTACAGGAAAATAAACATGACCAAAAAAAATAAATAGAAAAAGCCTAGCGGACTCTCCATTTATGGCAGGGAAGGAAAGAGAAGACTACAGGTGGAAAAGTAGTAATGAAAGTAAGACAGAAAGACGATGGGTGACAAGAGGGTATGCAAAAGATGTGATATTTTATGTGCACATACATACATACGAATGAATATTATTTATTTATTTATTTATATATATATATAAAATACATTATGCAGGCTCAGTTCTGTGCTCGCATGCATGTAACCAGAAATAAGATTAAAAGAAAGGATGCTGTATTTTCTCTCCGTCAAACCTCTTGCCGGTTATTCATTGCAGGACTAAGGTTGACATTTACTACAGTATTCAATGTGTGCGACTATTGGGAGGGGTGAGAAACAAACAAGCACTGATCCACTAATGTAGCACAGCGGAAAGCCATATTGCTCCACTTTTGGCAGAAGCTACTGTAACATGTGTCCTCTTGCATTAAGCATGAGAGCAGAGCTGTTCCAAGCCAATCCCAGATCTGTCCTTGTACTGATCGCGCAGATATGAAAGGACCTGAACACCTGACTGTGGGGTTTTGACAGCAAACAAGTGCATGAGCTAAACGCTGGCGTGCTCCTTTAAGCCGAACAAGCTTGTCAAATGTAAAAAGGAGAAAACACCAGCAGCCTCAGTCGGCATGGACTGATCTATAATGAGGTTGATTCAAAGCAGTGCATATTTGACTGCTTGGCTAATGTCACAGGCTGCTGTTACTGAGCAGCACGCACACTGGCGTCTCTATGCGAGGTAAACATACTGTGCCTGTGTGACAAAGTGGCAGTCCATTTTTACAACTGATTTGCCAAGTTAACACACCATAAGTCAACAGCAGTAAAACTGGAAATGTTGCTCAGGGGTATGAATTTTAACATTTTCACACGCAGTCAAAAGTAGAAAAGTGTGCGAGTCTTTTAAAAGAGACATTACCAAGTTACTGGAGAACTGACATTATGGTTTACCGAGTGTCTTCCATGTTGGTACAATACAATCGCTCCATGGCTGTTAGTATACGTCACCTGCCAGTTATAGTCCCTCCCTCTCAACAGACCATGCTACCAATAGTAAATACAAGTCATTTTGAGTGCTAGCTACAGGAATATCTTAAATATGAAGTGAGACCACGAGAGAATATAACTATTGTAATAGACTTTGCCTAGACATGTCTTTCATAACTCCTTTATGATGATATTGGATGTTTACACCTGTTTTGCATCAGGTATTAAAAGCTGATATGTATTCCATTTACCGTTTCCTAATTGACCTTCCAGAAAATAAATCATATCACAATATAATGCTAACCAAACTAGCTGTCTGAGGCAGTCATTGAATTTGACGTCTACATCTATTAGGCGCCAACATCCTGAACATTATTTGGAAGTGTGTTTTGCTCACGTCGCTGCACAGCTGATCACCAACATGCAAAGTGAGCGCATGAATGACACAAGTCCTTAAAATGAATGCACATCTTGGTTTACTTAGGAACAGGCTGCTGACTCATTTATATACATGTTACAGTGACTTGATAGGCATCCTTGGTACTAACACCACAGCTACCCCCTGTGCGGGTAATTGGATCTAGAAGTCGGTCCAAGTGCGTTGAAAGGCAGCCATCGTCTCTTGGGAGTGGACGGACGGGCCAAGGAACGGGGCCCTGAGCCAAGGTATCGCTGGTGCTTTGTGTGCCATGACAAACAATACTGTAATAACAGTAGACACGGTAATTTAAAATGGCATCAGAGAAGCCCTGTGCTTCTGTAAACAGTCAGAGAAAGGAAACACACTGGCAGATATCTGGCTCTCCATCAGGCCACTCTGCAGGCCAATTACAACACTTGAAACCCACACATGTCCCTCCCACTGACTAAAACGTGGACAGAAACGGCCTCGGATTGGTTGGTGCTATTAAACAGTTACCTTTGGGTCACATGGAGCTCCATTCCCACCCTAAAATGACTCACAGCTATGAACTTTGCAAACCTGCCAGCTGTAAACACAGTTTTAGAACACATACACCTCATCAGTCTTAGCTGCACGCCGAGCCTTTCTGCAGGCTGTGAACTTCACTGGTGACTAGTGACCCATGTGCCTTGTATCTGCGACGAGCAGTGAATTTAGCCCAGTTGACATTACATGGCTGATACACAGCGACACACACATTTACATCAAATCCTATTTTCTCCAAGTGGCCCATTTGTCTCTAAGTGAGTCAGCAAGCTCTGGGCACCTCTGCAGAGCATCAGGGAGGGTCAGAGGCAAACAGAGCTGTGTCTTTGATCAGCCAGGCGTGCGCACACACACACACACACACACGCACAATATAGTGAGGGACATTGGCTCTTTTGAGAGTGTGTGTATTTTTCTTTTTTTTTTGCCCTCGGTTTTAATGCCATTAGCTAGATTCAAGTGGAAGGACGAGCTCTACTGCAGCAACCAGCTTCTCCTCTTGAGCTGCTGGAACAGACCAAAGGACACCGGGAGAATAAGAAAGAACTGGGACATGAACTGGAACTACACTACCCGAAACCAGGGTAAAATATAACGTGACATTAAAAGGATTGACAGGTCTAAAACACTCAAATGTTTCTAAAATCCCATTTGTGCCCAAGGTTATAAACAAAACATCTGCTGTAGTCAGTGTTTGTTGACTTTGTTGATAATTTGTGCTAAATTGGCAAAAGAAAAAAGCCCAAACAAAAACATGCACATGCAGCATAAAATTTAGCACATAAATAAAGCAGTTCTCGTCTTTACATTTTACGACAGCTGATTAAGAAATGCTCCTCCTTTGGTTTGACAGTCTGCCCTGCACAGGGATGAGCAGACAGCCTCTTGCCGTTCATGCTGAGGCTGTTGGACACAGAGCTGCGTTAGCAAACTTGTGGGAGGCTAAAGTCCCTGAGCCACATTCTCAATAATGCTGGCCCAAAGTCTCTCTAAATGACTATTAACACAGCACATCCTTAAAATTGATTTTGAGCCCGAGCCAGAAGAGTCTGCTGGGTAAATTGTTCACCGGCATGAGGGACTCTGTATGTTTATGAAAATTTTAACGCTGTGCTTTTTGCCGGGGGTTTACTGCGTTATCGGGGTAATTTGTAGTTAAATCATGAGTATTTGTGTTGTTTCTCTCAATGTATAAAGTGAAGACCTTTCTAAGACAATTGGTTTCCTTCATTACAAAAGACAGATTGTAGTATAATATCTGCATTGCAATCTATATAAAAAGACAATATGGACATAAAGACAGTAGCGTAAGAAATGTCCACCAGAGTTTGTTCCCCCCCTTACTGTTGATGTTCATTTTCTCCTTTTCTTTTGCAGAAAAACTTAAAATCAAATAAAACCAAAAATAAGAAATTTCCCTCTCAAAAGGTTGTTAATTGTAGAGTTATCTTCCTGCTCACTGGCTGTAATGGAGGCCGGTCTATTGACAGAACAATTACTCTCCTGCAAATAACCACTGGGGTTTCAGGGACTTTGATGCAATTTCTAGCACCTCTCTGCTCGTCGCCCCTTCCCTCTGCCGCCGATCTTTACCCCGGCCCCCTTTCATTTAGAACAGGACTCCCAGAGGACAGGGGGACACAGGGAATGATTTAATGCTTCATGTTTGAAGCGTTCTCCTTCCGTGGCCTTGCAGCCAACATAAGATGACATTCGGTCATGAACCACATTTCACTGAGATTGAAGTAAAGGAATAAAAAAATAAAAAAAATACATAACTTTTGCCAGACCGCCCCAGGAATAGCATTCAATCAATACGGGAACAAATAGCCTTCAACTTCAAATAACACCTCCAAATTCAATCCCAACCTCATTCGTGTTGACTGAATCAAGTGTCGTCACACAAGACCTAATACAATATACTCAAAACCCATTTAACATTTCAGATCCAAGGCTGTCAAAAAGAACAATAAAATCAGTCTGTTTTTGCAGATTCATGACAATTTGAAAATAAAAATAAAATCTCTGAATGTGCTAGCGTGCAGTTTTGTCTCATTCCAAGATGCGATGAGCCACTGAGATGAACACAAGACTGAAAACCCAAGAGGTATTAATGGCTGCCCACTTATAATGAATTTGTATTTTAGAAACGGTGGAATTTATTTATAGCTTTTAAAAACCGAGTAAAACATTACTGAAGGTTAATTTTGAGGGTGGCCTTGGGGTTTAAGGAACAGACAATCAAAATAAAGTACAGCTGAGGACATGTGTTGCATGCAATTCCTCCACCAGTATCTACTTCCAACTCTCCAATCAAGGGATACAAAAACGGCCAGGAAACATACTTAAAAAGCATACGGTCATAAAACCCAGTCCTAATAAGGACAAACTTCATAGACCCAAAAAGATCCCACAAATAATCCAGTAAAAAAAAAAAAGGTTTAGTGTGTGTTAGTTACCCTTCTGGTTAGGGGTCCCAGTCTCGCTGCCCACGCTGCCGTTCTCCTGCTGGGCCGACAGGGTTTTCAGAATAACGTGCGTGGCGCCGAGACGTGGCAACGTGACGTGGTTCAAGTGGGGGAGAGAATGCTTCTTGGCAAACAACTGGCTGGTTTCCCGCCGTTTGCGCAGGAAGCCACCCTCTGGGAACAGCACTATCCACTTCCTGTCGCGGCTGTGGTAGTATTTCTCTAGGTGATCTTTCAGGTAAATCAGCTGCTTGTCTCGGTAAGCTTTACCCTGTGGGAACAATAGAAATACGTTAAGAACGTGGGCAATGCAAACATCGTAATTTAGTCCCAGGTGGAAAGGTTATGACACTAGTTTTCAGCGTAGTTCCAGTTGATTCCCCAAATGAAACAAAATGATTGAGGCCAAGCGTTAAATTCATTAACTTAATTTTGGCAGCAGCATACAAACAACCAGACAAATGAAAACAAGCAAACACAAATCACAAGGTAGATGCAGAAGTACTGTTGAGCACTTAAAGCAACATTAATGGCACGATTGAAATGGATGCGTACATGACGGCCTTGACAACATCAAGAGCATTAGCAGTAACGGTACGAAGAGGAGCGGGATTGATTTTTAGTTAGGCTCGGTCAGAAGCCATGTTAAATGCATTAGCTGAGCCGGGCTGGACTCCGTACGCGTCATGTGAGCACACATGATGCAGCTATGTGTAGTAAAAGTGCTTTCAACACAATTACTAGATTATTTTTCTCAAAACAAAAAAGGGGACCATGTTGCAGTTGCAGAATCTCTGATTTAAAAAGAGAAACAAGCGTCCACAAACCTATACATGACCTTGAGCTAGAACAGTCACATGAATCAAAGGAAATGTTCTCAACGATATTGCTATTACAGTCAGACTTTAGTGAGGAAGAGGAGAGTATCGCCCCTGCTTTCATAACGTCAGAAATTAATTGCATTTGAATGAAGACTGATCCAAATGCTTTGAAGCTTTGACCAGAGTCGTAGTAATCAGCGTCCAAATCAGTATTTGAATACATTAGTGTGCGCTCTTTTTGCATATATGGATTACCTCAAAAATCTTAAATAGCATAATGAATAAAGAATAGTATACCAACATTATTAATTATGCATCAACGTGAATTATAAGGAGTTATTCTCAGACGGATAGCGCTGTTTGGTGTGTGTCGTTACGGTACTGAAACGAGGAGATCGATAGACCAACTTCAAGGTCTCTTATAGGCTACGGCCTATTTATTTATTTATTTATTTATTTATAGGCCTACATATGAGCAAATGTATTCTTATGGACTATGGCGTCCAAATGTATTTGATGTGATTATTGCACATTTTGTCACAGTTCACATTTCAATAAAAAGGAAATTCCTTGAAGTTGTTGTGTGCAACAGGTGCGTGGTGCTACGGCCATCAAAGCCTGCCGTGTGGCGCCGTGCGTAATGATGTCAGAGACGTGACCGTCAGCCTGAGTGGACAGCAGATGCTTGGGAGGCTGGGGCAGATGCTGGCTGTGCTGTGTGGACAGGAAGTATTCTGGGGAAGGATGTCAAGAATGCACACACAAGAATGCCAGAGGGGATCACAGAGCGAGGGGAGGGCGAAACTGGCCCGGCCCGCTCGGGCGTTGCACTACAGCCCGTCTGCCTGGCTGTTAGCGGGCTCAGGGTGCTTCACCCTCGGCACGCTGCCTGATGTGAAATTCCTTGGCAAAGCATTTTCATGACCTAAAAAATGTAATTGCCCCCTTGCCATGGCTGTGGTGTTACTGCAGAGGGGGGCGTGTGGGCACACGGACAACAGCAGTGCTGTTATTTAATCACATTTTTTATTTCATTGTTTTGACCTTTGTAGAAAATTAACATGCAAGGCATCAAATGTACACACACCAATGTATTCTGACATGCAGTAGTAGGGCTGAGCAATATCAGAATGTATTCAATTAGTTAAATATATGTCTTTGCATGACCATTTAAATGCCTTCGTTGTGACGATCCTTTGACTTCAGATGTCTCGCTCGCTCTGGCTGTCTTGTAGCGACACAGTTGCATTTAACTTAAGAGGGACAAGCTGACGAAAAGACTGCACACTAATCTGTGCTCTGTTTGTTTGTTGACGAGCTATTATCTCTGGTCGTGCGATATTATCTGTGTGCAGATTCAACGTCATTCAGTCCTTCCCCACTTGCCGTCTGAAGCACAAACAGCAGATTAATTAGTGTGCAGAGATTTCTGCGCCATCTGTTCTAAAAACTGATTATTAGAAGTCCATATTTCAAGTAGTTGAAGGACCGATACCGACAGTCCATAGCTGAATGGTATTTTTTTTTTAATATGCATTACAATGTGAGGCCGTTTATCATTTTTGTGCAACTCTTTCGTGCATTAAGTCCTATAAAGTTTTATGTTGAAATCATGTTATAGTTTGAGGATTTTGCAGGAGTACATATCTATTAAAATTGATAATGTACCTCAAACATAGCATACAATCCCAAACTTGCATGATATTCCAGGAATACCCTGACCAATAGGAGCCCCGTCCGGCCATCTGTAGGCCTGTCGAAGCGGGCCGCTCTGCTCCAGCTGCCTCTAAAACAAAAAGGGTCAGTATGACCCAGCGGGGCTCAGCAGCCTCTCACACTACCGTCCACTGCAGTTATCCTTCTCAGAGGACGCCGTGGCCGTACAACAACATATCTGCTGTCCAGCTGGGACAAGCAGATGGGTCGTGACTCCACTTTGCAGTTTGCAGTAAAAAAACAGGCAGTAGCCGGGAGGTTGAAAGAGTTATGGCCGAAAGGTCTATGTTGTCTTGAAACCTTCAGGGGACAAACAAGGTGTTGACATGTGACGGAAATTGTCTTTCTTTTACCAGCAATGTAGCCTTGAGGCAAAATAACCAACAACAACAACAAAAAAACCTGCCTCACAGCTGGATGTTAACACGTGTAGTGTTAATGTCATGCAGAGCGTGTTAATGTTCAACTTCTGATGACCAGATAACAGGCGTGACAATAAACAGGCAACTCACACAATGTTAAAATATTACGACCTTGTGTGGCCAGGTCTCTTACCTGTCTGATGAAGAAGTCCCCATGAATCAGGGACACTAGGCCAAAGTTGGTGTATTTGAACACATGGTCCATCAACCACATCATTTTTTGTACCACCTAAAAAAAAAAAAAAAGAGGAGAAATATAATGAAAATCTCAAAAATCACCAAATTCACCTGTAATCAAAAGCACAGGACTTTGGCTTTGGGTCTAGCGTCCACAACCGATACCGCCCCTCTGAGCGCTTCCACCCTCGTGACCTGCAACCGCGCAGCTTTGGCTTACTGTCCTTTCAGTGCTAAGAGGATAAACTGGGCCAGGGATGCAGTTGTTGAGGCGGATCATGTCATCATGTTTGTGCAGCGTAGCTAGGCAGAACCAGAGCTGTGCCAACCTCAGCCCCAAAAAAAAATTATACAAACGCACACGCACACGCACACACACACACACACACCACAGCTGCCACCGTCGTCCCAGAATTCACAGCCAATCTCCAGCATGATTTAAACGGCAGGACAGCGAGCTGCACGTTGTAAATACGGGATGAAACAGCCGATACGTGAGCATATAATGTGACTTTTCAAACTCACTTCTGCTGCTGACAGTATGTTTGAGGAAAAGAAGCTAACGTTCTGAACGTTTGTACATCTTGTTATTAACGACGTGTAGTAGCTACACGTCAACTCTGGCAATTGAGCGAGCTGCTGAGCCTCGAACAATGTCCGATTAACACCGAGGAAAAAGCTAATCAGTCAACACAGCAATAAAGTGATGGACACAACAGTCTGGAGTTTTACATTTCCTTGTGAGGTGGCATTCCTGCCTGAATAGTATACTCTGCTGTAGTTTTGTCCCAGTCAGACATCGTGTTCAGATGAAAAATAATATTTTTTCCTCTCCGTTAATGTAAGGAATTTCTTTCCCCCCCAAAAACCTTATTGTACCGATGTTATTGTTAAACTGTATTTGTTTACGATTCCAGACAACCATGTGAACTTTGTGGATGTACAAAGTAGATAAAGTTGTTATTTTAAAAAGGAAATGTGTTGCATAAAATCAACAAGTATCCTACTGAAACCGAGGAAGGTGAAGGGGTGTGTGTGTGTGTGTGTGTGTGTGTGTGTGTGTGTGTGTGTGTGTGTGTGTGTGTGTGTGTGTGTGTGTGTGTGTGTACACATTTCACTTCCTTGCCTTGTTGAAAAGGATCAGTGTGAAAGAATGCAAAGCAGCCAACCCTCAAAACTTTGCACATCATTTGTCGGCTGCACAAGAGGCTGCATGCTCAAATACACCTGTACGCGCATTCTAATTTGGAACTGAAACTTGTTCTCATAAACAACGACCCTTTGGCAAAACAAACTGACAATAGAGGCCTTGGCTAACCTTTGACAACCGTCCTTAAAACAAACATAATTAGCTTAAGCTCACGCCCGGGCCACCCTGCCTGCATGCACAGTGTGTCCTGGGCGTGACAAAAAAATAGACAGTGAAAATGATCTTTTACTGAATCTTGACATCATACGAGCAACATTACTACAGTTCTGATGCCTACATCTGTAGAAAAAAAAAGTAAAACATTTACTTTTAACACTTCCTGTGTATGTGCCGGTACTCTATTATCATAATGTACAAATAAAGAATATGAACAACATTTATAATGAAATTAAACATTCTGGTCATAATGAAAGGCCACTTTATGGCGAGGCAGTCACAAGGCTTCTCAGGCAGGCAGTGTGGATTCAACAATGTGTGCTATTCATCAGGAACTCCCAATTAGCGGCGACAAAAACACACAAACACGCCCAGGTAGCAGCTTGTTCAGCAAAAATACACACGATGCCAGGAACCCTGCAGAACTCTGATGTTCAATCCTGATGTTATATTCCTGGATTTCCTAAAAAGGATGGAATGAAGTAACACATTTCTCTCTGTTCTTACCATGCCCTTGTCTTGCAGGCACATCATGAGGGTGCACACGTCTCCTGTGGATTGGTGGTTGACGATGACCATGGCTTCTTCTTCAGAGATGGGCCGTACGTCATCGCCCCACTCCGTTACTTCAAGGTAAAATAAACAGAAAATAATGGTTAAACAAGGGTGTAAATCATATCTTTTATCAGAATTATTTATTCGCCAGGTGTGTTTACATAAACAAGGAATTTTTCTTGGCGGAAGGTGCATAACATTAGATTAGACAAACAACAACAGTGCAATAGCTATTAAATTAAGTATAAAATGAAGTGCTCAGACAAACAGATAACAGTAATGTAAACAAGTGTTCTGTAAGTTAAAGTGTAATGTTAAAGCGACATGTGTGTTTAAATATGAAGGTGTTCCATGAGTTTTATTATCAACAAAACAGTTTATATTCAGCGTTTGTCACTAAAACTCATTTTGTGTATCTTTGAGGTCCAACAAACATTTTGAATGTCCCTCATAAAATTAAAAAAAAAGCAAACCCAATTCTAAAATAAATCATGCATTGGGTGCATACCAAGTCTCTTAATTGCATCCTCGTTTCCCTCACTTGCGTCTTTTCCTTGCGTCATAGTCCCTCCCACCAGGGATGCATGGAGAGACGACGCAAGGAAATACTGTATGTTTTAAGATTAATGAGACGTCCTTTCCTAAAGGGTCACGTGAAGTTTCTGATGACTGCCACTGATCACATCTGGATCAGCTTTTGACTGAGTTTACGCCTGAGTACACATGATCAGTGTACTTATACTCATAGAGACACACAGTTATCATGACACAGAGAGACAGTTATTATCACTGTCAGAGTGGAGATGTTTTCTCTCTGTAGTCTGTTACCCGTTAACAGACTGCATTGAGTATTTATACTGTGTTTGGTATTTAACTGTGTTCTGTTGCTCATAAGCTCAGGATCATTTTCCACCGGCGGAATGCGTTTTATTTATGAATTATGTGCGTCTGTGCGTTTTGAAATTCTGATTGTGAAGTAATTATTGAATAACCCAGAATATGATTATGGTTTCTCCTGAACACTGGAATTAGTTAATTAGGCTCAATGCTTCGGGGTAAATTTAAATGATTTAACTCATCAAACTCGACACTCAGGAACGATCAGCCTCACGTGACTGAATGGAAATGCCAATAAATCATATAAAAAGTGTTTCTTGTTGACAGACTCTCCAGCTCTCTCTGGCTTTAAGTGTATCAGTAATACAAGTTAGAGGGAATTAACAGATCATGAAGAGACAACACTTTTTATAAATGAAGAATTTTGTTGTTCAGACCTAGAGTGAACATACATTTTAACCAGATGGTGAATCAGAAAACAAATCAAATATCAAACTTGAGTTCAATCTGTGGTCCGTCTTCACTCTTAGGGGCGGCCGTCAATATGGCGGCGCAGAAACAACTTCCAGTTCAAGCGAGGATTGAGGAGCGAGGAAATGACAAATAAGAGACTTGGGATGTACCCATAGTTTGCATGAATGTTTGCTAGATAGCCGCCTGCTTCACCGCCTTTATTGGTGCATTGCTACTTCTCTTGGCACGTTATTGCAATATTGTAAAACCATTGGCTGAAATCGGACCGTCAAAACACCTTTAAAACAGAGAGATCTCGGAGTGCACACATCTGCCAAAAATGTAGTCTCCAGTATTTTTCTTTCTATTAGAAAATCTTTTATGTGCATGTAGATCTGGATCAACTCTAAAATACACACCGATTAACCATTAACCAAGTAATTAACATACAATGGGATCACAAACAAGCTCTTCAGTGGTGGCAACACGTTTGCTTTGAACACCTTGGAATGTCAGCCAGTGTTGGCTGATAGCATCAAAACAATTAAAATGGAGTAAAGTAAGATATATGTAAACGCTGCAATCCAATGTACCAACGGTGAATGTTACACCCTTTGAAACCAACCGACTCGTCGTTTGTTGTTCTTAAACCCAAAAGTGTCTCGACACTCCCTCACTACAAACAGTCTGATCTGCAAAGAGCAAACATTTATTCCCATGCTTCCACAAGTAGGTTGCAAAAGGCTTACACTTTGTTATTATTGTTGCTCCATGAGTCTCAGACGATTACATCACGGGAAAGCAACATTTAAAACTAGATTTTGAGTATTAGATTAATACACATGAAGACTAATCAGTGTTGAAAGGGAATGACAAATTGTTGGCCATGTGGTTGAAATGAGAAAGGAGAAGTGAGTTTCAGGAAATGGTCCCACAATCACTCTTACTACTATTGACCACTGAGCAGAGGAAACAGTCAACGGAAAAAAAAGGGATGGTGTGTAATTTAATTTCATAGTACCAGACTTTCAAATCCTTCTGATCATCTGAACAATCATTCACACACACACTGTACTGTCATGTGTGGTTTCTGATGCAGCCGTAAGATTGTCAGTTGGTAAACAATCACGGATGACGCCGTTCTCTTGGCAGGATATATTTAAAAAATATTTAAAAAAACAAAAACACAAAAAACTAGAATTACAGCCTCGCGTTTGTATGGCTGTGCCAACCAGTGAAGTCGCAGTTAACATCCGTGTCTGTATAAAAATGTCAACACTTCATTATCTTATCCTATTTGACATTTGTGTGAAATTGTCTTAATCAGCATATGAATTATTGAGTTATGGCCAAAAGCATGTTTTGTGAGGTTGCAGTAACCTTTGACCACCAAATTCTAATGAGCTCATCCTTGAGTTCAAGTGGACATTTGTGCCAAATTCAAAGAAATTCGCAAGAATGGTTTACAACCTGAAAACATAGAAATACTAAAATAGGGCACCAAGGCAGCTCGTCCAAGCAAAGTCTATGTGTGGGGAACACTGAACATACGATAACAAGAGGGTGTAAAGATAGTTCTTTGGACCAAGGCACATCAAGCAGGTTACACTGCCAACAGGTACACCGAGGCCTCATCTACCCACAGAACAAAAACAGGACAGCAACAATTTTGCTCGTGATCCGAAAGATGGAGATATGACTTATTTCTTGTTTTTGTGACTTTACAGTCAGCTTCATTGAAATATCAAAGCAGAATTAGTGATGTGGACACCGAATCAATGATCAGGCAGTTGTTGAGTCACATCAATCAAAGCTTATGATGGTGTATCTGTGGCATGCAGCACGGAAATCGATTGACATGGCGGTGATGCAGTCGCAACAAGCAAACCACAAGAAATGGGATATAAATAGGTTCTGTGGTCATATAACCAGTTGAGGATCTGGCTTTAGATCAAGGCCTACTGGTAATGTAAAAATTAGTGCTGTCATATTAGCGCGTTATTAACGGCGTTAACGCAAACCAATTTTAACGCCGTCAATTTTATTAACGGCGTTAACGCATTTTCATTTTTCAATTTTTTATTTTCCGCGAGCACCACGCCGGATGTAGCGCAACCGGAAGCAAAACAATAGGCACGCCGTTTGGGCTTGGAAGCTAGGCTAACGTTACGGTTTGAAATGAATGAATGGTGAGCGCGATACGGCAAAATGAATGATATTCAGTGAACTGCGAACAGGTGCGCGTGCCAGAAGGGAGCGCGAGTGAACACATTGAACACAGCAGGAGAGAACGCAACGTTAGCCAGCTAGCTAAAGCTCCGGTGGGAAATTATTAGCTTATGCCGTGTTCACACCGGACGCGGCGCGGCATAACGCTACCGTTTTTGAAGAGGTAGATTTTGAGGTGAGGGGACTGACAAGGCAGAAGGTAAAGTGGTCCACCGTTCTATCAATAAGCAGACCTGCCAACCTGTACGCAATTTGCGTAGCGGATACGCATTTTGACGTCAAAGTACGCTGGTAAAAATTAGTCTAAAATTAATTTTAGACTAATTGACCAGCACACATTATATGCAATGCAATATAATGCATGACGAGTATTTAATGACTTATCAATATATAGGTTATATATCAAGGTTGGCAGGTCTGAATAAGGCTAAACTAGAAGTTAACACTAATACAAACATTATTTTTGCAGAATGAGTGTGTTAGGGGAGAAGGATGCAGCCATTGTTAAACAGCTGGATGCTGGATTGAAATGCAGCTGGAACTGGTCGTGGCTAAAACTGGAAGGCAAGGTCTCAATAAAAGGGCAAGAGGTGTCCTTTCATCTAGGAGATGTATTCTCCAAAATCAACAGGCAGGGATTCGCCAGATGCATTCTCTGCATCAAAGATATAAATGATGCTAACAAAGGCAGCCATGCTCTCCCTTACCACATTGTGCCTCATATACTGTAAATGTTAGACCAGTGACAGGCTGGCATGAAATGGCTTGCATAATACTTAGTAAGGAGGCCATAATAATTTTTGACTCATGGCTGAAGTTAAGTTTCTCCAGCTCTCCCCAGGTTGGCAAAAAAAGCATCTCAAAATGCATCAGATTGATGCTTTAAAATATAGAATATTCAAATTTTTCTTACGGGGGAGCATGACCCCGGACCCCCTAGAGGGGTAATATCCTTCTCACCTTTTTCACCCCTGACCCGTTTTCATGCCTGGTGCACTCTAATGCGATTAATCACGATTAAATATTTTAATCGCTTGACAGCACTAGTAAAAATATATGTTTAATTGTTTTCTACCAAAATCACACCAAACCTTTTCTAAACTGTATTAATTCTGAACTGAATCAATGGTAAATCATATTAAAAGAGGCTTTGAATCAAAGAGTTCCTTTTTTTATAATCAGCTCATGAACACAAATAATTTGAAGAAAAAAAGAGAGACACATCATTAATGTTTAATGAAAATTACTAACGGCGTGGTCTTCAACAGGAGTCTACTATGTGTTAAATCATTGAACCATTCTGCTTCTACTTGACCAACGCTTTCAAGCCGACAACGACCCGCGTCTCCATCAGCACCTACAGGAGGGGATCTCCTGCTCTCTCTTGCATGATTTACATTGTAACGCCTCAGAGCATTCAGGCTACTTCACCAACCGTTCATCTGTGTCTTATTGTTGATGGGATACACAGAGGAGCTGCAACAAAAGGAAGAAACACGGCTCAAGAGATGAGGGGTGAAAACAATAGACCACATGAGCTTCCTTTGCCATGTAAAATCACTTCAACAGCTGCATATTAACAGAGAAACCCGGAGGTGAAAAGCTTCAGCCGGGGCTGCAATTGTTTGCTGGGAATCCCCAGAGTTCTGGGCGGGTCCGACCGCCTCCAGCGCTGTGTAATGCAAATGTTGCATCACTCAGGCTTAGTTTATACTCCCTGAGGTAAAGCCGGCACAAGGCTTGCACTCCAGAAAATGTCGTAATTACGGCCGGCGCATTCAGGCTCCACAAGTGGCCACGGCTCTGAATTTTTGTAACCTGGTGCGCGATCACGTGACTAAAAGCACTATTTACATGTGTAGGGATTATACAACGAAGGACAATTTGCTTTTAAATACTTTAGAAACAGGTTGTCTTAAAAAAATCTTCATTCGAGTATATGTTTTGCAGCCAAATCAAATTGTTTACAGGATATTCAACCTTTGTTTCCTTATAATGCGTATAAGCAAAGCTTTAGGATGCAGAGTGAGCGAGCGCTTCTTCTGGAGTTATGGTTAGGGTTGCTGCCAGATCAACTATCAGAATTGTGTTTGATCAAAATTGAACAAAAATAATGAGGCAAGAACAAGACACCAACACAAAACCAGACAGCTCAAGGAAATAAAAAGTATTGCATAACAAAATGTTAAAAAGGACCACAACATTACCTTGAGCCAAAGATATTTTTAAAGGGAAGAATTCACCCGATTTAAAAAATAAGCTTGTTCCTGGACATATTTTGTTATTGCGTGTTGTAGTTTTCCTATTTTTACTTTCACAACAAAGGCTCATAAGGCGAAAACATCCCAAAAATATGTTTTAGTGAGCTCCCGCCTCTTTACTGTAAACTCACTTTCTTGCTCTTACTATGACTGTCTGTGTACACAAAAGGCCATTCACACTCTCTGGGGTCGTCAACCGCCATTCAGTGGGGGCATTACACACACTGAGTACACAAAAGACAGCTGTGTTGTTGTTTTTCTTCTTTAAGAGCAGCAGTCTTTGTACAATTGGTATCAATAGTGAAAAGTATGCGAGTAGCAGTCCAACGTACCGTATGGTCACGTTGATGAAGAAGGCTGAACGTGATGGGTTCATGTTGAAAATGGATTGCTCCAAAATAAAGTGTCAAAGGATCCGTCGGAGCAGCACACACCACCACCGTGAAGACCGATAGTCGACAGCTTGCTTGCATAGAACTATTGTGAAGAACTTGCCGAGTGGCCTTAACATACTATGCTGCATGGCACTTTTTGCATTAATATTAATGTTATTTTTCCTCATATGTCGCATCTTGAATATGACTGACCGAGCCATTTGGCTTCTTCTTTTCCATACCAGCTAAGCAAACACCAGATAACTGAGTCTGTTGCTCAGAGATAATCTGGTGCATCTTCAAGGAATCCATTCATTGATCGCTCCACTCTGAGAAAATCATCAACAGGAAATGATAACCTTCTTTACCCTTTACCAAGTGAACCGAGGCCTACGATTCTAGTATCAATTCACTCGAGCAAACTGTATCGCGTCAGCTATAGCAGGCCTTTTATGTTAAAAACTGTGCAATTATGAGTGTAGACTCTCAATGAATGAGATATACGATCTGCTGTCATAACCCCAGGAGAAAAAGCATATCAAGAAACCCGTCAGCTTAACCGTTTCTGCATGACTCACAGTAAAAGGCCAACTCATTTCCCCGACAGGATCGTTTTGGATGACAAAAGGTTGCACGCCGGTCTCCTTCCACCTTGAAATTCAACCCACTGTACCTGCTGCCATCTATTCCGCATGTTCAGACTGAGATGTAGTCATGTATTGCTAAAGCACAAGTCATTCAACAGGTCATTAGCAGACATTACAGCGCCCACTCCATGGTAGGGCTGTCAACGAATAATCGAGTATTTCGGAGGATACTTATGAATCTGGCAACCCCCGCGGCGAAGTGTGTGTGTGTGTGTGTGTGTGTGTGTGTGTGTGTGTGTGTGTGTGTGTGTGTGTGTGTGTGTGTGTGTGTGTGTGTGTGTGTGTGTGTGTGTCGAGTCGTTCGGGGCAGAGTCTCTGACCCGGCGCAGACGTGAAGCTGGTTGAGGCTTTCACTGGGTTTTGCTGTTGTTGTGGCGTAGGCTGCGGCCCACAGTAGCCTGTTCTATGTTCCCTTAATAAACACCCTGTAAACCAGCTAACGTCTCGTAGCTTTCCTGACCCAGGGTCGCTACGCTATGTAAGCTAGAGTTAGCTTACCATTCAACGACAAGCAACTTGAGGCCACATCTCCAGAATGTGCACCCAAGAGAATATGGCATAAAATGTGGAACTTCAGCGAAACAGCCCCGTCTGGATACGTATTTTGCGCCGTCCGCCACAAGTTCGTTGTCTGCGGCACGACAGAGGCCTGCACGCAAACATTGATTTCGTTCGTATGCAAGGACATGAGGGCTTCAGGGAGTTCTGTGAAGAACTGGAACCGAGGAACCTTATCCCTGATCAGCACTCAGCATGTGTTTATTGTTGCCGTTCATTTAAACCGCTATGCGCGACCGACGGTGCGGGGGGGGGGGGGGACACCTAAACTGAAGAATTTTGTATTTACACATATATTCGAATATATGTGTTTTTTTTTTTAAAAGGAATATTCGAACGTCATTTTTTAGCAATTTTGACAGCCCTACTCCATGGCAGCATTTATACTCGAGGATAAGCGTGGAATACCGGATACAAGTGACAACGCGTTAATCATTGTTCATTCCAGCTTCTCTAATGCACTTCGACTTCTGTGCTGTAGCCTGGCAACACAGCAATCTGATGAATCTTTCAAACGACCTCACAAGGAGATCTCCTCGAGGTTAAAGAAAGTGATAAAAGGATGGAGGAGGGGACATGTTGTTGGCATGTTCAATTTAGGCCTTTGTCTCACTTCCTGTCCACCGGAGAATAAACTCAACTCCCATGAGGACAGGACTCGAGAGCATACCTCTGGAAAAGTGACACGTCTGTGACAACTAACAGCGTTGTGAGGGGTGTGCGTCCCCTGAAGGCAATGTCATTTCATAAGGAGCATGCGTTCATACGCGCTCAAGTCCCCATTGTTGCAGGAGACGGGCATAAATGATATCAGAGATGGGTCATCTGTCAGATGGAATACATTAGGGAAATTGTCTTTGATAGATGACACAGTTAGCATGACAGCCACGCTGCCGGCACACCATCTAATCCGGTATCGGTGGTCAGCTAAACGGTGTACCGCTGACCTTGAGAGGAACGGGGCAGGTCAAACTCACCACCTCCTTCAGAAAAGGTGGAGCCCCCAAAATTAAAAGACCTGTGTGGCAAACCAGAGTAGAAAGGGTAGAAAGACATTTTCATTGATGGTTTAAGCTTTCTGGTTACTGGGTCAACTTGGTGAAGAGCGACAATTCACAGAGTGAAGATTTGAAGCTCTTGCTTTGACAATAACCCCGACCTTCAGTTACGAGGGGTCGAGAAAAAGTAGTAGGAATCACGTTCAAAGCTTGGCTGGTATGAGTTTACGGCAAATACTGCTGCATGTGTTGGCTGATGAGTAACAAGAAATTGTTCTGCCTCAATCAAAGAGCACCGACAAGTTCCTTTTTTCCAACTGTAAAATGTTCCGCTCAATACAAACTTGGGCTGCTACATTTGATTGAAAAATCGCATTATTTGTAAGTATTATATTTTTCAATGAATATTAGAATAATTACATAAAAATTATGATTTTCTCTAATAACGCAATAACAAAATAAATCGCCATAAGATATTATATCATAATCGTTTAGCCTGAGGACTATAACTAGTAATCTCATGGTGGCTTTAGAGGAATCACCTAAGTTAGTAGGATTTATCCTCTGGTGACCATGAACACCTGTAGAAAAGTGTCATGTCAATGCATTTCATAGTTATCAGATATTTCACTCTCGACCAACGTGGTGGAGATACGAACATCACCCTCCTTAAAGCCATTGTGCTAGTGTGCCTAATCAAATGACTGATGTACTGTATCATAACTACAGCATTGGTCTGGCCATAATAACGAATGACTGGAGGAAAGGCGTGGCACACTATGATGTCTCAGATGTCTTAATGTTTAAACCAGGGAGCGGCAACCATAAGTACACCTGCCACCATTAGCATGTGGTAGGGATGTCATTTTAATATCATCTCTTAATATAGTCAGAGGGAAAAAATATGTATCGTCGTCATCATCAGCTATATGCAGCCGTTTTTTGTCGTGTAACCTTTTGGGATTTTTTTAAATGATTCATCATGGTGAAATTAGAAGGACAGGGGAGGTTTCACCGCACACACACAAACAACCCGACTCGAAGATTTGTTGTCACGGGAATCAGGACACTGTGATGTTATGGCAACGTGTTTATGGCAAAAGGAACACTGTGCTTTGAACCCTACTTTGATATACTCCGTGATTTTTCTCTCTCCAACCATTCAAATTTGGCTGGGTGGTTAATAACACACGTTCCCCATATATTTGAGCTTTCCCCCGGACTTTAATGTTGATATGGCAACAAAAAAACAACGATAACATTTCATAACAAAACGGTTACTGACCCCTGGCCTAAACCATATCTTTAACAGGTTAAGTGATTTGAGTATTAAAATAAATTGAGTCAACGGGAGAAGACGTTTATCAGATATGTAAAACAATTGTCACAGCCATGGTACCGCCGCACAGGAACAGGTTAGCGGTATGTTGGTTTCCTGGAGTAGATGGGCCTCATTATAAGATAAATGCTAATTTGACTCAATCCGCTGATTCTAAAAGTTTGTTGTATCATTTACATCACAACAACAATAAAATATAGATTTACCACATAATCTGTTGTTCATCCACATCAATATGGTTCAGCCTTTCTGTACACGGGGAATGAAACATCAGCCTCCACTTATGCAAACATGTTTAAGGGCTTCGAAAACAAAAGTGATGTTAATTCCCACTCATGCTATTGCACTCTCAACCCCATTATTCCCTCATTATTCTACGCTGGGATGCTGTTTTCACAACATGATCGCACATGCAGCATGAAAACACACTGCCGGTCAAGATGATCTCGACACGCGTTCAACTTTTACCAAAAGGTGTAGGCAAAAACAAACAAAAATATCCCGTCCCTAAATAAAAGTTTTCAAAAGTACACCGTACCAATGCTTTTAGAGCAGCTATTTGCATCGATCACGAAGATCCTGCCAGCATACAGAAAAATAATCAAAATACCAAACCTGTTTCACATCAATTAGGAGACAATTTGACAAATATATGGTTCTATATACGGAACAAAAACAAAAATTGTCTCTGTCGAACAGGCGTAAATAAGATAATTCAGGACAGTAAGAGAGATGTCAATCAAGTATGATCTGTCCACACCCACACAGTCCAGAGAAGAAGTCTAATCAGCTGATAACACGTGTGTGGGTGCATGGAGGCTGGAACAAACCGAGAGCAGCTTCTTTTATAGCTTCAAAGGGAGGTGATACACATTGAATTTACTCCAGCCCTCACTACTGCGATCAGATTTTTTATATTTATATTTATATTTATATATATATATATATATATATATATATACACACACACACACATACATACATAAACACACACACACACACACTCGTGCATGACACACAGAAATGGTCTCCTGGTTGAGAAATCTGAGACACTGATCTTCTTTTCTTTTTAGCAATGATGATAAAACAATTCTCTGGTCCTTGTTACTCAAATGTGAGGATAATATTAATGTACACAGAGAGCTGAATAAGCGGGTTACTCTGTTAACTAGGGCTGCAACAACGAATCGATAAAATCAATAAAATCGATAAAAATCGATAAAAATCGATTATCAAAAGTGTTGGCAACGAATTTCATTATCGATTCGTTGTGTCGCGCGATTATTACGCCGGGCAATAAGTCGCGGAGAAGAAAAAGAAGAGCGGAGCAGAGCAACTGACCGGCCAGCGTTTCTGAGATTGGAGTGAGACGCTGAGAAACGCTTAGAAATAGAAGATCTTTGACGTCTCGAGTCTTGGCCAATCAGCGTTAAGATGTCTCCAGCGTCTCATTTCCCTCAAACTTGTTTTTAATGGAAGCTAGTCAGCTTGCTATCACGTTAGCTAGCGTGTTTGGGTTGTGTATTGTCGTTAAAGTTACTTTATGTTCCGTTACAGTTCAGTCTTGCTTGTAAAAAAACGTAACGTGATGAAACATGCCGTAACCCCCGGTCTGGTTCAGTTCAAGCTGTCACTCGTTAACGTTAAACCGGAACACCGGCGGATCTGGCTGCAGGTTTTTTTTTTTTTTTTTTTAACTCAAAGTAGAATGAAGCAAATCACGTAGTTGGGCGTCGTGGTCATAAGAGGCCCAGATATTGATCAGATGATGTGAATGAAAGAGTTTAAGGCAGGTACAGGTGAAAACAGGCGTGAGAGGAGCAGTACAGCTTCCTCTGTCCAGTGTTTCATACATATTGATAAAGTGTTTCATACATATTGATAAAGCAGGGTATGCTAAATGCAGCCTCTGCTCCAAGGAGATTAATTACAGTAAAAAGGGCACACATTTGAGCTAACACAAACATCTGTAAAGCATACATGTGTATGTTTTTAGTGTTAGTCCATTTGTATTAATCTTTTTTAATTAACAGCTCAGGGATGTTCAAGGAGCAACCTGTTTGTGCTTTCTGAAGAGGTTTTGCACTGTCACTTCTGTTTTTGAATAAAGGGTTGGAAATTAATGCCTTTTTGTTTTTTTATCCGATTCATCGATTAATCGAAAAAATAATCAACCGATTAATCGATTATTAAAATAATCGTTAGTTGCAGCCCTAGTGTTAACATCACATATCTTTCAAAAGGAATGAAGCTCAGTTGTTTTAGTTATGGATGACAGACTTCACTGGGTTGAGTTGAACTCCAACAGTTGCCTTGACTAAACTTTGACAGAGACAACGGGAAAAATGTGTCTGGAGCAACATGAATATGCATTTTCCTTGAATCAAATAATACAGCCTTTCTTTCATATACCAAGCAAATGAACGCCTAAAGAACTAGTCTGATCTCGTCTCGGTGGCGCAACATAAATAACATTCTTGTACAAGCCCCAGTGCATTCTCAGTCCTGCTTGCAGAGCACAGCTCTTGAGTTTAGGTAATGCAAAAGTGACAAGTGTATTGGTAAAGTGGCAAGTGTATTTTAATAAACTCGTCTCTGGCTGCAGTGTGTGTGCCAAACATGCAGCCGGGTCCCTGCTCACCGGTCAGAGAGTTAGCAGCCATGAGATGCATGCTTTGTGGTGGACACATGCAGCCACTTTTCCGAGCAAGATATCTTCAAGGTTGTCAGCTGTGTGTCTGCCTAGCACACCCTGTTGAGTTTACGCCGGTGTATATGAAAGTCCCGCGTAATGTCAGCGAGTGTCCAGTCAAGAGAACGCGTGTGTGGGTGACGAGTACGAAGTTAGCAGGAACAAAATGTATGCTTCAACTTCTCAAGACGCAGGCCAAGTTCCCCCGTGAACCTACCCAACCTTTTAAAGTGACGGGTTAGCCCCACAGCCAGCGACGTCCCATGGCTGCTGTTACCTTTTGGAACCAAAAGGGAGTCGAGTCGCGCAAAAACCGGACCAAGCAAAAGGACACACACTTTATGAGATGCATCTTTAAAAATCATGCGTGTCCCACTGATAAAGATTTTGCAACTGACAACATTACTGTATAGTATCTAAGTACCATTGTGCCGCATAAATGCGACAATAAAACTGCAACCTTGGATGAAACCCGCAGTATCTAAATTATAAGTGTTGGTCAGATTCAAAGGTCGTTCACATTACAGGGAACTGGTAGTTACACAAGACTGAGGACTGAGGGGAAAGGTAACAGAGTTGATAGAAGAACCATCATTGTCAAGTGTCCTTGGATGTGAGTCACATGCTCTGACCCCTACACTAAAACAACGTATCTGGTGCCACGTTGATATTGCCATTATTTACGATCCCATACTGATTTACTACTCAGATCTCATTTATCACACAGCTTTTTGTAATGTGACCAATATCTGACAGCAGTGTACTACAAGTCATCCTTCTGAGCTGATCCACGTGCCAAACGAAACAATACCAAAGATTTAACACTTGGCATGCCTGTGTCGACAAATACAAATAAAATGGAGGACATTTTAATTAAAATGGCTGCGCATTGTGTGTCATCGTTCTGCTACACAGCACCATAGCTGAGCTTATCATATAAAATACAGTGTAACTCACTGTAAAATTACCCATCGCTGCTTCTTTTATTGAGCGTGTAGCTTCTTAAACAAAGTTAATTTCGAGGCTCTTAACTTTGTGTTAAGATTTAACTCCCATTATCCTGTGGCCACCATCTACAATCTTTTCTTAAATACTTCACAAAATTTGCTGCATTGAAGGGACTTTAAAAATTGTTATGTGGCCTGATAATTAACTGTTCCATCATAACTGATTGAAGAAAAAAAAAAGAAAGAAAAAAAAAAGAAATTCTGATAAGACTGTTAAAGTCACATACACTCAAATCTGGTTTGCTTCAGAATAAGGAGCAAAGCCTAATACACACAGCTCTATATACAAGTAAATAACATTGATTTAAGTAGTGTCAGATTGAAAATTGCAGGTATGTTATATCTAATAGTCTAAATGTAACTTAAGCCACCATTTGCATGACATGGCCGGATGGTATCTCACTTACAAACAGTCAATCAAGGTGTGTAACACTAATCACTCAACGCTCGGCCAGGTGCTCCATAGGCTGTACACTTTGCATTATTAATCAGTATACCTTGTTGCTCCTCGTGTTCACCACTTAGCAATTTGTAAGCATTTTGCTCGCTGCTCAGTGCAACCAAACACCACCGACTGCCTGAATCACTTCAAGATAGTCAGCCAGCCAGCTGAGAGGAAACGACAAACAAACCCTCATGATATCCTGCCGTCTTTATATCATAATGTCAGTTGTGGTTTTTTTTGTAGTGTCTCTGTAGAATTATTACCAAAACCGTCACAGTACGAAGTAAAAACAAGTACTTAGGGTCACAATAATTATTTAGTTACGGATCCAGCTGCCCATCATTTTCTTAGTTATTCTATGAAAAATGCCCAATTTGAGAAAACAAGGAGACAGATTCAAATGTGTTCCCCAAAAGTCCAAAACAAAAAGTCACTGTCATTTATGCCAAAGAAAAGCCCAAAATCCTCACATTTAAGAGCTGTAACTACCAGACTCCTTGTCATTGAATGCTTAATAGTGGTGCCAGATGAACCAATCAGAAAGATGTGATCGTATCTAACTATACAAACAGGATAAGACTAATCTATGCATTTCATTTCAAGATGAGGGCGTTTTCATGACAACACCGTTTAAGAAGCAAGTTATGTTGATGATATGGAAATGCTCCATTGGAAGTGGAGCAGCAAGCAGCTGTGCCACTTATGTTTCAAAACAAACAGTAGCATTTCATTAATTTCCATTCACCTATCTTGTTTTCATTCAGTCATATGCCCAAGCCCGGTTTCAGACTGATTTTCAATTCGGGAGAAAACACTCGTCAGGGCAGTGGGACAGTAACTCCACATTTGTGTCCATGTTCACAGCAGTTGAGGAGCAATAGCCCTGCTCTGTGCCTCTTGTATTTACGTTGAGTCACTGAGGTAAGCCTAGAAAAGCCCGAAAGGTTGTTCAACAAGACTTCCTGCTGTACTGAAGATACAACATCCTTCAAACTCTTCCCACCGTCTGGATGAGAAACATATTCTATTTGCTGCACGACAAAAAAAGAAATGACACATGTCCCTGCTCTTTTTGTACAAGACAGAAAAAATATCATCAATATATCAAATGAAACCTATATTAAAAGGTTTACATTTTTGGTTCATACTGTATTTATTATGAAAAGACCCGTGTTGTTTTAGAGCAGCCATCTTTGTTTGGGTTAGAAAACAGCCACGTAACTTGAATATTGTGGAGCAAACACAACATTTTCCATTCAGATGGTTTGAAAACGTTTCTGGGCTTTTCAGATATTGCCAGGTTTCGCTTCAGTGAAACACATGCACACATGTTGACTCCAAAGTAAATAAACAAATCAAACTGTACAGCAACTTAACTGGTTTTACAACAATCTTGTGTGCATCAGAAAGCGGTCATCATCGAGTCCACTATGCAAGGTATCTTTGCATTCAAGGCAGCACGTGTGGAACAATGGCGATGTGTATAAATCATTAAACACGCTCACCTGTGTAACCTGCGAGCCAGCCCCATGAAGACACCATGGACAGCAACCATTTGAACATGATTCCTTCGAAGTGCCAGAAAGCGGAGCTGTCCCATATTCTGAGCGGCTGGAGAAGCACCAGGTAGAAGCAGTAGGATGGGATAGCGACACAGTTGTTGAAAACCATGAACACAAAACGGATCACAGACTTGAGCAGGACCCAGCTCAGTGGGCCGGCCCCGTCCAGGAGCTGTGCCATCCTGATGCCCACCGTCTGCAACAGAGACACAGCGACAGTTAACATCTCCTTTGACAAAAAGACACGACGAGTCAATCATTCCTACTGTAAACAAACTAATGTGGACACAGAGAGAGAGACACACACACACACACACACACACACACACACACAGTTGAGGGTGAGGCTATTTCACGTAATTTAAACGTGACACGCGCGTAGTGGACGCCGCCTTCGGGGTTATTCGGTCAAGAGGGTTCATTGTGAAATGTGGCCATTTGTTTTTCCGTGACCGCCTGCTAGCTAGCGGCCCGCTCCTTGAAGTAATGAACGCACAGACAGGACCGTAAAAGGACCAGTCGCACGTGACGGGGTTGATCACTTCATGACTCGCGAGCTAGCAGTCAGCTTGAGTTCACGTTAGCATAACGGGAGCGGATGTTAGGAAATGTGTCGGGTGTGACAACAACCCTACAGCATGACGACAAAACACATTCACAAGAATACACGTAAACGTTAAGTATTCGGGTATTTCACGAGACCACATCAAACGGTAACTAGGGTGTCCGCTGCAAAGAGCAGTTTGCCTCATCCAGACTATAGTCAGAGCCAGTCAGTTAGTACAAATCTGGCGGCTCATACTCACCCAATTAATGTAACCGAAGCACCCAAGGGACGGGATGTGTCTAATTGTTGAAACGAGATAAACTATGTCACGTGCAGCTAACCCTAAACGGTTACGTTAGCATCATTTCCCAGTCGACATGGTTCGGTCTCTCTCAAATCCGGGGACGGGGATGGAAACGTAGTCCGATAACGTTACAACGAACCGATGGAACCGCAGCAGCGCCCATTTAGCTCTCGTGATCCAGGGCTGCTCGGGCTCACAGGACCCCGGCGGGCACCGTCAGCTCGCTAGCTAGCTAGCAAGCAGCTCCTCTCGAGCGTCGCTGGCTCCATCTCAGTCAGAGATACCGGGATAATTCCACTGATGCACCATCATCATCATCATCATCATCATCGTCGTTCGTCGTCAAGTTAGCTAGCTACTGAGCTCCCATTTGAGATTATGGAGGAGAGGCGGGTTGGTACGGGCATGAATTCAACGCTGCCGGTTACACGGACGCAAACACAAACTGTAAACGACATATGAACATGAAGAACGGAGGACAGCGATTTTTAGTTTCTCGGCTGGCCCCGTTATCTTTTCCAGACCGCGATCCAATGTACACAAAAGATCAAAGTAGCACGACCGGAAACGAGTCCCGTTACCTTCAAAGTAAAGCGGAAAATGTCGAGAGGAATTTATCCAAAACATTTAGATTTAAAAATAACAATAACGACATATAACATGACCCATATGTAGATGATAGTGCAAGACCATCATCACTTAATTTATAACTTAAATATTGAATTCCATCAAACATAATACCATCTACCAATATCCAATGTGATGGTGTGAAGAGTGACCAGCATTGGGAAATTACTTTAATGTATCTTGAGGGAAAACCAAAACATACATATATTAAATAAGTGGACAATTTGGAAGAAAAAAAAAAAAAAGATAAAATACTGAGTCGGCAATGAAGAAAAGCAATCATTTAAATATGTTTCTTAACATTGCTAAATGGTCATCTGAACAAATTCATTCTCTGAATTTGCTGAGACTCACATTTAGTATTAAGTACGATTTAAAAATGTATTTCCTTGGTTTTAATGTGGTATGTAAATGTGCATTGTATGTTCAGTAAAACGTTTTATTTTGAAACCAAGGTGCGTTACTTGTATTTGTATTCTTTCTCGCTTGACGCTCGCGCCTTCACCTGACGCCAGTTTGCAGCCGTTAAGTGCGCAGACTCTGATGTCAAGTGCTGATGGTTTCGGTATGTGAACAGGAACGCTTTTCTGATTCAGTGACTATCTCCTATGACTTCATCTTACATCTTCTGGACTCATTTTCGACAGCGAGTTGTTATCAGGTTACGTCACCGGTGTGGACGGGTGAGTTCACCGTTACAATCCATGAATTCAGTTTAATTTTAACCGGAAAAAGCGGGGGTTATTGTTGTTTGTATACATTTTGCATTATATTATTTTATGTTGGAATTGAAGCTAGTTTGGAGCTCAAGAGTAATGTTGGCGGACATATGAAAAGCTTACGGTTATAATTGTATAGGATGATATTACATCTTACACTGTAGGAATACAAACGTGCAACAAACTAATCAAAAGCCTAAATGCTGACATTTGAAGTTGTTATTTCGACATGTAAAATCGACAGATTGTAGTGCTTTTTCGACTGATGTCCATTTAAAGACCATGGTCTACCCTCTGTTGGCTATTTGTGGTATTACACTTCATGTAGACGATGAGATTAAATCCAAAGACTTTCAATACTAAATTGTCCTAGAAATGACTGCATACATAAAATACTATTGGATTAAGAATATGGACAGGGAATTAAAAGCAATTTGACTTTCTCCGGTGGCCGACCTTTATGCTGATCATGTTCCTCAACAGATTATATTTCAGGCCAATAATGTGTGGACTTTGAGTGTACTGTGAAACTGCAATATCGAGCGTCCTTTTTCCACCTGGTCAATATTATCTCTGAATTATTACACACAATAGGCAGCATTAAAATTAAATCTGGTCTTTTAATCACTGAAAAAGTATGTACATATTCAGGTTCTACAAAACAGGTCAAGAACATTGGCTAAAACAGTTTTGAACGCTGAAGCACAGAGGACATCTGTTAGAAGCGAGCATATGCCCCCCTCTGTGCAGCCGGTTGCGTTGCCCCCTGCTGCAGCTGATGGCGGAGCTGCTGGGAGTAAGGATCCTCCAGGGATTTGACGGACACCGTCGTCTTGGGCCCGGTCTTCCACTCGATGCCACTCTCATCCACCACAGAGGCCTCCACAGTGACTGTGTGAGTGCCCAGGATGGAGAAATTCAGCAAGAACTGGGTGCTGAAGTAGTCGTTGTGGGGTTCCACCTGCTGCTCGATCTCATTAGTTTTAGTGTCGAGTGGAACCTAAAAGGGAAAAAATAAGAAAAATATGGATAATTGGAGCAGCAGCACAGCAACAAATGGGAGTACAAACATCAGAACTGTGTGATTTCTGAATAAATACAGTATTTAGCTGTGTTTGCACTGTTTATACAGGTTAAGAACACCATATTTGAGCTTCAATACGTGAAACAAAGAGCAATATACTCAGGAGACTATATAATAAGAGCACAGGAGAATGCTCTTCAGATTATGATTTAGAAATATTTGCATTTCCCTAACTATCTGAGCAATAACCAAAGAGGAAGGCTGACACTAGATACCTTGAAGTCAGGTCCTGTCTTGCTCTGGAGGACTGAAGTGACATTGAGACAGACGGACTGGATTTTCCTGAAGAGTCCTGGCGTTGAACCATGCTGCACTACCCCCTCCACCTTTAAAGTCAGCTGCTGGCTGCTCTGCACGGGGATCGGTTCACTCGGCGTTCGAGGAGAAGGAGAGAGGGCAAGCTGGACATAAAAAAAAAAAAAAGAGGTACATGAGTCAGCTTTAGAAGAGCTAAAGAAAGACTGTTGTTGAACGTTGAAACACTGAAAGGGAAGGTCTGAAGGAGTTACAACAAAAAGGTTAATCGTTTGAGGGTGTGGCCATTCTTTCTTTTTTAATTGATTAAAATTACGGCACACTTATGTTGCCTCGAGGATATGTAAATCTAACAAAACTACACAAAGAGTACACACATGTATCTAATGAAGAGACAAATCACACATTAGTAATATAAAGTAGTACAGCGAGCTCTATCATTTGTAAAGTTTTACAATCTGTTTGGCATCTATCGTTGTAAATTGGGATGTTCATTGTTTGTTTCTAATTAAAGTGAATATAAAATGTGTGAAAGTACCTTAATGCTTGTTGACTGGAGCTTTTGGAAGAAATACCTCTGGAACGACAGCGGGACCTTGAGCAAAGCTATGACGGCACCACAGAGACAACCTGTGTGCTGCACAACAACAACAGATTGACATTAGAAGTCTGTTGCTGCGTACTTTAAAGGTCATGTCATTATTTAACAAGGTACATTTCTTGCTGAGATTAAAACACATTAACAGGCCATAATGGACAATATCTACACTAAGACGCATAAACAGGTATAAGTTTCCAAAACAATCCAATAAATAAAAAATACATTAAAAGCAAACATCAAAGTGAACAAGAATAAGTGTAGCAGCAAAATAAGCTCTACTCAACAAATGCACTACATATACATACATACATATATATATATATATATATATAAAATACTTGCTCTTTGAGAACTGGACACGTTGCAGCTGAATTGTTAGCATAAGTAATGTGACCACAAGGTATTTTCTATTAATTACCAGGTGTGACACAGGGGGGTGTTTTTGGGTGAGGCCCTCCACTTCCTCCAACACATGACTGAAGACTGACATCATCCGTCGCTCATATTCACTCTCGGGCTGGACCGACCCCAGGTTGCCATACTCCTGAAAACTAGATGACAGAAAGAGAGACAGACAATCTGTTACAATGTGTGCCAGCAGAAAGCCTTCAGGGATGTCTGTTATGGCAAAGCACTTTTAATAGAAATGGCATCTTTTTTATCAAATTAAATAAAGTGTATTTGTTTTTATTACATTGTCATCTACGTCAAAAGTGAAGCTTTCAGAAAAAAAAAAAACTACTTCCATATATCATGCTGTAGTTGGTTAAAAGAGGATGTCATTTCTCTCAATATGAAACATTTAAAAGGATAATATGCAGGCAAGCATGACGAGAGGGAGCTACGCAAGCGAGATAACGGATAATCTGCCTTTTCTCCGCCAATGAAAACCCTCTGAACCAAGTTAATGAACAGAAGTCACATTACTCAAAAGCCGTTTTCTTCAACGTTTAGGAATGATACACTATGAAATTGAGACACAATTTAATTTGTAAAATTTCCACCGCCAAAACACCAAACAAAAGAAATCACATTGTTCCGGCTTTGTGGACGACAACAGCTCTCACCTGGCCGCCTGTGGGTCCAGTATCAGCGCCTCGATAACATGGGAGACAAGCAAACAGCTCTGTTGTTGTCTGAGCAGCAGACAGTTAAAGACAACTACAGCAGAGTCACCAGGGTTGTAAAAAAAAGACTAAAGTGTGATGTGACTGAGGCTTGTTTCAGGATACAGCTCCACATTGCGAAGGGTGGCGTAATCGGCGTCAAACGACGACTGGTGTAGATCAGCGTAGCGAGCTGCAAGACTTCTGAACTCGTCCATGCATACCTTCATCTGGAAGAAAGAAGAAGCAACGCAGAGGCTTGATGATTAACATTTGAACACTTAGGCTATTAATCATCTCATCTCCATCTAATTAAGTTTAGGTCCTGATTCTGATTCTAATGATACGTGTCAAAACTTCCCCTAAAATGTTGAGAAATGTATCCCATCTAGCAATGTGGTGAGTATGTGGTGTGCTGCGGCATGTTACAACACGACTACCTGAAGAAAAGAAAAAACGTATTCCCTGCAGGCATAGCCCAACTGTAACTATCACACTGAGATGTTGCCTCACATGGAATCATTTTAGTGGAAGAGAGAAGGACTGTAAAATTAGGAAACACTGGCAGAGAATACCAGCAACAATAACGTTACACGGCATTGCCGTTCAAAGTTAAAATATTTTAACCATTTGTCGTCCTCCGTAACAGAATTTGCAACTGGATATTGTGTAGCTTGCTCCCAATGTGGTTTACGTTTTGAATTTAGAGAAAGCTGCATCATACACGACATGTATTACTAGATTAATTACATAGCATAGTAGACACAATATTTAATATGTTCCATTCCATCTCCATAGCAACATTTAGTCATGCGTGTTTCGTTTCGTCACCCTGCCCTCAGACTGTTTGTTTGTTTTTCCATACTGTGTTAGTCACTGAACACTAAACATATAGGTGTTTTTACCTGCATGGCGATGCGGCCGCACCGCTGCAGGTCATTGCCTGAGGTGAGGGCGATGGTGGTGGCAATGGCAGGAGGGGGGCTGGTCTTCAAGCTATTGCAGGTACAAATGAGCTGCGACAGGGCTTGCAGGGTGTCGATCCGCAGCTTGATGAACTCGCACTGGAATGTAAGCGGACTCAGAGGAGTGCTGGCAGCCTGGAGGGAGGGATTAATGTGATCAGATCACGTAAAGATTACAGTTGAATAGTGTCTTGTTGACTTGAGGTAACAAGATACAATCAGCTATTGGGCGACTTAATCCATTAACAATTTCAGATGCTGTGAAATGAGCTTCAATACAATACTCTCCAGACTGAATATCACCAGCGTTTAGCATCTACCATTAGAGAATTAGAAGGAGGGATTGAACGATGTTTAATAAGCAGATGCAAAAGAAGATGTATTTCTATTGTAGGAGTTACATTATGGAACAACGCTAACATGAATGCAAGAATGGTCAACTCATTTTTGGTTTTCCAAAGGATTGTTTATAAAACTATTTTGAGGGTTACAAGTGTGAATGAATATGGATGTACAGCTTAATGCTTATATATTCCTATCCTAAATTCTTATCAATTAAATCAGATAATTAATTCGATATAAAGAAAGAAAAAAAAACATATACATATATCTTTTTTTTTTTTTAAATAAAGAAAAAAAAAAACATTTATATATATTAATTTGTTCTTTATATACAATTAATGATCTGATTTAATTGATAAGAATTTAGGATAGGAATATATAAGCATTATGCTTCTACCTATAACTTTTCAGTCTTTCTCTTTTGTATATTAGATTGTGGCTTTACTTATTGTATTGTAATGATTGACTGAATAAAACACATACTACTCCTAATGCCTGAACGTGAACTGACTGTGAGAGAAGCGATGCCCTTTTGGTAGGAGCGCAGCGCCTCGGCGATGGCGGTCATGGCTCCGCTGTAGTCTCCGTCCTCCACGGGACTGAGGCACTGCTCGGCCTGGGAAAACTCCTTCAAGCTGTTCAGCCAGAAGTAGAAATGCTCCGATGCCACACGGGTCCGCAGACTCTGGTACAGCTCGCTGGAGAACTCATGGCATCCCTGCAGATTCATGATAATATTCCATTATGTTTCAGGTGCAGGATTTGGCAGGACCACCTCTGTGGCTTGTTCAGCGCTTTGTGACGCAGTTTAGATCAAACAAATAGATGCTTCTGCCTTGGAAGACATTTAGCAGCTCTACAAAAACACTTAATTTGGCCATTTTATAGTATAGATCTGGTTAAGTACAAGCAGAAAAGATTACCATGCGCGAGGCTTGTCGTGCGATGCGGTACACCGTCCAGCCGTTAGCAACATTCTCCAGCTGCTGTTTGATGACAGTCTTCACTTCAGCTGACAGGGACGACTGGCTGGCAACAAAAATCACTGTTGCCAAGGAAACCTGCAGCAATCACAGTGGGAAGGATGAGAGTTGAAACCCCAAAGAGACATGCAAGTATAAATACGAGAACATTTTAGAGCTGAATGCCATGTCAGCTATTCTAACATAGTTGTGGGTTAGCAGTAAAGTTATATTTCTAATTGAAGAACACAGATATAACACAAGTACAACTGAATTGTTGTGTAAATGCTGTTGTGAGTCTCCTGTGCTTGAAGGCTACATTTAAGAGCCGTTATGAGTCTCTTAAATCTTTAATTTACTGTGGGAGCAGTAGCTGATGTCTGACTCGGGCACAATCTCTCACCAGAAGCTCTTGCTGCTTGTCAGTGGAGGAGTGACTGGCCACTCTGTAGAGGTCCACCAGATCCCCCAGCATACCGTCGCCCAACACCGGCAGGTGGGTGGCGATGGCGGCCAGAGCGTGGCACATGAGAACACGAGAGGAGTCGCAGGATAAATGGAGCTGACCGAGCAGAAATTCCACCGCTGATTGACTGAGATGTGGTCGACTTTTCAGCAGTTTGACCAACGAGGTGAGGGCTGTCTAGGGTTGGCAAAGGAAAGTAGAAGAATGGGAATTACTAACTCATAATGTAGAGAAGGCTTGGATGATGTACGGTGTGCTGGTATTCGCTGTCACTGTTAAAGATAACATTTATCTTTCATGAGCAGTACTGAGTGCTTGCCTATACAGTCGCCTTACTTTGAGTGTGGCCTGTGCGCTGGGACTGCTATCCTGACTGCAAAGCATCAGAAGGGACTCCACTCCCAAAACTGTGTCCTGCTCCAACTGCACTATATCTGAGGAGGAGAAATACAGTAACACTTATGCCTTGGCACACAAGAGCAAATCAGTGGGTTGAATGTGAGGTAAAGCTGTTGATGAGCGATTGTCATTTGAAGAATACCCAGCCCAGGGCATTACTTGCTGTAACTGACCTTTTTCCGGACAGGAAATTGCAATGTTGGAGAGCACTATGACCCCATGAGCAGCCACTGCCAGGTTGCTATGGTAACAACATTCCTGTGCCAGTTTAACCAGGTCAGTGAGCCGAGGGGAAACTGAAGAGCCACCTGAGAAGAATGTTTGAGAGAAGTACCCGTCAGTCTAGAGTCCATCCCTTCTTCAGAATAGAAATAACAGCAATTGAAGCCTGCTCAAAATAAATGTCTTACATACTGTTCATACATTTCCCAGTGTGACAAGATCATGTTTTAGATTTAAAAAGGGAGCACAACCTGTCAAATTATTAAAGTACTGCTTGATTGCAATTGTTCCAGAGAGGGTGGAGAGGACAGACAACATCCCCAGCTTCAGACTGTTGTAAGGGCTGGTCAAGGCACATTCACACAGGGTCTGCAGAGATGAAACACAATACATTACCTACAGAGTTTAAACCACCAGCAAGACAACACGACAGTGTCACAATCTGAAACCCTACCTGAGTGTTTTCTCTGATCCAAAGGTGAGGAGCCTTTTTAGCCAAAAGCTTCAGGTCGTTAATTGCGAGTCTCTTCACAGCTTTTCTCGGGTCATCTTTCAGGTATTGAAGGAGGAGCTGTAACTGTACAGAAAAGGAATCAAATAGAGCCCAAAACGTTGTTTGATTCACTGATATTGAAAACATTCACATGTTAAATACCTTATAAATGAGACCAAATAAATGCATATAATATAGGTGAAGTTAATAAGCTCCGTCTTTTTCTAAACAGAATGTACGCTAGCCTTTCATATTTTATTAAATGAAAAGTAGGCGACAATATTCAGACCAATACAAACATTCAGGTTCCCTCATGTGGCTCAATTGTGTACTGCATATATAAAGAAAAAGAAGAAATTATCCTTTATTAATCCCCTTGGGGAAATTCTTCTCTCAGGGACACTTCGACATGCGAGCTATGGGGGGGACTGGGGATCGAGCCGGCTACCTTGTGGTTGCGGGATGACCACTCATCCCCCTGAGCTACAGCCGCCCCTCTTTTTTTGTTATTATCCTTTATTAAACCCCTTTATTAAACCCCTTGGGGAAATTCTTCTCTGCATGACTATGGAAGTTTATATTTATTTGGCCACCATAATAAAATCTCCTGAGATCCATCTCATTAACAGCCACACGTCAAAGATATACATTTCTATGTGTGAACGTCACAATACAGAAACTAACCCATAACAATGAGGTACAGCTCTGTCATTATTACCTGCTTTGGGATATCGATGAGGGAGGAGGCAGCCAGCTGGGTGAAGGTGTGCAGGGTGACGATGACCATGGGGGTGGAGGGGTAAGAGTTTACCAGGTGCTGTAGAAGCTCTCTGCTGCTGGAGGCCAAGCTGGCATTGTGATGCATGTGCTGCAGCATGGGGATCAACTTCAGCTTCAGTTCCACTGGAGTGTCTAACCCTGAGGTTGAGAAATAAGTTCAAGAGGATGGTCTCTACAAAGAAGACAAAACCAGCCACCAACACCTATCTGAACACTGATGAGGGACTTGTGGACTACATAAAATATGTATTCACAGAATATCCCTTAGTGCCAGCTCCAAATGTCCAGACATTCAGATACTTCTTCAGTTGGTATTCAAAATGTACAATATTTCTAGAGTTGCACGATTATTTTGAGTATCAACCAGAGTGTATTTATTTGAGTGTGGAAAACACTAAAATGTTCACACTGACCACATGTTAATACTGACTTGTTTAATTAAAGTTGTAAAACCTTGTAAACTATGACGTCTGTGGATGCAATCGCATTTAATAACCTTTTTTTTTTTAACCCTTGATTATTATTTTTTTACATTTTGGATAGTTTTTTGCAATATTCAAAGTTTGAAAAAAGGTAATCAGGACAGCTCATGTTTTAGTAAAAATTATCTGTGACCTTTTAAGTATTGAATAGATATTTTTTTACCTTGAATCATCTCACTGACTTTGTTGCAAATCCCCGCTGCAAAGTCTCTGTAAAAACACACACCAAATGTATCTTATAGAAAACATCATCCCATATATATATGCACTACAGTTTAGGTGATGCAACAATATATCTTACTTTGACTGTGCAGTGAAGCTTGCAGCAGCAAATATGGCAGCCTCTACTTCTACATTGTCATGAGAGTCCAGACTTTGGCGAATACTGTGGTGGGCATTCTTCCTGTCTGGGATAATAGAGGCCAAACTACCAAGCATCCTGAACAGAAACAAGAGGTATCAGGTCTGTAGAGTAGTACAACATTACCAGATGGGGGTACGTTATGCGTCATTACCTCAGAGTGATGGCTCTGGCCACAGGGTCGTTGCTATGGATGACTGAAAACACCCTTTTGACAAATTCGTCAACATTAAGGATCTTTTCGAGATGTTTCTCACTTTGTTGAGTGACTTTCAGCACACAGAGGCGCAGAAAATTGTTCCTGAAACCAGAGAGACAAGCTTTTATGAACAAAGATCTGTGCCACAATGAAACCAGTTAAACTCGCCATGCACACGTTACACATGATTACTTACTCTAAATTAACCAATCTTTCATTTAATATGTTTATTCAAAGTTTAAACATATTTGTTATCAGGAGTCACCAGAGCACCAATCTTTATAAGAACAACCAACAGAAGGTTACACTGTTCATTTTTTTATTAAAACTGTTTTAGAGGGTGTCGATTCAACTTAATGATATTTTTTCATGGTGCTGTTTGATTGTTTTGTATATTATTGAAAGGTGTCTGTAATATGTAGATGTATTGCTGTTTTAATCTTGTCATAGGCTGCATTATTTTATAAGATAAGTTATAACCAGAATTGGAAAACATTTGGTCAACGAGCTGTCGTCTCTAAGCCACGTTCAGCATCCGTACCCGAGTCTGAAGATGTCTGCTAGCTTCAGAAATGCAGAGTTGATGAGGATGGGAAACGGGTACTTCTGGAAGAGTTTGGGGAAGAGCACCACCGCCTCGCACTGCTCTCCCAGCTTAACCGACCGCAACCCTGCAAATGAAGCAGTTTCACTGGTCACAACAAAGCAGGCAGGTCTCATACATACGTTAACATTGAGCCAAACCAACACATGGAGAACACACAACACACAGGACAAGATTACAACCGAAGCTAACGCGTTAGCTAGCTAGAGACGCACCTTTGTCCAGCTCCATGAGAGCGGAATTGGCGTCAAGTTCTTGTTCTCCATAACACGCCTCTGACAGGAAAGAACGAGCAGTTGACGTCGACATTATGGGGTAGTTGTGTATTTCACCAGAACAAACACAGTCTTGACAGCAACCACGAGCCGTCAACGTTTCAGGTACAGGCGGCGAAGTAGGCACTCTCAGACCGGGTGTCAAGGCAACGCCATTTCCGGTCTAGCTTTGGTTTTCACAATAAAGCGCTCACAACTTGTTAAATGTTAAAGCCAACTTTCTTTGTGTTTAAAATTAGATGCATATTGAATATATACAGTATTCAAGTACTGCTTGTAATACTAATCGAGTATTTATAATGCTATACTTACATGAATGCTGACGTGTTTCACAATTTAGCTATTTTATTGCAATACTTCTGTACTTTTTTATTTTATTTTACTAGACATACATGTTTTGAGACATACACACATATACTAATGCTTTAAATAAGAAATTCGGTCTGAATATGCAAACATTTTTCATTTTAAATATTGGACGCTTATTGGACAAACTAATAATAATGGTTGTGCATACACTTAACCAGAGATTTGGTTAAGCACAGAGAAAATGAGTCAAACTATCTTTCTGCTTATAAAAGCGCATAAGATATAATGCTTTGCTATAAATTAGATGAGCCTACAGTTTATACTGGTACATCTGAAATGATTGTTATAGATAAACCAATTGATTCAATCAGATGATTGACAGTCAAAGGGGACATTCTGTTTTTACTTACATAATTTTACTTAAGTAACATTTTGAATGCAGGACTTTGACTATATTTTTTTTCTAGTGTATTAGTACTTCTACTTAAGTAAAATATCTGAATACTTCTTCCATCGATGCCTATACATCTAAGTATTTATGTTGATCCAGTTCTTAGCATGATCAGTTTCCTCGGCCATTCGTTTTATTGTAAAAATCAAAATGGACAACATGTGACATTTAGACAAATTATAAAACATTTTAGCATCCTAATGACATAGGGATAACATTACATTAAACATGGTAGCTGGACAAAGGGCAACTGTAGAAGAAAAATAGGAAGAAAAATACAATAATATACCATTCTAAATTAACAGAAAATGTAGGCAATTCAATCCACTACTGATCCGTCGGTAAACTTGACAGAGCACCGTCACAAGGGAAGCGGATGTGGCTGTGACGCGCGCGCGGGGAAGTGGCTGTTTCGACCAATGGGCGCGCGTAACGCCGGTTTAGCGGGGGATTCAGTCCTGTGTCCTCACAATCTGTTCGCGGGAAAGACAGGCAACAGCAACGGCACGGGAAAAGACCACCAGCTAATCTGACAAACTTCTCCGCGTCTTGCAAAATAGCTTCAGATCGTCCTCTGTTGTAGTGTCGGGCACAGGGATGCTTTTCCGCTCAATAGTTGACAGAGGAGTGGGAAGACGAAGGCTTAATGGTGAGATAATCTGTGCGTTTGGGAACATTTGGGGCTCTCATCGGGTGTTGCCTTGTGGGTTATTGTGCTATCTAAACTCAAGCGAGGTTAACATCAAGGGTAATGCAAGATTACCTTAATGTGTTATGCTAATTGTTGTAAAACCACCGTAGTTTAGTTGGACCTTTTGTCGCGTGCTATATCTGTTACCATGGTAGTATAATAAGCGTTCCAAATAAGCTCAAACTGACGTTAGTTTACCAACAGAAATTAAACACGGTGTTGTATGAAAAAGCGCAAACGCTTCTCAAATGTGTCTAAAATCAATACCACCACATTAATAAGTACTTTTCTTACAATGGCCACCGCAACACGGTAAACGTAGGCCCAGTCACATGTCAAACAGAAACTGACGTTCAGTGCACGAGCTGAGCTCTACTGTCACGCATTATAACTCCTGACATCAGAAATACAAGTGACAGCTTTTTGAGCTGTGCTCTAATCTGTAAAACATAGTTTGGATAACAGAATGTGGGGAAACAGATTTTAAAACTAGGTAATGTGCCAATGAAAGTCGATGAAGGATCATATTGAGGTACTGCCCAGCCATGAACCGATTTTAAAAAGTAAAATGTTTAAATCTCAGCCTTTTACAATAATAAATAACTACAGGCATTATATAGATGTGGTAGAATAAATACTGTAATTTATCTACTGCATGCTGTCTCAGATACTTCAAATTGCCAAATTTGAAGTATCAGCATTGCTAGTTTCAGCACAGTGTCTGACTAAATGCACTTTCTTCTCTGGTCTCCAGGCCTCCCTGTGGACCCCCAGCCCAGGATCCCTCTGAGCTCTCTGCTGGGAGGCTTCGAGTGTGTCCGGCATGATGAACACATCTCCTATGGCAACGTGGGGGACTCTGTGCCGCCATTTGGCTTGGCTTTCTCCTCTGGTAACCCACCTAAACATGACACATTATCCTCAGAGGATGCCCAAAAGGAGCTCGCAGCTGTTGCCATTTATCCATCTAACGGGTGTGTCTCTCTTCAGTGGGGCACATGCAGAACATCCTCGCGGTAGCTAACGAAGAAGGCATTGTTAGGATCTACAACACAGAGAGCCGTGAAAAGCCGCTTCTTAAAGGTATGTGTAAAGACTCGGGTTTCTTTCACAATACTTCTGTTATGAGGAAATATCTAACTAATGGTGTGTAAATGTTTGCAGAATGGCTGGCTCATGAGAATGCTGTCTTTGACATAGCCTGGGTACCGGGGGAGCCTCACTTGGTAAGTTCAATTCAAATGTATGCCATATTATTATTATTATTATAATCTATGAATAATAATGTCAGCAACATCTTTTCAATGGTTTATTTAAATGCATTAGGCATTAATACATCTTTACACAGATATTTTTGAATCATTCATTGATGTTGTCTGGTTTTATTTTGTTTACGACTCTTTGTATTTCCTCATTATCTACCCCTGTTTGCATTGTAGCATTTAAAGCCGCTTAAACTCCTTTTCCTAACAAATACAGCCATGTTTAAAATACATTGTACTGGTCATGTGTCCTCCTTAGGTGACTGCTGCTGGTGATCAGATGGCCAGGCTGTGGGACGTGAACTCAGGGGAGCTGTTGGGCAGCTTCAAGGGTCACCTCTGTAGCCTCAAGTCTGTTGCATTCACACCCTGGGAGAAAGGTATACTATAAAGTCACCAAATACATTTTGTTCCCTGTTTTCTCTCAAAAGACACAAGAAAACACAGTGTTGATGGGGTGGATTCTGTGTCTATGAAAGCTTGTTATTTATTGAAATGTTTATATACACTCTCACCTATTGTGGTTGCTTTAATAAAACCAGTAATATACGTTATTGCCAGGATGAAAATTGTAATTGGATTTAAAAATCAAGAAAATACACTGTATTTTCATTTCCATATAATATATTTTGCATGAATGATGCTTTTGTTGTACACACTATTGATGCTCGGTCTTCTATTAAACAGCTGTGTTCTCTACTGGGGCCAGAGATGGAAATATTATGGTCTGGGACACCAGGTGCAGCAAAAAAGGTATAAATTAGACATTTTAATTACATAGGTTTTGTTTTTGTATTGTGTTGATGTTTAGGGTTTTGTCAGACACTCATGGGGAAAATGCATAAAGATTAGTCAGGGTCTCTTATGTGTGTGTGTGTGTCCGCCTCTCAGATGGTTTCTACAGACAGGTGAACCAGATCAGTGGCGCTCATAACAAAGCTGAGGCGAACGCCCCCACCAAAACAAAGAAGAGGCGGAGCAGCACACGTGGCATGGCTCCCAGTGTGGTGAGCTTCTTCAACGTCTTTAATGAAGTAAACAGTAGGGCTGTTCAACAGGAAGGCTGATTGTTGAGCGCCTCATGTCTCTTGCAGGATACCCAGCAGAGTGTCACAGTGGTTCTGTTTCGGGATCAGCACACCCTCATCTCTTCTGGGGCTGTTGATGGGTAAGAAACTACTGTGTCTTGATTCTAACGTGCAGCAAGCCAATATAGAATGACTTTCAAAAACAAATAATAGGACATGATCCAATTTAATTTTCTATTTCATCTGAACCAGAGTGATCAAGATGTGGGATCTGAGGAAGAACTACACGGCGCTCCGTCAGGAACCTGTCCCACTGCAGACATACCCGTACCCGGGTTCTTGCATGCGCATGCGTCTGGGTTAGTTTTGTACAAAAACTGCTCGTCATGTTTACCCGAAATATGCAAATGTCCAATCATAGCTGAATGTTGTTTTGCATGTGTTACAGGTTATTCTGGGCTTGTTCTGGACTCCACGAGATCCAACGTCATGAGTAACTGTACTGATGATAATATCTACATGTTCAATGTCAGTGGAATGAAAACGACTCCAGGTACACAATGGCTCTCCTCCCACTACAGATATTATGGGTCTGTACCAAAATAGACATTTTCCAGTTTATCCCTAATTTATTTAATGACCGTTGCTTATCACTAGATGGGGCTGCAAACTAATGTCCTTTGTTCTAACCGGCATGGGCAGCAGAGGGTAAAGCAAGAGGGCACTGTTTGTGCTTGCACAAGCATATTCTAATATCTTAAAGTCAGAGCTTTCACTATGTGAAGTCCTGAGGGATGTGGAGCCCTAATCTGACTGCTAATCGGCTCTGAATAAACTGGTTAATACTCGCACAGTTGAGTTTCTCTGAACATTCTCTTCTATCCTCTTATTAAGGTCCATGTCATTTGTTTGTATTACGCTATCCTTTTATTTTTGTGTTGTTTTTTCTGGCTCTATTGCTTTCTGAATTTGACTTTTATGAAGTGATTCTCATATTGCTGTTTGTTTCCCTCCACAGTGGCTGTTTTCAGTGGCCACCAGAACTCCTCATTTTATGTAAAGTCCACGATTAGCCCAGATGACCAGTTCTTGGCCAGTGGTTCAAGTGACAATAACGCATACGTCTGGAAGGTACTGTCTCTATTTTAAGTTGCCATATTAAAATGTTCTCGTATTTGTTATGTTTTAGGGTGATTGTGATGGTATATTATAGCAACTGGCCTCTAATTTTACATTTCAGATCTCTGATCCTAAACACCCTCCCATGATGCTCCAAGGCCACAGCGAGGAAGTGACATCTGTTGCCTGGTGCCCGACTGATTTTACTAAGGTAATCCGACAAACTTTTACGGTTCTAGTTTTTCCCAAAGACTGAGTATGATTGTGTGTTTTTTGTGTTTCCCTGCTGTGATGCTAAGCTTTTTTAATAGCCCAGGAAAATTGATTAAATCTCCTTTTAATCCCGACTGCTGTTTGCAGATTGCTTCCTGTTCTGATGACCACACGGTACGGATCTGGAGGCTTCACCGGGAAATGGATGGAGCACAATCTTCTGTGGGAAAGGCCAACCTTGTAGGTTGGGCACGTCCTAAATCTCTCTCAAGTAAGCATTACAACTATCATGAACCGCCTTGAAACAAAATATACAATGTATTTTTCATATTGTTTCCTTACCTTAGCATGGAATGTGGAGGTGCCCTGTCATATATCACTGCTGCCCTGCCCATGAATGCAAAATGTGTCATTCAAAGTATTCATGGAGAACTAACAAGGACTTCTGCTTTTGTTAAGGGCCTTCAATCAGAGCTGAAACGACTCCTGCCAAGAAGCAGAGGACGGAGAGTCTTGGAGGCTTGGCGTCCCCCCAGCTGGCTGCCTGCGCTCCCAGTGGAGCGGCCTTGCCTCTGCCCTCCAGCACCACCTCACCCACCCCTTCCCAGGGTGCTACGACTGCTGCTGTTCGCCAGAGAACACCATCTTCCATCAAACAGTGGTTATCCCCGAGGGGTGGATCTCCTGGTCAGGTCAGCCCTCTGACCCGTAGGGTGCTGAGCCCGTGTCCCCAGAGCCCGGCGAGCGGCACCTCTCCCACAGAACGACGGGCCAAACGCAGGCTGGAGACCGGTGCCGGTGCATCTGCAGGCTGTGATGGAGCCGAACAGTGCGACTGTGTTACTGAACTCTACCCCACGGCCAAGAGAAGCCGGGCCCTGTCTGGGATCTGCTGCCCTGCTCAAGAGAGCCGGCTACAAACAGACTGTCACACAGAGGACAACAAGCAAGTCTCATCAAGGCAGACGGGCAAGGAGAATTGCTCTCCCAGAGAAAAGGACTGGTTGTCAGCGATGGGCCAAAAGATGAGGAAAGGTCAAGGAAGCCCTAGTACTCACAGAAGCCCCAGCGCCTCTAAGAAACAAGAAGGCAAGACATCAGCTTCACCGGTAAGCACAAACATCTCCGATTCACAAGTTAATCAACTTTACCTTTTCTCAGTAGTTGGTGTTATTTTAGGAAAAGCTATTCACCATCTGAAAGCAATAGTTTGACATTTTAGGAGAAAATGTTATTTGCTTTCTTGATCGATACCGCTCTGATATCTGTTGGGTGAATACAAGCTAAATGGTTGCCACGCACGGCGCATAACTGCAACAACCCCGGTTTGATTCGGGCTGGGTACTGTTGCTGCATGTCATACCCCGCTCTCGCTATTCCCACATTTCCTGTCCGCCTCTATACTGTCCACTATCTAATGAAGGTAAAAAGGTCACAGAAAAGTAGCTAGCTGCATCATGTTAGCTGAACTTGGCACTAAGGCTAGAAGCAAGGGAAACTGCTAGCAGTCTGTCCACCAGCACAGAATGATTGTTTGGTAATTGAGGCCTGTCCCTCCTCATCATTGCAAATGTTTACATGCATCGGGGTGCTTTATAGCTATTAAGATTAATATTGCAGTTCACCATTTTTGTTTCTTGTTTTTCAGACCATCCGCTCGCCACAAACCATGAAGAAAATCTCTTTGTATTTCACAAGAAGGGCTCTGGAGTGACACTTGTGCCAGTCAGAAATTATATATATATATTTTTTATTTTTTATTTTTAACCGGAACTGACAGACGATAAGCCTCTAAGAACACTGATCTAAATACAGATTACATGAGTACAGGAACCTGGGCTGCATAGATGGACAGTCATTCTGAATATTTGATGCTGCAGTTTAATACCCAAGAGGCTGTTTTTTTATTTTAGTTGGGCCATGGGTTTTGCAGTTGCCTGATACATAATTTGCTTGTGCTGTACACAATCTCTGGTTGAAAAAAAGTTGTATGTTGCTGATTTAAAGCTTTAATTTTACTAAAACATTAGTGTTTAAAACAAGAACACACATTTAATGAAGTTGTTCAGATGGTCAACAAGTGCAGAGAAAAAGGGTTTTCTGCAGATACGAACATTTTAAATACTTCTTAATAAAATACAATTTATTTGATACACATCTTTGAGCAATTTTGTGAACTTCACAAAGTGTATTTATTGCTTAATCTCTAGTTTTTTTTTTTCTTTCTTGCATGTATGGGTGGATGTTTTTAATAATTTTTTCAATTTTACCCTTATCAAAATTTTCTAAATGTTATTTCTTGAACTAATGCTTCAGTTGTTCATATGTACAAAATAACTAATGATTGTTGCTTGGTTCATTTGTATATAATTGCAAATGTTCTGTTGTCAGATTTTATTAAATTTAAAAAAAAAAAAATCCACGGTGTATGGCATGGTATTGGTTGCATTTGTTCAGTGTGATCCATGTGATATTGAGTGCCTGGTGAGACACACAGGACATCCAATGACTAATAATTCACTGCATGGTTTACAAAGCCTATACAAGTTGCACATATTTTTCTTCTGTTTGATTTGAATACATTTGGGCGTATACAGTTAAAATGTAGAGGGGAAAAGTAATTCAAAGAGATAAAGGAAACGGGAATATCTGCAAAAATGTTTAGCCTCTTAATAAGCTTCTCAAAAAAAAAAAATATATATATATTCTTCTGTTCTCATTTGATAAGTTATACATTTTAGTATTTTATAATCATCCCCTGTCCCACCATGTTTTTATGTTGGTTGGATGAAACATGGACGATTGCTTTCCCTGATAAAACACAAACAATATACAGAATAAATATTATTAAAATGTATTTAACGCCTACAATAGCTGCCACTCCTCATTCAACTGTACAACGCATTTAACTGGTACACCGTCACATATTTGTTTTCAGATGTCACATGTTCAGGGCCCGCGTTCTGCGCGACTTGATTGGTTTAAAAAGTTTACACTGTTTTCCATTCTCGGCTTGTGATTGGCCATTCGAGACGTCACTCAGTGACGTACACCTGTCAGGCTCTGCAGTCGACCGAACAGTGAAGTGAGACAGACAACGTCTGAACGACTGTACTGGGAGTGTTTGATGGCTACCTAGGCTACTGAGCACGACGTCCAGTCATTTGTCGTATTTCAGAGGAATCGGTGTGTTTTGAGGCCGTGGAAACGAAACCACCGCTCTTCATTCAACGATGAAGGTAGTTAGGACGACGTCGACCGAACGTGGATCCTGCTAACTTTTAACCGCTAACGTTAAACGAGACTTGGTCGTCGAGCGAAATCCAACTTCATCGATCGCGGATAACTGAAAATACCCTCAACGGAAGTCCTAACTAGGATCGACAGAAGTGCTTGAAGACTTGGACTCCATGTCACACGAAGAACTACATGAATGTACCGTGGCTGCCGCCCTTTGTAACTTTTGTCCCTCGCCAACCAGCAGACTGTTGTAGTAGCTGCGTACATAACCGTCGGCTAACTGTAGCACGCGAGCTAACGTCGGGTGCATTAGCAGGCATGCTAGCAGTACAGTAGTGTGCTACTGTCCGGACTTTACCACTCATTCGGGCAACTTTTTTATGACAATGTCTTTAATACGTTTTGCAACAAGTAGACCTTTTGCAAATATGACGAACCAGTAAGGAAAAAAAAGCCAAACCGAATTTTTGAAAGTTAGGCCATAATTATCTTGTTTGCAACTGCGGGGAATGCCATGAGTTGTAGTTTGGCTTTTTTTGGGTTCGTGTTTTGAAGACTGCCCTCGTGTTCCAGAGTACTAGTTTATCCGGATGATGCAGTCTTTGGACACAGTCTAACTCCCTCAGTACCGAGCGACCATGTTGGATCATACAGAATAACATCACACTTGGACGGGAGGCTAGCTTCAGGTCGTGCAGTGGGCTCTGTGCTTTTTGTGCTAATGCGAACAGAAGAGGAAACATCTCATTTGTCCTAGGGATACAACAAGCTCGTCTGAAGTCTCCATCGCTTTATGCATCAAAATGTCGGCCATCTCTGCATCCGAGAAAGTGGACGGGTTTACAAGAAAGTCCATGAGGAAGGCCCAGAAACAGAGAAAATCCCAGGGCTCGTCTCAGTACCGCACGCAGAGCGCTCCGGTGGAGCTTTCGCCGCTGCCGCAGCTCAAAGGTAGGGTAAGAGGATGAAGGGGTCTGCCGCTTAAAATAGCCTATCCGTCTCGCCCAGTGTATGATTACTCACTGTTAGATCTGTAACAATAACATTCTGCATGTAGCCCATAACCACAACTGCAAGAAACCTACATTAAGCAGATGTTTATCAGTTTCCATACAGTACTGCGCATGTGTGTGTTATGTTAAAAACCTGACGATGAGGGGGAAAACATTGGTGACAGTTGTGGAAATGATTTGCTGTTTGAGTTGACCTCAAGTCATTACACACAAGTATATGGCATGTGTGACAAAGGGCATTACATCAGTTGTGGGCTATTAATATAAAATACTGCATTTTGTCAACAGATGTTTTTTTGTTTCTACTTCCCATGCTTCACAGATGCTTTGTGCTTGTTTTGAGATGTTTTTATGGACACCCAGAGTAGCCTCACTGGAGCAGTTTGGGCTGTATTGACATGCAGAGGCACATCCAGAGAGTGATGTTTGAAGGAGGGGTTAAGAGCGATTTCTGCTTTTGAGTAGAGGACACACAAAAAAGTGAAACTCACAAGGGAGAAACTGTGTGCAAGCACAATACCTGGGATTGGTCTGAATTAGTTTGCTTGTGTTTTCCTCCTGTATGTTGATGCTGGTCGAACATGTTGATAGTGAAGATAACGGTTGAAGAAAGGTTCAGCAATCTTTTCTCTATGGCTTGACAAGTTAATCATTTGGGATTTTACAAAGCCATAGCCAGTGCAAACATGCTGAATTATAACTTGAGTGCTGTGCAAGATGCAGGATTGCTGAAACGCCTTAACAAAGAAGCACATAGATGGCTAAGCTTAACACAATCCAAACCATTCCAGCAAGTCTAAGAATTTGAACTAGTCAAGCCTGCAGTTAGCCTGCAGCTAAAAAAGCCACTTTATCCAAGACTGGTACGAAAGCTTACTCAAAAAAACTACAGTTTTATTCCAGCACTTTACAAGACTGAAAGTTACCCTATTGGGCCTTTTTATTTTATTTCTTAATTTCTACAGCTGGGCTCATCTGTACCCTGAAGTGACGTGTGTGTTCATATCATCGAACTATGAATGGATGTCAGTGGCAACTAGCAAGCTCTAAGCCTTAGAATAGTAGTGGAGAGTACAGGACAGCATGTGAGGTGGAGGCCGGATGAGGTTGGCCATATGGCCTTATCGAGGAGTCTGTTTCCTACCTGTCAAGTGTAGTACTGCACTTCCTAAAAGGAGAGATTCCTAATATGTATGTGTTGAATAGTGTTGCTTTCCTGACATTGTCCTAACCACAAATAACTATTTGTTGTCAACTCACCATTTATTTACCATCTCTATACACAGTGTTTCATGCAAGGTTGATAGTTTGTTTCTCTAGAGTAGTTATATTTGTTATACTTGGATGTTGAACTTCAGGCTGTTTCAATTTATCTCAGCATAGACAATGATGTGTTGTCATTATAGTACATTAAAAGGCTTTTGGTACTTGGCAGCAGGTACATTGTTGTTTTGGAACTTGCATTGGCTAGAACTGGCCGCTCTATGCACCTGGACCCCCTTGGTCCAAGTGTTGTGCTATCTAACATGTCATCTATAAAACTATCACCTCTTCCGTGTATATTTCAGTCATATGACAAATCTGAGCATGCACCTGCCTAGCTACCTGTCTTTTGTCTTCCTGTAGTTGAGCCTGACGGAACTGAGCCTTCCTACAACCATGTTTACTTAAGTTCCATTCACAACAATGTGTGCAATTTCTACTATGTGCTTAGACGCCCTTTCACAAGTTATTTCATTGTAGTAAATATCTTGCATTGTTTTCATCAAGCTAGCCTAATACAGTGGAATTTGAAATACAGAATGTGGGCATTAGCTGAATCTACAGTATAGTAGGGATAGACGTATCATAACCTATAACACTATATATGACTAACCAATTTTAAATCCTATTGTGATCCACACCTTATAACCGTTTATATGTATATATTTTTATAATTCAAAATGTCATCATAAAATGAACGAGTAGATTGCTAAGAATTTAATAGACAAGCCTCAACATCTTATCACCAGTGTTGATCTTACTGGATTAACAAGAACAGTCTCTGACTGAAGTGAGAAAGACTTGCCTGGTCAAGTAGAACTTTTAAACATGATGCAACTTCTCACGGCGATGAAAACAAAATGTGTCTCAAATGAGTTACGACTGCTTTCATTTACATGTTAACAGATTTTAGAACATGTAGTGTGCAGTGTTTTGAATCTTGTATGATGCATTTGGAGAGCAGATAGGAAAAAGAAGCACAGGAATTGGAAACACGTTTTCCCAAACTAGAGCGTTGCACCACAACAACACCCAGAACTGACTTGAACCAGCATGGCAGCGACTGCCTGGTTGACGAGCGTGAAAGTGACAGCTAAATTATCCGACTTTATTTCACCATAAGCTTGAGGGTGATTCATGCTTGTCCTGGTGACTATTGCTGGTGTATAATTAAGGAAATCTATATTTTAGTTATTTTCTTTTGGGTATTTTTAATAGGTCGTGCAGATTATTCACCTGGCTTTCACATCAAAGTCACAAAGCCCTTGCTGATGAAATAATGATGTACATCTTATTAAGGGACGCAAATATGGTTTCTTTTTTAATAGTGCACTACTCTGGGTGTGTTCTGAAGTCATTTGTTTGCGTATTAGTAGAATGTTATTTATATTAATGCCATGTAGGAAACAGGCTTTTAAAGAGCTTATAGAACCATTTTTCATTTCTGTGTTGAAGTTGTGTAATGAATTATATGACTTTTGTACCGGTGGATTAGTTAGAAAAATTGCAAGAGAGCTTCTTCAAATCACAGCAAAGCGGGAAATTATGACTTTGAAGTATAATAATAAGCAAATGTTAGAATGACATTATCAAAAATGAGATTTAAAAACGTAAGTGCTTAAAAAAATGTTACCAACAGTTTGCCGATGACCTTCCATTGCAACAAACCAGGTTTATACTGTTGGATGCTCCATCAATACATCAGCAGGAATGACTCTGCTAAAACTAAATGACAGACGACCAACTCTGATGTTACATAGTAAATGTGTCCTTGGTAAAAAAATTAAAGTGTGTTGTACTATTTGTGGAGCTGTTTTTTTTGTAGTAAAGTCTGTGGAGTCTGTTGCGTCTCATCACAGATTGATTCATGAGATTGATTGATTATTATTTTTTTTCCTGTGTAAGTTGGACACTGTTATAAATTATCACCATGAGGACTGTACAATTTGAGTTTTACTGATCAGTGCAGATTATGACTCTGTATTTAGAGTCATGCACTTTATGTGCATCTCCTGCCCTGTGGCATACATTATATTGCCGTTCTTCTGAGTGCTTTCCGGAGATCTAGTCCATGTTCAAGGAATTTCATTTTCATCTTATTAAAAGATAGGAATCCATAACTAATAAATTACTATTTCTATTCCTTTTTTTTTCTTCACCACAGAGAACATTTGGGCCTTACCTTGAGGTTGTCTTCAGGACCAATCACAGTTGTTTAAACCAAGTTTCATTGATTCCCCATCTGTTGCCTAGTAGCACACATTGTATGACTCATCATTCATATACAGTGCACGAGTCGGTGGTTACAAATAGGCCAGGTTCACAGCATAGCTGTCCACACTTACTATATGTTAATTAAGGTGTTCATTTGTTGGAACGGTTTAGATGCAAGTATCCATATTAATACAAAACTGAAAAATGTACAGAATATCTTTGTCACCTGCCGACAACTCAAACCATCTCTAATTGAGTGTAGTAGTTTTTGGGATTAATGGACACATAGAAACAAAATCATGGGGACTTTGTCCAGCTGCTCCTGGAGTAACCAGACTAAGAACGGTTTCAGGTCAGAGTGGATGGCAAAGCTGCGTCTTCCTTCCTGCAGTGGGGAGGCTGGAGTGGTTAAAGCTCCTGTTGTGCGATAGACACTGAAAAGATGAGTCACTCTGAGACCAACATTGTTGCCATGGCAGCCAGAAGCCTTGAGAGCAAGCCAGAGAAAGGTTTTACTTTCCAAATACAGACTGCTGCATTTAGGTTGATATTTCTGTCACTGCAGCGACATTTTGAGCTCAGACACGAATCCTAACTAGACCAAAGCCTGCATTTGGGTTGTGTGGTAGATGTTGTTAATAATGTGTATACTAATGCATTATTACTCCAAAAAAGTAATTTCCATAACAGAAAATCAGGGGACGGTTGTTTTTTGTGTGTGTTTTAATCTTGTTTGAAGAATATCTACTAATCCATTGATTAATCCTCTCTTACTTCCTAATGTATGACATCCTTTACAAGAGTACTCCACCGATTTTAGCTGTCCTATGACTTTGTGGTATTTCACCTATTCTTCTTCCTTGTGAAAACCTGGCTCCGGCCTACATTGCCCACAATGCAACTTGACTGCTGACCAGATTCAGGTGTGTTACGCTAGTAGCAGCTAATGGTCTCGAGCGGCTAGCTTCAAGCAGAGATGGAGAGCAAGCTACACAGGCCTGGAAAGCTAACTTCTTTCTAATTTTCAAACTTGTAGTCCTCATCCTCAACCCACAGTGACATCACTTATCAGACTTTGTTTCTGGAGCCACAAAGTGTGTTTCACAACTTTTTCACATAGTTGGAGTCTTCATCAAAATCTGCTATCTATTTTAGCATTTCATATAGTTTCGTCTGATTGAACTATAGCCATATGTTACTTTAGCCTAACTTAGTCTAAGCATTGACTCTGCATCTGTTTTGTTCCTGATAGTTCTGAAACAATTTGAGTAATTGATTAGTCGATGGACAGAAAATAAATCAACAGTTTAGCTATTTTATTAATAATTTAAAGCAAAAACACCCGACTTTCAATGGTCCTGACCTCTCAAATGTGGGGATTTGCTGCTTTTCTCTTTTTTTTTTTTTTTCTTAGACTGTTGATTGGACCAACAATTCTTTGAGGACATCAGCATTTTGTAGCCTGAATGATTCATCGAAATAAATCAACATATAATTTGAAAATTAACCAATTTTGATTACACCAACAGTTAGCAATGGTTCATCATGGAAACATGTTCCCTCTTTCGGCGTATTGATTGACAAGTCTGTGCTGCACAGTCTGTTTCCATCATTCCTGCCAGCAGATGGCAAATCAATATATCATTTCCCAGGAAATGATGTGACAACGCTTTTGTGATCCCCTGCGATTGTGTTGGTGTTTTTGTGTCTGGTGCTCTCCGTGTCATAATTGTGGCCTCTGGCAGGTTAGGATCTGCTTCCACCTCTTTGTGTAAAGCAGCTACCTCAATGTCTGCTGGCTGAAGACGGGGACTGTGAAGCTGCGCTTTCATAATGACCAGCTGAATTGGGGCTTGGCGGCATTACATTGTACAATTTTCTCATGGAACGGGTGGAAACATGTTTACCACAGCATATTGTTTCCCCTTCTTAAATTGACTGTGATCATAAATGGAGTTTAAATAATTGGTATAGCACTTATTCATTTTATAGTGAAAGTTACATTATTCTCAAGTATCTTGTGTACATTAGTTGTGGATGCAAAAATTGCTGTAATTTAAGGTTAAGTAATGGCAGCTCGGTAGAATATATTGCAAATGCAGCCATTCCACTGCTGCCAACAGTTTGAATGGAAACTATGTCTTAAAATCCATGCACAGCTATGGTGTGTGTGTCATCCTCCGTCAACCACTGGCTTTTCTTCAGCAACTAATTAGTGTCTCATGCAAGAGCGTCTTAGTTGTGGCTTTCATTTCCTCACCACAGTTAAAGCTGCAGCAAAGCACATTCTTATACAATTTATTATACTTTCAGAAAAGTTTCTTGCCTGTCTTCATCTTTTCACCAATCTTTTATTAGCAGGCACATATGTGTTGGCTTAAATAAGGTAGTGTATTCTCACTTGTTAACATGCAGTAAATTAAACAGATGTTGCATTTCATGGGGATTTAAATCTCTGCTATGCCAGAATAAATAACCCATATAATAATGGTGCATATATCTTGTGACAATTATACTGGTGATACCTAGGATTGCAACTAACGTTTACTTTTGTTGTGGTTTACCTTGCGAATCATTTAGGACTATTCTGGATTGACCAACCAGTGACGTGAAAACATACCTCAACCTGTAAATCTAATATCCGTGGTAGAAAAAAAGAGTAGTATTGGGCATCCAGCCGACCAATTTTTGTTCAGCCTTTTTTCCATGCACAGCCTGACCTCCCTTTGCCAGGTTGTCTGACATTCATCTTTCTCATCATCTGTAACACATGCTCAAGTGTCAATAGCCACGTATAGAAGTTATATGAGTAAAGTAGTTTCTCTGCGACAAGCTGGATTACTGTTCTTAGTATAACGTAGAATATAAAGCAAAACTTCTAAAGTTTTCGATTTTTTTTTTCTTCAAAGAATTAATTTCCCTTTTCATGTGTTGTCATTATCTGACAAAGAAACAGTTCTTACTTTCTGCTTTTGTACTTTGTTTTGAATGAACCTGTAATTAGAAACTAGCTTACATAGAACCTATTAAATGGCCCACTCGTTTTCACTGGTTTGGAATTAAAGTCTAATAAATACATCAATAACTAGAAATAGTGTTAGATGCATTTTATGCCATCTGACAAGTCTAGTTTTATTCCAAAATCTTTCCATTAAATGTGTCACTACTGAATCTCCCAGTTGCAAAGCTATTGGCCACAGCTGTTACTTATTAGCATTCTGCTCGTGGCTGATTGGCTAACGACGTCATTCAGTTTACTGCCCTGATTGCTGCTTTTCTAATGTTTTACACTGTTCTTTGATTGCGCGTGTTTGCAATTTACCATTCATGTAACAGTTGAGCCCATTTCAGGGTGATAAATGGAAACTTTGACCCATGCACACATGGAGACAGGGGAAAATAGCGGTGCAGATGATGGTGAGGTGAAAAATTAGATGTGAGAGGCATCATTAATCGTGTATATATTTATTTATTTCAGGGTTTATTCTTACTGGTTTTTTTTAAAACTTTTTACGTATTATGACGGATGGATCTATTCTATCTAAGACTCTAGTATTGATTTTCCAAGTCATATCAGTTAATCTTTATACCCCTACTTCAGATAGTCATCAATTGAATTGTGTCATGACTATATCATGATTACATTATGTTTTGATATTTTACCAATTTCAGCTTCAATTAAGATTGCAAACAAATTGGAATAATAATTATGAAATAATGTTTTAAGACAGCTTAAAACCACATATCAGAATCAGCTTTAATGGCCATGTAAATTTGCACATACATGGAATTTGACTCAGGTTTCACTGGCTCTTCCTACTTTTTTTTTTTTTCCCACACACAATATACAAGATAAATATAAAAAGGACATTAAAGACAGTAGTAAAACAACAAAAAAGTGCAGATAGTGCAGATGAAGAGTCTGTTTAACTGTTCATGCCAGTGTGAAGAAGCTGTTCCTGTGTCTGGTGGTTTTGGCGTACAGTGCTCTGTAGCGCCTTCCAGAGGGGAGGAGTTGGAACAGCTTGTGTCCAGGGTGTGAGGGGTCTGTGGTGATCTTTACAGCCCGCTTCCTGACTCTGGAGGTGTGCAAGTCCAGGATGGAGGGCAGGCTGGAACCAATGGTTCTCTCTGCAGACCTGACGATCCGTTGGAGTCTGACTCTGTCCTGTTTGGTGGCCGATCCAAACCACACAGTGATGGAAGAGCAGAGGACAGACTGGATGATGGCGGAGTAAAACAGGATCAGCAGCTCCTGAGGCAGGTTGAACTTCCTGAGCTGGCGCAGGAAGTACAGCCTCTGCTGGGCCTTTTCCTGGATGGTGTTAACGGCATGGTGTCTTGCACACACACAAACAAACACACCCTTCTATTAAACCGAAGAAGGAAAGCTAACACGGTGTTTGTTATGTGGGATGACAGGCAAGGGAAAATATTGGTGTCAGGGTTAGGCTTGAAATCATTGCAGAACTGCTGTGTCTTTACTTGTTTTATTGCTTCGCACAGATGTCTCACTGGGTCTCTATTCCCTGCTATACTGTATCTGTATATGTATATCTCTTAGTGATGTCGGATTGTGGTGCAGATACAGTACTTCATTTACATTTGTATTTATATAGATACAACAGACTTGAAATAAAGTATCAAGAAGCAATAGCAATTTAAAAATTTATATAAATGGTAACATTCTACCACTTGAAATTGTATCATGCCTTTTAAACTATGCTAAAATGCAAATGTAGTTTGCATTCTAAGTTATTTATTTCTAAGTCTTTTCTCTGCAGCAATTCTAATTTGTATTATTTGCATTTGACCTGCTTTGTCTAGTTACTCTTTAAACAGTTTTTTTGGTTGCTGTTGTGATTATTGTGCCAGAATTATTTGAATCAAATTGTGCATGTAATACCAGCTCACCCAACCAGTTCAACAGCTGCAGCATGACCTGCGTGGCATCACTGCTATCATGCATTAGTGGTCACAGTTGGCCTACAGTAGACTGTCACTCGTATTTATTTATACAGTCATATTCTACACAAGTTTTATTTTTTAACATACAACGCTATTGTTTGTTAATCGTGAAGTTATATCTAGGTAGGTCTTTATAGGGGTCAACCCAGTGTGCAAAACTAAACTCTTAATTGTACAGTCCTTTGTGACAAAGCCTGTGCAGTACTAATCTTCCACTGTGCAGAGGTCACCTGACCTGCATTCTTCACTTCAGTTTGTTTTGGTTTCTTTCTGCTTTGCTGTAGTTCTTTGAAATGTTGATGGGCACCAAAAGGGCAAACCATAGTGTAAAGCCGTTTTGAATTGATGTGGTGAGCTTAGGATTTCTGAAGTATACTATAAATAACGTTTGTTTGTTGTATATTTAACTGTGAATAGGTCAAGACCACCAGTGTTTCTACCATCATGGTGTGTATATGTTCACATTGCAAATCTGTCCTTGTGGTTGGGCCAAAGCACAAGAGACAGACTACTTAACCAGCCCATGTAAACATTAAACTTTAATACTGGGATTAGTTCCCTTTTTATAACTACATTTAGGATTTAAAAAAACATGCAAAGTGCTGTTTCTACTTAACAATAGTAATCAAAATGCAAATGGGGGTCAGACACTTCACTCAACCTGCACAGTGTCAAACTATCTAGCTCTGAAAAATGTGTTTTGTACATTAAATGTTCCTAATGCAGCAGTGAGGCTGGGCGATATATCCAAAATCATCTCATGATCTAGGTAATTTCATATCTTGATAACAGTATATATCATGATCTAGCATGTTTTTTTTCTTCTGGAAATTCAATAAATAAATAGTCTATATGAAATAGCCACACGGTAAAGCCTATTGTTTTTATACTCCTGTGTGAATGTACAGAGTATTTTCTTATTGTATTAAGAACTTACCTTAACAGTTTTAGCAGCATGTTATTATATACACAATTATTATTGTGAATGTATTTTTAAACTTTATACTTATAATCATAAATTTTACAAGTCATGCATGCAAATTTGTGTTCTGAAAAATCTACCACAAACGCACCCTTATGAGGGATGCCTTCCTGTTTTCTGTGACTGTTAACCTCTGCAGCAGCAGAACACTGTTCATCCAGGGCACAACACACATCGGTTTTTGGGGCAGTGAAACATGCGATGCTGAAATGGAAAATGGTTGCGTAACTGCAGTTATCTTCAGACTACAGCACTCATGTTGCATTCTGTTTTTAAATGCAACACATTTTTTATGATGAAGCATACTGTTTTAACGTTATGATCCTGAGAAAGCTGGCTACTGTTTTGAATATTATATTTGTGAACAAATTGAAGAAGAAAAAAGAAGAGAAAACCTGCATGTTGCAGTTTGCATCTACGGTAAATTTGTCTTTCTAAGGTCAAAGTGGTCTACATATTTAATACACAGTTTGGCTTATAATCACAATAAGAAAATATTTGGTTCCAACTTGATGCATTCAGGGAACTTAAGAAATTCATATTTCCTCAGGTCTTCTGAGAGTTGCTTAGACTTGTTTCTCTGGTATACGTTGTAAACTGGACTTTATTTAGACCGGTTCAGCCTTACTAAATGTGCAGTTAAATTAATTTGTCTGAACACACAAGTTATTGAAATAACTTCTGTTTGCTCCTGTGTATGCTAACGTCTACTTGAAACCTGGCATTAAAAAGACAGTACCTAAGTGTACTAAGGGCTTGACAGTAAGGGTTGTCCATTTTGAGAAATTCGCAACCAATTCTTGGCCTTACCACTTAACATAAAAAGTAGGAACAACAAACGTAAAATCGTGCACCCCAAAATAAATATATTTTAAAAGGAAAAAACTATTTTTGGTCAGTCTCAATGCTCATAGACTCAGGACTCTACCGGAGGGATGAACACTTTCCCTCGTTCGGTGTTCTGATGATGATAGAAAGCTATTCACTCAAATCTTCCTTAAGTGTTCAGTTGGGTTGAGATCTAGTGACTTTCAAGACCATTTTGTACCTGATCAACCTATCCAGTGACCCCTCATGCCTAGTACCGTGCATTCATTAGTATTCTCCTCCCGTTTATTCTGGTTAGCTGAGATCATATTTCCTGTTTTTAGCAACAGATCTGGTCTTTGTTGTGTGTTGTACAGCATATGTTTCCGAGATGCCACTTACTTATTGAGGCAAAATATATATATATATTTTTTATAAAAGTCAATGATGCAATAAGTGGAAAATGAAAAGGTACGACATATGGAACTGAACGTTACATTTTGTGAAATATTACAGCTAAATGTATTTCAGTTTTAAGCCAAAACATTATTGAAGTTACTTTTTAAGTGTACTCTCTCTTGCAACATAGATTCATTCATTTATTTATAAGCGGGGAAGAGTATAAACGTGCTAAGTATGAGATTGGGAGCCTTTTAACATGGCTCCCCCAGAAGAAACGTATACTCACAAAGCATGGTAAACGAGACGGCGTCTGTGTTTCAAGATGGTTTGGGTGGGCTGCCGACATCGCTGCAGACCGCTTCCTGAGGACAGTCTGCCCCGGTTAACGGGGATCCATCCCTCCACACAGGGAGAGGGAGCACAGCGAGAACTAAAGGTTCACGGGCCGGGAAGCATCAAAGTCAAAGGGTCAGCCACCCCACCGGTTGAGAAGTGTAAAAATATTTCAGGTTCAGGAAACTATGGCAGGACAAAATAGTCTAGGTATTAATGGTAAACACTGACTCCTCAATAGCAAATAGTTATTTGCTGCTCCATTAAAGCTCTGAACGGTGTATATGGCATCTTTTTTTATTTCAGCACATAAACAACAACAATAGTTCATGTCAGCAATTATTGGATTTGGATAAACAGTATTGTACAATGTGCAGCCTGCCAAACATGCTTTATTCTACAAGTATGACACATAACAAACCCAACATAGTATGTGTCTCATAGTGACACACCCAGTGTTTCCCCTAGGTTTACAGCTTCAGGGGGGGGGCACGGCGGCGGGGGCGACGACACCAACACAAACACTTAAAGCAGTGGTTCTCAAACTTTTTCTGTAAATAACTTCATTTTGTGACTCCATCTGTGCTTTTAGAAATAACAGAATAAAGAAAAATGCAATCACTTTCAAGTAAATCAGATTGCTCCATCGGACATTTTTTTTATTTTTAAATTGCAATCACTTAGAACAATGAAAATAAAGTTATATCTGTGCAAAAAAATAACTAATATTTAGTTAATACTAAATAGCTCATTGTGGAAAACAATAAGCTATTTTTTTTTTTTGCCAAACAAAACAGAATGAGTGCAGATATGTGAGCATCAGGTTGCATCAGTATTAGTGGAGCAGTGAGCCTCTACACATCTTTTATAAACGGGGTTGTAGATTTGATACAATACATGTTCAACGTTGATCTGTTTTCTGTTTTGAGAGACGCAGCAGCAGAAAGGACGTCACGGAGACTTCTGGCAAAGAGCCAAAAATCGGCGAGTCGCTATGCGCATGCGCATGCGCATGCGCAAGCGTAACCTGTTAACGGCATAACGTAAACATTTACCCGAAAGTACAGGCTTTTCTCCATGTATTTATTAATGACTTAGTTTTATATCCGTGTACTTTTGTAATATGTGAAGCCAGCAGCTCATTGTTGGTACAAGACACGAGCACTTTGTCTCTTTCACCTGAGCAGGAGAGCTGCTCCGGGTTCAGGAGAGCTGCTCCGGGTTCAGGAGAGCTGCTCCGGTGCTCCTCACATGAGAGCTGCTGTTGCCATCTTCACCCTGGGAGCGTTTAAAACGCAGATATAAGTCTGCTTTTCACGCGACATATTTTTTTCAGCGCTCACCAGAGGAGAAGTGTTAACGCGACCATGTAGAGACCGAAATGACGAGCTGTGTGTGGATAAGATCAATAAAATACAGCCGTTTAGTTTGTTTAATAACAGAACAAGGTGTAGACCGGTTCTATATGAAAGAGAAACTTAAATGACGACTTGTGATCTGGCGCTGTCGAGAAAATTACAGGGGGGCGGAGTTTTTTTTCAGGGGGGGCGCCCCGCCCCCCTATTCTAACGGTGGGGGAAACACTGACACCAATGTGGTACTGACCCAATTACAGTAGATGGAAACATTTGACCAACAAGAAATGAGACCAGGAAATAACATCGTAGCTAAATAGCTTATGCAACATTTGGTTTCTACATTGGAATGGTCGGCAGCATCTAGTCTGATTTGGCTAAATACAGAGCAGATCAGCTGCTATGTTTCTTTTTGTACCAGGTCTTTTTCACACAGAACAGAAAAAGCTCCAACCTATTTTAGGACTCGGTAGATGTGTGTGTGTGATTCTTCTCAGATCTTATTCCAGCAACACTAATATGGTTGAAGCCTGTGGGTGATGAATACTAACAAATTATGCATTCAAGCTCCCTGTAAATGCTGTTTTATAACATTTTACTTGTAACAGCTTCTGTTCTTATTAATTGCTTTTTTGGACAGAATTATGCTTCTTGTCTCATTTGAGGTCATGCTGTCATCTTTGAGATATTCGAAAGGTCTGTAATGAATAGTAAGACCTGTAATTCAGAGCTCCTCTAGTTACGAAACCCGTCTCGGTAGAATCATTTATACTCCAAAGATACAGGAGTTCAGCTATCGGACACCAATGCCCACAGAGATCAAGAGACACAATTAAGCCCTTTGTGTTATTTACTCTAAGGAATAATTATCCATCCTGTGCTGTAACTGTTTCTCCTAACCCTGCAACTTTCTTACTCTTGTCCATGTGGTTATGAAATTGCATGGCATTGCGTCAAATAATTGTTAAAGTAATAGTAATTCCTGAAGCTTAGTGTAAGATACAACAGTCAGAATATGCAGTAAATCAGCCACATTGTAACAAGATAAAATATTTCAGTGAAAGAAGCTCTGAAACTAAATTCATTTGAATAGTATGCAGCTTGATTAATTTGGATGTTCTATCTGATGTCATAAGTGTTTTCGGCTTCTTTGTTTTCATACATAGCTTCATAGCTCCAGTGGAAATATTTTCCCTCCTTGCACCCTGAGGAATTTGTGCACTCATGCGTCTGTATCTGAAAGGCAAAAATAGCTTCACATTGGTAAAAGCATCTACATGTCAGACTGCATCTAACAGGCCCAGCATAGTCTCCTCTCAGGGGGATGAAGAGAATTCCCCGTTAAGAAATGAAATGATTTGGTTACTCTTGGAGAAAACGCATTATAAATATGTGAAAGCCCCGCTTGAATGTTGACTGCATTGTTTGTAGAAACGGCAAGGGAGGCTAAGTTTGTCGTCATATGCATGACCATGACCTATCGTGAAAGTGTTGTGGAGCATGCTTTATAAAGAAACGTGTATATAATATCCACAAAACGAAAATATCTTTAGAGCTGAGGCTTAAAGAAATAATTCAACTTTTTGGGAAATGCGTTTCTTTGCTTTCATGCCACAAACGGCCACTTGAGGTTGGCTCCAAGAGTGAGTCCATCTCCGTAGACCCCCCATGTTAACATGCCCAACTTTACAGCAGAAATACATGTTTATAGGCTGGTATCTGTGTCTCGTGGTCATTTTCCCATTCATAACAACTGTACAGGAGGTGAATTTGTATATATCTCGGCCATTAAAATTATATAATTACTTAAAGTTAGGCATAATTATGGGCATGGCCGCTCTGAGTGACAGGTCGCTTGCTGCGAGCAGTCTGCTGTGATGCACCACCCAGGCCTCAGCTCCAAATCCACCTTTTTGCACAATTTTGGAGTTGGGCTGTGTCGTCACTGCCAAGATGGTGATGGCCGGAGCCACCCACTTTTTGAGCTTTACAACGGCTCTTCACGTCTTTGAGACTCTGTCCATTTTTTGTAATACTGTCTATGTATTAATGCATATGTACATTTTTGTGGTTTTACACGTGGTTATGTTACGATCTAGTCCAGTATTTCTGCTAAACTAACCATCTCCTTGTAGCTTCCTTACTGTGCAGACATGAGATTGGTACTGTGCACCTCATCTTGGTCTCTGCAAAAAAAAAAAAAAGGAAAAGCGAATAAGCACATTTTCCAAAATCTCGACCAATTCCTTTCAGGTGTAGTCAGAGTGCTATATCTGTCTTAGAGGTTAAAACACGTGTGTTTCCCTGCCAGTGATGTGCCAATCACTGAAGGTTTGAATCCAGCATGCAGGTCCAATGTGATGACACCCAGCTTTACACGAGTGGGAAGAAATGTGAGCCCTCCCATGTGTCGTGTTGATATCAGGCCACAGGCATCACGGTACTCTTTCCTTTCCGGTTCCAGTTTGGTGTTCAGTCTGCACTTTGAATATTGAATCCTTTGAGTTTTGATACTTTTGAAATTTGGCATGAAGACAAATGGTGCGTTAACATGTCAGCTCGGTGCAACAATATCGGTGCTCCGATATTGAGTTCACCCAGAGCAGCAGTCAGTGGTCTGACCTGTAGAGTTCAGTTGCATAAGTACTTCGTCAGCTGTCAACACCACTGGAACATTTTCACGAGGTGTGAGGCGCATTGTGAATATTTTTGGCTGTGCCTGACTGCGAGTTGTCTCTATGCTACACCATTTTATGGGCAATGCCTTTTCAGTTGCATAATACTGCTCAATAAGAAACTCTGCACCCTGATGCTTCTCACCCCGACTCCTCTCCTTGCTGTTTTTAAAATACACTCCAGAGCACTGAGGCTCAAGTGTGTTGTGTGTTTTAGTGCTGCAACAAACAATTATTTTTTTTAATTATTTTGTATTTTAATTTTAAACCGTGAAAATAGTGAAAAGCCGCCACAAGAGCCAAATATATACTCGTATTGTTTTTTTCCAGCTCACAACTCACAGATCTTCAGTTTATTCTCGTATGCGAACAAAAAGCAGCAAGTACACACTTTTAAGAAGCTGGAACCAACAGGTGTTGTGCATTTTTGGTTGAAAAAATTACTTTCATGATTTCACAATCATCAAAAAAATGTGACAATTTCATTTCTGTCAATTGACAAATCAATTAATTTACCAATTGTTGTAGTATTTTAGGACCGCTCGCATATGAATACTGTGTGTATTTGAGTGTCACTAGCTTTTTACTGCTTCACAAGAGGGGACTTCACGTTACATTTAACAGCTCTGTTCTGGTAGAGATGAGGAACGGCTTGAATGAAAAGTTAAACAAAGAATTAAAAAGAACTAATAAAAGATCTGAATTTATTAACACAAGACATGAAGCCATTATTTAACACCTCAATGTCAACAAGTGTCATGGATGGCATCTTTATTTGCGTAACCCTACAGCCGGGGTCACTGCTTCTTGAGGGGTTGTAAATCAGACCTGCAGTGCTGGTTTACTTTACTGGGTCCTTTTGCCACCATTAGAGAGAGTCCTGTGTCTACAGCGATGCACTGCTGTTGGGCTGCAACAGAACATCACTGTACAGTGTGTCACTGCATTTCTGGACAGCTGCCAAATGCTGTTTATAGCTTAGCTGGGGTCAAGTTTGACAGCTCTAATAACCCTGCATACACTCACCGTCTAATCCATAAAAGGCTTTACAATCAAAGCCGAGAACGACTGGGCTTGCCTCTGTCTGGCAAAATACATCGGTGTATTGTGTCTGTTTGTCCAGCGGTTTATGTTAGATATGTAACAGTGTGCAATAAACCAGCAATTTACGACATTTATAGGACTTTTTATTTTAATCCCATCCATTGAACTGGTTCGAGATGTTAAAAACAAAAAGTTGCCTTTAAATAATGCCTTAATACATTTCACCAGTTTACAATTCCTGCAGTTCTGCACAAGCAAGTCATACCACCTCGGGGACAGACAGGTTGCAGCCGTTGTCCCCTCCCGTCTCATCTGTAACCTGTTTGCATAGATCGCTACACTTCTGTTGTGTGTATGAGCAGTGACTCAGTGTCATGTCTTTTTGTGTGTTTCCAGATGCCCCCTCCACAGAGCAGCAGGAGCTGTTCACGCAGAAGCTCCAGCAGTGCTGCATGCTCTTCGACTTCCTGGACTCAGTGATGGACCTGAAGAGCAAGGAGATCAAGAGGGCCACGCTCAACGAGCTTGTGGACTATGTTTCCACCAACAGAGGGGTGCTGGTGGAATCTACATACCCAGAGATCACTAATATGGTGAGCATTGATGTCAATGGGGCTTTACGTTTCTGTGGACTTTTTAGATTTAGAAAACCAGCAGTTCATTTCTCACAATACTGGTTCCATTTAAGCACAAAATCCACAGGAAAACAATATTCGGGCTGCAATTAGAAGTTTTGTTTGTCTGTTTCTTTCCCTCGCCCACGCAGCTCCCACTAAATACAGTTCATGCAGAGTTCATAAAGTTTCATAATGTCTGACACTGTTTTTTTTTAATACTTAGTTTTCTCTTAAAAATACGTTTGATTATGAGATGAATAGCTGCTATCTTTCAACACTTTCTTCTACTAGCAGTTGCTGCTGTTGAAAGCGTATATGATGACACACACACATGAACCAGTACGAAGGAAAATACTGCTAACCTTGATTATGTTTCCCAGAGGTTTGAGGTTGAGTCACACATTTAAAACCTAAATAACATACAATAAGTTAAAGGCAGTAACGCAACAAACCCCATATACAATTATCTTTGTGGAACATATTTCACTCTCTTTTTTTTTTTTTACTCTCTTGAATCCAAACCCCAAGAAGCAGGGCTCTTCTATGGGGCAGTTTTGGTAATGCAGGTCACATGACATCATCAATCCCAGAGATTTGTCCACCATACACATGTATAATAACTTTCTAACAGCTGTTATATACATTTATGTACATCATTTTATCATCAATTCACCCGTCACAAATTCAGGTGCAGAGATTCTTTTCAAGTTTTCGAGGACAAGAAAGTCCCCTATTGAACATTGGCATGTACAATTAACATTTTAGTGCTTAGTAAAATATTACTGCATATAATTACTAACGTATTATCTGGATGTATAAAGTATTTCCATGAGTGCATTCACTCAAAGTAAATCAGAGTGCAGGGTCAGGTTAACGGTGATTAACACTTAGGCTGCTGCCGGAATCTGATTACGCAATAGTCTGTTTGAAAACCAGCCCCCTGCAAAGTATCTGAGGCCAGCATAGTGTAGACCTGTGTTCATGGAGCAGGTGCCCTGAGCAGCCTAGTTTCCTCCTACAGTACAACAATGACTCATGTGCAACATTTACAGTGCTGTCAGTTCTGCAGTGATTCCCTCCACACTGCAGATTATCATGATGGATACGAATGAGCACAGCTGAGTCAATTAGTCTTCAGATTATTATTGGACTGTAGGCGGTAATCCATGTCATACCTTGCAACTATTGATTTAGAATTTAGTTTGTCTCTCACTATTGTCTTTCAAAGTGTTTTTCCAGTTAGGATAATTACTTTGTTTAGGCAGTAGATATGAAATAAATTGCTCAATGAAAAGGACTAGCAGAGCTGGTAGTCTTTGAAAGTTGTTGAAAATATGTTCTTGCACTAAATGACTGCAGTGAATTAATAAGGTTTATTCACATTAGGCATTATTCCTGCACATTTTCTCAAAGTATTTAGTTTGCTCTGAATAATAGAAATCACCAGATTGACGTGTATAAGTGCAAAGTCTAAGTCCCAGTTTCCACCAAATTACCAACAATACAGGACTGTTGTGCAGCTGTCATGTGCTAAATAATATTTCCTGGATTTATTTGTCTTGTGTGGTTCAGATGTCTATTTACAGTAATCGAGAAATAGGCCATTTCCAATAAGATAATAATCATGAACAGTGAAAGTGCTTCAGTTGTAATCAAAAATGCAAAAAGAAATTCAAGTACTGCTGCCACACTTTGCCAAACATTAGCGTCAGGGAGGCAATGCAACATGGAATAGGAAGGTAAATAAAAAGTAGACGTGCGTCAGCCATCTAACATTTAATGTCAATGTTTAAACTGCTGTAACATCTGTGTTTAAGGTACAGTATTTATTGGCAACATGCTGCACACTGTTATTGTACCGTTCCGACCCTTAAAGCAACCAAAACACACAGCGAAGACATCATTTAGATTTCAAATGATGAGTTATGGCTGCTGAGAACACTAGAATTAAACTAAACACCATCTCTCTACCTTCACTTTGTCAGGCGTTGGTAAAGCTGTTAATCTCTACAAACAAGCACAGCAAACAAATACAGCTCAAATAAACAGAAGCAACACTAAATATATAATTATTTTCAAACTGGGTCTTATTTTTTCGAGTTTAACCATCATGGATTTTTTTCCTAAATCTAAACATTTGACCTTGTGGTAATTACTGGATGGATATATTGGATTCTGCGCCGCGTCTGAAACATGGCATGGTTAACTTTTCATTGTGCCAACACAGACAGTAAACATGACAAAAGCAATGCATTCGATGTCAGCAGCCCAAAGTAATGCAAATATAAGTGATCGGATGCAATCACAGTAATAAATCACACTAACTCATAAAAGTATGACTTTATTTTTTCCCATTATTATCAGTTATGTTCAATTGTTGTTAATTTAAGTCAAATATGCTTTGACCTGCAACAATTCTACTTTTTCATTCATGCTTTGGCAAAAAAACAGGCAGCCAGGAAAGTGCACAAATGCAAGTGTGAGAAACAGATGGATAATGAGCTACTTAACGTGGAGTATCTTGGTTCCACATTGCACATCAGTGTCCTCTTGGGTTCCCGCACTAAGGTTTACAAGGCTCGAGTAGCTTAAATGAAGTACTCTTGCCGGTGCACAGGTATCGTCAGTGGTCCTTCTTAGTGGTAATGCCATTTATCTGTTCACGGCAGTACGGAGGGTCGTGGGTCGAGCTCAAGAAAAAACCCAGTCCCGGACTACAGACAGTGTTCTGAATGAGGTTAAGCAAATAGCAGCTGCACTCAGAAGGCTGGGTTGATAATAGCTCTCCCGGATACTCCATGCTTGGCATCACATTATAATGAAGAGCTGAGGGTTTAAAGTGCTGTCCATTATTCCTCTGCAGCGAGGACCGCTTTGATCACAGAGGATGTCGCAAGTACAAACAGCCAGGTTTCTCATCTATGTGAAAGGAGCGTTCGCCTTATTTGCCAATTCTATAATTAGTGCTTATTATAGAAAATCTCATCTCTCAGACAGTTTTGTTTGTATTCTATCTTATCTGAGCCAGAGATGAGTAAATAGCCAGCAGGTTAGTTGAAAAGAGACTACTTTGAGCTATAATTCCCCTTTTTATTTGCTTTAATTTCCTTTTTGCTAATGCTGCGTTCAATGCTTAGGCGTTCTCTGTCTCTCTTTCTCTGCGTTGCTAGGTGTTGGGTGCTACTATTGTCACCCTGAGTTTGACCCCATTCAGAGCTACAGCCTCCTTTGTCATCAGCATGTGCACACTGCCTTCACTTGCAGCAAGTCACTTAGAAACAGCCTTTTTTTTTGGATCCTCCTACGTTAGTTTTACACACAAGTCCCGGTTTCCTTTTTTTCTTTCTCACACATTACCCATGTTTGCTATCCTCCCACAATATTTTCTCTTGTTTTGTCCAACTGTATTTATTTTTTGAAGTGCCTGGGGGAATTAAAAATGCCGACTGTTTGTGTTGTGAATGTAACCCATTTAGATGTGTGCATCTTTGACTCCTGACAGAACATATACAAAGTATTATTATTATTGTAGTAATTTATATATTATACTACAGTTCCCAGTGTATAGGCATGGACTGTATGCAAAAAGTGGACGCAGTCATCGTGAAGCCACCCATTAGTTTGTTGAATGCCATTTTGAAGCATTGAGTTTGGCGATTTGGTCGTCGCCATCTCTGCGGAGGAGCGAGGTAATGACACCGTATCCGGCTCTGGTGGTGGCAGCTACCTGTCAATCACAGTAAGCCCGCCCTAAAGCACACTCTGCTTCCTGCTCTATTTTACAACTTGAGCCCTGTTTTTCTATATTTGTTTACATTTAGACAAATTGGCACCATTATACAACACAACATTTTCCATTCAGATGGTTCGAACAGAAATATTAACACTACATTTCTGGGCTTTTCAGATATTGCCAGGTTTCTTTTTCAGTGTTTTCATGTTGAATCAAAAGTAAATCCACAAGTCAAACTGAAGAACAACTTAACTGGTTTTACAACAATATTGTGTGCATCAGAAAGCTGTTATCATTGAGTCCAGTATAATAATAAAAAACCTTCTTTGCATGCAAGGTAGCACATGGAACAATGGCGACGTGTATACATCTTTGTATATACCACACTGAATCTAAAAACGTATTTCTCATGTGTTCAGATTTGACTGCGTTTTGAACTAGCAGCAATCGGATGCTCAGGGTTTTAAAGTGCCGTAATTGTCTTCATGGGTTGTGTCACAGCCACTGCAGCAGCTCGACCAGCATGTCACTGCGATGCCTAACGTTCCATCGTTTTAAGAACTAGAGCGTCCGCTTGTCCCCGTCTTCTCATGCAATACGTTTTCCTCATGTCTCTCTCTGTGCACCTCCTGCTGACGGCCAATGAATAGACGTATTAATACCCTCAATGGAGACCGGCTGCCAGAGCAGTTGCGGTGTTAAACAATAGTTGCACCTTACCGGCAATACCAGGCTTTCTGTTCATGTTCTGCTCCTGAGGCCCCGTGTGCGCCCACATGCCACCAGCAACACCCCTCATCTTCACTTTGTGAGCATTTGGCCTCAGAGCTCTCTTCCTGGAAAAATGGTCATCACACTGAGGCACAATGGTCCCGCCTGGCAACCCAGTCTGTGAGTCATCTGATTCGAGCTCAACCAATGCTAGGGCTCACACCAGGGAAAGCTACGTGATATGCCACGGAGAGCTGACTCACTGATTTATTTATCTGCTTCATTATCAGCATCTGCATACGGATGCTTATGTAGAATATAACTATGTGCCATTACTGTGGTCAAAAAGGCTGTTCAGTCACGTACCAGGTGAAAGTTGTTATGATATACCTAGAGAAAAGACAATTTCAATGTATGTGATTTTTATATCACGAGAGGCTTGTTCTATTTCCTGCAAAACCTTCAGTACCCGTGTCAGGAACCTTGACTTAACCCGCAGATTAATACAGTAGACGTAGGCCAGTCACAAAGATATGACGCAACTGGAGCCAACAGGTGAGCACAGTCTTTGGAGTAAGACGAGTCGGAGGCGGCTATAGTGAAGGAAACCATAATCTGCTTACATTAATTGGTGATCAATGAATCGTTCAAAGGTTCTCTATATATAATATTCATAGCATTGATATCTCCCAACTGCCCTCACACGGCAGTTACTGCTGATAACGGCGTCACAGGCGCGTAGTGTCCATCCTCAGGTAAACACGGTTAGCTCGGTCTGCATTTGTTTGCACTGTCAGCACCGTTAGCTGCTTGGCACCGGCTCAGCCATGTGGAGGCTATAGATATTCTCTGAATTCCATATTGATGACCTTAAAGAGAATTTATTTTAAGCTAAAATGCCAAAATGTGAATAGCCAGTGTAAGTGGGAAGTATATTGTTTGCTTAGTTACAGAAAGTCTGACTTCTTATTTTTTTTTTTAGAGGTCGGACTTGATGCTTAAGATCTCCTCTATAAACCCAAACAGACTCTTGCTTAAGATCTTCCTCTATAAACCCAAACAGACTCTTAAAATGAACACTTAAAAATCATTATTATGGGTCAACACACGTCTCTCACTCGTAGCTCTGCTGGTGGCTAAAGTCCCTGTCGTACTGGAGAGAGTTTATGCTTTTATTCAACTATTCACAATAGTTGTGCAGAAGAAAATGAGCATAAATAAGAAAAGGAAAGTCCTACACTTTGTGTCAATCGTCGTCGTTAAAGCCGCAATCCAGGAAAAGGGGTGTGTGATAGGAACGAGACAAATTAAGCGTTAGCGTTTACAAACTCCTTCGTTTTTCGGTCCTCTAAAATTCAGAGTAATGTGGACAATCAGTGTAAACGTGGCAAAGAGTAGGCGTTTAAAAATGGAAAAGTCGTAGTGGATGTAGCCTCAAAGGCAGTTTGAAGAAGTAACCTTTAGCTGTATTTGCTGATGTTTTAGAGGCTAAACGATGAATTGATCATTAGAGATCATAATTGTGTTTATTATATCACAACGAAGTACTGAGGAGTCCTGCCAGTCATTTAAGCTAAAAGTAATGACTTTCACATGTATTTGTGGATGTGTCGGAAATGCTTATATGTGCAACTTTATTGCAAAGTTGTCAAAAGTGCTTCTCCCTGCAGACAGACATGCATTCCACCGTGTAAAAAGCATGCTGGCAGTCAACAGGATCTCTCACTGTTTGGCTAAAGAATGGACGAGATGTTGGACTGTTTGTACAATTGTTGTGTCCAGATGGTGTTTTCATCAGCCCAGAAACAGCTGCACTTACACTGTCAGGCCTCACTAAAATAACAGGAAGGACACAAGCAGGCAAATAACAGCTCGGTACAACAGCGTGTTCAGAGATGCCCTTCAGCTCGCCACAGTTCATTCAGCCTTGAAGGGGAGAAGGGCTACATCAGCACAAGACCATGAGGGTACAAGTCCTTTCTGCTCATGCCAAGATCAGACTAAAACCCAAACTAGATCATCTGAATGTCACGACACGAAAGCATTGTTGCGGACCAGGTGTGCCCCTTCTTTCGGTGCATTCTTCCACCAGGTTGATGGGGTTTGATGCCTCTAGGAATAGTATAGGATTTTACATTTGCCTAAGATTTGCAGTCAAGTTAAGTTGTGAAATTGGCAGTCGATGTGTGATACTATCAAGTCAGCATAAATAAAAATAAATGTATCCAGCAATTTTAAATCACTTTCTTGAACAATCCAGATTACTTAGGAAGCAAAACTGTGACCAAGGTAAAACTTGGCAGGTGTGCCTCATGAATTGGCCCCTTAGTGTATGTAAATTACCAAAAAACATTACATAACTGTATTATGATGACAATAATCTTACTGTATATATAAAAAAAAAAAAGATTTTCCAGCTCCCCAATGCTGTGTGCGCCTCTCTCAAATGTACTCCTTGCTAAAAATAACCAGGTGGGATAGAGGTGGGGGTGCTATGTCGACAATGATAGTCTTTGGTACAGATTTTAAAAGATTTAAAAATGATCATAACTATAGCTAGATTGCTCAAAAGGTGAATGCCCGTGTCTGTTTCCTTGTCTAAGTTATTTGGCTTACAGGCAAATGAACTGTAACCAAATGTATTCAAGGTTGGTCACGCTATGAGAACAGTCTTACTCATTCACTCTACACAACATGGTGTATGTGTGTTTTTTTTATTTTTTCTATTTTAAAGTAAGGAGGGGAGTGTGGCGAGCAATATTACAGGGGCAGTTTTTGAATTGCGCTACAACCAGCTTGTAATATGCATCTCCTCAATGCCTATAAAGCATACAAGTGATGCTTTATAGGCATTGATGCTTCATAGGCACTTTAAATTTATATTTATTATGTAAGGGACACTTCCTCCTTCCATATTCTCTTGGGATGTTAAAATAATGTTTTTTTTAAATTGTTAATAAGCCTTTATTGATAATTTGTATTTCTCCTCCCCTCCAGATCTGCACCAATATTTTCCGGACTCTTCCACCAAGTGACAACCCAGATTTTGACCCAGAGGAGGATGAACCCACTCTCGAGGCTTCCTGGCCTCACGTTCAAGTAAGAGTCCGATACCGAGCCGTCTGTCCTCATCACCCTTTTGATCACATCGTTGTGTGTATCGCCCGGTTGCGCACGCAGGCCCGCTCCACAGGCGCACCGGGTTGTTTTGCCTGGCGAGTTTTTGCCAAGGCGTTTTAGAGGCGACTGCGCTTTTAAAAGTCGCGTCTGGTGTGAACGGGCCCTAACGCTACCGTTTTTGAGGAGGTAGATTTTAAGGTGAGGGGACTGACAAGGCAGAAGGTAAAGTGGTCCACCGTTCTATCAATAAGCAGACCTGCCAACCTGTACGCAATTTGCGTAGCGGATACGCATTTTGACGTCAAAGTACGCTGGTAAAAATTTGTCTAAAATTAATTTTAGACTAATTGACCAGCAAACATTATATGCAATGCAATATAATGCATGACGAGTATTTAATGACTTGTCCCCTATTAGTCGTCGCCAATTCCCATCCCCCCCCCTCGTCGGTACGCAAAAAAATATCAAGGTTGGCAGGTCTGAATAAGGCTAAACTAGAAGTTAACACCAATACAAACATTATTTTTGCAGAATGAGTGTGTTAGGGGAGAAGGATGCAGCCATTGTTAAACAGCTGGATTGAAATGCAGCTGGAACTGGTCGTGGCTAAAACTGGAAGGCAAGGTCTCAATAAAAGGGCAAGAGGTGTCCTTTCATCTAGAAGATGTATTCTCCAAAATCAACAGGCAGGGATTCGCCAGATGCATTCTCTGCATCAAAGATATAAATTATGCTAACACATTGTGCCTCATATACTGTAAATGTTAGACCCAGTGACAGGCTGGCATGAAATGGCTTGCATAATACTTAGTAAGGAGGCCATAACAATGTTTGACTCATGGCTGAAGTTAAGTTTCTCCAGCTCTCCCCAGGTTGGCAAAAAAAGCATCTCAAAATGCATCAGATTGATGCTTTAAAATATGGAATATTTAAATTTTTCTTACTTGGCTTGAGGCATTATGTTTCGCTTTGTCCATCCGTCTGGTAAATTATTGTGAATGCAATATCTGGAAAATTACTCCATGTGCAAATGTCTTAAAATTTGACACAAATCAAGGATGACCTGATAATAATTTGGTGGTCGAAGGTCAATGTGACCTCACAAAACATGTTTTGGGCCATAATTCAAGAATTGATTGGCTAATTCTGACAATTTCACACAAATGTCTAATTGGAAGAAATGATGAAGTGATTACATTTTGAACAGACATGGATATAAACTGCAATTTGAGTGCTTGGCGGAGGCAAACGACTGCGATGCGGTGATTCTAGTTCCTTTTTTCTTTATCTTCCAGCTGGTCTACGAGTTTCTGCTGCGCTTTCTGGAGAATCCAGACTTCCAGCCCAGCATTGCGAAGCGCCACATCGATCAGAAGTTTGTTCTGCAGGTAGGAGTCTCTCTCTTTTTTTCTTTTCTTTTTTTTACATTTTTAAAAGAGCTTTTCAGGATAATGATTGTATAAATATGTTCAAAGTTAACCTATTTTATTAAACTAAGACCATGTTTTTCCTCCAACGAATCGCCACCTTAACGTGGTGGAGGAGTTTGAGTGGCTCAGTGATCCTGGGAGCTAAGTTGTCCGGGGCATCAGCCCCTGGTAGGGTCTCCCAAGGCAAACAGGTCTCGGGGGAGAGCCCAGACTAAGAGCGGTTTAAAAAAAACCCTGATGAATAGCATCCCACGGTCTAAAGTTACCTCGCCCGGACAAGGGAAACCGGGGCACCCTCCCGGAGCCAGACCCAGGAGGGGAGCTCGTCGGTGAGCGTCTGGTGGCCGGGCTTTCGCCCATGGGGCCCGGTCGGGCTCAGCCCGAAGAAACATCTTGGAGCAGCAGTCGCCCTGTGGACCCAACACTCGCAGGGAGAATTATCGGGGTCGGGTGCTATGTAGACCGGGAGGCGGGCCAGGCAGGAGACCTGGGCGAGCCGATCGCCGGCAGCATAGACTAGCTCTAGGGACGGGGAACGTCACCTCGCTCGCGGGGAAAGAGCCGGAGCTGGTGCGGGAGGTGGAGCGGTACCAGCTAGATATAGTTGGGCTCACCTCCACGCACAGCACGGGCTCTGGAACCAAGCTCCTGGAGAAGGGTTGGACTTTGTCCTTTTCTGGAGTTGCCCAGGGTGAGAGGCACTGGGCGGGAGTGGGGATACTCACGAGCCCCAGGCTGAACGCTGCTATGTTGGAGTTTTCCCTGGAGAACGATAGGGTCGCCTCCCTGCGCCTACGGGTTGCGGGGAGTAAGGCTCTGACTGTTTGTGCTTATGCACCGAACAGCATTTCAGAGTATCCGGCCTTCTTGGAGTCGGTGGGAGGGGTCCTGGAAAGGGCGCCGCCTGCCGACTCCATAGTTCTCCTGGGGGACTTCAACGCTCACGTGGGCAATGACAGAGAAACCTGGCGGGGCGTGATTGGGAGGAACGGCTTGCCTGATCTGAACCCGAACGGTGTTTTGTTGTTGGACTTCTGTGCTAGCCACAGTTTGTCCATAACAAACACCATGTTCGAACATAAGGTGGCTCATAAGTGTACCTGGTACAAGAACACCTTAGGCCGGAGATCAATGATTTACTTTGTAATCGTATCATCTGATCTGCGGCCGTATGTCTTGGACACTCAGGTGAAGAGAGGAGCAGAGCTGTCAACTGATCACCACCTTGTGGTGAGTTGGATCAGATGGCGGGTGAGTCGGCTAGAAAGACCTGGCAAGCCCAAACGTGTAGTGAGGGTGAACTGGGAACGTCTGGTAGAGGATCCTGTCCCACCTCCGGAAGAGCTTCTCACAGATCCCGAGGGAGGCTGGGGACATGGAATCCGAGTGGACCATGTTCAAAGCCTCTATTGCGGCCGCAAGGAGCTGTGGTCGGAAGGTCATCTGTGCACCGGGGGTGAGGGAAGCCATCAAACTGAAGAAGGAGGCCTTTCGGGCCTGGCTGGCCCAGGGGTCTCCTGAAGCAGCTGACGGGTACCGGCAGGCCAGAAGGGCTGCAGCTGCGAAGGTCGCGGATGCTAAAACTCGGGCATGGGAGGAGTTCGGGGAGGCCATGGAGAAGGACTTTCGGTTGGCCTCAAGGAAGTTCTGGCAAGCCATCCGACGGCTCAGGAAGGGAAAGCAGGGTCTACCCCAGGCTGTTCTCAGCGGGGGGGGGGACTGCTGACCCGGACTGGGGACATCGTCGGGCGGTGGAAAGAGCACTTTGAGGAACTCCTAAACCCGGCCAACATGTCCCCTGGAGAGGGGGCAGTGCCGGAAGACTTCTGCCATGGCAGAGGTCGCTAAGGTAGTCAAAAAGCTCCTTGGTGGCAAGGTGCCGGGGGTGGATGAGATCCGCCCTGAGATGCTGAAAGCGCTGGACATTGTTGGGCTGTCTTGGCTGACACGCCTCTTCAGTGTCGCATGGGGGTCGGGAACAGTGCCCTTGGACTGGCAGACCGGTGTGGTGGTTACCATCTTCAAGAAGGGGGACCGGAGAGTGTGCTCGAACTATCGTGGTATCACACTGCTCAGCCTCCAGGGAAAAGCTTAAGCCAGGGTGCTGGAAAGGAGGCTCCGACCGCTTGTCGAACCTCAGATTCAAGACGAACCGTGTGGATTCCGTCCCGGTCGTGGAACAGTGGACCAGCTCTTTACCCTCGCAAGATTACTGGAGGGGTCCTGGGAGTTTGCCCAACCAGTCTACATGTGCTTTGTGGACTTGGAGAAGGCTTTCGACCGGGTCCCTCACAGTATGGGGTGCCGGACCCGTTGGCACGGGCAATCCGGTCTCTGTACGCCTGCAGTAGGAGCTGTGTTCGTATCCTCGGTAGTAAGTCAGACACGTTCCCGGTGGGTGTTGGCCTCCGCCAGGGCTGCCCTTTATCACCGGTCCTGATCGTGACTTTCACGGACAGGATATCTAGGCGCAGCCAGGGGGCGGAAAGGATCCGGTTCGGGAGTCTCGGGATCGCCTCTCTGCTGTTCACGGATGATGTGGTCCTGTTTGCCTCCTTGGACCGTGACCTCCAGCATTCACTGGGGCGTTTTGCAGCCGAGTGTGAAGCGGCAGGGATGAGAGTCAGCACCTCCAAATCTGAGGCCATGGTGCTCTGCCGGAAACCGGTGGATTGCTCCCTCCAGGTGGGGACAAACTGCCTACCCCAAGCGAAGGAGTTCAAGTATCTCGGGGTCTTGTTCACGAGTGAGGGTAAGGTGGAGCGGGCGATCGACAGGCGGATCAGTGCGGCTGCAGCAGTAAAGCAGGCCCTGTACCGGTCCGTCTTGGTGAAGAGGAGCTGAGCCGGAAGGCAAAGCTTTCCATTTACTGGTCGGTCTACGTTCCAACCCTCACCTATGGTCACGAACTCTGGGTCGTGACCGAAAGAACGAGGTCTCGGATACAAGCGGCCGAAATGAGCTTCCTCCGTAGGGTGGCCGGGCTCAGCCTTAGAGATAGGGTAAGGAGCTCGGACATCAGGAGGGAGCTTGGAGTCGAGTCGCTGCTCCTTCGTGTCGAAAGGAGTCAGCTAAGGTGGTTCGGGCATCTAATCAGGATGCCTCCTGGACGCCTCCCATTAGAGGTTTTCCAGGCACGTCCAACTGGTAGGAGACCCCGGGGAAGACCGAGGACACGCTGGAGGGATTATATCTCCCGGCTGGCCTTGGAACGCCTCGGGATCCCCCAGGATGAGCTGGAAAGTGTTGCGGGTGAGAGGGAAGCCTGAGTCGGCCTGCTGAACCTGCTGCCACCACGACCCGACCCCGGATAAGCGGCTGATAATGGATGGATGGAATGTTTTCAGTTACAGCCATTATTCTATATTTCTTAATAGAAGATTACAACATTACCAATAGTTTGTGTAATTCCAAATTCACCAGGACTTGGTTAGCAGTCAGAGAACCCTCAGGTCACAGCAGTAACAGTTTTTATAAAGTACCAACAACAAAACACATTTTAAGAAGACTTTGTCCTTCGAAAATTTATTATCAATAACTATTCATAATTTTTTGTTTGTCATTTAGATATCTGACTGTTGAGTTGGTAGTTTTGTGACAGTATTACGACTGCAACTACAGATGATTTTCATTATCTATTAATCGACAGATTAATAGATCATACCATTCATTATTTAGAATAAAACATTGTCAGCAAATTGGGAGAATTGCTGACATTTTGCTGTTTATAGACTCTATTGTGATATCTTTAAATGTGCTGTTTTGTCTGATCAACAGTCCAAAAGCCAAATATGAGTTTACTATCTATCATAGATGGATAAGAAAACAAAATATATTTACATTTAGAAGTTACAACCATCGAGTCTTTGGCATTTCGTTCGGGGAATGACTTGCTTCTGACAGTTCTCATTGGCTGTTGCAGATGGTGGTTCAAATTACTAGAATTTCTAATGTGGTGAATAACTGTAATTAGCAACACAATGTGATGTGTTTTGGGACCGTGCAGTATTATTAGTTGGATGAGTCGAACCATTAATGAGCTGTAGCTCGGCTACATCTGCCTTGGCTCAGTACCACCTCCTCCAGGAGTGCCTCACTTCTTATAAAGCAGCAGCTAACGGAGGACCACAGGGCCAGGAATGTTCGCCGGGCCACATCTGAGGTGCCTGGACCAACTTTCCGTGATGTGAATGTGTCGTGAGGCAGCTTTCAATAGCTCGTGAGGCAGCTTTCAATAGCTGCCGGTGGTTTACTCTTCTGGTTGAGAAAAGGAGGACTGTGGTTGGAGAGATGGGAACAAGGAGGTATCGGTTTGGGTAGTAATACAAGCAGGGAAAGATGGCCCGTGGTCTGGATCAACTTCAGTTATCATAATACACACAGCACAGGAACAGGTCTTCCAATATTCTGAGATGTTCACATACATATTCACCAAAGAGATCGAAGCACAAGAGCAGCCATGCCGTTCAGTGGTCAAGAAGAATATGTGGTGATCAAAAAGATGAGGTATCAGGGCATCCATACAAAGCCACAAAGAGGGAGGATCCTTGTTAGGGTTACCTGGGTATACCATACCTTATTTAAGACTTAGTCCCAAGACACTTCACACCTAAACTAATACAATACAAACTAAGACAACCCCTCGAGCTCATTAATGGTATTTTACTTTTGTACTAGACCTTTATTCATGTGTTTATTATGGTTATTGTATTATTGTCTTGGAGCAAGTTGACGTCAACTTTTATTAGTTGGCCTGCAAATCCAATGATTCTTGTCCTACAACATCCCGAAGTAGCAAAAACCATTATACTCGATAGACTCTGTGTCATATCCTTTCAAGCGGCTCCTAAGAATCCAGATCACCACTGGTTTCCTACCTCACTCGCTACTTAATTAGTAGTTAATTAGTTTTTCTCACAATATGACAGCAGGTGAGTGCATATGAAGTGAGACAGCTACAAACTGTGTGGTAGCTTTGCCCTGCTATATGTTGAAAAGGCAGCCAGGTACACACATTAGCATCACACATTAGCATCACACATTTGCTTCACAACTAACTCTGTATGTGTGGTTAACATAATCACATTCAAGCATGTCTTTGATGTGTTTTTAGGTTGATTTTCAAGTGTGAGCAGGGTGATTAGTCAGTTTTATTTATATAGCCCAATATCACACATTTTCCTCAGGGGGCTTTACAATCTGTACAACAATCTGTCCTTGGACCCTCGCTTCAGAAAAACAACAACAACAACCTTTTAACAGGCAAAAAAATTGAGAGAAAAAACTCAAGAAGAGCAACTGAGGAGGGATCCCAGATATGTGCATTAGCTGTTGTGTCCAGAATTAAGCAACATAATAAACTTACAACATAAGACGGTCCATATGAAATAAATGATGCATATAATGTGAGCATATATTAAGAAGAAGGATCCAGGAGGATGTCGAACAGCTTCTAGGTTTCGTCAAACAGAAGGAGCCTGAACCAGGCGACCTGCTCTCCACCTTGTAGCCTAGAGAGAGAACAGGCTACAAAAACACAAGAAGCAATCTCAAGCAAGGAGGGTGTGGGAAGACATTTAATCACAAAACTAAGTAAAATCATACGACGGTCAATTTCGCACTAAATTGTTTTTGATTTTATTCTGCTAGCACAGTTGCTAAGAAGTTAATTTAGAAACAAGCTTAATTCTGTTCAGATGAACCTGAGGCTGAAACATGTGACATCGCCCAGCAAGCGTCAGATGGAGCCTGAGGTTTTATACGGAAATAGAAAAATTGCTGTTGGATGTTATTATTATCATGCGTATCCCCTTTTTTTTTTTTTTTTTCTTCCTCCTGTCTGTTTTTGAAGTCTTAATCTCAATCATATTTGGTGGACAGATGGGCTTTTAGTCGGGGAGTTTCTCATTTAATTTTAGTAATGACCTGGTTACCTCACAGTGGATAATCTTCCTCTCACAACTATGAAAAGAACAGAGATGGACTGTTTATTTGTGATTACCGAGAGTTTATGTTTCAACCATGGAGGAGAATCGTGCTCTTCTTGATGTCTTAGTTTTATTCCTAAATATTGAGATGGGAATATGCCTCTCTGATTGTGTCCGACTACAGATGGACACAACATGCAGCAGAGTAATGATTAGTTTTTCTGCACCCACTGAGTTACTCTGGGACATGTACTGGTCCCCAGTGTGACCTTTTGTGATTGATTATTGAAGTTACCTCAGGCTTTTCTTTCATAATAAAGTCAGACCCAATGTCTGTATCCCATTGTGTCCTTATCTATCAACTTTAGTTCAACGTCATATCTTCTGTCTGGTCAGTAAGGATTCACATTTGCCCAAAACATTAGGTGTAGTGAATTATTTTTAGAAAATAATTTCTTATTTTTTTATCTGCAGTATTTTCACAGTTTTCTTCCCCGCCTCTACGTACAAGTGTTATTTTCATGAGGCAGTAGGTGTCGTGCTGTTAAGGGCTAGACCATAAGATACAAAAAAAATGGATCCATCACAAGTTCCCAAAGTCTAGATAGAGGGTACTGTGTGATCTCCATACAGTACCCTTTGTACATGACCTTAGAGGCAAATTTGTGATTTTGTACATTAATCTGATGTAACTTGGCTGGTACTACCATTGTGATAGCAGGTGAAATAAGGTATACAACTATAGCCCGGCCATTACACAACCCATAACATGAATAAACATTTTGAATCCGTTGATAAGGTTCCCATAAATTGTAGAGCTGGACAAAACAAACACCACTGCTGTCGGTGATGGCGGCATATCTGTACTTCAGTCTCTTCAGCGAGCGTTTGGGCCGCCAGGTGTGGAGGCTGATGGTTAGGAGAAAACTTACCACTCGAGGTTCTCTGACGAGCACAGTATGTCTGTGTTGCACCATTTAATTATATCGCGGTGCAGAAGAAGAGCACGTGTGCGTGATGATGGAAACCTTCCCTGGAGCTGCGCAGATGTAAAAATAGACTGTCAGGTCCGTCACCAAGATGCTGATGACATGCAAGTTAAAGATAAGTGCCTCACTGAAGCTGATGTGAGCCTGTAAACATTCCTTTTGAGCTCTGTGGCATTGGCTGCCCTCGACAGTACTGTAATAATGACGCATCACATGTTGCTGTAAATAGCTGTTAAACACCAGCTGTTTCAAATGTAATTACAATGCAGAGCACTCAGACACACACACATGCTGTATATTTGTTTCATAAGTTGTTGGTAGCTGGTGTGATCTGACTTGATTATTGACACTCGACTGACTTTGTTCAGCCTGGTAGAGAAAGGCCTCCACTGGTTCTCGTGCTCTTCAATGGTGGTCTAGCGGTGGGCGATGTAGAGAGATCTATTTTCACAATAAGTAATCGCAGCACCCAGAAGTATCAATATCAAGGTAGCCCGCAACATTTTAAAGTGAAGGCTTGTTATACATCAGGGAAAATGGGAACAGTATGAAACAAAACCAACATCACATTCACTTCACACTAATTAATCAGAGAAGCGCAACAGAACAAGATAACAACCTTAACAAATCAGACCATTTACCACCAAAACCCTGCATTTGTGTTAAGTGTTTCAAATGGGACCAAAAAAGATAAATTGTATACATATTCCTCCTATTCAGTCAAATGCTTTAGTGGTAACAAATGAATCCCAGTATGAGTGAATCATGACAACACAGCAGTGAGAAGACATGACCAAATATAGCATTGTATTATCAATTCACAAAAAAGAAGAAGTTTTGAATGAATCGGGACTGAACACTAAGGTGGTGTGTGTTTGTCCTTTCAGCTCCTGGAGCTGTTTGACAGTGAGGACCCGAGGGAGAGGGACTTCCTGAAGACCATTCTGCATCGGATTTATGGAAAGTTCCTGGGGCTGCGTGCCTTCATCAGGAAGCAGATCAACAACATTTTCTTGCGGTGAGTGAAATGTTAAAATACGCAGCCAATGTGACAGGGAAACAGGTTTCATGTCCTTTCCCGCAGTCAAGGTCTTCCCTTTTCTTTTATTTCCTGTCGCTATTTTCTCTTATTGGCTTTACAAAAAGAACAGATTATACCAGCCTTTTAAAACAGAGTAGGAACATGTTCAGATGGAGGCGTCAAATATTCTCAGAGGTGATTCTTTACGGCTCCTGTTGCTGTGTGACAATGGGCTATAGTTGATTGGGGCCCTTGATGTCGTTTCCAACAGGCAAGGTGGCAAAACGACCCACTTTGACCATCTGCCACTGAGAATAAAAATAGTGCCACAGTTGTCAGGCTCTGTCTGTACATACCACGGCTGCACCGCAAGAGATGGAAATGGGTTACAAGGGAGGCCAATGCTGTTTGGATCATTAAGTCGCATGAGAGCAGCTAAACATGTCGTTTTTCCTTCTTTGTTGGATATTTAAATAAGACTTCTTATCAAATAAAGAATTGACAGTCTTTTGATCAAGGACATACTACTGATGCCTGTTTCCTGTACAGACTCTACTTTCATAGCAGACTTAAAGCTTTCTTAGCAAACTTCAGAAAAAGTCTTTATACTAAGAGATTTTTAGTCTGCATGTGTATGAATGCATACAATTGTGTTCATACAAGCCAACTCCCAAGTCAGAGTGACAATAATTGAAAGGAGCACAGTATTGGGAGCAGTCTGAATCCATTGTTCTGATGTGTGTGTGTGTGTGTGTGTGTGTGTGTGTGTGTGTGTGTGTGTGTGTCGCAGGTTCATCTATGAAACCGAGCACTTCAACGGCGTGGCTGAGCTTCTAGAAATCCTGGGGAGGTGAGCAATAAAGTTTTTGTCAATCATTAATATCCATGGATATCAAGGTTCATTTATTGTCATTCTACAATACAGGGTTGCACAACGAAATCCAAGGTGTGGTCCCTTTATGCTACACAAGGAGAAGTAATCTATCACCATTAACTAGCTTGAACTGCAGAGTGTGTAAACAAAACATCAAGACTTCTCATGACACATTCAGTAGATGGTAAACACGTTAGGTTGTAAAATACTGGATGCATTTGAAAAAGTAGAACTTTCAGCCACTGGCTTTGGGTACTTTACGTATATATTTGAATCACTGTCAAAGAAAGCTTGATTTGAAAAATCTGTAATGTCTTTTATGTTGTCACAGCTTTACTGCAAACAGTCCGTGTTGTGTGTTTGTCTTCCTGCACCGTTATCTGTCTAACACGGTGCTGCTGTTTCTCTGTTTGCAGTATCATCAACGGGTTTGCGTTGCCTCTGAAGGCCGAGCACAAGCAGTTCCTGATGAAGGTGCTCATCCCGTTGCATACAGCTAAAGGACTGGCCCTTTTCCATGCACAGGTAGGAGAAACTGTTTTTAATATTAATGATGTTGTTTTCTTAGAAATCACTTTGATTTTGCTGTAGGATTTTTTTTTTTACAAGTGTATAACTAAAATCTGCAGTTTAAGGAGTGTCTCTGCAGGATTAAGTGCCATCATGTCATTTCTGGACTATAGCACCTCCTGGTGGCTTGGAAGTGAAACTGCACTGTTTCACTGATTGTTGCTGTGTTTCAAATGTATATCAACATGACCAGACTGGGGATCTATAAGAATAATAACATTTATCTGAGGTTTTCATTCTAAATACATATTTAAGAAGAGCTATCCTTTCAGATGACATCAGTATTAGTCTGATGCAGTTTTGGGGAACAGTGTGTACTTTTACTCTTTTCTTTTGTGTCCCTCAGCTGGCCTACTGTGTGGTCCAGTTCCTGGAGAAAGATCCTACACTCACTGAACCGGTACTTATTTTTATCATTCCTCCCACTCAAAGCACAAAGCCTTGAGCACTAAATGAGTCTACACTGCAGAAAAATGTGCCAGCAACCACCCACTCAAGCAGGCTGTTTTATTTTCATTCCTGAGACATTTTCATGAAATTCTCTGCTATCTTTTCTGTGCAGGTGATCCGCGGGCTGCTGAAGTTTTGGCCAAAAACCTGCAGCCAGAAAGAGGTAATCCGCATGTCTAGAAATACACTAAACGCATGCGTCAACCACATCTTCGTGTTGCTTCACGTTCTGCACCTTGTGTCTAATTAGGTGATGTTTCTGGGTGAAATTGAGGAGATTCTGGATGTCATTGAGCCAACACAATTCAAGAAAATCCAGGAGCCGCTGTTCAAACAGATCTCTAAATGTGTGGCCAATCCACACTTCCAGGTACCCTCGTGACACAAACTCACACACTCGCACACACAAAATCAATCTCTGACCTTTGTCGTATATACTGACAGTTGTTTCTGTTAATTAGTCCACACTTAAAATAAATAATGGGAAGCTAATTAACAGAAACGCCTCTCTGAGTAATGAAATACAGTTCAACAGCACCTCAAACTGCATCCTTCAATCAGAGAGCCGAAGATTGCTGCTGTGACTTTAAAGAGACTCGGGCACTTATTCAGACCTGACATGGGAAATTGCCATCATGTTTATGTTTGAGAGGGCGTTTGTGCTCTCCTTCAGCTGAACTTTCATTTTCTGCTGAGTTAACTTCAATGATTGAAAAGAAAAGGGGTCATTAAGCAGCACAAACACCATCCGACTGCAGCTGTTGTTCATTATGTTTTCTTGTCTTGGCAGGTGGCGGAGCGAGCGCTGTACTTCTGGAATAACGAGTACATTCTCAGCCTCATCGAGGAAAACATTGACAAGGTCCTTCCCATCATGTTTGGTAGCTTGTACAGAATCTCCAAAGAGCACTGGAACCCGTAAGTAGCGCAATCAGTGACGCACACTAACACTGAATCTGTGAACTATCTGCTTCTACACACAAGAAGGAACATTGACGCGCACAAACCTGCTGTAATGTTGCCGTCATGTGTTGTTCTTAACATTATGTTTACACATTACAGACAGACATGTCTCGCATGTCGTTTACTATTGTGCTTGGTCATAAAAGCCATAAAACCGTTGTTGATACGTAGAGTTTATATTAATGAAAGATAAAAACACAGCAATAACACATATATAGTTATAATTACTCCTTGGACCATGAGATGAAAACATTAATACGAACAATAATAACTCCAATACGTTCATCCAATTCCCGAATCAGGAAGTGATTTCATCCACTTCCTTCAAAAGTGTCTCTGAGATATAGATTAAGTTACTGACCTAAATGTATGAAGCTTTCTTTGTGAAATAGCATCTATTTTCAAAAGCAAGGCCAGTTACAAGTAGTTACATATACAGTATATTTTGTAAAATTACTGTTTTGTGTGGTCGTACACATTTTATTTAAAAGATTGTTTTTCTTTCATGACAAAAAAGCAATATGATTTTCCCACTCAAAGCTGGTGGTGTACAGTCATGCAGAGAGATTTGGTTTCATAAACCCGAATTTTGAGATTTATGCCGTCACATTCATACAAAGGAGGTGAATTTTATTTATGTTGCGGAGTCAAATAATTCAAAAGCAACACGTTTCCCTTGCATGATTGTCTTTCTCGTCTTCTTTTTTTGTCAAACGTTTTTATATTTAGGTGAACAACATGGCATGTTGATGTGTTTTTGTTTGTGTCTCTGTGTTGCAGGACAATCGTAGCTCTGGTCTACAACGTGCTGAAGACGCTGATGGAAATGAACTGCACGCTGTTTGACGAGTTGACTTCCTCCTACAAAGCAGACCGTCAACGGTGAGTCGCAGGTTTACATGGACTGTAAATCAGATTTAACTCATCATGTTTGACACACGCTGGGACAGTTTCAGTAAATTGTCCCATTGCCAATGCACACATCAAAAAAGCCTTCACTCTGAAAGAATTAACAAGTGCAGCATCAGTCAGCTCCTCAGGGTCCTAAGTACCGCTGCTTTTCCTCCAGGCGGTCACCTTGAAACCCAGATGTTAACTTGATCTGACAAGCGCTGTGAATTGGGGTTCCTTTCTAAATCGTGTCCAATTGATTGAATATGCCCCAGGTGGTCTCTAGATCTATCCCAGGATGCACCTGAGCTCAATTTTGAGTGCCAGATCAAAGTCTCTGGATAGTAGGGCTTTAAATGTCTCCTTTTTCAAATTTATTCTAAGCTTCTTTTGAAGTTTTTGGACATATGTCGTCATATTTTATGGTGAATTTAGTTATTTATCGGATTAGATGAGTTAGTATTTAATGAAATCAACTTTCTTTCATGAATATAACTCTTTTTGTTTTTTTTGTATGTCGTCTTCTCCAGGGAGAAGAAGAAAGAGCAGGAGAGGGACGAGCTGTGGAAGAAGCTGGATGAGTTGAGGCTCAGCAGCGCCGCTCTGGTCCAGAACAACAGCCACGGGCTCCCAAGTGTCCAGAACAACAACAACAACAACAACAACAATAGTAGTAGTAATAATGACAACCAGGACAAGAGCGCGGAGGCTGCAGCCGTCACCACAGAGAACAAAGATCCTGACGTCGGAGCGGCCGCCAGTGAGAGCACCCCATGTGCCAAATGACACCGGATGTCAGTTTTTTATTCCGTAACGGTTTGACATCGTGTTCAGGACTGTCAGGAGAGGATTAACGGAGACAGAAAAAAACACAGATTACACCTCAACAGTATATTAAATCTACTAGAGTGACTTAGAACGCCAGCATTTCTTTGGCAGAAAATATATATATATTTCAACTTAAGACTATTTTTGGATGTTACAGTGTGGCGGCAGTATATTGTTTATTTGTCTGATCAAAGATTTATCCATTCACATTTAGTTTCTTAACTGAAAATGATTTTTTTTTTTTTGTTTATATTCGTTGTATGATACATGGGAGGGGAGAAAATAATAATGACTTGAATTTAAATGTTTCCGATTGTGCTGCGCTTAGACAAGCTGAATAGCTATTTAAAGATGTCTATTTTTTAATGTGCTTTTCCTTGTTGCTGCCAACACGTGGGTGCAAACCTCAAGGAAGAAGGGAACGGCGGTCTTTGGGAGTATTTTGGGGGCAGATGGGACCAGATCATCATTATACATGTAATGTGCATTGATGGACAGAAAAGGACTGGTATCAGGAGCAGAAGAAGCAACCGCACAGTTGTCTCACATTAGAGATGGAGAATGGGAGGTTCATGGCCACAAAAAAAAAGAAAAATATTAATAATCCCAGATATGGATTGATATCTCTGTAAAGTGACTATACACACAGTTAGGGGAAGATGGAACATTTATGAGATTATGTTTGTGTTTCAGGTGTTGGTAAATATTTTTTTTTTTATCTGGGTAAAAACGTGAACTGTTGTGACACAACACCTGCATTTATAAGATTACACTTAAGTATTGAGACGGGGCTTTCAAGAGATGTTCAGCCTGACTGGGATTAAAGGAAAACTTCAATAAATTTGAGGAATGGGTTTAGATGAGAAGCTCCATACCACAGTTAAATATTCTCATCTAACTCTCAGCAAGAAAGCGAATAAAAGTATTTCCCAAAATGTCCAACTATTCCTCTTAAAGTAGTAGATTAAGAAATACACACACGAGACCGACAGAGTATTGACGAGGCAAATAGTTTTGAATGTTTCCTTTTGCAGATGGTTTATGACGGGACGCAGGATGCGCTTGAGTGCATATTTGTCGAGTGCGTATGTGTTAGTTTGGAGGCTACTTAAAGGGAAATGCCACTCAATTTAAGATTTTCTGTACAGTGTGTCGTTTCCTCGGCCTGAGAACGTGCAGTCAGTGCATAGGAACGTAAATGGTTCACCGTCGACGCTGAGAAGCAAAGACTTACACTCGTCTTACCACTTATTTGGCATTTTCCAAGTCACAAGAAGCTGATGTTGTGTATTGTGAGTTTTTATATCCAAACGAGGCTCATTACGAAGTAGTGATATCAAGAAAATGACTCCAAGTAATCTCTACCATCAACGCCTGTTCACTACCCCGCATCTCCCGACTGTAACCTCACGTTTGCTTTTAGTTTCCGGCGTTGGGAGTTGATCAATATGTTCATGAACTTAATCGGACTGCCGTAGATCATAGGAACAACTTGTGACTTATTTTTTAAATTGAATGGTGTTCCCTCTGAACCCCACGAGTGTCTGCTCTCTTACTTCTAAGTTCATATTTTTAGGTCCAGTCTTTGTTGATGCCTTTCTGTCAGTACAGCATTCCAACCTCTGTGACGTTTAAAAAAAAAAAAAATGGAAAAAAAACAACTGTGTGGGGAACCTGTTTTGTAATCGCAGATCTTATTTAGGTTTCACCATAAAATAAAGTCTACTTTATCTTTCTACTCAAAGCATTCCTACCTTTGTCTTTTTTTCCCCTGTTCTCTCTCGCCAGTGTGTTGAATTGTAGTACATGGTGGCGCTCAGCAGATGGAGCCAGTTTAGTCATCGGCATCGAGTTCCCGGCCCCACAGTCAAGAATATTTCATAGTTTATACATAACTTTTATTTAATCAAGTTTTCCATTTGATTACAAGATCTTCTCTATAAGAGACTTTAATACAGCACGAAAAATATAAACCACAAAACACACGCACAGGAACAATCAAACACTTCTAAAAATGTCCACATTTTTAATTTTAAAATCATCCAATGGGATGAGACGTTCACGTCGTGTTAATGACTTTTAAAGCTCTTTCTATTTATAAGGTGCAAAGTCAGTGGTGGAAGAAGCGCTCTGATCCTTGCCATAGCAAGCAGTGATGGTAATCAATTAACTTTAGACGCTTCAGCCGAGGTCTTCATTGAAATATAAACTCTACTGTAGCAATCCTCTCTGCTCATTTAATCACATGCCGTCATCAGTGGCGGTTCTACATGTAATTACGCCCCGGGCGAGACCCCCTCCGAGCGCCCCCCCCGCCCGCCGGGGAAAAAAACTATTTAATTTAATTTTTTTATTATAAACTTATAAACTTCAATTTCTCAATTGCACAAATCCTTCAATAGAACATTTGAATAAAACACTTGTAATTATAATGTTATGAATGTGCGTTATTTGGAAGAAAGTCGAGGTGTGACTGACTTAAGCCCACTAATTGCATTAGAGTATTGCTCTATAGCGGGGCAATTCATTTTCCCAAGGGGCCACATGAGAAATTTGGACCATTGTGGAGGGCCGAACCAATAGTCTGAACTTATTTCAATTAACTCAATATTAATGTTATTACTTTATTAAAAAACTATACATTATATGGTTTTGAGCTGCTACTGGTAAGAATACATGTTACAATAAGGCTATGAAAATATGTAAAAAAATGTAATTTAATTTTTAAAGATTTTTTTAAACCTTACCTTAAATATGTATGTTAAAGACCAGCAATGTATTAACTTTAAACAAAAGCAATAGTTCAGTTGTTCTTACTCTGTGAGAAAAGTCCAGTCTGTGTTGTCTTGAACAAGAGCATGAAGTCTGGTTGAATGAGGTGGAGATGTGAAGGACAGCTGACAGGTATCAGAGAGAGAGGATCTGATCTGTTGAACTTCATCACTAGAATGTTTGTTCTCATGTAGGTAGATCCAAAGAGAACCAACATCTTCTGAGCAGGCCTCCTCATGTGAGGAAAGTTCTCCTCTTTGAGAGAAGAATATAAATCCAGAGGTGATACTGACTTAAAGTGCTCTGCCATAGTGGATCAGACCGCAGGTCAGATCCGCGGCGGCTTTGCGCGATTCATTTTCAATCTGGAGGTGGAGACTGCAGCGCGAGGCTCCTTGGGAGGCGGGGGTCTCGCGGCAGCACCCGCTGCTCGCTGAGAACAGAAACTGCATTACAGCAGTGCCGTTTGTATTGCATTCATGGCGTGCACCTTATTTATTTATTTTTCATTTTTGATTGACCTCACGCGGGCCAGACTGGGAGAGCCCAGATGTGGCCCGCGGGCCGTAAGATGCCCAGGTCTTCTATAGCCTACAGTGGATCCCCCTGTTCCCCCTTTGTCCATTCCATTTGGGAGACCCAGAGGTGAACTTTCCCCCCGCGCCCCCTCCCCTTCCCCCTTCTCACACATGATCTGTAGACGGCACCTTCTTAGCGAGCAGGGCCGCCTGCAGCTGCAGGGGGCGCCAATTTGCCAATTCCCCACACAGCGATATGATAGATAATGGAAAAACGCTCCGCGGCCCAGATGATATATATCTATATTTTTAAGTGGTCGTGCCGCCCCCCACGTGTCATGAAAAAGTGCCCGGTTCGCCCGTGCCCAAAACCGCCCCTGGCTACTATCTCCGCCAGGAGGATCATGCCATTGATCACGTGTGTGTGCCTATGTGTCTGTCCACGGCTCATTTTGCATTCTATTGCAGCAAACTGCACAATATTTTGGGTGGCACATGGGATTTTGGGTAATCACATGACAAGATAATGGATTGTACTGTGTGTTTATTGAGGTGGATATTTGTGTCTCATTGCATCATCAACGGCGTTGGACTTTTCTTATGGTTCATGCTGTGCTTACTGTTCACACAATGTGTGAAGTGTTAGTATCTGCAGGAAAAACAGGTACCTTAAATCTGTAGTGTAAGCTACATTTGAACCGTTGGTGTCCTTCCCTCTCCTCGCGGCCGAGCTCATCTGTGCTCATTGGTCTGCAGCTCGCTCGCCCTCATTCACAGCAGCCACAGTCCATGTAAAGCACCACGGGGGGCGGGACCGCTCCATCCCTGCAGAGACCGACCAGTCCCGGCCCCTCCTGACACTTATGTTTTACACATGTTCTACAGCAGTAAGGGAAAGTAGATTTATTACACAGCCTACATGTATTATAATTGCATAATGTGTGTTATCACTGACGACCATGTTCAGGATACATATAATGTACATGGCAATCTATTACACAGTTTGAATTATGTATTACCTTTTTGGTTGAGTCCATCTTTAAGATGGACCCAACTGTGGAGGGGATGCTGCTCGCAATGCGGTTGATATGTCAGAGGATGTAACTCTAGGTAAACACTAATTTAATATTGTATTTTGTGAGATATATTCCGAGAGAAACTATTTAAAGTTGACACCATCATAATTGATCTCCCATTAAAGTTAACTAACTGGGGTTTGATACCACCTTTGATTGACTGCAAAGGAAAAGTCAAGGTATCCATTGATACCCCGGAGGGCACATATTTATATTAGGAGATGCTTGTAATGCACAAATCATGATATATAATGTATGTACGTATAGTACGTATATAAATGATATAGCTTCTCCAAACTCCTGTTCAGGTGGAAGGGAAGCATACAGGCTGCTTTACAAAGATTTCCTGTGTTCTGTGCAGTTTATCTGTTTTTCAGTTTGTTACAGGTAAATTCTCAGATTTCATCTTTTAATTCTGCTGTTTGCTCCAGTATGACCGAGCTGACTTTTTTTTAAATAATTTTCCTCCCAGGTTCCTCCTCACACAAAAGCAGCAAGATCTGTTTTGAGCGAATCGCTCTTTACTGTGAATATGTCACCAACACCAACTTCTTTGCAGTATTTAAGTGGAACACTACGGTCACTTTACATGTTCATATTTACTGCACTTTAGTTCTCCAACTATAAGTTACTTTATACAACTAATTGTAAACGAGTACATTTTATGTTAATTATGAGGCATTACAGAAATGTTACCTGCAAAAAAAAAAAGATGAAGCAGCTGATTTAAAAATATAATTCAGAGACAATTTAAAACAGATGTCCTTCCTCACAATTTGATGATATACATTTGTTTAATCAAATTAAGTTGCCTATTAATACTGGAATAATTAGAGTTAAAAAAATGAGTATTTATTATTTCATTAAGATATACAGGACTGTCTCAGAAAATTAGAATATTGTGATAAAGTTCTTTATTTTCTGTAATGCAATTAAAAAAACAAAAATGTCATGCATTCTGGATTCATTACAAATCAACTGAAATATTGCAAGCCTTTTATTCTATTAATATTGCTGATTATGGCTTACAGCTTAAGAAAACTCAAATATCCTATCTCTAAATATTAGAATATTTCCTCAGACCAAGTAAAAAAAAAGATTGATAACAGCAAAACAAAATCAAACATTAGAAATGCAGCTGTGTACCAAGAGATTTTAGAGCACTACATGCTTCCGTCTGCTGAAAAGCTCTATGGAGATGAGGATTTCATTTTCCAGCATGATCTGGCACCTGCCCACAGTGCCAGAACCACCAGTAACTGGTGTACTGCCCATGGCATTACTGTCCTCGATTGGCCTGCCAATTCCCCTGACCTGAACCCCATTGAGAATTTGTGGGGTATTGTGAAGAGGAAGCTGAAAGACACCAGACCCAACAATGCAAATGAGCTAAAGGCCGCTATTGAAGCATCCTGGGCATCCATAACACCTCAGCAATGCCACAGGCTGATTGCCTCCATGCCACGCCGCATTGATGCTGTAATCCGTGCAAACGGATTCCCAACCAAGTACTGAGTGCATTAATGGACATTTTCTAATGTTTGATTTTGTTTTGCTGTTATCAATCTTTTTTTTTACTTGGTCTGAGGAAATATTCTAATATTTAGAGATAGGATATTTGAGTTTTCTTAAGCTGTAAGCCATAATCAGCAATATTAATAGAATAAAAGGCTTGCAATATTTCAGTTGATTTGTAATGAATCCAGAATGCATGACATTTTTGTTTTTTTTATTGCATTACAGAAAATAAAGAACTTTATCACAATATTCAAATTTTCTGAGACAGTCCTGTATGTAACATATTGAAATATGATGTGGTTTCAGATGGATATTTTAATTGTTTGTGAACTTTAAACCTTTTTCACATCCGCTCATGTGAAAATGTTGTAAAACTCCTCTGATCACAAACATCTTTGAACCAAACTGTCTGATCTCTTTGCAGGATTCATGACCACACACGAGCTGAAGAACTTTGAGTCGCTACAGTCTGATTTCAACAAGTACTGGATGCCTTTGACTTGGTTCTCGAACCCGAGTCCAGAGCGAGAGAGGAGGGTCGAGGGAGGGACGACAGCGATTTGAGGCTGCTGATGGATGCGAGTTGTTTTGTTGTTGTTGTTGTTGTTGTTGTTGTTTTACATTTTTCATATACACAATGCGGGAACAAGGGATATGAAAATTGACTTTAAAGCCCCATTATGTCTACACATTTTGTATAACTAACGATATAAAGGTGTAATATGTATGTATAACAGGAGCTGAAAGTACAGAGGCAAGTGCAGCCTCTTGTTCCACTATGAATGGATAAGCATCCCTCTGGTCTACATGCAGACATTTCTCCATCCCGTACACTCTGTCGACAGCAGCAGAGACTCTCAAACCGGCCTTCAAAGGCTCCACCTTTGACACGAGGTCAATTATTTATTTTTATTTGTATGTTTCAGTACCTTTTGTTGCTTCTGCACAGTTTTTGTATTATTATTGATTCATGTTGTTATTAGTTGTTTGAGTGATAGAAAATGGAATAAACCAAAAAGACAAACTGCGTAGACTCTAAATTGTAAGATAATTGTAAAAAACAAACAATTATATGGCAACACGTGACATCAAAACGCAGAGCAAAGTGATGCGTCGTCCTTCTGTCACGTGACCAAGAGAGAGAGGGGGAGAGAGAGAGAGAGAGAGAGAGAGAGAGGAATAACTTTTCTTCCCAGGTGATATAACTCACAGGTAGTAAGACACATATTTATATTAGGAGATGCTTGTAATACAATATATACCTATATAAATGATATATCATGATTCCATTCTGGATCAGATCGCACGCGCGCGGCGTGCACGTGCTTTTGACGGACCAGGTAAGCATGTGCTGCAAGTTACCATGGTGACACACCCATCCGCATAAAAGTCCGTCCCCGTGCACACTTCTCGCTTTGTGAGGATTTTACTCGCAACAACAACAACCAGCTAACAGCTTCAAACCAATGACTCTGGACTCCCACAACCGGACCTCAGCCTTCACCTCCAAACTCACCCCCGCTGCGGACATATGTGTGGGACTGGCCATCTTCTCCGTCGGTACGTGCATGTTTATGCCTCACTTCAAAACATATGCAATGCTGTCATTAAGTGGACCTTTTTTTTTTTTACTTGCTATAACTAAATACACTTATACTTATAAAGTGAAACGATCCGAATTATTTTAATACACAATATAAAGTATGCAAGTTTACTAAAGTACAGTATGACAAGTGATTTTATTTGGAATTGATGGAAAAGAGCACTTCTTTTTTATTTTATTTCATTGCAGGCTATAGGTTTATCTTAAGCAATATGTTATATATCACTATTTCATTTGTATTTATATTAAAGTAGATGCATTTGCATGATGTGAATATGCTTTTTTAACTATCTATTCTCTTTGTGCACGTACATATATTTGAATTTTTTGCCTTTTCATCTTTTTTCTCATGCACAAATTGAAATATTTCTGTATCTTACATGTTGTTCTTGCGCTGTAATTGAGCATCTTTTATTGGAAAAAATATTTACACAACAATAAACAAAGCACACATTAAACTAGAGAGCACATCCCATCAATTGAGGCTGCTTATTCTAATTTAAAAAAATGTCACATACTGGTGTTTTGTCAGACAGCAGTTCCTAAGGCGTCAGTGAACATGTATACCTTGTGAATTAAACTAAAGCACTCATCAACATCATAGTTGGTCTTAAAATCAGTAAACTTCTAATTTCCTCAACACCAGGCTGGAACACAAGTATCTTAGTTTTAAAGTACTGTGTTTGTTCTCACTGTGTCTTTTATTCCATCATACATTGTAGTTATGTACTGTAAAATCCGATTAATTAACCATACAAAAGCTTGCAAACCGATTGCCTTAAAACGACCAAGTTCATGTTACTTGTTTAACTTAAGTGCTTCAAACATCCTTTATACAATAATGAAAAACAGGTTATATTCTATTCAAAAATCACATTTACAGTTGCACATAAATCAAAGTAGAGACAAAGTGTAATTTTCTTTTTCGTCCTTCCATAAGAGTTGACATTGCTCCTTTTCAATTGTGATTTCAACAACAAACCAGTTTTAGTTACTGAACTTCCTGTATCAGAACTAATACAAAATTGATTAATTTTAATCAGATTATTGGGGTGCTTCTTAAACAGTTGAGGTAGCAGTATAGGACAAGCTTCAATGTACACATTTTGAAAAAAAGGCAAAAAGTGCTGAAAACAGGATTGATCAGCAAAAGTTGGCATCTCAAAAGGTCACAATTTAGTGTTTAAAATCATATTGTGCTGGTTTAAAACAATGTTAATTAAGAGACTGTGTGAAGCTATTGTCATGGCAAATACTGGCATTACAGTATACACAATAAGTTCAAGCATTACTGAATTGTATGGCCCATACCAACAACAACAAAAACATATACTGCCTGATATGATCTTGGTTCGAAGAAAAAAAGCATTTTGTAAAACGTATAATTTGGTAATCAAATAGACATGTCCTGGAAGTTTTATATTTTACAGAAGACCACCCTCTCCACCACCTACTGCAGGGTCAGCGGAGCACTTTCTCGAGGAGATTCCTCACGCTCCGCTGCAACAAGGACAGATACAGGAGAACATTCCTGCCAACGGCATTACGGCTTCATAATAAATCACCGCTTGCCAGATCCTCTGACTAACCACATGTATATATATATTTTGCACAATCCCAGCTATTTCTATTTTATTTTATTATTATTATTATTTTTATTATTATTGTATATATCTTTTATCTTTCATCCTGCTGTTTTTATTTATTTTGTTGTAAGTTGCTGCTACCCCCGACACCAAATTTCCCCTCGGGGATTAATAAAGTATATATTCATTCAATAAGCATAACAATATGAAAGATAAATGACTCCACTAATGGATCTCACATGTGTATTTTGTACATACCTCTAGACGTAAACCTGCTGATGAACCCAAGGGCTGACACTTTGAAAGGAGTGGCTTAATTTAGTTAACCTAACAATCAAAAGTAACTGAAGCCACTGTCATTAACAAGTGAGATCTAATGCCAAACGTCAACACTCATACGGTTAGTTACGTTCTAACTCAACAGGAGATTTTTAAGAGTTTGCAGTTGTGGTGTGAGTTTGTCTTGTCCCAAGACAAGAAAGAGTCACTCTTTGAATGAAGTTTAAAGTGTTTTTCATGGCTTTAGGGTAGTCCAAGTGTAAGGCATATGATAGCCCAAACAAGAGGCAAAGTGCTTGAGGTAGATGGCAGTAGACACTGGGTCACGGTGGAGTTGATTTGGAGAGAGAGGCACATCCTCACTGATGACAGTCAGAACCCCAAAAGATACGTGTGCCCAGGCATCATCACTGTCACAACCCTGTGGAAGACCAAACAAGAATAACATTACAACAAGGAAATGTAAATTGTCACTGTGTCATATGTCCTGCCTACACTGCCTTCCAGTCTTACCCATAAAGTGTTCACTTCTCTCTCACACAAAGTTGAAATTTGGTGCTCAAACCTTGGTGACCTCACAAAACTCTCAGAATTCATATGCCGAATATGACAATTTCACACAAATGTCGAGGATAAGACGTAATTATAAGAACTTATGCCGTGTTCACACCAAAAGACACACTCCGCGTCGGGCGAATTATTCACTGGCGTTGAAATATTTCAACGCCAGCGAAAAGGCGGAAAAGCGGATTTGCGAATATCCGCAATGCCTTTTCGCCTCTATCGCGCCGCCGGGCGAAAAATTCGCTTTTTCGCAACCATTCGCGTCTGTGCATTGACTTAACATGTAATCTACTCGCACGAATATTTCGCAACTCTTTTGGTGTGAACATGGCATTACAAAGCAGGTGTGGTAGAAGTTACTGGGGTCATCACCAAGTAGAACAGGGAGGCCTCTGAGTACGAGGGTGCACATTGCTGTCACATCTGATTCTAGACGTGGATAATTAACAACATTTTTTAAATGTTATGCAACATTCAAATCTGACGGTACAAATATGTTTGTCAATGTGACAAAGAAACAAGCGTCACCAGAATGTTTGTTTGACATTACGGACTTACCCGTAAATCAATTTGCTGCAAAAACTCAGCCAGTGTCTCTTGGCTTTGGCCTTGAAGATTGTGACAAAGTGTGATGTGAAGCGGTCCAGAGCTTTACAAAAAGTAATTCTGCAGGTTTGTGGTGAATATCCTGTTAAACTCTGCAAACACCTAGAACACACAGCAAAAAAACATACAGTGACTAAATCAGCTGGACCATTGTGGACATTTTTGAAAACCAATCTGCAAACAAGAGCTACGTCATTACACTGTTCATTTTGTAGGGCAAAACTCAGTTGATAGCCTATGGGTATTTCGCAAAAAGGAAATATTAAAGTGATAGTTGGGCTTCTTCGCCATATAATGGTATTTGCTGCTCCCGTGTGAGTGTAATTCATCCACCAAGTTCAGTTAAATTAACGGGAGAATGACTTTGAACACTCTTTTCAGCCCCCTGGCATGACTGTGTTTTGCCGTGGCAATGAAATTGTACGCAGTGTCCCATATCTAACCAATACAGTGGTAGTGCTATGGCGAAAAAAACAACAACAACACTACTTATAACAACATTTATAGAAATTTAACATGAACACAGTGCAAATGTTGCCACAACAAGAGATATGATTTCACACTTCTTTTTTTTGTCTATGCAGGTCAATACTATACTAGTTACCAGCCCAAGCCTAAAACTAAATACAGTTTATCATAGTGAAAAAAGAAAAAAAAAGACTATGAATATCATTACTTACTCTCTGTAAACAGACCTGGCCACTGCTCCTCTAATGTTGTCACTGGACGTCCGGCCTCCATAATGCAGAAAAAAATACACCGCTTACAGGTCCACTGCATCTGCAAGACATTATTTTAAGTGGAGATTTTAAGCCGGGAGAGTCTATTATTTATCATATAATTGTAGCATTGTAAATGCTTTGTCAAAATCTGCTCTATTGCTGATTATAACTCCTAAAGCAGAAATATCCTCAAGATTATAGGCTCCTGGCGTCTTACCTTTAGTGAACTGGCATCCCGTGTTGATGAAGCAGCTGAGCTCCTCGGGCAGTTGACGTCAGCGCTTTTTCTGAAAAGGACAAAGAAATTTAAACATATATGTCTATATACATACACACACTATTTATATAAATGTATATGCATTTACATACATATATTTGAGGCCATGTTCATAAAACAATTCAAAAGCAGCATTTCCGCTTTAGTAATTTAGCAGTAGTGTATCAACACAAAAATAACAACATTTCCTCTTTAGTAATTAAGCAGTAGTGTGTCAACACAAAAATAACAATAAATGCACAAGAAAATTTTAAATAAACATTTATTTTTGTTCAAGTAAGCATAGTTTACACAGGTCAAAGAAGCTAGCTAAAACCACCAATATCTCTTGTCTAACGTTACCATAAAATACAGATTGAGATTATTTCTCCTTGATTATCTTTTACAGGCAGCTTAATGTAGCTGACGGCTCAAGAGGCACACATAAAAGGTCAAATTAATGTGCGCATTCTATGAGGCTAAAGATCGGTGCGTGCGCACGCACAACTGCAGCTTTAATGGGGACTTTCGCCACTGGATGAATTAACGTTGCATGAAGCCGATGGCTGCTCGCGTGCATGTGACATTAACTATGGCAGTGTGTTGTGTTGGAAAGACGTTCTGTTACAACGGCACTAGTCATTAAATACACAGAAGTAGCAAAGACCCACCGAAGTGTAAAAACCCTAAATTTAGCTTTCATTGCCGTGACTTTATCGTTTCCTTCCACCACTCTTTACATGCAATATATAGCTAACGCTACATATGTAGGCTAACATCATACATCAATCACTTAGCGTTAGCTAGTGTAAAATCTTTAGGTGACCGCCAAAACACGCCTGAACAAGTTCTGCCAATAGACTAATGGACAGTGAATGTAAGCTAACGCTAAGTCTAAGCCTAAGTCTAGCTAACATTAGCAGCAGTAAGAAACACTAAACATTTTACACACAGTTATTGTTTGCTTGATAACTTACGTTATTTGTTACTTGAGTGTATCAAGTTAGCTTTACTCAAAACAATTAGTAAATTGGTTATTTATACCTGCAAGTAACTGTTACTTGGTAAATACTAGTAAGAAGTGATATTTTTGATAGCCGAGTAAAGTTAACTCATTTAATGTAAGTCTGGACCACTATTACTTTTTACAGTGTGGATGCGGATTGTACAGAAACTAAAGGGTGCCTTGTGCGCACCTTTGGGCGCAACAACACATCAGTATTTGACGCACTGGTAATGAAACCAGGCATAATTCCATATCCGTCGTATTTCTGAAATTGTAACCCTTTAAATGCCAGTTTGTTTAGATATTCTCAATGTTTATTGCCAACATAAAATTATTTTCTGTATACTAAATGCTGGAGGAAATTATTTGTGTTATAGTCTGGGTTACAGCAATGATTAGCAACATTTACTTTTGCAGTGTCAGATGAAAAGAAATGGTATCGTTACCTTAGGACCAACATTGGAAAGAAAACCATACAAATTGAATTATTATCTGTATGCTTAATTTAATTTAGATTTGTTTTCATCGTCTGGGATATGTCAATGATTAGCAAGAACATACATTTTTCCAATGGGGATATTTCTGTATGTTGTCTACACAGTTTATTTATAATGAATGGTAGACGTATCATAGGTACTGAGGTTGAATTTCCAAAATTCAAGAAAGAAAACCTGACATCCTCGTTAAAATGTTTTCCATCTGCATTGACACATCCACAATGATTGAAAAAAACACAAAATAAAAGCCACAAATGTCCCTAATGAGGCACAAGGGTTACTAATTCAAATGATTTGTAAGACATCCGGTTCAATACATAGCAACCAAACTCCTCAATGAAGGTTTGCCAATTACCGAGGTGCCCTTGTTAATCATTAAACTAATTACACGTGTGAGTAATTCTAAGATCTGTGTATTTGTATGTGTTCTTATGACACATCAATGTATCTGTGATGTAATAATTTTCCAGTACCATAGTAATTGAGCTTGTTGTCCAAAAAGTCAATTAATGCAACTTTTTATTTTGACTATTTCAAATTTTCTCTGGGTCTTCTGTCTAGTGGTGCTCTCTGTTCTGGGCAATGGGCTGGTTCTGGTGATTTGCTACCACAGGAGGAAGAAGATGGTGGGCTCGGAGCTGCTGTGCGTCAACCTGGCCGTGGTCGACTTCCTCTGCTGCATCTGCTTCTACCCGCTCTCCATCATATCCTCCTTCCACCACATGTGGCTGGGAGAAAACCTCACGTGTGTTTACTACGGCCTCGGCTGCTACAGCTTTGGCCTGTGCAGCATGTTCACCATTGCCGCCATCAATATCACCCGCTACCTGAAGACCTGCTACAGCATGGTTTATGGTGAGGGCAGTTGTTGATCGGTTGTTTGGGGGACAGTTCAGGGACATGATGGTGGTTCAGGTTTAGTGCATTTTTGTTATTGGTATATTTACAACAAATGTTGCTTTGCTAAAGCGTCCAGAAAGCCCATCATGCTCAATATACTGCAAGATCTTTTGTATGTAGAAGAAGCAAAGTTAGGCAGAGAGCGCTGCACAACCTTTTCAATTGCTCTTCTTTCTGTTAAGATAAGACATTGTGAGAAATTACATTAGAGTGCTTTCTGCTTTTCTACGCCTGTGCTTTTCATTTCCACGATGTCTCGCACAAAAGATGAAGTATTATTCTATGTGACATGTCGTGCATTAATGGACACTTTAAGGAGGTCTCTCAGAACAGATTGTCCATTCCATTATCCAAAACACTTCTTATCCACTTATCTAGGCGGGCACTGGAGCAGATCCCCAGCTGTCATTTGTCGAAGGCAGGGTACATCCTATAGACAAGTCGCCAGTTTATCGCAGGGCACATATAGAAACAATTCACGCTCACATCTACAGGGAATTTAGAGCCCCCAATTAACCATGGACATAACCTTGGACTGTGGGAGGAATCAAGAGAACCCAGAGAGAACCCACGTGAAGAACGTGCAAACTCCACACAGAAGGACGGCCTGGGATTGGGGATCGAACCCGGGCCCTTCTTGCTGTGAGAGGACAGTGCCAGCCACTACACCACTGCGCAGCCCTCAGAACAGATATGTCTCCTTTAAATACAAATTGTTGGGTTTGTTTAGCTTGACATTTACTCTTTTTTTCAAGAAATTTCACTTTACAATTTCATAGCTTTAAAATCAGCCATAAAAGTGTTAAAAAACAGCAGGATCCTGCAAAAAAAGATTCCTCGTGGATTTTACGTACTTTGACAGCAGAGAGACAGGTGAAAGAAAGCTGCTTAAAGAAATAGTTTGACATTTTGTAAAATAAATAAGCATGTTCTCTATTTTACTGACAATTACACGTGCTAGGTTATAATGCATTTGAGACATGGATTTTATACGATATGTAACTTGCTGATTTGCTTCGCAGCTGTGTGGCTGGAAAGAGCTAACATCCAGATAGCATGCTGTGCCATCTGGCTCGTGGCTGTCGTGTGGGCCAGCTTCCCTCTGATCGGTTGGGGCGAGTACGTCCCGGAGCCTTACGGCCTGTCCTGCACCATCGCCTGGAGGGCTTATCACACCTCAGCCAAGGACGCCTTCTACGTCATCTGCTCCTTCGCCTGCTTCACGATGGTTCCTATCCTCCTCATCGTGGTGTCCCAGTGTCAGATCCTCTACAAGGTGTCCCGCTTGTCCAACTCGCTGTCTGCAAGCGGCATCCGCCTGAAATGTGCTGAAAAAAGACTCTCCATGGTGAGCAAATAAAGGTTTTTTTCAGATATTATTCAGAGCTATGAAACAAGATTCAAGATATTTTTATTGTCATATGCACAGTTAACAGACAGTTACTCCGTACAATGAAAAACTTACTTTGCTAGGTACTCCCTCCACACAGAATTACAATAACTTAAAATGTAAGGCTTAGGGTAAATACAAATTTTAATTAAAATTAAGAATTGAGAATAAACAATAAGTGCTATGAATGCTAATAGTATAAGAAAATATATCAAATTAGGCACAGAAATATGAGAACAGTATTGCACAATCAGTTTCACTGAGTGTATAAAGTGCAGCACAAAGTTTCCTCATTTGCTATTGAAAATAAACATTTAAAGTAATTATTCACACGTCTAAATGAGATTACTTTTAAACATGTTTTGGGCTGCTTGACCACATGATCAGTGATTTTTGTTAGTCTAAAGAAGACGGTGTCCTTAATCAAGGAAAAAGAAAGAAAGAAATGAATACAATTTTAAAAGTTTTTCTTTTTACAGCGCTGAAGTATTTCCAGAGTAATAATCTCCTGTAATCTGCTTCCAGATGTTTTTCTGTATCAGCCTGGGTTTTGTGATAGCCTGGGCGCCGTACGCTGTCGTGTCCCTGCTCTTCATTTTCCACAAGGAGAACCAGTACATGGCTCCTGTGGGCTTTGTGTTCCCCGCCCTCTTTGCCAAAAGCTCCCACATCTACAACCCGTTCATCTACTTCTACTTTAACAAGACTTTCCGGCAGGAGCTTCGCTGCCTACTCCTCTCTTTGTGGCCCAAATTGGGAGGTAATCGAGTGAGCGTTCAGACCGCCACGGTCCACCAATACCCCATCCACATTCAGCTCCAGGAAAGAGCCTGTGTCCCAAAGAGGACCTTTGGTTTGGCTCAGGACCGAACTCTCAGCAAGAGCAAGAGCAAGAGCATAGGCAAAGCAATGCACAACAGCGGCAGCAACCCGGTCCCCGTCACCTGCTGGGGGTCCACGTTGAAAAAAAGCCCCCTCCATCTTGGACAATAAAGTTGCCAGAGGCCTGTCTGTCTCTATATGAACTGTGTTTCACTGTTTCTACGGGTATTTATGTTCCTGTACTGTTTCATCGACAAGTCTCAGATATTAATCAGGTCCTATGGTGTGGATTTTGTTAATTAATGTGCATATAAAGTTTATATCTGCTACAGCCTTCATCCTGTTAAATCCTAAAATCATATACTCTCTATGAGTAATAAGTAGTAGCTGTATAGCGAAGCGTGTCCTTTATTGTCTATTAATAATAATAGGGGACAAACTCAAGTTTAAATTGTCGTTTCAGTGTTATATTCAGTGTTATACATTAATTTGACTTCTTACAAACTAACACCGACCCGACTATAACCACTGGTTACATGCAAATATTATCTGTGGTAAAATATGTATTGTATTATGCACGACTTTCTTCTCAGAAAGTCGTGCGTTGCCTTTTGCTGCATTAATGTCACATCGAAGTTATCAGTAGGCAACTCGTAAATAGCACGAACGCCAACTTCGCAGTCTGAATAACGCCTGAGAGACTGAAGAGACCTCCCATCAGTACAATGCAAGTAAATCCAAGTATGGACCTAAATACGGTCCCTCAGAGCTGCTAACGTGGCTCGTTCCTATAGCAACTTCACACGTCAACACTGTGCCTGAATTACACTTTATTACATTATTATTACATGTCATTTAGCTGACGCTTTTATCCAAAGCGACTTACAATAGTGCATTCAATCATGAGTACAAACTCAGAAAAACAACAATCAATAATCAATAAAGTGCAGTTTCTTCACTAGAGTTAAATTTCGAAAATTACAGAAAATTACAAAGTGCTATAAATAAGAGACATCAAGTGCTACTAGACTTATTATGTCCATTTCTTTATACTCGCTGTTATGTGCTGTGGCCTTTTTTTCTTCATACGGTACGTTATCTTTGTGTGAACGCTCACTGCCTCAACTACTGAGCACAAAGAAACAGAAACTGTAATGTTCCCTGCATTAATGAAGGTTTTTCGGTGTGTGTGTGTGTGTGTGTGTGTGTGTGTGTGTGTGTGTGTGTGTTTGTGTTTTTTTATCTGAAATATTTTGTCCTCTGGTTGTTTTGTTGTTCAGTCTCTCCCTGTAACAGGCCAGCAATGATAGTAGTCTGAAGAATTAGCAAACATTTAATGTTAAGTCTGATGTTTTGACTCGAATTTAAACTCATTTACCCATTTTTATGATATTTGAATGTTTCTTTGTACCTTTGATGTGTTTTTTTTCTACAAAATGTTACTCGCTAGGTGTCTAATGCAGCATTTCAATATTAATTTGACCACTTACTCTCTGTCAGCGTCTAGCTCTCGGATATTAACAGAAAGTTGTCCTGTGAATTTGTTCATATAATGAACGTAGCCCTACAAAACATTTGTAATACTCACTTGTCTCTTGTGATATTGAAATCATATTAAAAATGTATTTCTATAATGCACCAAAATTAAAAATGCTGAAAAAGTGTATATATATATATATATATAGAAAATTGATAAAAAAACATCAATACTGCAGTATGATATCAAATCCAGTATAACTGAGAATAATAAACTCTTCAAAACACTATTTTCTGATTGTTTATATTTATTGGTTCAAAATGTTCAGATATCCTCACATTTGTATTCAGTTCGTGGTCTCTTTCTGTGGAAAATCAATGTCTGCACAAATGGAGAGAAATCAAAACCCTGCACAGAGCATTAATGATTTTCACCTTTTTCCTTACTCATCTGACAGCTTCATGCGTGTTATCGAAGATTTCATCATTTGTCTGGCACTCTCACTGTGTAATGAACTCCTTTTAGTCCTTTATTGCAGCAATTAGACATTCACAGTGTGTTAATGTGAGGGGAAGAACAAATCTGAATGGGGTTAACTGTCCTGTTTATGTGAAGCTGCTATATCAGCGTTTTTCTAATCACAGCAGATTAAAGGACTATAGTTTATGTCTCAAGTATTATTATTATTATAGTTTAAAAACCAACAGTATGCTTCCTAACCAGCACCAAACAGAGGACAGACAAAGTTAGCGGCAGGCTGGTGAACATAGTGGAGCATTTAGCAGCTCAAGAGGCGGATACTTTCCTCCGGTGTTGGTGGAGACATAAACAAAGAGAGTGAATACTGGTCTTACACAGGAGATGTCGAGTGACCAGCATGTTAGCAGAGCAGCAGCTTCAGGGCTCCATCTCTGTCTACTCAGGATGCATTCAGGCACAGTGTTGAGCGTAGGTCACTCATGTTTTGGCAGCGTTCAGCACCCAATACACATAAAACAGAAGAAAATAGACGTGTTGACGCACACTCAACAAAGTTTAATAATACTGCAAAAAGCAAGGGAAGAACATCGATGAGCTTTAAACGGCGGTGCGTTCAAATGTTCTACTTTGAAAGGAAAAAGCTGTGTGGGCACGAGAAAGCTTTCCAAATAGTCATATCAGCCTGTGAGACCATAATTACTTTTCACTACCGATCAAAACACAAACAAAAGTAGATCAAAGAAAAAAAGATGTGAAATTGCATAAGTTGCAGTAGTGGCAATTATTGAAAAAAGCCACCAGACAGCAACAAAGCATCAAACCTTTCATGAAAATGACAAGCGACCTACTCAGAGGTGGCTCCATGCTGGGCTTTTGATAACTGGATGGAAACCATTAACTTTTGGTCCCCCAGGAGCGGGACCAACTCAAAACATGAGTAACACTCGGGCAACAGCGCTGTTTGTTTGTCTTATTGACAATCTTAGAAGACAATATGGTTCTGTGAGTGTGTTGACATTCAACACACTCTGGGCCGCTTTGCAGCAGAGTGTGAAGCGGTCGATGTGAGAGTCAGTACCCCCGAGTATCCTCTATCCACTATCCTCTCCAAATTTAAGAGTAAGCCTGAGACTTTCATAGTTAGGAGCGAATAGTTAGCTGGTTATGTTGCTGTCAGCCTACAGACTGCCGGCGGATACACAGTATTCCTCCGTCCTCCCTCCTTCTCTCCCTCTCCCTCTGCATGTATTCATGTGCCATCAATCCAATTTTCTGCTTCTTCCCCGAAGCCTTGGTGCTTTCTCATCTTTTAGGTTTCCATGGTTACACCTGGCCCGTGGTTGAGCCTGCCTGACGGCCCTGACTGACACCCACCCACTGCTACTGTCATCATTAGTTTTATGTGAAAATAACATTTTTAATTCTTCTGACCCTGGAGCCTCTCTTTATTCACTTTCTAGCTCGCTTGACCACCGCTATGCTCTCTCTCCCCCTCAATCAACGTTTTCACGTTTAATACTCAATAGTATATCACTGCAGCTGTAATTTTAGGGGTAGAAGTGACTGTAAAATGAATAAATGTACACTATGTCAATCCTCCTGAGTCTGAGTCAATACTTGTGCAATTTACTCTTTTAGACAAACTTGAAATGTAACTCTGCTATCAACCAATATTCAAAAGACAACATTATACTGTCTAGTGATTAACACACACAAAACACAAGCTAGCTTAATGAAAATAGAAAGATAGATTCCTCACTTTAAAGTTCACCACGACTGTTCCGTTAAGAAATGCCTATCTAATGTGACATTTTGTTTCCTTTATGTTCATTTTATTGTTGAACTTTCTCCTGCTTGTTCCTGTCAGTCTTGCTCTTGTATTGTATGTGGGTAACAACACTATATTTGGCCTTGGTGTAACAGGAAAATAGCGTCAAAAACTCAACTCTAAAAGTACATCTGCGTGTGTGCAGCTATTCATGTGAGTACAGGGTGGGGGGGATGGGGAGAATCTGTGAGAGCCTGTTTTCCGGAGGCACTGGCAGTCACGGCATCTCGCCCTTGTTATCCTGGAAATGGGGACGAGGTGGTCGGCCCTGATGGGAGGCACGGCTATCTCATTACTGGAGGAACCTGCCCCGCTGGAGCGGAACAGGACAGGCTGGGATGGAGAGATGGAGGGAGAGATGTATACAGTTTATTTTGGGCGTGGGTGGCTCGGATCAGAGTGGCACTGTGGGTCCAGGTCAGGCACAACAACCCCCTCTCCTATGTTGTGTGCCAGCCAAGCCTCCTTTGTTGTAACCCTCATTAGCACCAGTTAGAAGAATCTGTTGGGCAGGACAACAGGCGTCCCTCTGCCGCCCCTTCCTGCTTCGTTCACAGCAGAGCCCTCGAACGGCTTCTCCTCTACTAGCAGACTCACAAACTAACAGTACAGGACAGCAGGCGGTTGAGGACTTGCTCGGAGACACCAGAATGGACTCTCCAGATTATGGAGTTGCAGCAATGAGGAGAGGAAGCTATGACGATTCTGCAGTTTCTCTACGGCCTGTGAGTATTGATCAGAGGTGTTCATCAAAGATGAAAAAGATCCTTTTGGTGTTGGTGATCAATGCTGCGTGTGATTCAGTGACTCATGAAGCTGACAATTACATCAGCATGGTTCATCGGTTTCTGTGTGGGAGAGAATTTAAGGCTATATATCCCGAGGTGGATTGGCAGACGGTATGAGGTTTTGCGAGTGCAGATACAAACCATAATCTTCAACATACACATGTAGCCTGTGTGTGTTAAGACCAGTAAATCAATCCTTTATCTGCTTTCTTTACCAGTGGAAGAATCTGGGAAAAAATATGTGTCACTGGAAACCTTTCTTTCCAAAGTTCAAGTTCCTGGTTTGTAATTGGAGTCTGTCCTCACCAGAAAAATGTCAGTTCAAACACCTGAAATGAAACAGGTGTGTGTTTTCCTGACAAGAAAACTCTCGTGGTCTTGCATATATACAGCTGCAAATCATCTCAAGGCATGGCCACTTAGTCCTCTGGCAAAAGTAATCACCAAGCCCCAGAAATATCCATGTGATTTCCTGGTGCCATGTCGAAGTCTGTTTCCCCATCGATGTGCGTTTCCCCTTCGCCCAATTTGAACTCTGACCTTTAAATGTGTTGGAACATGAATTTATCATATCAGGTTTACGTTTAAGTGAAGCGAATGGTGATGGCAGGGGCGGTTTTGGGCACGGGCGAACCGGGCAGCCGCGGCACGACCCCTTAAAAATATAGATATATATCATCTGGGCCGCGAAGCGGTTTTCCATTATCTATCATATCGCTGTGTGTGGAATTGGCAAATTGGCGCCCCCTGCAGCTGCAGGCGACCCTGCTTGCTAAGAAGGTGCCGTCTACAGATGTGTGAGAAGGGGGAAGGGGAGGGGGCGCGGGGGGAAAGTTCACCTCTGGGTCTCCCAAATGGAACGGACAAGGGGGGAACAGGGGGATCCACTGTAGGCTATAGAGCAGACCTGGGCATCTTACGGCCCGCGGGCCAGATGTGGCCCGTGGGCTCTCCCAGTCTGGCCCGCGTGAGGTCAATCAAAAATGAAAAATAAATAAATAAGGTGCACGCCATGAATGCAATACAAACGGCACTGCTGTAATGCAGTTTCTGTTCTCAGCGAGCAGCGGGTGCTGCCGCGAGACCCCCGCCTCCCAAGGAGCCTCGCGCTGCAGTCTCCACCTCCAGATTGAAAATGAATCGCGCAAAGCCGCCGCGGATCTGACCTGCGGTCTGATCCACTATGGCAAATCCAGAAGTCAGTATCACTTCTGGATTTTTATTCTTCTCTCAAAGAGGAGAACTTTCCTCACATGAGGAGGCCTGCTCAGAAGATGTTGGTTCTCTGTGGATCTACCTACATGAGAACAAACATTCTAGTGATGAAGTTCAACAGATCAGATCCTCTCTCTCTGATACCTGTCAGCTGTCCTTCACATCTCCACCTCATTCAACCAGACTTCATGCTCTTGTTCAAGACAACACAGACTGGACTTTTCTCACCGAGTAAGAACAACTGAACTGGAAAACATCAAAAGCACTTATTGCTTTTGTTTAAAGTTAATACATTGCTGGTCTTTAACATACATATTTAAGGTAAGGTTTAAAAAAATCTTTAAAAATTAAATTATTTTTTTTTACATATTTTCATAGCCTTATTGTAACATGTATTCTTACCAGTAGCAGCTCAAAACCATATAATTTATAGTTTTTTAATAAAGTAATAACATTAATATTGAGTTAATTGAAATAAGTTCAGACTATTGGTTCGGCCCTCCACAATGGTCCAAATTTCTCATGTGGCCCCTTGGGAAAATGAATTGCCCCGCTATAGAGCAATACTCTAATGCAATTAGTGGGCTTAAGTCAGTCACACCTCGACTTTCTTCCAAATAACGCACATTCATAACATTATAATTACAAGTGTTTTATCCAAATGTTCTATTGAAGGATTTGTGCAATTGAGAAATTGAAGGGGGTCTCGCCTGGGGCGTAATTACATGTAGAACCGCCACTGGGTGATGGAGTGAATGTAGGAACAGGTGTTAATGTGTCTGCACCTCAAAGGAAACAAATAAGAATAAATAAGTTCAACATAATTGTGCTAAGGTCTCCAAAACATATTAACCAGCACTTAACAACGTAATGAGGGCTCTATGAAACAAGAGACACTCCTGCTCCATCTTCCACTGCAGGATATACACGCTGTCGGTGAGTCCATGGTTAATTGAAGGGGAGAGAAGACCTCTCTCCATAGTGCTGTAGATGTACTGGCTAGTGAAGACACCCCTCTGGCTATGGTAGACTGGCCCAGTCCAATTATCCAGGTCAGTGTATTTATGCAGGTGTGCTGCAGCAGCTCAGGCTTTCTGAAGGATTGTCAGCTGCAGGTAACTGACAGCAAAGCTGTTAGCACTTATATTACCTCAACTTTACATTTCTAAATTGTGCGGACTCAATACAGATATGAAGTGGGCTAAAAACATGTATTTAGTTCTTTTAGAGGTGTTTACTGAACAGAACTAAAAACATCACCTTCATTTAGGCCTGTCGCTGTTATGGCTGGTTGCAGCCATCACAAGGGGAAATTAGGTTTTAAGAACACATCCTCCAATAAAGTTGCTATGACCAATATTAATATACAGTTTAGTAATTTCCTGAAGATGGATATATGCACGATTTCATACGTGCTATCTGCTAATTGAACAGCAGTTTAATCTGTCTGACTCAATCTCATGTTGAGTAGATGGAAATGAGTCAATGAAAAATATTATATTGGCTCTTGCTTTAATATAAAGAAGGATGGTGATAGAGTTTTGTGCGCGGTGGAGAAATCTTTCACTTTCAAGAGCTCCTCACGTTTTCTTTTTGTATTTGGATTCTGTCGGCTCCATACCGTACATCAAGAGTACTGGAGAGAAAACAATCAGCACCTTAATAGAAAGACAATGGGATTTCTCGATTAGATTTTTGATTATAGAGTCTATGCTACTTGCATACTTGCATTTTATGATTTGAAGTGTGAATAAAATCGGCAGACAAACTACACAACGATTGCACGAGCGTAAGAATGAAAACCCATTGACTTCAAGACAAGGGAACCAGAACTTCAAAAATTATAATTTATTTCCAAGTTGTAGGACACGTACTTGCAACCAAGCGCTGAAACACTAAAACAATGCAAGATTTCAGCATGTCAGAGGATTATTTTCGCACCTTATGTCTAGGGGTGCAGTTGATAATTAAAATGATGATGGGATGAGACAAGTTAGCTGTTGGGCAGCGAATGATAGCTTTGTTAGAAAGTAACTAGTTATCTAAGGCACTTGCAAAGAAAATATTGCATAGGTCTCTGATGTCTCCACATTCCACTTTAACACAAGTTGCACACTGTCAATATACGCATAATTTACTGAAATGTAGTTATGTAGGTATATTGAACTCTCTTTGTAGTGCAGGACTAGTCCCCCCCGGTCCTTCGTGTCCTGGTACATCATGAGTCTGTGTGCCAACATGAGGTTAAGGAGAGACGGCCAGAAAGAGATGCTTTGTCAAGTCTTCCTGCTTTTGTTTGTTTTGTTTTGCTGTTTTTCTCTTTGTCTTCAGTTCTGCTTAATCCAATTTCTCAGTTTGTCCAGCAATTAGAGCACAAGAGCAGCCACAACAAGAGAGAAAATCTGCTCGTGTTCTTTCACCTAAATTAACCCAACAGAGTTTGTGTGTGTGTGTGTGTGTGGAAGACTGTTCCTGCTGGGAAAATTAAGCGATGAATTAAAGGTTAGGGTTGATGAAAGAAAAAGTTTGGCTTTAGCCACGCTCGCAAAACGATCCATGCTGTAATATAGCAACAGACATTCATGTTCTCCAGAGGATGAATCCTATTGAAGATCCTGTGGCTCTCACTGAAAAGACACCACGAGGTTCAAATTTGTTTTGAGTAAAATGTCTTGAAGACTTTTGGATGGATTAACATTATTTTCAGCACAAACATTCATGTCCTCCTCATGATAAACTGCAGTAACTTTTGTGATCCTATAACTATTGTTTATGACAAAACACTTGCAAAACTGATGTAGTTAACTTACAGGCCTTTCCATCAGCCTCATCTGTGCTTTTTGTCTAGACTTCATTTAGTATTGGCTCAACCTCAGAGAAAATGGTATAGAGCCCTTCATCGTCCAGAATTTGATGTTGAAGAACTGAGGTGAGAACACTTTTCACAAAACGTATCGGGCGCTCCCAGCTGCTGCCTTGATAGTAAGCTGCATACAATGCATTTATACAGGAGTCTATATCCAGTGCAAGTGCACTGCCCAACTGGTAAGACAGGTGAAAAGCATCTTTTAAGAAGACTTTTAACATCGATGGGCCCAAAATAGTCAACTCCAACATTTATAAAAGGAGCTTTGTCAGGAAAAATTCTCTCCTCCAGCAAGTCTGCCATCTTCTGTTCACCAAGCTTTCCTCTGTTTCGTCTACAAACACTACAGTCAGACGTGACTTTCCTGGCAGCAGAGTTTGCGTTAATCATTCAGTACTTTTGCTCTAACCTGTGACGGCATGTGATTTCTTGTCCGAGCTGATGATGGATATGGCGCATTATTAGCTTGACTACATGCTTGGTCTTTGGACAAAATGACTGAATGTTTGCATTCTACTGGCAGTGTTGCTTTACTCATCCGACCACCAACTCTGAGGACCACCATGACCCTTCAGTGAGGCAATTTCAGCTTTGAACTTATTTCGTTGTACGTATTAAATTATTAACTTTTTTTGCAGTATGAAAGCCTTGTTGTTGATGCATTCAGGGAATCAAGATCACATGCTGTTGGGACTCCATATGTTATTGTCAATGGTGGGTGGCTTCAGTGAGATTCAAACATTGTCAGTTTGACGATGCTGTGTTGGTTCAGAAACAATTTTCGAAGCAATCTGTTTTGGTAAATGAAGTTTGCTGAAGCGTGCATCTCTTTTTCTGTGCATCTTTCTGTCTTCTAAGAATACATCATTTTTTAGGTATGGCTTTAATGCACATCCACCACTGATGGTGTGTTTAGTTTCCATTGCTCTCAAAACACTATGCCTCCTTCATGAAACACTCTTGAGAGGGAAAATGTATTTTACGTACAGAGAAAATTGTACTTTTGAAGCCGTGTGAAGATGTGTTTTTCTTATATTGACTTCACTTGACTTGCATGTTTATACAAAGTGAAGTAAGAGGGCAGTAATACGACCATCACTGCTGGCTGCTCCACAAAGAGGAGAAGAAGATGGCTTGAAAATGTACATAGAAAAGCGACACAAAGGTCTGGCAAGGAGATTTAGGCTTTATCCGGGAGTGTGTTTAAAAACTGAATTTTTCCGTACATGAGAAAACCTTTCATGGATTAAGACTAACTGGTTGTTTTAGTAATTGTGTGTCAGGTTAAGTTTCCTATCTTTATTTAAGAGCAGCTCTGATCTTTTCCTCCCTGCACCTCAAACCAATGGGCTTCCAACTTCTTAAATTAAAAACATCAAATGCTGTGCCACATTTCTCAAAAACTAAGTAAGAGTAGTGATTAGTCATGGTTAGAGCTTCAAATGTTAGGATCAAGTAAAGATGGCAAAAATGTGATGGTTCCAGCTCCTCGATTGTAATATGTCTGCTGTCCTGACACCAAAATGTTTGTTAATTGAGTATCTTAGATATTTGATGGAATTAAAGTTTGCTCAAGGACACTGTGATGGACATGTTTAACTGTTTCTGACATTTTATAGAATAAAAGGATTAATCAAGAAAATAATTGTCAGATTAATAGATAAAAAATAAATAAAAAGGTTTGTTGCAGCCCTGGTGATGTTATCATCTAAATGACAATATAGAGATTCACCTACACTGTAGAGACAACTGCATGAGAAAAAGAGTTTTCAAATACCTCAAAGCTGCTAATATATTGCTAGTTGGACTGTAAAGATTACTCTATATTACATGTTCTAAGTAGAGTTTGAACATCACATTAATGAAATAAATAAAAGAAAGGCTTGATACATACAAATAATAACAAAGAAAGGCTTGATACATACATAGATGCATGTATATACAAATTGTATCACGATTAAAATTCTTCTGTTTGTTACAGCACCTCAGACATTTGGCTCAGAGACGACGCTCGGCCCCATCAGTGGTCTTTGGGAAGGCGTTAGGGATGCAATGGACTTCTATCAGGTGTGTGCATCATTCTTTTGAACCTTTTTCAATACACTGCTAACAAATGTCCTCTTCATACACTGCTAACAAAGAGTGGCAAGCACAATCTTCAAAGGTAGTGTTTGAGTAACTGGATTGGTTTATTGATTGACTTTATTATGTCAATAATTGTCTTCAAATGTAACCAATTATGATCCCATTGAGAGTCATGATCTAATTTTAAGCTACAGCAGCTAAAATAACACAAAACATGAGGGATGATGAGAATAATAATTTATTTTAGCTTTAATAACATCAGAAAGGTCAAAGGTCAAACCTGCACCATACAGACATGGATAAGGAATATCGTGCAATATCAGTGATGTAACAAAAACAACAATTTCCCACAAAAGCTGCACATTGTTTAATCTTTCATCTGCAGTTTTTTCGGCACTCAATGTTTACTTCTATCTGCACAAAGCAGGTATTGACGGTGATAATAAATGAAAAATAATTACAAAGCACGAGTTCACAGCAGGTATTGTCTGTTATGATTAGACTATTCATTCACAGTGTTTATTTTTCCTAAAGTTGTGAGGTATTTAACTGTAAATTGCTCAAATCAGCCGCAATTACTTTTGTATTATAATACAAACTGAACTCTTGACCCAGAAGAAAAAAAGATAATTATTTTTTTAATCTGCTTTGGATGCTTCTTTACTTATTCTTTGAACCGATATATATATGTATATATATATATATATATATATATATATATATATATATATATATATATATATATATATATGTATATATGTGTGTGTGTGTATATTAAGACACTTTTCTAACTTTAGACCAGTGGCTCCAAACCTTGTTGGATGTGAGTGATCTCAACATGTTTACTTGTCTTTGCTATTTTCTATTAACTTGTGAAACACTGGGTAGTTTTAGTTCCAAGCCTACTCAACATATTAATCTAAGGTGGAAAAATATCACTCTCACCTCTCCATTTAGTTCATTTTCCTCATGAGCAGCTCATAAAGATATGTTCCCTTTGTAAAGGGGCTGTTAGTTTGCTTTAAAGGTTCACAAACATCCACGCTAGGGAACCACTGCTTTAGACTGTTTCGCCTTTAGGACATGTCCTTTATTTGACACTGACGAATTGAGCATTTCGGAATATTTTGTTAAATTATTTAGAAGTACAAAAAGGAGTTTGCACACACAAATCCAATTCGATAATCAGTTGCAAAGTTTGATGTTTTGCCTTTTTCAGACTACATGACTCTAGCCCTGATTTTTCACTCGCTGACAATATTTGGAGCTTCCTGACAAAAGCCCCAGATCTGAGGCAAATCCACATTGGCTCGGTGGTCACACATCCGTGATTGAGCGCTATGTGTCAACTGCTCTTGTGTGAAAATCACAAGACAACAAGTTGTGTAACGTGAAGAGTACAGCAATCTGACGACTGTTTCCTTCACGGCAGCCTCCGGCCTACAGATGGCAGCACATAGGAATACAATCTCAAATTCCCTCTCGTGACAAAGGAGCACATGACATACCATATAAAGAAACTTATTTTCCCCTCCCATTCATGTGCCCACCACGTGTGGAACAGAAGCAGCCACGAGGTCACCTTGATATCACCCTGCAGGCCACACAGCCCACTCTGTTCAGGCCACAAGCACAGACGTCCCTCTGGGGGATTTACAGAGTGGGGTTTTGAAACAGTAACCTGCTCAAACTCCTTCATCTTCACTCAAAACCACTCTGAGGTCCAGACTGGCTACCTGAAATTAATCTGCCTGCTATTTCAAATCATTATCTCAAGAAAACCTAATCAAAAGATCATGAAAAGAAAAGCTGTAAAAAATTATAATAATGTGGAACTGAAGTATACTGTGTGAATGTCATCGTCTTGTGTTTAGTGTTGAAATGTTACCCGATGGGAAGTCCCGACCTTATTGTGATATTGTGACATTACTACTGTGAGGTAGAAAGTGAAATACAAACTTTATACAAACTTCTGGGGAGTGAAAGAGGATGATGTTTAGTTTTATCTGCACACATTTTTCAAACAGAGTAACTGAGGGCAAAACTTATGCCAGAAAGTAAGCCAGGTACTGCGATGTCTACTGAAACCATGCCTTGTATGGGTTAATTTAAATCTGGAGGGTCAGCTGTCTGTTCTTTTTCTTAATTCTACAGTAGCTGCATCTTCATACATCATTTATCTTGAACACTGACCTTCAGTCCATTTTTATTAAGGTAAAAAAATGTTTTCACCCACTGAGGTTTATTTTGACCAATGAGATTTTCTGTGGGACAAAGGGAAGATGCCTCTAAGAACATGTTTGTGTATTGCTTGTGTGTTATGGGTGGTGGGTTTCTGTTCCAGATCTACAATGCTGTTTTCTAAAGGCTGGAGTTCACAAAAGCCTAAAAACTTAGTTATTGACAACACTGATGTCATGTCCTGTTGGAATCTGGTACTTTTTGCAACCTGGAAATTGTAATTCAATAGCTGATTCCCTCGTTAACACACAATATACTATAATTTGAGTAATTGTTGGGCAACAAATAATACGATAAAAGATTCAGCATTTCCCTAACATAATTGAGTTCCTAGCATTGTTGAGATCTCCATTTAGATCTCCATCTTGAATAATATAACAGCAGAGGAGTCAAAATAATATATATTTTTGAATGTATAATCCTTGTTATTGTATTGTCTGGTAGTAGGGAGGGTGGAGGGGACTCCTTGATCCAAGCTGATTTCATATTTTCAAGGTCAGCACCGCTTCAGTGCTGATCAAGAACACCCTTTGTCGCTTAAAGGCTCTTCTTAACAGACACACTTTCTTTAGGTTTGATCTTTTGCTTTGTAACATAATTGTTTTTGTGTCTAGTCAAGTCAGGTTCTGCCTGGTATAAAGGCCCTCTGTAAACTTGGTCCATTTACCATTTATTGTGTTAGCACTTTATCACCTCCTCTTCTATGTCTGATGTTGCACGCTTTAACCTTTTGTAGTTGTTATCATAATGTTCACACAAAGACCCCCGCAGCATCCAGTTCAATCATAGCAAATAAGATAAATGTCAGACACGTCCCACTCTCAACATACAGACATTGCGCATTTCCTGGAGGCGGGGGACCTCGTGGGAGGTAGTATCACTCTAGTGGGACTACCACTGACGTCACAATAAGAAATATACGTAAAGGAACATTAGCTGTGCACTCAGTTAAATATTTGATTTGTTTCATTTTATTATCAGAATATTTTCTGAAATGTGTCTTGGGTCCCAAGATGTACACATAAACACAAAACACAACCAAATACAAATACTACAAACATGTAATACATCAGAAACAAATAAGTAGTTGCAGTACAATCTTTTTTTTTTTTTTTTTACATTTGCCCATGATGGGGACAATTGCCTTCTTGTATTACTATAAGTCTAGAAGTGAAAATATATCAATTGTGTTATTAATTTGTGCACATATATACAATACTTATATCAAATCATGATTTTCAAGTAGTTTGTGGGTTATGAAGTAAAATGTTAAAATTGTTTCCCCTACAATATGATGAGATTATTCATTCACATTTTAGACATTAAAGCCTTGCAATTAGAATATGGATGTTGGTTACATTCGAGGAATATTTTGACAATTAGTTTGTTTTCTTGCAGAGAGTTAGATGAGAAGATATAGAGACCACTCTCATATCTATCCGTTAAATATGAGCATACAGCCAGGAGATGCTAACATTAGCGAAGCAGCAAAACACATTTAACCCTAACCCTTGTTGTATTTATCTTTTACATTTGTTTTTTGTTCAGTTTTTGTTACCTTTGGACAGAGCAAGGCGAGCCATTAAGCTACGCTAACAGTAACATCTCCTGGCTGTCGGATATGAAAGTGGTCTATTAAAGTATTTATCCAAAAATGTTGAACTATTATTTAAATGAGTTTCATAGCAGTGTTATTGTTATTAGTGCTTTTATAACTACTTTAATGCAATTTTGTAGTTTTCTGTTAGCATGTACACATGTTGATAACCACCAGTAGTGGTTTTATTTGCTGGTATTCTATGTGTCATCTTCAGCGGGCCAGAAGGCTAACAGGGAAAGCACCTGTGCTGCAAACAGTTTAATTTCTGCCCTGAACCCAGAGTCAGTGGGAGGAGTGGTGGCCCAAATTGGTTTCATAATCATTCAGAACAAACAACTCTTACTTCTTGTGTTTGTTCACCTTGACTTAATTGTGTGTTGATTCAGTGCACAGTTTCTTCATGACTACACCTGATTGATTTTTTTATTATTATTACAGATTATTCTACGTTAGATATCAAATAATTCAGTCGGGCTGGATCAGTATAGTGTAACATGTCATGTGAGATGAGAGGTAATCCCCTAGAAGAATGAAGAACTGCAGCCAAAGTCTATTGTTTTCTGTTCAAGGTTAAATCTGTTTTGCTGTTGTGTATGTTATAGATACATACATTTCAAAAATTCCTTGTTTCCGCTGCAAGCAAATCAGTGGGTTAATATAAGTGTCTTATTCTAAGAAGTCTATAATGAAATAATATTGGGTTATTGACAGGATATTGATCTGTTAAGGTGGAGAATGCTTCACGCACAAATCTGACATTTTTCATTAAATTAAAACCTAATTCCATGATCTCTGTGGTATTTGGGGAAGGATCACAGTGCTGCAGGCTATTGATTAGAGTCAGCTATACATATTTTTCCTTTACGTCACTCTTCAGCCACCAAACAACAACCTAACTTTGGGGTTTTTTCACATCATCTTTGCTGATTGTTTGGTGGTTTATTATTGCTTGTTTGGTGGTAAACAAAAAAGTAAAGTTTTGCGACTGCGCCTTGCACAGTTCACACACACACACACACACACACACACACACACACACACACACACACACACACACACACACACACACACACACTCTGTTATGGCTGGTAAACATTACAAGTTGCAGCAACAAGGGACCGTTTTTTTGTGTGCTGTTTTCAGTCTTTCTGCTCACTAAGCTAACGGCCGCTTGGCTTTAGCTTCATAGTTACAGCCGCCTAGACACATGTGAGTTGTATCAATCTTCTAATCTAACTTTTGGCAATAAAGCAAATAAAAAATGTTTCCCCCAAAATGAGCTACCGGTACTCTAACTTTACACTATGTTTAAAACGTTTGGTTCATTAAATACCACTTCTGTCAACCAAGCACTGATTATTGTATAGTTGGAGGTTTCCCATCAAATGCAGACTTCTAGGATGTTTTGTCATTGCTTTCCATTGAAAGCCATTTGCTGTAACACCGAAATGGAATGATTTTGGAATGGTAAAAAAGAAAACACAATTTCAGATTGGTGACAATACATGTTTCAGATACTCCAATGGCATCTAAGTTGTATGGCCATAATAGGTTGGAAAATGTTGCAAACAATTTAAAAGCATATAATCCAGAAACAAAAATGACCAAATGTAGACTTCATTCACCTCTTTCATGGCCTTTTCCCTCAGAGAGGAGGCTTCCTGTTGGGTCTCAGTGGAGCAGAGTCCATTCGTCCTCGGCCTCACGAGTGAGAACGGAGAGCTGCTGCTGGACGAGTGCATTCAGGTCACAGAGGGATCGAAGACCGAAGAGAGACACCTGTTCCTCTTCAGCGACGTCCTGGTCTTTGCTAAACTCAAGTAAGAAGTGTAGATAATATTGATGTACATCCCATAAAGGTTTTAAAGAAAATTTAAAAGTTTCCACGGAAGAAAACATTGACACTGGGAAATTACTGACTCAACTGATAGAAAAAAACAACTAACGTAGGAAACACAGCTGATGTGATATTTATATAACTTTCTGCTGTCACATATTTTTACAGTTGGAATGGGAGACTGAAAGAGGAAGTAAAAACAAAATGTGTATTTTTGGTCTGCACACTCGGACTGTTAGGGAATCTCCCAGCACACACAACTGTGTTTAGTCACTCTGACTTGAGATACATAGAAGATGAAAGCATGGTGGTTCCCTCTTAGTGGAGTCACATGAGGGGGAATAAATATGTTCTTCTCAAAAAACTAATTTCAACATATATTCAGCTAAAGTTCTGACAAACATAAAATGTAATTAAGGTACTTCCACTCATAAATGTTGCTTCATTAGTGAGAGAGTGACAATATCTTGTGTCTAAAATCAATAGTGAAGTGAGGCGAATCTAGTGACATTCCTAGATAAGTATACCTTTTGATCACTTCTGTGCTATTTTTATGACAATAATTACAATGAAAACCTCCCTGTACTTTGTTCCTGTTGGATGAAATCAACTTGATTGGATTGTGCAGCTTTCTAGACAATTAAACTGAACGTCTGTTGCTCATCTGAGTCAGATTAGACCTGTTTGTCAAAGCCGGTGGAAGTTTTATAGCTCTTGAGTGGGAGGACAATCACACTCATCTGTGTACCACAACCTGCCCACTGTTCCAGTAGGTAAGCACAGCTGGGACTACAGTAAGATATCGTAAACAGACTCTTATATATATATATATATATATGAGCATTCATTACTGAGAGAGAGATTGTATGGTTCTATCAGTGTTCATTTTCTTGAGGGTACTTCCCTGGTTTTACACATTAAATTCAGATTACCAGTCATGTGGAGTACCGTTGAGCTTTCTATAGTCTGAAATAACCTTGATTATTTGCAGTTCATAATTTCAAGTAACAATTGGTTTGGGAATGAGCATCATCAAATTACAGAATTGATTGATAGCAATCTTAAAAGAATAGTTCAACCTTTTTGCAAATATAGCCTTTTTTTCTTGCTGAGATTTAGATGCCACGATTGAAACCGTTCTCCTGTCTGTGTCCAATAAATATGAAACAACATCTCTCCCTTGTACCTTTTGTTTATTAGGCTTTAATATTATGCTGGCGGTAATCACATTCACAGCAAATCATTTGGAAAACTGTGTGCCAGGTCATATTATAAAATAAAATATAACAGATCTTCAATCTGCTGTGTGCTCTGTAAAGAATGCTCTTGCAGGCGACTGTTTACGTAAACAATACACAGTGGGTCAGTGGGGGCCCTCAATTCATATTTCCCCCATGACCACCCAGTGTTTTCATATGTCCGTGTTTATGTCTCACAGCCTTTCTATTGGAGCGAGAATGAATGGTCTGGATGGACGAATAGGGTTAGAATAGCATATTGACCAGGAGATTGGAAGAGGAAACGTTCCCACAATCGTGCAAGCGTCCCTGTGGACTCTCTATTCTAGCATCAACCATTCTATATATCCTCTGGTTAGTTGCACATCACTGGTCTCTCTTTATTTCCGTACCATAAACACCTCCTGAATTCTTAAGTGCATGCCCTTTCTCTTCCTACTGTATTGGCGCTCCAGGATCCAGTCAGCACGCCTCTGCTGCAAACACGCTGAGGTCAGCGGGGTCACGAACAGATGCCATGAACAACTGAGCGGGAATGATTCCCCTCTAATCCTGTACGAGACACCTTTTGGAGGAAGCTGTTTCTAATCCACTTTTTAAGCTTTTCATTTAGATTCTACCAACGCCTCTCACAGCAAGCACCTTTCAGGACACACAGAGTGCAGCGCTGTGGGCGCAGGAGTTAAGTCACTTTGAATGGAGGGTTCGGGTTGACCATGTCAAACATGCTGTTCAGCTTTAGCTTCACACCTCAAGAGTTATTGAAACGTGTATTCAGAAATATGAAAAAACATTCCTTGCAATGATTTTTCTGCACCGACAAAATGTCCACCAGGTGCATCATAAGAGCATGTTATGTCGCTTAATCCTTGCCAATCAATATTTGCATCAAAGAATATTCCTTGTGAAGTTGTCATGTTCTAAATTCAGCTCTTCATTCAATCTTATATTGATATTAATATATTAGTTAATATATTAATTTCAGACAGTCTCTTTGTCTCACTGCGTTCCAAAATAAAATTAAAAAAAGTCTGACACTGGGAAAAGAAATTATGGAACCTTGAGAAACATTTGTGCGAAATGGAAAAAGAAAGGACTATTTAGATGGCTATCGCCTTTGTTTCTGCTTTTGTTTGAACAGGTCGGAGAGCAGCTACCGCCTGAAGCACAGAGTGAGCCTCGAGGACGTTTGGCTCTGCGGGTTTGAAGATGAAGCGGAGGAAGAGGAGGGAACGACGGGGGATATCGACCTCAGAGTGACACTCGTCTTGGCCTGGGAGCTCACTGTTTGTTTGGTGTGTTTCTGGTGAGCAGAGACGCAGCAGATGACTCGCATACAAACACCCTTGTGTTGAGTGATTTGATTCACATGTGCATGCATGCCTGAATACACATGCACGAGCATGATAGTGCTAATGTTTGGCTGTGAGGCTCTTCAGTTTATTGGTATTCTACCTTTTATACCCTCAGCCTCCTCTTGAATCCTTTACTCCAAAAGTGAATAAGAAAGGAGATATCTCTTGAAATTATTTAGGGATGTGCGTGTATTAGGGAAGGGAGGAAAGGGCCGAAACCCCACGCAATCCTGATTTTTTTTTAATTTTTTTTATTATTATTATTGGAGACGATCATGGTCTTTTGACTAAAGCATGATTAACATGTTATATTTTTAGTTCTACCACCTGTGGTTTAACATCACATAACCAGAGATAAAAGTCTCTTCTACACACGCAGACCAAGAGTCTTTATTCCGCCTGTCCTTGTTGTAAAAGTGAAGTGTTGATTTCACTGTGAAATTCAGCTCACATTTTTTAACCAGCAGCAACCTTCAGCGTTTTTGTTTATTTCTCTCCTCTCTTACTATGTTCATTGTGACAGTTGTGCAAAAAAAAAAAATGCCAAGAATAATTCCTTATATGTGAAAACCTGTTTGGCAGTAAACTTGATTTTTATTTGAACATGTTGGAATAGCTAAATTTTTTGGACATTTTACAAATTTTGCAAAAAAACTAAAAATGTAAGGAATCAAATTAGTTCAATCTATGTCAAGCACTACTCACTAACTTTCTTGTTTTCAAGTTTTGTACGGATTTAACAAACAAGATGTAACATGTTAATTAGTGAGCTTTAAAGGCGCTGGATTATGTGACCTTCAGTCAAAGCCAAGCTAACTGACTGTTTGCAGTTTTTGTGCTAAAATAAGCTAACTGGCTGGCTTTTGAGAGATTGGTATCAAACCATGAAACTCTTGGCAAGAAAGCTTATTTATATGTTTCCTTAATGTTGAACTATTCCTGTAACCCTTTAAACCCTAACCCTAACCCCTAATCCTATTTATTGTCTGAGTTGTGTTGATAGGTTGTACATCGGGATTATATATTATTGTAGCCCTGATTTTTATGTTTAATTTGATACCTAACATGTTTGTTTTTTTGGGGGGGAGGGATTTATACCATGATTTTTTCTTGATTTTCCTGATATAAAAGGGTCCCCCGATTGGGCTCAAGGGTCAAACTTTGTTCACATGCGCTAAAACAGCACACAAACACAGGATTCCTTTTTCTCAGTCTTTTTTTTGTCAGATATTAAATAAATGATGTAGTAAATGGTCATATGATCTGTGGCCTTCATGAAAACAGGGAAGTGACAAAGAGAAAGTCGTCCCTGCTGCATCACAAGATGTGAGGTTGCAAAATAGGAAGTGCGGAGCGGCCCAGCAAACCAGTTTTCATGGGAGGGGATTAACGTCAGATGACTTTACCTACAAATACTAGCCTTTACGATAAAGATGAAGTGCAGGAGAAACACTGTGTCATACTTTTTGTCTAGACAGTGTAATTGACTAAATTTAATGAAACGTTTCTGTCATCTGTCTCATCAAAGCACTACATGGCACCAGTAGAGAAGGGTGGTAGTCATCTGTGTTGTTCATTAACTCCCACGTTTCTTGCAAAAGTAATCAATCGAAACATAAAACATGTTGTGTTTGACTCGCTATGTATTCCAAGAAGTTGATGAATCCCCTGGTGGGATTTGAGTTTTCGTTTGTTTTCTCTACATTGTGGTCTGTCTCTGGTGATCGAGGTGATTAAGTGTGTGAAAGTTTCCTTCTCACTCACATGGAGTTGATCGAAGGAAGATAAACTATATGACGCTATGCACTCAACCACATGATACTGCAAGCTGACCCCATAAAATAATCGCTTGTCAAAAGGTGATGCCCTTCAGGTGCACGTGTAGGCACTCGTATCTGTTTCGCCATCATGTTTCCACTCGTGGACACCGAGCCGCAGCGAACCTCGTCTAGGAGGAAGTGGAAGGTGTCTGGTTGGGACCCGCCGTGACGCTGCTTCCTGTTCCCATGACTGTGTTACAGTTTCCACCAGAGTTGTTAAAAGTCGCTGTGGGTGCACGCTTTGGCTCATTCCTCCCACTGTATCTGCTGGTTTGATTCTCTCTGTGGATGAGTAACTCATACCATGCTGTTATTTCGCCCACAGCTCGCCTGAGGTGAAAGAACGCTGGTTAGATATTCTTCACAGGTAAGAAAACACATTATTCACAGATTATTAATTTAATAATCAATATGTATTCAACTCAATAGCCTTTTAATTCTCAAAATGAATAACAGTTGGATAGTACTTGTGCTACAATGTACAGCCATTTTGATCGATGTTGACAAGATAGTATTGCTGCAGGCATCAACTTATCAGCTAAATCGATACAGATGAGTACGTTTCATTTGAATTTAGAAAAATGCTTCAATATGAAACATTTTCAGATAATATCGTGTTGACTCCAGCAAGAAAAATAATGAAGAGCAGTGTTTTTATTTTCTAATACTCTAAATAAATAAATAAATATAGAACTACAGAGCATTATAATTATCCACTATACGGATTAATAGACAAAAAGGTGAGGTTAAGTTCAAATATAGACTAAAAAAAGTGTAAATACTAAAAGAGTTTGGTGCAAATTGTAAATTCATGAGTATCTTTTCACAGAAAAATTAAAGACGCAAAAGCGAGAGCTGGTTGTGCTTCTTCCCCACCAGACGTCCTCATGAAGGTTTTGAGTAGCAGCATCACAGTAAGTCTCTCGCTCTGCCATGTCCAATAGAAACCAAAATATATATATAAAAAAAGAGCTTTTTAGTAAATAATCTCTCTCTGTCTTTCTTTTCTTTTAGACTAAAACTCTAACAGGAGGTGGAATGGAACACTTCATTGAGTTTCCACTTAATGTAAGTAAAAACCCCATTTTACTTTCCACTCATGCTGAGATCAGAGTCTTGAAAAGCATATCCGTTGCTGCAAAAAAATACATCTGAATCACAATTCAAGAGGTTTAATGTGATTGATTGTTGGCTGCTATATTATAAGTGTCTTTTGTCATTTAATTTCTTCACGCTAACTCTCACTCGTGTGTTAGTCGGCATGAATAGCGAGGGTGTTGCTGGGCGATTGAGAAAATAAAACACCCTTCTCCCTTCTGTCCTATTTGCATGCTGTTCCTCTTGCATACACATCACCACATCCTTTTTTTTCTTATATTTTTGTTACCAGGGCGATGCAAAGATATGCGCCGTGTCAAAGCAGTTGAATAACCAGGAGGACAAGCATCCCATTGGTGAGTTTGAAAGTGGCAGTTTTGATGGAGGGAGGGGCTCATTAATGGTGTTATGTGTAGAGATGAGACCACAGAGGATGACCACAAATAAATCTAACTACTGATAAGAGTGAGCAAGTGAAGAAAGCTGTTATTTGACACATTAACGCTCTGGTGCTGCCTTTTTTTATTTCTGCGTTGCACTACTTTTGAATTGTTGTGAAGACTTAAATGCAGTACATGTTTCAATCTGTAGTATAATATAACATGTTGAATAAAATATTTCTGCTTCCAACAGAAACCAAGTGGAGCCTGGTGAGGAGGCTCAGAAAGGGCTCTAGTTTCATCAACAAAGCATGCCGATCAGATACTGATACCAAGACTCAGCTGTTTGGACAGCCCCTCTGTAAAATATGCCCAGATGAACGTTCACTTCCCAAACCAGTCGCAGTAAGTTGATTCTCGACCTTAAATGTCAGATCTCATCACTTCCTCTCTCCAGTCAAGTTTGTCTTAAAGACGAAGAGCTAAACTGATGTATCCAGAACACATTTGTTTCTTTGTTCCGCAAAAAAAATGTCAGCACTTGTTTTAAGGAATAGAACTACTCAATAACTACTCACCTTCTTAGCTGAACTTTTGACAGCAGGAAACCGTTCCCTGCTCATTGATCAGTCTCAGCCCATAATTGCACTCTTCACACAGAGCTTGTTTCACTATGATAATCTCACATCTCTCCTCCCCTCCGTCCCCGTCCTTTCTCCAGGAGGTGCTGGTGCTGCTGAGGAAGAGAGGGCCGTCCACAGAGGGAGTGTTTCGGAAACCTTGCAATAACAAGAACATGCGGGACATCAGAGAGCAACTGAACAACGGCCTGGAGGTGGACATGGAGGTCCAGCCGGTCGTTCTGCTCGTCGGCTTGCTGAAAGTAAGTTCCCAGACTGTTACCATTTTATATTATACAAATGATACTCCTATAAAAATTACTTCTATATATAACCACTACTGCTACAGTACTTGCTATACCATTAGCATTAATTAAACTACATTTCACCTGATCCTATGTGACTATTATGTTATTATTTGAGACCACAGCTACTGCCGCTAAACTACTATACTGCTCCCCCAGTGGTGGGAGGGAGTACTCAGATCTTTTACTTGAGTAAAATGTTAACACTACCACAGTGTAGAGATACTCTAATACAAGTAAATGTCCTGCATTCAAATTAAGTAAAGTACAAAAGTATTAGCATTCATATGCATATAGTCGCAAAAGTATTTATTATGCATTTATGTGTAAGCATCACTTTAGTATTGCAGTTGCTAAAGATGGAGTTAAAGTTGTCGTAATCTGAATCTGCAAAGGAACTGAAGCTGTCATATAAATGTAGTGGAGCAAAAAGTACAATATTTGCCAAAGGTGTATGAAGTAGAAAGTAGCATAAAATGGAAATACTTGAGTAAAGTACCCTGATACTCTCCACTAATGTACCACGTGTTTTCTGATATTTAATCTGCTACAATATAGTATACAACATGAGGTCCCTCCTTGAATCCTTTGTTATTTTTGTTATTATGCTCACTCACATCCAATCCTAAAGACAAGCACCAGTTTAGTTTGAATGTCACACCAGATCATTTTTATTTATAAGTACTGTGTCTCATCATTGACTCCCTCGCTTGTGTGTTGCAGAGTTTTCTGAAGGAACTTCCTGGCAGCTTGCTGGTGTCTGAACTTTATGATAAGTGGATGGTGGCTCTGGACAATGAAGACACCCAGCAGAGAGCTCTGGAAATTAATAAGTAAGCAATCAATACTTGCTAATCAGTCTAGAGAGCAACTGTAACCCCCAGTGTGTATTTGTCTATTATCATTTATTATTTATTTATATGTGAATTTTACATAAAGGACATTTATTGGACTTGCTTATGTGGTCTAAAGTAAACAGATGGGCATTTTGAGTGGAGTTTAGCAGAACATTTCCAACGTGCTCCAACTGTAGGCTGAACACAAACCACTTCTCCTTTTTAGTCTGTCTTCAGTTTAAAAGAAGGAAGAAAAATGAGCGCCAAACTAATGTTTTCTTCCTGTTCTCTTTTCGTTCTTCCTTCCTACTTTTGCTCCCCACCTACAGGGTGGCGGACGACCTCCCAGGACTCAACAAACTCCTCCTGCAGCATCTAGTCTGCGTCCTCCATCACATCCTCAAAAACGCTGTCGCCAATAAGATGGACGCCTACAACTTGGCGGTGTGTATCGCCCCCACACTGCTGCAGCTGGACTGCACCCTGCTGGATGAGCAGAAAGAAAAGATGAAAAAGGTAAAGAGATTTGTTATGAATATTCTATCTCGGTTTTGGTGCTTTGAAGCTTTGTGGTTTCTCAGTGCAGAAAACCTCAAAAGGTGTCATAGAGTTACACTTTCACTTACTTTTTTTTTGCTGTTTGTTAAGTACTAATTTAAAAAAAAACACAACCTTGGTTGATTGAAGCGCTGCGCTGTCTGGACTGTATCTGTATCTGAAGCACAACTTTGATTTTCTGAATCTTCTTTATATCATTTTCATATTGTTGTTAATCTGACTTCTTTTTCTGATTTGTTGCAGGTCACAGAGCTAACTCAGTTCCTGATTGAGCATTGTGAGATACTTGGAGAGAATATCCTAAATTTGCTGGATATTGATGAAGGTACATTTGCACATCACTTAAGTCTCTGTCAAACCTCAAAAAAAGGGTTCCGATTTGGATCTTCCCTTGACTTTTGCATCATCTTCCTCCCTAATTTATCAACTGAACCATGAGCTTAAAGTATAATAGGTTTAGTGAACAGTTATTTTTAAATGTCACATTAAGAGTGGAATTGACGAAATTATTTAAAAAAACACAGCAAAAGGTGCATTCTGTTTGGTTTCATCCATTAGTAGCACAATCTCTATTTATGATGACTCCTGCAAGAAATTGATGAAATAAAGTATAATGGGCCATAGGAAGATTAAAGATCCTTCCTGGCTCTCTTTCAGAACACCTTCCCTTTTGCCAATTATTACATTACTAGATAAATATATACATATATTTGACCCCACTTCCCCCTCATAATGGCCGCACTGTCCCTAACTCTAGTTAAATCTAATTGGTACCATTACAAACTGAGTAAATGAGAATAACTATGGTAAACATCTTGAGATCTTATTCATGTCTTTGTTTTCCCACTCTGCAGACTCACTGTCCTCCCAGCATCACGACTCTGCGTATGACAGCACCGACCCAGATGGAGACGGGGAGGCAGGAGAGCGCACCAGCTCCACACATGGAGAGAGTGGATCATCTTCCTCTCTCAGTCCCAGTTTCACCGCCGCCTCTTGGCCAGCTGATGCCATCTTCAACACAAAGCCAGAATTCAACCGTCGCTGCTCCGAGCCCATCATCCTCCTCTCAGCTGACCTCGAGAGCCTGTGCAGCCACTCCAGGAGCCACGACGACTGCTCAGTGGAGAGGAGGGACTTTGAGGAGCAGCCTCTGAAAAAGCAGATCTCAGACGACTCCTTCTTGCTCAGAGAACGAGGTGAAGCAAGACAAGTGTTGTCTTTTCCAAAACTGAGAAGCAACTCTAACATGGATCCTCTGCCCTACATGCCGGGCAACTGCTCGTGCTCTTCCCTTGAGAGCGCTGCCTCTAATCAATCTGAAGGCTCTGTTTTCACCAGTTCCCCTGTGGGGTCGCCAACCTGCCCCAGGAAAGCAAACCCCTCCAACCAGCCTTCAATGGAGGCAAAGGCTCAGCAGGACATTGCCAAGCCAAATCCAGAGGAGAGGAGGCGTTCACAGTCCGTGAGAGTTGTCAATAGAGTCCTAATGAGGACCAGGAGCTTAGGCGCCTTCAGCAGAAGCAGCGTGAAGAAAGACTCTCAGAAGGAAAACGCCTTCCCTTGTGAAACTCTCCAGGAGGACTCTCAGAGCGAAGCAGATCCACCCGCTGAGTCTCCGCGTAAACCACGCCCTCTGTCGGCCATTGAAGTGTTTAAGCAGGTGGACAGCAAGCTGCCCTGCAGGCCTCCGTCATACAAGCAGGCAGTGCAGAACTCGGGTTCTCCTCCGCAGTATGGATCAATGACTGTACACGATGCCATACGGCTGGAGAGAAGGTCCCGTCCAGCCTCTGTAAATTATGACCTCCGACCTACCTGTTCAGTCAATCAGTACACAGACTGTTTTGCTCAAGCAGCACAGGACAAAAGCAACGTTGTCGAGCAGCGGCAGGCTTTCCGCCAGAGAGCTATGTCCGAGTCTGTGTCTGCAGGTCATCGTGAGGTTGTGTCAAAGAGATGTAGCCAGCCCGTGTTTGAGGACTTTTCTTATGCTAAGGAGTCTTATGTTTGATTGACTTTGGAACTGTTTCCCAGATCAGATTGTAAGAATACAAACAGCTTGAGTTAAGTATCGTGGGCAAAGCCTAAGAACCAGTTATTAAACTTCCAGGTAGAAACCCGACAGCTTCTATTATTTTCATTCATTCAGAAACACGGCATTCATAAGTTTTCTTTTAATCGCAAGGCTTCATAACAGCAGCTATTTCTTCCACTACTCCTTCCCTTTTGAAGCTGTGCCCACTGAGCAGCTCTGTGTGACAGAAATGCTTGTATACTTACTTAAAGTCCAATCTATTAATTTTTCACTGTTTCACTTTGAATGAACGTCAGCTATGTGCCGCCTCTACGGCTGCACTTTGTCAGTAGTACTATTTAGAGTACAACATTTAAAAGATACGTAACTATCACAATGAAGCTATGAAAACACAGTTCACTGTGGATAAAATATGCTATGAGTTTTGATTGTCTATGTTTTGTTTGAAGTTGTTGTTGAGGTATGTGATATGTTGTGGTTTTTTTGTTGCTTTTTGTAAATCCTTTTCACTTTGCATGGTCTTTTTCTTTCACTACATTAAAGCACTTTTCTTGTGATAGAGTATGCTTTGTAAATACAATTAGATGTATATAGATGTGTAATATTTGTCAAGGGGTCTTCCAGAGTCATTCCATTCCACCAGAAGTTGTTGTTTGGTCAAATGGAAGAAAAATAACGCAATAAAAGAAAATAACAAAGTCAAAAAATTGTCTTCTTTTACTGTTTCTATGAGACCTTTTAGAAAGCATGTGTTACAAATGGCCGAAATAATGAGAACATGGAGTAGAGTGACTTGTTTGGCTCAATTCTCTTTGCTAGAAGTGTTGCATAACAGAAGCTATCAGGCCTCATTGAGAGAACAGCATGTTCTGCCACATATGCTGAAACCGGAGGAAACCAGACGTGGTCACATGGGTAGATTTGGTTTTTCTCTGAATCGCTGTTCTAGTCCCTGAGTGCACAATGAGCGTCACCACGTCTCTTCCTTCCTTTCTATGGTGTTTTAACAGATTATTTCCTTCATCAACAAGTCAATTTAGTTCATCTAAAAGTTGCAATGACATTGCCACTGAGCATTTTGTAACATTTTTCATAGGGACATTTAGGATAAAGAAGAGAATCTCTGATAATGCTCATTTCACATAATCAGCAACACAGTTCAAAGCAAGATTTCCAATATAATCCAGAAATACATTGCAGTAACCTGCAGGGATTTGTGAAGCATATACTGTTTATTTAACCTGAATCAAAGAGGCCTTTGTTAAACTCTTAATTATTCTTATGAGCAGTTGCACCTGCTCATAAACATAAGAGTTTAAAAACGGGTAGATCTTATCTCGATCTTAACATAATGTGGTAGAACACCAACACACACATAAAAAAACAACAACAGAGAGCTTCATTTGAATTTCCGGTTCTATTTGTACAGGCCAAATGTGCTTCAGAGGGCTTTACAATCTTACAGCATTCAACGACTTCTGTCCTTGGACCTTAGCATCGGACAGAGTAACATGCTCTGAGAAAAACCCAATTAGCACCCTTCTGAATACAGGGTCAGAATAAACCTTTCCAAGCTCCAGAAAGTGACTATTGAAGGTGTGTTGTGATCATGCAGCACCCTCTGCATCACATTCTGCATCACAAACTCTAAATTGTGAATGGAATCCTCAGATCTCACATGATTTAACTCATTACAGGAAGTACAAGAAAGTCACATTGGGGCAGCAGCATTCATTGTGATGTGTTTTGATCCCACCACGATGGCTCAATATAATCTGCATGTTGGTCTGGTTCTCTGCAAAGAAAAGCATCTACCAAACCATTCAAAAGTAAATGTGAGGGAAGTTGAGTAATCAGCTCGACTCTGTTATCTATCTGTGATATATGTGTTGAAAGACCTTGGCCAAACATGTTGGTTACATTGCATGTAATATCCAAACTCCGACTTGAACACTGACAAAAACAGCTTGATTTGATTTTCAATTAATTTTGAGACGCAACACATCTGGTAATAAACACTTTAGTTAGCCAGAGCTTTTAAGTCATGATGAACATTTAGTCATGAAAAGGGTTGCAGTTGGTTGCAGCAAATGAATTTAATTATGCATTGCTTTAAGTACAGCTACTGTGCACACACAGTGTGTGCTCATCAGCAAACATCCAATCATCAACTAATGAACAGTTGCTCTTAAGATGGTTTTTAATGAACATATTGTACAGCTTTCATCAGTGTAAATTACTACTGCCTGACTGCTGATTGATTCTGAAAGGCAGGGCTGTAAACAGTACAACATTAGCTACATTGTAATCACTTAAATTACTAATAAAAGGGATGATGAAATTGGTCATTGTGGTTTCCATATTTACGGTAGTGGTAATGGTATAACAAAAATACATAAAGTACAATATCCAATCTCTGCTGTATTGTTAACATTTTAAGCCCCTAAGCCTCTTTTTCGCGAAAAAAATAAATGAAAAACTTTGTTTTTAAAAACAGAAACTTAATTAACCCGACCAGCGGAGGCGCCGTTAAGCTGCATTCACAAACAGGAAGTGTTGCGAATATTCGCTACGCTTTGGATGGGAACGCACCATTAGACTTTGCCATGATTATGTATATGGTCTTAAATTCATCATATGTAGTCATGATTGTCTCCTGCTCCTCCACGGAGAGAAGAGACGCTCTTTCTCTGATCTTATTTGCCATTGTAGCGTTTGAAGATCATGTAATCTGTCTTCGACTCTTTCCCCTTTTGAAGAGGAGCGTGCACGCGCAATTATCCAGATGACTGACGTCTGGTTCGAATGAACGAGGGCGGTTCAGCCTTAGAGAAACCGACATAGCCTGATGTTAATCATCTCTGTAATTTAAGCTGGATAACAGGACATTTGATCGACTTTGTTGAACCATGTACGAGGAATGGGGCCCAGGTCTGTAGCAGCAGCCTTAAAAACACTCCAATCAGTGGAGGCAAAGCAGGACTGTAGATCCAGCTTGGCCTCATTGGTCCATCTCTTCACAGTCTTCACCACAGGCTTTGCATGAATGAATGAATGAATATATACATTATTAAAGTGATCAGAGAGTCCCAAAGCTGCACAAGGGACTGAGCGATAAACATCCTTTAGTACACTGTAGCAGTGGTCCAGTGTGTTTTTGTACGTTTTTGTACTTGTTTTTGTACGTTTATAAAATAATTACTCAAGTAAGTTATTATTTTGTATATGCCGTATACTAATTTTTGCCGACAGTAATTGTTTTTACCTCACTGCTCTAAATTGCTTTCATTGCCACTTTCCCTCGTAATACTTACGATACACGTTTCACTAATAGAGCCTTTTTCCACTTGGATGCCTAGTTACTTTAATTACCACGTAGTTTCCTGATTGCTTGAGTAACCCTGTACTTTTCTAAAAGGCAGAGTAAGCGAGACAACTCAATGAGGATGGCTTTAGACTATATAGTCGGTGCTTGGTCCTCGTCTATACTGTGTTTGATTACAAATGCCAGCAATATTTTGATCAAGTTTGTGGATTTGCAAAAGTATATAAATGTGGAATAAAAAAATAAAAAAGAAGATGTTGTGAGTCCATTTCTGCACTGAAAGGAGATGTGTGCCGTGGTTGGTTGCGTAATCTTTGGCTTACACTCAACACTAATGAGAGGAGGCTATAACAGTGGCAAGCTAAACAGTTATCCTTTAATATTGCTCAATGATTTGTGACAGCAAATGAACCGTGCAAAGAGCAAATCCCAGCCCCCACAATACAGAAACCTCCACACTTGTCTGAATAGACATTCTTTATTCCTTTTGAAAAAAAGATCAAAAATACATGATGTGGCTCCAACATGGTTTTCTCCTATATTTAGCTGTTTGTGTTGTAAATACAATAACAGTTACATAGCAATGTTATATAATGATGCTTCACTGTTTTTTTTATAAAACATATAACATATACAAGGCCATGGCAATATACTATACTATGCTACTATGCTAATAGTGGTGGTACTGTAGTTATAATACTACTGGTAGTAGACGTGATAGTACGTGGTAATAGTACATAGTAGTGATAGTAGCAGAGTTAGTAGTGGTAGTATTTGTAGTAGCATTAGTAGTAGTATTACATTAGTAGTAGTATTGAGACTAGCAGTAGAAGTAGTAGTGGTACTAGTGGTAGAGGTAATAATAATATTAGTAGTAGTAGTAGTAGTAGTAGTGTTAGTGGTGGGAGTTGGTAGCAGGGATAGTATTGGACAGCAACAGTAGTAGTGTTGGTGGTAGTAGTAGTATTTGGCTCTATGGGTTGTGGATTTATAATTTGTATTGATCTTTTGTGATCCAGTGGGTCTATTATGGCACAAATCAAACATGCACAAATTAGGGCAAAATGATCTGTCATGAAATCTCTGCTATGGAGAACAAAAGAGCCAGTTCAGGCGTCACTATGACCAAAGAGCTTTAACCTTTGTAGTCACAAAAACACTGGTGCCCTATTTTTCTTTGACACTTTAAGACTTTCGTAGAGCTGCAAATGCTCTCTGTGGTTAACATCATCTCGAGTTGAGTCTCCGCTTTCCTTTTCTAAATGCCTCGTGCCCACATTTCAGTGTTGCTTGTGAGCAAAACAAATGTTTTCAAGGGCGCTGTTTTGTTTTGCTTGAACAACGGTAAAGTATACAACACATGTAGAGGTGGCAAGAGATGTCAAGCCTGCACTGCAACTCACATAATGAGTTTGTCTTGTTACTTCTGTGTAGAAAAATGTACAAATTAAATACCAGTTCAAAAACGTTTAAACTCATAAATGAGTGACTTACAAAATGTACTTTGTTTTTGTTTTTACCTTTTGACTTCTCTGTACAGGAAGTGGCCAACATGTTATACTCAGAACTGAAATGTGTTAAAACAGAACAAGAAAAGCCAAAAGAGGTGGGGACAGTTTTTAAACAAAGTCTCACCAGCTTTAGAATTGTAACAATACTACTTACTGTACTAAACCATATGTCTGTTGACTCTTCTAGTTGTGTTACAGTTGTAAAAGGTTTGTTTATATATATATATATATATATATATATATATATTAGTATTTAGTTTTTTCAGATTGACAGTTCATTCTTGACATGGCAAACTGCAGTCTCACCACAAGGTCCAATTAGCTTGTAGTAGTATCTTCGATTATATAAGATTATATGTGATCATATAATGTCTTACGCCAACATGAATGAGAGGTTCTCAGGATATAAATAAATATAATAAACATCTACACAGCCATGACAGGGCAAACTCCATTGGCAGAACAGAACAGCTACTATGGCCCTTTTAGTTTGAGTTAAAATTGATACTTTTGTTATTATTATTATTATTATTATTATTATTATTATTATTATTATTATTATTATTATTATTATTATTATTGGTAGTAGTAGTAGGATGAGTAATAGTAGCAGAAGTAGTAGTGGTAATAACAGAACAGTCATAAGCAGTCATAGAAATAGTAGTTGCAGTAGGAACAGTTATAGTAGTGTCAGTCGTAGAAGTAGTAATAATAAAAAATACTAAAATTACTGTAAAATAAGTAATAGCAGTTGTAGTTTTATACTGACCTGATTTTAAAGGAAGTGACGTAACGGCGGCTACGTTACCGTTACACTTCCTGGAGACGGTTGCTACAACACCAGTTCGCTGCGTCTGTTTCGTGTTGCGTCGCCATTAACGCTAACTTGCTGGTTATCACAACTAACGTGACATTACCGGGTAGCTTCTGGTTGAAATGGCGTTTGTTTCACAAAGCCAAAAAGATCCGAACGGAAACTACATCTTCTCCAGTCGGCCCAGACCTGTTGAGACCCGCTCCAAGTACAGGGAGCCTCCCCCTGAACAGTACGTGTGTTGGTCTTTAAACACATTAACACACATACAGATGTTAAAGAGAGACCGAGCGACCATAACTAGCATGAGCTTCTTCACAAGTGCATCTAACTAATAAACATATTACAACAGTTCAGAGGACATATTGTAACGGCACGTTTACATTGGACAGCTTATACACTCAGTGTGTAGCTATTAGCAAAGTTAAAGCTAACTCAGTTACAACATTAAAGTGGACAGAAGGTGGACTTTGTGTTTATAGGTTAAATCAGTGATGCTTGGTGCTCAAACATAGTACAAGTTGATAGTAAATGTTTTCCTGATATCTAAATGTTAAAACGTCAACTATTTGCTCAGCCACTTGTTTTTGTTACTGCTGTTTGCATTCCTTATGCTGAAAATGAAAAGAAATGAAAAGAATTTTTTTATTTTAATTTTATTTTGTATCTTCTTTATCTGGTGTTCTTGAATTTATGAGTCTATAATGTATGTACTATAATGTATATAATATGTGAATATACTTCTACTTTTGGTACTTTTACAACATTTGGCTGAAAACACTTTTTGATTTTGAATGAGGTACTTTTACTTGTATTTGAGCATTTGTATACTGTAGTATCATTATTATATATTTTTTAGATATTCTCTGTCCTCCACCATTGTGTTACCAGAGAGAAAGAAAATCTCTGAAAAAATCTCTCTCTTTATTAAACTGTCTGATACCAGCACAACATGGATCAGCTGTCACCTCTGAAGCAAACAAGGTGAGCTTCTAAAAGAGCTGACAGTATGCGCGTGCTGTGTTTTTTTCTTGACAATGTAGGACTCGCACTACTTATGGAAACATTATGTATGACCGTCGTGTTGTCAGAGGAAACACTTATGCCAAACACATCATACCAATTGTAAGTATGAAACAACCATCTTAATGTGTTTCATGCCTGGTAGGTTTGCCTTTCTTTCAGCCATTTTATCTTCAAAATGTGTATTGTCCACCTCTGACAGATGCCTCAGCCAGACCCTGTCGAGGTACAAAGACAACAGGAGATCAGGAGGAGAGCCATTGCTCGCAAACGAGCCAGGGAACAGTTAAGAACCGTGACGCCAGAGGCCCTGCAGGGCAGAAAACACATCGATGTACAAACAGGTACGGTCTGGCTCTTGACACCTTCAGCACGTCTGTAATCAATTCATTATGAGTTTGTCAAAGGTGCTGCTGGAAACAAAGGCTGTTTTGTAATACTCTTGACCCTCAGAGCATTATCTGGAAGAATTGAGTGACGTTATAGTGGCTACAGATATCGAGTGCCAGACTGACGCTTTCCTGGACAAACCAAAAACCCCTCTCTTCATACCTGCCAAATCTGGTAAAGATGTTGAAACCCAGATAGAGGAGGGAGAGGTAGGATATCCAAGTGGGAGGTCTGCCCACACTGCCCACACACTTAATATAGTTCTAGTAAAACGTATTAGACCTGTTTTATTTGAGGCGCTTCTACACATAAAGCCCAGTTTATTGTTGTATAGTGTCTTTTTTGGGGGGGGGGGTGATCAAATCAAACATAATGTTTTTTTCCGTTTAAAAATTTCAAACCACGAATTACTACTTTCCTCTGCAGTTGTTTGACTTCGACAGAGAGGTGCAGCCACTGTTGGAGGTCCTGGTCGGTAAGACATTAGAACAGTCTCTTTTGGAGGTGATGGAGGAGGAGGAGCTGGCCTGTCTGAGGGCCCAGCAGAGGGCCTTCGAAGAGCTCCGAAATAATGAGCTGGCAGAGGTGTTGAGGCTTCAGGAGCAGGAGAGACGCCGCAGGGAGGAGAAAGTACGTTACATTGAGAACATTCCTTTTAAATCACCGTACAGAACAAGTCTATCCCAATGCTGGAAAACCAGTTGGGGTCGGAACAGTTATGTCATTTTCACAAGAGATATTTCTGTATTAATGTATCTTTCTCTGTGCTCCAACACCAATCAAAACTTAACAGCATATGTCAGACATTATGTTTGATTACCAGGGTGACACATGCTGTGGCTCAGTAATAGAGCGGGTTGTCCTTCAATCAGAAGCTAGTCCATGTCGATGTTTCCTTGGGCTGTGTATGAATGAGTACCAATGATGAGCTGGTTCTGATGGGCATTGCATGGTAGCCTCTGTGAATGTTTGAATGAAATGTAGTGGTTGGAAAACTAGAAAAGCACAATACAAGCACAAGTCCATTTTCCATTTTCAACCAAAACCTTGATGAAGCAGATTAGCTACATTTTCCAAATTGCAAATGACCTTTTTAGGAATATTCCTAATAATTTAGGAGGAATATAATCTATGAAATCAGATTATTAGATATTGTCTCTCTCTGCGTTGCTACATGGTCACCGGTGTCGTGTTTTTGCTGAGACCACTGATTAGGTGATTGACTCTGTTCTCCCTTCTTCTTCTTTTTCTTCCAAAGTGTGCTTTTTTATTTTGGTTTCTGTCTCTTCTTTGTCTGCTCAAAAATGGATGGCAATAACGACTAAGTTCCTTGGTTGTTAGAGGAAGAACAACCACACACCAAATGTGTAGGACAGCAGATGTAGCAGCTTCGATAAAGAGTGGATACTATGAAACGCAATGTGTGCTTGTTTAAAAAAAAAACGCTTTCTTCTGATCCCAGGAGCGTAGAATGGCCCAGCAGAAGGAGGTGCTGAAGAAAGAAAAAGAGATTGCAGAGAAGATTGCTGCCCGGGCGTACACCCAGCAGTATTTGTCTGACCTCCTGCCGGCCGTCTTTACCTCACTGAGAGGCCACGGCTACTTGTATGACCCTGTGGAGAAAGGTCAGCCTTTGCTGCACTGCTCTCCAGCATCAGCTTCCATTCAGACGCAGCCTCCCACCTTACTGACACACGAGGGCGTCACTGCTCTTTGGTGCCTAAAGCGGCATTTCATCAAATCTGGAGGGGGATCGGTGATAGATGAGCTCATTTATTGTTTTATAGCTGCCTCTATTGTTTGTCTTTACCAAGTGCCTTGAGTACCTTTTAAAGCGCTATACAAATAAAATGTATCATTTTTATTATTGATACTCAGTACATGATTTTGATATGTGTGTTTAAACTTTTTTTTAATCATATTTGTGGTTTGCTAATTTCCAGATATTGAGACCAATTTCATCCCATGGCTGATGGCTGAAGTTAACAACAGTTTGGAGAGGAGATACACCGCAAGACACCTGCTGGACAGTAAGGGAATACAGTTTTTTTAAATTTAAATTTTCTCCAGGTTAGATTTGTTGGCAAAGTAGTACAAACAAATCCTACGCAGCAACCAGCAGACTTCTCACGAGCACTAAAGCTGCATCATTCTGCAGTATTTATTTCAGTCTACACTACTAGCTCAAAACTGTCCACAAACTGTGCAAGCCGCAATCTGTCACAACATGACATTTGATCGAAATGAGCAACACAAATGAAATTCCTACCTGCCTACATTATAGTTTTGGATAAAAAATACAAATTGTCCGAAACCCAAGACATGGGTCACCACACATTTGTTATCAATTAGTTATTGTCTACTAATCTACTTGTAAACTTTTAAGCTTTCCAGCTACAAAAACAAACATTACAGATATACACATTACAGATATAAACATAATCTTCTTATAAATTGTTGGTCTTCAACATGTTCTCGAGGCTGTTATTATCCGTTACAGCTGAAAAGTATTTCACAAATCTTCCTCCAGGGGTCATCAGGTTATAGGCATTGTTGGAGTGCCATCTAGTGGTTCCTTTTAAACACAACAGAGGTATTCATGTCAAACACATTGCACACAGAAACGTCCTCATCCTGTCTCTCTCTCTGTCCTTCAGATATCATCCAAGATGTCGTCCAGAAGAGACTGGAGATGTGCAAAGAGACACAGTAAAAATGAATCACTGAGCAAAGTCAAGTGCATGAAGGCATTCTCAAAACTAAAAACAAATGTTAAACTGACTAAAGTTGTCTCTTATAGATCATAATGCAAGTGTATATGTTTATTTCTTTTTTCTTTTTTAAGAACAGATAGTTCCCCTGTTATAAGGATTATTCTGTGATCACAAGTCATCTGTTTCAATCTTAAAAATCTTAATGATTAGTAGGGAATTTGTGAAATAGTGGAAAATTCAATGCAATTTTGTATTATCCTTTCCCATTAAGTTATTTGTTTGTTTGCACAGCATGAGAAGATCTTTCTCACAAAACACAAAGTCACCTCTTATTTTCTTTTACTAAATATATAGATCTTACAGCAGTGTGAAGTTTCACTTATTGCAAAACCAATAAAACTGGTATGAAATGATTTGATATGCATTGCTTGCAGAGATTTGTTGTAAATCTATAATTTGCTGCCAATGGAAGATCTGATGTTATTGAACACAAAGATGTTGCTGTTCCTTATACTTTATTTGCTGCAACTTTAAATTAACTTTATCGTCTTTTATTGACTTAATTTTTGTGATACCTCTTCAAAACATCCTTATTTCTATTTGTCAATTTTACCAGTTATCAGAACAAAGTTCCTGGTTGTTTTCAAAATGCCAAACACATCAAATCAGACAAATACAAAGTTGTATCTTAAAAAGAATGAATCAACGGACGAGACACAGTACAAGTCACACATGAGGTAAGCAACAGGTCATTTAAACTTCAAATATTTAGAGGATCATTCAAAGTGCCCTCCTGTTAATATTATCTATTTGCATCTGGCATTGCTTCATTCAGTTGCTGTAACATGCAAATTCAACAATGTTTTGCATTGCTCTGACAGACTCCCTATCTGCTAAATTTAGCTCACCACACAAACAAAGCAAGGTTATTTAAGTTGATGGCTGTTTTTTCATCCTCATATAAAAATAAATCGTATTGGGAAATCATTTTTTTTGTGTGTGTACTTTTTCTAATAAATTACCAAAATAATAGGCTATATTTTTCTTCAATAACCAACTGCTGTATCAAGGACATTCACTAACATATTTTCATTATTTCCAATGGGGTCAAAACAATTTATTTCTTAAGGAAGGGCTTATGATGATAATGGAAGTGGTGACAATGGCTGCTTAAATCGTACAACGTGGTGGAGTCACGGCACCCTGGTTTCGTATTATGACGAGAAGTAGGTCTAACCTCCGATATATACGGCTCTATTTTAATCCCACCACCTCATTGGCCAGCTCACCTATGGCCCCGCCCCTCTCCCTTGGCAGCACTTCCTCTACTCCTCTGCAGGGCGGATGACGAACACGTTCCAGTAAACTACTGGGAAACTAAAATAAGTTTGTGTTCTGCAACAGAGCTCAGGACAGGTGACACCTCAGTCCCTACAAAGGTGATACATGGGGCTTCAATGTATTTACCTGGGCTCGTGGATTGTATTTATAGTTATTGTTTACATACTTGTATTGAGATTAATGTAGTTATCTCAGCTAAACTGACTTACACAAATAAAAAACATTTCAAACGTTTCTTTACACAGACCATTTTCAACCCAGTTAAATCTGTGTCATTCATACACATAGAATACAGTTTGTGATATGATTTGATTAATGAAGAATGATATAGACTTTATGCCGTCATGTACTTTGCGTTTTAAATGTTATGTAGGTCACAGTCTGTCACATAGTGTTCAAACAAATTCAAACAATACAATCTTGAGATAAACCCCAAAATAACAAAGAACAAATAATGTAATAGTCTAATGATGAAGCATTTTATTATTAGATAATGATTTGATCCATTATTCATTTTAAGCTATAAAAATAAATTCAGATGAACAAACAGATAGCTGAATTCTTTTTTACTATAGCCGGTAATACTACTAGTTGGAGTAATTATAAGTGAATATAGTCATATTCATAATATTGTATGAATGTTGTTGATCATTACTGTATATTAAGCAGAGAGTACACATGTATTACCATGGATTAGCCTTCATTGATTTAAACTAATTGTACAACATCTTTTCATGATAGCAATCTTGACCTTTTTGAGTTTGGGACTTTTTGTTTCATTGCAAGACCCTCTAAATATTATAAATCTCTGACTGATGTGGTTTCTCGATTTAAAAACTACAAAATCCCCGTCCTGCAGGCGGGGAAATGCCCAATTTAACTTGTTTAGCCACGACCTGAATGTCCCCTGCAGGTCCCCGGACCCGGGGTTGAACCCGCGCTCAGACGCAACAGGATCTCCACAGCGGGCTGTCTGATGAGCGCCATGTTGCGCCGGGCTGAACAGAGAGAGGGAGGGGAAATCTGCTGCTCTGGGCTTCTGACAGGCGTCTCATCTCTCAACCTCCTCGGTTCCGGTAAGACCACGACACCACCTGCCTCTCAGCTTGCAGCAAAGCGAGCAGGGAGCGGGGTGAAAACACACTTTTCACACTTTTTTTTCCCCGGCGCACTTTCCGCTGCTCTGCACAAAGGAGACAAATCTCACAACAGGTGTCTGCGGGATTACAGTGAGGATGACTGAGGAAGCGCCTGCACAAAGGGCACCATTGTTATTGCAGCCGGGGGGGGTTGAATCTGCGAACACAGTCTTGAACGATTTGTTTTATTGTGCAATATTACGTGTCCTCGGTCGTTGCCGATCCAAGAGGTGGAATTTCTCGTTTGCTGAGCTTCAGTCGCTCCTCTGTCGCGGTGGGTGTGTTCCCATTACATAGACGTCACCCTGCGGGCTGCATATGCACCCTGGGGATCATCACTTTGTGACAACTTCTAACATTGTTACAAACTCCAAAGGTTATCTGCTGCTGGGTCAGTGGCCCTGGCCATTGGTGATAATCTGTGGTGAAATACAAAGTGTGTCTTTTCCTCTTAAAGCGACTTTATTCGGCGACACCGAGCTAGTGTAAGTGGCCTCCATTAATTAATCTAAGTTGTTAGCAACGGAAGGCGTGAAAATAAAAGACTGAAACAGGGCAGGGTGGGGACTCTAACTTTTATCATAGCTAGTGGGTGAGGCACTTCGAGTACCATATTTAACCTCCCTGGTGTGGAGGTGATTCGACTGTCAAGGTAAAATAAAACTGCGGGACTTCCGGTGTTACATTTCAGAATAAAATCATTTAGAGGAAAGCATTAAGGGGCCGGGCTGAAATATATACTAATAAAAGAGATAATGATACATTAATGATACCTGATGGACATAATTAGTTTTATCAGAGAGAAACACAGTAAGTCTTTTATTATTGAAAAAGTATGCATTTCTTCAGGGTCATACTCAGAAGTACTGTGGCCACACCTTTTCTATTGATTTGTAGATCAATTGATTTGTCAATCGACCAGAAACTATTTCTAATTTAATCAAGCCTAAATGACAAAATAAATAATAATATTTTAGCTTCTCAAATGTGAGAATTTGCAGCTTTTCTCTGTAAATGAGGATGTAAATCCTGGTGTTTTGGACTTTTGATTGGCCCAAACACAATATTTGAATTTCACTATGAGCTCCGAGAGATTGTGAAGGATATGTTTCACTACATTCAGACATTTTCTAGACTAAATGAGTATTTCATTTATAAAATATATATTGGACAGTTTAATTAAATATTTTAATAATTGTTAGTTGAAGCCCTAAAGTCATATTTTAACCCTCTCTTGTTCCAGCTTCTGAAATGTTAGGATTAGCTCAGATTCTCTGTTTTATATCACCAAACATGTAATAATATTGGGTTTTAGCCGGACACAATAAGCAATTCAAAGCGTCTCTTTGGGCTGTGAGAAAATGCGATGAATGTATTTCACCATTGTTGAACAGTTTATAGTCAAGATGATTCATAAAATGGAGGTATTACACAATATTGAAAATATTATTGTCTGTTTCACCCCTTAGATTAGTTGGTTGTATGTATCGGACAAACTTTTTTATAGCAATACTATTCTTACGTTTACACATACAATTGAAAACGTTAAAGTGTAAAGGTTTGCTGTGGTCAAGATTGGGGTCAGAATCTTGGCAGGACTTGTAAAAGTGACACGACCTCAAATGAGCGGAAGGGATAGGACTCTTATTTTGAAGGTAAGCGGGTAGCTTCCGGTGATATGTTGGCTCGCCGCTGTCAACGTGTTGGTGATTCATCCCGATGACTGTCGCCCGCAGGAGTGCCGAGCAGGTTTAAGTACCGCCGAAGAGGCTGAAACTCGTTTCTCTTCTCTCTCTCTTTCAGGAAGGCGCACCGAGCACAGCTCTCTTCTTTGGAAACACTTTTTTAGTTAATAACTCCTCGCACAGAGCAAGGAAAAGAACAGAGAAAATGCCCAAAGCGGTAAGTAGTCCTTTTTAATTTATATATACATTTTCAGTCGCCACTTGTTTTATCACTGCTTTATAGGTGGCCACACAAGACAGGTGACTTTAATGGAAGAACGGCCGAAACTCAGTGTAATCTTCTGTTTGCTGACGGATTTTAATCTTTTTCTTTCACAATAATCAAGTTAGATGACTAACTAAAGTGTCACTTAGGTGTTTGGTGAACTGAATAGCTGATCCAGTGAATGGTAGCGCTGATGCTGAGTGAATCTTTAAATCAGATTAGATATTTCTGAGCGGTGATAGTTAATTAAATCACCTTCTTGGAGTGACAGATGTTAAAGTAATGCAGTAGTAGTTTCTTTAACGTCCAGGCTGAGTGATCACTGTAAAACATTTGTCAATTTAATTACATGTATTTAACTTGTCACTCCTTTTAAACTCAGTCAATGAGCCAGAGACACAACACATAAACTAAACATGTATAGGCTTAATCGCAACCAGAACGGGTCTGAATATGAAGCTTTGTCTTAGAAACGTACAGTATCAGTAAGGTCTATCACATGCTCTTTTCATATCCTGGGGGGTGTCCCATATGTTTGAGTGAACATCCTCCATGTTGCTCTGAGCAATAATAGTGAGACTTATACTCGAGACATGGACAGTTAAAAACTGTCTTAATGTGCTCACAGTCATAGTCACAGGATCTGTATCTTTGACGTCATTCTCTATAATGGTGTGCACTTGTGCAACATCATAATCAAGGGGGGTGGAAAATGTATTGTTTATTTAGTTTGTGATGAATACAGGGCTCTCTCTTCGTCTCTTGGCGGTATTTTCCAGGCTGAAATTTGGAGCTGCGTCCCACTTAAAATGTCTTGGGGGGGAAAAATGTGAAATTGTGACTGACAGTATTTAAGGGTATCAATGACTTTACTACATTAAAAAAAAAAGCAAAAGAAAAGACAAAAAGAGACATTATTTGATGAAGCTTCCCTATATTTGATCAGCTTTTGGCCACAAGGTATTCTTGACTCATTTTGCCCCACCCCAGCTATTACATACTGTACAGACGCACATGGAGCATGACCCTCCCTCACCTCACTGTGTTAAAGACTCTAGCACGGTGGTGTACCGTATTAAACAAAATGTGATGGAAATGTTCTGTACATGGATACTGTGTACTGTTCTTTATTTAAAAAGGAGAATAGAACGTCCCGAAATGCTCAAATCAAACAGCTAATAAGTTTGATAACAGGATTAAAATGTGAAAGATTATAGTAGATAAGACCAGAATAGAAGCATTAATTGCTGTTTAAATGCAGCCCAGACCGGTTGCCGCTGAACCGAGCAGCGTATATATAATAACAATGACTAAACCCGGTCAGTGTCATAAAGTGTGTTGTTGGTTTGTTTAGAAAGGCCTCATGGTTGTCATGAGCGTCACCGTGATTACATCATTACTGTCTGATAGCAGCAGCACACCGTGTCCAGCTGCCACAAAACAGCAGTTTTGGACGTTAATGCCAAACTGTTTTCATTTCCATGCTATCAAGACAAGAATACAAGCCTTGATTTTATTTATTTTGTCCTCTGGTTGACTGACTGTTCAATATGTGGCCCCGTGACCGACACAGCCAATAATAATAGCGTGAATAATATCAATAGGACACTTGGTCCCAAAGTATATTTAAATGAAGGTGCTCCATTGATGCTGTTTCCACTAGAAAGCATCATCCTCTCAAATGAATGAAGTTTCCCTTTTAGGCATGGTGAGATATGTAAATCAGGGTTTATATTTTGAGTTCTGCAAAAAGTGTGTAATGAGATTAGTTTGAGTGTCAGTGGTTCAAGTAGCCGCAAACGTAGTACAAGTGTGGGAGGCAGCGAAAGGTGGGATGAGGGGAGAGAACTCCTAAAGCTACAGTCAGATGAGTATTATGCTACTTTATGGCTGCAACTCATGATTATTTTCATTATCGATTAAACTGCTAATTATTTCCTATACGTTGTTAAAAAAAAGAGCCATATACAATTTCTCCAAGCCCACAGCGATGCTTTAAATTTGCTTGTTTGGGTATCCAATTTAATTTGTCATATGATTTAAAAAAAAAAAAGCAGCACATTATCAGAGAAAGTATTCAGTGTTTGTTTGAAAAATGGCTAAAACCATTAATTGATTATTACCAGGTTTGAGCTTTTTTAATCTGAACTCGTACAACATCCAAAAGTCATTTGGAAAAATGCACCAAAATGCATCTTCAAGGCAAGTGATTTGAGTCATTCCTTTTTGGGTGTGAGATACCTGCCTTATGTACATGATGTACTACATCCTCACCCTCTGTCTCTTCCTCCTGACTTTCTCTCTCTGTCTTCAGGATGTATCATTATCTAATACAATGCCTCCAAAAATCATCTGTAAAACTACATTTTAGGGTGAGAACAAATTGTGAATGTCGTAGACTTCCATCAAATGAGGTTGAGCGGTTTTAAAAACCTATTACAAGTTTATGGATAACTTTAGGAGATTATTGGTAACATAACTGTAAAAAAATCAAAGGGGATCAAAATGGCAATTTGCCTTTGATTTTACGATAACTAGCACTGAAGTATTTCAGCTCAGATACCTGGCATGAAATCAAGCATTCCAGGATTGTTTGGCCAACAGAAACTGTATGACCAAGACGCCCTGCCGCAGGATGTTTGACCAGATTTGAGGAGTAGTTAACATTTGCGTATTGGTGCTTGTGTGACTCATGTGTCACTTATCTGAATGACACATTGTCAGAAGTGAAGGACAGTGTTCTCCTCGGCTCTCCCAGAATCCTGTTTCCTTACAGTCACAGACCAATGACACAAACTGTACAAGGCGTGGCCACGATCAAAATGGATGGGTGTTTCCCTTTTCATGTCCAGTCCCATTGTTAATATTTGTTCCTTTTAAATAATTGATAACTCAATCATGCATGGAACGCCCTCGAGACCTGATTCACAAATCCAAAAATGACTACAAGTCATATAATGTACGTATGCACGTACGTAATACTGACAGAGCCTGTGAGAATACTCTCTCCACGCAATACAGGACACAGTGTTCTCTCTCATTAGTAGCCGTAGTTTATGGTTATATTACTCTAAAATCATTTCAGTGGAGTCTCCATGGTGACTCCTGTTGCAAAAGGCTCTTGTAAAGCCATGCAGAGGGTTAACTAGTGAATGTTCTTCACTGAAGAATGCGGTGAAACCTATTCACAGTTTAACTAGGGAGGTGATGACCTCATTTCTTTAACGTGACCATAGAGTGTGAAGGAAGGCTTTCCAGGTCACGATCGTATGGAACGGGCAAGGGCAGGTTGGAACTAGGACATATTTGGCTTGATTGATTAATTATCAATCAGTACCCTTTTCTGTCAGTTGACTTATTGTTGCATTGATTAATTGTCTCAGCTCTAAATGTATAGGTAGGTGTCCACTGGATTATCTCAGGGAGTTACAGTAGATCTGTTATGACAGGTCACTGATCTTTGCCTTCTTTTATTTTCTTGTGTCCCTGTTCTTGTTTATATTTGTCAATTTATATTTTGGACCTTGATGCCAAATGGTTAATATGATTACGTTTCTTTCTTTTACTGTGGTTTTACTGTTTTTTTCTAGCGTTTAGAAGATCAATACAGGAGATTATTAGCCTAGCTTCAGCATAAAGACCTTAAACAGTAAACATCCTGTCCAAAGATAACGAGGAACTGTTGAGCTCACTAATTAACACGCACACTACAATCTCTTTATTAAACGGAAAATTGCCATGTTTGGTTGTTTTTACAACTTAAACAAATGAGTGCAGGTTTTGTTTTGTCTGTTTTTGTTACCAGAGCCATGCTAGCCGTTTCCAGTCTCTATCCTAAGCTGAGTTTCTACCGTATAGACGGGAGATTGGTATCAATCTTCTCATCTGACTCTCTGCAATAACTACTACTATAAGTAGTTTTTTTTCTAATGTAACAAAAAGTATTAAGAAGTAAGTGTTTCACCATAAAATCCCAAAAACAACATTGTTGATCATGTTTAAATAATCAATACTATAATCTATGTTTCTACGCTTGATTTACCATTGAGCTTGTCCTACTTGTTGTTACTGTTTCTTGGAAACAAACCTTTGCACCTTCCTCCAAGAGTGTGACAATGTGCATAAACTCAAGTTTGATTTGGGAACCCCTGCTCCTGTAGCTGAATGATTGAGTCAGTTATTTCTGTTGTGACGTGTGAGGCAGGGGTTTATACGGTTAATATGAACGCCTGCACTTTCCTCTCACTAAAGTTGCTCATTGTGGAACTCTGGGTCCTCGCCCGGTATATTTTTAGCATATGTGTCATGTTTTCTTTACCGCTCTGAATGGCTTCAGTTTATTGTGAGTTACCACTGGAGGACTTACTTTGAGATCAGATATCACTCACTCAGTGGTTTCTGTTGGCTTGTCGGCTCCACATATTCACATATTCCATTCTCTGCTGGTTTGGGTGTGTTTTTCTAATTGCTCCATCTATAACTGCTGTAAATATAGACTGTGATGTTGAGAGAAGCATCCTAGATCTGTCAGAGCTGCTGCTAGCACATCATACAATCAAATGATCACCTATTAGAGCAGTTTCTGATCACTTCTTCATTTAGTTTTTGCTCATCTGGCTCCACTAGGCTGGAGACGATGGTAGTGAGGCACTGCTGGGGCACTGCAGCTGAAAGGGGATCTTTGTTTGGCTGTGTAAAGTGAATGCAGCGCTTCCCCTCCTTCCCCTGCTTTTTAGCTGGGACTTGACGCTGGTATAAGCTTCCCTGTTGGACTCAAAAAGTCCTAAAGTGTATGCCCATACGGCGCTGCGGGACAGCTACAAACTCTACGTGGCTCTGACTTGTTGTGAAGCAAAGTTTGCCTTGCCACAACTCCTGGGTTGTGAGTCTGCTCGCCGTACTTGAAAGCAGGAGAAGAAAAAAAAATGGGGCATCCTTGAAAATCCACTGTCTAGACTACTGTGTTCTTACAATATCCTGGACGGCACTGGGGTGAGGCGTTTTCCATCCAATGCTGTGATTGGATTTGTCCTCTCTGTTGGATTTAAGCCTGTCAGTTAGCTGCCCAGCCTTCGTAGCTTGGAGCTCTGAATCACTAGACAAGTCACTGCTGCAGGCCAGACGTCCCTTTTCCAGTGGGCGTCATTGAATTTGTCCAGCGCTGCTCACAATGGGCCGGAGATGAAAGATGTCACTGGAGAGCTCTGTTAGCAGGCTCTCTCTCTCTCTCTCTCTCTCTCTCTCTCTCTCTCTCTCTTCACCCTGTGTCCACTAACCTTTGTGTCGTTTTCACTGAGCATTAATAAGTTCAGTTAACACATTGAGGGTCTTTTCATAACCCCCGCAAAGAGACATTTGACATTATACCCACAGAGGTGAGAGTGGGTATGTGCATTACCTCAAAGCAGCTATTGTAAATATTCGTCCATTGTTGCATAGAAATGTAATTTGTTGATTACTAATCAAACTTACAATACAGATTATTGTTTCCCTCCATTATCGGTCACAGTTGACATCAGTCCTCATAATTCCGTGCAGTGCAGCGGTCAAGCTATTTGTAATGGGTTTGAAATCGCACATCAATCACTGGGGTGGATCCCTGTAAATGGACATTACATTATCTGCTCCTAAAGCAGGTTTCAGTTAGATGACCACCTCTTTTTTTGTATACACAGGCCATTCTGATCGATCATTAACCAGAGAACTGAATGCCTTTTTCTTCTTCTGTAAATGACTGAAGTAGCTGCCTTATTTCAACTCTCCTCTCTTCGGTCTATCCGTCCTCTTTTTAGCTTTAACTTATAAGGGAAGTTAGTGTTGGATATGGAGTTTCAGAGCACTCGTACGTTCCTTAAAATCAAAAGTTAGAGAACTATCTTTGAATATTCCTTGCAAAAAACAGCTCTGATCTTGAAGCAAAATTCCCATTCAATCATTCTGGCTCTGAGAAAGTAGAGATAAACACAGAGCCCCATGTGTTGCAAATACACCCCCTTACCAAATACACACACACACACACACACACACACACACACACACACACACACACACACACACACACACACACACACACACACACACACACCATAGCAGTGTTCTACAGTCTGCTATGCTTTACCACGGATAAGCCCTTAGCTATGAGAGCCTCTCTGTTGCTTTGGTCCACTTTTGAACTCCTGTTTGCTCATGTGTTTCCACAGGTCAATGTTCGCGTCACCACCATGGATGCTGAGCTGGAGTTTGCCATCCAGCCCAGCACCACCGGCAAGCAGCTGTTTGACCAGGTACAGTGCAAATTAGCCTCTAGCATCAGTATTGACCTATCAATGGGTTATCAATATCACTTTAAAAAGGTTTGGGAAAACAAACGACGTGGAAATGATTAAACAAAAATTGCAATGAATTAATATTTATAGAAACAATCAATACAAACCAGATAATGGTGGCCTAGCGGTATTTATGAACGCATATATACTTATGCAATACATTATTTGTAGAGTTAAAGGAACACTTACACATTTTGGGAAAAGTGCATTTTTGCTTTCTTGAGAGTTAGATTAAAAGGTTCATTCCACTCTCATGTCTGTATGGTAAATATGAAGCTGGAGCCAGAATCGTGTTAGCTTAGTTTAGCACAAAGACTGGAAACGGGAAAACTGTCCACAGTTAAATATATCCGCTTTATATCCGCATACTAGATCTTTTACGGCTCAGTAATTGACACACCTTGTTTAATCCCTACAAAAACAACAATATTGTGCTGTTATGTGCTGGACTATTTCTCGGCCGAGATAATTTACCTGCCAGCCAGCAAAGACATAAAGACTCCAGGAAGTTACTTCCCCCTGCCAAGAAATAGTCCATAAAACTCTCCATAAAACAGCAAATTGTCATTTTGTCACTGTTTTTTTAATGGATTGAAGAAACAAGATATATTGCGTTAATCTGTGAGCTTTAGAGGTGCGGGTTGGTGGATCTAGTTCCCATTGGACAGAGATGGGCTAGCTGTTTACCTCTGTTTCCAGTCTTTATGCTAAGCTAAGCTAACCAATCAAAAATGCAGACATAACAGTGGTATCTATCTTTTCATTTTACTCTCAGCAAGGAAAGCAAATTTCCCAAATATTGGTCATATTTTTATCTCTTAAAAGTTTCTCACAAATTAAATTAAACTTATTTCTACATCTGTGTTTTACGTCCAGTTGTACTTTGCTGTTGCTTTATACCTCCACCTCCTGCTGTTTCTTTTTGCAAACTTCTACAACCTTCATCATCTAACTAACTGAATTGACGTCACTAACGGAGGTCTGTGGTAGGAAAGGAGAAAGTGTCTGCCCTCATTATCACCCCTCCAAAGCTCTTTCCATTCATTACCATAGGTCTTAAAGGTTATCTACTACAGACAAGATTATAGGAGCTTTTGGCTTCAAGTATCCTTATCGGTCTCTGTCTTCCCGCTGAGGTTGAGGGATTATTATAAATGGTTTATTGTGGGGGAAAATTGCAGCTTAACATGGATGACATGAGACATTTATTAAACTAATGAACACCTTAGCATTAGTGAAGGAAATCACACTCAGTGGAGAGTAAAAGGTGTGGCCACAATAACGGAAACTATAAATGAACCCTATGGTGTTGGGCACCTTTTTTTTTAGGAAATCTCACTCACATTTTCCTATTCTATTTGTTTATTTAGAAACTGAATGTCTCATTCACAGGAACATATAGTGAGGGTTAGGACATTTTCTTTTAATTTGCACACTTCCTCTGGTTGTAACATTCTATTGTGACACTCAGTACCTAAATGTAGATGACATGTCATTAGAGTGAGTTCCTCTGAAGCTATATGACAGCACCGGGGGAGGCATTGTTTTAGCCACTTCCTGTATAACTCGTTTTGCAATGGCAAGTGTAGCCGACTGTGTGTATTGCGGCTGAATGGCAGGGCTTTTTAGTAATAAAAAAAACCTTTGAATACAGTCCTGTTAAAATCCCTAGAGGTCAACTTGAATTACAACCATGGATGTGTGATAATGATGTCACTGCTTGTGTATGGGTGTATTTTGGCTAAGTCAGCACTTCTGACACTTGTGTTTAAAACAAATAAACCAGCCACCTTCTGATTTGCAGTCCTCAATGTGTCGTTTTGTTTTAGAAAGGCATAGCTGAGGACCCAGCTATTTGCCTTCGACATCTCCCTGTTGAAGGTGTTGGTGAATTCCCCCGCCTACTTGTTAGAATGACAATGTTAGTGGGGTGTGCCACAGATAATCACTCACACCCTGTGATGGTGTCAGAGTCAGTTCAGTGCACTATTTTAGTGCAAAGACACACTTTAGTTATTCGAGCATGGGAAGGGTTACGAAGCTTCACGCCTGTTCACAGCGTCTAGAGTCAGGAGCCGGATTTTAGTTTGAAACGGGCGCTTTGCACGAGTGTCGTCGCAGCCGATTACTGCCTCTCGCATAGGTTTCGTGGAAAGGCTGAGTAGCAGCAGTGAGCTCATTTCTCGGGTGAGTGTGAGGACTGCTGCGGCCCGTGTGGTCTGCGCTGATCATAACCTTAGTCCCTGTCATGCTGCTCTTAAGGAGAAACTTCCACCACTCCTCTACACACCCCCGCACAGTTTCACTTCCATACGACTGTTCTTCACTGCTGCTCGTTTTCGTTTTGACTTAACCCTTAATTAGAAAACAGTAGCTTTACTGGTTAGTTCCATCTGTCCTCTGTGTGTTTGCCCCGACCAGACCCGATCTCCAGACGCTGTCTCCTGTATTCTTGTGGTCTCAAAAGCTTCCAGCGTCAGCTCGTGAGAACTGGTTTGGATTGGGTAACAGCAGAATGAGGGTTGGTGTTAAACAGCTGAGAACATGTCTTGGACTGAAGTCTGAATAATCTGGCTGACAGGTGCCAGGAGCAAAATATTAAACTAGTTCAATTATACACCCAACCCATATGTCAAAGGCACATTCGGAAATCACTGCAAAGCTGTTCCAAATCCAGAGAGGCAACATATATGCATGATGGCTTTTCTTCTGTACAGCAGAACTATTCTTAGATATTTAAACTCTTTGGAAAACTCCCAAGTCCCTTATCTATTCAGTCACAAAGACAGCAATAGCCCACACACTCCTTCATCCTTTGTGCTGGTCTCTGTTTGGGGTCTGCCTGGGTGTATCCCTCCCTTCCCCTCTCAAGTCACTGGAGACTCCACGTTCGCCAGCCCAGAGGATGCAGTGAGTAATGTGGTTTCAGCCCAGTGGCATTCCTCTCTCACACCACAAACCAGGCAGAGAAACGTTCACTGTCTGTCAGATCGCTGAAGACTGAAGTCATGATACCTGTTCCTATGTGGCACTGCACTTTTGCTCCTTCAACATAAGTGGGTGGTGACCTATACTACTACTACTTCAATCCTATTGCAATTGTTTCACTGAGTTTTTGAAATGATTGCCAGAATGAAGTTCACTTGTGCTTCTAAGTTTGCAAAAGGAGTGTGGCTACTAGATTTTATACATATCAATGGATTTATTTTTTCCCAGGATGGATACAATCGCAAAGATAATTTGCAAGCAACTGCCCACAGTTTAGTAGGGTGAACAGCATTTAATTCAGTTTCCTCAAAAAAAGGTCTCAGAAGTTATTACAAATCTTAAATATGATCTCTAGCCTGCTGTAGGTGAGTAAGGTCAGTCAAAACTGTTTTCTGTATGTGGTTGTTGGCTGTTAGGAGACATTATACACATATACAGTAAAAATAATATAATAAAACAAATCTGTGGCGTTTCAATCGGCACCATTAAACACCATCGCTACTGCTAGCGCGTAGCGTGTCGATCTAAGCAAAAACAAAAATGAATGAATCATTTTCAATTGGCTAATCTTTTCATCGATTTTCAAGGGCTGCCCTCTTAGTCTAAGATTTCTTTAGTTTATTAGTTGTCTTTTATGCTTTTTAAAAGCTGAATGGCTTATTTCCAAAAGTTATAAGCACATCTATGGTAAACACAAGATTTAAAGTGGTACTTTTGTGTAATTATTTGTGTAGTACTCCAGTTTAACAGATCTTTGATTAAATCAATTAATTAAGTAGTCGACAAAATTGTATGAACGTTAGTTAACTCTGAATTTATTTGCTCGAGGACAGCTCGAGGTCCATGGTTGCGTAAAAGTGCTCGATATTAACGCTTGCCTGAACTTCTAACACTAGCTCTAAAGAGATTATAATACATGCTCAAAACTACTAGTGCTCCAATCAAAGCAAATATTTATAGAAAAATACAATTAATTATTTCTTAACAATTTTAATTGTGTGTTTTTATACAAATAACCACTTGAGATGAATAACAAAGTAAGAGGAAAACCTTTTAGTTTGTTTTGTCTAATTCTCATAATCCCTGTTGATTTTACGTATTTATCAATAGACCTACATTTTCCATTTCGTACAAGTAAGCTTGGTTATTTGGCAAAATAAACATCTCAGTCAAGCTCTGTAAATATACAACATATATAAATGGTATTTACTGCTGGTAAGCACTGAACAAATGTGATGTGATGATAAGTAATTAAAGAGTTTTACTGTCTTTTTCATACTGTATCACTGCAAAACTGGTATTAAAGTATTTCTCCGTGGTATGGAAAAGGTCTCGAAAGGTAAACAATTTCACTTACTAACCTAAATCTTACTTCAAATAAATATCTGAGGTGTTCAGAGCTCTCGGCCTACATTGTAGCGACCGAGCAACTCATTAAAGTCAAGGCGGCCTGCCAAAGCAACCTGCTGCGATGTCACTTTACTAAACCTGCGTCCCCAGATTCAGATGTAATCCTCCTCTAATGAACTGTACTATTTTCGGTTTCCTTTGCCGGCATGTGTTCATACCATGTACAGCACGTTATTAAAGCTAGTTCATCTATTTGTCAAGTGAAATACAATGCTGTTTCAGGTTAAAATTGTGACCTCTCTGTCTGTGCAACGGTTGCACCAAGCTGCTCTACGGGAGCTGATCCCCTGAGAGAACGCTCCATTTAGGCGTCCGAACGGTAGCCCGCTCGCTTTCTCTGCCTCTCTGTGGACCCTAAAGCAAAACCACCATGAAAGGGCCGATTGTTTTCTGAGGCCTTATGAGTTTCATTACAGGTGGGATGCAGCCTCTCTCATTTCAGGATGCCTTTCAGGACTTGTTGTTGCTCTAAATACAATCTATCAGAAAAGTTCCCTGAGTGAAAGCCGTTAATGTATCCTCCTTCAGGTCAGCCTGCCCTGTGTTTTGTGTCGGCTAATAAAAGATGGCAGTTTGATTTTAATTTTAACCTTGGCTGGAGCTTATCATTGGGAATGGGCTCGGCCGGAGTGCCAATGTGTTGATTCACCCAGGCAACTTCACACCTCACCTGGTGACTGGGTGGGGAATTTGACAGTGATGAATTCCAAAAAAGAGCCCTGCACAGAGTTCGTCCCACATACAACATCACACACACATAAAAACATGAAGTCTACACGTACTGTTGGAAAATTGCTCTGCCACTCTGCCATAAAATGCCTTTTTTCCCCCTCAGAAGCTCAGTGGAAAATAGTAACTCCTTCCGCTAAGTTATTATTCCAGAACTACAACTGTTTTTTCACTTTTTGGTTGAAAAGAATCTTCAAATTGCTAATCTGAGAACATTCCATCTGTGTTTCCAGTGCGGTTGAAAAATAAAACCAGGCTCATAATCTTTCTTTTCGACGTTAATAATGAGGAGTTTTGTCTGTTGCCAGAACGTAACAGCAGACTTGCTGAAGCCGTCTCAGTCGGTTCTTTGAGTCAGAGGCAGGATGTTGGTCATGCAGCACGCCCTCGTTATACAGTATCACTCCTCCTCACCGGTCAAACAATAGGACCACTTTGTGAAAGACCAGCCCTCGGCTTGCACATGTGTGCTGTGGCATATTGCAACAGCCAGAGAGATGTGTGCAAAGCGTTTCTATAAGTCGAGAAAACACTCTTAATTTAGTGTTTTGTTAAAATCTCACCGTTATGAGGAATTACCCAATAATTACCAAATAGCTGTAGCTTTTGATATTGCATTAAAAGACTCATTAATCGATTAACCGATTAGCAGAAAATGTATCTGCACTATTTTGATTATTGTTTTTGTAAGTTGCAGCTTGACAGCTGTCAGGATTTACTCATTTTCTCTCTTACAAACCAGTACTACAAGGATTGGTTGAGTCCATCTCCCTTTCCATGACACGTACCGTATATTTGCCAAATTGCTTCAGAAACAAACATGTACTGTTTTAGAGTGTACTTTATTTTTCCTGGCAGTTGACAGTATCGTTACAGTTGCCAAGTCCATACTCAGGCCTGGGAATATGTAATACTATGAGGGTTGTTGAGCAGATTAGCAGGTACCTGAGTATGTTACCTTAAGGTTAGATCCTTCAGGCTGCCAGTGTCTGTAAAGCATTCAAAGGCCTTTTCATAACTCCTTGTTCTGCTGGAAAGAAACCATCAGGGATTCATTTACATTTATTGGAAAAATGACCACATTGATTTCTGAGGTGCGATCATCATCTGAAAGTTTTTTCCCATTGAAGAGTCGGTCGTGAATTATTTCGAGTAATATTATCTTAAATCTGGAGTGTCTGCATCGTCTTCCTTAGTTGATATTACATCACTTCAACTGTCTGCCACGACAAACTCTTTCCATTGTACCTTTCTTGCCTTCAATCTGTGAAGAAAGTGATGGAAAATAATATTATCTGGAATATGTGTCTTGATTTTTTTAATTCATCTTTGTATCCAGGGGACGTGGAAAAGTAACACAAAGGCGTTTTCATGTGTGTTTTAGAGACGAAATAATGAGTTGATTGACAGACAAATAATCAACAACTACTTTGATAAAAAAAAAATGTTTTTGTCATTTATAAAAAAAAATAAGAAAATAAAAAAAGTGCTTGAGTTTCTCAGGTTGCATCTTATAAAATGATTAGATTTAATGCAACTCTTTGTCATATACCATAATAAATCTTTGGGTTTTGGACTTTTGGTGACATAAAACAAGACATTTGAAGATGCCACCTCTGGCTTTGGGAAGTTGTGATCGGCACAATTTTGTTTACATTTCATAGACTACGCGATTAATGGATTCATCAACAGCAACAACGAAATCATCAGATTAAGTAATGGTGACCATAATCATCTGTTGCAGTTTTACTATATTTTAAGACCGTGTCGTTCCTTTTCTCTGTGCAGGTGGTGAAAACTGTTGGCTTACGTGAAGTCTGGTACTTTGGACTTCAGTACATGGATGGCAAAGGTTACTACACTTGGCTAAAACTGGACAAAAAGGTAAGATCCATCTTGAAAAATGCATTTTTTTGTTTAAAAATAATCCTAGTATCAAGATTTAGATTGTTAGGGTTGGAGGAAAAACATTTCCGGAGTATTAAGATTATATTTGTGAATGCTATAAAGAATTAGACCACACTATGTTCTTCATATTGTCACACTAGTCATTTCACATTATAAATTGTAAAATGTCTTACATATCATGATACATACGTAGTAATTCCACTCAGTAACTTTCCCTCTCTCATTATGTATAAACAATAAAGAAAGAATGCATTCTTTCTTTGAGCTCCAGTGTTTACTTTTCAGTCAATCAGTAGCCACCGTATTGCACTACGTATATATTCTCAATGTTCTCTAATGTTCTTCCAACGGAGCAGCTTATTTTGTCTGGTTTCTGTCTTCTTGGGGGTCAGAGCACATGAAATCCGAAAAGACGAGAGCGTGAACTCTTCGTGAACCAGAACTTCTCTGTTGTCCCTGAGTAAACACAGACTACTGTACCTTCACTAACTGTTTCTTCTGAGCGACTCACAATCTAACTTGTTAACGTTTTTATGCAAAAAGCAAATCAACCAGAGGAATGAAGTCGGCAAATAAGCAGAACTCCAGATGTTTAAGATTGTTTCTATATTATCTACCAACCCATGCAGCCGTTTCAGACCAGTTTGTTCGGCATCGATAGTCTCTTGGAGAAAAGCTCAACTGATTTTAAACATCAAAGTCTGTTTATGGGTCTTGAGGAGTGCTGTTAATATGCAAAGAAATGTAGAGGCCGTTTGAGGCTCCAGAGGAGCAAAATCTGATGTCACTTCAGTCAACGTCTGTTGGAGTTTAAGAATACAAGTTTGAAAATGAGTGACAAAAAAACTCTGACCTGACCGACTGTAGCTCCCTCCTCATCTTTTCTTGGAGCGAGAAGTTCGAGGCTACATTAGCCGCTACTGCCATAACAAGCCTCAATCTCTGACGAAACTGTTGGCGGTCAAGTTGCATTGTGGGTAACGAAGACACTGGGTATTGACAAGGAGGAAGAATGTGTGGAAGGAAAATAACTAAATCTCTTGTTGTGAGTTCGACAATGTGACAGGAGTGCAACGCTAAATTACTTAGCTGTACTAAGTACTTTTTAAAATACACGCATGATTACTAGCACTTATGCTTAATAGCGCAGCCCTACAGACTGTAAACAATATAATGGATACATTACGATCCAGTCTGATGAATGGTTTCCTGATTGAAACTAAATTAATTTATCAGCTTTAAAAGCCGCCTATTTGCAATTTATAATCATAAACAGCGGTCACTGAGAGAGAGAGTGAAAAGGTTACGCCTGCCTCAGTCAGCAGCAGTAAACTGTACTCTGTCTGCTGACACGGCGCTGCAGCTCATCAGCACAATGCCTCGCTGAAACTGGAATATTCCCGGCCCCATTCTCTCCATCAAGACCGCTTGGTTCCTGTTTTGAAATTAGAGGAAGAGGCAAATTGTGTAAACATGTACTGTAGCTAGGAGTTATCTAATAAGTGTATTTCCAGAGTGGTAGATCCCCTTTCTGTCAGGACAGTGCCATCAAACTGCGGAACTGTAAACTGTTTCCTAATCTATGAAATGGTTTTAAAAAGAAACCATTTTAAACCATCATGATTCCCGGATGATCACATCCTGGCTCTTAAAGTCTTTACCCATTTAGACTTGATAATACTCCACTTACAAGTACACTCACAATCCAGCTTTTACAGCAGATTCTTTTCTTGCCAAGAGGTAGATGAGAAGATTGACGCCAGTGTCACGTCTGTATGTTACTGAAGCCAGCAGCAGGTTAGCTTAGCATAAAGAGTGGGTACAGGGCCAATCAGCTGGCCTGAGTCTGTCGTGGACCAGGTGCAGAGCAACAAGCGGAGACTCAAGGAAAGGCTCTGCTACCGGCAGCAAACAACCCCCCTGTACACACACACACACACACACACACACACACAAGAGATGTAAGGTGTTAATTGAGGAGCTTCGAGGTACTAAAAGGGGGATGTTGTTACATCTGGACAGAGCCATGCTTTATTCTGAGCTAAGGCAAACAAGAAAGTGGTATAAATCTTCTCATCTAATCAGCAGCAGCAAACTTTAAATTTGCCTATTTCACAAAATGTCCAACTATAACCTTTAATGCTCACACGATACTGTATGTTAACGATGTTGTAATTCTTCTCCAGGTGTCGTCCCAGGACGTGAAGAAGGAGAACCCGCTGCAGTTCAAGTTTCGGGCCAAGTTCTTCCCCGAGGATGTGTCTGAGGAGCTGATCCAGGACATCACCCAGAAGCTTTTCTTCCTCCAGGTGAAGGAGGGTATCCTGAGCGACGAGGTCTACTGTCCACCGGAGACAGCCGTGCTGCTCGCCTCCTACTCTGTGCAGGCCAAGTTTGGAGACTACTACAAAGATGTCCACCAGCCTGGATACCTGGTCTCTGAACGCCTGCTGCCACACAGGTGAGATATGCCAGGAGGTTCAGAACAGTGATGGAAGCTTTCTGTTGTTGCAGTAACGCCTCAATGCTCGATGTTACGTAGTGATATAGACTTGGCTTATTAGAGGAGGAAGGAACTAAAAAAACAAACTGTCACCATCTCCAATTTGGAAGCCAAATAAACAAACAAGCGGATTAAGTTTCGTCTAAATCATTTGAATCATTTGTGTGGGTGTTTGTGTGCCGTCTTTTATAATTTGCCAATGTATACATTTGTCAATTAAGCTTTCAAGGCATCCACAACCTAACCCAAATTTACGATATCATAGTATCTCATTGTTTGCACCAGAGCATTCAAGAGTTTTATCACATAATTGATTAATTATGGTCGCAGACTTCAAAGAGTCCAATGAGCAGTGTGCCAAGACGGTGGCTGTGCTCTTTACGTTTCTCACTGTTGAAGCAGGTGATGCTTTGCGAGGGTGTGTCAGTGACGGGTGACAAGCATGTACAATTGTATCTGCTCTTGTCATCGCCTGAAAAGGTCAGGAACATGCAATGATTTTGAAGTGTTTAAAAAAAACAGCAGCTCAATTATGCCGTCAAGTACACGGTGATCTTGATCTCTTTTTAGTTCCTGCGTCTTGACAAATTCAAAGTCTTGAGGTCATTGTGGGTAACCATGTGAACTGTGTCCTGAGGTTGTCACGATCCCAGCGCTGTTGATTTCTGAGAGCTGTGTAGGATAGTACCAGCTAGTTGGATATGCACAAGAGTACAGAAGTGTATGTGGTTATTGTCGACCCACCATCGGCTTAATAGTATCGTCATACTTTTCAAAATCTGATATTATCAACTCTGCATTCTCAGAATTATGATCATAATCTAAATAAAACGGATGTTCTGTTAATTCGAGAGTGTATAATGAAAGTAAAACTCAAAACAAGAATACCATGGGTTCATGGGTTTTTAGAACGGTTTATGAGGGTGCACACAATGCATCAATCTTGACTTTCACTCTGCTGGAATGCCAGCAGCACACACCCTATTGTGCCTTTCCTTTCAATCTGATGCACTGCAAGTCACAGTGAGGAAAAAAACCCACGCTTAAACAAAACAATGCTGGACTTTGCACAATTCAATGCTTGCATGATAACGTAGCCCATGATGTCATTCATCAAAGCCAAAGATATCCGATTGTCTTGTCTGTTCGTGGTCTTGGTGCGGTCACCGAGCTGATCTTTGCTGCTTTCTACTCCCTTTCTGCAGAGTTCAGGAGCAGCACAAGTTATCCAGAGAGCAGTGGGAGGAGAGGATTCAGGTGTGGCACGAGGAGCACCGTGGGATGTTGAAGTGAGTGTGTGTTTTTTTTAAATATAATCTCACTCAGTGAGTTAATAAGAAGACATTGAAAGAATAATTTCCTGTTGTCCTCTGTTGATTCTTGCAGGGAGGACGCGATGCTGGAGTACCTGAAGATCGCCCAAGACCTGGAAATGTACGGAGTTAACTACTTTGACATCAAGAACAAGAAAGGAACAGAGCTGTGGCTGGGAGTGGACGCCCTGGGACTCAACATTTATGAGAAGGACGACAAGTAAGCACCGTACTGCTGTTAGTGTCTGTCCTGTCTGCTTCTGCCTGCTGCTACAGAAGCTGCCACTCTGTGAGAGTTAAACCAGCTGAGCCAGGTCCATGTCTGTACCTATTCACTATTCCTGTTTCTCTGCAGACAGTACGACAGGAATAACAAGCGATGCCAAATGAATAGTCTTTGGGAGGAGTATCTCCAGAGACAGAGTTGAAAAAGGAAAACTCAGCAGTTTACTTCTGTGTCAATATTATCTAAATATCTAAACTTTGCCGATTTGAGCTGAACTCTTCGGCTCAAAAAGGTTCTGGACACAAATCACATTATGTGGTTTATAATGTATGTCTATGCTGCATATACAGTAATTGTGCGTGCATCATTGTCTCATAAATATAAATATAAATATGGAAATATATAGAATACATCATTTGTTCACACCACTGCTGATAGAGATACAATTACTACTCTACATGCTACTTGTAGATAAAAACCTACCCTTTGAAGCACAAAGTACACTTTTTGTGCCACTTATACTGACGATGATTTGTATGAAAGCCTTTCTGTATTTCTTTAATTCCCCCCCTGAGTTAGGGCTCAGACTTGTCCAGGTTCATGTCTGTAGTTAATCACCCCCCATTTCTGTTTACCCACAGACAGTAAGACAGAGGGAAGTAAATATTCCTCTTTTGTATTTCTTTGTTTTGATGACTCTTTCCTTGGCACTGTGCTTTCTTTTTTGGGATCTGTGAAAGGGTGTTGCCAGGCTCTGGTTTATAGGGCAAGACAGTTTGGGAGGTAATCACCGTCTATTTGCTGAAATGAGTACGGAGATCTCCTGTGGCTGGTGGCCTTGTCTGTGGGGTCACTGGAGTGAAGTGTGTTAAAGGAGCACTTCATCCCAGAACTTCATTTCAGTCATTGGCCCTGTGCTGGAAATCCTTCCAGCTTGTTTTGTTCACCACCAGATTTGAGCTTTTCTTATCAAACTGTGTAAACGTTCATGCCGGTGTCTATTGAACGCAGGCTGGTCTACTTTCTGTGTCCTAGTAGAAGAAATGAAAAGAGACAGTTGGTGAGAGGGTAGTTACAAAGTTTAGCTTGTCACGTCTCTAATTGAACCTTCACCGGGTGATTCTTTGACTTGTATCAGACGTCTAAATGATTTCGTTACTGTAACTGCTTTTTTGGTAAAGTACACCCAGTCACTCATTAAGATAATAAAAAAAAAAACTCCGACATCAAAGGCTGCACCGGCTCCCTGTGGGAGTCGGTCTCTTTCTGTGCTCCCTGGGATCAGGAAAGCAATGCCTCTCCTCCACGGTGCCCTCTGCTGTAACCATGGCTCCGCCGACTGGTTTTTCAAGCTGTGCGGCACTTAAGAATGTGAGGCCGACCTACAACACTGTCTCTCCAATGAGGGCAGCTGGCCCACAATGCAGCAGTGCAGCCGAGGCTTTGCTCAGACACAGCCTGTTGCTGGTTTAACTCCTTCGTCTCTCCTGCTCTACGAACCTCAGCGCTGCTCATTTTAAAGGACAGGGACTTTGAGAGGTTTCCCTAAGACTTAGTTTTTGGAGTTGAAATGGAAAATATTTATACGTTTAAGCTTCACTGAGAGGATTGGCTGCTTTTTTTAAATCTTGTGTGATAACTGAATATATTTGGGTTTTTGACAACTTAGTATAGGTTTTAGTTATACTTTAAAAATAAATACAATTCACTTATTTATATAGATATTGATAAATTTTCGCCACCCCAAATGTCTTTCCTTTCCCAAATCACTGCAAACGGCAACATTTCATATACAGCATCACTACAACAGTAATTTTGCCTCGTATGAATCCATTGAGAACGCACGGCTCAATAACTGGTAGAAATATTTCAATCGCTGAGATAACTTCCACATTGTTCTCTCAATTCCGTAAGCGTGTGTCAGGGTCAGTAATTGAGTGAAATTCCTGTTTAGGCAGTACGGTTTCACTGCAGAGTTTCGCAACGAGGTGGATGGCTGCCTTTCCAGATTACAACACTATCGGCTTGTCAATGTTTACTGTGCTACTTTCTATTGTGCTCAATGAGATTGGCATCCGTTCACTTTGTCTGGCACAATGGAAGGGCCGGCCACACCCCAGATTCATCCCCCATACTGCAACACTGGATACAGAGTTTTATCAACACCACAGTATGAATGATTTGTCTGAAATTGTCTGGTGTTTGCTGATGTGAATGTGCTTGTTTTGACCGGCAAACCGTTCAAACCCTAAAGATATTAAATGTGTCGTGCTATATGGAAAATAAACGCAGCAGATAATCTCATTAGAGGAAAAAAAGCAAGATATTTTCTAACATTTGCAATATTTCTCATGCAGAAATAATTTGCCTTAAATTAGTCTATATATAACAAAGCTTTTTTGCCTCATATTAATATGATTAGCCTTTATTTGTATAGTGTGTCTTGATAATACAGGCGACATAGCAGTGGGTTGTGTTAGTTAACATCATTATTACATTGTGGCCTTACAGAGTGTCACAGTCTAACATCCGTGTACATGTGATCACTTCCTCAGATTGACCCCAAAGATTGGCTTTCCCTGGAGTGAGATCAGAAACATTTCCTTCAACGATAAGAAGTTCATCATCAAACCCATTGACAAAAAATCTCCGGTGAGTTATATATACTTCTCTGAAAAGTCTCCTTTTTAGAATTTCCTCCAGTTTAAGAATGTTTCCCTTCAGATAAAATTAAGCTTTCAGCCTATTAAGTTTCAGCGTCCGTCTATTCTTAAGCTCTCTGCGTACTTTGTACCTGTGGCATCATGTTTCTCTGTAGCAAAGAGGAAACCAGACATATCCTCAGTCTGATCTAGCATACTAAATAGCCAGGGCTGCCTTCCCAATAGTGCCATTAGTGAGGGATTCCAAACACTCACAAAAGTAAGTGTTATATAGCTTATCTCTGTAGCTCAGGCTATTTTACCTTTTACTATTAGTGGAGCAGCCTCTACTCTTTGTTGTCTCCCTGCATCCGCTCGAGAGCCACTACTGGAGTCCTTTTATCCGTCAGCTAAACGCTTGCATCCGCCTGTTGTTTGTTCACCTTTCCCCTCTTTCATATTCCCTGTTTCTTCTTCCCCAGGACTTTGTGTTTCTTGCAGCAAGACTGAGGATAAATAAGCGCATCCTGCAGCTGTGCATGGGCAACCACGAGCTGTACATGCGTCGCCGCAAGCCAGACACGATCGAGGTGCAGCAGATGAAGGCCCAGGCCCGAGAGGAGAAGCAACAGAAACAGATGGAGAGGTATACACAAAACTGTCCCACTCTCCCAAACACCATTCAAAAGAATGGAAAACCTTCTTTTAACTATTTAACACTTTGGAATCTATTTCACCAGGATAAGTAATTCTGTATTATTCTTTATAGAATTTCAGCTTATATTATATATATCCTTATATTATCATTCTACAAATACCTGTTGTCAAATTATTAATTCTGAGAAAACTAACTGTTGTTTTAGATTTAGTTTTACACAAGTGCAAACATTTATCATATTGTGATAGTGAATTGATCTTTATTTCAGTGTGTGTGTGCATATGTATGTATATATATATATAGTTATTTGTATATGATATGTTAAACAAATGGGTAAGGCTGCAAGAGTTTAATGCTGCATCTACAATAATGTTCATTATTGATTAATTTGCTAATTGTTTTCTTGATTAATCTATTCATCATTTGGTTTATAAAAAGTCAGATAATAGTGATTAACTGCCTGTCAACCTTCCCCACAGCCCAAGGTGACTTGCTTTGTCCAAACAATAGTCCAAACATAAATATATTCAGTTTATAATCATATACAATATATATATTTAGACCAGCAGTGCACTAATGAGCATTTTGACCTTGTTTTCTTCAGTCTGAACCAGCTTTGTACTCTTCACATGTAATACTGGTCAACATGTAAAGTGAAACCTCCTTTCATTGGGCAATAACCCTCCGTTCCCTTTTCAAGTATGGGGAAATGTGCTTCCTAAATTGGCTGAACTGAAAGTGGATGTTGACCCTGGTCTCAGCTACGGCTGTCGGCACGCTGTCTGTCCCGTACAGCTGTTCAAACATGGTGATGTAACACCGGGAGACAGCCCAGTAAATACCAGTGGGTGAACCATTAGGTCACCAGCAGACTGAGTTAGGGTTCAGACTCAGGAGGTCACAGTATGACGGCGGCTGGGCTGATGTCCAAACACAGTTTACTAGATAGTTACTAGTCTCTTAGGATGGCTGATTTAAACACAATGAAACCCTCAGGGAGATGTCAGGTTGTTAGTGCAGCAACAAGTCATTCAGTTGATAATAATAGTAAAGCTACTAGAGTACAAATAGGACAATCAGGAAAATCTGGCCCTCCAACAGAAATATCTGGCCCCTTGATTCAAGTTTTCTCCTTTTATAGTTTACATTAAAACTTTTACACAGATTATTTTTCATAAATTGACTGTAGATCATCAGAATTGATCAAGAATGAGATTAATCGTTAATTGCTGCATTAGATAAAATTCCCACCAGAATACGGGCAGTCGTTTTGTTAAATTGAACATCCATGAGTTTTTTTTCCCCCTATTTTCTGACATTTTATAGCTGAAACCATTCGTCATTTAGTTGATTATTCAAACAGTTGTTCGTTGCAGCCCTAAAAACCTTTAAAGAATCCCCTGGTATTGACGACTGCATTCACATCTTGCAGCTGTTAACCGGATCTTACTGAAGCCATATCAAGGCCTCACTGACTGTCATTTGTCAGCCGTAACTATGAATCAACCATGTCAGCTCACGACGGCTGTGTCTTATCTGCAGGGCCCAGCTGGAGAAAGAGAAGAAGAGGAGGGAGGCCATCGAGAGAGAGAAGGAGCAGATGGAGCAAGAGAAGCAGGATCTGGTGATGAGGCTCTACCAGTTTGAGGAGAAGACCAAGAAGGCGGAGAAAGGTGAGGGAGGACGGGGCCCATACATCACTCAGCACTTTAGAGTTGTGTGTGTGTGTGTGTGTGTGGGTGTGGGTGTGGGTGTGGGTGAACGCCAGGCTAACAGGCTAACATGGAAGATGAATCCTAAGTCGACTCTATTAAGGATCTGTTATTTACTTTAGCAGTGATGTCATCTGTGTGTACAGTATGATACCTGATGGTTAGTGTATTTTGATTTTATATATATATATATATATATATATATATATATTGTCAAACCCAGAAAAAAAGCATTTGTGTTTTTACTTCTAGTTAATGATTAACAAGTATTCTGCTCATAAATTTGTGCCAAATGATTTGAACACAACCTGAATAGTAACAGAAACTTGCATATATATCTGTGTTGAGACTTTAGAAACACTCTGGTTTCTACATCACTGCATCCATGACTGAAAGAGTATGGGATTTGTGTAGATTTACAAACAATGTGCTAGAAACTTGGCTTTAAAAAGTTAAAAAAAAATAAAAATAATTTAATAATGCCACCCTTAGCCTTTAAAATGGAGAGAGAGAAAAACTTTGGGTTACTTAAGGTAATCGCTTAGAGGTGACCAAATATAGAGCTCCAGTGACGCCCCGCGTCAGAGTCCCTGTGATAATCACTGCGTCATGGTTCTTGTTTTAAAAGAATTGTAGTTAAAAAATATCTCATGAAATAGCTTTCCTCGACGTGCTCGCACCGTAGCGGTGAGCTTTGTCTCACATCTCTTCCGTGTCTTAATGGTAGATCTGCAGGACCAGCGCCAGAGAGCCATGATGCTGGAGCAGGAGCGGAGGAAAGCCGAGGAGGAGGCGGCTCGTCTGGAGGCCGAACGCCAGGCAGCTCTGCTGGCTAAAGAGGAGCTGGCCCGCCATGCTGAGGACCAGCAGAAGAGTCAGGATCAGCTGGTCAGTATTTTTAACAAACGTGTGCAATTCTTTTGAGACTTTCAACCAGGTTGCAAATACTCTATGGGCATACGATTAGCTTGTTGTAGCCTGTTGTATGTATGTTAAGAAAACTACCTGTCTGGTCGTTATAAGATATGTCTCACATGTCCATCAACAACATTTTGAATTTGGCTTGGTTTACAATATCAGATCAATTAAAACATCTATTTACTATATTCCGCTAGTACTGTGTCCAGGTCTGTACCAGGCACATTGCAGGGCGGTGCATTCAGCAGTGCCTGGCTACTGTAGCTCCAGACAAAACCACTTTGTAGCGTCCAGCTGTACCACACCCCGTTACTTCAGACTAGCCGCCCCCTCACCCTAAACCGCTCGTCCGTGGACCACCCACAGGACTGTGTGCTCCCTCTTTCGCTTGAACCGCCTGGACAGTAACGCTGTGGTTCCTTCTCCACATTCACAGTCTTATTGCAGCATAGACACCTGCTGCAAAACCCTTTATACTTGAACCCCATTAAGACACTTTACAATTAACGCAGGTGTGCTGTTCAATATTGAGCCTCCAGTTAGTTCAGTTCCAAACTGTTCACATTGTTGTGGTGGTGGCAAGGAATATACCACAACACCTGCAGAGTCTTGTTACGTTTCAGCAGGCAGCTCTGCTCCAAGGTTTCTGTTGTTCCACGATTGAGTTCCCTTTTTTATGAAAGTCCTGAGAGCTCTAAAAGCTTTTGAAATTCAGATATTTACATTTTTATAAACTTAGCGAAAAGTGTTTTATGTTTTCAATCAGCTCAGCTAAGAAATGTTGTTTTCACCTTTTTAACATCAAATCTCTGGTAGTCAGTCTTGAATGACTGAAATCTCTTTGAAGATGACATTAATCTTTAGCATTTTGTTTTGCGTGTGTGCTGCAGTAAAGCTAATCTTTTAACAGTGATTCATAAGTACAGTAACTTAGAGTAGCAATAGGACTTGATGCTTGTTTTTTTATTTGTGCCTGGCTGAGCGCAAAAAAAAATATGGCAAAGTTCAATAGATACAGACTTGAAGCTCGAGCGAGTTAATCACGATTGAAGAAGGCGCCTTGAGCGTCCACCGAAGAGATAAAAGATTGTGGCAGATGAAAACATCATATATCTGTGGGATCTAACATTCCTCAAATGAAACAAACATCACGTTTTGCAGGCGCTCCTTTAGTGACATCATCTCGTCACGCCCTCTTCCTCTGCTATGCTTAATGAACAACTGTTCATCTTGATGAACCAACTCCTAATATTCACATAACAGTAGTGGATGGAGACACACATTCATTTTCAATTTCAAAATTACATTACATGAAGACCAGTGCTCTCTCTTTGTGTAATTTGATCATTATCAAAAATTCTATTTTATATCCTTTTGTTTTATCTGTTTGTTTTTCTTTCTTTTTTGCCATACTCAGGTCTTCGTGATCTCAATGAGATTGCCTGATTTAAATAAATATGACATTTGTATTCACTTATTAAGTCTTGACTCTTCAATAAAGTGTGTCTGTTTTTGTTTCGTATCATCAGGCTGCAGAGCTGGCAGAGCACACCGCCAAGATCACCCTGCTGGAGGAGGCCAAGAAACGCAAGGAGGAGGAGGCCGACTCATGGCAGCTCAGGGTGAGAGCTTAAACTGAGGGTACCTGCAGTGTGCAATATACTGCAGCGCATTAGCAGCAGACAAGTGCAGCACATTATACCTACAAGGACCGGCATTAGATTTGTTCAGACTCTTTCTCCGCTTTTACCAATTCTCTTACTTGCCAAAACTGTTCAACAAAAACATGTGTACTCACATCTATCGTGTTTACTGAAGAGTTATGCTTGTAATCTTCATCCTAAAACAAATTAAATAAAAAAATTTAAAAAAGGAAACGCATAAGGGTGCGGCAGGGAGGGAGGTTATGTTTTTGTATGAACTTAATATATTTTGTTAAATTTAAAACTTGAAAATTCTAAATAAATCAGATTTCCTGCCACATTCAGAGACAAAGAAGAGTAAACTGACTCTCTGTGTGTGTTACACATTTCTTCTTTCCAGGCCATGGAGGCCCAGGACGATCTGATAAAGACCAAGGAGGAGCTGCACATGGTGATGACGGCGCCGCCCCCGCCTCCACCTCCCCCCATGTACGAGCCCATGGACGACAACAGCGACAGCGAAGAGAACGCCAGCACAAACAGCGCCGACCTCGACCTGCAGAGTGAAGGCATCAATGACCACCGCATGGAGGAGGATCGCCTGACTGAGGCCGAGAAGAACGAGCGCGTCCAGAAACAGCTGAAGGTGAGGACAGATAATTAAACTAGCGCCTCACACTGTCAATCATCCAAAAGGTCCAGATACATTATTCAATACATTTCAGGTTATATGACACATATGTATGTGTTTGTTTGTCATCTTTGGTGTCACAAAGAGGTCACAAAGAAAGAACAGATTATGAGGATATTTAGTCAAGACTGCAACTGGACCTATTGTATCGTAATGTGTCAGGGTGTCACACCTTTTCTTGTTACCACAATTACCAAATGGTTTTGGCTAGCCACACATTGTAAAGTTGCAACATCACAACTACTACATCAATCCTGACTCATTTTCAAAAGCTACAATTTCTCTACAAATTGAGCTTTTCGATAGGAAAGTCGGCCGAGCCTTACTGATCCCGACCTCAAATTTCCAAATTGCTTCTCCGTGCATCAACAGTAAAAAAAAAGTTTACAGTTTTGTAAGCTTTCATGTGTGGACATGCTGCTGCCTTGTTTGTATGCAAAATAGCGGCACATTGCATTGTTATCAACTGGTATTTGCCAACCCGATGACCTGGCTGGAGCTAACTCCATTAGTTTTTCTGACCTGTTGTACTGGAACACAGTCAGCTTGGGTCTGACATCATTCCTAGCTCCGACTTCTTCAAATTTCCAAGTTAAACGGAACACAGCATTTGATTCAATTTATAATAAAATAGACATGAAAATCTCCCTTTTTAAAATATGGGACCTTTATCCTTTAACATCCTGCACAAAATGATAATGATCAGTGTCCAAAATGAACTGCTCACTAACGAGTAAACTACTGAGTGCCGGTTACAGGGAAGAAGTGAACGAGGCAGTGATGCACACAGTGAGGGGTCGTTACAGTGACACGTGGCACTACTGTGGTGTGGTTTTATTAAATCAATATTATTTGTAAAAGAAGTTGGGTTTCCTCTCATGCCTCCTCTCCTTCTCTGCCCCCTCAGGCCCTGACCTCAGAGCTGGCTCAGGCGCGCGATGAATCCAAGAATACCCAGAACGACCTTCTTCACAGTGAGAACGTCCGGGTCGGCCGAGACAAATACAAGACACTGCGACAGATCAGGCAGGGCAACACCAAGCAGAGGATCGATGAGTTTGAGTCCTTATAAAAAAAGCCCCTCACCCTTTCTGAATGGTCACGACATCTCGGCCGTCACACATGGACACACACACAAACGCGCTTAAACTCACGTATAACACACACATCAGTTGACGACTAAACTGGAGCAGTATAAGCATCACTTACAGAGAGAGAGACACTCCTGTTTTGAGCGTTCAGAGCTTTGCAAATCCCTCGAAGAAAACTTAGTGCCAAAACCTTTCTCTTCTTAGTGTTTCCAATCTTATTTGTGGATTTGATCGTGTGTCATTTGATCAAATTCAGACCAAATCATTATTGTTTTTATCCAGAGGTGTGATGAAGTAGGGGGACTAGCCTAATTTTATTATTATTATTATTACATGATGTGCACATATGATATGTAATCAAAGCCTCGCTTCTTTTTGATGTCTGTCATTCGTCATGTAGGAAGAAAAGGACAGTTTGTCGTTTATAGCGACCACTCAGAAAGGGGGAAAACAGTCAAAGCCGGAATTTTGTTTTGTTTTACATTATATTTGAACACTTTCATTTATGTTTAATATTGCTATACAGTAGTTTAAAATCATCCTAGTTTGATATTTATGCTGTATATGGGACATTGAAAAGGGTATTTCATCTTGGTTTGTATATTTTTGCTATCTACTAATGATAATAAAAACATTTAATGTTTCAAAGATTTTATATATTCACCAAACATATTCCTTTAGATCACTAAATTATGGAAATTGAACTGTAAATTATTATAATTTTTTACTTTAGGAAATATCCAGCTGCACGTCATTAAATCAGTTCAGGAGATTGTTATCAACCTCGGTACTTTTTATTAGCTTCTTTTTGCAGTGCAGTTCACAGCATGCTGAGGAATGTCTTTATCCTCCAGATCACTGTGTTGATGATATATTTTATTTCTCTGTGTCATGTTGCTGTGGAGTGGGAGGCGGCCATGTGTTGTGTGCTTTTAGCCTTCTCAGTGGACTTTCTCTCTGGCTGCTGCTCTGCAGGAATCGGTGCCAGACTGTTTGTTTTGACTTCGTAGCCGAGGTGCTTTGTGACCTAATATATGGGAGCCTTTAGTTCAGGGGTGTCACACTCAATGGGTCACATACAGCACACTTTGACCACCAGTGGGCTGGACCAGTGACACATAATAATATATTGAATAATATCTTACAAATAACAAAATGTCTCTTTCTTTTTTCTATAAAAAAAAAGTACAAGTACATTTTTGAAAACGTCCCTTATGAATGAGTAATCCATTTACAAAACAGCCTGAGAGCTATGACTAAAAACTGCTGTTTCCTGAAAACCTCCAACGAGTCTTCTCTGTCCTCAGTTGTCCTTGCAAGTTAGTATTTTCCGCTGTGGTGAGTCTGATAGTGGGGCAGAATATTATATTCTTTAGCACTGAAAAGTGCTGTGAACAATCACCAAACACAATGGCCTCCCATTTACCTGTACGAAGAAATTGGCACTGTTCCATTTTTCTTTGGAAACCCGACACTCTGTGTCCATTTCCCCCCAACCCCCGGGGCTCCTGCATGAACGGCAGCCTACGCGTGTTGTTTCATGCAGCCAGTATGTAAGCACGGATCTACAGCATCGGGCCGGCTACTCTCATTAGTACAGCATGGCCGCGGTGGACAAATAGGAATAGCAGTGCATTTTATTGTAAAGTGTAAAAAAACTGCAGAGACGTAACTCATTTCAATTTTCATCATCATCCTGTGGGCCGGATTGGACCCTTCGACGGGCTGGTTCTGTCCCCCATGCCGTATGTTTGACACCCCTGCTTTAGTTCTTTAGGCGTGACACCTCATGGGGTGTTCGAGGTGAACGTTGCAAAGAGCTTTCGTGTTGCAGCTCGGTCACAACGGACGGACGCTGACAGTAGCACCAACATCGCTCTCCTCTCTCGTGGACGAGAGGAGCATCTACTGTCATGGAAACGCTTTGTATATGAACAGGATTTCATAATGAGGTGTTCAACATATTGGCAATAAAGACTAATCTATGATTATACATCAGTGTGTTTTTACCTTGTACTCGTTTTGACCAAAACACCCTGGCCCACAGACGTCTTTCGGTTTTGGGCTGAATATGTGTTTACGGGTTGTGTTCAATATCTTTAGCAGCGTGTAGGAGTGTCGTGGCTTGAGGAACCATCCAGACTGAAATATCTCAACAATTATACTTTCAGATGGATTGCCCAGATTTTTCTCTGATTCTTTGGTGATCCCCTGACTTTTTGTCCAGCGCCACCAAAGTTTTCACTTTTCCTTTTCTCAACATTCAATTAAATTCAGTTTATTTTGTATAGCCCAAAATCACAAATACAAATTTGCCTGGGAGGGCTTTACAATCTGTACAATCTTTACACATAAGACATCCCTGTCCCGGGACCTCACATCAAATCAGGAAAAACTTTCACAGGGAACATCTACTCAATGAATTGGCACAACATTTTCGCCACCCACTCATGGTTCCCAGAAGATAAAACCTGCTTTTCCCCCGACTTTCATTTATGACAGGGTTTTTTAAAGTTTTAATGACTGGACGCTGATTTAGAGGGCCAGAATATGATCGATGGACGCACAGGAGAAGTGTACAATTTCTAATTTTAGAATTGTTGACTCAGTGGACAGTTTTAAAGGACAACTCAAAACATATCCTCTAAATATAGCCTATACTTAGCAATGTCATGATTATCTAATTAAAAATGTTTTTGTTAATAATAACACTCATTGATATGCCCTTCCCATTGGGTGTTACGCTTGTGTTTCCGATTTTTTTTTTACTGCTGAATTGTAAAGCTCTTTGAGCGGCATTAGTGCATGAACGGTGTTATAAAGATACGTTCATTAATTTAGTAAAATCATTCATTTATTCAAAATATAATGCATGTATTTCATGTCACATTCAGGGACCCACATCCCCATTCGCCTCAGCTGTGCTTTGTGTTTTGTGATAATTAGCAAATGCTAGCATGCTAACATTATAAACTAAGATGGTGAACATGGTGAACATTATTCCTTATGCTAAAGGATTATAAATTAAGGTAAAGGATTAAGCAGAAGGATTATAAAGTTCCAGAAAGTAATTCCATTTGATAGATAAATAAATAAAAAATATTTCTTTACAAACGTATGTTCAAGCAATGAATGAATGGTGGCTTCCAGTTCTTCACATAAATACTGCACAGTGCACATGTTGAAGTGCTGAGTCTTCAGAGACGCTGAACGTCGTCACGTTCTCCTGATGTTGATGTTGGCGAGAAGCTGAGCTCACTCACTCCACCTGTCCAACGCCAGTTGCCATGGTGACCCTGGAGAAGACGGGCAGCAGTAAGATCGATTACATCATCTTTTGTGAAACCAGAGACGGAGCATGTCGTTCACACCCTGCTTAAACTGAGACAAGAAAGGCTTTGTTGTGAAGAAGGAAGAGCCGAAGAGTCACTCTGAAATAAGTCGAACCGCTTCCTGTGACTTGGCTCCAGATTTCATTTGTGAGACATCCCATCCCAGAGTCTTTGAGTGATTTGATTTGCATGGATGTTTAGCTGCTTGACTCTTCTAAAAGAGCATCACTCGAAGGAGAAATTGAGATTTGAAATCGGAGGCTGCAGAGTAGTAGCCTCAGCTGGTAACACCTTCGTCCCCTCTTATTTTGCATTTAAAGATGAGCAATAACTTGTTTTTAACAAATGTAGTTGTACGGTAAAAAGGACATTTTTGCGTGAATATTGAAGCTGAAAAAGGCTCTTTGACAATTTGCAACGGGTGTATAAAGAGTTAACATATTATTTATTTATAAAAGGAATAGCCAGATATTCTGGGAAATACATGTTAAGAGTGAGATGATAAGATTGATACAACCTGCAAAGTAAATACGTAGCTGAGGCCAGTTAGCTTAGCTTAGCATAAACAGAAAGAAAGTGATTAAGTGTATTTCCCAAAATAATGTGTGATTATAGACATGAACAAATCCTTATCTATTAGCACGTATCTATTAATCATTCACAGGCCGGTTTTCACATCCAAATTAGGTCTCCTCGGCTCTATGGAGCCTTTCAGCAGCTTTCAGCTAATTGTTTTGCTTTTACAGCCTGCAATTTAAATTGTTGTTGAACTCTCGCAACTCTCATCAGTGGTTAATGAAGTTCAACAAAAAAATCCTCAACTCAGAGATCCAGTTACTAGATTTTTCCCAGAGCTTTCAGCAACATAGTGATAGTGATTGTCAATCATTCATTAACTGTTTTGAATGCTTCACGAATATAGTTGTTGACATATACATTAATAATCACTTAAAAATGTCCTTATGTCAGCTTACAACTAAGTTAAAGTGCAATATAAACCATTTATTAATTGTTTATATCATTAGCAATGTGACATAGGTGGGCTAAAAGAGTCACCCGAGTGATAGATAGTAGGGGTGATAAAGGCGGTTACCGGGGTCTATCTGAGGCCCTCCTCAGGGGGCCCTCAGAGGGGCAGCAGGGGCCACAGCTCTGGCTTCAGAGAGCCTTCTCCCCCTTAGAAATGAGCGTTGTCTGGATGAGCACCTAAACACAAAACACACACACACACATACATAAATATCTATATAAACACACCCTCATGCCTATTAAACACGTACACTTTATAATACATTCATAAACACACACCAGAACACACACCACACCTTGCAGGCCTGCAGACACTGAAACAACTGCAGACACGGCCACAATGAGGTGTATTTACACTCTGACGCATGTGTTCTGACCTGTGTTTGCATTAATGGGAAGGTGTTTGGCACCTTTGATAAGGACAGTTAGTTGGTCATTGCTATGTGGCTCAGTGTTACACTGCATGGTTGTCATCGAAGCGTCTATAAGAAATGCTCTTCTGACCTCTAGTGCTGGAACGTGGTGCCGTTTTTTCCTTTTAAACATTGTTTTCAATAGAAGTGGTAAGTTACCAAGCGCATTTACACTTGTACGGTACTTAAATACAATATTGAGTTACTTTTACTTTGCTATTTTATACTTGTACTCATCCTCATTTCAGAGGGTTCTTACTCCACCACATGTATCTAACAGCTGGAGTTACTAGTTACCTTGCAGATTAAGATTTTACAAACAAAACACATGTTCAATTTATTAAATATGACACTGTACTATTCAACAGTTTAAAGTAGTTCAAATGTATGTGCAGTAATTAGTACTAACATTCAAATCATATAATATACTATATAATAATATACCTCTCTGGAAGGGATCATTCTCCCCAACAAGTACGTTTACTTTAAGTACATCTTGTTGTTAATACTGTTGTACTTTTACCTCAATGAAATCTTTAATGTAGGACTTTTACTTCCAACAGTATTTTGCAGAGTGGTTTTGCTACCTTTACTTAAGTACTTCATCTTTCATGAGTATGTCTACTACCACTGGTTTTGAATGAATGTCTTGTAAAGTATTACTTACTAAATGTGAGCTTTTATGTATTTTCTTTATCTGTAAAAGCTCATGTTATCATTGTGAAAAGTGTTGGAAGTGTTGAATGTTGAATATAACATGTAGCACATCTGTAAAACATTAAAGCACATGAAACCACACCAGAGAGTACATTATAATCTACTATAAATATTAACCACTAGAAGCTACAGTATACTTATTTTATTTATCAGCTCATATGTATTATGAGCTGTGGTATTCTTATTAGAGTAAATTCTTATTGTTTTTATAATAAAATATTGTGGGTGGATGAAAAGTTCAATCAGTTTTATTTGAAAAGCCCAACAAGACAAAACGATGTAAAACAAATAAATAAACAAATAAATAAACAAAAAAGCGAGTTAAACACAAGGCCGACATTATCTAGTGTTTTTGTGAACGCCATGAACATACAGTCTATTTTCAAGACTTTGTTCAAATTTAAGCAAACATTGGCTTGAGTTAAAAAGCAGATATGTTAATGCAACAATACATTATTATTAAACTATCTTGTGACATGTGTCTTTTTTGGAAAGGAGCTGAGCTGTAGGAGCTCACCCTGGTTCTTGGAGCTGAACTTGACGCTGACCAGCAAATCTCCAACGTCTTGCTCCACAGCGCCCCCCTCTGGACACTCAGCCTGGTGAACACAGAAATACAAGAAAAGAGAAGGAAATAAACTCAAATGTAACCTGTAAAAAAACAAAAAAACTCAGACAACTATGGACAGTTTCTTGCTGGTAATTTGTCATTGATATTCCTGCAGTATCTATTTCAAAAAGCCCCGTTTTCCTTTTCTGTAACTTCAGTCTGAATGAGCAGACAGTCGAGCCACGTTATTCCGTGTTTGTCTTGATCAACAAAGACTAAGTGATGCAAAAAGGGGGTATGAATAAGCAACATTGAGGAAACATTAAAAAATAAAAAATAAATGAAAAAAGGACATTTTGAAACAGCTGGAATCAAATAAAAGTGACCAGTGATGTTACTGTGACAAAAATACTATAATAATGAGTTTTAAGAAATTATTAGTTTTGTATTAGTTGTTCATATGATTTATTTATTTAATAATGTTTTTAATTAAAGGAATAGTTAGACATTTTGACACATTTTTTTATTTGCTTTTATTGAGAGAGTTTGATTGATACCAAGCCCATGTCTGAACGTTATTAAATATGAAACTACAGCCGGAAGCCATTTAACTTAGCTTAGCAGAAAGACTGGAAACAGCTAGCTGGCTCTGCCCAAAGGAAATACATTAACCTACTAGAACTTATTAATCTCACTAATTAGCACATGTTGTTGTTTGTTTAATTCCTACAAAATATAACATTTTGAAATCACAATTTCTGATTGTATTATTCCTTTAATATTGAAGACGTTAGCTGTCAACGTAACCTTGAATGCTTTCCCCCTCAACTGTGTCCCATCAGAGCTGAACCTGTTTTACCTTTGGACAAAGTGGGTACCAGTTGAAGCGCTGGGAGACCCTGTCCTCAAATCTCCAGCCGTCCAGCGGGACGAGGACCTCACCGAGAAACACCTTCCTTCTCAGGGTTCCTGAATGCCACACAGAGACCTGCAGTCTCTTTCCAAACAGCAGGTGGCGCTCTATGTGATACTTCCAAGAACAAGACAAAGACCTGTGTTTAATTTGAGCACGATGTGACACAAAACAGCTGAAGTAAAAACATTGTTCTCTTTACCTTTAAAACTTCATTATAAACGGGATCCGTCGTGTTTTTCTTGACTGTCGTCTTCATTTTACCTCTCTTTCCCGGCAGCATGTACAGTTTGACATATCTACAAAAAGCAATAACATGATGCTGAGGTTTTGATGGAGAATCACTCAACAAAATAAGGTCATACTCAACATGATGCAGAGATATATTATGTGTATTATCCTTACGGATGACACTTCTTCTTCCTGGTGTCTCCGTATGAGAGATTTCTGCAGGCGCCGACAGTGATTTCCAGACAGGAGGCGTCGGCGTTGAAGGCCAGAGCCAGTTCCAGCTCTCCTGCTATGCTGATGCTCTCGAAGAGCCCGCAGTCGGTGCTGATGCTGCTACTGCTGCTGCCCTGAAGGGGGGAATGTTCAAATTAGATTTTTAAAAGGGCAGACAGACACTATCTCAGGGACATTCACAGCAGCACAGAACAGAACAAGAAATGTTGTCTTTGAGCTCAGAGGCTGAAATGATCTTACATTTTTTTTATAATGTTTTATTACTCATACTTTTGACTATATCCTGCCTTTTTACTTTTTGTGACATAGAAGAATACTGTGACTTACTCAAATATGATTTTTTTTTTTTACATAACAGTGTCATATTTCACACGTCACAGGATGTTGCTTGGGGACTTTTTTATTTATTTATTTATCTCATAATCAGCTTCCTCTTACTCTCTTTCCTCCAGAGTACTCTGTTTCTTCTTCCGCCCCGGTCGAGGAGCCCTCCTGGTCGCTGTCTTTGCTTTTCTTGAACAGGTTTGGAAGACTGGGTCCTTTGAAGAGCTGGGAAAAAAAGAGGATTATTTCTTTACTGATAGTGATTTCCTCTAAGCACCCGTAGGGATCAATATAGTTCTTAGATGACTTCAAGCTCCTTTGAAGTCAGTGGTCTCATCGGCCTATTTGGATTATGAAAAAGTTCATCTTGATTTAGAAAAGCAGAATAATTAGGCGAGGGATTTAGGCCGTGTTTGTTGCAACTGCTCGTTCTTAACAAGATTTGTTGGACATTAAAGGTGGAAAGGCATCTTTAAGACCCGAGTGCTGAATGATTTATTTTGCAGTTGCAGCTGACTTACATGACAAGATTTCGTGATGTCCGTGTCAGAGAGGCTCTTTTGGGAGCTGTAGTTGAAGCCCGACCCTCTCTGGTTGTTGTCCACGCTCAGCAGGTCTCCTCGCACATCGCTCTGAGATGTGGACATCTCTGCAATGAGAAAAGAGAAGTCAAGTGATATTCTCAGATTTAAAAAAAAAAGTTTACGTTTACTTGGAGAGAAACACACAAATATATTCAGAGAAAGAATGTTTGTCCACTGCCTGGACAATTTGAATAACTCCAAAAGTTCTGTTTTTGCAATGCATGCAATACCAGTAAGTGTTTTCTATCTGTGCCTATCATCTTGCACAACTTCTGCTGGTGCAGTTAGGGTGATGAGCTTGTGCATCTCCACTGTGGTTATTACTGCGTGTATAATAACCTCATTTTATATGCTGTGATTACATCCAGAGGAAGTGATGCTGCTACTTCTAAGAAATGTCTCTCCAAGACGCATACAGGCAATGCTTGAAGTTTTGTGTTACGCAATCCTGATCAAACGCGGTCATTACTGATAAGAGAACATGTTTAACGACGCATACACTTACTTCTAATATGACTGGTGAAGGACATCATTAGATTTTCCATAGATTTGGTTAACGTTTTTGAGTTTTTGAAATCCTGCAGATTAAAACAAAACATTAAAGCTCAGTTCATACAATTTACACTTTTTTACTATACAAATAATGCTGGAAACATGACAGTATTTACCCCAGATCTGCTCAGACTCTGAAAATCCAAGTAGGGTGGAGGAGTGGGAGGCACAACTGATATATGACTGAAAAATATGAGGACAAATTATTGTTTTTAACGCTTGACAAAGATACGTGAATATAAAACACAAAGTAACAAACATGTTAAGATTACTCGTACCTCAGCATGTTGTAGGTCTTTAATATTTTCTCCCCAACCATCTCATATTTGTCTGTAAAGAACATTAATATAATTAATAAAACATAGTAACACGCGTGAAAGCCAAACGTTTTCAAACTGTCACAGCGATGAGTGGAGGGAAATTCATACAGTGGCACTAAATATAACTTCTCTGTGACTGTGAAGTGTGAATGTCTTTAAATTCTCTCTTATTTGGCCAAATGTGACACAATTAGCGATGGTGTAAAGATTCAAAAACACATTTGAGCATTTACATATCTTTATATCGACCTACCGGAGGAGATAAGGCTTGCATAATCAATTACTTCTTTTAAATCACTTTTTAAAACCCATTTTTATAGAATTGTCGTCCTTTTATGTCCGTTTTTTTTTTTTTAGGCAGTTATTTGTTTCCCCTGTTTTTAATTTCTTTTAATTTAATTTATTTATTTGTTTGTTTTCAATTCCATTCGCTCTTTTTTTATTATTTGTTTGATTTTGATGTATTCATTGCCTTTATGGTATGGTCCTTTTTTTGTTTACTGGTATTTAAGTTATGTATAACTATACTTAGCTTCTCTGTAGAGCACTTTGTAAAACTTTGTTTTTAAAAACTTGCTATATAAATAAAGTTATTATTATTATTATTATTATTATTATTATTATATGTCCACGACTTCCACACACATAAAATATATATTATGTATGAATTTTACAAAATTGCTTCTTATAATAATTTACCACGCTGTAAATACTGAATAATTCAGTAACTTGTAAACCCCAAATATAAATCATAAGCCTTCAACAAACACCAACTGGATCATCCATATTTTATGAACAAATGTAGTTAAACTGGATAATATCAAGGGAGCATCAATAATTAATAACGATGAATTGACAAAAAGGAAACCAAAAGTAAATACAGGATTGTAAACAAACCCGTGCTGGGTGGAAACTTCTTGGCCCTCTGCTCTAAGAACCACTCTCCGGACCTGAACTTCACGTCCCTGTGAAGAAGAAAAACACATGATTACACATTTACAACATTAGCACTCATACTTATTCATATTGAAAAAAGAGGTCGGAAGTACAGCTATTCTAGTGACTGGACCTATATTATCATTTTAAGGTTACGGTATCTCTTTTTACTTGAGTTTTAGTTCTATTAGAGATATTCAATGTCATTTGAGAAAGGTGCCATATTTGTTTTGTGTGTTTCTGTGTAATAACTGGTTGATTTGGCTAATTGGGCATGAATAGTGTTTGACGCGGCGCGAATTTGTGAGAGGTGAAATATTTCAACTCCGGCGGAAAAAAAATCGTGTGACGCAAAAAAATCAGCGTTGAGAAGCTCCGCCCGTCACCACCGCCGTCTTGCCGTTGCTGTCTGAATCAAACTGTTGCTGCTGAAGTAGCGCCGGTAGCGGCCGTCATTCAGACGCTGTTGTGGGACTACGGATAATATTATGAACCAGGACACCATGGAGTTCGATGTTCCGACACATGTGGAATTTACACAACAAGTATAAAGCAGAACTAGTGGTTATTTCCATGCTGGATGGTGGAAACGGTATCTGTTTTACAGAGATAAGCCAGACGCAGTTCCCGGAAGAGTCGGTGAAATTCACCGAGCTGTGTGCGGCTACGGATGGTGTTATGAACCCAAACATGAGGGCGTTTGATGTTCCGACGTTTTTGGGACTTCCACAACAAGTATAAAGCAGAACTAGTTGTTATTTATTCCATGGTCGATATGGAAATGACAGCTCTTTTCACAGAGAGAAGCAACGGAGATAAGCCACGCCCCCTTTGACGCGGCGGGCCTTTGGTGTGAACACCCTTTTATTGTCGAGCAGTAAACTATACCGCGTTTGATGTGAACACAGCATATGTCCAATATTTACTTTCTTTTAGCTCGTTTTTTGGTCTCCACCAACCCACCAATTGTAATGTCTGGCTCTTTAGCTACTAAATGCTGCACTATGCTCACCAGCTTGTTGCTGAAAACAGCTGTTTACAGCTGTGAGAGCAGTGAGACTGAACCAAAACATTCACGCTACAGAGATTCATAAAGCCATACGGAGCCTCAGAGAGTCAGATTCAGGTAATAATTCTCTGAGGGTTTTCACATTTGATACATTGTTCTAATAAAAATATTGACTATATATCCACTTCAAAGAAAGTTAGTTTAAAGTGTAAAGAGGCCAAACGAGAGTTCGCATGACAGTTGTAAACACAGTAAAAGCCAGAAAGTGAGTTTGAAAAGTCAACTAGAGACAACAGTCATCTCGTGAAGTGATCTGAACGTCATTGAGTCACACATTTCTTTGGTCAAGCAGAGGGAGGAGCTCTCACCTGTGGGCGTGGCAGACCGTGCACTTCCAGCCCGCCGCCCCCACGCCCACGCGGCACTTGCTGCAGATGCGGTGGCTGCAGCCGTGACACACCGCGCCGGAGTTCCAGAACTTTCCCAGCGGCCTCTGGCAGCGCGCGCAGGTCCGCTCGCTGTACTGCCGCGAGAAACTCTTTGCGCCTCTGCGGCGCAGCTCCTGCAGCTCATACTTCATCCTCCTGAGGTGGAGATGGAGGGAAGCAGATAGTTTAAAGACATTTTCGTAAAGGAAACATTAAAGTGTAATGCATATTTTCTGTTTATTTGCAAAAATCCTTTATTTACAATTTGATATCCAGACTATAATATACTGAAAGACACAGTGGGTACCGAAATGCTTTTGTATATTTGTCTGACAAATAATAGTAATAGTAAGTAATAGTTTTTGTTAACCTTGTTTTTTGTTGGTCTTATGATGATTAATGAGTACTAAAGTAGCTTTTTTTTATATACACATTTAAATGTCGATTAAATGACTCAGAAAAGGCAATTATAAAAGCCTTAACTGGTATTCTTCTTGTTTCTGAAAATATTGGAACAAGTGTCTGTATGTCTTTAACCACGAGTGACTTTTTAACTTCAATGTTTATACCTGTGTCCTCGTATTGTATTGCATTTGATATATTAGATAAAATAATCCTTTATTAGTCCCGCAGTGGGGAAATTACAGGATTATATATTGTTGTTGTATTTATGTGTGATGCTATATGGATTTATGAGTCTGAAATGAAAGGAATATATATGAACGTGGTCCAAAAAGACTCACCTTATCCTGTCCTCTTCAATAGTACGCAGCTGTTGGTCTCTCCGGAGAACCTCCAGGACTCTTTCTCTCTCCACAGCTTGAAGCGAACTTAAATCCATCTTTAAGAAAACAGTCTCAGTCTGAACATCTGTATCACTCTCACGGGGTCCTCTTCTCTCTGTCTCTCTCTGCTTCACCGGCTGGTTGTTGGTTCCTGTCTCCGCCTCCTGTCCTCTTTAACCCTCCCCTCCCTGGACCCAGACCTCCTCTTTAGTCCTCTGGAGCTGAGAGACTAAACATAACAATACGTGAGACTGTAAAGGTTATTTAGTGAGTGCTGGAGATGATCCCCCTTTTTCCTGATTATAATCTCCACGGAGACCCCATCCACGTCAGAGTCGGATATAGACCTCCCGAGCAGATAGTTGTAGTGTTTCCACTTGAGTGAAACTGTGGGAAAACCCTCTTTTGATAGTTAAGAACTACAAGTTTGCGACCTGATTAGTCTGCTAGAATAATATCAGACCCTCAATACAAGTTGTGATGACACACAAATACGTATGGCCAATATTTTAAGCTCCAAATCCTGATTTTCTCAAACTGCTCATGTCCTTTTTTTACCCCCATTATTCAACCCCTCTCCTGGCAAATCACCACCCATTCCTCAGCTGCAAGAGGAGCAGTGATGCTTCACTGATGGCAGAGCTGCACACCAAACCAAATGCCAACCCTTGCATTATTGATGGGTGACGTGCGTCTGTGTTCTAGTTTCCCCCTTTCCTTTTTTTTTTTTTTTTTGCAGGTCAGTACACTTCAATTCTTATTTGGCTTCAGTCATCACCTGAAGCCCAACATTTTGTGAATACTAAATTAGGTCTGAATCCAGACCTGAATTATTTATTTTAGAGGTATAGTTTGGACATTTTTTTATTTATTTTTTTAACAGGAATTAGAACAGAAAATTTAGACTATTCTCTCATATGTAAGAATGGTATCAACCTTTCCTCTCCTCATGGCAAAAACAAAAGCAAATAAACTCGTTTCCCAAAATGTCAAACTGCTATTGTCTCATTGACGTCATAAGAGGGACTCATTTTCAAACATCTCAATTGGGACCACGCCGCTTTTCCTTTCAGCAGCAGACAAGCGAAGCATGAGCAGAGAGTAAGTGGCCAGTTGAATAGGTGGATGCCAGCCTGTGTTGATAGATAAGAGCCTGTCCTTGTTACTATCCAGAGCTGCCGGGAGGCTGGAGAAAACAATCAGCGTCAGCTGTAATTAGGCCTCATGGCTCACAGAGGGACACAGCTGTTATCTGCCCTCTGACGTGCACCGTGCCTGAAGGGATTCTCTCAAGTTGTAAATATAAATGAGCGAAGATGGGAAATATGCTCACAAAGGAAGGTCGTGATGCAGTGGACATTTCATTGCATTTCATTTGAAGTAGCAACGGCTCTCAGTTTGACAGTTTGATAAGAGGCTTTTACTTTGTATAGAAAATCATCATCAGTGCAAGTCATTTCACACACACGCCTGTGTATGCAAAGGACCGTGACAATACAGGCTAACGTGGTTTAGTGGGGACTGGGTTCACATCCGAGAAGTGAGGATGGGAGCCCATATCAGCTCGTCACCGCAGTGACAGCAATAGACACCTGACTGATTAGGACCCACATACGGAGTGTGAAAGGCGTGAGAAAGACCAAACCAGTCACAAGATCTCTGATACGTTTCCCAGCCAGAGCGCAGTTTCCTGGAAGACCTGTGTGAGTGACTGCATACCTCGAGTCAACTCTAGCAGCGTCTTTACGCTCACAACCAGGCTCATCACCACAAGCTAATTCCAAATAAAAACCCAATGACTGTCATGGTCACCACATACTCACATAAGGGTCACATAAGGGTCCTTTATTTTAGAGGAAATGAGCTGCTCTTCCAAAACCTGACGAGGTCACACAAAACACCGCTTTGAGCATGTGAGTCTCAAACGACCTTGCAGGAATTTATTCTCATGGTTTTGACTTCTGTGAACTCTTAAAACCCCATAGTGGGTTTCAAAGTAGTTCTCCACAGCTCATCACCAACATTTCACATCAGCTAAGTCACAGCTAAGAAACTTTTCGTTTAATTTTTTGCTGATTGAAAGACGGATGCAATCACAGATTACACAAGACCTCAACATGTCCAGATGTATATGCCTCAGTCAACACAGAATGTCAATACACCTCACAGTCAGCAACAGAGACGAGGGACTTCCACTGAAACGGTGCATTTAGACTTAGTTTACTCATCACAGCAACAGTCACTGTGGATTTTTCCTTAGACGATGACTTAACTGTGAGCTGCGATTACAAAACATTTGCTCAACACTACGACTTTGTTGTTAAATCTCAACTGGCAGCTCACTTTGACTACAACAAAAAACAAAAGGAAACTCAAAAGGAAAGTAATCTCAAGTTTGTGACAGCGTTAAAGTGGTGCAGAGACAGAGCTGCAGGGTCTTACCTTCAGGCTGACTGCACTGCCAAAGTGGTCAGCCTGAGGAAGTGGCAGGTTTTATACACAGAGGAACCCATCTAGAGCGTGGTTTCCTTCCTTTTTGAGTTCACTATACGGCTGCTACCTAGGGAGGGCCAACAGAGAACCTGCTGGATGGTTATTTCTCACATTTTGTTAAGTACTTTATGCAGAAAGTGTTTTTGTGCAGCCCTGATCTCTTTGTGTAATGGGTAAGGAATAAAGAATACAAGTCACAAGGTCAGTGTAGAAGAGTTTTTATATGAAATTGTGTGACCGTGGTTGTCATTTCTTACAATACCACAAACAAACCTGGAATACAGGATGGAGATGACAACATCTGTTGAACCTTTCTTATTTTCCTCAAACTACCTGCCGACCTTAAACTTGTGTTGTAAAGAGCAAAGATAAAAAGATTGAACAGAAATGGTGTTGATCCTAGAAATAATTTCATCTTCACAAACAAACACACACACACACACACACACACACACACACACACACACACACACACACACACACACACACACACACACACACACACATGCGCACGCACAAGCACTCAACACTGACTCATGACTACTGGGCCCAGACAGCTCTCCTCATCTCCAGCATAAAGTAAATATTGAAGTTCAGCAGCAGTTTTTCAACCAACAGCTGCAACTGCTTCTTCACCTGCAGAATGTTAGGAAAAGCAAAACGACCACGAAAGAACGCAGAACGACCAGAAATAAGACATAAATGGCTACAAAGAGACTTTAGAAATGAAAAAAGTGCTTTCAGTCTGGGTGTATTGCTCCTATGTAGGAGAGGTGGGAGGCCCATTACATGTCAGTACCCAGGGGCAAATCTGTCTTATTAGCCATCCAAGCATCCAGTTAACACACATACACACACTCTAAACTGTTTAATTATCTCCAAAATGGCATTAACCAACAATAAAAATAAAAGAAATGACAAAATACTAAAAACAACATTGGTGCCGTATAAAGAAAAATAGAAGAAAAAAAAACATGAACATACGATGACAACATCTGGCAGGTTTCTTTTCATACAGCAAAAGTTTTTTTTAATTCTTGGGTGTTTTTGAGGCTGCTTACATGCGGCCGTCCAGATGTGTGCCAGCAGACACAACTGTTTCCAGATTGTCGTATGTTTCTTGATGTGCCCCTGCCAATAAAAGCAATTGTAGTATAAATAGATTTGTCTTTTCATCAATAAATGTTTCTTTTCCCTTTTATTTTGTTCCCATATGAGGAAATACTTCGGAGCCACTCAGCAGATGTGACGCCGTCTTTGGTTAAGAGCTGCAGAGCTCGAAAGCTATAAAATCATCCATAAAAAAACATCCTCAAAAACAAATATACAGCTATCACACATTGACTAATTATACATTTTGGGGGGAATCAGACATATCACACAAAAAAACAGATGGACTCAATTTGGTTTGAACACAGGGAACTTTTACAAGTGAGGCACCCGTTAACTGTGTCCATGTGGACTGAGGCCTGTGGCGCAGACCAATATGGCTTCCATTGGAAATTAAAGCTTCATTTGATAACGTCTCAGATGTTACGCAGTCTGTAGCAACGTCTTGAGCTGTAGCGTCTCTCCCACTGATAACCTGTCATGGTAGAAGCTGAGTCCTGCCAGCAGCTCGATGTCTCGGACCCGCGCTGTGTGAAACTGCAGCCAACCTTCCACCCACGTCAAGTCGGACCCGCTCTGAGGGGAAAGTAGAAACAAGTAGAAAATCAGAACAAAGAAAATGATCAATGTGTTTTTCCCACTGTAGGATCTGCCGGTAGGTTTCTACAGAGGTAGCTGATGTGTATAAACGTGTAGGAGAGGAGTCAGTGGGGTAACTCACAGCACAGTTCTCAGTGTGGTCAGGTCTGTGGGGCAGGATGAAGGACTTGGCCTGCAGGGGACCCTCGCAGTTCACAGGGCCGAAGGTCGAGTTCCCACAGCTGGTCAGGATCAGGAAGAAATGTGTCGGGATGGGCGCTTCATTCCTGGAGAAACACGAGATCTCAGTTTTTTTTAAACTCCTTTATAGAAAACGTTAACTCATGTGTTCTTTCATATGAAGCTTAAGCGGAAGTTCAGTCAGGAAGACTCTCTTTACACTGCTTTTCATTCATAATCTCTCAGAGTTATCACAGGGAGAAATAGAGACTGTTCTGCATCCTTTCCTGCAGCCAATCACATCGTTGCTGTCAAACTTTAAAAATCTTCTCCTCTCTGCTGCTGTCAGTTGTCATTTTAGCTCAGATCGGATGCTAGGCAAGGCAAGTGTATTTGTAATGCGACCCTCCTTCACCCCCAGTAGCTCTCCATGCATCAGAGTAGGATTGCAGTAACTCCCTTCATCACCACCACCAGTGTCTGGACTCAGGGGGGGATTCTGCCCTCAGCATCGCTGACACTCGATTATCTTACTTTAGGATGCAGTCCAATCGCGAAAGACTTTGCTCTTTTCAAATGTTATGCATATGTGATACATTATTGTTAAATTCTAATGAAGTATCTCCTGATTGAAATGACCTCAGCTAAGGTGGAGAGGGGGAAAACGCCAGGTGTCAAACAAATTACCTGCCAGTTATGTTAAAGCCCTTAAACAAATATTTCATATATGACAGCAAACTGAATAAAGGTTGTTTTGGGCTGTTAGCCGGACAAAACAAGTTCATTTTCAAACTGTCACTTTGGTCATCTTTTTCACTTAAAACATTTATAAAAAACAAAAATGAATCAAGAAAATAGGCAGATTAAGTGTTCATGTAACACGTTTTTGGATGCAGCCCGAATCGATCACCTGACGTGTGTGCTGACTTACCCGGAGATTGCTATGAGCGCATCAACATTTCCATCAACGTCTTCATCAAATATTGGCCCACTCATGACGTTAACTCCGTTCAGCTCTTGTGAATATTTTGGAAGAAGGACATCATGGACATGGATCCAAACATCTGTGATTAAGGAAATTTAACACAGGAGCCTTTTTTTAGTTACCACACAACTGATGATACTGTAATCACTTCAATCACTTTGGTCACTTCAACTGATGCAATATAAATACATTTTATTCTGTCTGTATATATAATATTGCTATTGTGGATTCTTTACTGTTTTTATGACTGTTTTACTCTTTATTTATATCACTTGTTTTTATTTTAATATGTGTCTCTTGTTTACCTGTCTGCTGCTGTAATCCTGCAATTTCCCCACTGCGGGACTAATAAAGGAATATCTTATCTTATCTTATCTTATTAGAGATAAGTCGGTGATTACATCAATACAAATTTAAATTTAAAACAATAAACCTACCTATCAGCTTATTAACAAGTGTTGTATTGTTTGTTTCATCTTTACTAAACTGTAAAAACAAGATATAACGCGTTAATCAGAACTCATAGAGGTTGACATAGTGTGGGCACAGTGATGTGCCACCAGAGGGCAGCATCGGTTAGCTGATTCATATACAGGCCTCAAACATACACAACAGTACTGTACATGGACGGGGTTTCCTTCCAATGGGACCTCACACTAGTGAGTGAGAGTTTCCGTTTATAGTGTGGGTGGCCCCTGTGGAAACCCGACAAGACCTGTGTTGTCTCAAACACTCACATTTTTATATATTAATCACCCAACACGATCTACAAGTCATGCCATCAGACCACCATAAAAGTGAATCTTAATGCGAAGAAAACTTCAGTGCCTTACAGTCGGAGGGCAGGAGGATTAACTCTTGAACTGTTCCTCTAAACAAAACCTTTGGTTATGTTTTTGATAAAGAGCTTGACTCAATTAAAGTACAACAGTCCCATATAATCACAGTGGTTAGATATTTGGACTCCTGCTGTGTCTATTTAAGAACCAAAAGTATAGCTTTTTGGAAAAAGTAATATTGAGCAATAAAAATGGCTCACGAGAACTGAACAAACCACGATACCTGCACTCGGAAAACAAGAGTGTTTAACGCACTAAACATCATGACATGACATGCAGTTGTGCTCCAGACTATCTATTCAGTTCACTAGTTAATTAAATTGTTCAGCTCTCATTCAGCTCGAAAGCTCCCATTCAGTTGGCAAATAAACCCTTCCGACAACTCTGGAATTCAACATTAACTCGTGCATCACCGTGATTCCCATCTACAGCTTTGGGTGCATCTAGAAAACAGGAGCAGATAGATATTTGGAAGACTGACTCACCTTTAAATGCAGGGTACATTGGTGCCATGTTGCTCGTGATTAAAGAGTCTGCCTCGGGTCCGTTGGCATTTAGATCTAAAGAGAGAAAATGAGAAGTGAAGTCAAATTTAATGTGTTTGCAATTTGGGTAAAGGCTTAACACATTAAGTGCATGTTGTAAAAGTCTGACGTGTTCTGTGAAAAGAAGTAATAAAGAACTATCTGGCTGAGACAGATACTTCACATGTTGGTGGAGATAAATACAAAGAGGTAAAGTCATTTACAGCTGCAACTAACGTTGCTTTTCATTAAGCATTGACCTGCCTGATTATATTCAATAATTTTTTTCACACATTTTCTCTAAATATGTCAGGAAATATTGAAAAATATCATATCATATGAATTTCCGGTCAATCGACTTATCGATGAAGCAAGTAATCGTCACAGCTCAAATTTCATTTAACTGCACAAATCTGAGCTATGAGGAAAATAAAATGTCTAATTTTGGTAAGTCCAACTTTCTCATAGCCGTTCCAGAGCTTTTACTTCTCTCTTTCACACTTCCTTTTGTGGAGCTACCTGAAGCCTGAATTACATAAAAAAATGCAGTGAATCTACCGTGTCTCGATAAGGGGGGATGGGACTCTCTCTACTGTTGCAGACAAAAAGAATGGGCGCATTTTTACATGAGAATGTGGCTCTGAAACACGTCAACTTGAATTCAACACCCGGACGGGGACGGCGTGCTATGACCCCCCTCCACTACTTACATACATACATAGTCACACACACACACACACACACACACACACACACACACACACACACACACACACACACACACACACACACACACACACACACACACACACACACACACACACACACTCACTGGGGGGATGCAGCAGGCCGAAGGACAGAACGGGGTTGTCTCTGTAGCGCAGACACAGCTGGCTGGTGGCCGGTGGGATGCGCACGTCAGCACGAACACACTCCTCCAACGCCGGGCTCAGGGGTCGGACTCTGGTCTGAGAGAGAGAGGATCAGTTAGTGGTTGACACTTTGGAGCGGGACACTTGGGAAAGAGTGTTGCGAAAGAGCACTTGGTTTTGCTTCAGTGTCAGCGAGGACACAACACTGTTTCTGTTTACAGAGCTCTCTAAAGATAATCTCAGCTTACTCTCTATGACTCCACTGTCATAGAAGAAAATGTACAATTGATTGTGCTGAATGAAAGGTCACGTGTTCACCTAATTTATTAGGGTTCACACTCCGAGGATCATGCATGGCCGTAAAAGAAAATCCAATTGTTGTTGAGATATTTCACTCTGGACCGAAGTGGTGGACCAATAGAGTCAAGCTGCTAGCATGACTCAAAATGTAAAAATACAGACGAGCATACAATTCAAAATCAATGGGGAATAAATCGATATCCAGTGATAAATGAATATTTATGTGTGCTTAAATGAAGAGTTTATGTCAAGGACATTCTCATGTCCACTCTAAATAGTATCAGTTTATATACAGTAGCTCTTTACAGGAAACTTAAGTGAAAATATAAGAAAATCTGAGACAGCGTTGTATCCGATTACAGGCAGAAAAATAAAGCATAAACACATGTACATTTTCAAACATCCTATATTTGCAAAAATAGAAATGTAGCATGGCTTCACGCTTTTCATTGACCAATTGATTTTCTAGTGGGTAAATTAGCTTGAAGCTAGCATCATATGGAGTTGTTAACTCTGACAAGCTGTGAAATTGAAGTTTTCCGTGGGTGTACCAGTGGGTTGAGCAAAATACAGATTTAAAAAAGCAATCTAAACCACAATTCCTTCAAGACAAAATGAAGGCTTAAGTACAACCATATTCAACTTGTATTGTGCCTGAATGAAAACAAACCCTCAGTAGCTCCATCATTCAGATGGAATAGTGCAACAGTGTAAACTCTCCTGGGAATGTATCACTCTGCCTGAAGTCATGATTTACACTAAACCTCAACCGCATAATGAGAAAGACAAGAAGCATTTGAGCCAACAAGAGCACAGAAGATGAGTAACAGCTGCTTAGGAGAGGGTTCAGATACTCAGAAACAATCTCCTGCCATGCCTCAACCACAGATGAAATGCAGCCGGGATCGCTCCACTGTACAGGCTATGTTTAGAGATAAAAGGCTCACCAGAGGCTGGATGGTGTACGACACCCACAGTGCCATGAGGCGGTCTTTGCTGTATCCGTTGAGGTAGTTGGATTGGTGGAGAAGACAAAAGGTGGCGCCTGGTTGGACGACTCGAGGGGTACCAAAGGGATGGTGGAGGCGACGTAAACTGGCTTTGACACCTAAAAATGGAAAATGGATAAACATCACGCAACGTTTCCTCAAAAAAACGTATTGAACTTATTAATGAATAAAACAATACTCACTGGAATTAGTTGACATGAGCTCTCTGTTCAAATCAGTCTCCTAAAAAGAAATGATTGTCAGTATGCTTGTTGTAAATACATTCAAATCAACACTTTCACCATTCAGTGTATAAAGCCTGGCACGTTTTTAAATATCTGCACTGGAAAGGATCTGATTCTGAGTATTTGTCAATTTGAGGGTAGTATAGCTCTAACTGGTAATTTGACTTCCAGAGAAATTAATACTAATTTAAGTATTTTATGTCACTACATTTTAAATCATCTGCATCAATAAAAGTACATGGAGGAAAACATTAACTGTAACACGAAAAACGTTACGAAACGAGTCCACAGCCATGTTCTGTCAGGCAATACATGGTGGATACACTGTGTTTTGAGCTAAACGCTAACTTGCTGACGTGCATTTATTAATAAATAAAAGGCCACCTTCGCACAGCAATAAAAAATAAAAAAATCACAATGGCCATGCTAACATGCTGTGGTAACGAAGGCAACGTTCAACATGTTCAACATCTTAGCATGCTAACTTTTCCTAATTAGACCACAACACAAAAACCAGCTGAGGCCAAAGTGAATGTCATTAGCTTTGTAGATATTTTGTATGAAAAATTACTGATAACTGATAAAGCACTTTAAAAAATAAATAAATTACAATTCATCCTGACAGGATAATGAATGTGTGTATTTCTACTGATAGAAGCTGAGATATTTACACCGGATAAGTGAAAACTCAGCGGCATTTTTCCTCTGAGAACATCAATATCTTCATCAAATGTCATGGTAATACATCCAAACGTTTTTGACAAGCACTGCCTTGACCCCAATAACGTGTTGGCACATACCGCTGCCTTGTTCTGGGATGTACAGGAGCACTTCAGGTCGTCAGCGGGGACAGGGTCACTGGCCTCACACGGGGTGTCATGGGAGAGCTGTGCTGGGTGGACTGGCTGGTGGACGGGACTCTTCAGAAGGTGGTTCAGACTGCCGTGAGTGCCATTGTTTGGAGCGGGACGGATACTGAGAAGATCTAGAGGAGGAAGAGAGAAAAACTGTACATTTTAACACACAGCATGTCAGCATTATTTTTGACAACCTTTTCATAAATTCGACCATCTTTACTGACAGCTAAAATAATATTTCTTGATATCATTATACAGTCGAGATACAGGGATTTTGTGACACCACTACAACGTTGGAACCAGTAACATGAGGGATCAGACTGATTACAAACTACTATATTTAAGCTAAACAAAGCAAGAAAGTTGTCTATCTATATGTTTTCTTCATATCATATAGGGTGCTACTAGTCAGACACAAATGGCTATTTTATGTGCTAATTTTCTTTTTGTAAGTCATACGTAACGGCCCATAATTTAATCATATTATATGAACAAATTACTTGGAAGGGAAAATGTGTACAACGAACATCATCTGTCTTTTGCTAACACTAGATTTTGAAGAGCTTCTGTACTCGGTCCTACTTTGACCTTAAGTGACCTCCTTAACTGTAGTTGTGAACAAATATAGTCTGTCAATGTCCTCCATGTTCTGTGTGTTACTCTGTGGCTTAAACACCTGGGTTGAACTGTGGATCGTCATCAGATTGTGTTAGTTCCTCTTTTTGATGACATCTGGTTGATATGGCTGCTCTTTATTTGGAGGCACCAAACAAACTGAAATTCAGTGCATGGGGAAGTGCACCTGTTTCCTTTTCTGAACTTTGTTTAACTGTGTTTGAAGATTTCAGCAATTGGATGGCAAGCCATTCACCTCCAGAAACTGCTCAGAAACACAGGTTTTGTCGATATAGCTAAATTATCTGGATGTTCCAAGGTCTCTCGTTTGTGGTTGTAAAGTTCCATGAGGCTGTGATTATCCACAAGGTCCCAACAGGTCATTTTATACAGTGACGTCAAGTTTAAATGAAAATGGCTACTATGAGCACGAGCATCATCACACATGATTGTACTTTAACTCATTCCACTCAGAAGGGTCTTAGTTTTGGAATTGCATGATTTGAGTATGACAGGAAAACTGTTCAGGGACCCCAATATGCAGTCATATTAAAATACACAATTTTTAGAATAGGTGGGGAAAAAAACAATTAAACTGCGTGCGACATATAGGTGGCATGTCTGTAAAGGGGAGACTCGTGGGTAAATATAGAACCCATTTTTATTTTATGAAGTATTCATTTAAATACTAAAATAAAAGATTAAGGAAGAAGGAGCTACAGCAAAAGGAGGATAAGTACACTTCCCTTACCACACATGAGGTTATAGATTTCAATGCTTTCAAAAGGAGGCACAACTGTGTTTTCTTTCAATCCTGGACCGTAGGCAATGAAGATTGCCTGAAAAAAGTAGATATACATTACCATATTGACATTTATGCATCTATTTGGAGACATTTGCAAATGAGAAAGTACAGAGAACCGTTGGGACCGCAAAGGCGAGCTTGATTTAAACTCTTTCTGTAAATAACACAATGTCAAACACGTGTAAATATTTGAAAGGAACGTAAGTAGTGAAGTGACCTTACACAACCTTGAAAAGTATTCTAGGAAACGTGTTGGTTGGGTGGGTTTGGGGATATTTGCAGGTGACTAAACTCACACTTTTCTCTGCTGTGTGTGGATATTTTTTTTAGACTTTTTTTTTTTTTTTAGACTTTTTCTTAGAAAAGTCAGCAATTTATAAGCTAATTTAACCAGGTCAAACTCCAGAGTCAACCATGTACGGAAACATCCACCGACGTCTTGTGATGACTAACATGAAGGCGGGCAGACACAAACACATTTCCAAATTAGGCCACCTCCATTCATAGCAGAGACTGTGAAGGTGGAGAGCGACTTCTAAAAACAACTGTAACTACTGTGCTCAAGTAGAGTTTTAGAGCTCCACAGTATTTGTACAGCAAATACAGAGATGTGTCTTTTATTTAGACTCAACATTAACTTCTAAATCCAGTGACAACAGTAGTCAATCTGCTAATAAATAAAATATATTGTCACTGCTGCTGTGTCTGGTCTGAACCAAATGTAACTGAAGCAGAAACAGTCGTTCTTGAGTAAAATATCTTCATACTCTTTAATGTATCTGGAGGATAGTTTACATCCGACAAGTTAAACACTAAAGGTTTAGTTCTTTCAGACCCTCTTGTTTTTCAGGATTCAGGATATTGTGATAAACATGCATGACGGATGAACACATGCGTCTTTCCTTCCTCTGACCTGCATGTTGGGGAAGAGGTTATCGGAGCCGTGGAATCCACCGGTGCAATACTTGAGTTCCTTTTGGTTACTGTCGGGTTAGAATAGAAACATTTTATCTGAGGAGTTAAATTGGAAGGATTGCTATTAGAGGAATCAAAAGAGTGAAAAACAGTGACTTATTCTCAGCAGGAGAATAAAAGACCAGTTGCTCGGGTGAATTCCATACAAACTGGTTGGCTGTTTCTAACTCATTTGGCCATAAAATGGATGCTCAGGCAGGCCCATGGCATCCATTCCATAGATATTGTGGTGTGGTGTGGTGGTCTGTTCATTAGAAAGCTCCAATTACAATTCTCAACTCTTCTGCCTCTGCCCCAGTGATCAAGAGATAATTTTTCCATCACAAAAGTCATAAAAACACTGATCGTTCTTGACAAGTGTTTTCCTCTTATATTCAACTTCATGGTCAGGCGAATCAAAATCTATATAAGCTGAAGAGCAGGCCATATCGCACTGCAGACCGCATTCTTCAGCCTGAAACAATTTCCCATGATTACATGGTCGCTATCCATCAAATGAGTTGTACAACTCTTCTCCTACATAAATGCCTCATTCATTATAAATGATGACTAACACTAATTACTGTAAATGCTTCAACTTCTGTGTGGCCAAAGAACACTTTTTCCCCCATCACCAGATATTTACATTCTTAAACACACTCTGGTACTTCCAGTGCATATAAACTGTTAACCATGTTAACTCTGTGAGATGTGATGACAAGCACCATGGCTTTATGTTTATATTATTTAATCTTTGTATTTTAGTCTTCTACCAAGCTAAATAAATAGTCTCAGGTCATCCTTTGTTTTCTAACTTTGTCCTTCAATTTCAAGATTGCCATTAAATTAAATGTGGGGTAAAAGGTTGTTTTGCAACCCTGCTGCACTTTAAATTCTCATATATATTAAATTAATGGAACACAAGTAACCGGTTAGTTATTAAAAGTTGGATTTTTTCCTTGCAGTCAGTCAGAAAGCGTTTTTTGCTGACAGGCCCTTCTTGCCACTAAATACAGAGTATTGCATTTTGTGTATTGAAAACAATAAAGGAACATTGTAATCTTAAAAAATAACTCAGCTGGGTCAGCTCTCCGACATTTCAGCTATTTTTCGGCTATTTCTATGGAACTGGAGATTTAGCAGTTATGTCTTTTTTGAAGAAACAGAGGCAAACTAAACGTGTGTAAAACAATATAAAGGTCCACAGGCTAGCTTTTGAGTTTTCAACCACTTCTAATGTTCTTCTTCAGGGAATGGGGCTGACTCAAGGCTGGAACACGCTCCTGCACGGGCCGGAGGGATTTATTCCAGCGTGCCGCAGCTGGGCCAGGTCATTTATTAAGCTCCCTGGGTCTGCATGACACGTTGTTGAGATTTTGGATAAACTACAGTTACTCCCTTTTCTGTGTTGGTTTGAAGAGACATTTACGTGTGTTTTGGCAGAATCATTATATCAGCAGGTGTCACTTGATCGCATGTAATAACATGCATTTGTATCTGGTCATAAAGTTCAAGAATACATTTCCAAGCTCAAACTGACAAACTTCAAAAGGAGTTTGAGTGAACAAATGCCTGTGTTAGGTTTACACCACTGCTTTCCAAAAGTTGTCCTCTTTTCAACTTCTTGCCATTCTTGCCAAAGTTTGATGACCTCACGCAGTGAACTCTGCGGCCTGATTGGTGACTTACAGCGCAGCCTGCCACCCCGGCTTCATGTAGAGATGTCCTCTCTCTATGCGTTTGTTGTTAGCAAAGTGCATCCTTTTGGGGAGGTTTTCTTTGAGGTAAGGCCTCATCGGCTGGTCAGCGGTCCTGCACTTCAGAACAGACACAGCAGAGGACAGTCAACCCACAGCACAGGGAGAATGGGATTGTTTGACGTGAGGCCAAGCAAGCAGATAATTTTTCTTTCTTCTTATCAACACAAAAGTCACATTTGGAATACTTCGCATACCGACAGGTTCTTCATCAGACCCTCATAGTCAACTGAGGAGGGAAAAACAGGGACAAGGTCAGCCACACTGGTTACAAACTGACACTGAGTGATGCTGCAAAGCTACAAAAAGGGGAAGTTGGGTGTTATCGACAGCAACTTACAGGAAAAGAAATCCTCTGGGAGGCGACGGGGTCTGATGCGAGCAGCCGCGCCTTGGATGACAGCAAAGCCTTCGGTTTGGTTCAAGTAGGTCGACACATATGCTGCCTTTTCACATGAAGCCTCCTCCATGCCTGTGAAATATACATTATTTTGTCCTCAGTTTTTCTATTCATATATGGTGAAGCCTTGTGTTTGAATTTGTAAAGAATTGACAAATCTAGCTAGGATTGCATGAAATATGTGAAGTCGAGCACCAAAATCCACGGTTCTACTATATGTGTATAATTTGTCTTGTTTTTGCTGCTGTTGTTTAACCTGAATGTTTTTTTCCCTGGAGGGACACAAAGGTTTATCTCGTCAGAAATGCACTTAATTTGTCAGATATGTGAACACTGAGTCCTTTTGTTTCTTGTGCTTGATGCAAACTAACTAGGACAGCACAACAAAATGAATATCTTCTTTTGGAAATTATGTCTTTGATGAAGATAACTGGGCATCGCCCCTGAACCACGCATTCCTGCAATTCTTTTAAAAATATACCTAATTACAAGACTAAGCATATGGTCTCCAGATGTCCAGAGAAACTTCTCGTCACACAATATCACACTTACATAACACTGAGATCAGTTTTTACAAGTTTACTCCCAGATAACACACTCATTTTTCATCAATTTCCCTCTAACATGAAACTGTAGTTTATTATAAACCAAGATTTAAAGTCTCTAAAGTCCTCCTCACTGGCACACAGGCGTTAAAACGATTCTACATCTCACTACTGTGTAGACACAGATATATAGAAGGGATGACCTGAGTTTGTGTGGATGCAAATGCACACTTTTTAAAAAAAACACACACACACAATTGCACGTTTGTAAAAAATGTTTTGTCATTGTACATTTTAAAGAATGTATGGCATTTTATGGAGTTCACTTCTATATTAATGATTGTTTAGTCAACTTTTTGAACAAATTGTAATTAACAAATTGTAAAATGACACTAAAATGAGCATGTGTGCAGGCTGTGTCGTCATCTCACCGTGGTCTGATAGGATTATAATGTTGACACAGTGGTGCAGGTCTTTCTGCGTCAGGCCATCCATCAGCATGCCCATAATCTTGTCCACATTTTCCAAGGCCTCAAGGACCTGAAGGCACAACAGCATTTAAAGCTTTCACAGATGTCACGCGTTACTACGGCACGAGATCAATAGTCAGGGAAACTGTACGTCCATCCTGTAAACACCTCAACAATAACTTGCTTCAGCAAATAAATAATAAGCAAATTCAATGAAGTCAGCATGGTTCATAATATCAATTTTGTCCGGCTATTGTTTCCAAGGATGAAGTATGAACTTCATACATGTACTTGTTCTGGTACTTAACAAGCAGCTTATAGTTGCAGGTTTAATGTTTAGCGACAGACTAACCTGGCTGCTCGCTGGTCCATGGCGATGTCCTGCTGAGTCAGGTTCATTCAGGTACAAAGTGTAGAAGTCAGGTCTAAAATTACAAAGACGTCGGTTGAGTGAGATGTTCACTGGTTTTTGATGGAGACTCACAACATAAAATGTTTTAATAATAATGAAGAATGTGTGATACCTTTCTCCCTGGGGTAAACTGATCCATTCAAGCAGGGTTGTCACTCTGTCTTTAAAATCAATTTTCCTGTTCACAAAAAAAAATGATAATATTATCTAAGAACATATTTAAAAGCCACTAAAGTATGCTATTGATATTCTTGTCATGACTTTAGAACAAAACGGCATCACTCTTACTGGTCATACGACTTGTATAAGTCTGGGAAAGTGCCGTTGATTCTTACATCTGAGCCCGGCCAGAAGAAGGTTCCTGCTTTTAGTTTTTGACGCATGGCAGTGATCCAGATCTGAGAGGAGGAGAGGGGAGGAGAGCAGATGAGAGGAGAGGAAAGGAGCGGAGATAAAAGAAGAGGAAAATAATAGAAAGGAGATGGAAGGGAAGGGTAGAACGAAAAAGGAAAGAAAAGGAGAAGAGATAAGAGGAAAGGAGAGGGGATAAAGTGGAGAGGAGATAAGGAGAGAAGAGGAGATGAAAAAAGAGGAGAGGGGACAAAAGAAAAGAAGATGGTAGAGAAGAAAGGAAAGGAAAAGGAGAGAAAAGGAGAAGAGATAAGAGGAAATGAGAGGATATGAAAGGAGAGAGGATAAAGTAAGTGGAGAGGAGAAGAGATGAAAAAAGAGGAGAGTTGACAAAAGAAAAGGAGATGTAGAGAAGAAAGGAAAGGAAAAAGAGAGAAATGAGAAGACATGAGAGGAAATGAGAGGATATGAAAGGAGAAGAGAGATGAAAGAAGAGGAGACAAAATAAAAGGAGAGGAACAGAAACGAAAAGAAAAGAAAGAATGCAAAACAAGATGAGATGAGAGACTAACAGACTAATACCTCATTCGTTCATCTCAGTGCATCTCATCACAACAGTGTTTAGTCCATTAGGATAAAAGAGTAATCCCTCACAGCCAAGACTGATGGGAATATAACTGCATATGTTTTATGTTAAATCAATACCAATACTCATTACTGATCTGCAGGTAGAAGTGTTTTGTTGATGCAGCAGACTTGTAAACATGCGTTGGCAGATGCACTTAGTTGTATTGGTTCATTATGAAAGAATTCATTCCAGGAGTCATCACTCATTTATTTCTCCTTGACTCCTGGAAAGTCATACGGCTGCTGCATGGATTATTTTCTAGAGGCGGCCTGTCACACAGTTGAGGAATGAGATTTAAGAGACCTCCCATTTAAACTGGAACCACAACACATCTAAACAAGCACACGCTGTCATTTTGCCCCAGCAGAATCCATAATTATATCAAGAAACTCATTACTGCACGTGAGCACAGTGCTTCATATCTTTCACTCAAGACAAGTGCCTCCTCCTGATTCATGTCAGTGTGTTAACTTCTTACAGAACAAAGCTTTCTGGCTCAGAATCTCCATGAAATGCCCTGCTGTGGCCCCGATGAATGAAAACTTAATTTTCCTAAAGGGGGTGTTATTAGGTGACAGTTTTGGACCAATATTCACTGAACAGTAAATGTCCACCTTTGCACACAATATCAAGGTTGCACATATTTACTTACAGGCTCTCCTTGGTACCATTTTGGGTTGAGTTTCTCATCAGTTTTCAAGCTGAAGAAAGCATTTTGGGTCACATCGTACATCTTGTTGTCCACGATTCCATGAGACTCAGGATAAAGACCCTGTAGAAAACAACAAGTCAAGGTAAGCTGTTTCTATTCTGTGGCGGCGGGGATTTAAAGTGATTGCGTCCCCTCTCTTGTGTATAACCAGCTGTATATTTAAATTGCGTGGTCTGTTTTCAACCAAGAGAGGTAAAAGCTGCTCTGTAAGCCCCTCATATCTGCTGCTGCTCTTCGCCAAAAGCAAACATAAGCCATTAAACCTCAGCTGTAACATCTGTGCTACTGGGAAGAAACGCTGAAGGAAAAGCACCAATTCTCAAAGTGAAAGTTTAATTTTTAGGTATTTTCCAAAGTGGCATATTGCACATTCTACCTGACGCTATGTATTTGACAGCTGTAGTTATTTTTCAGATAAGCTAATACAATGCAATACATTGTTAAAGGTTAAAACAATGGTTTCCAACCATTTGTGACTTCTTACAGAAGAAGACGTTTCTACTCAGGGTTTTGTTTGTTGAGCAAAATGAGATGCATCAAAACAACTTGGTGATCCTCAGCTACCTTATGTACTCAACAAGGAAACAGTCATGGCTGCTAGTGATGGAGACAGAAAATCAATGCAGATGTGGATGAAGCCACCCTTGAAACAGCTGTCGCGCATTTAGAAACAGTCAATACAATTCAGTAAATATTCATATATTCACATAATAAATAAACAAATGTCAATTAGATGGTAATCTACATGAGAAATAATGAAAAATAAAAAAATAAATACAAATTTGGTTATAATAATCATTAACTTATAGTGATCACCATAAGAGGCCTCCACTATGATTAAAATAGGCTCCACTTTAAACAGTTACAACAGTAAAATGATATTTACAGACTCAGGTCAGGTCAGAGGAAAAGCTCACTTTACAGAACATGGCCTGTATATACAGTATGTATATATATATATATATATATATATATATATATATATATATATATATATATATATAGGTGACAGCGGACATTTTCTGTAAAATTAGTTTTTCCCCAGCTGACAAAACAAGTCGGACAAAACAACATGTCCAATAAATCAACCGCTGACTCCGTGCACTGCAAAAAAGGAATTTCAAGAAAGTAAAAAAAGCCTTGTATCAAGAAAATAAGTCTAATTTTTTTGCCCAAAAAGAATATTAATCTTGTCAAGCATGTTTTGATTAGAAAAATTATCTAATTTTAAGAAAGTATGCCTTACTTTTTCTTGATAAGATATAGCAGCTAATTTTGAGCTAAAATGAACCAGAAACAGAGTATAACAATGTTTTACAATAAAACCCAGTGCAGTGACAAGATTATTTGCCTTATTTTAAGAGTAAGACCATTTGCACAACTTCTCAATTTAAGAATGCCATGAAACAAGGACAATTCAAGTTTTTTTTTAATTATTATTATTATTATTTTCATTGCAGGGCAGAACCTGCTGCTTCATATCTAACATATTAAGATGACAGCAGACTGGTCTATACAACACACAACATAATACAAATAACCATGCTGAATGAAAACTGCATGGCATTGCTTGTTTTAGAAGAATTTGGGTTAATTTAAGATTTTCTGTCAGGTTTAAAGTCTCATTTTAATCTTTCAGAGCCAAGAATTTTGGGCTTATTTTAAGAAATCTTGTCAAGCAAAAAAAGCTTACCCCATTGGCAGATTTTTTTGCTTGATATAGGATGATTTGATTGAATATAAGACTTTTTTGCTTCTTTCTAGAAGAGCTGTTTTTGCAGTGTGACCTGACCAGAAAAGACTTACAGTCACAATGCTGTAGTGGTTGGGGAAGGTCTTTGTGGGATAAACAGGCCTCAAGTATGGCGTCGTTGTTCCGTCGTTTCCTGCAACACAGTAAAGTTCAGTCACGCCGGGATGCTTCGTCAACGCGTGACGAACTGCGGACTCAACAATGTCTGTGACTTACGTAACTTGTCCATGACAGGAAGGTGGCTGCTGTGCTCTTCAAGGTACTGCGACCTGAAACCGTCCAGGGACACCAGGATGAGCGGTGACCTGGAGAAACTGTGTGGGCAGACAGAGAGCAAGAAAGATGCTTTAAGTGGACACTGAGGTGCTTTTGTGAATGGGAAACGGAATAATTACTCAGCAAGAGACATGGATATCTTTGGCACCAGGAGTGTAGCAGCAGTGTTATACAGTAGGTCTGTGTAGAGACTACAAAGCAGCTCTTTGACTGAACGGGCAAGAGGGGAAAAAGTGAAATCACAGACCACACAAACTCACAGAGGAGGAGAACAGTGACTATGATCCTAAATCAAAGACTAAGAGATGTCTGTTGCATGGCCCTTTTCATTGGGAGCACTACAGTAATTTAATTATCTGCAAGAGTTATAGGTTAATACTTTACAATGTGTGATTAGTTATACAGCTACATAGGGCTAGGTATTGAATATCAACCAGAAGTATCGATCAGTGTCATGCAGGATGTCGTGAAATGATGTGTCATGTTACGCGCTGTCATTCATCTATTGTCAATACATAGTCAATACAGTCTATTGGAAAAAATACGTGTCATGTAAAATATTATAAACCATTCTAGTAATTGATATCTAATTGGACCATGAAATGAGGAATTAATTAAAGCAGGGGTGTCAAACTCATTTTAGTTAAGGGGCCTCATGCTGCCCATTTTGACCTCAAGTGGGCCGAACCAGTAAAATCACAGCATATTAACGCATACATAATGACGATATTTCTCTCTGTTTAAATCAGGTTTTTGGATGATAAACCCTATTTTAAGGTCTTTCTTCAATAAACTAGAAACATAAAGACCAACACTTCAGACATCAGCCCACTGATTATCTGCCTGGGCTCTCCTCTGCAGATTCCCTTGCAGTTGGGCAATATGTTTAGTAAAGTCTGAACTTTGATCAATTGAGTCTATGGCTCAATGGTTACCATGCATGTCTTACAATCAGAGGATCAGTGGTTCAAATCCTGACTGCGGTATTTTTATTTATTTTTTTCACTTTTTTTTTTCTGCAATTTTAACAATTATTCCGCGGGCCGGACTGGACCCCCTGGCGGGCCGGATCCGGCCCGCGGGCCGTATGTTTGACACCCCTGAATTAAAGAATTAAAATAATTCTATAATAATACTTTATAATAATAATAGTATGCAAAATGTAGATGTCACTTTTTTTTCAATCAGCACTTTTGAGAAGAGCTTCCTCTTTGCGTGTTATGTTTTCATGACATAAAAGTGTGGTTTACCAAGAGGAACAGAGACAAAACCCAAGACACTGAGTGACGTTGAGATGAAAATACAGACAACATTTATTTCCTACATTTAAACCAAAAATAGTCTCGATGGAGCCACAGGTTTTCTTTTCCATAGTGTAATGAGTCTGTCTGGGGTGACTCCCTTACCAAAGCAGAAACACACACACACACACACGCACAGCCAGACACACACCAACGCGTGCCCGATTACTCAGAGTCATTAGCCTGGTTTCCATAGAAACTGTTTTGTCTCCAGAAAACCAACATCATCATAAAAAAAAGAATCATGTGTTTGGGTTATCTACACACTGCTAAAAGGCCGTCAGTGACAGAAAAGCATTTTTATTTTTCTCTGTGGTCACAGTTTAACTTCCATTAAGCACTACTGGGAACAATGGGCTCAACTCAGGAAAACTGTGGGAGTTACAAATGAAAAGCTTCATTCTCAGCACCAAAACATGCGGAGAGAGGAGAGGAGCTGCTGTAATCCAAACTAGGCCAGCTGAGATTTGAGGTATTGTTTTCTATTGAAACCCCATCAGTTCTCACAGTACACGCAGAACAAGAGTATTGTCTTACCCAGGTGGACACCGTGGATGTTGAGGTTCCTGATCTGCTGCCTGCAGCCAGAGCTCACCGTCAGCTGGAAGAGAGGAGTGTTCAGTCAGTATAAGAGGCACATTATCACAGAGTATACTTGTTCTGACCTGGAGTAACACACAACACTGAAAGACCAGACTTCAAAAAGACTGAAGAACCAGACTGTTGGAAGATAAAGGGTGTTAGGACTGAGCCGAGAAACATTACAAGCCCCTGGAAAGTGTTTTTAGACTTTTATTTTCCCAGGATAGTTTCCCACTGAGATTCAAAATGTCTTTTGCAAGGAAGTCAGCTAGGGCCGAGACGGCAGCATAAAAAGTTTTGAACAAAACAGCAAAACATTAACAGCATATGCCAAGACTTATACAAGTGATTAGTGTGCGATGCAAAACAATGTTATGCGTATTTCCTCTTAAGAAAGAAAGGGCATATTGCTAACGTGAAAACGCTTTCTACATGGTTCATTGTGGCCTTTTAAAAGTTCCCCTGGGTGGGCGTGGCTGGGCCTAACTTGATTGACAGTACTGGCAACTGAAGGACACAATCATATTTTGATGAAAAACTCATCAGCTCTGTCCTCTTCAAACAAGTTAGAAAGGCAAAGGCAAAAATCTGTTGTGTAAAAAAATGTAGAACTAAATGTAATATGTTTTCAAGACCATTATTGCCAAATCAAATGGGATTATTAAGTCATTCCAGTGGAATACAAGAGGAAGCGAAAGTGCAGAAATGCCACATTGTCGTCAACAGATTCCCAGAAAGAGACTGAATGTTTCCTCTGTGCCTTGTGGCCAGTGAAGTCTTTCCACTGTTTTTGGAAGGAGAAGAGAGCAAAACTCTGTGAACCACATGAATATGTTGCGTAAAAGCATAAATGGATAACACACACAGACAGACTCCGTGAACAAAGACTACTCACTCGACCATCACATTTTTAATCAGATTTAGTGCTGGAGAGGATTGTTTTCATGCAATAAAACCTGGAGAAAAAAAACTGTAAAACTGCTTTTTTTTAAAAGAGGTGTGACCACATCATATTTATCAATTGAGGAATATGTAAGACATATCTTTGACTAATTTAATGTATAATCTGAACTACATCTAACATGTACAGACTTGTTTAAACCTGCAAACAGTCTCTTATTTACACATCCAGCAGACACACCAGCATTTATCTGGGGTCATGTTTCTGACAACATTACACATGTAAATCCAATATTTACTCTTCTTTTAGCTCTCCACCGAGATAATGTCTGACTCTTTAGCTGCAAAATACTCCACTGTTGACTAGCGAGGCGTTAAACGTGTCAGCCTGCAGATTCAGTGGTGTTTGGCTATCACTTCACAAAATATCTCTTTTCTCTTTCTGTAAATCCTGAATGATATTTTTTGATAACTGAACTTTAACGGTTACCTAAATGTTTACGGTCAACTGTGATTTGGGGCGGCTCGCTGACCCCACCTATCATGTACAACCCTACCTGATCATCAGCTGTGTGAGGAGCTAGCACAGCACCATCATAGTTAGTGAGTTTAGATTTCACTGGACAAAACATTTGTTTCCAAAGAATGAGGTTTGAATCATACATTTAGCCTCTATCCTCCTCGTGATATAACAACGTGGATGAAGGTGAACAGTGTACACAGCTCACTATATTAAGACGTATTCTGAAAAAAGAAACACAGAATCTGGGATGTAAGGAGGATGCTGTGTTTTGTGTTCATTAAAGTGTGATTCCAAAGTCAATCTTCAAGTATTTGTCAAGCACTTGGAACACAAACCTAATACAATTATTATTATCAAGAACATTAGTATGATTCCTGTAAGCAGGAAGCTTTCCAGCAACTGTCCTCCAAAAACAATCTGTCAAGTCTGCTGCTAACTGGACACATGGCAGAAGGAGTCTTAGCATGTCGGTGAGAAAGCCCCTCCTCGCTGCCTCTCGAGGCCAGCAGTGTGGTTTGGACCGAACACAGGGATGCTCCGTCTCGGGAGACAAGTTGCTGTGGTCTGTAATCCACGGGAAAACCCACTCTCAGCATTTTATACGACATACTGTGAGCCTCTAGGAAGAAGTAGAGTCCTGGGTTATTTTCATTTCTTTTAATCTGCGTCCAAAGGCCTGACCGAGAAAGCAGCGTTAAAATGCACGTTCCAACAAAGCTGCATGTATGAAAAACAGCTAAATAAGAGTCATGGTGAGGGCAGAGTCAAGATGTTTTCTTCCCATATGGCTTTCATTTTCGTTGGGTGGGAGATATAAGTTAAAGGGAAATGCCACAGCAGAGAGCACACCCCGGCCAGGCTGGCGACAGTTACCCACACACAGTCACCACCGCTGCCCCCGAAATGGAAGAGGCGTGTTTGTCGGCACAGCGGTTTGCAACAAAGAGCATAATGCACCGCTGCCCACGTCTAACCAGAGGGAATCTATAGCTGCAGAAGACATGCCAACCTCGGGTGAACATTCCTTTCTCGCTTAAATGTGTGTTTACGACGTGCATTGCACAAGTGGCTGAAAAAAAAACTTGGATTGCACCAGCCTGACAGAAACACATCCTGTGAGCAAATCATAGTTTCAGGAGATATAGCATGCATTCACCGTCGCATCTCCCTTTCTGGCTGCTTGGTAACATGACCCTCCTTCACTGCTGCTCTAAATACTTCCAGAGTTTCTGAGAGATCTGTGTACACTTTCTGGGAGCCCAAACAGCAGGGCTGTCCCGTCACTGTGAGGCTCGCAATGACAGGACAACTTCCAACTTGTGTTTTCAAGAGGCCTTTCCTCAATAGGTGCTCCAAAATATAACCCGAGTGAGTTATTTCTGTCTGCCTCTCTTGTTGCAGCCAACATATCTTCATTCACTCTGTGCGTTGTGAATGAAAGACCATGGCTCACAGAACGCTCAGTCAGAAAATATAATGTGTCAGTGATATTTAAGTGAATGTTTTGAAATGAATGTTTTGAGATTTGGGTATGAAATCGTATCTGTGAGAATAGCAATCTATGTGAATGGGGCTCAACAGTTTGTAACTATTTCCTGAAGCAGCACTGCACAGATTTTTACAAATGAAGGCCCATATTTGTATGTTTGTATATGATTATCTTTCCAATAATTTTGATGGCAGTTTTATTTCTCTTCTGAAAAATAAGATCACCCCGACGGAAAGTGCTTTCTCGTGTCCAGTTAGTTAGTTAGTTTAATTCCCCGGGCGCCTCACAGGGCAGCCCACTGCTCCTTAACCAAGGATGGGTCAAATGCAGAGAAGAATTTCCCCAAGGGGATTAATAAAGGATAATTTCTTCTTCTTTCTTCTTCTATTATTGATTCAGGACACAACGAGAAGACATTTAACAGCAGAGTGCTCAACAACATCACCAAGAATCAAGAATTAAGTACAATGAAATGCGTGTGACACACATTCATAATAAGGGCACTGCTGTGTGCGCCAAATTCAGAACTATAAAACATCTAGATTGTAGTAATAATTCTCTGTATTTTTCGTATTTCTCACAAAAGATCATCTTGTGGTCTAAAAAATGGCTTCGTTGCATTTCTTAAATTAGACTAAATAACATTTGCTAAACCATCCATTTTCAAAACAGATGGCAGTTCATGCTCGAGTTGTAAAATCAAGACAGTGTCGCCAGTTCTTACCTTTTTCATCACTGCTCTTTCTCTGTGAAAACACCACGGCCAGGATGACCACCAGTAAGCACAGCAGCAACACCTGAAACCAAGAAAACAAACGTCAGGATGTTTGTTGAAGTTCCCGAACATAACAGTTCATAAATAACATGAAGCTGGACTGTCAGCAAACACGACCAAAGATGTTTAGATTGAACTTTGATAAAACTCCACAAAGTCAAGTACTCTCTGTTGAATAATGATCAACAATGTTTTTAAAATAATGTGCTATTGTTACAATTGATCACCAACCAACATTTTACCTGATAGCTGTTAATAACTACCTTCAAGTGTAATGGAAGTGAAAACTGAATCATGCATATTTAAATGAAAACGGCTTATTCGACTGGCATTCCAGACACACTCAGCAACTTGCCTTGTGACCATAATGTAAATACTGCAACCGACTTCTGGCTCCTTGACTGAAGCCATAAATCAGAACATTTAGAGGAATCCTAAACAACAACAGAAAGCTTGCTCTAAGTGTTTCATTTTTTTAATCCACCCTCGCATTACTGTTTAAGGATGGACAATGTTTGTTGTTCGGTCCACCACTTTGGTCTAGATTGAAATATCTCAACAGCTATTGGATGATTTGCCATGAAATTCAGGATGAAATTCCTTGTCGCAGGGGTCGCTGAAGCCCATCCCAGCTGTCATTGGACGACGGCAGGGTTCACCCTGGACAGGTCACCAGTTTATTGCAGGGCACATATAGAGAGTCTCCAACACTGCCACGGGGAGAACGTGCAACCTCCACACAGAAGGACCACCCGGGATTGGGGATCGAACCCAGGCCCCTCTTGCTGTGCGGTGACAGAGGTAGCCAGTACACCACTGTGCGGCCCTTCCCCACAGGATGAATCCTACAACCTTTGGTGGTCCTCTTAATTTTCCTCTCACACATGTTAAGATTCCCTCAGGATGTAATATCTCCTGACTTTTCATCTTGTCAAGTCAAAATTCCATTTACTGCAACACTTGGGTTTATGACTATATACCTACAAACTAATGTAATTCCCATAAACCTCAACTGTACTTTGTGCTTACTGGTAATTAGCTAATGCTGAAATGATAATCTGAGATGCTGACCAAGGCAAACATTACCCGGTTAACATCAGCATGTTAGCATTGTCCTTGTGAGCATCTTAGCATGCTGATGTTAGCATTTAGCTCAAAGCACCACAGCCTCACACAGCTGGTAACAAGACTTTTAGTGTTATTTATTTTATTTGTCCATTCTTTGATTCATTCATTATTTGACTTGTTTTTTTCGGTGAGACTTTATCTTTATTTAAGATGGAATAAGGGTCTGGGGTGGGACTGTTATTTATTTCTAGAACCCTGCCCAGTGTGAACCGATCATTTCCCCCTTCCCCTCTACAGCATCTACAACTGTCAACATGTTGGTCTTGGCCATCTGTAATTGAAAAGTGAAAGAAGGACGTATGTCTAGCTGCTTCTTCATCAGATGCTTGACTCTTATCTGCCCAGAGATGGCTGCTCACTGGGGAGAATGGTTTGTATCTTGAGGGGCGTTTCAAAGAAGTCTGTGTCTGTGTATTTAGAGAGGTGGGTGTTCAGCGGCTGCTTATTTTGAAGCCCCCTGCAACACCTACACCCGGCCTGCAGCGGTTAACATGGTTGTTTAATTAGTGTGGAGTTTGAAGGCAGTACTTAAAAAAAAAAAAAAGTTGAATCAATCTTACCATCTTGTGAACCCTCAGAGCCCGACCGGAAGACTACGAGCTACTTCTGAAAGTGGAATTGTAAACTCCTCTCCTCTCTCTCTACACAAAAATATTTAAAAAAAAGTTGTTTGTGATTTTCCGTGAAATTTGAGTTAGTACTTGTTATTATCAATCAGACGATATCTCAATATATGATTTCATCATGATAAAACAGCATTTAAATAATTAAATTATCATATAAAATTATTTCCCAGCCAAAACTAGAGTTTATTTATAGCATCGCTTATTTATCTCTTCTGTCCTCATCTTTTCACCTGTGTTGAAATATATCTGTTTCCATTTAAAAATGTAGAATATAAATCCTCTTTTTTTTCCAATGCAGATAACCGTATCTTTGTTCCGATTTAAAAACTAAGACTTAATATAAAGCTAAATAAGAAGCATAAATCTAACAGACACTCACTTGTCAGAGGATGTTAAACCATTGTTGATATACACAGAGAACAAGTTATGTTGTGGCTTATATTTCCTTGTTTTAAGACAAATTCAACCCTCTGTCTCAACAATAGATCATAGATTTTCATGCTGTACTCATTCATGTATTTTAATTTATTAATTCTAAAATCTGTAGTAGTGCAGTCAGTCTTAAAAGCAGGATTCTGAGAACATCACCTTTGAGTAATCCATTTAGTTTAATTCACATAAACAAGAACTCCTAGATGGGTATGAAGATATGCTGCTGTGCGTGGAGTCTGGGTATGTGCACTGATTTTCTCCAGTTTTAGATGGAGAGAGAGAGAGAGACCTGGATTGGACAAGGGCTCTTGGGAAAGACGTGGTTTTCGTGGGTTGTGAAAGTAAACAGTCTGTCTGGTGGAGACCTACTTGTCTGACTACCTTCAGTTTTGTCTCTATTGTCTACACAGTAAAGACCGGATTAGACGGTTGGGAGTCCAAATGAAACTACGACAGCACAACAAAGTCCACATGACAAAAAAAGGCATAAAAAATGTCTTTGACGAGTCTGAAAAACGAACGAGTCGTCCTAATGTTTGAGCAAAAAGAGCCGTGCTTTCTGTCTTTAGTCCCAAGATGTTGCAAACATCCATTTGTAATATCTTAAACAACACTGCAGTGCATCAAGTCCCAACATCACAATTACAAACAGCTGTACAGCGGCTGATGTATGGCAGGAAAGAGTATATTATTGTCTAGACTTTGCCACATGTGTATTTAATCAGTGCCAAGCAGACAGCAGCTTTAAATACTAGTGCCTGTGGTTTTAGCTGCAGTTTGCTAGTACATAGTTTAAAAGGTGTGTTAACTGTCAGATGATTTCTGACTGTACAAGTTATATGTTATCCTTTATTCTCATTATTTTACTGTAAAGTAACATGTTTTTTTCCAGATACAGCCCTGACCACAGCCAGCATGTACTGCATACACTGAGTTATTGAATTATGCCTTTAGTCTCCCAGTAAAGCCCCAAATGTATCCCAGATTTAGTTTCTCTGTCGAGTATTTGTAGTTTGTCTCAATGCGTCAAGGAGCTGTGCACAATGAAGGCCGCTGTTGTCTTGAAGACTTTTCTATCTGTGACAAGAATACAATCCAGGGAATACAAACAAAATAAGTCATTCCACTTTCCAAGCAGATTCTTATCCATAAGCTAGATATACAGGAAATGAGAATACTGAGTTTCAGTATTTGCCTCTAAAATCCTAAACTGGCTGTACGGTAGTCGCGTTTATCCAAATAACCTTAACGTGCCATAGATATGTAAAATGTGAACTGATTCTCTGATCTTTGCAGTGCGCAACAATGTTACAACAGACAAGAACTGTAACGTCCAATTGATTAAGCAATAGAAAGAAAATTGATTAATTGTAAAAAAGAAAACTTAAGCAAAAATGCCAAACGTGTAATGGTTAGGGGGTTTTCTGCTGGCCTTGGTCTTAGATTAGAGTAATTTGAATATTTGGGGGTTTTGAATTGTTGCTTGCACACAAATGAGCTGTTTGAGGAAAACATCTTGGGCTGTTGGATATAGTTATGGCCATTTCTTCATTGTTTTGACATTATATAAACTAAACAATTAAGCAATGAATAATGAGCATACTAGTTAGTAATATAAATGATCTCTAAAACTTAACTCTTTCCCTCCCCTGACATTCCTGATAGTGAACTATTGCATCGCTCTCAGACTGTCAGCTGAAACTTTGCTGTGGTCGTAAAGCTCCATGTTGAATATTAATAACTGTGGTCATCTCCACCTGCAGACATTTCTGGCCTCTGTCTTTTTGCACTGGAGTGAAAACATTTGGTTTGCACATTCACACTGGCAGCACTGACAGTCTCGACTGTTTGAGCGCTGTGGATTACACGAAGAGTAAACAATGTAGAAATGTGGACCTGAGACTGTGTGTTTGGACGCCTGGTGATTAATGACCTCTTTAGTCTATGAAATGTCAAAAGAAATGTGGAAAAGCCTCCCATCCAAACCAAATCGACATCTTCAAATGTCTAGTTTGGTATTACCAGAAATCCCAAACTGCAGTTTGCAATTTGCAGTTTACAATCATATTTGACAAAGAAAAGCAGAAACTTTTTGTATTTAAGAAACTGGTTAATAGAAAACGTTTGGCATTTTTTCAATATTTTTTTATTGAAAAAGGACTGAAACAATGAATAAATTGTCAAAATAGTTGCTGACTTTATTTGTTGTTGTTGATCCATTATACACTCAGAATCTAACTGAGTTTATGGACACATTTCATGTTTATAGACCCATTTTATGGTCCTACAGTAACATTATAACGCCTTTTAAAGATACAAATAGCACTAAGATGACTTACAAACAAGCTGAAATGTTTTACTGTAAAAGTGTGAAAGTGAATAACAACATGTGGCCTTCAAATAAATGTTTGCAGTGTAGAGTTAGAGAAGAGTTAGGTGGTCAGACATGGAGGCAGTAGCGTCATTGAACGTACCCCAGTTATGACTTTACAGTTATTCCTCTTCTTCCCCCGTTCAGTGCTTCTCCCTTGACTCTCCAGCTCTGCTGCCCCAAACAAAGACGCAGCCTGTTCCGCAGAGGCGTCCTCTCCTTTGGTTACGTCCATGCTGCTGAGCGCTGCGTGCTCCTGCCAGTGCTTTCCAGGAGGGACTGAGGGGCAGAGAGCTTCACCCTGTGAGGAGCGTGAGCTGCTTGTGCGGGATGTGACCCCTCTGCTCAAGTAGTGGCACCGCCTCGTTTCTTGACGTCTCCAAGTTCACAAAGCATGCAGCGCGATTGATCTAAGAGAGAGAGAGAGAGAGAGAGAGAGAGAGAGAGAGAGAGAGAGAGAGAGAGGCTCAGCTGAGAGCAGAGCTGACCTCAACAGTCTGCTATTTTGGCGCAAATGTCATTTTTCCAGTGAATTCTGCTGTTCGGTAACTTTTAATCCACTTTTTTAGAAGGGAGTTGGAGCTACAATGGAAGAAGAATTAAAAAACAAAGACAAACTCATTCCGGATATTTGTGCCTCAGAAGTGTGAATCACATTCGTGATTTCTGAGCTGCGAGATGAGAACAAAGTAAGTGAAAATCAGTCAAACAGCTGTTTAGGAACTTAAATAAAAACTTACTGTGGAGCGACTGAATGCTACCGCCATCTTGTGGTCAGGCTGGAGTGGTGCGCCGCATCGGGTTCACAGATCAATAAGGTCTTGGACCGTTGAGTCGCAATAAAAGACGAATACAGCACAATCTGAGCTAGAGAACGGAGGAATCAGTATATATATATATATATATATATATATATATATATATATATATATATGTGTGCAGGGCCGGCTCTAGCCCTTTGGTTGCCCTAGGCGAGATTGAGTTTTGCGCCCCCCCACAGACACACAATACTTTACATCACTGAAGAGACATATATTAACTTAACTGCTTTACTTTGCATAGCAGTTTTTCACCCACTTATAATTCTACTATTCTACATTGCAGTTCAACAATAAATGGTGCATGGACAACAAACACCAGAATAGTTTCAGAACATTTTCTTTTTTATTATTTTAAATAATTTATTACACACTCAAAGTTAGGATTAAATTAACTCCATAAACTGTGCAAAACACATGTTTATTGAACAAACATATACTTGACTTTATTTTCCTCTTCTTCCTTTTTTCGTCCCTGTGCTCCAGATAGTTTAGACCGCTTCATTTTTGCAAATGTCACGGGCCAGTCAAAGTGGCCGTGCAATAGATTTATTTTTTTGGAGTGAGTCATCTTTTCAATAGAAGATCTTTGATGTGACGTGTCGAGTCTTGGCCAATCAGCGTCCCGTTTTCTCAACAAAAAAAATCAGATTTTTGGCCGAGTTATTGTCATCTCCGTAATAGAACATCTTTGATGTGACGTGTCTTGGTCCCTGCTCGCGGGAGCCAGCGCGAATTGCTCACAGTGCTGAAATGTGCGCTGTGAGGGCGCCCCCAACCCATTTGTCGCCCTAGGCAGTCGCCTAGTTCGCCTATAGCAATCGCCGGCCCTGTGTGTGTGCTCTAATGTGTGCTTCCTTAATTTAGATTAAAGTGAGTTCTAGCTCTCTGGAGCCTCTCAAGCTGCATTGATGCCTCTATAAGAAGCACCGTGTAGCTTTTGTGCTGTTTTAGTTTTAGTTTTATTTACTTGTATTAATGTAATCCTACTGGGATTTCCATGATTTACAGTACACCTGCGGTGAGTAAACATGTCAGTGCAAACCGTCCCTAAGAATCATTCGTGTTACTCAATGTCATAAAACTTTTAAATATTTGACCTTGACTTGTTTGGCACACAATATATCCTATGTGAATGCATATCTTATTTGGCAGTCTGCTGCTTCTTTCTAAATGTTAGATGTTTGTATGCATGATCCATAAATCAGGAGACATCCATGTAAGAGGAACTCAGAAGGTGATATTTCATATGTCATTAAAAATCGTTGCAGTAAGTTCGCAGTACAAAAGCATCCACAAGATGGTAATGTTGTGACACCATTAAAGTAACACTAACTCCCTGTAGAGATATTTTCCTGAAGCTTGAAGTGCTATTAATATAACACAATACTGCTCCTGGTCCCTGACAGCTCTAACACTGGCATATTTCAGCTCTGTGAGGTCCAGGTTCCCTTCAGATGCAGTTGTGTCATGTGGTGTGATAATGGAGATCACATGTGGCTGGAACTCCTGACCTCTACCCTCTGCTCTGTCCTCAACTCATAAACAGCCCAGGGTCAACTCTCTTTCTCTCCCTGTGAATGTGTGTGTCTGCATATCTGTCTGTATTATATATGTTTGTGTGCCTGAATATGAAAATAAACCAGTTTTTGTTGTTGTTATTACAAGGCTGTCCGTGCTTGTCTGTGTGTTTTTGTTTCTGGTTGCGGTTATAGTGACTGTGGGACACAGTTTGTGTGTGTGTGTGTGCTGCTCAGTGAACTGCATGTAACTCAGCAGAGTGTCTCCCTACAGCTGTCCCCAACACAGCTGGACTTCCCAGTATGACCTTTTAATGTTGACTTACACATGTAGCACTTACTGTCCTCATCAAATCTTCATCCCGACTTCCTCAAAGGACCGTCTTTGCATGAGAGTGTCATGAAAAGTGACAAAGGACAAGAATAAAAAAAATATATACTATATACCCCTACACAGTTTCCCCCAAGGAGCTTCAAAGTAAAAAAAAAAAAAACACAATTGTCTCCCTACAGTATATGACATACTGTTTCATATGTAGCATATTCTGCTTCTGCTCGTTTCAGCACTGCTTGTTGCAGGCTGGCTTTTATTTATGGTATAGTCCAGAACAAGTTCATTATTATTTAAAGCACCCAAAACAAACACGTACTATTGAACCTTTCTTTTATGTGCAACAAGTGACAGCAACAATTTAAGCGTTTAGCAGTAATACAGTCTTCCCTCTGAGTCCGGTGCTCTAAAATCACCATGATTCAAAGCCCTCTAAGCAACATTTGAAGTAAAGTACAGTGGCTTGAACCCAGACGGAGCCACGACTTATGAATAATAGATTTCATCAGCTGACAGTCTTCCCCATGAGATTTACTGTAGGTGCTTGTAAATCTGCCATGCATTATTTATGAAACATGACACAACCCTCAGCACACTATATTGAAGGCTTCTGTCGTCTCAGACGTAACTGTCACTGGCTATCTGTCTGCTGGGATTTACAGTAAAGCTGAATGTCTTTGTTCCCTTTCCTTTTGTTTTTGTCCTGAAATAATGAGCACCTTTCAAAGTTATATGCACTCACCCACAACAGGAAGAAAACATAGTGCTGTGTATGCTTTGATTGTTTTCAGTGAGATCTTGATTTAAGGATGTGTGTGACAACCTTTGCTTTTTGACAAATGCAAAGGTTTGTTTTAGATTTGTTAGATTTGTTAAGAACAGCACACATCTGACCTGCATGTTTTATAAATATATTGTGTACAGTTACTGTTCTGCGTGATGGGAAAAGTTCCAACAAAGCGTATTCACGCCTACATCAGTCTGTTCAAGAACATAATGGGGGAGTGAATTCTGGTACGCTATTCCTGCTAATGATGCTGTGAATATGCTGAGGTGGCGTTTGACAGTTAAAAAAAGACAAAGCTGTGGATTTTGCCAAAGCTGTTTTTTTTTTATAACTGAAAATGTTCCTCAAGTTTGCCTCCTTGCTTCTCAGTTTAATTGGAATATGAATAGTTTGGTGCCTCTATCTATCTATCTATCTATCTATCTATCTATCTATCTATCTATCTATCTATCTATCTATCTATCTATCTATCTATCTATCTATCTATCTATCTATCTATCTATCTATCTATCTATCTATCTATCTGAGGTTGATAAAACATGGAGGGAGAGCAAGCTACCTTTAAATCTGACAGTGATGAAACACAAATCTGTCAACAAGAAAGGGAATAGATTCCCTTCAAACAATCAGGACGCACTTTTTGGTTAAAGTATGAAAAGGTAAAAACTGCACACTGGTCAAGTGATATAGCACTTATTATTATACTTATTATTACTTATTATTATTCTTTGAATTGCATATTGTCTAGTGTGTAGTATGATGCATATATACTGTTTCATGACAGAATAAAACTAAGCTCGGCCCTCTTTTTTTGTATCTATCTATCTATCTATCTATTTTTGGAAATGTACCCCATAGAGCGAGCAGCAGGACCTCACATCCATGCAGTGCAGTGACAGTGTGGGACACATACTGGCACACAGAGTTGCCCACATCTCTCCTCACATAAATATCCGTAGAGGAGTTCTGGTCAGCGTCTGCTGCTGCAAACATTTTCAGTCCGGGATTAAATTCTATCATGCGGCCTGCCAACCCTGATCAGGAGTAATACCTATAACCTTTTTTGTTTTCTTTTTCCTATTACAGCTTCTTCAGTCCTCTTTGTTCTCAACCTGTATTTGGTTTAAGCCAACTGCTTCCATCCCATCGGCTTTTCCGAAAGCAGCAATAGCCTTAAGGTCACGTGAAGGTTTTACTGCCTGGAATGACGAACGAACCTGACAGCGTGTAGCTACACAAGGATATTTGTTGGGATACAGTTTAAAGAGGTGTTTCTTTAACGTGACCTCTGAATATTTTATGATGCTATTAAAAAAAGCAGCGTGCTGAACTTGTTTGCCATGAGAGGGGAAACAGGCCAGCAGTGCAATCAGTTGAAGATGGAAATCAAGCCAACAGATGTGGCTCAATACAGTCCCCTATGACCAGTGCAATGCATGTGGAATATCTTAGTAAAAGTGTCTGAAACGTAAAGAACATGGAAGAAAATTGAGCCAGTATCAAACTCCCAGGTTTAGATTTTACAGAAAAACTAATCTGGTTTGTGTCGATGTGTATTTTCTTATTGTATACATATTTTTCTAAACATAACAGAGTAATTTTGTTGCCTAAACCGAACCAAACTGCTACTGAAAAGAGAAAAATAATATTAATAGAAGCTCCCAGAAAATAATAAGTTAACTAAGTGAAAACATATGTTTCTCACAGAACTCTAACTCTGACTTTTCTCTTGGGTAAAAGTCCTGCATTTGGCCAAAAAGTCCTGCATTTGGCCCATTCATCCACCACTACTCCCTACACATACTAAATCTAGTAGTAATGGTAACTAAATCTACTAAATCCCTTTGGCTCGCTAACTATTGCTAAATGAAGTAGCATATTCAACTTGGATGGGTGCAGTGTGACTCATCCCACGCAGTTCAAATAGACCCTCAATATTCAATTTCACATTCATTGGAAAAATAAAGTGTGTGTGAAGGAAACAGAAGTTGTTTCTGTTGGATTAAGAGTAGGCTGCATGGTGTATCTTTTCAGAATAATGTGGAAATGAGCACTGCAGTGAAACAGCTGACTGTACAATGTTTTCTGAAATTCAGCACAATGTTGGAAACATTAACATAATGAACATATAAGTATATCCAATTTGAAGCCAACTCTAAAAGCTTCCTCTTTACATTTGAATAAAGTTTTTCATCTGATTTCCATGCCAAATCAGTTATGTATGTAAACTGTGGGTTTAATATGTGGTGGTTGGATCAGAAATGTATAACTATGTGTAACTATATACTGCCCCAAGTTCAAGATGAACAATCAAAATATCTTAATGTTTTATTGGAAAAGAAAGAAGATGGATTCAGCTATAAATAAATATATGTATATATATATATATATATATATATATATATATATATATATATATATATATTTAATACAATATATTTGTATTCTTTTGTCATATTTGGCATAAAACAAGATAAAAGAGAACAGCAAGAACAGGATTAGAACAAGTTAGTGTTATAGCACTGTGTCTTTAATGAGAAGAAACAGTAGGATGGAGACGATAACTCGCTTAGAGGAGTGTTTGATGTTTCTCTACACATCATCAACTTCTCACTAACAACACTTGTGATTTGAAGACACTTGTGATTTGAGCCAGTATAGCTGGACACAAGACAAACAAATAATCATTAGATTCCATCAATATTACAAGAGGGCCCCTCAATCAAACCTTTTTTTTAATTAAGTGTAGCTATTTTAGACTTCATTGTTATGTGTAGAAAATATCAAGAGCATTGTCTTGAAACTGAGATCTAGATCTTAGGTGTCAAAAAGTTGAAAAGATAATTGCTTCCTCACATGTATGAAACATATAATGTATTGCTAATAATGTGTCCTTTTAACATATGTAGCTTTTCCTTTCCAAACGGAAACTTTCTTTCAACCGTCATTTACAGATGCAATATGGACTCATTTAGCATATTCTAAGCATTCAGGAGCAGTGGGCTGCATTAAAGGGAACGAGTTGGGGGTCAGTGTCTCAATCAAGAACAATTTGATGGACAGATATATAGTATATATATATATGTATGTAGGAGCTATTTACTAATATTTTAAGTAATTTTTCTTCACAGGTAGTATTGTTTATTTATAGTTGTTTACGTAGGTTTTAATTTGTTAATTGGGTAATGCTGTGGGCACCTGGGCACCTGGTGTACTTAATGGAGTAGGCGGGTACAGGACCGGGATGCACCTGGGTGGGCTTATGGTTTTTTACCAGACCAGAGCAGACCAGCTCAGCACGTCACCAGCGACAGGTCAGCACGGGAGAAGCCACATGGGGCGTTTTGTTTGTTTAGTTCTTTGTTGATTGTTTTTGAGTTACAATAAATAGCAATCAAACCGGACTCCCGCATTGGACCCTGTATTATTTTGGCTGCGTCATTCAACCTAACCCACGGTGCATCAGTGGCTTTTGATATCGGTTTATTTTCTTTAATTTATATTGATATATTGGATTTACGGGACAAATGGCCACTACAATGTGTATATATATATATATATATATATATATATATATATATATATATATATATATATATATATATATATAATAAGAGCCTGAGATCAAACTGTCAACGACGACCAGCTTTACCCTTGCAATTCTCATATTATCTTACTCTTACATCTAAATGAAAGGAAAGCAATAATCCTTGCTGTAATTTGCATTGCCATGCATTTGAGTATTTGAGTATTTTCCTTACTCCCAGTTTATTTTTGGGCCTCCTGAAGGTGTTCTAATTGGCCCTGTAAGAGCCACAAGTGTATATGTTGGTTAATTGGAATCTCAGGAAAATGTATGATTTACTTTCTGAATTATGCCTATAGGAACTAAGATACATAAAATATATTGAAAGACATTTATGTTAATGTCTGACGCTCTCTCTTCGTGATTTAATGAAGTCATGACGCAAGCAGCTGCAAAACAAAGAGCTGCATTAGGGATGGGAGCATATAGTTTTTCTACCGTGTGACAGAGTTTATTTATTTGTGTATGTAGGTAACGTTTTGCTGCATAAAATAAAGACCAAAGGAAAAGAGTTAAACGATCTCCTGTCATTCGCATATTAAAAGGAACTCACTGTCTGTAGCTCTTCAGCGGCTTAATAACGAATAACGCCGACGGAACGCCGCTACAGGCCTATTATTTATAAATATGTCCTTGGTATTTTATGTACCATAAATCCGTGACCTCTCTCACTTTAGGTATGATGAAGGTCATGCTGTCAATGTTGATTCCAGGTCTACGGGAGGAGAAGCTGGTGACAGGGCGGGTAATCACTGCTGAAATATTCATATAGAGAGACACGTGTTATGTAACATCACAACAGCCATGTGACAGTGTTCATTAGAGTGGATGGCGTTCTTGCAGGCAGCGGGGACGACAGAGACTGAGACAGACTGTGGATGACAGGTCACAATATACGTATTCTTCTCACTCTATGGAACAAATGTGTCCTTGGAGCAGCAGAGGAGTGGATGTTGACAAAATTCAATCGGCAATCATTTTGATAATTAATCGTTTAAGGGATTTTTTAAAAGCGAAATAGCCGCACATTCTCTTGTCTTACTTCTCAATTGTGAGGATTTGCTCCTTTTCTTTGTCTTGTTTGATAATTAACAAAATATATTTGGATATTGGATTGTTGATCAGACCAAATGAGACATTTGAAGATGTATAATTGGAAGCCACTTGCTCATTAATACTGGACATATTTGTATACAACTGTAGTTTGCTACTGCATAGATTACAGGTGTACCTTTTTTTAATTGTGCACATGGAATTGGCAACATTTAGTAAAATAATAATAATAATAACTATGGTTTGAGTATGTAGATGAAAAAAAGTGAAATAAAAATTATACTACATGCATACTACAATTATAATGATTTAGTAAAATGTTGATAGACTAGCTGCAGTCTATCCACTGCAGTGGATACAGTGGAAAGAGTCTCCAGCTATGCGCAGTATCAGATCTGAGAGGCTGCACATCAGTGCTTGGGGCTAAATGCTACATCAGCATGGTAACTGTTAGAAAATAGATGTAGTCTCTGTAACCTGACACATAGGTTTCTGAAGAGCAGTCGTAGATGGCTCTGGCCGTCACCATCTTGGCAGTGACGACCCAGTCTTATCCTAAGCATGGGCATTGCTTTCTTTTATTTTTAATAGGCATTACTTTATTTGACAATAGCTCTATTGAGATCTATCCATCCACATTTCCCCTTAGAATGAAGTTAATATTTCAATTTGTTCTTGTATGTTGCCTGTTTAAAAAAGGCCGCATCACTATTAATAAATACAGTTTTTTTGCTGTTAGGATACAGTATATTACAGTATAATATTACAGCAAGTCTTTTCTTCCCGCTGCGGTCAGGCTGCACAACCAGCTGAGCTCCCAGTAGACCACTCTGACAACTGAACACTTGAACTGAACTTGGTCACTTTATCATTGAACTGAACTTGGTCACTTTATCATTCACCTGGTGCAATATTATTACGTACATTACGTGTATTTACGTGCAATACGTTTAAGTATTTTTCTATTCAGTCTGTATATTAATATTCTCTACTGTTTTACTGCTCATTTATATTTATTTATATTACTTGTTTCTACTGTATTCTTCTTCTTTTTATTCTTTTTATTCACTTGTGAGCAAGGCTGCTGTAATCCTGTAATTTCCCCACTGAGGGACTAATAAAGGATTATCTTATCTTATCTTATCTTATCTCTTATAGAAATCAGGACTGTGATACTATGATGTTAGCCACCCATAGTTTGACAGGTGTATAATTTCCCTAATTTGACAGAAAAGTATTTTTAACCTCTCAGATACAGATAATCACTTCTGAAATTAACCAATTTCATGCATAATGATTTTAGGTTTGACCCACAGTCACGTGGTCCAGTGGCACAACTCAACTGTATCAAAATGTCCAAAGGTCTTACAGGTGAAGACACATGAACCAGAACCAACCAGTCAGGTTACCACTCTGCTCTTTTACTTTCCCAGTGATATCTTCTTTACTGTACTTCACTGTCGGCCGTCCTCTCATCCTGAGAAGCAGGTGTATCACCTGCCGCAGCAAAGAAACAGATCCACCACTAATTGGAGGGATGTTTGGAATAATTGTCAAATGGCAGCAGGAGCAGCGGCTCAGTCACAGAGGCAGATAATGTGAAAATGAAAGACTTTAATTGAATGTCAGCAGGAATCTGGAGGCCACATTGAACCTCGTGTAATGAGATGTGGGCAGCTGAAGGGCACCCCTCTCAGGATGCGGAGGGTGGGGTGCAGACTCGGGCAGACGGTGGGGGGTGACCCCTGTCTCCCTGGAATTGCCTTAATGATGTCCTCATATCACGGCTTTATGTAATGTGCTCTCCAGTAATGTTTAGTCAGCCTTAAACACCCCAAGCCCTGCCAACGGTGCAAGACATGACATGGCATCGGGTGAGTGTTTGTACTTTGTATATGTCTGTGTACATGTACATACTGTATATGTTGGAGTTATTTTTTCATGGGTGGTCTCAAAATCAATGTACATTGTTTTACAGGATGGATTTTACTTTCAGTTTGCTATACTGAGGAAAGTGAACTGGGAATTGGTAAACGGGACGTTCATGACAGTCACAATAGGATTAATCAATTGTCAGGGAAATGTTCAAAGATGCAGAATTATTCTGCAGAAAAACTTTTTTGTTTTGTTCATCGTTTTTTGTTTTTCTTCAGTTCACATATGGTGCCTGGTGACCTGCCTGTATCTATTGTTTCTCTCCTCTTATTACCTGACTGTCTTTGCATATCACAGAAGACACATTTCAGAAGATGAATCACAGCAAAAAAAACACATTTTAGAGATGCACAACAAATATAGAATGACACTTATTATGTCTGCTGGGTTTCCCCGTCTTCTTGACTCATGTACTCTCAGATAAAAGTCTCAAATAAATATTGCAACGGAATTTACTTTAATAACAAGTAAATACAACTTTGCAGTGTCACATGATTTACAGTGCATATACAGGTGATATAAAATATCTCCAGCACTCTGGAAATTCCCAGACTGCTGTGGAGATATGATTTACAGACACCTATTTTAAAGCCACAGTGCATGAATAAAACCACAATAACATCAATATCTAACCTCCTTAATTCCTCCTTAACTTCTCCTCAGTAGTCACTATTGAGAAGTTTAGTTTTGCAGCAGTGTACTTTTTGGAGTTTTCCAATCTGAACACCCACTAGATTTAAAGTACATCGAAGCTTTGACTTCAGTGTAGACTTACCAGGCTCCCCAAAATTGCAGTAATGAGGGTCTAGGCTCGATCCCCAGTTCAAACCGCCGGGGGTCTGAACCTGCCACCGGAGAATTTTGTCTGATGGCTGCAGGATGTGATCGTACTCGTAAGGATGTATTGGTGATTACACAGCGGAGGATACTCAACGAACTGACCGGCCTGCAGCTGATGCCCTGCAGACCAAGGGCCAACACAAAAAACACACATGTCGGTCCCGGTGTTGCCTCGATGCACAGGGGAGAGAACGGTCACTGGAGAGTTCCAAGTCACAGCTGGATTCTGTTTCTATTCTACGCGAAAAACATTTTTCTCATAAAGTGCTTTCTCCTTTGAGGGTGGCTTGTTTATCATGGGATTAACACCTTTTAGAGTGCCACCACTGGAACTGTAGAAATTAAAAGGAAGGTTTTAATATGTTTCTTGTTCTTAACAAATTCAAATAAAATAACCAACAATTAATAACACGTATTGCCTTAGCTATAGCCTTATATATCGTATTTCTCTGCACCATATTGTTGTCCAAAACTATCCAAACACATCCATGGGCAGCGTTGTTGCACTGTTCATGCATTATGATAAACATGAGTACTGTAGTTCATGGTTCATCCCACATACGCAATCCTGCTGAAATAATTTCTCCAGCACTAACTATGTTAATCCACAGCTGAAAATAGTCCCTGACAAATGCACCTGTGTCTGTTTGAGTAACATCTGATAAAAACTGCAGCATCCAGGAAATGACTGAGACATTGTTGTAATTAAAGTAAAGTGCTTTGGTAGCAACCAATTAGGAACCCCAGCCATATGACTTGATGACTAAAACACAACTAATAATAGTCTTTTCCTGTAAAAATAAATATATAATTGCTAATAGTTCTACTATTTATACTTTATTTGATTTCCTAATTTACATATATATACATATATAATACTGTAAACAATCAAAAAGTATTTCTAGGGGTATTGCTGCTATTTATAATGCCCTCTTTACCTTCCAAAGAGCATTTTATGAAAGGCCATATTTTTGATCAAAGTGTCATGGATTAATTGTATGTATTGATCTGGCCGAGGCCTGCAGCACTCCCGTTAGTGAAGGGAGGATTTATGCGGGCTCAGTCACAGTCGACTTGACTGACCTGGTTATTGAAGCTAGAGCTATTTTTGGCCTGGCTCACGGTGTGGAACGATTGAAGAGATTGGCCAGGATCTATCAGTCAAAGATAGAGCAGGTGAGGTGCAGTGCAGATGTCACTGGTTATACATTTGTTTTTAGGTAGTAAGGACGTGTGAAATACTCAATGAAAATATTCTTTTATTACTCAAAAGTAATAAAAAATAAATTCTACAGTAGAGCAAAGCTATGGACATAATGTCGATGACTGTGTGCAAAAGAAAGGATTTGTTTGGGAGGTTAAATCTACAATAAAATCTTGTTGAGATTGAGTTGACCTCTTCAACGTGTCCTTGTCAAACAGTGTCTCTGTCTCTTACTGACATACAACGCATCAGGGAACCAGTGACTGGAAACCAGTGACACCGAAGGTCTTAAAATTTGGCCCCAGTCTGACTTTCACTTGACATTTAGTCTTTCTGCATCAAATCATCTTCATCATGTTCCTCTTTCAGCGTAGACACACATGAGATTCACTACACACATACGACACACACAAACACACAATATGTTTGTTTTTTTTACTATCAAGTTTAAAAAATGGCTTCTGGTTTTGCCCTGATGCACAAGGGAAAGATAAGCTCATGGAGCGGACGTTTGAGAGTTACATGGAGCCAAAAGTAACAGCTGGGTTCTGTATACACTTAGAGGAGAGTCATGTTGAGAGTTTTTTTTATTTTATTTGAAAAAAACAAAATCTTCTCACAGCAGTGAATGTGAATGAATATCAGGGCTTTTTACCTCCAGCTGCTCTGCTCAAGTAGCTCAGTGGTCACCAAAACAAAGCTGCTATAGTCCGACATCACATAGGAATTCATGATTTTACTCCAAAAAGCAATTAAGTTTATGTCCACTGAGAAGTGACCTCTCTGACATGTGATACTTTTTTGGCCAAGTTGCGGCCAAGTTTTAGTTTGAAAATATATGTAAATATTCATTGCATAGCTCAAGGTGGTATCTTAAAATACTTTTAAATACTTTTATAATAATTATTTGTTGATCAGGTATTTGTTGATCAGTTATTTGTTGATCATATGTTAAGGAATTTAGTTAGTTAAGAATGATCTAGGAATTACATTTTGGGGACTTTAAGACTTTTTGCTGTCTAATTTATGTATTGAAAGATGATGAAAGAGCAGATATACTGTATTACTGCAACATGCTGATACAGAAAAGTTGTACGGGATGTTTACACTCAGGCCCCCCACGAGTATGAATAAATAATATCTTACCACTGCAGCTAAAATATGACAAAATTAAAATGTGCACTTACTTCACAGTAGTGGAAGTATTCAGATCTTTAAAGAGTGTTCAGTAAAAAGTAGAAAAAATTAAAAATACTCAAGTACCTTTACAATTATAATTAAGTATGGAGCCAAATCCAGGGCAAATATTTTTGTTCATTTGAAAAAAAGATTTGAACCTGAAAAATCAGGTTTTGTTGTTGAACTTTGACAAATTCAACAATGTATTCGAAATAAAAATAAGTGTATGAAAAGTTTTGTGGGGTTAAATATCATTTTGATTCAGTTCTGCTAAAATATATCTTTTCAGTTTTCAGTAACAGACTTTTTTTCCGGGTTCAAATCTTTTTTTCAGGTTCAAATCTTTTTACTTAAGTAAATGTACTTCGTAATAACCGCAATCGCTATGTTTTTTTTTTTTGCAGTGATGGTTAAACTGGGATTCACACAATGTTATCTCTGAGATGGGAGGCAGATGGGCCGAATTTGGGGTGGGTGGGGGATCCGCCAGTGGGAGGGAGGGGAGTCAGGAAGGGGGGCGTGGTGCTGAATGAACAGCTCCCCGGCTCATAAAGTCATCAGAGAGCTCCTCTGCTCCGTCAGAGCAGCACAGCCATGAGCCAGCCGAGCTCCCCGTCCTCCAGACCCGCGCCCACACTCCGCCCGTCCCCCTGACACGCACCACGCCACCATGAAGAGGCAAAACGTGAGGACCCTCGCGCTCATCATCTGCACCTTCACCTACCTGATAGTCGGCGCCGCGATCTTCGACGCGCTGGAATCCCGGGAGGAGACGACCCAGCGGAGCAAGCAGGACCTGTTGAAGGCGCAGCTGCTGCAGACCTTCAACCTGTCCATGGAGGACTTTGACGCGCTGGAGAAGGTGGTGCTGGACCTGAAGCCGCACAAAGCCGGGGTGCAGTGGAAATTTGCCGGCTCGTTTTACTTCGCCATCACTGTGATCACCACCATAGGTAAGACACTGAGATCATGTCGCGGAACTTTGGCTTTGATTTTTACTGCAACCCCCCCCCCCCAAAAAAGTTGATATTCGGTTTCTGATTAATTTGAGGCCGGATTCATGACTGTCTGTAACCCCGTATGAAACACGCTGTTAGCCAGCTGTTTTAACATCACATCACATCAAGGCTAAATCCTAAAATGAACATTGTAGCAGATACCACAAACATGTAAAATTAATACTTATAGGATCATTATATTAGTATGAGTAATACAGATTGAAGATAATCATGGACTCAGTACTAGCCCACAACACGTGGCAACAAATTCCCATATGCTTCAATCAGATATCCTTTCTTGATTATTAGATATTCACAAAAGTAGCAATACTGCAATGTAACAAACGGCATTACAAATAAAAAACCTGCATTGAAAAAGCATTATTATTATCAAAATAAAAACACTCATCATGCAGAAAAATGCAGCAGTGAGTGTTGTATTATTATTTATTAGCCAATATTGTTTTAATGCTACATATCATTTTCCTGTTGTAGTTTGTTTGCGTCCTGTCTTGTATATGCTTACTGTGTAGTTTAATCAATAACAATGCATCTTATTTTATAAGATCATCATATTTTTTTTGGTGTAAAATCTGAACCTGCAGTAGCACATGTCTGACAAATATTTCTAAAATGTATAATACATGGAGAAGTATAAATGTAAATACTCAAACAAAGTATATACGTACCACTGATACTTACTCCAGTACAGCATCTGAAGACAGAAAACATGCTTATAGGTACATAACACAATAGGATATGCTATAATGATAGCATAGATGAAATACAATACAATTGCATATTAATTATACACTCAACAGGTGCACTCCTCCAGCTGTATTTTAATAATATATCATGAAACGATCACACCCTAGAGCCTGATAACATGGCATTAAACTTCCTATTTCTAGGATATTATATGATTATAATGGCGACAGCAAAGAAGGTTAAAAATACCATACATTAGATATTTTTACATAATAGCGTGGAGTTTGAAGCCCCTTTATTGCAATGCTAACTGTGTGTGTATTGCTTCATGCAGACTCCACAGATATGAAACCTTGTTTTTTATGTAACCCAGACAATCATCATCAGAGCCTTTTATACTTGAGCATGTGAATGCATTGTAGCATTGAAAAGGCCTGCATCAAAGTCAACATTGCAGGACTATTAAGGACAAGCTTCTCTCCAAACACAAAATGCTGCTGCTCATAACTACTAACTAACTAAGGGTTGTTTTTGGAGAAGATGCTCCAGGAAACTTAAAATATGAGCCACTAATTTGTCTCTTCTCATGTGCTCTTACTCATTATCCCTGCTCCAAAAGGTCCTGCAACACCACAAGGCTCCCAGCTCTTTACTCCCTTCACCACACAGCCCTCAATCTGAGCCTGTTTGTTATTTCATTTCAACTTCACTCTGCTCTTTGCATGGAACTACAACTCCAGGCTTGATTTATTCAGACATGTTAAATATAAGAAAAGTATTCTTTGTTTACCATTGTCCGTTTTAAGCTTCCACCTTTAAAGCAGCTATATGCAAGTTTTGCCAGCATCAGCGTCCACTGTGGCCACAGGTGGCAATTACAGGCATGTAATTTGAATGAGCCATCATAAACTACTGGTCACACCAGACCAACTAAGACTGAAGTGGCAAAACACTTGAGCGTATTGACTGCTTATAAATTCCGCTATGTATTTGTAATAAGGAGTTAGTGTTTGTATTCTTATTAATGTCTCACAGTCTCACTTTAACATCTCCTGTCCTTATCAGCTCCTATCTGAGTCTTCCTCCTGTGTTTAGTGGCCGGGGCAGTCGTCAGTAGTGACCTGTGACTTGTAACCCTATCAGATGGAGACGACTAATTGTTCACTAACCTAAGCCCGGGTGTCTGTAACCACATTCTGTAATTGTGAGCCCAGAGGCTGCTCCACACAGCGATTGGTGTTTCAGCCTGCCATTAAGTATTAATCACAACACCAGACCCTCGCTGTTCCGTTGTCCTCCTGGCACACAACATTAACACTGAAGATACTGTACGGTACACTCAATATCACGCAGCCATGACCTGCAGTGAGGTCCACAAGTCACAATATGAGGGTGAAGCTTTGAAGCTTTTATTTGAAGCTAAATCTGAGTTTATACATGTGATGTATTAATATTTTTCTCATGATAAAAGACAGGATACAACTATGTATGTCACCAACCAAAGTATAAGAATAGACATGCACCTCTTATTTCCTGTCATATTCTTTGAAATTAGTCATGAAGTCATTTAAAAAATGAGGCCTCAGGACATTCAGATCCAACACAGGAGCCCTCAGGGACCAGAGATGATGTGAAAACATGACGTGGTGTTCTCTGTATAAAACATCACGTAAAGCAGTAGTAACAAGTCAGTCTGAAGCCGACTATTGTGAAATTCATATTGTATATAACACATTGGGTGTCCATACAAGAACACATCCTTTCCTGGGAAGCTATGACCAAATATACACATTTCCTATTTCTAAAACGCACAACCCCCAGTGGAAACCAACTGACACAAGACAAGATCTGGCCCAAGCGTGCTCGACTAATAATTTAACATAAGTGAAGGAGGGAGGCGAAGCCACAATCAGTCATCACTTTCCACAGAGGAAAGGGGAGGCAGAGGGCAGGGTGTCTATTTACTCACGGAGTAGTGTGGAGGAGGGGGAACAGATGTGACATTTGGGAGAAACATCACAAGGGGAAAACAAATGAGAAAGCACTTTCAAGATGGAAGGAGTAGATAAAGGTCTGGGGCTGAGGAAGGTCTCCTCCTGGGTACAAACTCAACGAACCACCTCCAGGCGTGCATATCTTGTCATCGCTGCATACGCTAATGCCATACTGAACTCATCGCCCAGGCTGCTGTTCAAGGTCAACTACAGACCACATAGAGGACACATGACACACTGTCTTAAATAAGACATGGCTCATATCTTCTTGTGTTATGGGATGTGCTGGATGGCATCTGATCAGGGCAGGATCATGTTGAGTTATTCTCCTTGGGCAGCTGGCTTGTGCTTCCTTTTTCCATCACATGTTGACATACACGTCATTTTATGTAACTCACAATATCATATCACAGTATGTTTACACAAACCTATGTAAGTCAAATTACACACACAAAACAAATTGTTTTACTTACTTATGGTAGTATCAAAACATGCACATTTGTTCGTCCACCCCCTATTCAATGGAGGTGAATGGAATTCTAGCATTGAAAAATGACATCCAGTAACAGACTTCCCTATTAACAGAATTAATTGGACAACTTTCTTACAAAAGAATTGTTGCAGCATATTGCGTAGCACATTGGATGAGAATGCACCTCAGAATTAAAATGCCAACGTTCAGTGCCAGTGAAGACGTTTTTGTCCTGAGGCAGAAGGTAAGGGTGTCCTGGTCAGGCTGGTGGATGGGGGAGTAGTACGTCTGACATTAACTTTATAGATTAGTTTAGTAACTTTTCTTTAGTAAACTTACCTGTACCATTAGTTACCTTACTAAACATTACCATATACCTTTAAATACATTAATTTTTTTAGAACCACAATCTTTCCTTTGGCTTACCTATACCGTAGTTGCCATTTGCAGGTATTGCAGAAAAAGAATCGTCCAGTATTTATGTTTTTTGTGTTTTTTAATTCATGTTGACACATTTGTGTTTATTACAGTATTTTAACAGCAAATTTAAAAGGGTCGGGTCACACAAATCTAAAAGGAAATAATCTTAGTTTTTTATCGCTGTGCCTAGGCAAGCAGTCAAATATACTACTTTCTAGTCTTAAAAAAAAACACGTGTTCTGGGGATTATCCATATTAATAAGGACACTGATTGTTGATGACATTTTCAAATAATAGTAATTTCTCTAAAGGGAGTTCCCCGACAACCAAAACAGTTCGATGTCAGTAAGTGAGACACTATGTGTCTTTATAATGTGGGTAAACTAACCCTTTAACTACTAACTGATCTAGTTCATTAAAGTTACTTTTTGGCTTCTGACCTATTGTCTAATGTCTAATCTCTGAAGTCATTATCCTTCCTCTTCGGCTCATAAGCAAAACTTTTTTAGACAGGACCCTTTAAAGTCCCCATATGGTTGTGGTTAGACTAAAAATCCCTCCTGGATTTTTATTATTGTGAATCACCTCTTGTTAAATACTTTATGTTCAAAGATCATTTGCCATCTCGCAGATTCGGTAGACATGACCTCAGTGTTTTCCATAGAAGAGCTCATCGTTTGTAGTCTGCGAGACTTCATAGAGAGAGGAAGTAACACATGCATTCAGGGCATGCAATCCATACGATTCGCTATAATCCCACCAGATAGCATCCAGTCAGTGTTAAAGCCTTGGACTGTGAGGAGAATCTGCTGGTTGGTTTGCAGGCAACACTCCTCCATCATTTTAAAAGTGGCTTGGATCAGAGAGCTGAAGCCCTTCCAGCTCTGGTTTAGTTGCAATGTCACCAGCAGTGCATCAGTTGTTGATGTACTGGAAAGCTACCAAGTGTGGAAGCACATGAGTGTGCGAATGTGCAGCAGGCTGTCACTGAAAAAGCGCAGCAAATCCTCTCTGGGTCAGTGCATCTAATGTTTCTATATGTGGACCTGCAAGGAATAAAATATTTTTTTCTATTTTCACGTGGACTTTGATTTGGCACCTGACATGTGAATCATTTACAGCCGTTGAATAATTATCCTGAATTATTAATGGTAATTACTTACATTAGTATCATCATTATTATTCAGTCAGCTTAAGTAAGTGGTTGAGTGCACCAGGAATATAACTCTCGCCAGCCACACGGACGCCTATCGTCACCAGACAGACAGACGGAGGGAGACACTTCAGCACTTCTCAGAGAGCGTCGGCAAGGTGACAGCTGCATTGCACTCAGTCATCTAGTGATATATTGCATCATTAGTGAGACAATAGAGATGCTTCTATTGGGTTTCTGTGTATGAAGGTATGGAGTGAAAGTGCTTTCATCTAAAGCATATATCACATATATAGACGTATATGTGCTTCGGTTTCGCTGGAGCTTTCGTCAAGCATAATCACATCAAGCAGAATGAAGACCTTTCGGTAATCTGTATGTAATCGAGGTGGATTGGAACAAAATGTCGTCCATATATTCATGGTTCCCAGATGACGAATCCTCCATTTTCTTTTTGCAATCCTCTGACGAGGTTCACATTTGTGATTCAGAGAGAAATGTCCCTTTAACTTTCATCTAACGCCACAATCAGGTCAACATTTAAGTTGGTCCAACTCTTTTGTTTATGAGCAAAAACCTGCAAAACAAATCATATCATTGTGCTAATAATATAATACAGCAAACAGAGCGCTAGTGTTACCATTTAGTTGAAAGCACCACTGTGCCTTACAGCCACACAGAGACGCTTTAGGCTTATGTCCAAATGCATTTCTTTGTTGTTGTTTTATGATAAAGACCAGAGCTCAGCTACTTATTGAGGTTCTTCTAATCAGAGGAACCAGGAAATACTTCAATTTTTTTTTCTTACATAAAGAAGTGATCACAAAACAAGTACTGAATTTACAGACAGGGGATAATACAAAGTAAGCCGGACGACAAAAACAAAGGGGAACAAAAGTAATTCATCTTTAACATCTTTAAGATCACCAGTGCTCTCAGTAGTCATGTTTCCATTCGCATACTTTCATGCGCATTTGGAAGTATTGCATTAGAAAAGCTGAATTGAAATTGCAAAAATTTACAAAACTTGGGTGGTTTTTGCCTTTGTCCAAAAACAGTTGATGAGTTTAGTGGATTAGGGAAACGCCTTTGCTGAAGAAGTTCTGACGCAAGAAACAATTAACTCAAATGACTGATCAGCTGCTTCTGCTGGCATCGTCTTTCTTGGATATTCTCATGATGTCTTTGTCTCCGGACAGCATGAATCTTGACCAATACTAGCTGACATGAAAGGACTATTCAAAATTGCCCAATTGAAACTATTTCCTGAGGACCTCGCTCCATATTGCTCTCATAGATGAGTTAGATGGCCAAGCCGACTTGTTTTGTTTCCAGATGGCGACCGCTACTTCTTTTCCTCTGTTTGGTGGATTACAGACATGCTGAGCCTATAGTGCCAACTTCTGACTAATCTTCGCTGGAGACCAGTTTATTCGCTCCAAACCAGATGATGGAAAGGTGCTTCATCTGCACTTTTCTTTTTTTGTGTGCAGTAATTGATTGAACATTTTCTTGACAATTGATTGGAAACATGGCTACTGCCACCTCGAAAAACTCTGTATTTAAAATTAATAAAAAATTTATTAAAATGTATTAAAATATGAAGTTCTTCATGCAGCCTATCTGTAATCAGCCAGAGCTGTTTCAGTTTACAGCTTAATTGAATTGGGGATTTGATCCAGGCCCTGCTGTGTAGCTGCTGCTGTGTTCTAAGTGATTTGGGAGATACGGTAACCGTAACTCTCTCTGGTGCTTGCCTACAAGGACCCGTAAAAAATACCTTGCATAACCCAATGTCGTGCTTTGCAGTGAACCACATCATGCAGACACACTTAGATGTACTGTGACATGAAGCTGTTGTTGTAAAAATTACAATTCTTTACGAAAGAAAAGAAAAGAAAGATAGCTCTGTTTTTTTTATTATTACATAACATACTTCAAACAGGTTTTAAGATCTCAAATTACACAGGACAAATTGTACATTACATTTATGTGCATGTTTACAATATGTTAATTATGACAGAACAGTGGGCAGTCATTGAGTCGGCGCGGCCTCGAGCTGAGAGGATGACTAATGGTTGATTGACTCTTTGTGTGATTTGCCCCTCTTACAGTTTGTGTCACTAAGGTTACAAGAAGATCACAAACTTCAAAATAAAGACGATAAGTGTCCAGCTAAGTTAGACACACTGGTCATGGTAGGTGAAGGGGGAAGGGGCGGAGGGATTGGCCCTTCAGGCGTAATTTGAAACAATGCTGAGCAAATTGACATGCTGGTAGGTGTGGAAACTCAGAAATAACCCAGGAATGTAAATCTACTGTAATGATTATAAATGTCATCGAGGTAAGAAGTGCCAGGTCATGTCAAGTGTGCTTCTCTCTGGATGGAGTGCTCATCCACCGATGATGAGGGCTTTTGTTTACAACCTTTTTGGCTTCTTACCGTGTGGAATGACACATTTGCTCTTCCTTTTTCCATGGACATGTGACACTGGGAACGCATATGAAAGGGAGACACAATAACATTTTGTAATTTCAGACATTTTGTAAGTGTGCTCTGGATTTGAAATCCCACCACTGGATATTATAGCTTTAACAGAAGGATCAAGGTGTACAACAAGATAAAGGGAAACCTTCATAAGCTGTTGTCCTGGAGAAAAAGAAAAGCCATCGCTTTGTACCACCTGATCCGGTCAGAAGGGACAACCACGGGCCCGACACGCTCACAAGAAGGGAAGATGTAAAATGCTGGGATGTGAGGCATTGTGAGGCGCAGGTACTCCGAGTGTGTCGTAATTCTTTGCTTCATGATGAAGGAACTGCGTCTTCGACTTCCCCAAGGGGTGAAATTGGGTTAAAATGGAGAATGTTATGTAAATTTGATTGAAAAACACGTTGAAGATGACTGAATGAAGTGAATGATTTTTAATCCAAATTTATAAATATAGTTTAACAGGAAAAATTCAATCTGATGGGACTTTTCACAATTGTGCATTGTTGCAATATGGCAATATATATATATATATATCCTTATTTATTAATCACCTTGCATCCTTGTGACCCCTTGAACTCTTGCATTTCTTTTTACCTTGGATAACTAAATTGTCACGCTGTGGTGAATGCAAATTTACTTTGATTACGTAAGACAATAGAATAGCGTTATAGCACAGAGATAGATTCATCGTGATCTCATAGGAATACGTTAAATGACCACGTTAAACTACTTGTTTACTTGAGGAAAGTAAACATCATTATTAGGGTTAAAATAACTACTTTTGTTACGTAAACTTCTCATTTGCCTTCATTATTTAAATATCTCAACATTGACTTGTTGTTTCAACCGTACTGGACCCGCCCATCCACACACACACATACACAACAACCTCTCTACATGGACTTTGATTAAAAATATATTTCTGTTGAACCTGTAATTCACACCATGAAAAAAGATCCTGATGGTTTTTCTATTAGCATTGTTTCCATGGTGCCACATAATGTGTTGTTAACACGTCATGGTCATTTCACGTATCTCTGTGAGATCAGATTGAGCAGATTTGATGCCTGTCCTCTCACCATGTACTGGTTAAGGTTACCGACTGGCCAACATCCCATACATTTGTACTGTAGTTATTTTTGTTGACACCTAATACCAGACAATAATTATAAAGGAGATAAATGCAACTTTTAACTTTGTTGATTTGTTCAACAAAGTTGACTCAAGTTCCTGAGTTGACAAAGTTGACCTGAAAGAGCAATAAACTTAAATGAAGACGGCAATGCTCCAGTAAAGTGTATTTTAATGGGATCTTTGTTTTCGTTATCATATTTATTGTACTGGAGTCACTGAATAGGATAAATATTACAGCGCTACCAGGGGGAGTAAAACACACCGACACCTCCATCAGCGAACAGTTGTATAAATAATTAGACACAGAGCAAACAAATCCCTGCGTGTCAAAGTGTTTATTGGATCTTGCACGTTATTTCCAGCACTTGCAACATTCATGGCTCTTTAATTAAAAGCGCCTGAAAATTATTGCTTGGATTTTAGCATCAAAGGCCCCAACTTCACTGAGCTGTGTGCCCAAAGTGAGTGCTCAGAGAGAAATGTAAAAACATCCACAGCTATTATTGGCTGAGAGCTTGTTGCTGTTCTGGATCTGAAGGAGTAACGTCTGAGAAAGTTGACAGAAGTGACTCTCATTGCTGCTGCTGCTCCGTTCACATGACCAGCGAATGTTTACCTATTGTACGTCTGCTTTATGCTACGCTGCCTCAATGGAAAGTTGAACGCTTGCCTGACTCACTAAACAAAACATGACATTGTATTTATTAGACTTCATAATCCAGCGGGGGCTGACTGGAGTTTAACCAAATAAAATAGTACACAGCAGTGAGATCTGAAACTCTTTCACTTGAAGTTTCCTACTGATTATCTTCCAAAGTATAAATATACACTGAATGACATGTCTCTGGTATACTGTGGCAAACGGACTCCTGTGAGGTTTATTTGAACAGAAATGAGAACCTCTTTCTCTATTTTCCTCTGAATAGCCTATAATCTCATATCCTGGAATATTACATGATGGCCATCTACAACACAGAGCTTTTAGTGTTGGCTGGACACAGTCGCTCGATTAATGTCCTCATTATTCCAGTTGGAAATTTGAGATGTGTCTCAGTGATTTTCTGTGGTATTCAAGTGCAGGCCCATTTGTTTCCCACTGATGGTGTAAACCTTAAAACAACTATCACAAAACTATAGTTTATTTTATTTGCAAAAGTTAAACAGTTGCACAAAAAACAGCTGGGCACTGTTGTTTTTAGCAAACATTACCGAAACCCAAGTGAATTGGGCTTTTGTTGGGGGACTATTTTCAGCAGTGGATTAACACGCATTTGGTGCTCTACTGAGTATTTACAGCAGCAGGACACTGTATGTGGATCAACTCTAATCAAAGTAGAGTGCCCATGTGCATATAAGGTGTCACATGTTTTAGTGGAGGTCGAAGATGAATTCATTGTTGGTCATTTTACTAGACTGATGCTGGAATGTATTTCAATGGTCTACATGTGTGTGCACCATATCTCATTTGTGTACTCAATCTAAAAGTTTTTTCCATGCACAGTAACACACATCATAAGTCTGAAGACTGAAACACAAAGGAAGATGAGACTGTGTGGCTGTGAAAGTGTCATGGAGTGTTGATTTAGGCTGTGTCACTGTGTTTCTTCTCTTGACCTGAAAAGGAAAGGTATTGGAAACTTGTTCCATGTGCGGACAGCTCAGCTGGGAAGTGATTCCAGGAACAATGCCGGTAACAACTTATTGTTGCTCTTTGCTTCTGCAGCAGAGTACTCCGCGAGAGAGAAGCTTTACAAGGAAGGTTCAGGAGGTTTAAAAAAACAAAACTGGATACTTCTCCTTTGACTTGGCAGGTTGTGATCATTTGGTCTGAATAAGCCCCTTGCTCACTTATTGTCAGGAAGAGTGGAATAAGTGGACTTTCAGGTAACCGAAACGTGAGGAAATTCATCTTTATTCATGATTTTTGCATACAAGGAAAACATTAATTATCACAGAACAAAAACTAAGATCCAACTAAGAGTGAACTGAAAACCAAGACTTAAACACAAACTATTCTGACGAGGGTATGAAGTGCAGGTGGAGAGATTTGTGGAGAAGCCCAGGTGAAGGGAATGAGGTAAATATGAAGGAGAAAACCACTGGGAACCGACCAGGACTAACAAGGCTAGTCCAGAAAAGGTGTTTTTATTTTGGCAAAGGAGGAAAAGGCAGTAAAGGAACGCAGAAGGAAAAACAATTGCGCTACTAGAATGAATAAAGTTGGGTCAGGTGGGTGCAGGTATAAAAAAACCCTGACCTGAGCATCACAGAGTGTGCACTGATCAGAATTCCCATGTTTTATTATGTTTGGTCTAATGATTAGCCTAATTGTTTTGTACAAATTATAACTGTGGGCACAGCCACAGTTATGTATTAACTCACATTTTGTATTAATTACTTATACTTACGTTTATTGACAATTCCTTTACCAATCGATTGGGTAAAGTATAGGTTAAACTTTAGTAAACCCAGATTTTCTTTGGTTGACTACATCCCTAGTATGTATAGGTCACGACAGTAATCTGTGTCAGACATAGTAACATGCCCGTGTGAATGATGTCAGTGAATGATGTCAGAATACTATTTGTTATTTTCTTCTGTTAAATCAGTTGGCCACGTTTGAGGCTCTGATTGTTTCTTTTCAGTCAAATCTGGCAACACTGCCTCCAGGTCACTAATCAAACTCACATTTTTGACTCTCAACAGTCTTCCCAGAGATTTAGGCTCTCAGATATTAAATGTGTTTTATTGTCCACACTGCTGCAGTTTATTGACTATGCAAGCATTAATCTAAAACATCCATGCAAAACATTCCATATGAACTGACTGAAAGGACGTGCATTGTGTTTATACACAAATGTGAGAGAAGGCACCGACAAAAGCATCTAGACGTGTCTCTCAATGATGCTTAGGAGACACAATGTAATGGCCCTCATTGAGCCGCAAATTGTCTGTTTATTTCTTTGAGAAATGTCTGAATGCTGATGGGGAATTTGCAACACAAAGCTCATTATGGGTACATTGGTATGCGTGTGGTGTGTATCTGTGTGTCCTTGTATGTTTGGCTGCGTTTGAACTCTTTTTACCCCTTCAATAGGCCTTAGAGCATAGAGCCACAGTCGTGATATATTTATAATCCCACAGCACCACTAACACAAACAAACAGCTCAGTGTAAGGCACATTTCTAAGAACCAATAGCTGAAAAATTATCACCTGACAAATAAGACACAAACGATGGCTTGCTGATTAAAGATACAAATTCAATCATAATACCAGTTAAAGCTGCATTGAAGGGGGGACAAAAAATGAAATGACTAGCCTCTGCTGCAATAAAAAGACGATACACAGCTAGTCACACAACCACACCAGAGAAACTCTCCCTGAGGAACTCACAATGTCATGAAACACAGCTCTTGCACACATTTCTCTCAGACAGGAAGGCGGTTTATACCAGTGTTGATTATGTGCCCAAAGCACTGAGCTGTCTCCATCCCCAGCACAGAGAGATGGCGGAGGAGCCTCAGTAGCCTGTTCTGCCTCACGACATACAAAAGAAAAATCTTTCCACATCATGGAAAGGGTCTAAACACTGAGGTGAGAGGCGAGGAGCTAATACTGTATGTTTATGGTTCTCGCACAAAACAGAACGCTTTCATTGCTGTCCTTATCATAACAACCTGAAGTGATTTTCTTACAACTCACTGGCTCCTGACAGCCCCAACCTTCTCCTTGTGTTGTATTAGCTTTTCGCTACTCCAACTGGCTCGGAGCAGTGGAATGATTTGGTTGGACAGTGCCAAGCAACTATAGCTCGCCTGGCATATACAGTAGTATACTGTCTCTCAGGGGAATATGTTTTACTATTTGTTTCCAGCATCTGCTTAATCTCTCAACAAGCCAACCTGGATGAAGTGGACTGTCACACACTGGGGCCTAATGATAATAACAATAACAGTGATAGGTGACTTGTGTTTACCCCCGAGGGCCACTATCAGAGTGTGAGCTTATGAGTACACATTTAATATCCATACAAAAAAACCACAAGCGCCCTGTGACAACCTTGGGCTAAAACAGGCTGCTAAGATATTTTCTGTGGAATAATCCTAATATCACAGCTGTCAGTGAGAGGTGTCTGCTGCTCATTCACATGCTGGTTGTGTGGTGGAAATAGTGCTCGAGTATTTATTGTTCATGGCAATTTGCTCCTGTGGGTACTGAAGCAATCTGATTGGTCAAACTTTGTTGACCAATAATGACACTGGCTGCCATGTTCTTTTTTTTGTAATCACCTACTAGAGCTTTTATAGGAACACCAATAGAACACTTTCTTCAGAAAGAATCAGCACAGGATACCCAGAAACTTTGTTGATACTGGAAAATTCTGCACCTTGCAATTTACGCCTAATGCCAACATCTGGTGGCAGTGAAGGAAGTAGTGTTACTTTACGACGAAGCACAGCACAACGGTTGGTGATATGCCCCAGGAAGTCCAGTTTGAGCCCATGAATTTGAAGGCTTTTTAAAATTTTATAATATTCTAAGAAAGGATTTTACAAATCTGGAAAGTTCTAATGGCAACTATTGTATCTTTTGTTGCGACAATTGTGAGGTCAACAGTAGAAATACAGTGTTAATGTTACAGACTAGCAAGTAAAAAATGGTTTCATTCTCTCAGCTCACATTTTTTATTTGTTTCACGACTACTATTTTTATAGAAACCAGTGAAACAATGTGAAGAGAGAAAATGTGTGCTGTCATATTTAAACTATTACCGCGTCTCCCCTCTCTATATGAAGGTTGACTCTTCACCTCGCCTCTGAGTGTGGCCATTCAGAACAACAATAACAATGTTTGCCTTCTGCCGTGGTTAGATAACGCGTTGTATAAACTAGACTCAACTCGAAGCGTGTGGGGGTTGGTGCATTCGAGTTTCATGCAGAGAGCTGAAGTTGCATCACGGTCCAACAACGTTGCTTTTTTATTAACCATAACCAAAAGCTTTTCCTTGACCCTAACCAAGTGTTTTAATGGTTTATTTCAACAAAAGTATGTTCCTGTACAACTAAATTGCATTTTTAATTACGCTTTGGGGGAAGCATAATGCCTCTTGGATAACAGTCACAGTTTTAAACACGTGGTTAATGTTGTAAATTGAGACAAAACAAACCAAAACCAAAACACAAAAAATAGTACTTGGTTAGGTTTAGTCAAACATTTGGTTTCTCATGAGACACAAACAGCGTCATCCGTCCATCCCGACCATCAACGCACCTCCGCAGACAACAATTAGAAATGTATTTGTGAGACGTATTTTTGTGAGACGTATTTTTGCGTATTACGTTTCCCTCAAAATGTCATTGACACTGCAGTTTCATTGTATGAAAACATAATTTAACCAGTCTGTTTGTTTGCTATAACCAAATTGTTCCCTACCCCTAACCATGCCATAGTTGTCATGTCCAGATACTGAACATTTCAAAACACTGACATTTTACATTTATAAAATATTGTTGTTGAATACAATCCAGTGTCTTACAAAACTGTCAAAAATCCACATTCTTGTCTGGTGATAGGGTTGCAATGATTCTTATTTGTGATTGTGGGTATACTGATGATTTGTTATTCCCATCAGTTTGATGAAGAATGTCCTCTCGGGTACAGAAAGTCGATTTATCTTTGCTATGTCTGTTCCTGTAAGCTGCATAAAACGTAATCGACTAAGAAATTGACTTTTTCTGTGAAAACTGTTAAAGAGAGACAATTAGTATGTTTTCCTCTTTCCAATTTTGGTCATATTCAATTGAAAAAGCCTCTGAGTAATCCGATGTATTTGTTTTTACTACACTAATGAGGCAACATATCCCACTTTGGAGTAAAGCAAATACAAAGCAGGGAGCTTTTGAACTCCTTCTTTGGCGTTTGAACAAAAATACATTTAGCTTGCCAGTAATCCTACCGGCAACCATTGCAGCATTAAAGAGTCATGATATTCATGGTCTTTGGTTACTGCACAGTTTTTTTCTCTGTGTAAACCCTTCAGTAAGATAAAAAAAAGTCCTCTAGTTTTAAAATGAAAAGATGTAAATGTATGAAATATAATGTATGTACATACAGCATGACTCCATACACGCTTGTGTTTTTAAAACAGCAAATAATAACTGCTGTGTGCCACATGATGAGTTTCAACGCTATCCTTTGTTGAATTCATATTACATATTTAATATTACTATGTTATGATCTAATGAATCAGTGGGACAGTCTGGCTGTTTGGGCTCCTGATGAATATCAGGGTGGAACATTGAGTGAAGTGACATTTGCGTGTCCTTATTATAGTGGTTTTATCCTCCAGACTGTCTGAGTTTGGCACATAAGAAATACCACCGAATAAATGAAAGTTAAGACACCCTTTGGAACAAAAGAAGCCAATTACAAACATTTTCCTGACACTTCGGTATGCACAACATTCATGATTATAAATGTTACTTGACCTGCTTGGTATTTAAGTGAAATAAATTCGAATAACAATGGCACTGATGTACTAAACCTTATCCGTCCACTTCTCCAAGTAGGTTAAAACAAATGCTAGGGGTGTATTTGCAGATACTGTGTGACACAGTCTGGTAAGGTGAACCCACAGATGGAGCGGAGGTGGAGCTGACGCTCCTTGTCTGTCTGCTCCCACCATATGGGCAGCCTGAGGCACTGGTTACCTCACCAAGGTGACAAGGAGACCCGACACACAGTTAACACTGGATGGTCATTCACACTGAGTTCGGGACAAAGTTGTAACACTCTACATGGTTCAATTAGGAGTTTGTCTACATGTGCAGCAAATGTTAGCATGTCAAATTATGCACTGACAAGAAACGGCAGCCAAGGCTTCAAGGTCACATCAACAAAGATGAACAGTCACTATCTGCTTGTAATGGAGATTAACACTTTTACCTTACAAATACACCAAATGTAATTTAAGCACGTGACATTGTCTTTACCTCTTAACATTGTAACACTTTACTTAAAGGTGCAATGTATAATTTCTGACCACCTGCTCTAAACAAATACCGGGCAGCATTTCATCCCAATATTGGGTCCACTAACTAACAGCAGGGCAAGAATACGCAAAATTTGAAAACTGAAACTATGAATAAAATAAATGCTTTATAATCTTAACATATAGCGTTGGCCAATAGTTTATATTACCCATCCGTGTTTTTATGCCACTAATATGGAGCTGTGCGGTCTGTGTACACTTTGATAGTTTGTTTAAACTACTAGCGAGTGGGGTGCTCCGCAGACAGACCTCCAGTTAGCAGCACCAGGAGTCACTGCGGGTTGATGTCGCTGGGTCTAAACTGTGTAATGGCAGCAACAGAAAGTTTGCTGATCAGTTGGGGAGTTGAGGCATTCAGGTCCATGATCAGATCCCCAGTGTTAGCATTTCCCCTAGCCCATTTCCCCTCTCCCTGAGCTGCCACACACTTTCCTCCTTACTGGTGGAGGGGAGGCCAGGACATGATAAGAGTTGTTTCTGCCACTTTGGATTTAATCCAAGAAACAGACCCTGTAACTTAAACGTGGTTAACAAGCCATCCGGGCAGCTTTACTTGGTCCTCTCATGTTGGACTGGTGACAGACTGGACACTTACAAGGTAAGTGGTGTTACAAGAGAGTTCTGTTACAACAGAACGGGCCGTGGCTAGTCAGTCAGCAAGCTCCTTTCAGTAGATACCTCTGCAACACAATACATAGACACCTTTGACCGCCACCGCTTCACATTCTGTTGATAATGTTAGCCCATTTTATTAGAAGTTGAAAATAAAAATTCTGGCCAGATCTTACATATTGCATCTTTAATGTGCGCATGGAAGTTTAAGGAAATACACCAAAAGCACATACAATGCAATAGATATGTTGCGCTTGAAAAATAAATGTATTGCTATTGAAGCTTCTTGGGTCTCCATTTCAATCAAGGCATTAAGGCCATGCTGTGAAAGACAGCTGAGGCGCTACTGCATTAGGTCAACTAGCGTTTATTGTTAGCTATTTTATCACTTTTGCAGCAGAAAATAAACAACAGACAACATTATGTTCAGTACAGAGAAGGATCAGCAGTGCAGTTCGGGGTTCATGTAACACCTTAATAGGATCCATTACTTGATTGAATTGCATTTGGTCATTAAGCTAGCTGCCAGCATTAGCCTCATGCATGACGTGACATATGATATCTTTACAATGTGGCAACAGGACCAGTCGGGCAGCTCAGCCAGGACATTGATGGGCACTCATGTCACCAGTAGAAAGCCATTGTCAAAGGACCACACAAACTCTTTGTGTTGATGTGTGCACTGTGTGTTGCAAAGCACACTTTCCTCACATGGGTGTGTGCATGTGTGTGTATCTTCAGTGAGAGTTTAATATCAGCCTCCTTTTCTGTTACTTACAATCTATGGAAAGCCATTGGACTCAACTCGACTCTACTCATATTGAAATTAAAACAAAAACTAAATGAATGATATCAGTCAAACTGGAAATCTGTGGAGTTAAAGAGTTAAAGCATTTAAAGTGATTGGCCTCAATAAATATTATGTGTCTTTAATATTTCAATGTTTTTTAATAAATGTAAGAGATCAGCTACACGTTGGAACTATTCACCATATTGCACTATAAAGACATCTTAAATGTAATGTTTTTAATTGTAAAATGAGACCTGAAATATATCTTAGCTAATTATTCAAGTTTTGAACAGTAAGCTACAGCTAGCCAGGCTCCGCCCAAAGGTTAAATAAAGTAAAAAATCCACCTACCAGCACCTCTAGAGTTCATTCAATAATGGTATCATGTGTCTCAATTAACTGTCTGGAAGAAATGTCCCAACATATCTCAATATTCTTTTAAAGTAGCCACTCATGGGCCTTGCACATTACAGAAGTGAAGATTTCCTTGATACGGATATCTTAAATTTGGTAATTAATTTATTGTGATGGAGATAGTCCTATGTGCTGAGTGGGATAAAATAGAGGCAGAGCACAAAGCGTCATACTCTGAAGAGGAAAAACAACAAATTCACTGGAGGGAAAACAATCCGCACCACAACCGAGGGCTGAAATGCTAACAACATGCGTGCAGCTATAAACATCAGATTTCAGCATGTCAGATGATTGTTTTAGCATCCTATGTCTACCAAGGATGCAGTTAATAACTAAATTGATAGGACATACTATTTAGTTATTAGCAAGCTACTGTAGATAGCTAAATGTATAGCACTTGCAAGTTGCTAATATAATTTTGCATAGCTTTCTGATTTATCTACATTTCCCTGTAACACAAGTGATATACTGTCAAAGTGCTTTGGACTAAAACTGACATTCTGACAGAACGCTTGCACACTTAGCGTTACTGAGTGTTATAATTACAGGTTTCCCATGCTCCCTGCAGAGGCCTCACTTCTTATTGCCTTTATCCTGTATACAACTTCTGGGTTCTTTAGCCAGTGCATCCAACTACACAGCCGCTTTTAGGAATTTTTAGAATTCTTTTTTTCTAACAGACGAAAGAGACAAGAAGGCACCTTCATGCAATACAAGGTTAATGGAAAGCGCTGAATTGTTCTCCCCTCCGGTGTTAATTGTGTTCTGTCTCCCTGCGGTTGTAAAAGAATGACAAAAAAGCCTGTTCTCTTTGGTGGACAAAGCACGTCATGTACACACTGTTTTCTAATTGTCCTCAAACATTAGCATTGCAGTTTCTTGTTATTCATCAATGGGTTGATACATTGGTCTCTCTATGGGCTCTAGTCTAAAACAACAACATAAGAATGACAAGGATACCGTGCAATGTGTACAGGATGTAATTTCTGTTTGCATTTTTTCAATCAAAATTATTTGTGTTATCCGGCACTGATGTTTATCATTGTGCCTACGTGTGTTCTTCTCATTTAATCCAGAGTTTTTTTTCCATATTGTCTTCCTTTTTGCTGTGTAAACTGATCCGTGTGTGTTATGCGGTGCCTCCCCTTTAGCCAACACATGTCAGTTTAGGACAGCATCTGTTCCCTGAGAGCAGCTGAACGAGCTGAACTGGGGCCAGAGCGTGTACGCATATCAGAGGAATCAGGTGTCAGAGGCAGGTGACTGTGCTGTGGAGGCTGCAAAGAAAGAGCAAATATCTCTTTTAGACTGATGGTACAGAGAAATATAGAGAGAAAGGAGGATGGGAAAGATCTGGAAAGAATATAAATGTGGGGGAGGGAAAAGAAGAAGCAGTCATAGCGAGACAAGCAGCATCTATTTTTAAAAAGAGCATTCAACTGAATAAAACATTATGGGGCTGCAGTCCAAATGACCAGAAATCAAAAGGCATGTGTGAAACAACCATGTTAAATTATAGCAGGCTTGTCACATACGCTTTGTTTTTTAATGACACCAAGCTGGACTATTTCCACATGTAATGTAACATATGCTGGACCCCAAAGCCCCCCTCCAGTGTGTCAGGAATAACAACCATAAAATGTTGTTTATGCTCTACACAGTATCAGCTGTCTCTTCCCCGTCTCGTGTGTGCAAAAACAAAACGCTTGTTTGGAGTGCAGATGGATCAGAGGCAGTTTATAGTGTGTGAACCACACTTGGCCCAGTTACTAGCCTTGATGTAAGTGTGTCTCTGCTCTTTTTATAATCCACAGAAAATTATCCTCATCATCCTCACTATCATCATCAGCAGTGACATCTGTGACTAATTATGCCCACTGTAGTCTCGGCAAGTGCTTCCCAAATGTGTTGTCTCACGTACTCCGACAGCCCTGTCGGATTAACTCCTTCATCAACATTCATGTCCCTAATTTGTTCATGGTGATTGTTTTTAAACTGAATGATTATTTTCAATCAATTACACAGCACTCTCAATATTTAGTTCAGTTTGGTCAAGTTTGCATAGGCTACAGTGAAAGAGTCAAAGTTGAACTATTTTAAACTCGTATCCATTACATTTGGCAATATAAAACATTTATCTATTTGCTATTTCAACACTTTCCATTACTGTTAGCTACCATGAAGCAGTTATGCTTTAGGGCGTGGCTACCTTGTGATTGACAGGTCGGTATCAAAGTGGTCTGAGAGTTTTCATCTGAAAACGTGTGTTTGGCAGTCCTCAAGCCAATCGGTTTGTCTATGACTATGTCCATTTCTTTCATACATTTCCAAACACAGACTTTGTCCCTCTTATAACACGTCACCTAACTTAGTTAATGGCATACCTGCTTGTCCTGCTTCACAATTTTGTGGGTTATATGCATATATAAACTAAGTGCATTACTTTTTGTAGGTAGCCGAAGTACGAACTGTGAACGAGAACAACCTGAAATATGCCAATGCAATCCATTAGTTTTAAATATGTATTTTAATTATCTATAACTTTTAGCTGTCGACTTGAACCATTAAATGATTACTATTTAATTTTCTCTGCTCTCTTGCTAACTCACATTTGAATTGCAGCGGTGTGTTCAGGTGTTAAGCTACATTAATGGGGATCTATTTTCTTTCAAATAGTAATTCTATTCTCCATTTGGAGTGGGAGAAGTGGAGCTACTCCACAATCTTTCCACGTACCTCCGAGGGTACAAGTACCTCTGGATGGGAATCACTGTCCAGGCTCATTATGGAGCTCGTCGTCAGATAATAGGGTACCAATGTAATCAGCAATCATGTTGTTATTCTGTGTATCTCTGCTCATTTTGACATCATGTTGTTATCATTCTTGGCAGTTAAGGGACAGTATAGTATGCCCTCTTGCTAGCTGTTTACAACAGGGGTTTTAACATATATTCCCAGAAGAAACTATTTCAAATTCCAGTATTGTATTATCCAACATGTTATCACTTTCTCTCTCTCTCTTTTTCTCTTCGTGACCACACAGGCAATCTTTTAAAGCAGAGAGCCCAAATGGAGCACTTGAAACAGATACGTTTGTTATTTGAGTTGACCTCCTAAAAGCCTGGAAAGAAACTGGACTTCCTACATTAGCAATGACTACAAATTAAAGACTTCCTACCAACTATATTAGGTTTTAAAACTTTAAATGTGGCTACTAGTGCATATGTTTATGGATTTACTACAGCGTGAAGCACGAGTTATGTATAACAAAACGGTTTTCCTTCACTTCCTTTTATATTTCCTCCTCCCTGTCCTCTCCTACCCTTTCCTCCTCCTCCTCCTCCTCCCTCTGCTCCCTCGTTGTGTATAGTATCTGTATGTAAACCCCGTTTTGGTCCAGCTGTGTTGTGAGTTTTAAAACAAGTCCATATCAACTGTGTATCAGGTACATAAATCATGTGATTTATTTAATTAGCTAACCCCCCCAAAGATCTCACACTCTGCTTGGAATGCCTTGCTGACTGACCTCATGGAAAACTGCTGCCTGCCAAGGTTTCCTCTCAAATCCCCTAAAAAGGAACCTAAGGAGTACTTTTAGAAATAGACCCTGATAGGGATTATTTTTTTTTCACAGTGAAAGTAAAACACAAGACTAAGATGGTCTGACACAGAGTGTTGCTTTTGATGGAAGTGCTCCTTCAGATAACGTGTAAATAAATGTGAGTGATGATTAGAGGGGTTTTATTACCACACACAGGTACATTCAGGGAACAGAGTTACAGCTCACTGACGGCTGGTCGCTTTGGTCTTCAGGCTTGCGCTGCTTTAATGTTTGGGCCTCAGCTGCGAGCTGGAAGGAGAGAGAGCACATGCTCCCAGGCCTGATTTGGAGCCCACGCAGGGGTAACCGAGTTAAAGTGAACCCAGACAGACGCTTTGCCAATGCGCTGTCTCCTCTGGTGTTACATCGGATGGCTTGAGATGAATACATCCCGTATCCCACGCTTTCTCTCTCTCTTGTACTGGCTGGACAGGCTCGTCATTCACTGTCGGGGCATATAATGAAGGTTTGATTAGGGATATTATTCTTACTATTTTACAGTCTGCTGACAGCAACAACAGTGTAATGTCAAGTTGACACAGCTGACATCGTTGCAAGTACTGAATATAACAAAAATAGATCCCTGCAAATATTCTGATCGGTTCAAAAGTATAGTGCACAGTCATTTAAAGGAACTACTTTTAATGTAAGTATTAATTGTGAACATGATGAATGAACGACATGTATGTAGCCTCTTGCCTTATTGACGTATTCACACAGACACACACTCAGAAACTGACGACAGTCAGCTACCATGCAAGACGCTGGCCTAACCTCTAGCACAATCCAGGTTTGGTATGGTTTTGGACCCTCCATCCTTGAATCCCCGGCCAAACAATGACTCCAAACTGGCCTGCACTCCAAAAGGGCGTTGGGAATAATAAATAAGTAGCAAAGTTTCAGTAGTAAAATTGAGAGTAGCATTATGTTGTTTTCGTGAAGCAAAAACTACTGAACCAGAAAAGATGTGTGCAGTTTTTACCTGCAATCTTGGTGGGAGGGGACATACAAAAGTGGTTGAAATAATAATCTTCTTCTTTCACCTGTTTTGTTGTGTCGCTGGTCAGTCCTGTGCGTTGTCCGCTATCCCACAATGCCTAGCGAAGCAAATTGTTCATGTCACATTGAAAGCAAAAAGGGGCAAACTTTGCATCAGTGAGTCTTTACTGTTAGGGAGAATGTTGGGGTAGAGTATAGCTTCAACAAGACTTTATTTTAACTATGACCATGATCTTTCTCTCACTTTAGATAATTAGTTTTAGTCGTATAAACCTAACCAAACCTACAATATAGAGGAAGCGGATGAGAAAAAGGTAATATGAATGATTTGCAGTGGTTTTGGAAGGCGCTGACAAACAACCTGTTTTGTCTTTTACGTTAGCGTTGAAAGTCTGGTCATTGGGGCCTAATGTTAAACAAAATGTCTGTTTTTATTGTTTCACGACAAATAGACTTAATTAACTAATGGCACCAACATATAGGCTACCATACCTTACTATTCAGCTCTGCACCTTTGCTGCCTCATTGAATAATACGGCATCGAAATGATTGAATTAGTCGAAAAGGCTTCTTTATAATCCATTGAAAACAAATAAGGACACTTTGGCTCTTTTTTCTGGAAATATAATTGCACTCATTGACTTTAAATACGAATATTGTTTCACGAATGAAGCGTATTCCTTAAGTTCTCACAGACATTACACAGCAGCTGTCAGCAAGGCCTTGTGGGTCAAAAGCTGGACGGAGTAATGGACGGAGGCGGGAGGACCGGAGTTTGTGTTTGAGAGCCTGAATAAACAATCACGGGGTCGTCTGGAGTTTGAGGTGTCTGTGAGTGATGGAAGGGGGAGCGGTTTCACATTCGAGATAGAGATGTGACATCATTCGTGGGAAGTACAGCATCATAGTCGACTTTTGATGAAACATGGTGTTATCTTTCTTGTTACCTTAATGCTAACAAGTGGAGGAGAGTTACAGTGTGTTGGCTCGCGTAATGATGTCTTTGGCCAGACGCAGCTGGAGATGAAAGGGAGCTGTGGAGACGGCATGCTGGGAGGCAGAGTGGGCCTCTGCCAAACGGTTTATTTGCACGGTTGTACAGAACATTCCTCAATCGGTGCAGCATTTTAGGGATGGCGTAAACGCGGATAAAAGTGACGTCACACCGGGATGGCTTCTCGGGCCACCTGTCCAGTGGAGAACTAGGCTGGCCATATACGGCTGAATATCTTGATTCTGCGTAACACCTCTGAGCACACTTCAGCAATGCAGAAGGAATTGTTTACTAAGCACTACAGTGATACGCACTGACAGTCATCTCCTCTTGGTTGAGATGTAAATTAATTACTGCAGATACTCAGTAGGAGTTTTTACTGAACTGCTGACGTGGGAACTTTCAAAAGGCTGTGCTTGTATTTCAAATTTCAGTTGTTTTTGAAATTGAAACGTTATTAAACCCTGGTGATTAGTCAATAATCAGCTCTAATTCTAGTCTAATCTATATAAATAATAATACAAATTCTGTAACGTATTTTGGGTTTAAAATCTATTCAATCTAACATTAGTATTTCTCTCTCAATTTCGTCTTTTGACCCCCTTACGTTTCGGGTTTTAGTTTGATTTACTACCTTAGATCTCTTTAAGCAGTGTTCTTAGAAAATATAGCTTCCATAATCAACACGAGAGTCCATCAAAATCTTGAAACGATAGTCAGTCGCCTTCGGTTATCACCATGCACTCACGGCAGTAAGCTTTACGAGCAGCAGCAGATGCTCTGTATTAACCAAAAGCACAGCAAACAATTTCATCGCAATTTGTTATATGCTAGATCATAAAATTGTGTCATTCCTCACTGTCTGACAGCATCATATACATGTTTATCAGCTTGATCAGCTCTTCACCGAAGCTTTATGATGTTCACTAAGTGGCACATTTCTGACTCAGGACACCATGTGGTTTACACATATTAGAATCATTTGGAAATATTCTAGATACATTGCTCATCATTTACACAAATTTCCCCATAATTCACATACATTCGGTAAACCAAACCTCATTCATTTTATGCATAACAGCAACCAACACTTTGTGAATGTTTTCCGTAAAGTAATTAAGCACATAGATGCTATCCGATAGTTACGCAAAGACAACAGTATCCAGTCGGCTACTGTTTTCACCTCTGCCTCTCAGTCTGGAGTGAAACCCTGCACCACACGCTCTCAACACACACACACACACACACACACACACACTGATGAGTGTATTATACAGCGTGACACTGGTTGGCCTCCAGGGTGCAGAGATGTCTGAGGACATTATAAGTCACCACTGAACCCCAGAGAGCAACGCTTCCACCAGTATTTCTGTTGCTGAGTCCACATCCTGAAGTCTCCTCTGTGGAGACTTTTTGTTCCATGTATTTAACATGTAACATGGTATGTATTTTTGCAATCTGAAAACACTTTTTGTTTGTATGCTGATGTTTCTTATTTTGACTCACAGCTTCTCCTTTTTTTATTTTTAGAAATTCTTGATAAATTAGCCCTGATATAGAGAATTCTGCCCCATTAGCTGAGGTGATGGGCTTGATGAATAGGTTGTGCTCCTCATCTTGTTGGCGAGAACATATTGTGCCTGATAATCAATGGAAATAGAAATAGAAATAGAAATCCTTTTTATTCGTCATAGTACATACATACATGAAATGTGTCCTCTGCATTTAACCCATCCTTAATGTCTTAAGGAGCAGTGGGCAGCCCTGTGAGGCGCCCGGGGAGCAATTTAGGGTTCAGTGTCTTGCTCAGGGACACTTCGAATGTAATTGAGTGACAGAGAGCTGGAGCCCTGACAGGCCCATTATGCCATTCTTTGATCTATTTTCAAAGCCTGCCTCATTAATCAGTATAATGAAGACTTTGGATGGGCGATGCTGTGTTTTAGAGGTAGATACCACGAGGACGGGACACCACTGACGCACTGAGCTGTCTGTCATCTTTGGAGGCAAACTAGCAATCACAGCACCAAAAGGTGAAACAATATCCAGCATCAATGATATTATTTGCATTGCTACAGATGAGCAGTGTCGGAAAATAACATTGAATTAGAAAATCTGAATAAAGGTGAATGTGGCACATCACTGAATAAAGATGTGTGTCCATCTGCTGGGATGAATGAGAGGATTACAAATTGGGAAATTAGAGGGACAAATATACTGTATATTTAAGACTGTTTTAGAATGGCAAAGATATTGCATGGGAATATTTCTGCTCTCTGTGAAATTATTTGTTTTGAAGCATTTAATATAACCTGTTGCTAGAGGCTTTAACATAAAGGATTGGCTGTAAATTATGATTTTGTAATGAGATGCAGCAGCGAGGAGGGAATTACAGTTCAGAGTATGGTGCACCTGTGTTCTGCTGACATGTGGAAGCCCAAGCCTCGCCTGCTTGTCACTTTTGCCTAATAGGTCTTTCAAAAGCTCTTATTGCCTTTGAATGTTGTGCAATTTTCATATTTCCTTTCAAATGATAATTACCGAAATTAGGTTATGAGACAATTGGCCTCGGGTTGCCGCAAAGTCTTTGATTTTCCTTTTATGTGTTGCAACAATTCTTACACAAATTGAGAAACGGAGCTAAATTTAGAGGGAATTACTGTTCCCTGATAGCCTGTAATTTCCCAGATGTCTCCTCTATGTTTTTCCCCCGTCTATCCATGAAATATGTGCAAACTGTCGCAGCCAACGTAATGACTATTAATGCTTCATCTTCAGCCGGTGCAAGAGTCCGGGGTTCTCCAGATGTCAATCAAACCTCTTCGGTCCATTGTTTATTTCACCTTTCAGAGCGGTGAGGCTGCACTTTTCCTCTGCCAGTGGCAATGACTGTAATCCGTGTAAACAGAGCGAGTGGGCCTGATGGCGTTCCCCTGCGTGCCAGGAAAAGCCGTGGAGACGTTCTGTCTCATGATAACTTGGTCACTGCTGCGGGGGAGCGGGTGAGGCTAGGGGAGGAGAGGGGAGGAAGAGCTTGTCGTGCGGGCCTCTCCATTCTCACACAAGCCGGCGGGAGCGCTGGAGCTTGTCGCCTCCAGCTCCTGCGTCTGCTGTGGACGAGCACCGCTGTCACTCCAGTCGTCCCCACATCTCGATAAGCTGCTCCCTGCTGCTGACAGCTACTGACAGGCCTGCAGCTCATCCCGTGTGCTCACCTGAACACAATGTCCTGCTCTTTTTGTCATGAATGAGTGGTCAACAAGTGGATTTACCTTATTTACTTACAAGCGTGGACTTATACAATATTACGTACTTCTTAGAGTGAGACAAGAGTAACATTTTAAATGAGAAATAACACAATCTTCCTCTTAACATTTTAAAATACACTCAGGGGTTTTGCTTCTATACTTGACCCACACTGTGTCTGGTATGACCAGGAGGTTAAGGTAGTCATATAATTACCAATGTTATTAATAATGCTTTGCAACGGTTATTTATTGAGTCAGTTTTCCGTCTACAACCTTTTTGTCTGCTCAGTGACATTTTGTCAGGACATTTTTTTGACATTGTACGAATCTGCAAACCATGGCGATGTTGAGCGACACACATCGAATTGAGCGACTGTTATTGAAAGCTACGTGATATAATAGTGAGTATTACAAGCGAGAACGTGCACAAAGTCTGGGATGGAGGGGGATGATATAGGACTTTCACAGAGCAGGCCGCTGTTCGTGTCCCATGTAAAACGCTTGTTACGTAACGTTACCTAAATATGCCCTGGCCTTGACTAAGATGTATTCTCACATCAACTTCATCAACCATACTAACATACGCTAATCCAAACACCGGAACAGGACTGTGATTTTGTATGGGATATGATATGAAAAGGATTATGATTCTGTGTAAATGAGACTTTTATAATGGGAAAAACATGTGGTACTTCATACACTGGGGGTCAATGCTGGGTACCTTTGGCTGCTTGTCAACACATTGGATAAGTTCCCTGATGAGAGGCAAATGATGGAACACAAATCAAGACGCTTTTTTTTGTATCAAACAGTATTTCCATTGGATTCAACCAGGAGTCAAGTCAGAAATAAATACTTGTGCAAGGTTGAAGAACCGTGAATGCAATTTGGAATTATAATATATTTTGGGTGCAGAGCTTGAGGGGAGGCTTGTACCCTCTCAAATGGAAGTAATAATGGAAATTTTCTTCAGAGGGTTATGATTTTAATACATATTCATGATGGATCAATAGAACATGTTAAAATTCACAGACCTGTGCTGAAATGTTGGGGAGCAGACTAACCATATAGATTAATGCATTTCTGAGCAGTATATATTGGAGAAAAAGCACTCCAGAAGTCACTGAAAAAGTGTGGACTAGGTCAACTCATTTGAAAAGATAAGAATATCAAATGATAGAAATTATTAAGCAAGAAGAGATGTTGAAACAGTAAGCTAAAAGTAATAAATGCCTGTTATTTATAGTTAGGTAAAATTAATGTTACCAATAAAGTATTTAGAAGAAATCAATTAAGCATTGGTAATTAAATGTAATGCATAAATGGTCCGCTCACTAAAAGTAACACATTAATGGATGCAGCTAACACAGTTGACAGTCAGCAAATGATGAATGCTTAAAATAGATAAAGGTTTTGAATATTAACTTGAAATTGTTAGCTAAATAAATTATCTAAATAGTAGGTCTAAACTAAAAGTAAATTATTTTCATTAAACAATTGAAATAGAAACCTTATTGGATAAATGGTTAAAATGAAAAGTCTCTCCCAAGTCTCCTTGGTAAAGTGGTTTTAATAAATCCACTACTAATTAGAACAGAGTACTCGTCAGTCATCTCTCTGTCATCAGAAAATGGGATGAGTGTCTTTGTAGGAATGAGATAACAAATAGGCAATGCTTCAATGACGCAACATGTCTTTTTGCTCGGGTCAGGTTTTTCCTTCAAGGAGATACATCAGTTATAATGGCTCTTATTTTGGCGGCCCCACTGGGAAAGCTTTAAACAGATTTGGCACCAGACAGACAGATGGCTCAACCGCACGGATCAGTGTGACAATAAAACCAGGGCCCAAAGAATTAAATCAACCCCTAGAGTAATTACATTCAAACTATTGGTCAACCTTTTCCATTTGCTGTTCCCATTGTTATCAGGGACATCATCTGTCGGCTCCTGTGTGCAACAGGTCAACATGTGGGGAGTATATCTCAGCCGGTAATGATGTTGCATGCAAGGGTGCCGTATGCTGTGGGACAATAGGAGTGAGAGGATGACGTTATGAGACAAAAGGTTGGCGCTTAACCTGAAATGTGCCAGAAGGAAGCACAAATCCATCCTGAAATGCATGTGCTCTACAGTTTGAGTGCATACAGAATCACTCAGAGTCAGTGTAAGTCTGGAATTGTCTGGTGGCTCGACAGTATTCTCCACCCGGCCATTTCAGTCACTGACAACACAATATATCAATATAGTAAATGGTGTATTAGCCAGTCACGGTTTAAGGGGAAATAAATGACGGAAAAGCTCCTTCTTCAAACTTTGGCATGTTCTGCATAAAGCTGCTTAACTAACTCAGAATTTGGATATCATTTTTTTGGGCTGAAGACTCAGTGGAGCGCACGCAGACCCTGAGTCAGACACTGCTGACTCACTCTATTCTGCTACAAAGCCCTTTATAATCCAAAGATTCAAAGAAGGACAAAGAGTGATTTTACTAAGTAAACAAAAAAAACATATCCTGTTTGTTTGATCTGGAAAAATGTAGAGGACTAATTAGGTGCAAATACTCATTAGCTGAAGTCACTCTGTAGAGACAATTGCCAATGAATTATTCAGGCCCTTTCTCCCATACAAGACATCAATACTTGGCCATTCCCGCCACGCTGCTGTTCATCCTCATCTTCAATTGCACCCTGCCTCTGTGAAACGAAGAGTCTTTGAATGCATAAGATATGCTGCTCAAAGAATACAAATCGTTTTTGTATATCTCTACTCGGGGTTTGACGTTCCGAGCCTCCGGCCTTCTTTTCTCAGACCCTTGTCCGCTGCTCTGCAGATTTAATTAGTTCTGCCCTAGTAACCCTGCTCCTTTCTCCTTTTCCCCCTCAGGATATGGCCATGCAGCCCCCAGCACAAACGGAGGGAAGGTGTTCTGCATGCTTTACGCCCTCCTGGGCATCCCTCTCACCTTGGTCATGTTCCAGAGCGTGGGCGAGCGGATCAACACCTTCGTCAGGTTCCTGCTCCACCGCCTGAAGAAGTTTCTTGGCATGAGGCGCACGGAGGTCTCCATGGTCAACATGGTGATCATCGGCTTCATATCCTGCATGACCACGCTGTGTGTGGGGGCACTGGCCTTCTCGTACTTTGAGGACTGGAGCTTCTTTCACGCGTACTACTACTGCTTCATCACGCTCACCACCATCGGCTTCGGGGACTATGTAGCGCTGCAGAGTAAGCAAGCTCTGCAGACCAACGCGAAGTACGTGGCCTTCAGCTTCATCTACATCCTGACGGGCCTGGCCGTGATCGGAGCCTTCCTCAACTTAGCGGTGCTGCGGTTCATGACCATGAACGCCGAGGACGAGAAGAGGGACGCCGAGCAGAGGGCTCTTCTCGCTCACAACGGTCAGGCGGGCGGACACGTCCACTGCTCCGCGGACCAGGCCTCCTCCTCCTCCACGCCCTCCGGCTGCGGCGGAGGAAACGCCGTCGGAGGTAGTGGGGGAGGGGCGGCGAGCCGGGGTCTCCGTAACGTTTATGCCGAAGTGCTCCACTTCCAATCTATGTGCTCCTGCCTTTGGTACAAGAGTAGAGAGAAGCTGCAATACTCCATACCCATGATCATCCCACGTGACCTCTCCAGCTCGGACACCTACATGGAGCAGGGCGAGGCTTTTTCAAATCCCCTGCACTCTAACGGCTGCGTGTGCAGCCTGCAACGCAACTCGGGCATCAGCTCGGTTTCCACTGGTCTACACAGCATCAACTACAGAAGACTCAATAAACGCAGAAGCTCCATCTAAACCTGGGGAATCTCATGCTTTAAGGTCAAGTCCCACTAAGGGACCCTTCTACTGTGGTAATGAATTAGCTGCGGACATCACGGACACAACTCCAGTCCTGAAGAGATGTTTGCTTCTTTCTGGCACTGAAGAGCCCGGTGCTGCGGCTTGTATTTAACCTCCATTAGCGAAGCACAAACCATTTAGGACAAACATCGTTGTGCTAATGGTTGTTTAAGACGCATCCGTTACACAAACTCTGGAACTGTTGCTGTTAGAAGACAGGCGGGAAAAACACGTGCAGCTTTCTCTGCACCTCTGAATTGTAATATTAACTATCATAATATTGAATTCAGTATTTTTTCTTTCGTTCATAACATAGAATTTCATGTTCTAATATGAAAAGGGACAAAAGTACACTGTGAGACAGGTTTTTAAGAGGGATTGTGCATTATGTCCCGAAATGAAGAAATATTTTATTGAATAATCTTAAATACACTTTTTCCAAAAGGAGTCTTTGGTTGTAAGTATTATACCCACTGCAGTGAAATGAAATGTTGTATATATTTGGACACGTCACTAGTTCTGTCGGTGGTATTGAGGGAAAGCTTATTTTTTCAGTGAAAGATTTAAAACATATTCTCAGTGTCTTCTCCTGTGTGTCTTCTTTCCCTCCATAAGAAAACACATTGACGGCATCTAAATGACAGATGGAGAGCGATCGAGCATGTCTTGCTGAAGGGACACTTGTAGCTGTTGTGGGAATCGAACCTGTAACACTGTCTCTAACCACTTAGGCCTCCCTGCCGACCCTTTCAGACCTCATCACTATGAATCGGTTTTGCATAGTGTCTTCCTGCACATCAAACTATTGTATGTACCTGTTGCTCATCATATGTTTTCATATAGCACAACTATATTCTGATAGTTTAACTTAGAGCATATAAGGTCACTTTGTGCAAAGTAGAGAGTCATATCTTATTCACTGCGGCACCTTAGAAGACAGTTGTATATGCTTTTGGGCATTCAGCGCACTATTTTATTTTTTTATTTAATGGAATCACATTATGTTTTGTTTTGTGAATATTACACTCTAATTCATTCTTTCTTGTGTTATCAGTCTTCAATGTTTGACTCGATACTCTGTGTGATAAATGATTGAGAATAATAGCAGTTAACCTCACTTGTAAATGGCCTCAGAGTTTGCACCTCATGCACTTTGGGGTCTTTGCTCCAACCGAAACAAACTTGATTCAGCCAAATGAGGTCTTTATGCAGTGTTCATTTGTGTCCTTGTTTTGGTCCTTTTCTTGCATCATCATTATTATTATTTCTTTCTTTTTTTCTAGTTTTACTTTACAATGTCTCAATATTTTAGTCATATCACATTATTTTTCGTCACATTTTTTGCTTTTCTTTTATACTGGAACAGTCTTATCAACATTGTTTGTTCATCCCGCATGAACTGAAAGAGGGACTGCAGTTGGCTCTGTGTGTGGCTATACATTTACCATATGGTTTTTTCAGTCATAATAAAATATGATTTAAATTAAAACAGTTTATTCATTTGAGTGTCAACTGATCTAATAACTTGTATCTTGTTATTATTGGTGAGACATACATTTATTTAATTTTGCCCATCGTTATTTAATATCCTTAGTGTTAACTCCTCATCAAGGCTTACTGAAGCTGTATTGATATGGCTGTTAATCATTCACTTTGTTGAGACATCTGCTGTAATGAGTGTTCAAATAGAGTCAATGAAGCTTATCAAAACTCAGTTCTGGGTTCTTTACCCTGCATCTCACCACGTAGCAGCTTTTAGGCATTTTTCTCTGTTTTCTAGCGGACTAAAGAGAGGTGCATGGCACCTTCAACACAAAGTCAATGAAGAGCTCTGAATAGTTTTCCCCTCCGGTGTGGGCGAGACTCAGTTGTTTTCTCAGCATATTACAGACAGCTCTTTGCGGTTTAGCAAAATGTTCAATACTGTACATATTGCAGGTGAACTGGGCGATCTCAGACCTTTACCATCAAAATCTTTCCTCTGTGGAACTCAACAGGAGAAAACAACTTTTCACAAACTAAATAAAGAATGTTTTTTTTTCATTTCATGGGACAGAGTAAACATGCAGAATTACATTTTAAAAACATGCATTTTGATCACACTCAGATCTTTCAGTAAAATGAGTCATCATTTTTCTAATAATATAATTGTTCACTGATCTTATGCCTTATTTGTTTTTCCCGGACACGTTTCTGCTTTTGTTTCTACTTCATGTTTTCACTCAAGATTGGTTTTGTGCTCATGTAAACCACAGGAACTTGCTTTTTAATTTATAAAACATGCTGTATAAATGAAACATAAACCTTTTTAGAGAAATCCATCTTGTTAAATAAAGTAAAACACACACCTACCATGATGGCCTGTTCGGACACTGCTGCAGCAAAACTCACGACGTCGTCGCTGTTTTCATCATGGCTAACTAACTTTCCAGCGAGGCTTTGGTGCTACATTGCATAACCAAAGTTAGGACGAGGTGACTCTAAGTTTACTCAACCATGTTACAATGTTTATTATATAACTGTCACATTCTCACCTTTAGCTGCAAACCATGAACTCTTCCACTCCACTTACAAGGAGAAGCGATCAGCTGAGACCTCGATGTCCTTACCCTTCATCCCTCACCTAGCGAGGCTTGACATAAAGCCTGACGTGCTCTGCAGTTCATCTTTATCTTTACATCATCTGCTGTTATGATTCATACGACACCAACACACATATCATTGATGTAACAACAATATAGATGTTTGACATATATGGTAATCAATTACTTGAGACTGGGTATCTCTTGGTGCTTGATTAGTTTTGTTCATGTCTTGCAGAACCAAAATGCTGGGATTATGTATTGCAGGCTCTTATTTTGGATGATAGCGCTCCTCAGGGAAACATGTTTGGCACAATGCCATGTTCTTTATAGGCCTACAGTGTATTTTCCATGTATCAGGTTTTCAATAACCACTAGCATGCAGATTAACAACAATTGTATAAATATATAGTCAAACCCAATTATTCTGATTCTGTTACATGTTTTGTTCTGAACAAAAGTGTGAACATATGACTAAAAAAGACAATCCTGGATGCTTCAGACCTACATCTATGAGCGGTTTGACAAACATGATCTATTGAATAAAATGACAATAATTTAATTGAAACAAGATGTAGATAATTAAAAGGTGTCTTACCAAATATTCTTTCATTATTTTTCTAATTATTATTATTTTGGGATATACTGAGTTGAAAGAGTTGAAAGTCCCCCAGTGCAGCCATATCTCCTTTTTGATAGCCACCAAATAACCATAATAATCATCATATAATTTAAGTGGACAAACATCGATTAAAATTGTTATAGAATCGCTCAATTTATCTAAGTTTTGTAGCGCTATCTAAACCCTTCTGAAGATGCCATTCTCAGTCTTGTTTAAAGACACTGATGAGCACTTCTTTAGAGCTATAATATGAGAAAACTACAGAAAATGCATGGGTCTATGAGTTTAAGGACACAAATGACATCTGACAGGCGGCACGCAGTACATCATGCTCAGCCAAGCATTACAAAATAAACTAAAGAGATTTTGTATCTTAAGTAATGCTCATGTTAAACTAAAAGAAGAGGTTGAAGACGCATTTATATGAATTGCAAAGACATATGTACATCTTGTACATTTTTGTCTTCATAAGGCATTTCAGATAAAAGTAAAGATTCTTAGAGGTGCAAGATAAGTGGACAAATCCATAAAGTATAGAGCAGTCTCTCTCCAACAGAATAAAATGCCGTTTCACCAATAACCAGCTTTAATTTGTTGGAGTAGAACCGTGAGTAATGAGAATGTTGTCAAATGCAGGGATTTACATTTAAGGAAGAAGCTGGACAAATGATTGTAACTTAACAAGGTTAAGGGGGGCTGGCAGGAAAAGAAACACTACACTCCCCACAAAACATCTGACTGCCTGAAAATGTATGAATTCTCTGTCACAATTTTTTCTTCAACATTTGCAAACACTTAACCACCTGCTCCTTTATTTCTTTCAAGCTTATCCTGTCACTCTTTTGTCTCACAAAATTGGCAACTTGTAGAACCAGCAATTATTATTCCACAAAATGGATGAGTCCTTTTCAGAGTCAGCAGTGCATATTCATAGGAATAAATGAAAGTGGAGAGGATGACAGTGGTTGTTTAGTGGATGATGGGTTTCTAATCTTTCCAGAGCCTCCTCCTCTGAATGTCCAGTATTCAGTTCCTCTCACACCTCAATCCCAATGCTTTGCATTAAGCAGAATCATTTTTCACAGGAAACTGAAAATACTGCCAGGACCTTTATCTCAGGAGGGGATGCGCCACTCTCTGTTGTTAATCACATAGAGAGAAATGTCTTTCTCTGTAAACCATCTCTCCTGAAGAAAGAAGGATGGTGGGCATTACCAACTGATGTACAATGATGCTTTCCCATCACTATTTGCATTGTTGAGATTGACAGCAAAGAAATACTTTCTGTAAATGTCACACTAATTGTTGCCACCCATGGAAAAAATTATTCAACAAGATGTCAAACATAAATGCTATAGGCCCAGTCCCCCTCCCAAAAAATGTTTTCTTTCACTGTGTCCTTCTTACTTTTTATTATTTCTCATTGGCAGGAACATTTTAAAGTTGTTTTTCTTCTCTTTGTTGTACTTTATTTCTTTCAATTCTTCTGTCCACATACACATTACATTTTTGAGATATCGCGTAAACTATAGTTCAAAAAGAGGAAAAGAGAGAACAATATCAAAGCTGTCAATGGCATTTTTAACTTAATTTTATTGAAAAATCATTGCTGAAATGTTTTGGCCAAAGGCATAAAACAGGTCCTTATTTACGTTTTATGTTATTTGTTTGTTTAGTTTGAAGATTCAATCAATCGTCTCATTTAACTCGAGGCAAAAAAGCGAATATACATATTTCCCACAATTCTGAACTATTCCTTTAACTGATATGAGTATTTTATACATTGTTTAGTTGTGATAGAAGGGTTAGCTTAGGTTAGTTACTGTTCAGCATTACCATTCAACTGTCTGCTGACATCAAGCTCAGACAGTTGTTTCATGTTGGCACTAAAAGCTAAATACATTCAAATACAAATAGATAAATTGAACACCATTGGGTCTTCTTGCTTCTTGTGAAATCATGGCATAACTATTTTATGTTCCTGCATCAGTCCTAAACAGTAGCTGCTGCGATCTCACTGAACATTTACTTTCTCAACAGAAAGACATGAAGCCGAAAGGTCTATTGACTCAGGTCTATATGTTGTTTTTCTATTCTGTTCAGGTCAGATGGCTTTACTGGATAAAGATGATAAATAATGTATGTTTCCAAAACGTGATTTCTGAGAAGGAAATGAAATAATGGAGTGATAATGTGCCCTTAATAAAGTAGTTAATCAAACACATCCATTACAACTGAAATATATAATGACAATTTGGACGAGGAATGTTTTTTTTGTAAAAATGAGGCAATATGTCCACATATTCTCACTGGGGATCATTTCACTAGTTGCTGACATTTAAAGACCAAGATTAGAGAATAAATTATTTCATTTTTCTCCAGATAACAAGTTGGAGCTTTTCTCTCCCTGTAGCAGTTGAATGGTTGGGATGTTTGTCATAATGGATATTTCTCTCTTATTTAACTCAGTTGTTATGTTATTTGTGAAATGTGAGAGCAATCACAGGAGGACTCTGCTTTGTACAAATCAATCAGAAATAAGTGATTTCACAGGTGTAATGACACAACTTAAAAATAAAAATAAAACATTTCCATAGATGTCAGACCACACTGACCTTGTTCCATCTTCGTTGTACCCCTGAATCCATTGGGACACATTGGTTGGAAGCATCTGGCTTCCACGTTTCAGATCGACTGTACGTATACTGTCGTCATTTTAGCTAATGTAAAGAGAAAATGGCATCCAGCAACAGGGATGCTGGCAAGGGTCTTATGTGATGGTCTGACATTAATGGTGTTGCATAACTGTGACCTCCGGCTCTGCAGGCACGACTCCTCTTCCCCCCACCACCCCCACCACCTCCCATCTCCTCTGTAATTATTCTGCTTGCATGGCTCCAGACATGAACCCAGCTTTGTGGCCAAACAGGCTGTTGGCACTTGGCAAGATGTTCTTCTGATCAGTTGATGCCGTCAGCTCATACGAGAACAAACGGGAACACTATAGTGAGATCATGCAGAATCAGACCAGGAGCCATGTTACTGATTTCACTGCCATCTCTGATGTGCTGCAGAGGAACTGTAAAGCTGTGAGACCGATGAGCTCCAGTCTGTGACCAACAGAAATTGACACTTATAATTAAGCTGCATGAAGCAGATTAATTATAAGTGTCAATTTCCCTGAGCCAGAAGCTAATTTAAATTCACTATGTTTGAGTCTCCTTAAAAAACAAAACAACATATCCTCCTATAGCTCCACCATAAATAAATGAATAGTCTTCACTCAATACAAATCACAAGCCTACCAGGAGAATCTTGGGGTTAATATCTTGCTCAAAGACACATGAGGACAAGAGGAGTTTGGGATTGAGCCAAGAACCTGTGAGAAATGGATGACCCGCTGTCCCTCCTGAGCCTCAGCTGCCCCAATTAATCATGTTAGCCGTAGTAAAGGTCCCAACCTTTGGGAGCCGCAGAACAACAGCTGATAACATAGATAGGAAAGTTCTCTGTCTTGAATTGGTCACAACTGGCAACAAGTGTCAAGGGGACGCGAGCGTTTAAATGGGACAAAGGCCAAAACCTAAAACTAAAGGCCTGGATGCATATATGTTCTGCTCTTACTGCATTAATGACGAATAACACAATTCCATTTTCACAATAGCAATATATATTTTGTAAACATATTTTAGCGCCGGTCATATTATAGTAAAGCTTTATCTGAATTTGTATGGTTAAGTGAATTCATCACTGAGCGGAATCTCCCTCCAGAGTCAGCGAGGCAGTCCTGGAAAGCCTATGAATACAACTGCAAATTATTAAAATGTCTTCAAAGACTAAGAGAGTGTACACTCCAGGGAACAACCAATTAAACGGTTAACGGAGTGCGCGTGCTGCTGCTGCTCTCCGCATTCACTAGTCATTTATTTACACGATAAACTGTGTTATTTTTTCCGTCTGTAAATGCGCTGCCATGTACGACATCCTTCGTCTCCGCAGACCAAACCTGGTGAAGAAAATCTGTGGAAAAATATACGTACAGGTCTTCACGTGAAAACTTCAAAAAGCTCATCTGGTGTTGGATCATCAAAGGGTCTGTTGTCAGATCAGAAGTAATACGGGACTAATGTGGAGGTTTGCCAGGTTGATTTGATAGTTTCTCTGCAGAGGGACAATCAAAAGAGAGCATCACAGCCATCAGACATCAAACAACCTGCACGTCCTGCAGTAATACAATCTGCAGAGTAAAGTAGAGTTCAGAGGCCTTACAGTCATTCAAACATTTAGTATTTCCATTCAGGATTGAAGCTGCTGAGGAAGAAATGAAATCATTTAAGTGCACTATCATTTATTATCTTTTATTTACACCCATTCTTACTGTAATATACTTCATGTTCTTCCTACCTATTCCTTCAGATACTTTCCCCAACGTCGCAATGCATTGATTTCAAACTGAAAAAAGCAACACCATCTTTTCCCAGACTAGTCAGAGCTTCAGGAAGACTCTGTCATATGATGTCAACGCTGTAGGCTCAGCTCTGCTTTGACAGCCAAAAGAGAAATAGGTCATTGTGTTTGTGTTTCATTCTTTATTTTCCAACATCCATGAGACATGTCTCGTTATTATGATGTGCGCTCAAATGTCTAGATTCAGACAAAGTGTGCATCCTTAAGATGTATCAACACCTTGTGTTGTAATATGCATATTGTCAGAGAACCGGTTAATTAATATTCAATAACAAGTCAATAACAACATTTAAGCTGCTGTGTGTTGTGGCAGATCTCAAAGCTTGACAGTAAATTACTGGGCAGCATATAGTCCAGGTTTCTGACTCCTTACTCCTATAGCCTAAGGTGTGTGTAAATGATTGAAATAGGTATCACATCGCAGCCGCCATGGCACAATTTCAATTGTGCCCTTTTATCTAGAAAGAACCGCTGAGAGCCTTGGAAATGTTTCTGACTTCAGGATGGATTAACATCAAATCTGCAGTGCTGCTCCTGTGTCACTTGTGATTAGGTGTCCTCCAAGAAGATCTGCAGGAAAATTTGCCAGGCTTTTCGTACCCCCGCACCCTGGTAATGTTGCGAAGCTCCTCGACTGTTAGATAATCAGATATGAGATATGAGCTGAAGTGATTGTTGTGAAATCCATACGCAACAAAGAAAGGGACATTCTGCAGAATGTAATGTTGAGGGATTAATGATGGTATTAACACGATTGATAAACATCTGGTTTTTGTACTCACAATTATCTTACCCTAACAATATTCTCAAAGACCGAAACCACTGATGTACCGCTGATTGATATAATAAAGGCTCCATTAATAACCCATACTCAGAAATAATGGACAGTCAGAGTCTCAAGATCTTTAGCGAAGATTTCAGTCAGTGGCAATTGTGGGAAGATCTCAAAATAGCCCTATTGAAGCTTCCGATAATAAGAAATAGCAATAGAAAATACTTTGCATTAAAAGCATCATCACATCAATTTCAAGGATCACTCATCCCTCAAAATCAAAACATTGGCACAAGAGATTTCTTCTAGTCGTGCTGATTATTTACCATTGCAAATGTATATGAATCAACAATTACATTTGACGCAGGTCAGGCTTTTCGGTTCTACGAAGCAAGTTTGGAAAAATCACCATAGCAACACATCCAAATCCCTTAACCCTCCTGTTATGTTCCGGGTCAAATTGACCGGTTTCAAAGTTTGAACATCTAGGAAAAATATTTAAAAGTAGTTTATCTGTATGAAACTTCTTCTGCTTGCCTTAATTGGTGTGATCAACGTAGAAAAAAAATACAAAACAAATATCATGTATTTGTAACCCCCCCACCCCTGCAGGTTTATATTACAGAGATGATGTTCGGGTCAATTTGACCCGGCAGTGAAAGTGGAGGCTATAAGGGGTCAGAAGGGTCAAGTTTAGACAGTTTCTTTCTTTGAAAATGTGAGTCTTTCTTTCTCCCTCCTACCATGTTTCATCACATTTCTCTCTCTCTCTCACACACACACACACACACACACATAAAGTTGTACACATTTCAAACTTCAAACAAAAAAAGCAGGTGTTTGTTATGGGAACCATCTCTATCCTGCTGTCATGTGCCCATTGCCCCACACCTTCCAGACTAAACAATGCTTATCTTCTCACGTTCCCCCTAAATACACCGGGAACATCAAAGTAACGGTTTCTTTCATGTCTCTCCTAATAAATATGGTACTATAGGATTTCTAATAGACTGACTGAGACACTGACTGAGAGTGACTCACACACATTTCATCCCAATCTCAGACGCACGCACACTCTCTAATGACGGGAACATTTTTCGCGGAAAAACTCCGGCCACACTTAGCAGGGGAGGTGAAACATACAAAGGGGTTGCTTAGGAGTCCTACCAATATTACACTGCAGATACATACAACTCAGCAGCTTACTGTAGGACAACATGAGCAACAGGAACAAAAGGATGACGGCCCTGGAGGCTCTGGAGCACATCCTTGATCACGACAGTGAAATAGAGGAGTAAGTGTCTGAAGATGAAGACCATCTTGAGGTCAATTTAGATTTCTTAACACGATAAATAAATATTGTTACGCCCCGTGGTGGCTCGGAGCGGGACGCAACATAAAAACAGCAGATTCAGACAAGGGAGGGTACAGTCACACAAAACGCCGGGGTCCGTATATGATAATAAAGTATTTACAAAACGCAACACAGGGAACAACAAGGACTGTCAGTGGCACCAAAGAAAAGAACTTAACAAAAAACCCATCCCCCCCCATTTACAGGTGCTTTGCACCCAAAAGTATAGGGGGTGGTGCTCACTCTAACCTAGGGCATTAACAACAAGTAAACCTACGTGTATGCAGTATGTAAACCGCAGGGTATCTTACCTGTCCTCATTGGCCCTGTGCGCACAACAAAGGGAACTGACAAAGACAACGAAAGGAATTGACAAGGACAACAACAAAACCAAAGTAGGCTGCTAACAAGACATAAAGTTTAAACGAGGGGGGGTATAACTAAAGACAAACCATAAACCAGGAAACAAACAAGCAAGCACTCAAACTGGCAGCACTCAAACCGAGCTCTGCCACAGCTCAACACAACCACAACGGCCAGAGGCCCGAGGCAGAGTGCCCCCCCCCCCCCCGTGCCTTAACAAACAGAGGACTATTAAAAGGGGGACCGGTTGATTGGAGATCTGGAACAGGTGGGGTGATTGGATGACTGGAACCAGGTGTGTACATCTGTGAAGCATGAGAAAGACAACAGGAGGGGGAGACAAAGCAACAACAAAGCAATAACACAAAACAAAACACAATACATGTACGCATACAAGACATATAGGACACCGTCCGTAACACTCCAGTCAGGCTTTGGAACCAATAAGCATGGAGAACTCCATGGACTGGAACTGGGCTGTGCTAAATTATTTTCCAGCAAATAATCAACCTCTTTTTTCATTAGAGATCTTTTGTATGCATTTACTCTGTATGGGTGTTGTTTAATAGGTCGGGACTCACCCACATCGATGTCGTGCTGTAGCACCGTATGTGCGAGTAGGCACATCTCCCAACAGACAGTGGAACTCTGAGATAAGGCCGAGTAGGTCAGCTTCCTGCTCCCTGCTTAAATGATGCATTAAGGATGGAAGTTTCAACAACATTTCTAAGTTTGACAACCGAGGGGTCTGTTGCTGGGCATTGCGCAAACTCAAGCCATCCTCATCACTCACTGCAGTAGGACTCACGGCCACTGACACCGCAGCAGTCGCTACAAGAGGCGCACCGCGTGTTTCAGGCTGGACGTCGCCTCTAGTGTAATAATTTTTCAACATGTTTATATGACATACCCTGGTTTTTCGCCTTCTATCAGGGGTCCTGACAACAGTCAGTTTCACTCAACCTCCTGTCAATAGTGTAAGGACCTGAAAATCGAGCACTCATGGAAGTACCTGGAATGGGCAGCAACACTAACACCAAGTCACCTGTTTGAAGAGAACGTGGAAGTGCTTTCTTATCGAACTGCCGCTTCATACCCTGTTGTACAACAGAGAGACTCTCCTTAGCAATACGGCAAGCCTCGTGCAGTCGTTCTCGGAAGCGACTCACGTAGGTCAGCACGTTTCGCTGGGTGGGCGAACTCTCGCCCGTTAGCTGGTCCTTTAACACTCTTAAAGGGCCTCTAACTGTGTGCCCAAACACCAGCTCTGCTGGACTAAAACCTAGTGACTCTTGCACTATTTCCCTAAGGGCAAATATAGCCGGAACCGGGTGAAGAGGCGCAGGCTTAATAACCTGATTAGGCTTCCCTGTGGCCTGACATACATGGCATGTACGGCAAAACAAAGACACATCTCGCTTCAATCCTGGCCAGAAGAACTGCTGCAGCACTCTGTCATAGGTCTTTGTAATACCTAGATAACCAGACCAGAGATGTTCATGAGCCAGAGACAAAACAGACTGTCGGTACGGTGTAGGCACAACAATTTGAAAGACATTACTCCATTCGTTATCCAAATCAGCGCGAGATTTCCATCTCTGCATCAGGAGATCATTCTCCACGAAATACTCCATTTCTTTATTCTGTGCGCTCTCTGGAGCAAGACCTGCAGCAAAACATTTGGCTACAGTAGCGTCCTCCTTCTGAGCAGCAATAAGATTACTTCGAACCATAGGCAACCTAGCTTTCTCTAAGGTGGAAGTATCACACTGAACTTTAAGCGGGACACTCGGCTCAACAGTAGACTGAGTAACCACAGGTGGGGAAACAGTCTGCCCAGACAACTCAGTCGCGAACAGAGTATCCGACAAATCAACTGTTTCACCCAAACTACGTGCTTGAGCACGGGTGACCACACACACTGGGAACACTTCAGGGAAGTCCTGAGCCAACACATCAGGCTGCAAAATCTCAGGTCGTCCAAGAACTTCTAAAACTGGCATAACTTTCCCACCAGCGATGTCATTCCCTAGCAGAAATGTGACGCCTCTAACGGGCAAACATGGGCGCACGCTCACTTTAAACACTCCATTTGCCAGGCCGCAGGACAAATGTACCTCACGGAGAGGCACAGACACAAACCCCATCTCAACGCCTTGCACAATCACACTAGAGTCACTGAAAGTGTCATCACAAAAAGGTAACACGACTGACAATATAAAAGACTGAGAGGCGCCAGTATCCCTAAGTATGCGCACTGGCCACTGGTTCAACGTATCGGCGCTGAGGGAAACCAGCCCGTCCAACATAAATGGCTTATAACAGGGGTCCAGAGTGTCACCCTCCATCTCCGGGGCTAGTGACACTGGACCCTCCAACGTTCGCACAAACCCAACCTCTTTTGGTCGTTGGCTTGGCTGTGACAGCTTGCGTTTTAACATAAAACAGTCACTCTTTATGTGACCTGTTCGGTGACAATAGAAACACTCCCGTTCCTCCGTGGAGCGGAGTGACAATGGACGTGGCAGACTGGACGGCATTCTAGCCGAGGCAGAAGGAGTAAACGACCTACTCTCATATCGGGGCATCCCAAAAGTTTGCTTGTGCGATAACACAAACTCATCAGCAAGCACAGCAGCCTGCGCTAACGTCCCTACCTTTTGCTCATTGAGATACGTCACCATTCGGTCAGGCAGACTATTCTTGAATTCTTCAATGAGAACTAATTGTGACAGCGTGTCAAAATTAGTCACGTCGCTTGCCTTGCACCATCGACTAAACAAAGTCTCCTTCTCGCGGGCGAACTCAACGAACGTTTTGCTAGACAATTTTTTACAAGTCCTGAACTTTTGTCTATATGCCTCAGGCACTAGTTTGTAGGCACGAAGCACAGCTGTCTTAATAGTCTCATAACATAAACTATCTTCTAGAGACAATGCAGCTAAAATCTCCTGCGCTTTTCCTGTCAGTTTACACTGAAGCAGTATCGACCAGACCTCTTTTGGCCATTTCAGTGAGGTAGCAACTCGCTCAAAAGCAGTAAAATAAGCATCTACTTCAGCCTCACAAAATTGAGGTACCAACGCTACATTTCTGCTCACCTCAAAACCTCTGGTAGGCGCGGAGGGACCAGAGTGTATGGCCCCAGTAGGACCAGGAGACTGAGCTGAACTCAGAGCAGCAGCTTCCAGTTCTAGGCGCTTTAGCTTCACCTCCTTTTCTGCTGCTATTTCTAACTCTATTCTGCGGTTAGAGACGTTCGCCTCTATTTCTAGCTCCATCTTTCGAATAGCTAACTTGTGACTATATGCGGCATCTCTCTCTTTTCCCTGAGCCTCAAGTTGCAAATGCGCTAAGCGTAGCCTATGGCGGGCATCATCGCTTACCCTAGGTAAAGAAAAGGGAGAACATTTGGGCACAGTACGAGGAGGCTTCAGCTCCCCATTAGACGAAACTGACTCATTCTCAACCAGCTCTCCCTCACTGCGATCCTCTGTACTAGGCGACAACAATTGGGGTGGAATAGTAGGCCCACCAGCCGTCGCACTGCTGGCTGTACCAAGCACTTTATTATGTACCAACAGACGTACAACCGCTTCTTTCAATTCTGCTTTTAGCAGATTTGCTGAGACCGCAAAGTCAAAATGTGCCGCAATGGCATACAAATCCTTTTTTTTTTTTTTACAGTGATCAATATGTTCCACAGAAGGATCACTAAGAAAACCTGCAATATCAAATGTACTCATTGTCTTTAAACAGCCTTAAGCCGAACCTCAACAAACCTAACCAATACTATCAGCCTACTTGACGTGTGCACTGCACACCAACACTCATCAAACCTGTTGCTTAAAAGGATCAAGGATCCCGGACAAGCCCCCAATTTATGTTACGCCCCGTGGCGGCTCGGAGTGGGACGCAACATAAAAACAGCAGATTTAGACAAGGGAGGGTACAGTCACACAAAACGCCGGGGTCCGTATATGATAATAAAGTATTTATTTACAAAAACGCAACACAGGGAACAACAAGGACTGTCAGTGGCACCAAAGAAAAGAACTTAACAAAAAAACCTATTTACAGGTGCTATGCACCCAAAAGTACAGGGGGTGGTGCTCACTCTAACCTAGGGCATTAACAACAAGTAAACCTACGTGTATGCAGTATGTAAACCCCAGGGTATCTTACCTGTCCTCATTGGCCCTGTGCGCACAACAAAGGGAATTGACAAGGACAACAACAAAACCAAAGTAGGCTGCTAACAAGACATAAAGTTTAAACGAGGGGGAGTATAACTAAAGACAAACCATAAACCAGGAAACAAACAAGCAAGCACTAACAAACTCGCAGCGCTCAAACCGAGCTCTGCCACAGCTCAGCTCAACACAACCACAATGGCCAGCGACCCGAGGCAGAGTGCAGAGTGCACCCCCTGCCTTCTTCTTTGAGGTTTATTGGAACAGTTTGGTGCATTACCGCCACCAACTGGTATGGAGTGTGGATCAGGATGTCTACAACTTGCCCTATCAACATATAACACTACTAAATAATCTAACCAATGACAACAACCCACAACAAACAAAAACAAAAAACAACAACAACAAAACATATGTATACATACTTATACATATATATATAGCTTCAACAAACCAAATCATAACTAACCAACCAAAATAAATAAACCTAGGGCTCATATTCTTTCAATAATCCTTGTTATCCTAAGATACTGCAATAGTGCTTTATAGCACCCACTGGAGTTTCCTTGCAGCACACATGCCATATCCAACCGTACCCCATCCTTGCCGAGGCCTCCAACTAGCTGTCTCCTTTCATTCGCATACCTCTGACAGTGTAGAATAACATGTTCGATTGTTTCTACCTGCCCACAATAGTCACATCTTCCCGTGTCATGTTTCCCTATTTTCCATAGCATGCCGTTCAGCCCAGCGTGTCCAAATCGCAGCCTTGAAATGACGTTTCCTCTCTCCTGTTCCCTCCTGCCCATCTCATTCCCCCCACTTTCCTCTGGACTCTGTACAACCATCGCCCTTTTCTGTCCTCCTCCAATTGCTTCTGCCACCTTTCATTTAACCTCTTTTTAATAATCCCCTTGGCCTCTGATTTACTGAAGTTGACTTCAACTCTTGAGCCACTCTTTGCGGCTTCTTTTGCCGCGCTATCCGCCATTTCATTACCTTTAACCCCCACATGTGCAGGCACCCATACTAACACCACTGTCATACCCATCATTTGAATCCTGTATAATATTTGCTCCATTTCAATAAGGATGTCCGGTCTACTGTCTGAATGACTGTTCTGTAAGCTGTCTAGTGATGCACTGGAGTCTGAACAAATGATCGACCTTAATGGTCTTGTATCCTCTATCCATTGTAGTGCAAACATTATTGCCAGCATTTCCCCTGTGTACACCGATACACCCTCTGTAATCATTTTCCCTATTTTTATGTTAAATTCTGGCACTATAACTGCTATTCCTACTTTATTTTCTGAATTCTTTGATGCGTCTGTGTAGATCTGGACATAACTGTGGTAATTGTCAATGTGTGTCTGAATTGTGTCCCCCCGTGCCTTCTTCATCTTCTATAAATTTGACTGGCGGATCGCAACCAATTTGCCTAGGTGCATACCGCCACCTACTGTACCGGAGTGTGCAGATTCAGGAATAACTGATCTAACTAACTAAGAAACAAACAAAATAATAAAACAAAAACAAAACAAACCAACAAAACAAAAGAAACAAAACAACAAAACAAAGCAACAAAACAAAACCCAAATGCTACTAATTAACAGCCCAACTACTTAGCAAACAAACCAACTATACCCACACCTAAATCCTACGCCCTAGTCCCGTATCTTTGGCAAATCGCAACAGAGCCCTGTAGCCCTCTCGCCCCACCTGGTTACCCCCGTGCCTTAACAAACAGAGGACTATTAAAAGGGGGACCGGTTGATTGGAGATCTGGAACAGGTGGGGTGATTGGACGACTGGAACCAGGTGTGTACATCTGTGAAGTATGAGAAAGACAACAGGAGGGGGAGACAAAGCAACAACAAAGCAATAACACAAAACAAAACACAATACATGTACGCATACAAGACATATAGGACACCGTCCGTAATAAACATAAATAAAGTTTACTTTCAATATACAAATCCTTATGACTCATTTGGCTTGATTTTGAGTGAGCGGGTCAATATGACCCTGAACAGCAGAGGTGTCTCATCTCTATTTAGCCCATGAAAAAAAAAAAACTCAAAATGCAAATAAAATTTTGAAAAAAATACATGTTATGGTAGACTAATGCAATTTATATCTAGGTTTTTCCAATCCACCTAAAAATTGTTTGAACGTGTATTTTTCATTAAAACGAGTGAGTTAGCCTAATTGAACTATGATCTATGGAGGGGTGAATAACTCCATTCCACTAAAAACTGATTGAATTGTTAGTAATGGTGTTGGTGATGAGGTACAAACTATATTTATTATTCTGTTAACTTTTGGATGATTCAACACGCACCGGGTCAAATTGACCCGGGAACATCATTGCTGTACCTAAGAAACGAACATAACAGGAGGGTTAACCTGCTCCAGTGCAGGCTTACTTCAATTCACTGGATAAGTTGGCCACTTCCACTGGACAAAAAAGGCAGCTCCCTTCCTCATTGATAAAGGAGCAATATTAGTTTTATTAGTTTTATAGGGAGAGAGTTCTTCGAGATCGCCAAGATCCGTTCTCACATCATGATGACTTCCTGTACGAGCGCTATCGATTCTGCCGACAAGGAATCATTTATTTACGAGACCTCTTCGAGACGTACATTGAAAAACACACGCCCAGCCAAGCATTAACCGTCTCACATACTGTATGCATAGCCTGGAACACAGACTGTATTCAATCGAAGCAGTGAAAAGAAATTGTGTGTGATTCTCTGTATTCTTATCATGAGTCCACCTTAATCATTTTCTATATTGAATTTCTGATTATGAATAATACATACATACTGATCCACCCATACACATATTCAAACTCCTAGTTATATGGTAATATACACATACATGTATATATATATATATATATATATATATATATATATATATATATATATATATATATATATATATATACATATATATAGTACATGATACATACGCACATACAGTACATATATCCTCATAAGTATATATCCATTTGTATACTACTGCCAGCAGGTACATTTAAATACATATAATCTGATTGATTTGGGTGATGAAGCACTTAAAATTAGCTGATACATTTTCCCAACACTTACACATTTATCTTGTCTGACATTTTGCGATGCTTATGTCTCGCAGCGGGGGCGGTGTTAAGCTGCGTTCACAGCAAAAGCGTTGTGAATATTCGCAACGCTTTGGATGTGAACGCGCCATTAGACTTTGCCATGATTATGGACTTAAATTCATCATATGTAGTCATGATCATTTCCTGCTCGTCAGCAGAGAAACGAGATGCTCTTTCTCTGATCTTATTTGCCATTGTAGCGTTTGAAGATCATGGAATCTTTGCTCGACACCTCCCCCTTTTGAAGAGGAGCGTTCACGCGCAATTATCCAGATGACTGACGTCTGGTTTGAATTAACAAGACTGTTTGAGGGCGGATCAGCCTTAGAGAAACCGCCTGACGTCAATCATCTCGGTAATTTAAGATGGATAATAGGACATTTGATCAACTTTGTTGAACCATGTACGAGGAATGGAGCCCTTATGTTTCACCTTTTTTTTTTTTTAAAGCAAGACTCACCGCAACTTTAATTCTGTTTTCTTTGGACCATAACTTAATAGTTGGTATAACTCTGTATAATTTACCAATAACTGATTTACCCCAAAAAATATTTTTACTTCGTAAACATTAGCATGCTCACAAAATATTCCAGCCATTTTTTAAGAAGAGATCGCTGCTGTTGGTAAGCTCTTGTTTTATTCATCAGAGAATGTGGTTTTATGTGCAAGATGATGTTTTATTACCTTTAAGTGTCTTGGTTGCAGTTCAAGTTTAAGGGGCTTAAAATGTGTGAGTTCAAATCACCCATGGATAAAAAATGTGCAGAAATAAAAGCCATCAATTCTGTAACGATTTGTATCTCTTTGTTCAATAAATATCACAAGGGAAGGATAAAAGAAAGCATGAAAATGGGGGAAGAAAGAAATAAAATACATTGGCATGCTCTCCCAAACCAGTCAGACCCTCGTTCCAGCAAAGATTTTTTTTGAATGGCCATATTCTCCTACCTATCTGTTCCCTAACTATAACCACACTTATGATATCTTTACATTAATACTGAGTGGGCTCAATGTAAAAGAAAAGTGAATAACAAACCGGTAATCCCCAGGTGGATTTTCCTTTATGTTTTAATAATCCTGTCCATTTTGGCCCTCCTGTACTGGAAACTCTCAAAGTTTTCTACAAACTACTTAACAATGACTCTGCCCTGTGTGTTTGATGGCCTCTTCTCTCCATCCAGGGACAAAGAGAGAGAGCAGGTTCTGCTGCTAGAACATGGAGCACCGCTGGAGAGCGATTGCGTAACCAATGACAGCCCTCAGCAGCTGATGCAGAATCACGACAGCGACAGTTACTGTCCTGGTGTGTTGCTGATACAGTGGATAATACAGAGAAGACGAGTGGACAGGGGGGACAGCGGGTCGCAGGTCAGCCGTGTCTGCGTCAGAGATTGTGTCATATTTTAAGATACACAGCATAACAAATTTGTTTTATTAACATTTTGCAAAGCCAACAGTAAAGTTGCAGTTTACAAAATAGGGTTTGCAACCTGCAGGTTGTATCAATGATGAAAATAAAAACATGAAATTAAGCTTTTTAATTAGTTTTCTTACAACAGAGACTGATTGTAATGCTCTTTCTGCAATGATTCTCATCTGATAGTTGTCCTTTTCCTTTAATTCTAGTTTCGGTTCAGGATTTGGTGTTGTTAAATTAAAGAAGTTATCCATCATTGCATGTCTATAAAGCATTTAAATCTAACCAGTCTTAGTTTTGGGAGGTTAGGTGGCTCTACAGTCCAGCAGTTACATCTCACCCTCACACAAGGAGACTCTGTCCTTGTGTTATGTGGCCAAATATGGACTCCAGCTCCTGACCTCACTGTGGCTGCGAGCCCTGCTGTGTCATGGAACAATAGTGAATAATATCTCAATCAACTGAATCTCAAACCTCCTAAAAATTTGAGTTATATACAGTTTGGTTACAGATTTACGTTCCTAATTTGACTTTCATTTCTGAATGAATAGCTGGCTCGTGTCCTTTCTCTTGCACGTTATAATTTATGAATTGGAAAGAAAGATATTTAAACAATAGCTCTGCCTGGAAGTTTTGCTTTGTGTCTCCAGAGTTCATGGTAGGTGTTGTTTATTCTATTCTGGAATTAATAGTTCATGCAATAAATGTCAGTGCTGTAAATCAATATAAACAATGCCAGTAAGGGTGAGCCACCTTTTGAACAGGAAAGGCCCGACTGCAGCCACAGGATGAATGTAAACATCTGAAAGTGATCAGACAACTGACAGTTTCCGATCATAAATTGTGATAAAACAACAAAAGATGTCTTTTTGGTCAGTATCTTTAATTAAACATATTTTAGCCCTGAACATCACTTTATCGTTTAGGTCCTGTGTAACGTCATACCTTTCTTGGCACAGTCAATGCACGTATTAGTTAGTGCAGAGGCTCAGAAGTGACAGATAATGCATACTGATGCAAATATAATTTGGGGTAATAAGAATGAAATATCTTGTGATGCCAGCTGTTCTCCATTTGAAGGCCAACATTTTAACAGTTTAATGGTTGAATCATGTATTAATTTCCATATCAGTTTGTGTAATGGGACAGGAATGTGCGCGTGTGCGTGCGTGTGTGGTCTCATTTGTATGCGTCAAACATAAAAAACTATAAATGTCGAACTCTGCGATCTCAAAACATTTTTGTCGCTGCACGATAATTCCAAATTGCGATTTTCTGAATTTCCAGCATTGACCAAAGATCAATAAGTCCACGTGAGCCCAGGTGGTCGTTTTTTATATTATTTTGCAATGTCTTCAGTGTTTTAGTCCGCAGGCTGTTCAGCGGACTCTGCAGGTGAGAGGAGCTGATCATGTGACCTTCACACGCACCTGCCTTGTTAATTAAGCCTTTTAATGGGTCATCGGCATGCTTTCAGTTGCATGCATCTACATGGTTTCACTTGAAACTGGTCAATTTTGATTGAGATGTAAATTTAAGGTCAATTGATAAATGAATGGAGATACAGTAAGTATATAAGGCCTTTTAATTATTCATCTCCACAGTTTCAGGGGTCAAATATTTTAGTTTCTTTCTAGTATTTTGAGCAGATCATACGATTCCATAAAATTAACCAAATAGTATTAAAGTCACCCTATCCTGCTTAAGACCAGGGACAGCGGATTCTTAAGGGTTTAAGAATGTTAAACCCTTAAGAATAAAATGTGGTTTTGACCACATTTTAAAATTAAACTACATAAAACAATCAACTCTTATATAAATTTTTTATATATACAAAAATGTGATTTCAGTTGAATTGGTCATATTTGAAAGATATCTAAAGCAGTTTGGGATTGTAAGAATCAAAATAACTCTGCAATACAGCTTTTTCAGTCAAATGTCATAACATGTTTACAATAAAGAAAAAAGATCTAAATATTGTTGCCTCAAAATGAGTCACAAGTAATTAAAGGTAAACTGTATTAGTATGGTAGATTATGTAAAGCCTCTCAGTGAACACATTGCTGCTTACATTTGTCTTCAGGTGAACAGTCCTGCATTTTGCTCTGGACAGAGCAGATGCACATGTTACGCAACAGCACGATGTCACAGGTCAACAGTGATATATGCAGAATGCTGAGCAGTGATCATGAATAATCATGCGGTCAGAAAGGTGAACATTTATCACATGAAGCTTTTTAAAAAGCTGTGACCAGCTGACCCTGCCATGTGACATGGCAGTGGCCTCAGATGAGCTGCGTGTACATATAAAGTGCTGCCCCGCCACCTTTCCCTCCCGCAGGTCCAACCTCACGCCACTGGAGGTTGGCTGTCAATCAAATGTTTCCGGGCCATTCAGTGTGAAATGATAATGCTCCTGGGCACTCATATTTTTTTCATGGCGGCCACAGATTCTTTAAGGGCACATTTAAAGAATGAAAAGGTTCATTGAAGATGATGTTGAGCAGATGTACTGAAGTATATATAGTTACTCTTGCATTGAGTAGCTTATCCTGATATGACAGGTGGACGATACCACAAAAGTATACAGACTCATTGTATTATTATAAGCGACTAAAATTTGTACGTGGAGAATCCTGTAATGGTTTAAGAGGTTAATGCATCATAAATAGCTTGTGTCTGATGACACTTTCATTACCACCAAATGATTTGCCAAATATTAGGCCTTTCTTTTTCCTATTCTTTGTCAATCACACATGCATGTAAACACAGACTTTTTTTATGGAAAATTTAACAATGTTTACTGCAAAGAGTGCACTAAGAAAAGCATGTATGTGTCCAGAACATGATGTCATTTTTGAATATCGACCCTATTGACACATTGACCCTATTAAATACTAAACACAATTCTTGGTGGAATCAATACTTTACGTATCGATCCGCCCACCAATGTCATTGGGTCTCTTTGTCTTTTTTGTTTGGTTTAGAAATCTACGGACCACGTTCTACTTCTATGTGACATACATGAGATCGATAGTCTAAAGACAGTCCCAGGTGTTTGCATTCATAGAAGCACTTGAACAGAGTTATGAGAGATAAATGTTAAGTGACTTTGCTTGTGAGAGGAGAGATGAGATGCTTCACAAAGAGTCACAGAGCAGAAAACTACTTAATCTCATCTGTGAGACTTTTTATTGTATTTTTGCCAGTAAGTTACCCAATCACCTGTTTGCAATAACTTCACTGTTATGATGTTGAACAGTAAACCAGCTTTAACGTGATTCTGCGTAACACTATTACTGCTCTCTGATGATTCTCTAAATATGCTCTGAAGTATTTCACTGTAACTGTTTTATGGTACAATACATACAATATATTTTGGAGTATTATGTTTGAACTGTACCATATTTAAAACATATGTTGGGGTATGATACTGTAAGTGTGTTTCATAGTACAATACTGTTCAGTTGTTTTGGAGTATTGTACTATAAATTAATATCATCTACTACTTTACTTTATTTACTAATAATTATTACTGCAAATGTAAACCCTGGTTTACTGTGTCTAGAATAATATTATATCAACGATGTTGGGATTCATCTTGGTGGTATTTTCCAGACACATGACATCAGTGGCAGTAGTAAAAACCCAACAATAGTAGCTTTGGTACCTACGTGTGAGACAACTGTAGTACTAAAGTAAATATGTAAGCCCAAGCAGTCATAGTAATGGTCGTGCTGTGGCTGTAAAAGAACCAATGATCATGGAAGTATCAATATTATATGAGGTTGATGATAGTATTTCGTCATTGTTACCAGTGACCACAAGCAACATGAGAAGTAAACAGTATGAGAAGGACTGTCAAACTGCAGCAGTATTACAGGTTCATAGTTGTAGCCAATATGATAGTTGATGTCAGCAGAACAGTCAAATGAGAAAAGGAAGCAGCGGAAAAAGCTGTATTGTGTCACTACAGAACATTATAAGACGAGTGGTAAAAACATGAGTAACTAGTATTAGAAAGGAGAAGAAAAAAATGAATTAGACTGGAGTGATGACAGGCTGTGTAAAAGATGGGCCACGGCTGGCTTTATTTAAGATTTTCCCACAGCTGTTTATAGCAAAAGAGGACAGCCAGTACTAAATGAATGAGCAGCTTAACTCAAGCCATAAGATATCAAGCATCTTATTAAATCAAACACAAGCTGCTCTCTTTGAAGCATTGAGATGCTTTGCTAAAAACAACTCCAACTCCAATTATTGATTATTGAACAGCTGATGATCAATAAAGGAACAAAAGAAGAACTTTGCATCAGGAGTTATGTCAGATTAGAGATTAACTCTATCGTGAATGTGGTGTGGATGAGTGGATTAGATGAAGTGTGTACAGTACAGTCGGCCATGTATTTGCACACATACGTGACAACGATTAATTTTTATATTTTATATTATTTTGTATATTTTATTTTTATTTTTACATTCAGTTGTAGGTTTTTGTAGGTTTCGAAAAGCCTAAAACTGACATCATAAGCACCAGACATCCAAGTGGAAAAGGGAGTGCATGTTCTACTTTTAAGCAAAGTGAGGCCACAGAGGGGAGAAATGACTTTCTTATCCTGGAAGGTCTCTCCGGTCTGTGACGCCCCCTGCTGTTCATCCACGATGCCTATTATCTTACGGTCCCCTCGTAAACTCCTTATATTGATCTAGGAAATAAAAACTAGTATTTACGTAGATCTGCATTGGATGGGAAATAATGACGTCACAAATCATGTTACACATAGTATTTTCATGGCACCACCATTTAATATAACTCCTGATGAGACTTCAGAAGTAAATGATGACAACTATACTGCAGTGTCCCACATCAGATATACACGTATACTGAGTTAAAAATATGTCACATGCAGTTTGCATTCAAGTCGGGAATGAACTTTATACCTTGGCTATTTGTTATTTTGATATTTATATATACAATTATATATTGTATTCACAAATAGGCGACATGGTAATATACTTTTTTATTAAACTAGCAATATGGAGAAGTTCAGTTCCTCTAGTTTAATACAATGATCATTTATTTCACAGAGTTTTGCTTTATTTTATAAACTTAATACAACATTGTATAGTTTGCACAACAAATGAAGCATTAACATATATCAATGATCACGTTGTAGATAGGTTGCAAATAAAATCATTGTTTGTATAACCTTATGATAACCTTAGGGAACTTGATTATTGCATCAATGTACCTTTTTTTTCAAAACTAAAGGCCTTGATTAGCTGAATCTTCACTTTACTATGAATACGTGGCTCCTTAAAAATAGATTAATCATCAATCATTCCTTTAATCTTCCCTGGTCAATTGGGCCATTTCCGGCAGGATCTGAACGCAGCGTAGTCAGCTGACTCCGAGTGGTCATGTGACCTTCACAGGCGGAGGAGAGCCCATGGAGTAGTGTGGGAACAACAACCGGGATCTCTTCAAACACAAAGCCAGCCAGTGGTGGTCTGTCCTCGGTTTCTTTGTCCCGTTCACCCGGTCACCGTGCAGCATGGCGTGGACTAAATATCAGCTGTTCCTCGCGGGACTGATGCTCACCACCGGCTCCCTCAACACGCTGTCCGCAAAGTGAGTACTTTCATTTCTGTGTTTCCCCGACTGGAGTGTTTGTAGTTAAAGCTAATTTCTCTGTTGGAGAACTTGCAGACTACCAGCTAATTATTGAGCTAATCGAGATAGCTTGTCTGTTGTTGAGTATTATCATGGTGTCCACTTGTAGTTGTTGCTGCTATTGGGTAACAGCTGCTATTATCAATAACGAGCTCACGTAAACATCCGTATCGAGCCTTAGTTGTGGTGGGAAGCTGCAGAAAGCAAAGTGTGTGAGGAGGACAGACGTTTTTATTCTCTGTTCCTGACATGATCATAGTTCTGTCAGGAAGCAGCTCTCAAGCCAAATGAGTAACGTTACAGGGTGCAAAATGAAACGCCTTTGCGATTGTGCAATGATATCATCATTAGCTATCTGTGAACCAGGCATTCGTGTTCGATCAGAGGTGACGTAATAGCCTCGTGCAGCCTGCGTAGGTCACAGGTAAACACAAATGAAAGAGGAAACACTTATCAACTGCAGCTGACTAGAACTGTCTTCATCATTTGCTCTTCAAAACATCAGGAAATAGTGAAAAGAAAAATGCAAATTTCATAATCTCTTGAAATGAACAAGGATTTAAAGAAGGAAAGCAGAAAATCGTCACATTTGAGAAGCAGGAAACAGTTGATGTGTTGCAGATTCCCTTGATAAATGACTTAAATAATTAATTATTGATCGATACTGGTGGTTGTTAGTTTTATGTTGACTGAGATAAAGGAATCCACCATAATGTCAGTCCTCAGTCATATATTTATTAAGGGACTGCAACTACCAACTACTTGCAATAACATTTAACCCACAGATGAGTTTTTCATATACTTGACTTTTATCGACAAATAGTAATTTTAAAAAACAGTAAAAAAAATCTTCCTGTTTAAGAAGCTGGGTTTTTGCCTTAAATGATTTGTGGCTAATACATGTAAGTCCTCTCTAGTTATTGTCACGATAGGAAGAGGTTTTCTCTAGTAGTGAAACTAGACATTCAGCTTTTTTAACTTCCCCAGTAATCTGGGATGTCAGCTCCCTGAAGTCTGGCACACTTCTCTGTCCTTTTATGGGCTTTGTCAGCAAAAAACAAAGGTGACATGAATCACGCTGTGGGTGCTTATGTCTCAGACGAAGCGAGCTGTGTCATGTTGCTCAGAGAAGAATCAGCAACTAACGGGTAAAGTTCCACTGCAGTCACCTGACACCGGCCTCGTCACAGCACCGCCTCGCTGGGTTCAGAGGCCCTCAGCTGAGATCAGATCATGTAGAGTGATAGTTTTGGTGCAAGTTCCCTCTTTCCTGTCATGCAAACATGCACCGCTTTCAAGATACTCAACCCAAACAGCGTGGCCAGGAATCAACCGGAATAATCAAGGGAGATTTTGATCAAGTTTCCTTCTTGAGCTCGGGCGTTTTTGAGTTTGAAGAAGTTGCAGCGTCATCACTTTAAAGAACGTTGCACTTTAAAGAAAACATGACGCTCACATGCCGGTCATGCTTCCTCTGACGGTCTGATTATAGAAGTCAGCGGGTTGTGTAGATTTAAGCACTCATTAACTTCACAACTGTCCAGAACTCTCACAGGGAAACAAAATGCTCCCTCACTGCAGAACTCTGGTTCACAGTGGTATTTATGAGTTTGTTGTCAATCAAACGCAGGTGTAATGTGAAAGAATACACAATAAGAAACAAACAAAACTCAGTTCTACACTCACAAAGTTGTTGTCGACCAATTGGTTACTTTGTTCATAAAATGTCAAAAATAGTGGAAATTGCTTTACAATTATAATTTCCCACAGACTAAGTTGATGTATTCAGATTGCTTGTTTTTATCTGACCAACATAAAACAACATATTCAGTTATTATTATATATATATATATGACAGAGAAAGGCAGCGAGTCGTCACATTTTAGAAGCCGGAGCCAGCAAAAGTTTTATTTAAAATGACTTAAACAGTTAATAGCTTATCAAAATACATGTTGATTAATTTGACTTATCTTTGCATTCTGCCTTCTATATTTGACTGTTTTCTATTATATTTGGTTGTGTGAAATATCCATAATAAAGTTGTAATAACGGGTTCTTGTCTGACAGATGGGCTGATATGTTCTCTGCGAAGGGTTGCCATGATGACGCCAAACATCAATTTACTCATCCGTTTGTACAGGTAAAGTAATGAACTGTGGCCGTATTACGTAGCGCTTTATTTTCACTCTACTGTTCTGGTTATTCAATAAGTAAATAGTCTTTATGGAATAACCACATTGTAAAGCCTGTTGTATACTTCTGTGTATTAAACACTTATACACAAATAAAAACACAGATAGTTTTCTAATTGTATTAAGAGTTTTAGTGCAAAATTAACATAAAAGTCTCATGATTATGAAATAATTTCAGCTATATGGTGAATATGTTAATGTGAATGCACACAAATGCTGAATAATCAGATTTAGACAATAGTCAAATTTAACTGAATTTAATCAAATGTTCTTGTGCTTGTTATTATCAGTTGAGACAATGTCATTGGACATGTCTATTGTCTCAACTGCTGTTTCCCAAAAGTCAACTCTAATTGGTGTGCCCTCTCTGCGTCTTCCTCCCTCTCTACTGTGCAGGCGGTGGGTATGTTTCTGGGCGAGTTCAGCTGCATTGTGGTCTTCTACATCTTGCTTTGCCATGACCGACGAAGGCCCGAGCCCACGATGAACCCCGGCCAGAGCTTCAACCCTCTCGTCTTCTTCCCTCCCGCCATGTGCGACATGCTGGCCACCTCCCTCATGTATGTTGGTAAGTGACTTTTCGAAAAACCTTTTATCTTCTCAATGTTCAGAAATCTGCTTTTGCTCACAGGCGTGTTTCAAGTGGTTGATTTTTGGGATGATTTCTGATCTATTCTTCCCTCATGCAGCCTCCACCTTTCAGCTTTACTGCGCAGCATGAATTGTTTATTCATGTGCCGCTGAAAGGAAAGAGTGTATTTTTAGAAATAAAATCATACTTATTTGTATTTCTTTTGCAGCTCTCAACATGACGAGTGCCTCCAGCTTCCAGATGCTGCGTGGAGCGGTCATCATCTTCACTGGTCTGCTCTCTGTGGCGTTCCTGGGGCGGCGCCTGGCGCCCAGTCAGTGGTTCGGCATCCTCACCACCATCGTGGGCCTGGTGATAGTGGGCCTCGCAGACTTCTTCAGCGGGAACAAAGACGACACGCACAAACTCAGTGACATCATCACAGGTGAGGCGGGGATTTAAGTTCTGGGCTTTATTATCTGCAGTGATCCACTCTGTGTTCATTCCATTGTGTTAGAGTAAATGCTTGAATGCTTTCTAATGATACAGAAGATACTTCAACAAGAATCATCAACCTCACTTCCTAAAGGCAGTAAATAAAACGCTACTCTCTTCTGTTCTGCAGGAGACCTTCTGATCATCTTGGCTCAGGTCATTGTTTCAGTGCAGATGGTCCTGGAGGAAAAGTTTGTCTACAAACATGATGTCCATCCTCTTCGGGCCGTTGGCACTGAAGGTACAGCAGTTGTTCATCTGCAGTTACATGCACCATTGTTTTGGGAATACCACATGTAACATGTTATACAGTGGTCATGAACCACAAATCAACAAAAGGACAGAAGTACACGAGTAGAAAGAGCCAAAATCTTGAATTTATAATGTTAACAGAAGTATATATTGTGGAATTCAAAGGTCAGATAGCGACAGATAGACTAGTTTCAACATTGTCTTCCAACCTTTTATTTAAGTGGAAAAAGTATCTATAATAGTATTGTTTTTCGCAGCAGAATTAAAGCAGCTGCTCCTAAGTCAGCAAGCTGCAGCTTTTGCCAACGTTTTTTGGGTCGTGACCCAAACAAGGGTCACGACATTTGCAATATTGTCAACAGGAGAAGAAAGCTGTCAAAAATAAATATTTCTGCAGCCAAAGTTCAGCTTATTTTTCCAATCATTTAAGTTGTGTAAATACAGAAAAATAAATCAATCTTTGGTTCAACTGATCACATGCGTAGAAGAAGGGCAAGACTTTATTTTGACGAGTTACAAAGGTTGTGAACTCCTGTCATAGGTCATGTTTAATTCTGTTCTCTATTTCCAGGTTTCTTTGGGTTCTTCGTCCTGTCGCTGCTTCTCATCCCGATGTATTTCATCCATGTTGGCGACTTCAGCGGCAACCCTCGGCAGGTCCTGGAGGACGCGCTGGACGCCTTCTGTCAGATCGGCCACGAGCCTCTCATCTTGTTGGCTCTGCTGGGCAACACCGTCAGCATCGCCTTCTTCAACTTTGCCGGGATCAGCGTCACGAAAGAGATCAGCGCCACCACCCGCATGGTGCTGGACAGCCTGCGCACGCTGGTCATCTGGGCGGTGAGCCTGGCGCTGGGTTGGGAGCAGTTTCAAGGCCTGCAGGTGCTGGGCTTCGTGGTGCTGCTGGTGGGTACGGCGCTCTACAATGGACTGCACCGCCCCCTGCTGGCCAGGATACCGTGGTGCGCCGCCAGGATGAACACAGAGGAGGAGGACAGCCCAGAAGAAAGAGAGAGGTTGCTGGGTGACGGCAGGGTGCAGGCCGGTGACGAGAGCTAAAACCCTGAGACGTCCCGGTCCACTGGACTGTCTGTCAAAGACACTGCACCTTTCATGTAGTGATAGTCTCTTTTTTAAATATGGTCCTTGTTCACACCTCCGATTTGAACGGACCTCTCACAATGTTCTAATATGTGGGAGTGTGCACGCTCTTTCAAAGGAATAGTTTGGCACACGAGTAGTGTCCATCTTCTTCTCTAATTCTGGGAAGAAAGTTCCCAAATTGTTCAACTGTTCTTTCAAAGAAACAGAGGCCAGTCTGAAGAGTTTTTGATTTACAATACAGTTTTTTTTTTTTTTATGGAATTAATTCAAGTTTTGAGAAGAAGACATGAAAAAAAACAAGAATAATGCATAATAGTCAGTATCCACATTTGCTTCTGACCCTCTCACATATTTATTTATCCTTAAAACAATGCAGGATAACTCCTATATACTATAGTGAGCGGATATCAGTTTATCCTAAAACAAAAAACTTGAACTGACTTTTGTATATCACTAAAACACAGGTTTATGAAAATTACTGCCATGCAAGATCTAAATTAGTCCTTTGAAGACTTATGCAGATTTTCTTGAATCGATGAGTCGCGTTGTTTCTGATAAAGTTTACTTTTTTTTTCTTTTTTTTTATGTTGCTCTATGATTGTGCCAAAGTAATGCCAACAGAGACTGGCAGTAATTCAAAAAGAAAAATTGTAATCAAGCTGTACAGTCATCTCCTTCATCAGTTTAGTTGAATCCAGAATGTGTGAAAAGATGTTTTTAAAAGAAAATGTGTGTATATTTGATGATCTTAAATTTTAGTTTATTTGTTTTTACTGTATCAAAATATCTGAGTGATTTACTCTTGTTATTGTAAATCCTGCTTCTCCTTCTCTGTTTAGTAGTTTATGGCTGTATCGTACACTACGGAAAAAAAGGGACTGTCATTCAATCACACTTGTTGAATGCTATTTTTAGCATTTTTACTCAGGTCTTTGTTGTCCTGCTGAAAACTAGTCAATCGATGTGATGACATGTAATGTAATGACAAAAAGAGGGATTAAAAAAAATACACTTCTCAAACAACCCACAAAGCCTGAAAATATGTTTGTGCTGCATGATCAGATACAATATTGTGTTTGTGGATTAATTAATTATTTGATCGACCAAAAGTTTATCTTCAACCATTTTTAATGAGTCAGAGTTGGTAACCCAAGCAAATTTAGCAAAAATTTGGTTTTCAGCTTCTGAAATGGGAAGAGTTGCTGCTTTTCTTCACTTAATAGTGTTCTAGATGTAATAGCTATGTTATTATATATACCAAATGATTAATCTATTAATAGAAAAACATGATAAACAGATTAACTGATAATTAAACTAACCACGTTTGCTTCTTAATACAGTTTGGATGGAGTTTTTCATCAGAGGATGAAAAAGGAAAGCAATGACTAATATTTGTTGAAATAAACACTATAAAACAATGTTTTTATTGTTTAATATACATCATCTTTAACTTGAATTAACACGGTTTATTGTCTTTGCAGCCCAACTGGCTCAGATTAGATGAAAATAGACAAAATTGTGATGAAATGATGAAAAATAGCAGCTCAGTGAGCAGCCAGTTAAGGGCCCAGTGTCCCCAGTCCCACCAGCAGCTGACACCTGCCTTCACTTCCTGAGTCAACCCAACTTCCTCCCTAAAGACCGGTCTTGTGCTTTAATGGAGGTCGAAGGTTGAACGCAGGGATCCCTCGAGATCAACACACATGAACCCTGTCCAGCTCCCATAACAGGGGTGAAGGAAAATGAGTTAATTGACCAAATACACATTAACACACTGATTAAGAAGCTAATGTCATCGCAGAACAACTCAAAGCAGCTGCAAATAACTGTTGACCTGAAACAAAATCCTAAATAATCTGTTTATATTTGATAGGCTGGTGTAAAAAGTGTCTACATTCATTACATACTAGGTTAAAATGAATATAAAATGAATGGCTTAGTCTTTATGTGATATGTTACACGGTAAAATATTACTTTTAATTCAATAATCAGCGGCTTGTTGGTTGGAGAACCATCTGTTATATTATTGTTTGTTTTAAACTCGGTTTTAACTGCTTTATGTTTTCAGCCCAAAATCAACGTGTGTGGGCGAACACACGCACGCACACACGTCGCGTGTCACGGCAATACATCGCATGGCCGCTAGATGGCAGCCTTTTGCTGAGAAGAAATGAAACGCAGCTCTTTGTGTGGCTGTGGTTACGGGCTGCTGGGAAGAAAGACGTTACATTATGTGTTTTACAGGACCACAATAGCCAAACAGCACAGTGACGAGATTATACATAGATAATTATGTAAATGCATATGAATACAGTATGAGAGCTCTTTGTGAGCACACATATCTGCAACGATACGGAAGGAAATATGTTGAGGAAATGTATTTTACTTTTATGAAGCATTTTATTTTATTTTACATTTTAGGATGTAACTGGAGGAAGAAATACACACACACACACACACACACACACACACACACACACACACACACACATATATATATATATATATATATATATATATATATATATATATATATATATATATATTAAAATAAGTCAACGCATACAGAAGAAGCTCCTGGGACAGAATGGAAAAACTTTTCCAGAAGCTGTTTTCTGTCCAAATTTGTCCCAATGCGACAAGTTGTCCCACGAGACAAACTGGCCTGCGAGCTAAAATAATAAGCCTGTGAAATACTAGATAGATAGATAGATAGATAGATAGATAGATAGATAGATAGATAGATAGATAGATAGATAGATAGATAGATAGATAGATAGATAGATAGATAGATAGATAGATAGATAGATAGATAGATGATGGATCGTGTTTTTCCACCGCTGCGGATTGATTTGGCCGAGATGTGATCCATTAAACTGCAGTGTGAGGTGCTCTCAGTGGTGTACAGTAACGGAGTAGAAATACTTCGTTACTTCGTATAACGCGCTGCACAAAGACAGGATGTTGGAATGGAAGCAGGTTTTCATGCTTTTTTGGCGATCTCAGGATACTCTGCCTTGGTTTTCATCCAGAACACCGGCAAAGTTGAAACAGACTTTTAAGTTTAATTTTTAGGGTAACGTAACATATTGACATGTGTCAAGAGGTTCCGTCTGAGGTTACCACAGACGGATGTATCTGGTCATTTTTCACAATAAAACATTTTTCCGGACTTGTTTTTTTTTATTTAACTTACATTTTTCATTCATTCTTTCTGTTCCGGGCAGAATGAGCATACTTATAACCACACTGTTACAACTCCTTCATAGTGTCATATTGCTTTTTGGAGAATTATGATGATAAGTTCATAGTAGATGCAAAAGTATACTTAGGTACAATATATTATGTTGAACATAATATATATGGATGGATCACAGCCAACCCAGTTATTTTATCAACACAACTCCTTGTCCTTGGTCACGGTGGCCACAGCACTTAAAAGAATAAACTTCATAATTCTCAAAATTCTGACCCATTGCTTTTTTATTAAAAGCATGTACTTGTACTTTTACTTTCAATACTTAAGTACATTTTATATCAGAAAAATACTTTTGATACTTAAGTACAGAAAATATCAGATACTTTAAGACTTTTACTCAAGTAATATTTTAATAGGTGACTTTTACTTTTACTGGAGTAATTTTCCAGTAAGGTATCTTTACTTTTACTCAAGTACGGCTTTTGGGTACTTTATACAACACTGGGTGCTCTGCTCTGCATCAGACCGCTGCGGCCTGACTGTCCTTCATCATCACCAGAAACATTTCCATACGAGGTCATTTTAATTCAGAAAATTGTTTCAAAACATATAAACATATCTGACATAATAGTTTTGTACAGCAGCAGCAGGCCTAATGGTTTGTTATTATGACCTTTTGCGTTTCCATTAGTTTCTCCCCCTGCAGCCTTTAGCTCGCAGCGCTGCTTACAGTACGTGATTTAACCGTGTGTACGTTTGCACACTGCAGCTGAAGATGGCCCTGAACCTGCCGCACAAGAGGCGATTTGAATCTGCCCTTCTGTAAACACGTGCTTTTGCTCAAAGGCACTGAGTCACCGTGCCCTTTAAAAGCTTCCATTAAAGCCGCTCCTTTAGCTTGTTTACAGCAGAGGGCAGGCCGGGGTGAGTGTGATTAGTCTACCACTCCAGTGTCCAGCTAATGACCACTTCATGTTTTTAACTCCGACTGTGCAGCTGAGAACCAAAAGCACGCAACCACAAAAGGAAACAGGGCAGCAAATGACTCCTCTCATCATGTTGATATGTCTACCTGCAATAGGACCTTATTTTGAAGTTGAGTTATCAGGTCATAACGGGGCACAAGTGCAAAAGTATCATCAGTAGTACATTTTTTACATTACATTGTGTATTAATTATCTGACACTGCAAAGTAACTGTTTATAAAAAAAAATCAGTGGAGTAAAAGATTCCCCTCTGAATTGTACAGCCTGGAGACTCCATCACAGTCAACCTCATGATCATTTCAATAATGAACACATATTACAACTTTACAATTGTAGAATGTATTCTTAAAGCCAGAAACAAACTCAAGGGACACAGTTTGGGGTTTCTCTGTCTCTCTGCATGTGATCAGATGTGTTCAAGGTCAATGTTACTGTATGACTATGCTCCTGTCTGCAGCTGCTGCAGTCGCTCAACATGAACAGAGACAAAAGCAGTGGTGAAATGTAAAGTACAAGTGTGAGTTGTTGCTTTTTTTCATTGTATGCCACCTTAAACTTTATTCCATATTTCAGAGGGAAATGTTTTTTTGTTTTATTCTCAATGTTCTTTGACTGAAATCTTTCTTTTTACAGATTAAGATTTGCACTAAAACACATAAACTTGTCAAATCTATCAAATACAATATATCATTAAATATTCAACCATATTTCTTTTACTTGTGACTTTTACAAGTAAACAAGACTTTTACTCACATGGTTTTGTTTAAATTGAACAGTTTGAGGTGAAATCATTCCACATTTCACATAGAAAGAGCAAAAATGAGAGAAAAGTCAAAACAATGTAGCAGAACTTTTAGTTGTTGTTCTATCTCCTCCTATTAATCATCCTGTGACCCTCCAGATTTATTTTTTTAGTATATAAAGTAAAAGTAGCTCCACCTAAACCAGCTACATCAATAACATGCTGTCATCTATATAACCAGTAACTGAGGCCATTTTTCTGCAGAATGGGTACTTTTACTTTTGCATTTTTATGTACATTTATCCTTTATACTTGTGATATCATCGTCACAGTTTCAAATTCAATAAAATGTTTGTTCATCTCTCCACTGACATGTATTACATTCACTTTCATATGATTTAATTACTTTGTTGTTGATTATAGATCAACTTATTTAGTAGTTTGTTTCCAATCAAAAGGAAAAACTACAAGCCCAGAACAAGAAGAGAGAGCATGTTGTCACTGGGGGGAGCTGCTTGTACATGTACTGCCTTCATGCTCACTGATGTGTTGTGTATTCTGGTAAATAGTTACAACCTGGAAAGCACAAATATGCATTTAACATGTATAAGCTTGAGACAAGAGATCTCTAAATAAATGTACTTTACTTGAGTACTACTATTATATTCTACTTTATACTTCTACTCCATTTCAGTTGGAAATATTTCACACACAATTTCACAGCTTTAGTTTATTGTTATAGTCTTTGTGTATGAATATTAAACTTAATTTGCACAGATAGTTGCACACTTATATACTCCAAGGTATTGTAATGTGTATATAATGTATATAAAGCTTTTAAAATGTTATCTCTCTCATTTATTTCATTTCTTATGTTATGTTTTAATTCAAATAGCTATTTACCTGTTGTGTTTCCTTTATAACATAATATGCAATGTATTGTTTCATCTTAAACTAAGAATATAAACCAATAGTGTCTTTAAAATGTCTTCCACTTCAAGCGTAATGTTACAAATAGTGTGACGTAATATTGATTAAAAACTGAAATATACAATTCGTACAATTTTGAATGCAGGACTTGTAAGAGAGTAGTTTTACTTTGTGGTATTGCTACTTTTACTTACAGTAAGTAGAAGATCTGAATACTTGTACCACCGTTGTGTATATTTGTTGAGCAAAGATGAGATAAAGGAACAAAGTATGTTTCTAATTTAATTACATTTTACTGCTCATAACACAAAGACAGTAATGTTTGAAGCAACATACACAAAGCAGATCACAACAGGACAATATAGTCGTCTTCAGACTCACATTCAACCTCCCAAAAGCAAATTAAAAATCATTTGAGTTCATCTCCACCTCGGAGAGAGTTCAGTGTTTGAAATATCTTGTCTGTGTTCGGGATCACATAAACGGGCACAGTCTTGTTTTGACTTTAAACACATCCCTGAGTTCTTTTTTCCCTTCTCTGTGGAGAAGATGGCAGGGTGCCATACAGAAGGCTGTGTACAATGGCCCAGGTCCCATTAAATCTGCGAAAGTTCCTTCCTGAGGCAAACATTGCCAGAAATAGTAATCTTGGCTTGGAGCTGGAGTCTTACAGAGGGGAGCAATAATTCTCAGTGTAATAATGGAAATCATTTAATTCTGTCCTGCAGCCTGTGATCCAGCAGGGCTTCGGTCCGAGGTGCTCGTTCAGTCTCCCTCCGCCTGATAAGGCTTCCTGAAAAACACACAGCCGGCAATCAGCCGACAACAATGGGCTCCGTCAGATGCTTTAAACTTCAGGTAGTCGGCTGTGCACAGCAGCACGGCTTTGTTTTGTGTGACTCATAAAGGCTTTGACTTTTCATTTTCATGTTGTTTGTTGAAGCTGCACGGCAGAGTGCATCTGTAAAGTAGAGCTGCTGCCTCCTCCAAACTCATTAATCAGTCATTTAGCTGACATTTGTACTCATTGTTAACCTTTTAACAGCAAGGTAAAGCTGTTAGTATGAATGGAAATTTATCTCACAACTTTTTCGCAACAAATATACATTTTATAAGATTCTAGCAGTGATTTATTTAAGTAAAAGTACACTAGAGCAATGTAAAATACTCCATTACAAGTCAAAGTATTGCATTCAAAAGTACAGACATTATCAGCAAATAAAAGTACTCATTCTGCAGAAAAATGTGCTCTTGCACAGATATGTTGTATGTGAGATAAGATTAATACATCTTGTTGAGGTGGAGCTACTTTTGAATCCTGTATACACTGCAGGTTGTTTAGTCCTGCTATTCTTTAGCATACTGTATGTTAGGTCACTTCACATGAATCTGGAGGGTCTTGAGATGATTAAATATGATAGGAAAGAAGGAATGATCTCCACTTTTCTCTAATCCTTGATTTTCTGCGACATATTAGATAATTGTACCTCTTTGGGTCTTAATCTCTTCATAAATCCATACTTGAACTTCACTGTGGAAATGGTTTCTTTAATCTTTAACAATTCACATGCTTATGTTTTTGTATGTAAAATCTTAATCTTAATCTTTCTTAAAGTAAGTATCGTAGAATTGTATGAAACTTGAATCAATACTTTCCACTGGATTATAATGTGTGACTGTGTTTATGTATGAAGGCTGAAAAAGCACAAGAGACTGTGAGGGTGTATTTAGGACAACAGCATTTATGCAGGGTCGGTATTCAAACCACTTCAGAAAAAAGACAATCCAATTTTTTATTTTATTTTATTTTACAACTGAGTTTTCTATTGTTGAAGACAGATTCAAATCTGGAGTGTTTGCAGAGACAGGAGCCGCTGGCACTGGCAGTAATCCCACCTCATCATTACAGCTCCTCTGAGGACTGGCTTGGAAAAGGAAATAAGAGTGAATAATATATTCAGCAGGGCTCTGGCTGAAAAAAAGTCATATTTCAGGGTTTACAGGTGATTTACTGATCAAGTGTGTCATTTTTTAATTTGTAATTTTCATACCTGAACTAATACAGTAAACAATTCGGCATTGATATGAAATCAGAAGCATCACATGTTTATTATTATGTGCATTACAAAACACTTTGTGCTGGAGGTTACTCTCTACTCTTTTTGTATAAAGCACACATACATGTTATAAAAACAAGGACAATTAAACTATAACTTCATGAAATTATTTAATAAAAAGTGTCTCTGTAGTAGGAATAAATGCTGATGTTTTTATTAATACAAATACCTTCTGCATCTTCTATCTTCATGTGATATGCCCCAAATAGAAAAATCATCAGCGCTCTTTCTTTTTAAATATTTGTCTGTAATTCCTTTAGTTTTAATGTAGATTATAAAATACGAAATATGAGAGAATGCAACATATACAGCAGGAAACAATACAATGTTTGCTTTATTTTGTCAGGGTAAAGTGTGTGCTATAACATGTGGAGTGGCACACTGTGTGTGTGTGTGTGTGTGTGTGTGTGTGTGTGTGTGTGTGTGTGTGTGTGTGTGTGTGTGTGTGTGTGTGTGTGTGTGTGTGTGTGTGTGTGTGTGTTTCTTTCCCCCAAAGATGCACAAAAAAGTGCCAGCGTTTGAGGAAATAATAGCTGTTTGTAAAAAGTAATGTAATACATATTTTCTTCACATGTGTTGTGTGGCGTGCATTTCTTTACAGTAAAAAAAACAAAAACATATGTGTCTTTCGTTCATGATTGCAAACAACACAATCTCTCCTGAATTATGAGTGTGTATCGTTCTTTGCATTGAAAGAGTCCCAGCTGGTCAACAGTGTGAGTGCTGATCTGAGGCCTGTGTGTTTAACGCTTCCCACTAAAGAGCTCATCGGCACCTGAAATAACTCGAGGCGTGCTGCGTCTGCTACATCCTCTTCCCTGGATTGTTTTGACTGCATGATGGAGGGCAAACGTTATGGTCTATTTCTAATTTTAACCCGGAAAAGTGTCACTCGAAAACAGCATGATAGCAGGCAGTCAGGGTCATCGGCGCTTCCGCGCGCATGAATCAAGACTTAAATGAATGTTCTCTTCAGAAGCCATTGTTTCAACACATGCGAGAGGAACGGGGGGGGGGGCAGTTTCAAGGTACGACCGTAGGAGAGGGAAAACAAGAGAGAGTTCATTTTAATTGACAGTTAGAAAAATATAGAAAGTATATAAAACTATTGTGATTACAAATCTTGGTAATATAAAAAAAGAAAATAGGAGTTGTTTTAAGCAAAGTAAGCCTATACGAAAAATGTATTCACGTTAAGGCTGAAGGAAGAAGAAAGAAAAAAACAATTAGCATTGCTACCATTTTAGTTATAACATGTTATTGGCCAGGACCCAACGTGTGAATCTTGTCGGGGCCTCGAGGAGGATGAAGTATCGCCTCTGAAGTTAATTGTGTTTTGCTTTTAGAGGGGAATCGGTTTCCTCTGTTTATTATGAGCATGGGGACGGATTTGCGTCACCGTGCAACTTGCGGGTCGAGATAAAGTTGCACAAATATTGAAAAGGGGAAGCTCTAACAGTCATTATAAAAGTCCCCCCCTCTGCTCCGGAAGAAATAAGGATTTCGGCTGTATCCTAAAATACTAAAACAGGTTCTATTTCGGGGGCAAATCTAGCAGGAATATCCGCTCATTTAACACGAATCACAGCCCATCAAAAACAGGATGAGCGGCGCTAATAGAGCCTCTCCTGGGCTCGGGGTCATAGGACTACACGTCGATCGTGAACAGTTAATTATTATTATTCCGATTTTATATAACCGCATGGCATGTTTTTCGATTTGATTTGTTCATCTTTTTACAGAGCATGTATGTATTTTGTGTTTTAAACTGACAGTTTCTTAAAAAAAAAATCTAATCCACTAGTCGTCATCTTGCATATGAAGTGAGATGTTATTTATTTCTATAAATAAATAAATAAAAATTTACACGAGAGGTAATGGGTATAATGTTTTTGGGTGCAGTGATGGGTGGGGGATCTTTTTAAGTGATCAATCCATCATCTCAGGATCAAAATTGCTCTTTAGTGCAGTCAGTGTGTGTGTGTGTGTGTGTGTGTGTGTGTGTGTGTGTGTGTGTGTGTGTGCGTGCGTGTGTGCGTGCGTGTGTGTGTTGGTTACACATCATCCTCATTGGGAAGGGCGTGATGTGAGCGACTGCAAAACATCCATTGGCTCAGAAAGCAACCAATCAGTGTCAGCGGAGGAACTTCTTAGTGGAACTTCAGGGTTTGGATTTCAGAGTTGGGAGAGCGATTTTGGCACTGACACAAAGTGGACGGTCAGCTATAGCTATTCCCTCTAAAAACGCCATATCTGCTTCTTTTCCCCCCCCATGTCTGCCCGTTGATATCCTCTTCTGAGAAACAATAAGACGCATTAGAGGCTGCGGGATGTACACAGCCGGGCTCAACCCGTTCTACGCGTCAAACTTTAGCCTCTGGTCTGCGTACTGCGCGGGGGGCTTCGCTGTGGATACGATGAAGAAACCCTCGTTTTGCATCGCAGACATTTTGCAGGCAGGAGACGCGGAGAACATCCCGGGATCGTCTGCGCTCATGGTGCACATGGGACACCACCACCACCACCGCGCGCCGCACGGCAGCTCGCCGCTGCGTCCTTCTCCGGTCGCGCCCGAGCCGTACGGCGCGCGGGTGAGTCCGGCGTCTCCTTACAGCAGACACGGACTACAGCTCACATCTGTCTCCAGAACTGCGTTTAACTCCCAACAAGTGCCCCCGCCGTCAAGCAAGGACCTCAAATTCGGAATTGATCGGATATTGTCGACAGACTTTGATCAGAGAGGCAAAGAAAAGTCGTCATTAAGAGGTGAGAAAAGAGATTGTTATTCCACACTGACTTTACAAACACATATGTGGTGTGTATAGAGAAGCTTTCTATCATGTCAGCTAAAGAAAAGAATATATAGGGATGTGTTTTATGGCCTTGAAGTTATTGTTTTTAATGATACGTTTAATACCACAAGAGAAAAGCATGTACAAACTTTAGAAACAACAAACTGGAAGCAATATTGTAAAGTCAGAAGCAGTTAATGACAGACTTGTTCACAGAGCAGTAAGAGCCCAAATAGCCTCATAACATGCACTTTAAGGAGCCCTGTGGGGAAATGCTCTCCTAACCGGAGAGGTCAGAGGTCATGATCAGCTACAAACAGATGGAAGTTAGCTCAAAGACACTTTAGCGGTCACACTTGAACCCAGGCTTTGACTTTGTCTGATGGTCTCTCTAAATACTAGACCATCTTGCCCCCCCAGGTTGCCAGTGTGACTCTTTGTTCCCTGACTGAAGCCCATCATCTCTCGCTCTGTAACAGATCTCACATCCATCGTTAGCTCGAACCGTCAGTCAGGAATCCACGTCCCCATTCAGCCTCCGGCCAGCCAGTACTTCTCCTGCATAGACCCCGGGATGAGCGACGCGTCCTCCATGATGAGTTCACTAGGCAGCAGCAGCAGCAGGCATTCAGGCCAGCATCAGTTTCAGGACACCTTCCCAGGTAGCCACCACATGTAGGACTGTAACAGACAGCCAGCTGGCCCGTCCAGCTCTCTGTTTGAAGGTGCGAGACACCTGCAGTGAATGTTGCTTTGGTTTCTGTTCTCTTTTCGGCTTCAACCTCATGTACTGCTCGTGTCTTTTAGGCCCATACGCCGTCCTCACTAAAGACACCATGCCACAGACGTACAAGAGGAAAAGGTCGTGGTCGAGGGCGGTGTTTTCAAACCTGCAGAGGAAAGGACTGGAGAAGAGATTTGAGATACAGAAATATGTCACCAAGCCGGACAGAAAGCAGCTGGCTGCGATGCTCGGGCTGACAGACGCTCAGGTAAGAAGCAGTGTTACAACACTACACAACGTTTACTCTTTTTGGATTACCTCCTGCGAGAATGATTTATATATCAGGTTTATCATCTTTAGAACAAACCATATAGACACAAATATATTAAGAAACAGCCAAAGAGATTATTGGTGAAGACAGGCCTTCAAGATAAATAAGCAAGATAGGTTTCCTTTTATTTATTTAGCGTAGATTATCAAATAAGCAATTGTTGTTATTTTATTTTACCTGTCAGTTGACATGTCAATGGTTATATTTTAATGTGTGTTATATCTTTGGTTTTCATGTCATTTTGTTATTAGATGCCATTGTTATGTTGTAGCTGTATGATTTCTTGATTATATGTATTTTTCAACTTCAGGAGAAGTTGTGGGCATCATAATGAATAATAAAACAATAAGACCACCGGCTGCAGTCAGGATGTTATAATTACTGAGAGGTCATTAGCTCCCTTACTCTGCCTTTCGAAAACATTGGACCAGACCAAATAATTACAGTTAGCTTTTTATGGACTTTATCATATTTAATAATTATGTTGTTTATAAATTATTATTACTATTATTATTATTATTATTATTATTACTATCATATTATTATAAATTATACTCTTATTATACTCTCAAATTCCCTACATGGCATGCCAGGTCTAGATGCTGCCGTCTTCACTCTTACAGGTTTTAAAAATACTTGACACAGCCTATAAAATACTCAGCATGTGTGAAGCCACAGGTTGTTGAAACTACAGAAACACTGAACAATGACCTGAGTGTCCTAAGTGGTGGCTCTGGCCTTGGCAAACCAATACAATGATATACAATTCAAAAGTGTGCTTCCATATTTGAGGGATGGTTGTACTCACATTATTTCACAAGCCATGAAGGATTCAAAGAAAATTGTAATTTTTAATTTCCAGTCCTTAAATTGAAGTTGCCAACCTGATTGGCTGAGCAACGCTCCAGTGAAATCTCATCTTGAGCAACACAGTTGTTGTTTACATTTCATCCCACCCTCACCCAGCAACATGTCAACATTATGGAAAACTGACACAGGTTATCTAATTGTATTACTCTTTCTCTCTCATATTACATTTAAAATAGTATAATTATTATACTCAGGCTAGCAACATGTCAGTGTTTAATAATATTATTTGCACTATATTTACACTTTATGCTGCTGGCCTGTCCCTTTAAATATGGGCTCTGGACATATGTGTGTGAAGTGTGCACAATACTTCTAATTCCTTTTAATTTGTGCTCATTAGAAAGGAGAGTAACGCTATATATGATTTAAAAAAACAATGTGATTTATACATCCCAAATGATATTACCTAATGAGGCCTGTTTTACTCATAAGACTCTGCTCAAGTTTGACCTGGAAATAAATGTACTGCGCAAACACGCTGCAGTTGTATGTCACTGAAGTACACACACAACCAGTCTGACCCAACAGTGTGTGTGTGTTGTTTTTAGGTGAAGGTGTGGTTCCAGAACAGACGCATGAAGTGGAGACACTCCAAGGAGGCGCAGGCTCAGAAGGACAAGGAGAAGGAGCAGCCGGACAAGAGCGCGTCCGAGGCCGGCAGCAGGGAGCACAAAGAGCCGGCGGAGGAGTCCGAGTGTGAGAGCGAGGGACGCAGCGAGTGTGAGTCCGACGAGGCTCCGGAGGAAAACTCCGACGGACATGTGGACGTTTCTGAGCAAACAAACCAAACCAGCGTCATCACAAGCGGAAGCAGCGGGCCGGCGAGCGGCGCGGAGGCGGCGGCGGCGGCGGCAGAGGCCCCTCAGATACTGATATGAAGGCTGTAGTTTATGAACAATACGTTTTTATTATTATTTTTTGATAGAAGAACGACAGTGATGTTAAAACGCACCTGGAGTGTCAATTCAGTATATGAGACATTTGCAACGTAAAGCCAAGCCTCTACCTGTCTAATTCCTGGGAACAAGTGGAGCAACGAGAAAGTAGGCCCAATTATTTGTTCAATATGACACTTTATTGTATCCCAGACACAATGAACATGGTCCAAATTAATGTGGCAATTTCATTAAGGTTTTATTTAAGGCTCTAACGATAAAATAAAAATAAAAACAAGCTATTTAAACATTTACAAATCGGACTTCCGGCCACACCCAGCGTCTCCTTACTGTCGTTTTCCTCTCACGAGCTTCGTGTGCGTCATGTTTTCCTTATCTGGAGGAAATAATGCGGTTGTGAATTAAACTTTTAGGTTATGAACCACTCGTTTCACGTGATAAAGGAAATGTCAGAACATCACAGTGTTCATGTATTACTTGTTTTTTTTCCTGGATATATAGTTGTGCTATTTTGTTAATAATAATTTGCACTGAAAATATTGTAAATAAAATGTTTCTTACTTTGAAAATTGGATTACGAATTCTTATTAGCATTATTATTATTTAATTTAAAGAATGTACAAGTTGCTTACTTATCAGAAGTTAATCACTTATTGGTTGTCAACTACCTTAGATTAATTTAGGTGTGAAGAATATTTTCCTTTGGTTTAATTAATTTATTTGTTTGCTTTTTAATATAAGTAGGAAAATCAAAAGCCTCAGCCACAACATCACATATTTGCATGCACGTAAATATGCAACAAAATAAATACAAATAAATCCAATTCTAATTTTGTGAAACTGGAAACATTTACCAGGAGTAAAAAGGAGTGGTTAAATCCAGGAAAAAATTGTTGAGTCTAATAGCATTAAAAACAGATAATAAAAACCACATAATAATTACCTCACCAAGAGATTAAAATTAATTAATTAATTACAATTTAAATGTGGAAAAACAGAGTATTTCAGAGACAAACAGTCTAAAAGGTTGAATGGACCAAATCATACTTCCATGATAAATGTATACATCTTCTGCTCATATAAACACATTAACTCAATTAACTAAATTCCTTCTGAGCATGTTGCGGCTCCGACAGCACAGAAAGCGAGAGATGAAGTAGAGAATAATTTATAGTTTGTATACATTTACTGGCTCCAGATAGCAGCGACGACCCGGGTGAGTATATTTTATGTATCCAGACACAGATACAATCAACATCTCCTCCATTTATAGTGCTGCTCATAACCCCCCTCTGCAGAACAGAGTCCACCTCCGACCTGCTCCTTTTTATTATGACTAACAACTAAAGACTAACATGAGAGGACAGTGTAGTGTTGAAATGTCATTTCCCAATCAGTCTTATCATGAAGGTCAATGGTGACCGTTCAAGATTTTTAAGATAGAAGAAATCTACATTGTTGCAGCAGCACACATGTAAACCTTGCACATGCGCAGCTCAATCAAACTTGTTTATAGATGTTTTAATGGCATGATGTCATGACACTCCCTCCCTTTACATGTCTGTTAAAACTGTCAGAGTAATTCTACTTTATAAGACCGCGGGGTCAGTTTTAAGATAACTAACTAACGTTCAGTGTCTTAATACATACCAATAGTCTTATGGTGATAATTGTCAGATATGTTGCCAAATGTAAAAACATTTGTGGTACAAAAACATGATCATTTCTTTTTAAAATCCTCCGGATTAAGTGTTTTCCAAACCCAGCTGCAGTTCAGTGACAACATAAAATGTGTGTAACAGAAGAACTTTGTTATTTAAGAGCTCCAATGACTTATTATTAGGAATATTAGACATCGTTTTTGAGTTATTCTGTAGCGATCTGCCTCGGCTATCAGAGTTTATGATAGAAAGATAACTCTGATGGAGTTGGGTGCCGCTTTAACTAAAGTTTACATAAAATAAACAACCAAAACCATGTATCCTAAACACCACGGTGAAGAAGTGTGTAGATATAGAGATAACACAACAACTATACTGATATTCCTGCATTCAAATGTTTACTTTAGTAAATGAATAACAGTGTTTGCAACAACATGTGTTTCGAAGTGAAAGTACTCAACATGCAGAGCTGAGCTGTGGACAGGATTTTAGAAATAGAGGTCATGAGACCTCCAACACATCTACTGAGAAAAATGTACTCTGGATTATTTTGTAATTGAGTTGTATTTTGAGTACTGTTCAAGTGCTCTACATTTTCTGTAATGGTGTTTCAAAGTCTTCTCCTCATTGCTTGGAATACATTCTGGTGTGGCTTTTATTACATTAAATTACATTTAGCTGACGCTTTTATACAAAGTGACTTACAATAAGTGCAATTCAACCATGAGTACAAACTCAGAACAACAAGAATCAAGAAAGTACAATTTCTTCAATAAAGTTAAACCACAAAGTGCTATCAGTAAGTGCCATTTAAGTGCTACTAAAGTGCTACGCGCTTTTATCTGTTGCCTCACACATTTGAGTCAACAAATAGTGTAATCAAAATACATAAATAAAGTTTTTATTTGTATAAAATAAACTCCACACTGGACGCCGTAACCTAAATTGCTAGAAAAACACTGAGGACATGACCTCAGTGTCATCGATGGTAGTAACGGCTCTAGTTGTGGAAAGTAATAGTACATTCAGTAATGTACTTCAGGACAATTTTAGGTACTTTTACTTTTCTTGAATACTGACATTTTCTGCTACTTCATACTTTTATTCCATTACACTTCAGAGGAAAATTAAATTTGTATTCCACCATTTTTGATAGTTTTACAGCGTTTCTTTTCAGATTCAGATTAGAAATACAAAATCAGCTAATTCATTTTAAAGTATTAACATAGATTAAACTACCCAGCTGTAAATCAGCCCCACCGTTACCAGCTGCAATGTTGCTTACACAGAATTGTATATTCCCGTTCTATAATATGTGTCCTTCTTCATTATGAGTATACTTTACTTTTGGGCATTTCACTATAAATTGATCCGAATACTTCAGTAAAGCATTGTGGTGTTGCTACTTTTACCTAAGTAAAAGATGCAGGAACGTTTTCCACCAGGGGGGCCGTTTTCACTCAAGATAAACATAAAATAAACCATTTCACAGCTTCACAGAAGGAAGATGCAGATCATTTACTTATGTAAAAGTAACAATACCACACTATTTAAGTGCCTCAAATTTGTACTTGAATGCAGCAACTTGAGTGAATGACTTCAGCTATGAAATGTATGTAATTGCTCATATGAAGACTTCGGCTAAACAACGTGAAAGAACAACAATTTGACCCAAAGCTGAATGTGATGATAAATATAACCCTGCTCCTCGTTTATTGCATGTTATCTCTGTCAAGAAACTCAAAGCCCTCTGGTATTTGTTGTCATGTTAGCAGCAACATCATAGTGAGTGACCCAAAAACCCGGAACACCACAGACTCTCTCCTCTACGGGGTCCACTTTCCTCTCCTCCGGAAAGAGGACTGACCCCAGAGAGCTGCAGTTTTCCGTTTTAGCTCCGCATCTTGAATTTCACTTTTCATTTTCCCCTTCTGCTGGCTGTACAGTAATACCTGCTGGTAATGGGCTGCTCCTTTTTGAGATATTTTACCCCCAAACTCCAGCACAGTCTTCTCATAAACTAGCTTGTGGCGGTTATGAAGTGGATGGCACTCGTCTTAATCTTCAGTTTTAATTCACGCTGGATGAAAACTTGTCAGAGTTATGATAGCCAGTTTCCATGGAAGGCAGTAAAAGCCCCGGGCACTTTATCAACCAAATATTAAGTGTTAAACGCTCACATATTAAATGTCTGGGTGAGTTGAGTCTCGAATTATGCTTGAAAAGCTATAAATTACATTAGTATTTGCAAATGTACAATAACAATAACAATCCAAACGCTTAACATAATACTGAGGCCTTGATTTGTGAACTGTCCTAAGAACTTTTATGAGCAGGATAGGAGAAAGTCCATCTGGCCTGTATTTAATGTCAGCCTTTCCCCCTCCATTAAAAGCTGTCCTATATGTCCCTCTTGGCAACCCAGGACCGGGCAACCCATAAAACAAACCAGCCTTGCAGATTTCGCCAATATTTAACGCTTTGAAAAAGTAACTGTGTGAAACAAATTACCTCTGTGAGAGCAGAGGAGGGGGTTTCTGTCTGCAGTGGTGGAGGGATTAACGTGGCTAAACGCTGTGACGTCTCCGGCGCTTTGAGGCATTATCTGTGAGGTTGTTTGATAGGCTGATGGAGATTTCTCCACCGTTGGCGTAATGCATCAGAGGAAAGACCTGAGAGTCTGCGGCCCTGCTGGAGGAAAAGGGGGGAACAAAAGCTACAACATAACTCAACCAGTGCTTGAGAAACTGCAGCCTGCAGAAAGATGGAGGTTTAGTTGGTTAATTCTGCTCCTTCCTCTTTTGGAAGATGACGACGATGATAATGTCAGTGATTGTCATGATGATAATGATGATGTGAACATCGCAAGACTATTTTTGTGAATTCACTTTCATGCAGAAGAGAAAGTGCTTCCCATTTACTCAAGTAACAATAACATCGTTTTGAAATAGTCCTTTTCAAGTAAAAGTCATACACTCAAAATCTGACTTTAGTAAAAGTACAGAAGTAAGTAAGACTGCAGTAACATGTGCAGCCGAGTGCAACACCGTAGTAACACTTTTCACCTCGCTAGGAAGCCATTGATACTATAACAACTCTACTTTAGGAGCTACGTAGGTCAGACAGCGGCTGGCGGTGTGACGGTTTGGAACTCTGCGGCTCACGATACCGTACTTTCACAGGCGTGTCGGAGAACGACGGTGGCCTTCAGGTAACGTGCGAAAGGCTCTCGCTAGTGCCAGTATTTGCTTTGCCCAAACACGGGCCTGGGCCGCTGTAGAAACATGGCGGTGCGTCATGGCAGACTGTGTGAAGAGGAACTCCCTCTGGAGATATAAACGGCTCATTCTAAGCTAGCGAGTAAGATAACAATTCCTACTTTCTGGTGATTATTGTGCACTAATGACACCATAATAATGAATAGTATGTTCCATTTCATAGATTCCCCTAAATCCTTCACACTGGCATTTAACACTATACAGAAAAGAAACAGAAAAATGCACTTTTATTAATCCCCTTGGGGAAATTCTTCTCTGCATTTGACCCATCCCTGGATAGGGAGCATGGTCCTGAGGTACATTTCCCTCTGAAATGTAGCATAAAGTAGCAGAATAGAAATACTCAAGTAAAGTACAAACACCAACAAAATGTACTTACATAAGGTAATTGAGTAAATTTACGTTGTTTTTATGCTCTAGTTATATTTGCCAACAAAACTATAATTTCTCTGACATAAATCCATATTTTATGGCACCCGCTGTAACGAGAGGTGTTAACTTTTGGCTAATGTTCACCACCTTACAATGTGTTCATCATCAGTGAAGCATTTTATTCTGTCCATGAGTGAGTGTCGAGGCTCCAAAAGTGGCTGTTTCCTTAGAAGTATGTTTGTTCCATCTAACGCTGATTTACGAGATCAGCTGGATGCTCTTTTCCTAAATGAGCTCTGAATCATCGGCATGAGAGAGGACTTCCTCCTGAGACTAGCAAAATATTATTACATGGTACGAAGCTTTAATTTGATAGCCGGCCAAAATAGTTTCCAGGCGCCCCCATCATTTTAATCCCATTCACTGGAATTACTGGTATCAAGTCTTTTATTTATGGCTTTGTATTCAAAACACAGTTTCTCCCTGAAAGAGAGTGTGTCTGAAGTTGGAATGGAGAAACAGTCAAATGCACATTGAACACCACAGAGCCAGCAGAGTTCATGTTTAATGTACTGCAGCAAAACAATCGATATGCTTCATATAAACCCTCCAGTAAATATACCTTCAGCGTGTAAGTGTTTTTCTGAACATTCGTAGTGAGGACTGTTCAGCAGCTGCACACGTACCAAACATGTTCACCAACGTTGAAAACTGAGCCTCTCGTACAGAAGCTGTCGCCACATTTCCAAAAAGCCACATTATTGAGTGTTTTTCTAACATGGTCGCAGTTTCCAAGCATCTTGGCCTCGCTTTCAAAACCAGGCCCTTGCCAGCAGTTGGGAGTGGAGGGAGAGAGAGAGAGAAAAAAGACATCTCAAGTTAAATTTAAAGATGTGTTTCTCTTGGAAGCCAAGCTGCGCTGCCATAAACCAAGGGAGACATTTTCATGCTCCACATTTTTCATGGTTTCTCTCCGAGTTTCCTCCCTTCCTTTCTCACTCCACCTTGGCTCCAGAGTTACCTACTGTTGCACTGGCTGCGGACCACAGTCAGCGGGGCACTGTGGGGTGGCCAATACACCCCAAAAAAAAAAAGCTCTCCTGGTTGTCCTTGGATGGCTCTCGGTGGAGAATCCGCCACCTGGACAGCACTATTCAAGCTCTCTTTCACCACCCCTCTCAAATAATACACTGCTTACACTCTGAGCTGATGGCCAACAGTAATCAGTTATACGCTAAAAGTCCTCTGACCTACCGCCCTGTTTTTTAATGTGGCCATGAAGGAACCGTTTTATTGCAGACTGCAGACTGTTCTTGAGCCAACCCTGTGTGGTGTACGCTGTAATTTGTGAAGGGTGCAGAGTTTGGTATTAATTAGGGCTGTGAAATGGCAGCGGTCCGACCGCCTGCCCGTTTCCGTGGAGGATGAATTCACTGAGTGATGCACACACTGGGAGGGGGGATTATGGCCGAGCTCTGGCTGCCCGCTGAGATGCAAACACAAAAGAGAGGATGTAAAAAGCACTTTCATTTCACATGACCTGTCATCAGCAGCAAATCTTCACTCTGCTTTCTGAAGCCGGGGTGAACAGCCTGCGGCTTTCAAACCAACCGTATGTTAGAGTCCAGGCATCAAATGGAGATGACTTTATGTGCGTGCGAATGAGAGAGTTGCTGGTTTATTCAACCTCAGCATTGGCCTTCAGGAGCATGCAATGATTATTTCCCTCCGTGATTAGAACATCATGTTGTGAGGTTAAACTACTTCAACTCAAACCAATGTGAGGGAAATTGACTAAATGTAATAATTAATTCAAAGTCATCTCATAAGTTGCAGTGTACTTGTAAGTTAGGTTTCTACTCGAACATGTTTACATGCTTTTATGTTCAAAGAACACTTTATTTTTTCTGTCTGTATGTACCTGTATTCACTCTCTGTCTGAAACGCTCTGTTTAAGCTCCTGACTCTTTAAAGAGAGCCCAGTCTGCTCTCATTGGCTTGCGAGAAAAATCGGATTCACCTGCCAAGTTAGTTCTCAAGTGGTGGGTGGAGACACTCAGATGGGGGTATATTCTAATGAGCCTGCATGTGGCATAGGTATAGAGAGCTTAATCTAAATGGCTTTTTGAATCCATGTTTTCTGATCAGTCTGGGTTGTCTTATTTTATAGTCTGGGCGTTGTAAGGCACTCCAGATACCCAAATGTATTTGCACAAGCACTGAAAACGTTGTCCCCTTTGACCTAAATGTGTAGAGTGACAGGCGTTAAATTCAACATTTACAGTACTTTGATCTTAGTTTACACTGACACCTATTAAAACACACAAACCCTTTCTATCATTTATGTTTTATTCAAACTACAAAAAAGAAGAATCTCTGGAGAGTTTGACTTACTCTCAAACAATGCATGCTGGGAATTCTGCTAATATGCTGATCATGTTTCTTTAGAAACTTCATTAAATGAGTTTAGTGAACTCTGTGCAGTGCATTTCAAGTCAGAAGAACTCCAATCTTAATTTGTCTAAAATTGTAATATGGAAGTAAAGGTACATTAGTAACTATCTTCCCCACTATTTCGGTCCTCAGACAAAGTTAAAATAGATAAACTTGACCAAAATGGCATCTATATAATCATAATATCAAAGTCACCCAAAACTACTTAATCAGAGGACGCCAGCAACACTTTCCTGGTACAAATGAAGGTCAATGACCTCTTCAAATACACAAACAAACATGACACTGAGCTCTTCCAATTGTAAACATATAGTTCATTTGCCAAGATTATAGAAAGTAGGTTCACGTCAAAATAAGAGCCTCTCGGGACATAGGAACCTGTTTTTACAAATCAGTCCCATATTTACACAATGTAGTCACAATATTTTTTTAAATAGGCCCCAAAAGGACAAAAATACAACAAGAAGAGAGTACAGAAACAAGATAAATATAACAAAAAGAGAAATGTAAACTAGCAAAAACACTTTCAATGCACAGAGGCGTCATGATTGCACATTCCTGAGACTTTATGGTGCAATGGTAAAAGATGAGTCGATTCCTCTAAATTTCTGTTTGATTTTACAGATACATGACAAAACAAATAGTCAGGCAGAACCTGACACAACACGCAACTGAGGTCACCTGAGTTTCCTCTCTGAAGTAAGATACATTTTTAAGTGTGCTGAGTATAGCCTGAGGTTTCCTCATTTCCCCTTTTTCGGTGCTTATCGTGGCTCGCAGATGCTGTTTTATGGCGAACAGCTAAAACGTCAAAAGACAGCCTCTTCATTCAGTATATGAAAAGTCACCTAAACACATTCAGATACTATCTTTTAAACTGAACCCTAAACAAACAAACTAATGTCCCATAACCCTTTTTTAACCACTAAATACCTCCAACAAATGTGCATATTGGCAATAAAAAGCTACATTTTACACTAAAGTTCAGCAAAAGAAGAAATGAGGGTAAAGCAGCCACCTACATGCTGACAAAAATCTATTTTTAGCCTTCAAATTCTTAGAAATACCACATGTGAGACATGATTGTTTCCTTTAGTGTGAGAGAGGCTACAGGTTTGCAGTGGACCACCCCAGGGACCAATCACAAGCAAGCATGTCACTTGGCTCATTGCTCATGTCCCTTTTATCTGATAGTGGCCCTTATTATCTAACTCTGCCTTGTAGCATTAGACCTGGTCACACTCCATTATATATCTATATGTGTGTGTGTGGTGTCAACACTCCAGAGAACACACACTTTAGACTGATACTGATGGATTATTGAGGAATTCTTCTTCACGACTCCGCTTGTTAAGGGTAGGAGAGGGTAGGAAAGGGCAGGAGCGGGAAAATAAATAAGACGTCACTTGGGTTTATCTTGTTCTTGTTCCAAAACAAACAGAGCTATGGCGGAGAGGGAGCCGCGGGGGCTTTGAGGGCTGCTGAGTATTATACAGCCCCCTTTGATCAAAACAATTTGGATCAAGAAAGCTACAACACACTCATCGCCACAGCAACCAGAGAGGAGACACACACAAGTGAGAGTGAACAGGTGATTTATAGAAAGCACTGCTCAGTATCACATCCTTTCCACTTCCTTGAAACTGATTTAGCAGACAGATTTGGATGCGGGTGAGCGATCATAATTGCCGTCCTTATTTGCGTCAGCGTGGTCAGAGAAAATCAATTTCTAAGACTGTAACCGTAATGCACTTTAACAGAGAATATTATTTATCCTGCTTTTACAGGGGTCACATTTGTAAGCTTTCATGCAAGCCAGCAAGTATGAAACAAGAGTGTGAGTGCGAGCCCTGTAACCCATATGTGCAAGGGGTGAGAGTTCAGTTCCTGCAGGGTTTGTTTAGGAATATATGACACTGCACAGCTGGCCTAATCATCTGTGCATATCTGACTATAAAACTTTACTGAGCGTCGCCAGAGCCAGCTGCCTTTATCAGTGGAAATGGAGTTATTCCCACTCCGGACGGACAGAGGCCTCAACCCCAGATCTGCCTCCTGTCTCCCAGCGGCCCTCATCAGGGACTGCCCCGCTTGCTCTGTTGGAGGAGAATTTAGACAGCAGTTTGTACGAACATGTGTACAGATGTGGAAAGAGTCACTTCAGTTTAACTGCACTCAGTCAAACCAAGAAGATGAGTTGTAAGTCTTCGAGAGACAAGTGAGACAGTGACTTTAACTTGTTTTGCTTCAGCTTGGTGTGTATGTATATTGCATCTGTTGCATTACTTATAATCATGCAACAATGTGTATCTGTTGTGTTGTTGCAAAATAAACAAATCAATAAAGTCCTCACAGTGCTCTCGATGTCTGCATATCCTCCTCGTCAACTTGAATGGATAATTCTGGCCTATTACAACATTATGTTTTTATAGCTAGGGCCAACAGAAATAAAAACAACATACTCACCGAGATAATTGTGAGATTTTGGAAATGCACGTTTTTAACAAACCCCTAGTTTAGCCAAACTGATTTTAGATTAGATTAGATATTCCTTTATTAGTCCCGCTGTGGGGACATTTGCAGGATTACAGCAGCAAACGGGTAAAGTGAACACAAGAGAGAAAGTACAATAAAAATAAAAAACGAGTAATATAAATAAACAGTAAAGAATGCACAATAACAATATTATATATACAGACAGAATAAAATGTATTTATATTGCACAGTTGAGGTAGTTAAAGTGACCAAAGTGATTTGGAAGGGAAATCATAAGCAAATAGTCAAATAATTACCCAGTCTGAGCAAAAACATCCATCGTTGCTTGCTGATTCCTGCAGGGTTGTCGTTATGTACTCACTATGTTGCACACATACACACACACACACACACACACACACGGTATTTCTGTCCAGTGAGGGATCGTTGCCGACACTCCTTTTACCTCCAAATAAAGTAGTTTGGATGATCTGGCTGAACTGTTAGCTTGTTTACAATCTGCATTTTGCTGTAGCAATGTCTCCGTATTGCAAAATCTCAGTGTCAGCAACTACATCTGTGAGTAACAAGTCACCGTAACTAATAGATATGACGGCAGAAGCTGCAAAGTAAGTTGATGTAAATGATAATACATCTGAAATATTGTAGAGACTGCTCTTTTGGTCACATTCTTAATATGTGGGATACAAAAAGATAAATTAAATCAAGGGTATAGAGAACGACAAACCTCTGCATATAGTATCATCCTTGATGGTGTCATATGAGTCAACAAATACATGTTTTTTACAGTATAGTAGACTGAGTACATCCTGACCATGCATTACTACCCACCACTCTACTTCCTTCCGCCCTCCCTGCTCCTCTCTGCTCTCCTCTGATTCACATCTGACCTCAGGTTCACAACATCCATCAGATGATCGTTACAAAGTTGGAGGTCACGACCTGCACACTCCAATCACCACACCTCTGCCTCTTCCTGCTGTAACCCATGTGCTATATACATACGCCTCACTTCCCCTCACACCGAAAAAAAAACAACGTCATCTGCTTCGAAATGTTTCCCTCGGCACGAGCTCGTGGATTGAGAGATAAAGCGATCCTGTCTGACTGCAGGAAACAGTCACAGGAAATGGAGATGCGCTGCGACACTTTGAGTGCCACTTCAGGATATTTATTTGGAGGGATTTTTCTCTTTTTTTGTGTGTGCATGGGAATCCCCATCCCTCCATCACGCCTGGAGTCCCACAGATGATGTCTGGGAGTTGGAGGAACAAGCCAGCAGTGTCATGTAGCTTGTTGAGGCTACAGGGAGGGATCACTTCCCTTCCTCTCGTACCTCGCCACATCACCCCTCCTCCTCCTCCAAACAAAAACTCATGTGGGGAATCCAATTAGTTAATCTCACTCTTGACACACTTCCACTTGTTTGCGGCACAGACACGACATTCCCTCACAGATCCTCTCATAACAAGCTGTCGAAGAGGAGAGAGCGGGAGAGAAAGTCAGAGCTGCTCTAAGTGAGGCTATTGATTATGAGCCTTGAACAGACAGGGAGACATCTGGCTTCCATTACGGCCTGTGATGGGATGCAGGGCTCCTCGGCAGCCGGCAGCACAGGCCACACGACGTACAGACACATGCTACGCAGCCTGTAATTACTGGGATGGTCCGGGGGAATAGAGCGATGCTATGTCATCTAAAGCTGAAACAGGTTTATTGTGGATTCTTTCCATTATTCAAAAGAGCTTGACGCTTCAATTTTTCTTGACCTGTCCAACTGGTGGAATACTTAATTTTATGAAACACGGCTGTGAACTGTATGAGCTTGACCATAACTCAAATGTATTTTCATCATCGACCTATTTAAATCGAAGTGTAAATTGTCGGAAAATAGTAAAATGTCCCAGAGTCCAAGGTGACGTCTTTAATGTTTTTTTGTTTTGTTTGGCCAATAGTGCAGAATCATAAAAGACTAGAAACTGAGCAATATTGACCTTTGAGAAGCAGATAACGGACGGGATTTTTGCCTAAAATATTCCAAATGATTACTAAATTATAGTTATAGTAAATTACATTACAGTAAAATGTTCTGCCAAATAATGCTCAAAAAGGTTGGATTCAATCAGAAAAATATTTTGGCAGTTACATCACTGTAGAAAAACATTTTAATATCTCTGAGGGCGGGTGGGTTACACTGGGGGACGTTTGACTCTTGACCTCAGTAATATAAAATCATGGCTACGGCCCTGAGGCCGACTTGTGTTTATGGTAGCTCTTGTTTATTGTATGGTATGTGTATTGAATGTGTCACGTTTTATCCAATAATGTTTTCAGCTTTACAATGGCTTCACAGTTAAAAGTTGAAAAAAAAAGCCAACTGCTTCATTAGAAATGTGCTTAGCTCACTTCATTGTTCAATATGTATATATTTAGATGTTTAACCTTTAAGAAAAAGCAGTATACATCTCTATCTGATTTCCTCACATGGCTCTTGTGGCCAGGCAGTGAAGTGTATTTGTAGAGTGAGGAAAGACTTCCCTTTTACTGCTTATTAACCACGATTGTGTCCTCAACCAAGGTGTCTGCATTCTCTTTAACAGACGTTAGGTTTCTCACGGTCCGGTTGCACTCATCTTGCGACACAGAGTGTACATCTTTAGCAGACATCTCCATAACAACTTGGGAACCCTGACATTTTCTTCTGTGACCATAAAATGCAATTTGTCGCATTGTTCTTTTACTTTCAAGGGTATTTCTCCCTCAGGCTTAATTACACAGAACACATGGTCTGACTGATGTTTTAGCTATAAGAAAACTCAAACTGCCAGAGAGAAGTAATGGTAAAGTGTCTCCCTGCAATATCACTTATCACTGTGGCAAGATGGAGATTATTGACTTAACTGGTCTAGACATCAACAATGAGTGATTTAAGGTCCCCCTCTCAGCGTCTGAGATGTGTGTATTTTACTTTACCGGAGGTAGAGGAGGAAAACACATCTTTATTTATCCTTTCAGACGAAGATGCAGGCGGTGAGCTGCACAATCATGTCGTGTCATCTCTGCTGAACAAAGATGGAAATCTGTTGTGACTTTAATGTGCTTGTTTGGGGTTGTGGGGGGCGCGTTGATGAGGTGGGAGCGGGTCGTGTCATCGTAGCGAGTAACACCCCCAGCACTAAATCACCTTTAAAGTTAAACTAAACAGACAGTACACACACACAAACACACACACACAGACATAGTGTATGTGTGTCCAGGAGATTTTGTTTATGTGGACGAGTGTGTGAGTGTATTTGAGACTCAGATTTGAGTTGATAGTCCTCATATATTATGTGTATTTATTCAGAAATGTAACATTACGAGCTCCACAAAGTGTATATTTATTGCAAGGCTGTTATTGTGGATTGCATTATATCCAACAGGTGTTGCTTTTATGTGTTCTTGAATTACATCTCTGCTCTGAGCTTCACCAGCATGCATCAGACTTGTCCTACAATGTCTCATCTCATCTATCAGCTCTCCCATGAATAAATGTCTCAAGTATGTAAGTGCACGCACATCCATGTGCGCTTATGTGTCTTCACTCTGCGACATGACAGACACTAAAGCTCAACCACAAGGCAATAATTTACTAATGCACTCCTCAGCCATGCTCCCTGGGCCTGTCTGCAGCTCCTGATGGATGCTGACGGCTCCAGAGATGGACTGCTGCTGATAGGGAGTGACCAGAGAGGAGCCTGATTAAAAGTAGTAGAGCACGGCGGAGGGTGATAACCCCGATCCATTGGTGATGAATCCACTCGGGACAGGCTGCTGTCTCATTAGGGTCTACCCTCAGCCAGGCACCGCGTGTCCAAATAAACTTTGAAACAATCCTGCTTTTATCAGCAGGATTATGCTTGTTTTCCTTTCCGCGGCTTTCCTTGTGTGGGCTCATGTGGATCATCCTCCCCCTCTGTCGGTCTCTATAAACTGAAGGTGTGATTCACCAGCCCTGACTTCACTGTGTTTATACATTGCAGGGTCTATCTTCTTGAATTAATGAGCCCAACAGCGCCATTAGACAACTATTTGCCTGACTAATCTGCAGCCAATATGAAATAGTGAGAAAAAGTTGAAATAATCTGCCCTTTATTTGTGATAACATAAACAGTGGAGTTGTTTTAAAGCATGATAACATTACATATTGGGCCTGGGGAGGGGGACAGAAAGAGGTAGTTTACATTCTCCGTGGAGTAGTCTTGATAACAGGCCAGAGGGAATATGAGCCCCTTTAAATGTGTGCATTAGTGTAATTTATTGAGCTTCCCTCTAAGCCCTGCTGTTCCTTCAGCTCCTTTTTTCCCAAACAAAAGACAGGCCAAGGCTCCAGAATGGATGGGAGTTAAAAATCATTCACAGTTGATAATCACATAAAACAACGCCATATTTGCTGCCTAATAAGCACAAAACGTTCCATCGGCCTCCTCCCTCCGATCGGGATGAGGCGACTCCTCCGAGCAGACCTGGGTGATTTACACCCGGCGATTTGGAAATGCTTTGGTTTTTGGAGTGGGTACGAGGAGAGCCAGGGCGGGTGGGGTGAGTCCAGAGATTTTATAATTCTTTGTGTATGTCTGGAAGTCATCCACATGTTCCGATTTTTAACCAATTTATGTCCGAACGGAATGACCCTGGGAATTAATGAGGTTCTGGCCGTGAGTTTCCAGCGCTGCAAGGTCAAGTAAATCATGCTTTAGGGCTCCAGTCCTCCCCACTCTGCTCCCTCACTCTCCCCGACTCCACATCCTGCGATAACGGAAAGACAAGGGGCCTGAGAAATACCACCTCATCGACACTTGTGTCCATCCAGTAGAACATATTTTAGAGTTTGAGCGCCAACCCGGCTGTAAAGCCTGCTTTTAGTGGAGACTAGCAGCTGATGAATGGGAGTGGGGCAAGAGCAGTGGGACTAGAGGTCACTTTCTTCATTTCACAGCAGATTGTTGATGTTATGCACATTTCTCTCTCCAGAGGTGACTTTTTTCTTTCTGGGCCGGTGTTTTATTGGAGCATTATAAAGAGTTTATACTTGATTTAGCTGGGCCATTTCCCTTTGAATGAATATGTGGTGAAGCACATTCACATGTGGGAAAAGTTGACATCATTAGACATAATACCATGAAACCTAATAGAGTAACACCTACGTAACGAGCACTGCAAATCAATCAACTCTTTTTATGCTGAAAAATAATTTGTCCTTCCATTTAATAGCTGTTTAAGTGCTATAATTTTTACACATGTGTTTACTGTTTCATATTTAAGAGGAAAAAGGGTGACAACATTGTCAAACAAGCATGAAACTGGAGCACAGTTCACCGCTCATGGAACATTGTGAAGAAGGACTGCCAAAACCGGCTTGGCTGTGTTTTTATCCTACTGTAACCAACAAGGTGACATTTATCACCTGAGTTAATTCTCCCCAGAATATAAAGTCTGCAAAACAACAAAACAAGAGTCCTCAATGGGAGATCTGACCAGAAGTTGTGTTATTGTTTGTTAATCAGATTATGATGATAAAAACATGAAGTTAGCAAGTGTCAATTTAATGATATTTAACCTATCTTTCTGCATCTACATAAGAACATTTGTGTTTTCAATCTGTGCAGCTCAGTTGGATAACGCAGCCTTTGGATGTAATCTGATCTTCGTGAATCTAGCCATATAGTAAAATAACCATAAATTCTGTCCATACTACTGTATCAGTACAGATATAACTGGACGGTTGCCAGTTCAAAGCTCTGGACTGCCTCAGAAAATCTGGCAGGGAGAGTGAAAAGCTGATGCTTTGTCCTGTCTGCAGTGCTACCACCAGGGTGCCCTTGAGCAAGGTACTTAACCTCAACAGTCCAGCAAAGCAGCTTAGTGGCCAGCAGTCGGTGGAACAGGGAACGCCAACTACCCAACAGATTTCATCCTGTGTGATGGTAACATACTTCAATTTGGTTTTGTCGAGTTCAAAACAATAAGTCAAACGTTATGCAGATAATTCAGTATGACTGGTCTGAAAATATTTATTTTCCTCAACAATTTGTTGAAATAAAGTAATTCAAATCACTTACTGTATATTATCCACAATTAACAAAAACATGACATGCATTTGTAGTTTTTTTACTCAATGCCATGCCATAATGTTAATATTTTATAACATACGGTCTAAATGAACTAGAAGTCCAATATGTTTGACACCACACACCTGAAAGGCTTTCCTTATGCAGTACATTGTAACAAATAGCCTTAAAACAATAGGATTTTTAGTTAAAGTTAGGCGGACTCAAAAGTAGGTGAAAAGAAAGAAGAAGTGGAGGCAAAGATGTCCTGACTTGTAGTCCCTATGGGCCCCAAAAAGCTGGATCCTACATTTCCCATAATGCAACTAAACACAGCCTTTTATTAGACTCTCTCAGCCCCCTAAACGCCCAATTCTCTTAAACTCTACAAGACCAGTTTGTAATGCAGACTTTCCGTTTAAATTATCATGCCCAAATTGAGATAACCCTGATGACATCATAAAGGTTTTTTATCAAAACTCTTTTCACATGCTGAGTAAACTGAACTCTGTGTGTAAAATCAACACCCCTTTAAAATGATTCCATCTTTCACTGATATGATTTCAGAAGGAGAACTCCCCTCTCCATCGTTTCACAACCTAAGTTCGTCCACACATTCGTTCCTTTAGCTAATACTTCACCTTGTTTATAAGATTATCCTTCCAGTAACAGTTAACTTAATGTATGAATTAGACCAGGGCGACGACTCTGAATAAATCTGGCCTGTCTGCGATAATCGCCATTACTTACTTCAAGCTCTGTTAACACAAACGGAGCCGGTGATGTCAGAAGTCCACGTTGGACCAGCTGAGGAGAAGCAGTCTCCACACTCTCGGCTGATGGCTCCAGACAAGCACCTTGATGGCTGTAATTACTGTCATGTTTCAAAAGAGATGAGAGATACCAGGGGCCCGAATAAAACCTAAAACGGTTTTGATATGATGGATTTCTCAAACTTTGTTTAAAAATTCCTTGAGCTATCTGTCTGGCGTCTTGAGGAGATGATGGCTTGAGCACTACAGTCGGTCCATTCAGCCCCTTCAGGGCACGAAAACTTTATAGTGTTTAAATCAATATGGCTGGTCCGATTCAATGTTTGCATGCGGCGACGATTGCCGCCCGCTTGTTCAACGAGTAAGTATGCAGACTGGTTTCAGTAAATGTCTGCTGCGGGTGTTTACATTCTACCTAATGCACTCAGATGACACTGAATCTAAACACATTCACACAGAGACTCTCCACCGCTCAGCTTTACTGCCACATTCCAAGTAGGTCCATCTTTATGAGTCCAGCTGTCTTTAGGCTGAATTTTCTCACTGCTTAGCATCTAAACATAAGCAGTCGCTCACTAAGTCAACAAAGATTTGAATTATGTTGCGTTTTAAGAGAAGAAATTTTCATTGTTTGAGTATTTAGCTGTGGGCGACCTTTTACTTACTGTGAAAATGCTAAGTGACAGTGCATGAGCATTGTTTTTTATTGTCATTTACCATCAATAGTGAAAGTACTCCTTGTGTTATATTATTCTATATTACATCATAATATTAGTAAAGCTGACACACTCATGTGTAAGTTGTATGTTTTTGTTGTCAAATTAATAACTCATTACAAATGACCCATTCACTTGCAAAACTATTTACTTTATTAATAACTCAATGACTAAAGTAATTAGTTTCATTACTCATACATTTCTTTCGCAGCTCTGCTCAGCACAGACATCTCACTTATTCTGTATTTAATATGTGGAAACTGAATATGAGATGCTGTTGTCTAACAGTTAGGATATGTTTATCACCAGCAGCTAGCACACCAGCTGTGTGCATCATGCTCCATTTTCATAGACTTCTATAAAATCAGACTTGTTTTAGCAACCAATGGAGTCGCCCTCTGATGACTATTAGAAAGAATGCAGTTTTAATGCACTTAAACCACATTCACTTCACTTTTCACATCCGGAGGCTCCGTCAAACATAAGACTGGAACCCTCAGTTACGTTTTGTCCAGTGACAATTCCTATAAAGTTTATTTGAACAAGATGGCGCGGCATTACTTTTTATAATTCTACAAAGAATATAAAGTAATAAGTAAAAAGCTAAATATGGAGCCGCCAATGTCTAGGAATGTGCAGACAATTAATCAGGCGTCGTGACCCCCCCTCAAACTGCGTCAAATCAAACTGCCAGAAATTCAGCCTGATTCTAAAATCAAAATATTAATTAAAAGCATAATACTCTTGTAAAATATGATACTAAGTAGAGCATTAGCTACTGATCAACACTGTTGTATAAACTGATTACATCACGGTTACGTCTCTGCAGCTGTGCACGCATTGTGGTGGCATAAAAATAGTTGAAAAAAGGTTATGGGAGGGAAACAGGTGAGATCTGAGATCCCTTGAAAAATAACTCTTGTTGTGCCATAGGATGTCAGAAAAGGCATGCAAAACAAGATGACCTTCATTTTTATAGAATACAGTGGTCAAAGATGCCCTTTGAAGCTAAATGCAGAAGTTTATGGTTGCAGGCCGTTCAATGGACAAAGAGGACTGATTCTGATCATCTTGTTTCTGCTGTGGCATGAATGGAATACTGTTCTGTATCACTGTAGTACAGTATTTAAGTTAATGTTGGCTACATTCCACAGCTTCAGCTATCTACTGGTGTTCTCCTTTAGATTTTTCATTTCTCTGCACAACCTATCACCCCTCCAATATGATCCCTATCAGCTCTGTGTGTATTGTACCTTACAGTCTTGTTCTGATGGACTCCAGTTCAGTAACTGCGTCACAGCGGGAGCTGCCACATCCTCACAGTGAACATGCCAGAAACTTAAAAATGAATGACTGCAGCAATCACTTGAGGTTTCACAGGCAGTTTCTCCCTCCGTGCTGCAGGACTTAACACACCGGGGAGATAAAAATCTAATTTTTGCAAATGGGATTAAGGCACATACAATAACAAAAAGAGGAATGAATGGCCTTACTGTATTAAACAAAAGATGTACATGATAGTCCCTGTGTGGTTTCTGCTCGACATATTTTCTATAAATGGTGGACAGCTTGGAGACTCCTTAAACTCGGATCCATTTAGCGCCAAAGGAGGATTAGCCATTTGTGAGCCAAGTTACTGTTTAAAGTTCTAAGAATAAAAGTCTCTATTTTAAGACGAGAATGCTCACAACGGGCGAAATATTTTGAGGGGCATACAGTTTGTACTGGCAAACATTGATGTCAAAACATTGATGTCAATCAACTTTTTTTTTTTTACATTGACAGACTCATATATTGTGTTGCTAAACTGTAAACTGGAACTTCAAAAGGCCTTGAAACTCTTCATAGTGGAAATCTGCTGAAATATGTTTGTTTGTTTTGCATTGTTTACTGTCATTAAGTCACAGCAATACATTTATCTGCTGCCTTATTGTCAATTATAAAGCTCAAATAAAATGCATAATAAAATAAACCTTGTGAATGAGCCTCTAACAGCTCTCCCAACCTCACTGTTAAGCCTTGTGTGTCTGCGTTATGTTGAGTTGAGACGGTAATACTCTCTGTGCCTCTTCTGCTTAAGGTGGAGGGCAAAGGGTGTTAGTTGCCAGCTTTCACCACAGTTTCCTTTCTTAAGTAGCTCTGATGCTGCAATAACACAAACGTGCCAAAAGCACAGGGATACTAAAGGAAGGGTACTTTCAACTTGTCCAGACCTTTTAAAACTTGAACCCCGATGTCACGCCTGAATCTCAACAGCATTTCAGGACTATATCATATGATGTTTTGTAAGTGACAAGCATAATCTCATGGATAACTAGACGGATAAGCAGATAGACAGACGATGAGCAGACCTCATCATGAATTAGAAAGTAAAGAGAGAAGAGACTCATCGGCTCTTCCTTAACCACAGGTATGATTTACAGAACAGGGTTGGTCGCTGGCGTAAAATTAATAATAGGAAATGCGAGGGTAGTCCGGTGACTTGTCCAAGATATACTTTCCCTGCTCTCCAGACCCCTGGAAAACCTGGGTGGCCTGCAACCAGGCTTCCTCTGGTTTCTGATGTTAATGTCATTGCTTTTGCTAGTATGACAGGAGCTTCACCACAACCGTGGTTTGGGTCAGACAAAAGGGACAAGCTGTGATAGCAGGATACAGCTCCATAATCTGAGGTATATCGGGGTATTTTTGTCCCACGGTGGAGTTTGTTGCCACAGAGAGGGGAGGAAAGAAGAGGAGGAGGATATTTTTCAAATGCGATTGTTTTTAAGTACTTCACTTTTCCAGAAATCAGAAACCACACGGTGCATTATGGTTAGTGGATGTTTTGAATTACTTCAACTACTTAATGGTTCCTCCTTACCCAGCCCACAGAATTGTTTCATAGTGGTTTTAAAACTTTGCTTAAGTCATTGAGTTGGATGTTGAGTAATCTGCTTTCTAAACCTACCCTTCACACAGAAGCATGTAGGTTGCTCCCTGTACTTAATGCTACGATATATTCAATATGACATGACATTAAGGGCAACAAAACAAAAAGAAGCATATTACAGTTATTATGTAATGACCCCGTGACCTTTTGGCAAAATTGAGTTTTAACCATTAAGTGAAGAGGTCACAGAGTTTTCTCAACCTGAAAAGGGGTGTTTGATCTTCATTGAAATAAAATATTAAAACTCAATGTGCAGCACACATATATTTTACAAGGGTCGTAAATAAGTTTAAATTAAATTCAGAATATTTTGGACTCCTTACAAAAAGTGCGGTGTGTCCTTAATCCTGGCTGTCAAAGTAAGTGAGAACAGCCCTGCTGGTATTGGTCTCAGTGTTAACCCTGCTAAAGTTGGCACCACTTTGAGAATCCCCTGTTTTCTGAAATAACAGAGGATCTAAGGCACATTACTTCACATACAGAGTATTGTAACGAGGTAAGTGGAGGCGGGTGGAACATTTTGTAAATCTTGTGTCACCAAAACCGCCGCAAGCAGGATGAATGCGTTTACTTCGCCAACAGGATATCCCTTCAGACTTGCTCACTGCGCCGCTGATGAGGATAACAGAGGGGGCATTATTTTTGCTCAACAGCTCGGGAAGGTGATAAAGGGTTTCTAGATCCTCTCACAGGGGCGCAGCGGTACACACACATCTATTCACGTTGACGAAACATTTCATCTCCCGACAACTGGATTTAACCCTTAAAACAGGGCCAGTGCCAACCTGACTGGGGTCGGAAGGAAAACAAAGACACATCCCATGTCCTTTTTAAATGTCTTCATAATTACATCATTTGGCAAATATTATAGAGGTAGGAGACACTTTAACTTTCAATGACTTATAATGCAGCTGTAATGGTTGTAATGTCCTAATATACTGTATGTTGTGTTTGTTTACAACTTTATTAAAGTCACAATAACTTCAACTTTATTGAACTAATTTACAATTATAGTGAAGGATATACACACTTTGGTATGTGCCATTGGTTCATGCTACTTGTCACCATACAAATAAACATTAAATCGATTTAATACTTTCATACATTTGAACTAGTGGAGCCTAATTCAAAGCCAGAAAAATAAGCCACATTACGAGAGACTTTCATCAAAGGAAACATATTGTGCAGGACTGGACATGCTGAACTAAGCTAAGAACAGCGCTAATGTGGAACTAGCGCCTTTTCAGACGACCTTTGACTTGGGTAGGTAAGCTAGCTAGCTGCAGTGCTAATGTTAAGCTAGCGTCTCTGGATATGTGGATACAGCCGAAAACAGGAGACCAATGTCCGGATGGCCTCGCCACCGTTGCTGATGAGCTGTTTATAATCAGGGGCTGCTGCGAGTGTAATCCACTTTCTATTCACGGTCGTGAAAGGCAGCCGCCATGATTTAAAAGTGTATTTTGTTGATATTTTAATAGGGTGACCAGATTTGAGTTTGTGAAAAAGAGGACACTTCGTTCCGTGGGGGGGGGGGATCTCAACATTTACGTTGAGATCGGTCGACCAATGACAGTTCTCTCTACAGTCAGAGCTTGCGCAAGAAGGTGGAACGTGAGGGAGATACCATTTCCAAAACTTGTAGGGGGTAATAACTATTTTCCCGGACGTAGAAAAATCCCGGACGTTTTTGGAATCCCTGCCGGACGCTGTTTTTAAGTCTCGAAAAGAGGACATGTCCGGGAAAAAGAGGACATGTCCGGGAAAAAGAGGACGTCTGGTCACCCTAATTTTAACGACTTAGATAATGGTGTTTTCATGTGTATAATGCGTATTTATCATTCAAGTTAACTGTGTAAAAAGACTTAACGCTAACCGTTAAATATTTTTTACGTTTTACTAATATTTGTTGGCATATTAACTGTCTGAGTGAAATGTGGACTGTGTATTTTTCCGCCATGATGTGTTGCCACTTTTGAGTTTTTGCCTTTTAATAAGCCTGCAAGCCTATATATTTTGGTATATCCTTTTAGTTTTATAAAATAATTAGTTTTTGGAGTGTAGGGCTTTATATTGTTGTTGAATGATTCAGGTCATGTAGTATAGGCCTAGACAGTTAGAGGAATTTTATATTCCCAGCCCCAAACAATTCAGTGCAGCCAAAACATACCACAGCAATGTAGATATAGATATTATTGGGTTGATTATTGGTTGAACTGAGGGTGCGTCTGTTCATAAGGCCAGTAAGAGCAGGAAGTGAGCCTCTTTCTGTTGTGTCACTATGGGCTGTGAAAGTCTGAACATTTTCAAACGGTCTCAGAACCAATGACAACCACACAAACTGTATTGTCTCTTGTACTTGGTGATTAAAATGAATAATTCCTGTTTTGACTGGAAGCCCAGTTTTACTTCCCCTCTATTCTCAAACAAGTGTGAATACTTGTGAGGAGCAGCGCTCTATCAGTGTTGGATGTATAGAGATTTACAATACCCAAACTTATCCATGTTCTTATTATTTTTTGGCTTATGGTCAAAATGATATGCTTTATGAAATAAGTAACTTTATAGGGTTCTGGTGGTGCAGGTTTCATTAGCTAGCAGAATGCTAGTGGAACCAAGAGGAACATGTTGTATGAACTATGACATTTTGTGTTTTTGTGGTTACAACACTGTGGCATGGTTGATGGGTTTTGTGGTCAACTTTGTGATTGACTGATTAAAATACAAAACTTCACACAAAACTATGTATTGTAATATATTTTGTTTATAAGAAAAAAGTTACCAAGCAACTGAATATGGTTCTTAACATGCAAGTATGCGTTTTACATTTGCACACATGCACTCAAAAAATGTTGGGTGTGTTTAGAGTTTTAGGTTTGATTATTTTAAAATATTATTAATTAATACATATTTCTCTTTCTTTCTCTGACTGTGCCAATAGTCTGAATCTATCCATGTCATGTGCTGCAAATAGATGATAGAAGTGGGAAAGGCGAAAGAGATGGATGGAGTAGCCGATGTGTTGTATTAGCCTGCTGAGCTAATGGTCAGTAAAGGATGGGACAGAGGAAAACTAATGCTGGATAGCTGTTGTAAACACATATCAGGTTATATGAAGCACCACTTAAAAAGTAATGCAAGTTTGTTATCTTGAAGTTGTAGAATTCAGGTTGAGGTTTACTACAGAAACAAGCTTGATTACATTGTTTGAAAGATCTCTGTTCAGTTGTTTTCTAAGCATTAGGCTAATTGCTTTAATATTCCAATGAGTCCACTGTCTTTAAAACCATACTTTGTATTCACAGTGTTAATAACTGTGTGACTGTAGAATTAATGACACTGAATCACTTCAGTTCAAATTTTGACCGCTGCACTTTCAACATAACTGTAGATACTTCAGCACTGATTTACTAAACGTTCAATAATGAGGCCTCTCCATCATTGCCATAACTCCCTTGACTTGTTGAAGGGAGCTGCTCTCAATTATAGGGAAGGTGGTAGAACATAACGCTTCCTTTATAGCTCTGGAATCATTTCACAGGCTCTGGTAGCGCTGGCATAATCTTAAAAAGCTCGGGTCTGAGGTAGCCCATTAAAAATCCTCATAAACATTAATTTTGCCAGTGGGATGTGAGCTTGGGTTACCCTCTTGGCAGAAATGTGTATGAAATATGTGGTTTTGCATTGGCTAAAATAGTTCCCAGCCCTCGCTTCCTTTGAAAAGTGTATAATCTAGACTGTGACTGTTTGTCAACTCGGTCTGAAGAAATTGGACGCAACCCTCTCACTATGTGCCTTGTCATGATGGTGATGGCGGTCGTGTCAACATAAACCCTTCAAATCTAAGGGAGGATACTCAGGCAGAGAAATGTGCTGACTGATTAGGGCTGCACATTTCATATACTAAAGCCAGGACATAAATACAACTGTGAGTGATGAGGGGCGGAAAGTCACTGCAACGTCTGCAGTACGATGACCTGTTTTTAATATGGTTTTCAACCATTATTGTTTAAGGGTAAGAACTTTCTTACAATAGGAATTCATCATGAAAACATCCCTCTACCCCTAGCATTAATCTAATATCTGCAGTTGCTTGTTAAAACAGTTAAAGCAAAAACACTGCAACACAGCTGCACTGTTTCTAATTGCAGAGATAATTACTCTGAAATACACAGATGTATTTCATTGACATGACTTTGACTGCCAGTAGCAATGGCCTTTGCAAAGTCTGTTTCAACTGAAAATGACATCGGCAGGTTGAGCACTGATTGTGTTTCATTGGTTCGGGCCAAATATAATATCCTCCCGCTCCCATTGAGAAATGTGGTAATATGAACACGACGAAGTGAAATAAATTGGCTTTTCAGTTGGATTAAGTAATTCTACAGTATTATTATAATTATACCAATAAACAAATAAGGCCATTGTTATGAAGATTGGCAGAATCCTAATTTCTGCACCTTATATTTTACAATAAATCTAATGAATTTATTTACACAAAAGAGGCACTTCTCCACCACTGAAGGTTTCAAAATGTGTCCCAATAGTATATGCTGAAACAAATTACATTCAGATGGACAAAAAGGATTGTCAATATGTTTATTTTTTGAGTTAAAGACAAAGATGAGGAAAATGCATGTAACACCACTAGATAGGGGAGCGGGGTCAAGTACCAACATACACTTGGGTTTATGGGTTGTGCAGCAATATCTGTTCACTCTAACCAATGATACATTTAACAGGCATGTTTAAACACTGAAATATTGTGTTTTTCCGCTTTTCACCGCGATCTAAAAATACACTTCATAAGTTATCTTTCAGGTGCTGCGATCATGTGGAGAGCAGGTCAGAATGATGTGAGGAGTCAGATATATGAGCAGTTCTGTGGTCAGACTGACTTGGCTTCCTGGCACACACTAGGTGCACCCTATTGATGCTCAGCCAGCAGCCTAACCTACAGAGGGTCAAATTTATGGGTAGATATTTAGCTCGTCTCTGCCACTCTGTAGGGCAGAAAGAATAACACCGTGCCTGCAGACTGGTGATGTTTCCAGCTTGGCTGCACATCACAGACTTGCTGAGGGTAAACAGAAAATGTCAAAAACACTCTGTCACCCTCCTTTTCAAAGTTAGCGTGTGGTCTAAAGCCTCGTTTTCTCATTAAGTCCGTAAACGGTTTAGTTTGAAAGACTTGAGTCCTAAAGGGTGACATTATGCTTATCCGTTTGATCAAACCAGCAACATGATTTCCATATACAGTATGTGACATGGAATCATAATGTTTTCATCAAACTTTTCTGGATTATTTACCTTAATCTCTCTTTAATAGTCTTTGGCAACCTGTAATGCTGATGATAATAAAACAGGAAACAGTCACAATGTGTCATTATCAGAATGAGGAAGTAAAGATGCTGTGGTATCAATATAGTTTTCTGCAGAAATTATGAGTTACTAGTCACCAGTTAAGTGACCTTAAGAATGATCCTGTCTGTATCACCAACACAGTAAGGTATTTAAACAAACATGTAAAAATACTGAGACGCATCATTAATAACTTCTCAGCATTTTATATATCACACCTCCACCACCCACAAGTTTTATTTGTATTTTGTATTAAATAACATATAGTGTAAAAATGGGGAAGTACCGTTTTTATTTTCCTGTTACATGAACCTTGGAACATGCTGCCATCCAGCTGCTCCATCAGCTCAACCCCAAAAGTAGTTTCACTTCTCTCTGCCTCAACTTTTTCGTTTAGAGTTGCAAAATACCTTTTGAGCTCGTTACAGTCTGTACAATCACTCCCTCCCAAACCACATGTTACTCTTTCTGCAGGACTCCAAGTCACGGACATGTCGAGATCCGGCTTCCTCACTTGCAAAGAACTTTAGTGTTACTGTACTTGAACTGAACTATTTATTCTTAGTTCCACCACATAATTACAATTACCTGTAATACCTAAAGTGGAAATCCTCAATTATCTGTAATGCATTAAGTGGAAATCCCTTATTGCAAAGCACTTACTGGTTCTGCTGTCGTGTTTTTCCACTGCACTTCCCAAAGTTAACTGTCCGTATTTTTCATGAGATTTTCTGCTAATGAAGTTTGACTATCCCTCCCCCTCAGGCCCTCAATATGGGTTAATCGAAATGCTGTGAGATCATCTAACGGCGTTTATAATCCCACCACACATTTCTGATGACGGGGGGGTTGTAAATTATGTAGCTTTCCGAAACCAACAATTTGACGACCACGCCAGCTTCACATAGCGATGGCTATCTTGGAAAATTGTGTGCTGTTGTACTAACGGTTATTGCATTAACACTTTTGCCTTTAGACGTGGTCGGACAACACTTGAAGAATACCCTTGCCTTAAGACTGTCATTGCTTGACCCAGCAACGGTGCAGAGACCGAGTACTCCAGCAAAGAAATAAAGGGTTGTCCCTAATACCACAGTTATCGCAATGTAGGATAAAACGATTGTTGGCATAGTTTTAAAATCCCTCCATGTAGTATTATAAAGTGATTATTTCGGTGCCTGATACGTCTTCACGCTCATGGATCTGTCCCCCAAACTGGGCGTCCTGGATTGGAATTCTTTGTCTCACCATTACATGAAACAACACGCCTCCACCAACGCAGTTTCAGTTTAAATGCCCATGTAACCTTAATTTCCAAACCATGATACTGGCCTTTAAGAAGCTCCCGCACACAAGTCTGGTATCTCAAACCCTAGTTCATGATGTGTGATGAAAATGCCCACAAACTTTCATACTCAAACACAAACACACTTTAGTCAGATTTTCAACACGCTTTAAATGAGCCAGCATAAGAAGTTAGGTTTGATTCATGCTTGGTCAGTTGACTCATGGCAGCGGTCTCTCAACAATATATTGTGTTGCACAACGCTCTGCCTTGTACTTTGGCAACAGTAAGTAGATTGACAGATAGATGATGAGCCTGCTTCCTCTGCCAAGTGCCTGCGTTTAACGTGTGTGTGTGTGTGTGTGTGTGTGTGTGTGTGTGTGTGTGTGTGTGTGTGTGTGTGTGTGTGCGTGTGTGTGTGTGTGTGTGTGTGTTTGGGGAGGAGAGCGGTCAAGCTGTCCGTGCTGGGAAGGTGGGCAAAACAGAGGGCTTTGGAAACATTCAGGCTTCTAGAGAATACAAGCAGCACATTTGTCAATGTCAGAAAGAAAGTACTAATTTGTAGTACAGCTGTTTCCCTATATGGTGTGTTGAAACACTCAATCAGAGAAATTGTGCTGGACCAGCTTGTGTCTCCAGCTCATAATAATGCCCTATTCACGAGGCAACCAGCCTGGCCGGGCCTCCCATGGCAGCGCCGGCCTGTATGAAGTAGCAGTAAACCTCAGCTGCTCTAATTTGTAAACTAGGCGAGAGAAAAGGCCTCTGAGAGTGTGTGTGGCACTGGATACGGTGACGGCGGCGGCAGTGGTGGGCAGGGGAGGGGAAGCCCGGCCTGAAACACCATATGTTCCTGATTGACGAAGATTGGATCAAGTGCAGTAGCAGAAAGAAAGAGTTTTCCAGCCAGTGAGAAATGTGTATGCAGTGAGGCATTTGACAGAGGAACAGGACGATCTCACTGGAGCTTAAACAGGCAAGACAAATCGATTAGTGATGACCCATTACTCCAAAGAGTGTGTGGAGAGGCTTCTACATTTTCAACTGCGCTATTGCTCTCCTGGAAAATGCTCTTGACTTGGAAATACATGCATCTCATGCATGCAGTCATTTTTATATTGGTGTCATAAAAATATGACTTAAAAAAAACACAGCTTCTGGGATGCCTTTGAGCAGGCTACAAAATCTGATCCTCTCCCCGATGTCAGGGCTACAGAAAAATATGAAAGAGAGATTTCGGTGAAAAAACTGAACCTTGAAGTTCCCCAAAACGCTGGCCTGTGACATTATGGCCTCTAGTGGTACACTGGCGATTGACACGGACAGCTCAATCATTTCCTTATAGGCGTGTGCTGCCAGGTCCAGCTGGCTTTGACATTAACACCAGGTTCTGACTGACAGAGGCCCTGGCCTTGGGCTGGGCTCCCGAGGCCTCCACAGTACATTCAGCTCTCCTTTTAGCCTGTTGATTTACTGTCCCCGGTGGCTGCTCGTTGATCCATTTCCCCTCTCAGTTTGCTCACAGGGCACCCCGAAAACCGTCCTCCAGCAATATATTTGCTTTATGATTTCCTGAGGAGCCAATGAAGAAAAACAAGCCCCCGCTCACTGCACCTGTTCCAGTTAATGTGCAGCGGGCCTGTCGGCCTCCTCTGGTCTCGGCGACTGGGGAAAAGCAGAGGGCCGCGGTGTCACAAGCTCCATGTGGATCTTCCATTTCCCCCAACTGGCCCAGTCGGGACTCAGCGATGTGGGGAACAGGGGGGGATAGATGGCGTATTATATGTGTGTCAGTTTAACACATGCAGGTCAAATGGGGCCCACATAGAGTCTTGCTGCGTGTGCATTATTAACATGTGTGTGGGTGTTTATGTAGCTCTGCGCCCAACATGGAACTGACATTAATAAGGGAAAGTGATGGGAACTTGCTTACATCATTTTGGACGACATGCAGATGTGACTGAATGGAAGGTCTTAGCCATCTTCCATTTTGCAAAATGATGTGACCGGCATGGTATTTACATATTTTGACAAAAATACCAATAAAATTGCCAGATTTATTTGCCCACAAGTGGGTTTTTATAATTAAAAGAAACCTACAAATCCAAGTTAACATGTAACATGGACATGTGTTTTGGATAGGCATGAGTAGTGTGAATCCGGGTAGCTGGTGAAGACAGCAAGGTGAGCGGCGATGAAGCCTGAGGCCTGCTGGGTAACATTCAGTGATTCAGCGGCACTGTGTCTAGGCTCTTATTCAACAACAAGTTCCTGTTTTTCCAACAGTGAGGATTTCCTCAAATGTTAATGGATGCTTGAGCTATTTCGTGACCCCTCTTTGACCTTTACCTATGTCTAAACTCATAGGTAGATATATACTGTCAGTAATCCAACATGTGATGTATTTAATGCAACAGGCAGTACGTTTTTACAATCAGCTTCTTAATTGGAAGACCAGGCGGAAAATCCCCGGGATTCATTTATTTCATAGTCGGATATTTCCATTGATAATATATATCTTCCAAGTCAGAAAAGAATCAATCATATTGTCAATAAATTTCCAGAAAATCCAAACTCATAATTGAGGCAAATGTATTTCATATTGTTAAAGGACTAGTTCATATTTTGGGTATGTCCTTTTCTCTTTCTTCACTGCCATTATTAGCTGACAGCAAAGAAGATTGGGTTTGACTATTATGAGGCTCATGTCTGGGTGATTGCATTCTGCCGAGTGAGAAAAGCCCTCACTTCCTCCCAGTAAGCCTCTGAACATGGTCGATATCACCAATAGTCCATCTGAAAGCTGTCAACCGCCTTGCTGGCCCAGTTCTTCCTGTTTCCTTGGAAGTGGCCCAGTAGTAAAGTGGCCCAGTGGCTTTTAGGTCAAGAAGAGAGGTGAACAGAATTATGAGAGGAAGCATGCATGTGGCAGAGTCTGCTTTTCTCAGTCATGTGTGTTTAAGTAGTAACCTGACAGAGTAAATGTATTCCAGGGTGCTTTTTCCCCATCCTAACTCAAGTTGTCTTCCTGATGGCAGATGCATTGGAGCTCACCCTTGCGTGTAGTTGGTGAGTGTGTGTGAGTCCTTGTGCTTTTCCTTATGTTGTTTTTTTTCCCCCCCCTTTTTTTTCTTCTCCGGGCTTAAACAGTGTGTTAACCACCAGATCCCATCGCTATCAATCTTAATGGTGGTGGGTCAATGTAAACGCACACATGTGTAGGCTCTTTTTGCAAGCCACAGCTTAAGAATAATTCCTCCTCCGAAAAAGAGAGAGGGAAAATATTCTGGCCCCATTAACAAAATAGGTGCTCAGAAAACACCCCAGCCAGCCCAGAGTGATAGCTACTTCCTCAGCTTTTCCACTTCATTGATGGTTATGTGAGTTAAAACAACCAGCTTAATGGAGACCCCGGGCTCTCGGGGGACTAATCATAGCCACGTGACTTCCTCCGGGGCTTCCATGAAAATAACTCCATTACAATGGCCTGTGATATTAATATCGGCTTTGGGAAAGTCAGGCACGAGATCCACAGGGAGGGCCTTGCTATGAGCAAACAAAGAGGAATGCACGGCATTCAAGGGAGCGAGGGAGGGAAAGAGAAAAGGAGACAAAGAAAAGTGAGCCATTTGTGATGAGCGATTGCACATGTCATGATGTTCGCTTTCTCTTTTTGTGAGCTTCTGTATTATATTTTTCTGTGCTAAAATGATGATGTGGCGGATAATCACTTCCCTATTCCTTCTCCTCCAAAGGAATTTTGTTGTTGAATTTAAGCAGTGGAAAGTAACAAAGTACATTTACTTATTACTGAAGTATTTTAAATTGGGGAAACTGTATACTACCTTCCAGAAGGATATATTGTATTTTTTACTGCAGCTCCATCTGACAGCTGCAATTGATTTGTTACATTTAAAGACGTTCATACATTAAAAAAATATGATGTATTGGTATTTCAATTACGCAGCAATACATGAAATATAACCTGACCAATGCTGAGAGGCCAGTAACAACATTGATGTTTTAGTGTTTAAAAAAATAGTTTTTACTTCTTTTTTTTTTTTTTTTACTTTAACACATAAAAACATAATTGATATGGGTCCCTTAATTCAATTGTTTTTAAAGAACTGTGACGATATGTACAGGTCAGAATGTGATGCTTATTTGTTAGCCTAGTTGCAATGCATAATAGTTAAACCCTTCATTACTTGACCATGCACAGAACTGAAATACTTTCTTTCTTATACATGAACTCCATAACTAAACACTCACATACACAGATGTGTTATTTATCGGGTAGTTTCACCCAAAATATTAAAAACTTGTATTCTAATTACACACAGAAAATGTTGAAACTTGCACAAATATCGATGGGCACGGTTATATACCATTTAACATTACAGTAACTAGTTATAATGTATAGGCTTGAGTTCTACAAAATAGTTTAAATTCATAATTTTAAAATAATAGGCAATTTTCTGTCTCCAGGTTTGAGTGAAAAGATTAAACAGTTGTTGAACCGGGCCCTTCAACTGCTAACTAAATTGTATGACGTATCAGACAGTAATGAGGACGTTTGACAGTCAGTTTGAGGAGACAGTGTGTATCTAAGTGAGATACATGTCAGATAGTCCTTGCAGATGATTTGTTTTGGCCCGGCCTCCATCTTACCATCTTCTCCTCCTGCCTGTAAACCTGCCATGCTGTCATTCTCCCGTCTGCACAGGCAGTAACTCACAGCCAGCTGCATTCAGAACAATTAAACCTCAGTGATTGCAGCAAGGAGGAGTCGCCCACCTCAGTGTTCAATACCCACTGAAGACTCCCAGGCCTCCTCCGCTTCCTCCCATTCAAAGAGACACGTGCGTTCGCTCTTCCATCCAAACGGGACATCTTATAGAGCAGCTGAACTCTTGTAAAGAAATACTCAAGTTCACTGGATCGTAAGCCAGACACTTTTCTTTCTCCAGTTCCTCCTGTTGTGGGAGATTTATTGAATGAAATAACACTGGCTTCACTTTTACCCCAGCTTTTATGAATATATATATTGTTTTAACAGCGCTTTTAAATTCCTCCTACACTCCCGTTAGGGTCACGGCTCGGCCCTCACCTCTTTGAGGATTCCACATGATAAAATGTTTCAAACATTATCATAAACTATTTGTCCTGCACAGGTCGCTACATTTTCTGCTGAAGTATGGAAATGATATGGCCAGAGAAATACTGAGGGGTATGTAAAGTGTCAGTGTTGTATATAGTATAGTATTTTGCTCATACCGTAGAATTTAGATCTTTAGTGAAATCAAAATCTTAAATCGAGATCTTCAAATACAATTGAGCACATGTTGATTGTAATAGACATTAATACATGTATTTGAATAATCAATAAGACAATCAACAGAAAAGGATTCAACCCTATTTTGATAATTGATTGCCATTGTTCAAGTAGAAATTGCAAAAGTTCTGCTTCTGATGTGTGTGGTGTTGCTGCTTTTATCTGGTTGAATAAACCAAAACATGATTTGGTGAATTGAGTCAGATTAAACAACACTGACAGTTTTTAGTTGCAGTCCTAAAATGTAACTGTTGAATGTTGATCGGTTAAGCTGACAATTATATATATATATATATATTTTAATTGTTTCCTCAAATTTGTTGTATTTACAGTAATTTGCAGATCTACTTCGAACCTCTTGAATTGATTTGGAAATTTGGGAAAAATATTGAATTAGTTCAGAATCAGAAATCTTGACACCACTGTGATTCCAGAAAGTGGTTTATCATTAAAAATCTTTATATTAAGATGTTTAGAAAAGAAGGATCCCAACAGCCAAAGAAGTAAAATAACCAACATATCCCACCTCCTGATACAAACATTTGTAGATTAAGTATTTTTTTATTATTATTGATAATTAGTAGAATTACAGTGAGGTAGGGAATACATTTGCAAGAAGGAATTTCCAGCCGCGTACTTACACGAGTGATATGGCTTTCACGTCTTTCAAGTGAAATATTAGATGTTGGTAGCCAAGCCAAAGAAAAGGTCCTCCTCCAGGGTCCAAATAATTATAAGAGTGCCATAACAGATCAAACATTATTTCCTTGACCTTGTCTCCAGCTTGAGGAACAGCTCAGACTTTTTGGCCGAAAGCTCAGGCAGCAAAACTCTCTCTGTCTGCAGGAGCTCTCGCTACACGGACCTGACGTTTACACGGGATTAGAGATTCATTCACCGTTAAGTAAATGACCCTCTGCCGGCCAGGAGCAACACTTCTGTGGTTGTTTGGATTCTATGGTGCAGAATTCACACAGGGATTAGTTTAAAGCATAAATCAGCTGTTTTGGCATTTTCAAAATAGTACGAGCCAAAAGAATCCATGCGTTCATGTCAACTACCTGAAAATTAGTTTTTTTTCACTGACAAGCTTTTGAAGTGTTAGCTGTCAGCACTTTGATGGACTTGCTTTCATCCACATTTAGGGTGTAGTGAAGGATATTGCATATATCTGAAAACAATGTGTTTTTCATCTGTACAGATTTACAGGACTTCTGAGAAAACACTGATTGTTGCCTCGCGTCCTTAATTGAATCCAAGGAAGTTAAAACAAGTCGATGAAAGCCAACAATATTTTCAGGGTATGATGCAACACTTTGCTTTAAAGGGGTAACAATGTCAAACAAAAATCAAACAACTGAATTTAAAATTCAAAAGGGATTAAACAAGTGAGCAAATGTTTCTGGGAGCACAGCCACAGGTCTTTCTTTTTTTGGGAGTCGGTTGCCTCAGGCTTTCCTGTCAGGTGTGACCTCATCAGCTCTATTGCATGTAATGACATAATTTCAGGAAATGCAGTCTGTTAAGAATGCAAAGTACTTAATTGATCCTTCCCTTCTTAGAAAGTTTGTGTGGGAATTGACAACGAGCCCCATAATTCACACTGGTACACCCTACTTACTTGTTTACTTTAAACAAGCTGCTGAATTTCTCCCTTTGGCCGACCGGCAATCACACCTTCTGCCACTTAAGGACCTTATAGAACACAGAAAGAATCATACAATTTAACCTGGTCAACTGCTTACAGCTGGATGAAACCAGACTAGTGGGATGCTTAGATCCCTCTGTGTTTTAACCTCCTGTCTGTTTGAGGACGCACAGCTAACACCAAGCTAATTGTACCAGCAAATGATGGTCTGATACAACTTAACATCTATAGATTGTAGTTTATTACTACTGTACTTTGGCATGACCTTTTCCTCTAGGACACTCAGCCTGTACATTCTGGCAGGGGGACAGACAATGGAAATCAGCCTTGCGGCTGTAATTGGGTGCATTTACATTTTAATTTAAAGTGTCCCTCTCGAACAAATAAAAAACTTCAATTTAAACAGCTGGAGGCAATTTTGTAAATATTGAGGCAGGACACACTGTACACTTAGAAGGAGAAACAGACACAATAAATCAGTGGCGGGCCGTCAGGGCCTGCTAAGCCTTCTCTGCTGGCCTAAACAGAATCACAAAGTTATAGCTATTTTTTTATTAAAAAATTCTAATTAAAAGTTATATCTATTTTATAATATAATTGTTTTGCGCGCCGACCAGCATCCCGTCATGCGCATATTTATGTATACGATATCAGACAGCAGGCCTAGGTAGAAAATTCACGGCCCGCCACTGCAATAAAGGAATGGCATTTTCATTATTTATGTGTACAGACTTAAATAATGAAAATGTTTAAGCTCAGATTGATGTGAATACTTCAGGTTTGTGCGTTCAACTTGTTGGTTCTCAAATCACATTTTAGGAATCAATTAAATAAGTATAATTGCTGCCTCTTAAAGGTACACCATGTAGTTTTTTCTGTAAACAGACAAAAGTTATGTTCACTTCCAGTGTTACTAACCAAAATCCATTAAGTATGCATTCTTTTGGGATATTTTAAATGCTACATTTTTTACATCCCGTTTTTACTTGCGAGCAGTCTTCTTCCTAGCTGCCTTTGTTGGTGTATAACTCTGAAGTCTCTTGGCGTATCACCACCACCAACTGTCAGCAGGATAACGACAGCAGGATGTATAGCATGCTGCCCACATGCTCACAAGAGTGTGTGACACACACCAAATGGGAACACACTTGTAAAAATATTGCTCCATAGCAGTACTAGTGGTCAAAAAACATTATCTGTGTATCGACAAAATCAATGAATTTACCAATTGTTTTAGATCTACGCCATTGATTTTCACAAAGTACAGTATGTCTAGCATACGCAAACACCACCAAACATTCAATAGTATTACCACTCAAGCATAATGTATTTGTGCTCAAAATAAATAAAAAGAAGACACGTTTCCTATAACATTAAGTGCATTTCAACTTCTGAAAGTACATGTTTGTACTTAACTGGAAAGACAAAAGCAATTTGGATCTTTGGAAAATAGGAAAAGATTATTCAGAAATAACAAAAAAAAAACAGTACATTATGTTTTGTTCTGCAGTACTTTAATGCATATATCTATATATGTATTTGTGTGTGTGTAAATATAAACAATACTTATATTATTTATAGTAAAAGATCTTAAACATGCAAAAAAAACTCTCAGATCCTTTCCTAACAGTGATTTTGACACGAGCATAAACTTAAACCATGAGCCATCCGTCCAGTGACACGATGTTCTGTTTTGCATATGGCTCTCACAACTCCATCATCACGCCAGCCACCTGTCAGCTGAGCACCATCAGCATCTGAACTTGGCTCACAAATAACCGCCTCATTCACTGGGGATGTGACAGATGCTCGCTTTAATGTTGCTGCTGATGCATAGTTGTCCCATGCAGGCTTGTGCCCATTTAGTGTTCAATAGTAACACTATAGGAACTCTGGAGAGAAGTCAGAGAAGCCAGGGGTGTTACAGTGAGTGATTTAGGATGGCGCTAAGGCTCGCTCTATTTCTTCCTCTCTTTTTTTTAAATGAGAGCTTTTCTTTTGTGCCACTTTTTAGAGTTGGGATTTAATTGTCAGGAAGGGGATAGATTTATTCCCCCATAAATTACACAAGTTTTCTGTGGTAGGACCCAGAGCATAATGCAATCTACACATGTGCATTGAGAGGGGTGTAGATGTTGTAGCTGCTCTATTTCTACTCTCTCCATTCAGCAGAACTAAGACGTGATTTAAGTTATTTATGACTCTAGGCGTTTGCTTTAATTTTACGTTATGGAAAATATAAGAATGCATGAAATCGCTCTTGACAAAAGGTTCCAATCTCTATTTCTATAAATATGCAATAGTGCAAAATGTTAAAAGAGCAGCTAATGAAATGTTTCATATATACTCTTTTTCATTGTTATATTAAACTAAGCATGAATTAATGATATCGGAAACAATGCTTTATCCTTTCTAAATAATGCCAAGGATTTCATCTTATTGAGTGACTCACTCTCTCCTGTTATGAAAGAAGTGTTTAACCCTCAATGTTTTCACTGCTAAATTCAGAATATGCACACAATTTATAACATGTCCCAGTAATTACAGCAAAGAGAGCAAGAGGCGTGATTGATGCTCCATGTGAAACTGAATTGTGGAAGTTTTGCCAGTTTTTTTGGAATATCCTCTCTCTTTTCCCCCGCAAATTGGTTTTCCTCCTTGACCTTACAAAGTCGCCATTCTGCATCATGAGGAAGCTTCTGCAGGGAGCCATAACTGCCGCCAAAGGCCTTTAAATTCTCGATTTGATGGCTTGAGGATTCAGCAGGAGGATTAAAAAAGGATGAAGAGAAAATTGCACATCCTTAAGAAAACAGAGCATTTGCATCCCCGTGTCAAGATAAAAAAGGAGGAAGAAGAAAAATGGTAATGCGCGCTAATGTATCATTGCCTCTTACTGCTCCTTGATGGTCCATAACTCACTCTGACCACGATTCCTTTTTACCCTTCATACTAACGGAGTCACAATCCACTACGCTATGTTTTAATGACCTTATTATAGGCAATTCTACACTGTCAAATAAAAGGTTAACACTTTGAACTGTGATCCATAGTATGACTAACATATTTTATAATATCTCATGAATTACAGAGTAATGGAATAATGTAGAAAAGAACCCAAACGTCATTTGAAACGGAGAGAATGAGGAAATTACACAGGCGGAGAAATAACTTGACTTCAATAGCAAAATGATGACTGGTCTTCTCAATAGTCCTGCTCTTCTTATAATAACCACATGCATGGAGGTTTTATCAAAGTATTAATAGCAGTTAATTGTAGCTGACAGACATGACATATGATTTCATGCTGTAACCTGTCTCGGGGCAACATTTAAGCATCACTGCCATATGGCAACTCGATTTTGGAAGCGCTGCTTCAGTAGATTCCTGAAAGTTGTCTGGTTCTGTCATTGCTCATCCAACAGTCAGACTGCATCTTCCCCAACTTGTATTTGATGTGGACAGCATGGACTTAACTGATTAGATGGGCAGACTGGCAGATAGATACATTAATGCAGACATACATTTGAATCATACTCTACCAACCGGCTTCAGTATTTATATTCCAAAAACCTCAGCGAAAGGTTGAATCATAAATCAAAATCTGAAACAATGGTAGCATTTACAACCACGTTCTTAGAGATGAACTTCACTGGCAGTATCCTTTGGAAACTGGAGCCATAAATTGTATTACTATATGTTTCTAAAGGGAGTTGACAAATAGTTGAATGGAGTTGATTTTCCCCTCCTGCTCTTGGCACTGCTGCAGGGAGAAAAATTCCCCTCTTGAAAAGAAAAAAATAGCACTCACATTAGTCCTGCCAATCCATTCATCTTGATGCTGTTTGAGTGTAATTTAAGCCTTTTTAAAAACGCCTTCTGAAAATACAATGTGCTTAAGGGCAGTTGCGAGCATTTTATGAGCACAATAAAATTGTCACTGCATATGGATTAGATGGACGTTGATATACGGGTATGACATTTTTCATGTGCATGGGTGTTTACTGCTAAGTGTTAATATATCTGCCGCTGAAGGAGTATAACGAAAGGCTGAAATTACTCAGATGTAGCCCTCATTGGCATTAATCATAATCTCCGCTATAAAAAGCAGCGATAACCCCATTAAACATTTCTGTTTAAATCCCAGATGCAGATCTTAAAAGTAGCCGAGGGTTCAGGTTACTTAAACTGTGAGGATTAAGATAGTAGGCTGCAAACTCTAATGGTCCGTTTTCTGAACCCTTTTCTTGAACATAGCTGATTCGAAAAGCCATTTTTATTGCCATTTCAAAACCAAAGAACACAAAGGCAAACATGTGAACAGTGGATTGTGTGTTTGTCTTCAAACATTAGAAAGCAGCTCTAGTGTTCTACAGTAGTAACCTAGCGTAACTTTCAAAGTCTCATTTGCTAACAACGCTATTTTATTGGTTTCCAGGTTAGATTGCAAAAAGCCACATCCAGGACTTACATGCTACTACATTACATTTAGAGTAACATTAAAAATAGTTTTCAGCTCACTAGATTATCTTGATTATTATTATTATGTCAGCATACACAATCAATGGTTGTTCATCAGACTGACTCATTTCAAAAGTCATTATGTATTAGCGGTAAACTTGACACCCTTCGGCCGTTCAAATGTGCCGTTTTTTGCGTCCTCAAATCCATTGTTGTCAATGTAGACACGTCACCATCAAAAGATATATTTCGGGCTGCACAATGAAATTAAAATAGTTCAACTTTTTGAAAGGTGCAGCGCATGTTATGTGATGAGGACCAACCAATCAGCAGACAGATATCTTTTCTTTCTTCTGTAAATATCAGTCTATGTAGTAGAAGTGAATCCCTTTAGTTGAGGGCAACCCAGAGCTTTATGGACTATTTTACTTGCTTCACACGTTCTGTCCAAGGATGTCAGAACATCAGGTGGAAAATCTGAAAAATTGACAGACAAATTGAGCAGTACTGTGAGAGGTTTGCGGATCCATTTATCTTTGTTTTGATCGAGTTTAGTCCACTCAGTGAGGATTACAACTAAATCACTGCAACTTCATCATCATCATCATCGTCATTGCAGCACGCAGGTGTTGGTTGCTTAGTATCGTAGGCAGGACAAAAGTGAAACCCCCAAAGTACCTTGGATAAAAGGCTGGAAGCAGCACAGCGGGCCCTTTCAATGCGTATTTAGACACATTTTTCCTTCTTTTTTTTAACATAGTACATCTGTCAAACTGATTTCAGTCGCCATTTTCACTCAATGTCAGTAAAGTTGACTACAGCCCATTCTCCTCGCCGCTAATATTTGGCAGGCCAAGCTTCCATGGGTGGAAAAAAAGTTATGACAGTTGTATTTATTGGTGCCAAAAGGGATTTAGCATCTTTATATTCAGATATGTATTTAAGAATACATCTCCACAGACGTTCTGTTATAAATCATTCAATCTGTGTCTTCTGTAGGACTATAAATTAGATTTAACATTTCTTTGACCCACAATCCATGTGTGCGTAATGATAGATTTCTAACCATTCTCTGACTAAAAGTGATATAGAATTACATCCAGCAGTTACTCTTCAACTCATAAAGGAATCCAGGTGTGTAACAGGTGCATTTGGGTGGAGCTGTACAGTTGATTTTGCCTCAATTGGCAGGAAACAATTGTCAAGTCTACTCTACTTTTTTGTAAACTAATAGTTTGCGTGTTTGAAAACAATCATAATTCCTTGTGAGGGCACAGAAGGGACAAACTTTCATAATTCATACAAACCAAAACATCAATAATCTGGGAATAGCTTTCTATCTTCCCGCCGTCAGCCCTGTACTCATCCAACCACAAGCTGGCTTTGTGGAGAGAGACTTTTTCTATCGTGGCTTTGGGTCAGTGTGATTTACGCACATGTTTACTGATGCCTTTCAGATGGTCCCTCTCGCTGGTTATTGTCTTCCACTATTAGTTCCCAGATGAATCACCAGTGGACAAATTGGGGGATGTCTCTGCGGATCTGTGATATTTATTGAGGTTACGCATCACTGTGGACCTCTCCATTGGCTTCCCAATGTAACGAGTGAAAAACAGATGGCCTGCGGTCATGGCATGTTTGGACATTGAAACACTTGGGTTTCATGGTGCTTTTTATGCTTTTCTGCACATTTGGTTTATATCTTGTTCAGGGATTATGGCAAGCCTCCTTTTGTCCTTCAGGATGTTAAATGTATATTGCCATAATGTTATTCTGAACTTTTGTAAGATTGCAGGATCCCCCTGTTCTGTGAGACCTCTGAATCGTGATCTATTGACCCCTGCAAAATTGTGGATGTATAACATCCTCCTGAAGATATATGATTTCTTAATACATTACATACATCTCGGGCCATGTACTGGAGTTGCTTACTATTTGGGTAGAAATTCCTCATACCTAAGCAATTCCCTGTTTCTGAGTTTATACTGCGGTTGTTTTAGATTCCCCATTCTATTAGCCAGCTGGTAATACTCCAGCATGTTTATTTTAATTGGGTAAAAATAAATGAACCGCAGTGATTAAAGCAGATATGTAAATATTGTATCATGCAATTCACATAGCAGGGAGCCTCACTGATTACCTTTAAGTAAAGATTAATGAACTCAGCTCAAAGTTAAGATGACAATGAAACTATTTTATTAATGCATCTGTGCAGCAATCTCTTACCAACTACGCTGTGAGTTTCACTTTTTTTATCTTTTTACTTACATACCACTGTTGAGGCAAAAGTTAGCAAGAGCAGTTAAGTTGCTACAAAACCATTTTATGCATATCTTCATCAAATTAGAATGAGCTATTCAGGGTCATACATGGGTAAGCGACTTGTTGGAAATCAAGAAAGCTTGTCTGGGTTTATTTCCCGACTTTTATCTGTTTATTATGCTGTTTAGCTGGATTCTAAGTAGATGACTCCATAAACAACTCACTGGTGTTTTGGAAACCATCTGCACACAACTTCACTAGTATTCATTTTACCATGACAAGCACTTGGAGCGGAGCAGATGGTGGATGTTTTATCCTTTTAACAGACACGCCCTGATAGTGATTACTAACCTACAGCATGACTGTCTTAGAAACACAATAATAGAGATGTGGGAATAAAGCCCTTGAGATCTGTTAAAAGCATGACACATGACTTTGAATGTTCATGGTTGTCAGCGAGAACATAAGCATTCATTTTATTTCCATATAATTTTTAATTCCATGCTAAATTGAGTCAGTTTGAAGTGAAAACAAATGGGGAGGAGGGGGCCAGGGGCTATTCTAAATGGTGATACCGGAGGTTGGTTCAAATCTTGAAAACATATGGAAACCCCTTTGAAGCGCCCTGGGAGCAGCTAAGGCGGCTGCAGAACTTCTCATTGTTTACCTTTCGACCCCCAACCTCCTTCCTCCAAATAAAACGCTAAAATGTTAAACCTTACAGGGGTTCACATCGGCTCAGTTCATTATACCCGGCTAAGTGAAGACTTCCCGATTCACCTACCACCCCACAACCCACCAGAGTATCTTCTGTGTGGTTTTAAATGTTCCTAGTTAATGCTGCAAATTGGTCTGAAAGCCCAGATACCCCCATCACCTGACAAGGTTATCTAAAAAACAGCCAGCAGTCTATAGCATGTAATGCACGTTTTTAATCAAAATGAATTATGTTTTCAAAAGTGAGTAAGTGTTATTTCACCGTTATAGCTTCCTCTCTGGCTTAATTTAAACCAAACGCCGGTGCCATTATATTGTGTGGCTGGGAGATGACCCTCTGGAGAGAAACACAACGGGCGAGAGGCCTGGATGTATTTATCTTCCAGTTTTTCACCTGTCTTCAGATACCGTTTCCTTTTTAAGTCGAGCAGTAGGGATTTACTGGGCTGCTTCCTTCCGGGACCCAGTGGAATACAACATTAAACTACAGGGAGGAGAGAAAACCTGTAGCGCACTAAAATAAAGTTATGTCAAAACCATTCTGCTCTTCCTGTAGTCTTTCCCCGGCCTTGCAAGTATCCTCCAAGGGCCTGAGAACATTACAAGCCATTCAGTTTATATGAATGGACACTAACAGACTTTTTCGCCATTTTGATATGTCTAAATTTTGCAGGCATATCCTGTGGTCCATCAGGCACAGCCCTAGTTTCAATTTAGTGTCTCCCAGTGGACCCCTGTCTTCCTATTTCATGTGGAAATCGTATGGAGTTTTTATCCCTGTGCGCGTTCAGCTGCTTCAAAGCTGGGTTTTTGTTTTTTTTCCACCGGGGAGATGTACAAGCTGACATTCAAATGTTAGGCAAATCATCCACAAATGGCAAGAGAAGGTCTCGGAGTGGATGTCCAAACATTGTCTCTCACTTCAGTCAGATCAATCAAAGAATAAATAAATGATGTATCACCGTATAGCTGCAATCGAACAGAAGTCTGCAGAGGTCTTTGAAAGAGGAAGAAAAGCACCTGTATTTTTATTAGGGCAGGCTTGCTTATACTACTCTATAAAGTTTGGACACTGCCAGGGGAATCATTTCTGATGATCTTTAGACCAGCAGTGTGCCTTACTTCACACACATTTGGCCCAAAAGGATTGAATGCGGAAGACATGTTTGAAAATGATGTCAGTGAAAAGAATGCATTTGATAGGGCAATTAGGAATAGTTATTTTATTTCATAGAAATTCTCTGCAATGGTCCTTTAATAGAAATCAATAGCAACTTACTTTGAAATGTTTTAACCACTTAGCTCCCTTACGTATCACAAATCAGTGACCTTTCACAGATTTCTAAGAATTAAATAAGTTCACCTACAGTATGTAGTATTATATACTACACTAACACATTATGCGTTACATATACAGTATTTGTCTTTAAAATGTGCATATAGAATTGTGAGAAAAACACATTATTTCCAGAGGTCATGGCCACATTTTCAAATCCCTTATTTTATCAAACCAACTGTCTAAAGCCACAAATTATTAAATTTACTGTTGTGTATTAAAAAGAAAATATGCAAAACATCAAATGTAAGAAGTAGAAACCAGATAATATTGACTGAAAGGATTCATCGATTATCAAAATAATTCAGATCAGTTTAGATCAACTAAATGGCGTTTCAATTTATTGTTTCAACTTTAGTAGAAAGCACTCAGTTCCTTTTTCGATGAAAAAACAAGACCCTGAAATAGCATCGTGTGACACAATGGAGTATCATGATGGTCTGTATTAGCTCAAGTAGAGTTCTTACTTAGAATAACATTTTAAAAAAGCTTTTGAGATAGACCTTCTTTCTACTTTATCCCTTTCTTTAAATGATTTGACCTAATCTAAACCAGACTGGAAATGCAGTGACACGTCTTTGGTTCATAACTTCAAGCTGGCCTCCAGTTTCTGCCCAGTTGTAGTAATCATATCTCCCACAGCTGCCACTTAATCAGAGATCTTGGGGACAAATAGATTCCTGGAGGTAAACAGGCCGCTGTGGCAGCTTTCGCTGAGTGATAATTCTCTCACCGGTGGTATGACGGAAATCTATTCAAAGACTGTTTTCATTCGAGAAAGATCATGTAATGTGAAGCACGCATACAATATGGCCAAAAAAAGGGGATACATAGCTTTTAGTTCAAGCTATACTGAAGAGCCATTTTTTTATTAATTGGGATGTCACTGAATGCCCTTGTATTGCCTGTGATGTCTTAATAAGACAGACCTACAAGCTACCAAAGACACACAGACTAAGTCCAACAGCTTTTAGAGATGACCTCACGTCGTCTTATTACATTCCGCCTGTGTTTCCCTGCACATCCATGTCAGATCCTTTTCAGCAATTAGCCTTGAACTAGGAAAGACGATCAGCTCCGGTTTCCCATTGCTGCGTCCCTCGTCATCTTGGAGTACTTTGACTCTTTCCCCCGCGTCCTAATTAAGACCTTAATGCTACCTCCCACGGGGATCTGGATGCCCGGCTCCCATACGCCGCATTCCCTCCATCAAAACTGTTATGATTATAGTACGCTTTGCACAGGTGCAAATTGCTTACATTTAGCCTACATTTGCTCTCAATCATGGGCGATCATCAAAGCTTAACTCTCCCTGACTTGAGCATTTGTTCACAATTGGCACATTTGCTTGGATGTTATTTCCATGCACCAAACTATTGAAAACTTAACAAGAACATTGCTGCTGCTGTGCTCAACACCACCATCCTCAGTCAGTACATTTTCAAGCAAAGCTATATTTTCTCTCAAAAGGGAGCACAGTTAGTTGTCGTCATGAACCTCAACACTTTTACATGATGTTAATTTATTCAGACCAGGTACAGCAATAAATCCACATACTTATTCTATTAAACCTCTCCATGACCTTCCAACTATTGAGTTGGACTGGTGCCACATAATGTGTATAAGCTACCCAAGGCAATTACAAAGACCTGGGATTGAAAGAGAGCTGTCATTAGGATGTGCTTTCACATACCAGCCTGCAGAGTTTGGCTGCAGGCCAAGTTGGCAAATGGGGCCGGCTCAGCGAGGAGAGTCGGGGGCCAGGCCAAGGGCCGTGGGGGATAATTAGACAGTTTTATCCCAGCTTGTTGATATAAATGTGGCCGGCTTAGCCCCCTATGCCTTGCTTCGTGGTAATGATCATGTCTAACAGGTGGCAGGCAAACAGACGGGGGCATGAAATGGATCCCTCGCTTCCTGGCTGCGTCTCCTTTTTTGTTTTGTTTTGTTTGCTGGTCCAATCGGAGCTGTGTTCTCCTTCATTGTGGTTGCATGCGGGATTGTTGATGCAGGGAAGTGTTGGGGATTTGTCACCATCTCATCTCATTCTAGCTAATCTCATTCTCCCCTGGGACCCTCGCACTGAGGGCCAGCAGAGGGTTAAACAAAACACATCAGTGTGTTTAACTCAAGTGGGCTATGGAGTCTCATGCAAAAGAAAGTTGACACTCCTCTTAGAAACATAGTGTTGTTGAAAATGTTTTAAAAAATGGTCTTCCTTATAGTGGAAACATGTTTATGGTGGCATGGAAACAAATTCCTTATACTCCTTTCCTCAATTTAGTCTCTGTTCAGGATCTCCAAGATGTGTTTTGGAGTAACTAGCCACTGGATTGAGTCACATCTGACATCAGGGTCTGAGCAAAGCTTTGCTCATCCAAATCTCTTGTATCCTGTGCAGGGGGGTGGGGGCTGTGCTGTTGAGGTATGCATGTGAAGAGCCATTGGAGACCACTCAAGTCCAGGCTCCTGATTCACTGTCATATAATGGATCATTTGGGGCAAAAAGAACCAGAAAAAAATGATTCATGTGTTGAATTTTACTACCTTTGCAGAAATGTGTGAAATAGATCCGGGCCAGTAGACGATGAGCCTTATTCTCCAAGAAATACCTTTCTTAATATGGACGTTCTGTTGAGCAGAAATGTGTTATTATCTGGATGTGTGTGTGTGGATAGCTGATTCGTCCATGGTCTGTCCCATGTACAAGGAGAGCAGACAGTAAAACATCCACAAGGCTCTTAGTGCTCTGGTTTGCGGTTGGTTGTGTGCAGCTGATTGTGGAGGCGAAGCTCCAGATTTAGGCTCTTGATCCTTTCTGGCCAAGCTGCAACCCTGGATTTTCTTATAATGTTCACCTTGCAAGTTGTTTTTAAAGCTTACCCTAACCTTAACCCTAATCTTTATCTCATCAGAGGCTTAAAGCATAACCCCAGCTTTAAATAGAGTTGAAAAAAGCAGATTTTATGATTGCACATTTACATATATCTTTTATTTTGTGGTTTGGCGCTGCATAGTGAAAACCGATTTAGGGTGTTTTGTGGGGGAGTTGCGTTCACTCTGTTGCCTATAGTGACGTCTTCAGGCCTTCGGGTCACTCTGCCTGTTGCTGGTGAGGATTCAGTATTTTATTTATGAATGACCAAATGTAAGAATGTAAGAATTGAGTGATGAATGGATTAAAGGACCTGGTGAAAAACATGCTGAGGAGAAATCAACTCCTACTGGCAACACTCACAGGTCTTAATCCAACACGCTATATTGGTTTGATTGCCCGCCACAGCTGACAACAGGTCATCCGCCTCTTTTGAGACAAGAAGAGTTGTGACAGAGGCTCTCATTAATAGCCAGCAATACTGTTAAGTATTTATAGTATCATGCTGGAGACGTTTACAGAACATTTTTCTCACCTCATTGCGTCTCCAAAAGATGTTTCCTTCTCGCACATGAGTTCTTCTTTGTGAAAGGATCTTGGCTCATTTTGTCAGTGACGGAGTTGGTTCACCGGCTTCAGGTCACGGCGGCGGGAACAGAGCCGCTGTGAAGCTCCATTGCATTGCACATTGAGCGTCCTATCTAACATTTGTGTTTTGAGGCATTGACCTTAAGTGATGCAAACAGACCCTGGGAGGCTTTTTTTTAAATAAAATGCAATGAAGCAAATAACCAGAAGTTGTATATAATACTTTTATTTACATAACCTCCTACTACTTATTCTCGAAAACCCCCAAATACTCACTTAACTTCTAGAAAAAGATCCGATTCTCACATTTGAGAAGTTACAACTAGCAACTGAAAAATGTTCACGTCAGTTTTGAATTTGAGAAAGTTTGATCCACAAATGTGCACCGTTGACCAATAGCAAGCCGTATTGCCAATGCTGACCTTTCGAGGGAACGGAGAGCCGGAGAGTCCAAAATGGCAAAAGCTGCCAAAGCCTATCAGCAGACTTTAGCCATCAACCTTTATTTAATCCCCTCTATCAGACTATAAACTTCTCCACAAACGGGAAATTGTTTGCAGACAAGAGTCGATTAAACAAATACAGACAATACATATATTTGTTGTATAAAATCATGTACAAAGTATATTTAGTGTACCAGTACAGAGAAAATAGAAAATAGAAAAGAAGAAGCTATTGTGAATGACTAGCACAAGGATGTTCCTGGCTTGCTAGCTTGTTAGCAGTTAGCTTCACCAACTAGCCTGCGAGGAGTCCCGATGCAGGTGTAACCAGGTCTTTAGAGTACATTTTATGAATGCCACCGGCTGGAGTACATCTTCTGTACATTCAGTACAGGACAGGTTGATTATTATTCTCAAATCCAAAGTAACTCTCTTGTGGTGACCAAGTGTTTCCAGGCTCTGTGTTTGAGGCACATTGTTAGCGTGTGTGAAATACAGAGAAAAATAAGTATGCATTTATGTGATTGAATATTATTAATTAATCTAATTGTCTTTATTGTAGTAGTATGTACAAGGGGATTAGTTATAAAGAACAGTAATTGATAATAACATTTTAAAAACTTAGTCCAAATGCAACAAAAAACTATATCACAACTTTACATGATAAAATCAGCAGAGGGCCATAAAAGGTTTCAAATTCAAAGGTCAAGTGTAAATGTGTTTTAACATTTAGTTTGAGAAAAAAATTAAACTATTCATACTTCATCATATGTGACCTGCGGTACATGTATCCAGCTGTTGATGATGTGTCAACCTCAGCTTTCCACAGAGCGGACCTCCAGAAAAGCATTCCTTTCCAGAAGCCCCCTGGTGTTTGAACCTGAACCTGTCTTTGTTTTTTTAGGCGTAGCTGAGATAAGCACTCTATTTCTCCATATGTGTATTTCTTTTTTTCAGTGCTTGTCTGTGTTGACTGATATATCTCTGACCCAAAGGTGGCAAATATCATTTCCACCAACCAAGCAAAGGTCTAAATGTGTCTCTTTGTCTTTGTGTCTAAATCCTGTTCAAAAGCTCTGACGTCTTAAGCCTCCAAAGAATATTGCCCCGTCATTGTCTGAAGCTACTGGCAATATATTTATTTTTAGCAGACTTGTCCACCTACGCACACACAAACACACACACACACACACACACACACACACACACACACACACACACACACACACACACACACACACACACACACACACACACACACACATGTTAGTGCCTCTGTCTTTATGAGGGCCCTCCTGTCACTACATCCGTTAGCTATCTTTCTTCAACCAATTTCTAGCAGTTTTTTACGTCTAAAAACCGCCATGACCCTGCAGCAATTTTTAAAGGGGAAATGCTTCACTCCTGCTTCTCAAATTGTAAAGATGTACCACTTTTTGTGTTTGCTTTTATATCATTATATGTTATATATATTTGTGTTTTGAACTGTTGGTTAGACCATAAAAATGCTATTTTGTTATATATTTTTTTTGCATCAGTCCTAATTTGTAATTTATAATAATAATAAAAAGTGACAGTATGAAAGGAGCTCCGCATCATCAGGGGAATAGTTGACTGTATTTCAAACACATTTCCTTTTACTGTTAGACATCTTTTAAGAACCCAGGTCTAACAAGTGGCCCCATGTATTGTTGTCAAAATAGAAAAACGTGAAGAAATATGGATTGCTAACCATCCAACAATAACCAAGCCAACAGCAACCCAAAACTATTGTTATTACATGACATGGAGCTAAAATGTGAAACGTAAATGTCCAAAATGACAGCTTCAGCATGACTGTATTGCATTTTTTTTGGTTTGTCTTTTTGTTTGTAATCCTAAACTCTGGTCTAATCTAAAATTTAGAACAACCTTAACTTTATTCTAACTAGAATTACCTCACTTTGCAAAATGTACTCAATCTAAAATGATATTCTCAAGACCAAGACGGGTTCTCCATTCAAGTAATTTAGCTCTGAATGATGAAGCTGATAAAGTGTCAAGACCCCAACAATGCAGCTGTTTAGGATATGTCACTTAATTTGAAGCTTAGTGCAGTTGACTCGCATGTGCTTAAAAGGCAGCACCGCTCCCATTAACGTGTCTGTGGTGGGAAAGGTCCTTGTGCAGAGGCTCTATTATTACAGGCATTATTATACTTTATCAAAATCCAAAGGCCAACCTGGAGATGTTGTTTCATCCACTCACAGAGAGAGAATCACTGTGCCTTCAGCCAAAAGGAGGTTAACAAAGACAGGAAGATTAAATAATACATTCATCACGTTCTGAGAGGCCGGGGGCCAAGTTCATGTCAAATCCATAACAAGCAAAGTATCCTCGTCCCAGCTCATTTCCCCACACGCACGTCACACTCTGCTGGAAATCTACATAGAGGATATATTGATCTTTCTGGTGCTTCCTTTCTCACAAGCGCACAAACAGAGCCGCCGTATCACAGGCAGCGGCGCAAAACAACCTCCCCCACCTCCCAGCCCCATAAAACTAAATAATAAACTCCCGCTTGCCAAAATAATCCAAGTACCTTTGTGTGTGCAAACGCTTTTGTGTGCATGCAGCCTGTGCTAATGCACTGTTTGTTGCTTCCTTTCACTTCAGTAGTTGAAAATAGCCTTTGTGTATGCATGGTGCAGTGTGTGTGTTAGAAGTAACATACGTCTTTTATTATTGGTAACAACCAAGTGATCTTCTCTTCATGCCAATTTGTTTTTGGGTTGTTGTTTGTTCTAATAGAATATTATTAGATATGCATGAAATTCATCATGTCAACAAACATTGCATTAGCAACATGGTGTACATGCAGTTTTGTTCCTTTAATAATTATTTATATTTTAATCCTATATTATTCTGTCTGATTTTATTTATAGTTTTTACCAATATAATAGTACAAACACTATATTAAAAAAGTGAAAGTCTACTGTAAGCATACTTTTTTATCTATGGCTTCGCAATATGCATATCAACTATCACCATAACTGTAAAACGCATTAAGTGAGGTAAAAAGTGTATCGATGTAGGGTTGTGACTTATTGTCAGTAGTGATTAATAGTGCGTTCAGGTTGCAGTCCACGCTGCAGGGGAACCAACCAATCCTTTAATCCAGAGCTGTATAACCCAGCCATGAAGGAGACGGTAATTGCGGTGAGTCACTTGGTGTTAATGAGCCATTAAGAGACACTCACACACTACCGCATAACCAAGAGGAAAGTTCGGAACTGTAGAACTTGAGTAAATGTCCTGATAAATTCCTGTATCACCATCTCTTCTGTGAAATCACTTGGAATATTAATCATCTTGTCTTCCTGAAGCTTCATGATTAGACAAATGAGGAACCCATTAGCCATTATGAATTATGACAAGCATCCGCTTGATTCGTTTACACCTCAGTTACAACACTGTGACACAGCAGCAGCACTGACATTGCTGATCACAGACTGTCCGTGTGTGTTGTATTCTCTGTAGTGTTGTGCTCTCATTCATGGCCTATTGTGTTTCCCTTGAAGCCGTCTCGCTGCCTCTGATGATTGCTATTGTGCTTAAACAGGAAAGCTGCAGGTTGTTTACCGCTCTTGATTATTTCCTTGTTTGTCCAGCTTCTAATTGCAAGCCTGTCAATGAAATGTACTGTGCTGTCATCAACAATCCAACACAGGAAGTGTATGGAGTCATGTTATCAACTGTGGATTCATCACCAAATGAAGATTTAACCTCATTATGGGGAAATGTTTACTGTATAAGGGAAACAGTGGCATGCATCATCATACATTCGCCTCCTCTTTCTAATTATTATTATCATCATTACAAACAACGATAAGGTAGAAGCCATCAAAAGGTCACCAGGACATCAGAATAATAACTGTTCACAGTATATACATTGGATATCTCCCTTCTGAGATGTTGATTGACACATTTGATAGGAAAAACTGACTCCTAGTGGATCCAGAAAGTAACTGCATTTGTGAATGTCGCTGTTTATACTGTGTGTTCGGCTGGAAAGTACAAATTACCAGTGTAGCGCATTTATACTGGAGTATTTGTACAACATACATACAGTATAGTGTTTGGTGGAGGTATCAGTATCATGCGGTGGAAGTAACCAAGTTTAGCTCCCTTTATACTTTAAGTATCACAACTAGAGGTATATAGTACTTTTTACTCCATCACATTTCTTTCACAGTTGCTTTTAAAATCCTTTTCCAAAACATCAAGTACTTATCAAGTATTGTGTTGAGAATTAGCTCCATCTTGATCCGCTGCAACACTAAAATCCTTTTAGCATATGAATGCATCAGTAATGAGAATCCAATTCTATAGATGATAATTGGACTCTATTCAAGGGGGGGGGGAGTATTTTTACTTTTGTTAGGTTGAGTATACTCTGATGATTACTAAAGTGTACTTTTTTAAAGCTGGACTTGAAACAGACACATTGTAGTATTTCTATGTGAGTATGGGATCTTAATACTATCTCCACCACTACAAGTATACATGCCATATACAGGACGCAGTTCTGCCCCTCCTCTTTATCCTCATGTGTGAAATAAAAATACCTTGCTTAAAGCTACTAGAAGAAACTTGCATTTTGTGTTGATATAGGCAGTACCTGTGGAAAACGTGGTATTATTTCCATGCACCAAATTCCCTTTAGAAAACCTTGCATTTTGCTGCCGGCCGCTGAACTCTCCTCCTCCCGCTCGAGCTCCAACTGCATGTTGAAGGCGGCAGCAAAGCCGGATCTGGGTCTATCCGTGGCGAGACTGAGCTGAAGGGGTTTCTGGTGAACCTGCATTTTGCACGAAATCCGTCCTGGTGGCACTGATGACAAGCATTAATAACATGTAGAAATAGCCAATATCATCGCTGGTGGTCCCGTTTGTTTATGCCGGTCATATAGAAGCATCAGTATTAAATAGAGACGGTGTCATAACCTGTTAAAAGTTCCTCATATAACTTTAACTTGGTCATCATAAAATCGTTGACATGTCTGAGGGTGTGACAGATCAGTGACAGCTGAGGTCACGTTTCCCTTATGGACACCGTGTATGTACAAAATGTCAGGGCCTCCGTGTGGGCATTTTTTGAAAAAGGCCTGAACTGTAAAAACAGTCTTGATTACAATTGCAGAGAACTCCTGAAACAAGACTCCGGGAACGATGGAGAGGAAAAGAGAGAGATTTAAAGGGTGAGTAAAAGTGTATGCTGACTGGGTGACTTTTTGCTCTCTCTCTCTCTCTGTGCAGAGCCTCAACACACCTGGCTGCAGAGCTTGCTGGCTGCATCAAAAACACTTTGCAGTTCAGGTGTTGGGTGAATTTCACATCCCCAAGACGCTTGAACATGGTTAGCATTAAGTTTCAAAATAGCAGAAATACACAAGGCGACGTTGAGGAAGTTAAGAATTCCTTTTTTCTCTGCATTCCTGGAAACAACAAAGCATATTTCTGCAGATGCAACAGCATTATTGTGTCAGTTGACCAGCAGTCAGCTTCGGCTCTCACTCAATACTTCCACCTCTTCTCTCTGAGTCCGTCCAAATGTGCTAGCATTTCCAAGCCGAAGCCCCTTGGCTTTGCAGAAGGTCGAGGCAGCTGTGTGTGGCCCTCTATGGGGCAGGAGGTGGGAAGGCAGGGAATTATGGGATGTGAGGTTGGGTTAGCTATTGGTTGTAATTATAATTTTGAACCTGAACTCTGATTGGCTAAATCATGTTCACCGTCAAAATAAAATATAAATCAGGCTATTAACACACATCTTTCACTGCATTTATGGAGAAGTTAATGACAGAAATCAGCTGTTACATTGCTCATATAGGTATTACCCATATAGAGAACATTGATTATAGTTGTTCTTCTTGTGAATTGTGCCCTGAAGATTTAGATCATTTATTTTGGATTCGTAACCATTCTGATGTCAGGTCCTTTATTACTTAACATATTGACGTATTCAAATGGCATGCACATGGGATTCACAGGAAACAATTTATGGGATTATTGGATGGAATTCATAAAGAAGTGGTTTTACCAGACCTGTGTAGCCATGCTCCTCATCTCTGGCTTAATCTATAGCAGTTTAAGGATACAGTCGCCGCTACTAGCCTAACACACCTGAAACTCCCCCTGCACTGTTGTCAGTTCGAGTTGCATTGTGGGTAATATAGGTGTCAGCTTTTGACAAGGAAGAACAATGCATGCAATCAAAATGACGGTGTCTCTGGTTCAGCTGCATTGATTTGAATGTTCTACTCAGTGGAGTACTCTTTTAAGGATTATAACCTTATTAAAAAGCAAAGCCATTATGGTTTACTGTAATTCTAGCATTGCTTGTGTCTGTGTCGCGTCATGCCTAACAACGACTCGTAGCTATTCTAAATCCCTGCAAGCCACAGCCACAAGTGGCTTGTTGCTGAAATAAAAACGGGGTAGTGAGATATTTGCTGTCCTAATGAGCTCTGATGTAAAAAAAAAAAATAGCATGAGTGACCACCAGCCCTTCTCTTATTCTCCTGCACACACACACAAACACACACACACACACACACACACACACACACACACACACCACACACACACACACCCTCTGTACTTTACTTCACTGCCTCTGCTGCAGCAGAATCCCATCGGCTATCCAGTTACGGCCCTCCTGGACAGGGGCTTGCATTAGTGGCGTAGGAGAGCTGTGAACAGGGAGTATCAGATGCTGTAATATGGAAATTCCTCTGTAATGCAGAGGCTGCGGGATTGTGCGATTACTTAATTCATTTAGCTGAGTAAATGTCACTGATCTGCCAAAGCAGGGAGGGGATGGGGTGTGTGTGTGGGTAGATCTGTCTCAGGGAGATGTGGTTATGGGTGCGTGTGTGTTACGGGTAGATGGGAGTACGTTTGGGCCTCAGTAACAACAGGTTGGGTTTAAGGCTCCAGTTTCATGTGTCTGGGGAACAAACCATTACGAAAGAGCGGCGAGCCCACCAAGCCCACACCTTCAGCACCCACATGACCTATCCCAGACGCTGATTTGTGGCTCCTGACACTTTAATTCATTGGAAAACACAAGTCAGGACCCAGGAGTTAAGTAAGTCCATTAACACTACGGAGAAGTAATGCTTTCCAGTGCAGTGCCAGCCCTGCCACCCAGTGTGATCAAGCACGGAAACCCAGTTACTTCACAGTGGGTGAATATTTCCTGGAAGGTTTACACTGAGCTCGCTGACAATATAATATAAATCTGTAGTATTTAAGCGGAATTTATCAACAATAAATCATCTTATTATGGTTCTTTATTCCTTCATGAGATTTCTCCTTTGGTAATTTAAAATCAATAAATTACTGGCCACATCATGTGTTTGCTGATGTTGAGGGGCTATTTAAATAGACCGTGTTACACATCAGTTTCACTCCTACGATACATAATGAGCAACTTAACCATGAAAAATAGAAATATGTAAACGTTTACAGAGCGCATGTTTATGGAGAACAAGTAGGACTGTTACCATTATAAAGGAAACAGAATAACAAATAGTATAGAAAAAGTCACATAAAAGATTCAGATTCAGCTTTTGCTTGGATGCAGTAAGGTGTGTATTAGTTGTGTAGTGTAACAACTGCCCACATTATTAACCCATATCCATGATAATCCATATATATATTGCAAATTCTTGGTCATGCACAAGAAAAGATGTCATCGCTCAGAAGTTAAGTCACATTAGACTTTTATAATGAATTTAAACTGTCAAATGCAGCAATACATAACATATATAGCTAACCAGAGAATTAAATACAATTCTGCGTGTGAGAATCCAACACTTTCTTTTCCAGTGATTTAGTAATTGAGTAATGAACTTCCACTCCACTCAATCTCTTTTCAACCCAATATAAAGTCAAAGATGCCTTTTGTAGCTGAGCTCAGCTGTTGTATCCAGTGAATCCATCATTTCCCCAAAGGCATCTCTCAAAAAATGATTTCTTTGTCCTCTAATCCATTATGTGGAGCAGCGATGTCAGCTGAGCTGTAAATGACTCAAAACACAGCTGCTGCCGGGGAATGGAAAACGGGGAGCCAAATTCATCTCAAGCTAAATGGAAAAAGGTGGAGTAGAAAAGCTTTTAAAACTATCTGACAGATTCGATACGCTCTGCAATGTGGAACAGAATTATTAATTTGGGAACTGGGCCTGTTAAATCTATCATTCCATTATTCTAACAGGAATCCAAAGGACGTGTGCAGCCTCCCGGTCAGTGAGCCCTTCTGTTGTTTTAACAGTAAAAAGTTGGTTTATCTTCCATTTTTAAGACAAGGAAGTGTGACTGTACTGTAGAGCTTATGTTCACCTGAAAACTTTGCAGTGCCACCCCATGGACGCTGGGGAAATGCTCTGTATTGGAGTTGCATATCATGATTTTATGAAAACATCTCATGGACACAGAATCTTGGTTTTTAAGCTTTAACAACAGCGACCAAATAATCTGAGACCGCATGCTGGCACTTTGTTTTACACCTCGGCATTAGGTGAGATCACTCTTGGCAATTCTCATTTTTCTGCCCCTTCTTTTCCTCTTTTTCCTCATTATAATCATATGTTTTAGGGTCCTTTTTGCTGTTATAAAATAGTTTGAGGGCTGAATAGAGGACCCAGAGGAGGATCAAGGTTCAATTTATTCATCTATAAAACAATGGAAATCACAGCAGCGCCCACTCTAATCGACACGAGGAGAGAGAGGGTTCTCAGGATCCCATATATTCTCACTGGATATTTGTTCTCCGCGCATGTATAAGTATATAATCAGCTACTGGAGTCAAATTGTGTGTGTGTGTGTGTGTGTGTGTGTGTGTGTGTGTGTGTGTGTGTGTGTGTGTGTGTGTGTGTGTGTGTGTGTGTGTGTGTGTGTGTGTGTGTGTGTGTGTGTGTGTGTGTGTGTGTGTGTGTGTGTGTGTGTGTCAGCATACTTCACCTATAAAGATGTTTCTTGTTCTTTTCTTCCCAGAGGCATGAGTATAAACCCCTTCAGTCCCAGGCCAAAACAAATATTTCTTTTGTCCTATTTCCATTTATCTGTCTCTCAAAGTCTCATTTCAGCTCCAAATGCAGACGTATTGCACACATTCAATGCTGCTTGAAAATTAAGAAATATTACACAAGACTTGTGATGGATTAAATGTAGAATTAGGTGTCAGCTATGAACGCTCATTACAGAGCAGCATTGCAATGTATCACTAATATCTGAATGTTTTTTGGCAAAATTGGAACTATAGACTTCTCGGCTGTCATTAACATGTCTGACATGATTGAGCTCAATAGTTTCTAAGAGCATCATTACCAATAAAAAAAAGAAGTGATTTTTTAATAACTCTTGACAGCCTTTTCACACAATAAGGGGTTCAATCCAAGCAGGAACATTTTACTAATCAGAGCTGTATTTGACTGATAGTGAAATACACCAATGTTTTTATATCCATGCCTCATTAAACCTCATTATATTCTTTATTCTCTTTGAATATTTTCTATTTTAAAATTGTAATCCTTAAAATTATCATGAAATCCAACCCCCAATACTTGTTGGACTGCATTTTTTCCCTAATATTTCATGTATTTATATTCTTAAGTCAACACTCTTTATAGGCTAGTTGTTTTCTTCGCTAGTGCTGGAGTCCGTCAGAATTGATGGCCTTGTAGTAATAAATAAAATTGCCATGTTGATAGTTAAATCTCATAAAAGTAACATCCGTAACATTTTCCAAAAACTGTTGTTAAACTGCACTTTTCTTTGCCAATTTAAGCTCTAAATCCGAGGGCCCGATAGTGTTCGCCTTCAGACTTTAAAAAAGTTGGGAGCGTCTCATGTGTGTTGTGGTTCAGGCTGAGAGGTTGTGGGGTCTCACGGCAATGCCAGCGGGAGTCACTGAGGGGCACGGGAGCCATGGAGGTCCTGGTTTTACAGCGCAGCAGTTCATTACGTACACACCGGCCCCCGCTCGGCCACGACTGGAGTTTGTCACTTGCAGATTTATATTCTTCTCTATTAAAACTACTTTACAAGCCCACCGAGAATCCTGGAGATGTAGAGAGGGAGAGGGAGAGAGTGGGAAAACCCATGAGGAGAGGCATAAAATGAAAGAATAAAGCAAGTGAGACTCCAGGAACAAAGCACAGTTTAATGGCAGTGAGAGAGTTGGGGGAAAGAGTGTGTCAGTGCTAGTTCACCGTAATGTTGAGTCTGAGCCTTACAGATCAGTTTAGTGGCAGGACAATCACTGTGCAACTAAATCACTGATGTTAAAAGGAGAATACTGTACACGTTATCTTCCTGTGAAATTGAAGAACACGGCATGAATTTAGGAGGATCAGAAAGCATCGTTAAAGCGTCTTTCCTTCAACGGAACGAAATAACCGCGATAAAAAACAACTATAATGCTAAGATATATTAAGACAGTCCCATTTAAAACCGGCCAAAGTCTGATAGTCATACCTTTATGTTACAGTTTTCAACACAAAATGAAGAACTGTTCAACTGACTGCCTAATATCTCTTTGGACTAGCTCACTAGTGTCCAGAAGTGATGACCATTTTTAGGAATAAGAAAGGCTTGAGATAAATATTTTAAATATGTATATGTACGAGTCAATGTATATGTATGAGTCAAATGAATCGCTGGCTTTGTTTCAGCTTTTTCTTTGCCACAAACTTAAAATACAGTTTGGTTCCAGCTGACGTTGATTGAGCATATTTAAAAACAACAAACGGTGACCAAAGAGCTTTACGAAGAGATTAAATAATACACAGGACTGGACAAATAAAAACTCTGAAAATGTAAGATAATTATTAAGCGCATAGAATATCTTGATAAAATCATGCCACAAATAAAAAACCAAAGTGTGGTCAGGCACGTCTTCATGATGATAATAAAGAAAGAGATGAGCCTTTAGACAGGTTTTAAAGCTATCAATGGAGCTATCATTAATGACAAACTTCCACAATTGACACTTTGCTAAAAGGAAAAAGGGGATTTCAGTCGGCCTGTGGTCAGAGCCGATGCTAGCTATGATTGGCCAGGCTGAGTTTGAGGTCAAAGCTCAGCGAAGGGTCAATTTAGACAACTGAACATGCTGTATCATCACCTTTGGTGGGTGCGTGAAACAGAGAGCAGTGATTGGTCACGAGATCTGAAGGCTTGGGGCGAGGGATCATGAGCACTTCAGAGATGTAACCTGGCTCCAGTCCATGCAGTGCATTATAAACACTTGGAATAATGTCAAAATCAATTCTGTAATTCACTGGTAACCAGTTCAGAGAGGCCATACGAGGAGAGTCCTGCTGCTGCAGTGGTGCGTTTGGACTGACTGAGTCCTAACAGGATAGGTGAGAGGAAATAAAAGTGTGAACTAAAGTCTCCAAATCTTTAACGAGCTGCAATGATAGTTCACTGTTTAGTACAACTATAATGTTGAACACAGGTGTAGGGACATTTCAAGCGTGTATTATTGTACAATATTTTTCAACAATTGTAACTTATTTTTTGAAGACAGATTTCATATAATTATAACTGTTGTTTTTTTCTCAATATTATTATTATTTGTTATCAGTTCATACAGTTTATAATGTGTTACAACCCATTTATTAAAGGTTAATGTATTGCTTTGAAAGCTAAATAGGGTTAAAAAAGCAAAGTGTTGCCAAGAGTTATACAAAGTTATAACTAGAATGATAATCTTACACTTCCAAGTTCCTCACAAGTGCTTTACAAACAGATTAAATAAATTAAAAAAAATCTTGTTGAGACGTGTGGCAGTAACTGCATTCATTATAAGTGCAAAGGTAATTTATTCATATTCCTGGCACTGCAGAACCAAGACGAGCAACTCAAGGTACAAGGTACTGCAGTGTTTCATCTTGTACACAAGAGGGCACTGTGTCCTTTTCTAAACTAGACCGCCATCGCTCATCGTTCAGTCACAGGCCTGTTCTGCAGCAGATTAATGAAAGGTTTATAAATTCACAATGCATCACTGTCACCTATGTGATAAGAGAAAGCGGTGAACACGAGCTGCATGCATATGGATGAGAGGCAGAGTGAGCATATGGAGGGGAGGTGTCTCGCCGTCTCTTCCTCCTCCACTCCTTTCACGCACTTGTTCCCTCTGCCCTTTCCTTCCTCTAAAAGCCTACCACCTGCATTATGACAAAAATCTGCATCTCAGTCCAAAGGGCAGATGCGCTGCAACTTCAGTGATGTGATTTATGGTTTTCATCAGCTTGTAAAAAAAAAAAAAAAAAAGTATTAAAAAAAACAGGCAGTTTGTGTAGGGAGCAGCATGTTGTCTCACAAAGCCCATACTGTCATCTGTCACATCATTTCCCCCACGTTCCTGCCGCCTCCCTGCCTCGGTTGTCGAGATCTGAGCGTGCATGCTGAATCATAGCGTCTAAAGATAGATGCTCATTTGCAGCAGCAGCGTGGGTCAAGCGGTGCGAGATAAAGGTGAATCAGAAGTCACGCAGAGGAGTTATAAAAGTTCAGCAGCCCGTTTTGCAAAGCAAAAGAGGCAAGCATATGGCTGTCTTGTCCTCCCACCTCAACCCTCCTGAGAAATTGTATTTGTCAGAGTAATAAAACTGTCCCATAACCCCATAACCTCTGCAATATTCATGATCCAACGTTTGTGCATCGCAAGACAGCTCGATAAGTGTTAGGCCCGAGGCTGTTCCCAGGCTCAACCATAACAAGTATTGTCTGCTGGGTTACCACGAGACGAGCTAGTCCAGACTCCCAACAACCCACGCCGGCTTGTTAAAACACACTCCTCATTGGTTCAGCCCGGGCGCTCACTGAGAGCTGTCCTGCTCTGTTTACTAATGTCACAGGCTGGAGGGAGCCCATAATAGGCAATGTCTCTTCTCAACACTACACGCTGTTTAGGAACAAGGTGAAAAATGACACTTTTATTGCCCGCCGCATGCGTCCCTCTGTCCTACCGCACCCCGGCCTGTCCTGCCTTGTCCTGTCAAATCAATGGAGCTCTTCTGGGGGGAAAGAAGTCAACGCGGAGGCTGAGAGAGAAGAGACGGGGAGGGGGGTATCTGGACAACGACAGCTGTAATGCAGAATCTCATAAACATGCATTAATCAGAGCAGAGGGCTGGTAGCTGCTGTGGCATACAAATACAGACAGAGAGACTGATGAGTCACAGCGTGTGCTCTGGTCAAGTTGTGTCTTTTCCAAAGTCATCCAATGTGGTTTTGACAACTCAAGACAACCACATACCACAGCAGCAGCATCGATCGTTGTTATAAGCGCAAGTAATAGTTTTCAAATGATGGCAGTTCTGTCCTGTCGTAACCAATCTAATGTTTTTCTAAACATTAATATGTTTTAATTCAGTTCTAACTCATTCAGGAATTGTGTGTCGACAAAAGCTTTAAACTCATGTATGCAGTGGGTTAAGGGGTCTGCAATATATTGTGATGCCGATATACTTTACACATTATATAACATTAACATAAATTCTGAAATGCATTATAGACAAGTTCAATGAGGCTAAAATATGTTGTAGTGGCCATTTGTCAGATAAATCAGAAACAACCATGAATCAAAGGGCCACTGGGGCACTGTGGGTTTGTGGTTTACGCAAAAGAACGCATTGTCCATACAGGACTCAGTGTTTCTCATAATTCATTTAACAAAACAAGCAAATAAACGAAAGAACAAAGGAACTCCTATTGCTGCCTCTCCTGCTCTGATGAAAGATGCATAGGCCCACCCAGGTGCATGCTGGTCCTGTACCTGCCTACTCCTATATACAACCGTAGGTGCCCACAGTGTTATCCACTTCATAAACAAACAAACAAACCAAAAAGAAAAAGAAATGAGTAAAATTATTAAACTAAACAAAAGATCAAAAGAAAAAGCTATCTTAATACATCAGAAAATCTAACCTAAATAACCAAACATCTAGAACAATTAAACAATATTGTGAATAAAACAAGTAAATAAAGACATCAAATGAAAAGTTCATACATATGTCACCTACTTTGCAAAAATTCAGTATTAATGGTCCTTGACATGATGATCAGAGCATTAATGTAACAGCAAACAACGATTTGCTATACAAAGCTAAAGCGGAGTAATGTCTACCTGAGCAGAGAGATAGATAAGTCGCTCTCCTTCTGTGTGTGTTGTTATCCGAACTTGTCCTGGCCGGGCCAGCGGTGTGTGCATGTTAGTGCACGTGAGCGTGCGCCGCTGGCTAGCTCACGGCTGCTGCTCTGCACTGCTCTCACATTGCATTACAGCTGATAAACCCCATCCTGCCCTCCCTCCGGCTCTCCCTCCAGTAAACAGTGTTACGCTGTTCGCATCGTTTGCTGCTTGCCACTGGCTCAGCTTTTGCCAGCTGTAGAGCCGGGTGGAGGCACGAGATATGGTCTGAATTTCTTATTGAGCACCTTTAAATACCGCAATATGTAATAGTTTAAGTCGGATCCCGAACTGTTGTGTATAGCACCTGCTGAGCACTTCTTTATGACCATCATTTAGTTATATCTTACAGTAAAGAGAGCTACTCGATACATAAAGGTGACACAAGAACCACTTGAAAACTGTGTGTGTGTGTGTGTGTGTGTGTGTGTGTGTGTGTGTGTGTGTGTGTGTGTGTGTGTGTGTGTGTGTGTGTGTGTGTGTGTGTGTGTGTGTGTGTGTGTGTGTGTGTGTGTGTGTGTGTGTGTGTGTGTGTTTCAAATAGCAGCTGTCAGGCTATCAAACTAGCTCATTATAAAATCTTCAAAAGAATCAGTCGCCTGAGCCACTCCATGGAATTACATTTGTACCGACAGAGCTTGAGAGAGAGTTTGAGGGCGATAATGTGCTGCATGGACATTGATGAGTGTTAATGGAAGAACATACAGGGAGCTATAACTATGCAACACCTACACTGACACTTTGAACATAAGATTGGTGGAATTCCCTTTAACTCAAACATCTACCTACATCCATTGTGCAAAACATACCAGAGTATAGATGAATGTTCTTTCCACCAGAGTGCAGCATTCAGCTTCATCCATTTCTCTACAGTATGCGTATGGCTGCAGGGAGCTTCAGCAGCCCCACTGAGAGGCTCTGTTATGTTATCACAGTCTGTGCTATATATAAAAGTCCTGATTCAGCGCCACAGGGGGAAAAATGAGAACAAAACACGCAAAAAGTCCCTCTTGGAGTTTACAAGATAAGTTAATTACAGACTTGCAGGTGCATACATGGATTATCAATGTCACATTGCAGCAGTTCAAAACACAAATTACATGCTATTAAATGCCAGTATTCCGTGTATGTAGAGTGCAATGTGCTGCTGTTTGTGTCTCATCTGGCTCATTCTGCACACTTTCTTTGCACTGCTCGAGTCTTCACTGTGCTCCTCCTGTGAGGGGTCCCAGTGAGGTGAAAGGGCTCTGACCATGCAGGGCAATGATATGATACCTGCCAGTTCCCCTTTTCTCCTTGCGTCAACCTTTTTTAAGTGGTTACAATATTACAAAACAAGCCAAAAATGTAGTTTTTTTTTGGTGTATCATGAGTTACTTAAAGAAAAATGCTGCACATGCCCAAACAGATGAACAACACCTGAGGCTCTCCTGCGACATCGACTGTAAACTTGAGCATGAAATAGGCTTTTGTTATGATTTGGCTTTTATCACATGTTTGATTAATGAATATCAGCTGTTTTTATTTTCATCTTCATCAAAAGTCTGTCTATCTTGTACCTAGTGTGTAGGATTTATTGGCACAAATTGAATATAATATTTATAAGTGTGTTTCTATTATAACATAATCACCTGAAAATAAGTATTGTTATGTTTTTGTTGGCTTAGAAGGAATCTTTCATATCTACATAGGTCCACCGTGTTTCTACAGTACAAACACTGACTCAGGAGAAGGCCACCATAGTTGCTTGTAGGGATTTGGTTGCAATCTACAAACCTCACCACTAGACGCCACCAAACCCTCCACTTTTCCAGTTTCTATCTGAATAAATCTCACGTTAGCTAAATACTGATAGCCTCGCTAGCATCAGAGTAGAGATGCACCAATACGGGATATTATCGGATATTGGTTCAATACTGACTCAAATAGCTGGATTGGCATCTATGAATTTGTTATTCTAAGTTAAACCTGATGTTTCTTTAATGAATGAATGATCCCAGTCACTTTCACAAAGTGAGACCTCCATCTTATTAACTAAACACTGGTATCAGATCAATACCGGTTATTGAAAAAAGGTGTACGAAGCTAACAATAAATTGAGCCAATGCGTGCTGTCCAAAAACAATTAAAAAACACTTAATTTAGCCTCACTGGGTGACATGATTCCATCATTACAATGCAGTTCATATGACCTTGTGTATATTATTTTTGATCCTCTCACATCCCACTGCTGCAAATCTGCAGCTGAAAAGAATCCTTAAAGGGTCCCCAGCCCATCTTTGGGTGTGGAGGTTTGGAGCAACTATAACCAGTCCGGTGTTGAGCATACTGACACCTTTACATACCAGCGTCTCACTAAGGGTGAGAAGAAACAATCCCCCTGAAGCTCTTATGAATCAGATCTGTTCATTTGCTCATTCTCATATTCACTCATGTACACAATCAGAGTTTTTCCACTTTTCTCAATGACAGTTCAATTAATTTGGTACAAATAAGATCTAATCTTCTACATCACCGTATGAGTTTAGTTTGTTTCCTGTCTCCTTCATCATATACTCTCTTTACCTTCACCACACAAAGGAACATATCCAGTCTTACTTTCACAATTTATTTTTCTGCTTGCCTTTTCTGTTTGTGATTCCAGAGTAGGTGCTCTTTGGGGAAGACCCTTTTAATCCCACCTGGGTTTCTCTCCTCTCCTATGCAGCTGTTTCACGCACAGATAAATAAAGTAAATAAAGACCTGAGCAGGCCTGCATGTTCTGAACCAGTGACTCAAATTCGATCTAAAAGAAGAGAGTCGCTCTCATATCTATTCAAGGACAAAGTTTTGAATGAGGTTCCAGTTTCCATGGAAAAAAACCGTACCTCTGTCCCATAACCCAAAGTGAAGCCGGCGGCAACATTATACAGCGACAACATGCCTTGATGCCATGCTACCTGCAATGCGTGATTCCGAAAAACGGGAAGTCTGAGATGAAATAATAAACGTGTGAGAATACTGATGAATTCTGCGCCTGTTTATCGACGTGTTTAAAGGGTCTTTGTATCCGATGGGTAGGGAGCCATGACAACAAGAGGAGCCTACTTTCATCATCCCGCTGGTTTTCCGGCTTCATGATATTTTAGCCCCTGCGATTGAGTTGCAAGTTTATTAAACTCTGCAGCTGTTGTTTGTGAAGGCACCTAGGAAACAGAGGTAATTGATGGACCTATTGAGTTACACTCGCTGCATATGAAACCTCCGCGGCTGAGAAAGTCAAGGATACTAATATGAGCTCAACCTCAGCTCACTGTCGACACACAGAACAGCTAGTGACAAGCGGAGTTACTACGAGTTGCTGTGAGTTATTGCATCTGTGTATGCACTCATGTGCATGCACCATACATACATGTACAAGTGTGCACTCCTGCATGCCTGACTGAAAGGTCAGACTCTATTAATACTCAGATTGTTGAACTTACTGCCTTCAGTTGCTCTCTGAACAGAGCACCAAACTTGACATTTTCTCACGCAGTGAGAATAAAAGATCTGACTCCCACTTGTGGAAATGATGATGTACTGTTATGTATCTTTTGACACCAGAAGGCTGTGTTAGAAATAAGACCACACAGGAGTAAATTAACACTTAAAGTGAATGTGTGTGTAACTGGTGGAAACGTCTGATTCAAAACTGTTTTTAATATGATTTTGTTCCTGTGTAAGGATATCTGAAGATTAAGTGACAAAACCCTCATGGACCCAAGGATCCATTTATCATATATATTTGTTCTGATTGGGACACAAGCAGAAATAAAAACAGCAATTGGTCGTGGTCTACGTGTTTCTTGATGATCTGCCTCTGTGCAGCATGAACAGTTCACCATTCACAAGCTTCAAACCTAGATTTTCGCACTGCAGTGAGCATTAAAGAGCATAAAGGACTCTACTCTGACTTTGGAAAACGTGATTTACTGCTACATATATTTTAACAAAGAAAGATCGTGCTAAAAATAATCGCATACAAGGGTAAAATTACATTCAAAGTGTACATACTTGTATAAGTAAGCCAGTTTTGGTACACTTAAAACCTCCAATTTCTTAATTTTCCTGACTGTTAAAGCATTGTGTGTTATAATGTTGAATTCATAAGGATGTGTTGAGTCTCATTCAGTGTGTGGGTTTGACTACTTGTGTGTGCTCCAGTGAAATGGGGTCTAAATTATTGTTTGGGTTTGCCATGCCCCCCCACAGTGCAATATAATAGGTGGGTTGAATGTGTCATGAAGACTGTGGCGGGGGGTTTCCCAGTGAAAAGTACTGTCGATGGAAAGATGAGGCGGGAGGAGGGGGGTGGGCTGTTTTCTCTCTCTCTGGGGGTAAGGAGAGAGGAGGGCGGCCCGAGCAGGACCAGACAGCGTTCGTGATACCTACAGACAGTGAAGGTTCAAACTTCCACCGGGTTAGTTCAGATGGGCAGTGACTCATGAGAAGTTGCCTGGAGGCATCTAAAGGAGAGAAAACTCCAGTAAAGTGAATTTAGGAGCGTGAATTTACTATAAACTAAAAGGATAAACAATGTTCTTTCTAGGTGTACATTTTAGTGTCAAAACATACTATTATGACATATTCTTGCAAAAATAGCTTCAAAATACTATTTTTAACACATTTTTCATTGTAATCGAGGCATAAATACAGATCAGGAACTTCATGGTTGGATAATGCAGATGTGGGTGTGACAATTTTCTTAAAATATAGTCTGGTTTTAGTATGTAATGTGAATTGTTTTGCAATCTGGGGAAATAGCACAACTCAAAAAGTTTCAACGAATCCCCCTCAGGCTGGTGGTGTGTGTGTGTGTGTGTGTGTGTGTGTGTGTGTGTGTGTGTGTGTGTGTGTGTGTGTGTGTGTGTGTGTGTGTGTGTGTGTGTGTGTGTGTGTGTGTGTGTGACACAGCAAAATAAGACCAGCAATTAAAAGAACTTATCTGGAGCAGAAGAAAGAGAAGAGTAGCACTGGGGAAATTAGGCACAGCTCAGCTGCACACATCACCCAAATTCACTGGTGTGTCTTCAAACTTTCAGTCTCCTTTGTGCAGCAGCAATCGTGATATTGTCAATGCTTGATGTGCAATATCAATATTTCAAAAACCAACAGAACTTTCACTCTTGGGTTGTATTGTGAAAAAAAGAAGAAAACTGGTCTGAAGATAAGTTAATGTTCTCCATAGGAATAAAAACTTAGTGGATATGTCATAGGCGGATTGCATTATTTATTTTTTTACTGTGTCACGTCGTCCTCATTCAGATGGTTTAATCTGCAGAACCTTTAGGATTTCTAGACCCTGTCAGCTTAAAAGTGACACATGAATGCTCATTCTTGATTATTGATTCTTCTACCAAAACAATCCAGACTCAACGCTCACTTGCATGCTCTTTGAAGAGCTTTCTCCTGTATTCTGGTTTGTATCAGGAGATAGTTTGCTCAGTTAACAAGTCAAGTCAAACCCTTCTCCTTTTGAAGACCATGTGATACGACTGAAAGCCCCAATCAACCTTGACTCTTTTGTTTAACCACAGCAGAGAAAATATAATCATTGATAAAAGACCATATGTGACCATACAGTATTGCTGTTTTTATATATTCCATGTGTATTCTGTAGCTGCTAATACACCGACTACAGTTGGATATTAGCATAGATGGCTAAACTGTCACATTTATAGAAACGCCTTAATAATGTGCACTGTTCCTGTAATTTGAAACTATAAATAAAATATATATTGAATGGATGTCATCGCAGGAAAGTCCCATGGGTGTATTTAATTACATTAATGATGTCTGCATTCCTCTTAGAGGAGCTGAGTCATTGCACATGCTATTATTTCCACCTGTGCTTTTCTATACATGAGCAAGACAGAAAAAGAAAGGCATGACAGAAGCCCATTAGATCATTAGGCTGACATAAATATCATGAACTCGGAGGTCACATGATGCTTATATTTCTTAGTCATATCTGAATGTATTTGGAGCGTAATCAGATTTTTGTCTGTCTAACTTTATGATGCAGCTATGTATTATGGGTAAGATGATATTTAAATCAAAGCTTATGTATGTTTCCCATTTAGGCTCATGAATACCGTCTACCATCACTGAATATGAATCATGGGGCCAATCCGAGCTGTTGCAGTACCGTGAGTACGCACGTTAATGGAAGGGACTCGGTGGGATCTGCGTCTCATGGTGGAGGACACATCTCACATGCGTCTTGGCGTCACCAGACTGAGCCCTGGTCAGCGTGTGGCTAATATGTAACGAGACATGACACTTTAAAAGTCCAACATGTGCCACGAGCGATAACAAACCTCACTCTGCGAGCGCGAGGACTCGGCAGCTCCGGATGTTTTCATCTCGTCTCTGTGCAGAGCCGCCGTTTGATATCATTCTGATCTTGCGGAATGAAATGTTTCTTCATTTGGTGTCCCCCCTCTCTCTCTCTCTCTCTCTCTCTCTCTCTCTCTCTCTCTCTCTCTCTCTCTCCGAGCTCCTTGTCCTTCCCCGCCCTCAGCTGCTTTGTAGGTGGCGTGTTTGCATCTGCTTATTTGCAGAGACATCACCATGGCGCCCGTGTCATGTCTACAGACCTCCTGTAATCTCCGTGGTGCGCTGTGTGAAATGGGCCGTGACCTCTTAGACTCTCTCTTTCTATCTATCTATCTCGCTCCATCCTTCACTGCTCTGCTCTTTCTCTTTCTCTCTGTGATGCATGGGGATAATGCATACTCACCAACCAAGAGCTGGCTGCGGAGAATCACAGGCCAGAACTCATTTACTGCAAGAATAGATCACAGTGAGTGGGACAGTGGATGCAGATCATCCTGACTGATGTGGACACTCAAACATAACACTCAAATGTGATTGTTGAGCTACTGGAGTAAATACATTGAAATACTTGTCTTAAACTTAAGTCCAATTGTATAGAAGTCTATGAGAAAATGACCCGACTTTGCTATGATGGTGTCCTGCGAAAACGAATCTTGCGATACACTTTGTGTGTTGCTTGAACTCTCCTCTCGTGCATTTTGTGTGCGTATGTTTGTGTGTGTGTGTGTGTGTGTGTGCGTATATTTGTGTGTGTGTGTCTGTGTGTGTGCGTATGTTTGTGTGTGTGTGTGTGTGTGTGTGTGTGCGTGTGTGTGTGTGTGGACTAATGTCCATACTCACTGATGTCCATATTCACTGATATCTATACTCAGGCAAAAACTTGAGTTTTCCTTCCTTTGTTGTTTTCACCTATAAAAAAAAGAATGAAAGTAAAATAACAAAATATTATTTTGTGTCGACTGGACACTTTCATACTTTTATTTATGTTCCCATTTTCTTCTTGTTAACCTAAATCTGTTCCGCGCTTTGACATATTTTGTTGTAAAGTAAATATGAGAAGCAGCATTATTTTATGCATGAGTTGTAAGTGCAAAGTGCTGCTGTAGTTTCATTTAGTAAGGCCTTGGTGGGATGACGTGCGAGTGCATCTTCCTGTGACAGAGCGAGCAGCTTTGATGGTAACCAGTGCAGCAGTCCTCAGGCTCAGAGATCCTCTCTGCTTTATTTCACCGCCGCCTCTGACTGGGAAGCATGCACGTGTGTGTGTGTGTGTGTGTGTGTGTGTGTGTGTGTGTGTGTGTGTGTGTGTGTGTGTGTGTGTGTGTGTGTGTGTGTGTGTGTGTGTGTGTGTGTGTGTGTGTGTGTGTGGAAAAGGTAGGTCCTCCTCTCAGGCCTGTGTTGCCTAATACGTCCATGCAGAGCTCGCTGGAAAGCGGCGTGCAGCAGCACAAAGATCAGGGCTATTCTGGTGCTGCCAGCCTGCCCAGTGCTGATAGGAAAGGATTAATGAGGCGGGGCACTCATCGCTTGTAATTAGAAACAACGCTAAAAACTATTTTTGTGCGTGTTCATATGGAGAGATCTTGACCCTCGGGCCAGCGCCCTCACACCCCTTCGCCGCTGGCGAAGGGGTGTGAGACGTCTGCGAAGTTGGAATAAATATAGCCCCATAACTCCTGCAGCTATGTGACACACGGTTCAATGGACAGGAGCGCAAATAATTCACAACTCTGGCTGTGTACTCCGCTGAATGCTCACATGTCAAGAGGCTTATAGAGGCGGTCTCTTAAAATACACACTGCAGGACTTGTTTGTTGTTATTGATCTCAATATTCAGGGAGTCTTCTGTTGTTGTGTTGTTTCTTGACTTTGTATAGTGGGGCCTCGGTCACATGACATCTTTATCCCTCAATCTGTTGTTTCTCTTTTAATATCAGGATGTTTTTAATGTACTGTACCGCTGTCTCTTTTATAGCTGAAGCAGTTACTTGATCAATTGATTAGTCAAAGTGGTTCTTTAAGTCCTTTTTCAGTTTGATAATCCCAGCAGCTGACATGCTGCGTTCTTTCTGGTTTTTGCTTAAAATCATTATAACTTGAATAACTTTGGGTTTTGAACTGTTGTGCAACGTCATCAGATAAACACATTTCATAGATAATTGATTAATTGAATAAAAAAAATAAAAAAGATTGCATTAATTGTCTCTTGCTTCAAATTTAAATTCAAACAGATTGTGAACACAACACTAGCATAGCATCACCTTTTACGGTGAATTTATGAGCAAATCATTGCTTATTTGCTGTTATGGAGCAACATTGTAAATCTTTTGTAGTTGTGTTTCTGTGCATCCTATTAATGTAAGCTCAATATAAATGTTCCTTTTAGTTCAGTGTTAGTCGCCACCGACTCCTTTAGCTGCTAAATGCTCCACATCTTCAGAAACATATTTCTACTTCTTTCAGTGGCCAAAGAAACAGGGAGAAAATAAACCTCCAGGACACCAAACCAAACTTGAAGCCTCCTTGTTTATTTCAAAGCTCACAAGTAGGGATTACAAAATTACAGTGCTTCAATTGGAACAGTTCAAGGAGTAGTAGGAGAAGAGTAGGAGAGATGACAGACCAGTTGAGGAATCTTGAGCAAGTCATGCAAAAAGGTGTGGGAGAAGGCCTCCATTATAATAGCACCCTTTGTGGAAAAAAATAAATCCATCTGTCCGTAGGTCAGTGCAAAAATAGTAATGAATATATGCATACAAAGAAAATAGATATATATTTATATACTGTATATACTTGACCGTTGACTACAGACACAAAGAAAGATACAGAGACTTGTAGAGTGAAGCCCGGAGCCTCTGAGCCCAAAGCAGAGACTCTTAAACAAGTCCAGTCATAAAGGGTGCACATCAAATATGACAGCTTGATTTTGTTCTAATACAGAACCGTGTTTCCAAATAAAAGGGAGCAGACCCAGATGCCTCGTGGAGCTGTCAATCAGGCTATGACCTCTACAGACAGAGCAGTGTGGGAAAGACGGACAGCACCATAATGTCTGAGTGTCTGTCACAGACCAGGAGCACACAGCATGCTTCGTTTTCCAACCAGAGAGTAATGTACAGTACGACGGTTACATTGTTCAGTCAAATAGATCATTACATACAAAAGCCATGTGCCGCTGCGGTTGTAGGAACCAACAGATGGGACAAAAAGGTTCATTATTCCTAGATAACGTTGGCTCAGATGCTAAGCTCTCTCTCTTTTTTTTTTTTCTTCTTTTTTTTGTGCAAATGGTGAATCACTAAATATAAATGCACAAGCTACAAATGTGTTGTAAATGGTTATTATATATCTTCTTTTTTTATCATAATCAAATATATTGTGGAGCACCTGTAGACACCAATGACAACAGCAACAAAAATACAAAGTGAGGACACGTTGCCACACAAACATTTTTTGTTTTTATAACTTCTTTGTCGATAAGTCACACGTATAAAACTCACTTCAATCTGAGGCTGCAAACTGTCATTCATGCTCGAAATGTTCGCAGAGACCTCACAAAACTATTCCACGGTAGTCGGGTAAGGAAATAACCTGTTACAATTTTATTTGCATAGCATGAATTTTCACATGAGGGATTTTTTTAAGCTTATTTTTGTGAGTGTTGTTGTAAAGCCTTACCAGGTGCACCGTGTGTTTGTATTCACTACACTATGAAAACTTCTTGCATTATCCTTCATCTTGCTGACAGACACACGTGATCACTCTCCGAACGCTTGGGTTCCGATGTACTTTTGAAGATAAAATGGTTCACAGAGGGTGTATTGCAAAATATAATATATATTCTTTTTTGTTTTGCTTTGACAGTGATATCATTAGCCCTGTGCTTCATTTTCATCTTTTGTTTTCATGCAAACAATTGAGAGCTGAACAGAAACCAGAAGAACATATGAACAGAAACCATAATTTGGGAGGAAGCTGCTTCCAGTCAGCTTGGTAAAATATAGGTCAAAGCTTGTAACTGCTTGTTTTTTTTGGTCTGAATTTCATATTCAAACTTCAGTTGAAGGACCACATGTTCTTTTATGTCTTGGGAACTTTGACAGCCCTTCGGGATTCATCAGATCAAAACCGGATCAAAGATGTGTACTCAAACAAGTCTCTAAAATTGAGATCAATATTTTTCCCGTGAAAATGCTCACTTGATATATGGCCATGCACACAGTCATCTCAACAAGACGAGGCCTTAATACTGTGTGCCGAGTGATATACGGGAAGTTAAAAACACATGCATCCCACCTGGGTAAGAAGTTTCCCTTTTTGTCATTTTCACTAAAGCTGTCACCAGCTGAGACGAGCTGGTGATGCAACAATTTAGATTCTTTTCAGCAACAGTGCAAAAATCTGCAGTTTAGAATCAGAGGGAAGGCAAAGTAGCACTAGCAAGTTGAGCATTTATTTAGCCTTTCTCTTCATATCTATCGCCATCGTCGTTGTATGAGTCATCAGTGATTATATTCAGGTGCAACTGGATGAAGGTAAACTTCATGAGCCTGCATATATACTCTTTACTACACTACTATTTAGTGTGGAGTTGATTTACAATTCACATTGGTATTCAAATTCCCCTTCAAATGCCACCACGAGATCAGACTTACATAATGAGCATTTTAACCTCAAGGCTTTGAATGCTATGTTCTCAAATTCTGCATATTAATCGGGAACAGCGGAAAGAAATCTGTCTGTCACTCAGAGACCGAGAGCTGCTTTTTTCTTCTTCTGGGAGTTAAAATTCGACCTCGGTGTGTTCTGCATCTGTCTGCACGTGATGGTGTACCATGCGCAGGCCCAGTGGTGACACATGAATTAAGGCATTGATAGAGGCACTAGAACAGCACGTGACAGCAGCGCTCGCCTAAGCAAGGCAGAAGAGCTCACTTAACTGTAGCTTAGTGTCAGCGACAGGGAGTTGCAAAAGATTAGACAAGGGTCACACTGCTCTACTGTACCACCACCGTCCCACGACACTGCGACCCACGGCAGAAAGCCAACGTTTGTTTGAAGTCTGCACCTCAACTCTGCTACCTTAATATGGACTAAATCATAGCTCAAAATGTAGGGCTTTGACACAAACAAATGTAGCTACATAAGGGACTCAGTCGAGTTCATTTCAACAGAGCTGGGAGCAAAAAGAACAGAAGCAGGCAGTGAAATCCCTCCGTTCTGTTACATTAAACATCACCTGTAGCCCTGTTTTACAATATTCACTGATTATTTTAAAGTATTCTTTCCTCTGCCAGCAGCCATGCATAAAAAAAGCTCTTATGGCTGTCTGGTAATATATACTGTGTATTGCTAAAAAATATATGCATATGTGGATGCAGGAATGGCAAAACGAAGATACTGAAGCAAACACACGAAATATGAATCTGTGGCTCTGATGACTTCCATAAACCCAGAAGCTGCACTTTCTCTGCGCCAAATATTACAGCTGTAATAACTGTATGCACCATGAACATATAGAACTGAACAACAGTAATTACATTAACATTAAAATGGTATTTCAGCAAAGAGCTGGAAATGTTTCGTCATCATTACATCATTATCATTATATACATATAAGATCAAGGTCTCAGTTGCATTCCACTCTGAAATTATTGCACAGTAAGCCACTGTGGGCTCGTCATGGTCACCCCCATAAACCCCCTGTATAAAAATAGAACAACAACATTAACACACCAAACAAGTCTTCATCTTTTTGTTTATCTTTTTTTTCTTCTTCTTTTTGACAGGCACTGCCATGGCCAACCCGCCTGAGTCTGCAAACAGAAGCTGTGTGCCACAGTGTGAGCTTTTAAGAGTGTCTCTTGTCAGTAATTGCCCCTAAGCACATATAATATCTTTTCCAAACCAATTTGCATTTCCCTCATGTTTGCTCCTCTCAATCACAATGGAAAGCTTCCCCGCTGACCGTCGTCCCCTCCTGGACTTCGGCCAGGTCCAAACAGTGGGGATTTTTGGCATTTCTCATCACCACTGACCCAGAGCTTTGGCACTCCAGAGAGTCCAAGATGAGCGTGAGGAGATTCAAGAAGAATACAGTGGCTCTCGTAGTCCAACCTAGCTCATAGAGCAGCCGGCCTCTCTTGAGAGAGCAGTGAGAGTGAGTACAAGTGTGAGCGTCGAGTCCAGAGGGTTCGTTTAGACGACAGTTTCTACACCAATCAGCTTCGGCGTGAGGATTCGTGGCGTTATTCCGTTGTTGAGGTCCTCCTCGAACTCCAACAGCTGGCCCATGAAGTTGAGGTTCGGGGAGATGATGGGCCTCCTGGTTTTGACAAACTTGTAGGCGTCTGTCATGGTCATCCAGGTGTGCTTCATCAGATAGGCGATCACGATGGTGGCTGAACGAGACACGCCTGCCTGGCAGTGGATCAGAAGGCCCATACCTGCTTGATGTGCTTCCTCTGCAGACAAGGAACATTGAAACAATTAGAACATAATCTAGTAAATGCTTTGTTCCCTCGGGGGAAGTTTAGTCATCACATTTGACAAGATATTATTAACATGTCCTTTGTGGCTAGCCGACTGTCTATGTCTGGTTATTGAACCTCAGTATTATTATTATTATTACCAACTGAAATGAATCTGTAGCATGTAGGGTATTGATAGCTTAGTGCTCAATTTCACACTTATTCTGTGATCAGATAGTTCTTCATTCAAATTATAATTTTGCCAGATTGTGTTTAATTTGGGGAAATAGTTTTCCCGAAATACAATACAATCTAAAACTGACAAAAGTAGTATAGATGCTGTTATAACATTTAAGAACAGCATCTTTTGCAAAATGACAAAAATAATACCCAGCCATACATTATTCATTTTCTATCCATTTCCTACTCATTTCTATTTATCATCACAGCCGACTGCCAGCATGTATTGGCCAAAAGCACCCTGGAAGCACCCTTTTGCAATTCACAGACAGAGAAGCATACACAACAGCAATGTGCATTACTTTTAGGCAGTTTGTACAACCAACTCAGTTTTTAGCATCACAGTGACCTCTGGTCTCATTATTGCCTTGTGGCCTTGTGAAAAGAACACTGCTTCAGGCCTACAAAACATATTGACATCGAACTCCAAACTCTCAATTACTCTTTGGTTTAATTGCTGAAAGCTCTCAAGTAGACTTTACATTGTCTTAAAAAGATCACATGACCTTTGTGTTAGCTTACACTTCTGCAGTGAAAACAGTGGAGGTTTTCATACCGATGAATTCAAACGCCTCCTCAAAGTACTGCCGCAGGTTCTGCTTGTTGCTGTCTGTGGCGGGCAGACGCTTGTAGACGAAATAGCCCGTGTCGTAGTGGAAGAGCGGCAGGTGGGTGGTCACGTTTAGGATGTAGCCGATGTTGAAGCGCTGCAGCAGGTGGATGTCCTGAGCGTCGTGCTCGTTCCCCAGATAGAGGAAGGGCAGGATCGGTGTCAGCTCTGCGTTCTCTATGTCCGGCGTGGAGGGCAGGGAGTGAGGTAGCGGCCCGGTCAGGCCAGCAGCAGCACCGGTGTCCGAGCCCTCGTGAAGGTGCAGCGAGTGCTCGCACAGGTTCTCATGGCTCTGCCTGAAGCAGCTAAGGCCTCCTGTGAACACAGACGGAAAGATTGTGACGATTGTGTAGTGCTAGGCTTTGTATTTGGTAGACAGGGTGAGCAGGAGGTCAAATTATTTAGCTAAAAAATTTTTAAAACTGCCAAACGTCATTTTCATATTTACTTATTTTTTTTCTTCCTTTTTCCCCCTTTTTGATTGCAAATTGGACCTTGTTGGTCTCCTTGCCAGGGTCATGGGTTCAACTCCCACTGGAGCCCTCCGTGCTAAAAATACATGCACCACATGGCACACGTTACCACTGGATAGGACAAGCAAGCTTTGCATACACGTCTGATAAAAGCAAGGATAACTGAAATGTCAAAATTTTCCAGACTACACTGTTACATTTGGTTGTAATTTGAATGTCTCCATTTGGATAATAAATCAATATCAAGGGATCGGCAGAGTTTCCATTTGAAACAACTCATTTCAAAAAGGAGATAAGCAGCCAAAATAACTATTTAAACAGTCCCCACTTGTTAATCACATAGGAAATCCCCCTCGTTAATCTGCCCGTAAACGGACGTATTAAATGTTTAAAATACTTCTCACTGGACATCTGCACTTCTCCAAATAACTGGTTTGCACCTGTTGCTAGCGATGCCATGGGCCAAAGTTTCCCTTCAGCACAAGAGTTGTGGGGAGGGGTGGAAAGTGTCAGACAAACACAGTATCAGTTCATGTATTGTTCACGCTGCACGAGTAGACATCATGCCATGTGAGGTCATCGCACAACTTCCCCCCTGGTGACCGGACAGGTGGGTTCGCCATAAAACAGCCATTGTCACCCATGAACAAAGACATTAACCTGATGTTGTGCTGCTAGTGGAACGGCTCTCGCTGTCATGGGATGTTGTGGTAATACTTACACTGTGGTAAATATAAAAAAGGGAAGTCTATACAGGCCCTCTGACAACAAAGTCAACAACTATTTGGGGAATAGATAAGAATAGGCGGAATTTCGACAGATATTGATGTTTTTTCTGAACACGAAGCTGTATTAATGAAAACCATTTTATCTGTATTTAAAAACCCAACAATGTCTCATAAATCCTTTCTAACAACACAATGTCTTTATCACACATAACATCTGTTCAGAATGCCACGAATAAATAAATTACAAGATCAGAATTTCTGACAATTCGATTTTAACAGACTCTATTTTTCCTTCATCTTAGTGGTTAAATAGAAAACAATCGTAAAACAATATTCATTTATTTTTGCGGCACTTTCGTGCAGAAACATTTCCATTTTATTACCTTAGAAACGTGTTGTTGTGTTGGCAAACATTTTAGCAGACATAGAATAACATTAGTATTCATTTGTAGAAGAATTGAAGTCCAACGTTCACTATCTTTTATCTCTATTTGGCTCAACCAACTCCTGAGAGAAACATCTGGCTCTTTAGCTGCTAAATGCTCCCATAAGTTCACCAGCGAGTCGCTACCTTTGTGTGTCGTTTGGGGTGCAGTGCGTTTATCAGAGCTTTTTCACAGAAAAAAAACTGAGAAAACAGCGAACTTCCTATTTTCAAACTGAACCACAGTCTTTCTTTTCAGGTGATAAATAACTCTTCATAGTAAACTGATAATAACAGAATCTCCAGGGGCAGCGCTTTGCTGTGAGATGAAACCTGTCGAGTGTGACCGTCTGTCATTATCATCTGGCTAAACTCAGAGAGGAAAACATGAAAACTGATCACTTTCATAAACCAAAGGCTCAGTTCCTGCTAAGAAAAGCCTTGCAGAGGCCTCTCACACCACAGACCTGCTGTTTTCAGTGCTCACCCTAAACCTCCCGACCCTGCTGACATGTTGTTTATGGCATTTCTGACGGATTAAATTCAATTTATTACTGCTCTTGGCTCCAGCAGGGCAGAGACGCAAGTTTTTGTGTTTCTAGTGTAGCAAAGTATCACGCAACAAACGTATTACGATTAAATCATGACTAAGACGTGCTGGTAACTGAGAAAATACTGAGTAAATTGTTTAATTGCATTTATACAAGCATGGTCCAAATGTGTCACTATTGCTCCTGCTTGTAATAACAATGATCTGCCCACATCCCCTTGATACAGAATTATCATATATTTCGAACAAATGAAGAATGAATCACCTCTACTTTTAGAAATAAATAAAGGAGTATTAGAAGTATTTATTCCAGCATTGCACATGTTCTGCTTAGGGCTGCTTTTGTTTTTATGATTTGGTCAAATTTTAACCATTGATTGATGCATCCAAAGTATTTGATTATCAGACATGTAACATAGGAGGTCGTTCCAGATCTGAAAAAGGACTTGTGATATAGATAAAAGTCCGGCTGAGCCATTTGCAAGAGGAGGTCTTGCATTTTGCAAACCAGGGGAAGAAAGAGCGAGAGAGTCTGCCTGTTCCTCCCACTGAGACGAGCTTCACACAGACACCGATGCAGGATGAGAGACTGGAGAGGAGCCTCGTCCATCAAAGCCCACAGGAGGACCAGAGGACGAAGACAAGAAGAGAGATCAAGGTGCTGTGCTCCTACGGCTAGACGTTGACTGGGAGGCATTCAGAAAACACTCAGCCCAGCCCCCAACGTGACATACTGCTCCAGCTTCAAACACACACACACACACACACACACACACACACACACACACACACACACGCGCGCGCGCGCGCGCACACACACATTGGCAGCAGCCCAGGTTCTGCCATCTCAATCGGCTGCTTTATTTACTAAACAGCTGCTCTCACTTCCTGCAAAATGCTTAATAAGTGTCATATAGAAAGCTGGTGAAGAGCTTGTGCATATGTTTACGTATGAGGGATTTAGATTGAGCGTGCATTAATTATACGTAAGCTGTTGTATATGGTAACCGCTGTAATGTTTCAGAACAAAGCTCACATGGTGATAAAACTACAACCAGTGTGTTTACAGGCAGTATGCGGTGACCAAAGCAATAAAGGTCTAAGTTTAACAGGCTTTAGACACACTACACATTATTTTGCCGCCACGTTAGTTTCATATCCAGTTTATTTAGCCACTAAGTGTCTACCACTTCTAAATCTTACTTTTCCTTTCAGATGTCTCAACTGATTTACCTCCTCCAGAGTCAAACTAAAGCCCATAAAACTGTGGTTTCTCTCCTCTTTTTACACAAGACAGCCTTATTTATTTACGTTACGCTCAGTCTTGACAAACCTACTTCGGTGTTACCTTTGAGGATGATGGGGTCCTTGCCCTCCCTCCTCAGTGACTCCAGGACCACGTGCAGCGGATGGGAGAACGTCAGCCGGTGGGGGTCCATGGTGCTCTCATCGTAAACCACAATCTCTTTGGAGAAGATGCCCTTATAAGAGTCCTTGCCCTGGCGGCAGGAGATGAGGTCCAGCACAGTGATCTTGCCCTGCTGCAGCCGCCGCCGGCTGATCTTGTCGGAGCAGTTGATGTGCACGGCCCCCCGGATGTGGCTCTTGTTGTACTCCATGAAGGGCCGGCAGTCGATGATGACTGGCACGGGCCCCACGGGGTGTCCCATGGGGCAGCAGGTCATCCGTCTGGCCAGCTCATTGGGGTGGATGACCCTCACGCATGACAGGGCCTTCGGGGTGCCCGGGGCGAGGCTGGGGGTGCTTAATGCTTCGTGGTTGCTGACCATAGGGGTGGGGGCCCCGGCATAGCTGAGGTTGGGGCTGCTGGCACTCACCTGGCTGTGGTTGATGCTCTGGTTGTCCTTCTCATAGGTAGTCACTGAGCAGCAGCTGGCACTGCTGCATCCACACGACAACGAGCGCGTGGAGCCCTTGGATGAGGGCATATACGTTACAAGATTGGCCGTCGCCCGGATCTTCACCACGGTGGTGCTGATGAAGGTGTTGTTGCTGCTGCTGGTGGAGATGGAGTCCAGGTAGCTGGTGTCCAGGCGCAGTTGGAGTTCCTGAGGTCGGATCGGCCTTGGCAGCGCCACCACAATTCTGTCGTCAAGAGGAGATGGAGGCATGGGGACGCCGAGGGCTGGACGGTTACGGAGAAGTCAACAAGCCGCTCTGTGGGCAGAGATGAGACAAAATATGAGGCGCGAGGAATGAAAGATCTTTGAGACGCTCAATGAATTCTGCATCTACACCGGTTCAGATCAGAGCTGCGAATGAAGGAGCAGAGTGCCTAAAGAGCGGCCTCCTGTCTGTTTGATCAACATGCAAATTAGAAAACGGCCACTGAAGTCAAATATTAGTAGTGTCAATACCTGCAGGGCAACACCCGACTTGGTGGGAGAAATGTAGGCGTGACAGACCGGCCACTAATAATAAACAGTGAAATCATTACAGAGTCTCCTGTAACTGAATCACTCTGAGTGTAAGTAATGTGAATCATCCTCCAGATACTGTACTGTGTGTGTGTGCGTGTGTGTGTGCGTGTGCGCGCGTGTGCGTGTATGTGTGTGATGTTGAATTTTTCATCCCAACTCTGTTCTGTCTGATCCAAAGCTTCTATAACAAGAGAGGGAGAAAAAAAAAGAGAGAATACTGCATCAGCGCCGCAGTTGGGTCTCTCCCCCAGCTGGAAAAGTCAGAGTTAAAAAAAAAGAGGGGAGGCAATTCCTTTTGATCGCCAGCCTGAGCATTTTAAAAACCATGTCATCCCGGGATATTATGTAAAGACACCCGCCGAGCACTGCCTGTCCCGGCCATTGCCGTCCTTTTAGTACGGTGCAGGTTCAGCCGAAGCAGATATCATTCATGGCCAAATTCATTGAAGAAACCGGCATGAGAACGTGCCGAGAATGTGATCAGCCTTTTCAGGACGAGACGAGCTGATCAGATGAGCTGAGCACTGGAGGAAATTCAATTTCACAGCGGTGTATTAAATAAATTAAAACATGTACAAAATAGAAATCCGATGGTTGCATTTTAAGGTGGGGGATTGCAACTTTGACGCAATGGTGGGGTGTAATACATGAAACAGCTGGAATAAAACACTTAATTCATATCATAAGAAAATCATAATATAGCCTACATATCACCAAATAAACTACTAATCAGCTCAAAATGGTAGCAGCAATTCTGTATTCCTCTTCATTAATAATAGAAGGACATCTCTATGACTGTGCATTTCAAAAACAACTTGTGTCTTGGACACTAATTCCCGAACTTGTATTTCAGCTTACCGGTGTGTGTCGCGGTGCACTGTAGACGGATTTATTATCTCCGCTCGGCGACAACGTTGCCTCCATTCAGTCCGTCCCAGTGTTGTGGATCGGCAACATTTTTTTTTAGTACTTTTACCCTGCTCCCCAGCAATAATATTGAAGGAAGTCTACCAGCCTACAGAAGTTGCGCAGCGGGATTGACGCGAGTGTGAGCCAATGCGCGGCTTCATTAATATTAAATCTGATCCTTTTTTACAGTGAGGTCCGGCCCCGCGGTGGGAGGGGTTTTGGCCGAGATGTCTGCCTCTGTGGCTGGGTGGGGAGAGGAGGGGGATGTCGCTTGAACTGCCTTTAGTCCCACGAACGAGCAGGGATGATGTCACTGGCAGCCAATCAAAAGTCTCTCCAGGAGGCTCGAGGAAGAAGACACGGTGCCTTCACGTGCTGCTCGAAACTCTTAACGTATACAGCAAAATGGAGCTCTATTATAAGAATATAATCGAAGAATAGAATAGCTGTGTGCCGCAGTGGCAGATGACGTTAAAGTAAAAGCAAATTAGACATGTACATGATGTGTTCAATGATGCGTCACATACATCACATGACACTGAAGACATGTTGACATCACGTCACGGTAAGAAAAGCACATGTGTAAATAATATAATTAACCAAGGTCCTGTTGAACATGATGGCTCACTGTCACACTATCATGGTTTATTAAAGGGCATTTGAATAGAATGGAACTATTGTTACTGTTATTAGTTTAAAAAAAAACAGTGCTTTTTCTGCTCGATCAATGAAATCCCTTGTTCCTTGGTCAGTGGGCTTACCTTTTACCAAATTTCATCTAAATCGGTTGTGTTTTTTAGATATCCTGCCAACTAATATTTAAAGAAACAGCCAAACAATCTGGCAAAAACTGTGACTTGCGAGGAAGAATTAATATCAACTAAAGTTAATCTAATTTAAATTAAATCTAACTTTCTAACTCTAATCTGTTTTCAATATAGGTCTATATAGATGTGTGTCTTTAAAGTGAAATATCTCAATGTTCTCTGTCTGTTCATTCCCTGTATATTTCCTCACTCTGAAATGAATCCTCTGAAGGCCTGCTGAGCTTGCTTGACGACATCTGCACCTTTATAAACAAACAAACCGCTTCTACATTTTCAAATTCCTTCAGCTGCATTTCTCGTAATGCTTTGGGATCTTAGCCTTTCTAGTTTTCCTCAGGTTACATGTTACACTTCAGTCACGAATAGTGTACACACATGATCTAGATATAGATTATATGCATCTATTCTGGGAAGGTTTTACTTAGTAAATAACGTGTCTGCATACTTACGCACTCATAATGTCCCAGCAATACATTGGTATAGTTCACATTGAATATAGCTTAAATGTTATTCAAACCGTATGATAAAACCATGACGATTATTCCCAATAAAACCAGTTAATAAACTACCGCTGAGATAAACTATAAAGAGTGTCGCAGGAATGAATCCTAAAATCTGGAAAGTAGTTAGTATTTTTGCACTTCTGGTTTCTCGTAACAAAGTCAATTGTTTTTTTTGTTGTTTTTTTTCAGTTTTGTTAGATGCCTCAGATACTGGTTAACACAAGATTAAGATATTTTAATGTTTTGTTCCATGACGTAAAATGTGTAAGCATGACATTGGCTTTTTGTCGATGGAAGCAGTGCGATGATAACTTCCGGGGTTGGCCTGCAAATATACGTCATCCATGCAACACTCTATTCCCGGTTGAAATAACAGAACTTTAAGGACATAAGACACTTCAGGCAGCTGTGAGTCACACGTCTGACAAACTGCAAGTTTGCTGCTTCATTTCCTCACATACTCTTTTTTTCCATTTAAAAACATCAATTGACCTTTCCTTTTAAAGCTCTAAGGGATACATAATGGCTCTTTGAACGAGTAAAATGACCAACCTGCTGTGACTGTAACTATTATAAAATAATGAAAGAACAAAAACTTCAAAATGAAGATCTGCCGTGTGTAAGACAACAAAAGTGACCTGTATCTGAGGTAGGGAGTTAACATTATTGGTAGTAATAAGTACTGAAGGTGTCTTTGGCAGGAGAGCCATTAAGCAAGTGCCAAGTTGGCTGGCTGTACGGTCCCATATGACAGGAGGACCCATGTTGCGGTGAAAGGGTCTTGCTGGCTTCAAACCCCAAATATAATCTGAGCTCTCTATTTATCCTCTTTGGCAAACTGAAACAATGCAGGGCATGTATTATTGCCTCTATTATTAACCCTCTGTACAGTTATTTTTAAATGGACACAGCTGATCAAAGCCGATTCAGATTGGATTCCCAGCTACTCCTGTTTCACTTGTGATAAAGGGTAAATGAACAAGGACCCCCTGCCTCCGGAGGAGACTCAAAAGTGTGGTGTTTGTTTGTTTTTTAATTTAGGACCACACAAATGTGAGTGTTGTTAATACGCTGGTCTTTTTCTGTGTGTACATGTTTTGTGATATTTTTTATAATAGCAGTGTTTATTCAGTTTATCCAAAAAATGAAGATAAGATTCTTTAAAGATGTTGGCCTGTAAACAACAAAAATTGACATGAAAAACAAAACTTCATCACTGTCCAGTGAAAACTATCTATCTCCAAATTTATACCACTATATTTATACCACTTTATACAGTGGTTGAACGCAATCACATTCACTCACGTAATGTACTTAAAGGACTAGTGTGTAGTAATGTTGGGGCATCTATTAGCAGAAATGGGGTATAATATTCATAAGTATATTTTCAACAGCATATAATCATCTGAAACTAAGAATCATTTGTGTTTTTCGTTAGCTTAGAATAAGACATTTATATCCACATTGGGAGCAGGTCTTCTTCACAAAGTCTGCCATGTTGCACCGCCATGTTTCTACAGTAGCCTAGAACAGACAAACCAAACACTGGCCTTTAAGAGGGCCTTTTCAGGTTTTTACACTACCTGAAGGCCGCCGTAGTTCTCCAACACATTTGTGAAAATGCAGTTACGTTAGCCGCCAAGTGCAACACCGTAGTACCGCCGGCCACCATCTGACTTCCGTTGCCCCTAAAGTAGTATTATTATGGGAAGGGTGGCCTCAGAGTGAGAGCTCTTGTTACGGCTGTAATATAGGGTGACCATATTTTCATTTGGGAAAACCAGGACACCTTTTCGGGGGGGGGCGGGGCGGGGGCGGGGCGGTCATGTGGAGGATGCCTGCTGCTTTAATAGTATTTTATTATTATTCAATTATACCGGTATATTATATTATATAGATAGAACAAGATATTTACAGTTGGTTTATTAAAAATGCTTTTCAGTAAAAGTCAATAACAATAACTCCAATAACAAATGATAATTTTATTCAAAATGCTTGAGTCAACAATTCCTGTAATGAATGAACTCAAAGAGTACTGCGATTTTGTGGATGTGGAATACAGGAGGATGTATTGGTCACCCTACAATAAGGGATGTCTTTTAGTGCTTCGTGCGCCACTTTTACAGAATGCGGTGCCAGTACACTATCAACAATAGCCTCGGTCTTAGTTCGGGCACAACTAAACTTTTTAGCAGTGTCTGAATCGGGGAGGGTCTTTTTGAGTAATGCACTAGTGCAGTCCATGGATCTGTAACTGCAGTGGTGTTTCACTGTGTGAAATGACCACGCAGCCTCCGCTGCATTCACTGCATCCTCGTTCCCTGGTCTAAGAAAGTACTGTGTGATCGAGCGAGCACTACCCTCGCCTCGGACAGCTGTTTTGTGCTTCTCGGTGTCCAGGTGGATTTTCAGATCTCTTGCGCCTCCATTGGACATCGAGACATATGTGCCTGCTTTGCACACTGTGCACAAGGCTTCCCATTTGTCTCGACCCGGTCTGAAAGCCGGGAAACTCTTTAGTAATTCGTCGGTAAACGAGCACTTGCGCTTCGGCATGTTGCTTCCGTATGACTGACAGTCACGTTGTCTACGTTCTGATTAATAGGGCTGACAGCATAGGGGCGGGGATTAGGCTACGTCGCACGCAGCGCCGTGGGCAGTGCCCTAGTGCATGTAAATGTAATGGTCCAAAGAAGGTAATTTTAAAAACCAGGACATTTCCTCACTTTCTAAAAATAACCCGGGACACCCGGGACAGGACGTGAAATACGGACATGTCCCGGGAAATACGGACGTATGGTCACCCTATGTAATATGAAGGTAAGAGCGAGCGGCGTGGTTTCCAGGTGCCACCCTACACTGTCCCTTTATTTAAATTTGAAGGTGATTCTCCGTGACTATTTTCACTTTACTTTACACGTATATCCTGCTACATTTCAGAAGGAAGTGTTGTACCTTTTACTCCACTATACACTATATAGTTACACTATAGTTACTACTTTTCATCAGAAGATATTCCAAACAAAACATATGACCAGTTTAAAAATACAATCCGTTGTTAATAGTTAAGCCCAAAGAGGTAAAAAAAAAAAAAATCCATTAATCTGCCATAATCATCTCATAGGTTGAGAACAACTGGATTAATATTTAAAAATATAACCTTGAATAGCTACAACAGTAAGATGCTGCTTACACATTTATGCATTAGTTCTAACAATCCTAAAATGCCATATTACACACAGGGAGATATCTTTGACTTTTGATACTTTTGATTTTGCTGATAATGCTTCTGAATTTTTACTGAAGAAGGAAAACATCCTACTATTCTCCCACAACAGAACGTACGTGTGTAAGAAAACCACAATAACATATACATATATGTTAGATACTGTTACACAGTAGTAATGGTAGAAATGTGAGTTGGTGAAGAGTCTTTTAAAATGGGAAGCAGATGAGATCTGTTGGGAGTACAAACATTGGATGCAACAGGACCTGAGCAGTCATGTCACTTCAACCAGTTCTGCCTGTGTGGCTGGTTTCATTTGAACAAATGTTTGTCAAGCTCGTGCCATAATATTCTCTCTGGCTGTTGTCAAGGTTTTTACGTCTAATGAGAGGCTTTTTTCAGTTCAGAGTGAATCAAGGAAGAGGAGATTGATTAGCAATAACCAAGTCTGCACCATCAAATCCTTTTCACAGATTTGATGGTGCAGATGTGGCTTTGATCAGGAGTTTAGGGTGATCATGACGTCATGTTAATGATGTTGATCAGGAACAATTCAGAAGCTAACTCGTTACCTGGAAGTCATGCTGGTTCCTAGAAACACTCAATTCTAATTCAACTGTGGATGGAAAGATTTCTAAACCAAAACAGCCATATGTCAACCCCGTTTACTAGAAATTGCATTTATATACTACTAATGAGCTTTTCAAAATACGTCTTGAGATAAATGGAGCCTGATTTATGTTCATTGGCAACATTAAAGTAGAAAGAGCTATATCGTTCGGCCCAGGTTTTGGGGAAGAACACAGTTGCGATTGCCACTGATGAAAGCCCTTGCATTTGCAGTATTACGAATCAGGTGTCTTCCTGGGAAATAATTACAAGCTGCTCACAGTTGGTGAGGCCTTTTCTATCACCCAGCAGGTGTTGGTCTGCCAGAGAGGGTAGGCGGGGCTACCGTAACCGACTGAAGTTGCGTACTTTCTTTTACGGCCTCTGCTTGCGTTGCAAGGAAAACGGTTTCAAAGGCAGTTGATTAAACTTCAAAGAACAAAACTGCCAACTAACTGACGTCACACAGTCAACAACACTGTTTGGATCTCTGGAAAACTGCTTTTCTTGGCAAGACCCGCCCTGAATAGCATTCAAGCACCATTGGACAGACGTCCATGCTCGCCGAGGTAACGGTAAGCCAGTTTGCTTAAGTCATGACTTGACCAATGGGCTATCCTGACCGAACCACTTTAGATTGATAGCATCAACCAATGTCTCTGCCTCAACCAGCTATGCAGGGCAGGTCTTACCAAGAAATGCAGTGCATATTAATTAATTACCACTCATGACTGTAGGTGTCGTCAACGAGACCGAAACAGAGATCTTTGAGATTGTAACTTGAGCAAAGGCCAGGTTTATCTTAACCATAAGCAGCTGCTTGAAGCATAAATCATCAAAGTTTAAACATGCTTTAATTTCTACGGGTGACATTGTACGGGTATACTGGTATACAGATGTCATTTCTAAGAGACATGTCGCTTATATTGGCCCAGCAGTAAACAATATGCTTTAAGACGTATGGCTAAATATTTTAAATATTTTTTTGTTATCACTTTATTATTAAGCTCAACTAGCCACAATGTCTAACATACATTTTGATTGGTTCTCCTTTCAAATGTCAGGGAGGTACTTTGTACAATGAGCTGTCGATATACATTTCAGAGTGGAAAAAAAATGTCCCTTTTCAATATTTGATGCTTATTTCCTTTTTGTGATGTTGCTTTAAAAATGGAAGGTTGCCAGAATTAAATTAGTGCCAGTGATCTCTTCATTTTGTTGTCACAGGAAACTGCAGCAGGTGAATGTTAAAATGATTGCTGCTGATGAAAAGTGTACAGATGTTATACGCCTTTTTTTATTTCACTTTAAATGCTCAACAGGATGAGAAACCTTGTTTTACAACCTGTTTCTCCCTTTTTGCGAGATCTTGAACCGGATTGAGCCGACTATCTTCCCTCATAAATGTCAGCCCATGGAAAACATGACAGAGTGCGGCTTTCTGTATCTGTTAGAGATCACACATGATGTGAGATAATGTCAAACTTTGATGTAAAACAGTCAAGTGGTTTAGTCTTTTTTTTTTGCTCGGCATGGAAAATATGACGTGGTGCGGTATGTGCTGGCCCAGATGAAAAACCCAAACCACTTCCTGTCTCCAGCGAGGTGTAGACTCAATGTAACATTTGCATGTAACAGTGCAAGAATGTCTCAACCTTGTGCAACCTTGGAAACCAGTTGTCATACATTCAGAAAAGACCCTGGAGATTTTGTTTGACTTACAAATTAGCCCGTTTACTAATTGCTGTTTTTAGTTTTTAATATGCAAAAGACTGCCCCCTCGCTCCCAGTATTTCATCCCATCTGGCCATTAACTTAATTTCTTATTCAAGGCTGAGGATTTAAGAAATGGACAAATGTTGCTACTGATGGTTTCTTAGAGGGAACGGCACAGATGGGCCGACTGCAGACTCAACAGCTTGAAAAGCAACATGTCCAGCAATGGCAAAAAAGGGACACTGCCAAAGATTCAACAGCCTGTCAACCTATGCCCCTTTACTTTTTGAATATTTATCAGCTCCGAGTCCGTTGTGTGTCGTCTGTCACACAATTCAACACACAGCTTCAAACGTGTCTAACCTCTTGAAACTTACTGGGCTGCTCTTCCTCCCATTCGAACTCATTTTCATTAGCTTCATTTAGCAATTGAATTGACTGAGCAAGACCTTAACTGAGGGGATACAGCTTTCCAAATGACATTCTGTCCATCATTAATGCTCGGGCTGTGTGGGTATCCTCGTAAAAAAACAGTCTGAAGCCCCCCCCCTCACCCCCTCCAAAAGAAAATAAATAATAATTATTACAAAATCCTTAGCCCAGTCTGTCGAGGCATTATGGTGCCTCTTTCTGAAATACTGACACACCATGACTGCATGTCTTTGTTTATTTATTTATTATTTGATGGAAAGTCAATTTCCTCTATATAGTTTTGAAAGTACTCACAGCATTAAAAAAATTGTGAGAAAACTCCCTATGTCTGATAAGATCGGTGGCTGTACCCATCATGTAAACTTGCAAACACATAGAAAATGTCATCTCGCACAGAGGAGTAATTATTAGTCACCACTAAACCAACATACTGCGTGAAATTTAAATATGTCAGAAGTTCAAAAATGAATTGATAACAACTTGTACATCTCTGTTTGAAGCCAGGGAGAGCTTGCTTTTCAGGTTGTTACATGGATGTTGGACTACTAAACATTAAGGAACAACCACTCTTTAACAGTTAAATTATATTTACAAGGCATTATAGAACAGATACAAGTCTGACAAAATGTTTTACCTATTTAATAAGGAATAGTTGGTATTGACTGTTTCTGTTTTTCAACTATTTTAACTCACTCTTCAACATCTATTTCAAGGATACACTTCCACTGACATTTCAAATCCTTTCAAAAAGGATGATGAAATTATGTATCATATAAACAAGCCAAACAATGCTTTAAACCAAACCAAGAGCTGTCTAAAGTCACAGAGAAAGAAACAAATAAGATAAATCAACAAAGTATTAATACATCTATGTGTTAAGAAAGAAACATTATTAGTAAGACCTTTCATAACATTTCATCTGGTGGTGATACCAACCTCCTCCTCACAACCCTTAGGGAAGTTCCAATTGAAGGCTTAGAACTACTGAAATTAGCCGATGATCGTAGGCAGTGAAAATAAAAACCTGCCAAAATAACAATGTCTCTTATTAAGTTTTGCAAGTGCGAGGAGGCCCGTGTCTGTGACAGATTACCGGGAGAAGTATAGTTTACACCTAACAATAACAGCTACATCACGGAGCTCATAACAACCCTGTTTCCTTCTGAGTTGGGCCCGTCTGCTCAGTCTTATTCATTCAAGTTGGCATGCCCCTTTGCCTGAGGAAGGTTGAATCATCCTCACGGTCACTTAGCAACAACCAAATATTGTTTAGTTTGCGATCAAAAAATGTAAACATTCGCTCTCCCTTGCTCGCGTATACACACTTGCGCTTATAGTGCATAAAGTCGGTGATGAAGCGTCACTAATCGTGGTCGTGCTTGATATGCACGTACAGTGACAGTGTGTGCTCTTGCAATTTTGGTTTACCTCATGCTCTGATGAAATCTGAGATAATGATCTCAAGAATAGCAAATATTGTCATTCTCCCTGCAGTGGGAGCCCAATTTAATTCTGACCTTATCCCAGAATGGAAGCATATCATACACATGGATGGATTTACACGACTGAGGGTATTAGATGATGTCTTCTGATATTTATACCCATCACCCACAGCGAGTGTTTATGAAACGTCTTCTTAGAGGTTATAAACCAAACTTCTCCACCGTGACCCGCGAGTGGAGCAACTCATCAGAAATAAATCCGCTGCCCTCAACCTTTGAAACGAACACAGGAATGACACAATATAAATAACAATGACTCTCTCTCTGCAATCGTTGCTAATCACGTCTAAATAGCAACTGTTTCTAGGACAGGGGGTCACCTGCTGCGTGGCTGTGTGGGAGCCAGGGCCCTTTAGCTCAGCATGGCTGTCCCACAGGGGGCTGAGGTTTAGCCTCTGGTGGCAGCTGCCTCCATGCGTCGGGAATGGACTGCTCTGGACTATATGTGCAATAATAATACTCTATATTGATGGATGTAATGTAAAGCAAGTCAGTCACTACAGGACACAGTTATCTGGCTTTGTTTAAATGAGAAACTAAGACAGTGTTTGTCTTTTATTAAAGAGGATTTTCAAATGTTAGTTTGTGTTTTTCCCTTTGTCTCCTCGGTTGCTAATACTGCTCATGCTAACTCCTCAGCTTCCCCACATTATTCTACACAAGCTGTTGCAGCTGTCAGAAATGTAAAACGCTTCACTTCCCGTATGACAGTGGATGATTTTGCAAGGAAAAACTTACCAGACACCAGGTGTTTAGAATAGCAAAACCTCTCGTGAATCAACTATTGAATAATAGATGTGCTCAGTTATTCAGAGAATAGTAAACAAATATTTAACTTTTACACTGGCAAGACAGACCTTTTACCGTACCATCTACGGTGGACACATAAATCAGAGTTTATTTAGTATTTATTGAGACTTTTACAATGGTAAAGTGTGTAAACTTGAACTAAAACGATCCAGCATTTATAGATTTGATAGGATAAGAGAGGTTCCAAAAGCTTATTCCACCAGGGAATGCATGACATGTAAAATATATATTTTGCATTGTATCCCAATGGAGAAACATATCAAAGCTGTTTGATACTATTCTCCTGCTACATGGGAAAGCATATTTGCATGCAGTGGAATTTCCTCCTTTAATCAACACTGTTAAATAGCTCAGCATGATAACATCAGGCTGATATCATTACAGCTGCTTTACATACACTGGACCAATACGGTGTTGCACTTGCAGATTGTGTGAAAATAAACCCGTCAGTCTAAATGACACTGACTGCAACGATAATCTGTGGGTTTATTTGGCTAAATTATATTATGGTGGCGGACCGGATAAACATGCTGTTATGCAAACAGAAAGTGATGAACAGGATGCGTCCAAACAGACAAACCGACATCGACTCGGAGCAAAATAGAAGACGATCCCCTTCAAAGACTATTTGAACTGAGACAGGTTTCAATCCTGTTTCCCAAATGTCTGTTTTCACATGACCAAAGTCCCATACATACCCAAACCTCATCTGCTAAGAGTGGTGACAGTACTGTACATAAGTAACTTAATTGTACTTACTTACTTCCATGTTATGCTACTTTAGACTTCTACTCCCCTAAAATTCAGATGAAAATACTATAATCTTGACTCAACAACTTTTATTTGACCAGTTACATTTGAGATACAAAGAAACAAACATATGCTGATATGGTATGATTCAGTAATATATTACTAATCTAATAATCAGTATCTAACATTGGCTCCCTATTGACAAACTTTAACATCAAAATGCTCTTACAGGTATTTGTTAGTGATAAACAAAGTATGATACAATATTCTACATGTTTAATTCAGGGCTTTTACTTGTAATGGAGTATTATGGACCATAGTATTTCTCTTACTTCAGTAAAGGATTGGAGTACTTCTTCCACCATTATCTGCTGGTGAAGACTGTGAGATGTAGTTGAGAGTTGGGGTTTGCCACGGACAATAAGGAACTTTTACAATCACTCATTATTGTTACTATTTGTATCTCATTTTACTGGTGTGTGAATGGGAACAATGGAAAGTGTCTAACAGATCATAATTAAAAAGGAGCAATGTTTAACATTATGAATTGTGAAACACTGTCCTGTGAAAAACATGAGCTAAGAAAATATCTCTGTTTTGAGATCTGTGACAATGCCTTTTTCAGATATTCCAACGTGTTAAAAGAAGTAAAAGAATTGTCTCAACCCACAATGAAACACTCAATTCTTCAGTTTTCCTGAAAAAATGTTAATCACAGAATTTCCTACTGTTCTTCTTACTGAAACAATGAATCGTAATACATGTTATTCTGATACCTGCAGTCAACAACAGTAACTACTTTAGAAAATCTTGTACTCTCCTTCTGAGAGCACATCACTATGTTCTAAGATTTACTCTTCCTTTATCTGAGTCTCCTTGGAAAACTAATGATGTCCTCTCATGCTCATCTCCTCCTTGTCCTCCACAACTGTCAAAGTGGAAGCCGACAATGCAGGAAAGCTGATGAGTATGCAAATGACTGGAGAGAGAGAGAGAAATGAAAGCAGTGAGGCAGTAGTGGAGAGTGATACGTGTCTTTTGATGATGTCATGCATCCAAGCGTCCAGGGTGACAGCGGCGGTGGTAACGGCCTGAGTCAGAGGATGACATCAACGCAACAAGCTGTCAGACAGGTTGTGAAAGGGCTTAGTTTCACGGTTCCATTGTCCTCTGGTTTAATGCTGTTATTCAGCCTGCTACCGGCCTTACCATTTGTTAATCTGACCTAACACACTGTTAAACACAGGACAAAGACACACAAACAGCAAATTTAAAGGCCAGCATAGAGGGGGAAAAAAGGCCAGTGGCGAAATGTCAGCCTGTAATACACCATCACAGCTTTTTGAATACAAAAGAAGAAGCACACAGTTTTGAGTTAGGTCAGGCAATGAAAATTTACTAGCAGAGATTGAGCCAAGCTAGAATTGATTAGCTCGGTGGTTAGCATCTATATCATGTAGACTTGTGTTTAATTTGAAGTGTATAAACAAAGTGTCAAATAGAAGAAGTCTGGTCATAGTGTATGTTTGTATTGTTGTCAAAAAATCCCATGAACAATGATTGTCTGTGTGGCTAAAGCCTGATAGACTTCCATTGTTTTCCAAAAACTATTAATCTCACACATCAAAGAGCCACTATGTTGCACTGGGTGACATGTTCCTTCATCACAATGAACAGGGGCACTGTAGTTTATTGTGAGTAGATCTCCTGACACCGTCCTGCTGCCATACTTACTACTGCACAAAATGTGTATTGATCCACGATTGAAAATAGTCCCCTTCAAAGTCACTAATTACTCCGCTTTGATTAACATCAGCTGGACCCTACAGAGACCAGCTGTTGCAAATATACAGTCAGGTCCATAAATATTTGGACATTGAAACATGTTTCATTATTTTGGCTCTGTACACCACAACAATGGAGTTGAAATGAAAAAATCAAGATGTCCTTTAAGTGCAGGCTTTCAGCTTTAATTTGAGGGTATTTACATCCAAATCAGGTGAACGGTGTAGGATCTACAACAAATTCAAATGTGGCCACCCCGTTTTTAAGGGACCAAAAGTAATTAGACAAATTAATATAATCATAAATCTAATTGTCACTTTTAATACTTTGTTGAAAATCCTTTGCAGTCAATGACAGCCTGAAGTCTGGATTCCATAGACATCACCAGACGCTGGGTTTCGTCCCTGGTGATGCTCTGCCAGGCCTCTACTGCAACCGTCTTCAGTTCCTGCTGGTTCTTGGGGCATTTTCCCTTCAGTTTGGTCTTCAGCAAGTGAAATGCATGCTCAATTGGATTCAGGTCAGGTGATTGACTTGCCCATTGCAGAACATTACACTTCTTTGCCTTGACACACCTGACCTCGGAACAGCTGAGCAGCCAATTGTCCAATGACTTTTGGTCCCTTAAAAAGAGGGTGGCCACATTTGAATTTGTTGTAGTTCCTACATCGTTCACCTTAAAGCTGAAAGTCTGCACTTCATTTCAACTCCATTGTTGTGGTGTACAGAGCCAAAATAATGAAAAATGTGTCAATGTCCAAATATTTATGGACCTGATTGTAAGTATATATTTGTGTGCTGTTTTTGAAGATTTACTTCTTCGATTCAAATGAATGGGCTTCGGGCTGTAAGGAATTCAGAAAATAATAAATGTATTTGTAGTTTTTGTCTTTTAAAGTGAATTATTACTAATAAAATAGATGTAGAATATCACTAAACTTATCCTTTAAGATAAGGACATGGATATCATCAGTTCTTTGAGATAAATGCTAACGTCAGCATGCTAACATGCGCACAACCCCAATGCTGACATGTTGGTGTAATGTGTCCCATTTCAGTTAAGTGTTACGGCATGCTAATATTCGCTAATCATCGCTAAACACAATGTACAGCTGAGGCTGATGGAAATGTAATTTGTTTTGCAAAGAAAAGTAGTTGATGATGACTCTAGATGAAAAAGTAGTGGATCAACAATGTTATTACAATTCATCCTGAGGGAAACGTGAATGTCTGTCACAAATCTCATGACAATCCAACCAGTAGTTTCTCTCAAAACAACAAATGTGAAACTCATAGTGACACTAGTGGCATAGAGGATCACCAAAGTCATTTAGATATATCCTCGAGAGACCATAAACATCTGTACAATTCCATGGCAGTCCATCCAGTAAATGTTGAGATGTTTCAGTTTGGACCACAGCGGTGGACTGACAGACCAACATTACCATGCGATCCCTGGAGCAGTCATGCTTGTGTGAAGATGGGTCCAAACACCTGGGGACAGCTTCCATCCATTGTTTCTACAGAATTCTTATGAATTGTTTAAAAGTTTAGGCAATAAATATCCGAATGACGAGTTGTACGTCAAAGTTATATGATATTGAGAAGTTCAGCCATATTATCTCAACTAACAGACATTCAGGGGTGAGCGGAAGTGTTGATCGAAAGAAGGATGAGTAAAGGTGGAAATGTAGAGACAGACGGAAACTCTCCAGCTCCCACATTCAGTCAAAATGCACCAGGCTTTGTTTTATTTTCCAACCACACAATCCTGGTGCGCTGACAAACAAGGCTTCTTTGGGGTCAGGTCAAGCTCATTCATTGCTCACTGTGCTCACACAGAATTACAGATAAGTACAACATGAGTCAGTGGGCACATGAGTTAGTGGGCACATGAGTCAGTGCGGTGTACGTAGTTAACAGGTTGATTTCAGGAAAACCGCTTCAAAGAATCGTTCAACTTACCTGGTATTATACCTGTAGAGTTTCAGAGTGTGAAACTCATTTGCAGACTACAGGTTTTTATAAGTGAGTGTGTGGGTGTGTTGGTGGATGATATCACCTCTCAAACTGTATAAATATCCATTATGCTTTCTTAAAAGAGTAGGAAGCGAAAATCTAAGATTACATGTTTACTGAAAACGAGTCATTATCGTCCTCTGTATAGTCAAAACACTCTTTCAGGACAAGAAGAGGACATACATTTACAGATGACGTCAATGGGTCCACACAAAAGAGGCCCACATGTTGAGTAAAATCAAGTTTGATCTTTCACACACTCTTCAACACTCTTAAGTCTGAGATGAAGACGTCAGATACTTGTAGTGGGTTGCACTTGACTGGAGTGCCCCCTGCAGGAGAGGGCTATAATGACTCAATTACATCAATACTTTATTTATGTGTCACTTTCCAAACCGGGTAGATCACAGTTACAAATAAAATAAATTAATCGATATTTCCTTACATCCCTAAGTATATTTATAACCTCAATAAGTGTTAAACTCATGTCTCTGGTCACATGATGAATGTAAGTTGAATATGTACTCAATTACTTTGCTCAGTTTTAGGTCTCCACCAAATCATGAACGCCGCTAAAAGATCCAGTGTGTTTGCTGACTGTGTCTCATCTGCTCTTTGATCCTGAACAGATGTTGTACAATGAGTTTATCTTAATTTTTTTAATAAAAAAATAAGTTAATGCGAGTAAAGAAACTAGAAAAACTAAAACAATGAGCTGAAAGTTGCTTCAAAGAACTCCCAAAGTCAGGTGATCATGTTCACACATTCAACACATTCTCATTCCTATCTCCTCAAATACCGACTCCTGATCAGGGCTCCTGAGCTATAAACTATGGGGCCCCATAGCTTCAGTTTTGGACATGACAGTTTCCACTCGTTACATGTATAATGTCTTTTAAAAATGAACATCCTTCTTCACATAAAGTAAGGTTTGGGCAACAAAAACATAATTGAGTGTCGGAGCCTTGTTGAAGTTACTTTGACTGACACTATCGACTCATGTGACCAGGGCGCGACAGAGGAGTCATGTGACGAGCAACTCACAGAAATCATGAGACTAACGACACGAGGACTCACATGACTAACGATTGACATGACAAAATGACAACGTTTACTTTTAATTTTGCACGTGACAAGAACAGTAATCTCCGGGACAAAAGCCCTGTGTTTGTTGTTTGCTTGACCCATCCCACTGTCTCACTCTTAATACTACGCCAGTCGTAATTGCACTCACCTGGTGCAATATAAATACATTGAAGTACTTTTATATACTCTTATTCCGTCTGTATATTTAATTTAAAATTGCTACTGTACTCTTACTGTTTTTACTACAGTTTTTACTACTGTTTATTGTTATTTTATTTATATTACTTGATTGTTTTTACTATGTGTCTCTATTGTGTGCAAGGCTCCTGCAATTTTCCCACTGCGGGACTAATAAAGGATTATTTTATCTTATCTTAACCCTTGTGTGGTGTGTGGGTCTGTGGGACCCGTTTTAATTTTTTATCAAAAGAAAAATGATACGATTAATTATTTTTTCAAACTCAGACTCATTGACCGTGGCTCATTTTCGGTAAAGAACATAAATCAGAACACGTTTTCAATGACCACACACTGTACAGCCCGCTACACATTTATATTACATACAGGATGTCCGGATCCACTGGAGAGTGTGGAAATTGTAGTGTTTGTGTGTGTGTGTGTGTGTGTGTGTGTGTGTGTGTGTGTGTGTGTGTGTGTGTGTGTGTGTGTGTGTGTGTGTGTGTTATGCTACTGCCGTTCCTGCACAAGGTTGCAACATTGTTGATAAAGTCAAACACATTTTAGCCTGTTTATAAGGAACCAATCTTTATTGGCTCATACTCCTTATCACAACTGATCAAGATGGCCAAAAGACTATCTGCTCAAAGGGCCTTGCAATTGATTTTTGAAGAGAGAGCTTTTGATGATGATGATGATGATGATGATGATGATGATGATGATGATGTAGCGGAAGAGGTTTCAGACTGTGAGGATCTGACAGTGACTTTGAAGAAGAGGATGAGATTGAGCATCAGCTTCCAAAATGAAGACGAGCACCAGGACCAGCCCGTCAGCAGCTAGCAAGTGAAGAAATATGGATGCTCTGATCTAAGGGTTCTATGCTCTGACCTCATCGTTAGGGTTAGATTAAATATAATTTGACTAAATAAAAAAATAAGATGAGAGCAGCTTTAATATGGGATTTAAAACACTCCACAGAGGTTGCTAATAACAGTCTGATGACTTGAGCAAAAGCTCCCCACAAATATTCAACTCAAGCAGAAATGTTGCTTTCCTTTGTTAAAATATTCACGTCTAGATGCAATATTTCATTCTGATTCAAACCACCCAAAATACTGTCGTGCAAGCCAACAAAAAAAAAGGCATCATCTGTAGATTGTGTCACAGCTGTCGTGCCTTTCTTAATAATTGATGCCTGCCTGGAATTTCTGTCTTGCTTCTTTCTTCAGATTTCAGATCACTCAGGGTTTTTTTTTTTCCAACTTGTGCTCAGCTGGCTGGTCTCCACCGAGCTTGAAGGAAAGTCACAACATTCAGATTGCCACTTATCACACTCAGGCACGCAAGAAATTAAACCTCCATAGCCTTAGGTGAATGCTCGGTTGGTCAAGGCATTTTGCATTTCGGAGTCATTACATTGCTGTTCTGCACCGCTTGCCCTCAGCTCGGTTGGGCGGGGGATGCAACTGCGTGCATGAGCAACATGTCAGGTCCCAAGTAATTATCTGTGATTGTCCAGTCCCAAGTGACAATATGAGCTCAGACGTAAATATATGTAGAGCTGTTTATTCCATTCCTCCCTGGATTAAATAGAGAAGTCTTAGGAGTCAAGAGGATCAGTTTGTGCTCACCAGCCTGATCTATCCTCACAGTGGGTGCACAGCAGAAAAAGCTCCTGGTCTTTGGCGCGCACACAGAGCTGAGCGCCGTCTCCCCAGAAATCATCTCACAGTCTTTATTCTCCTAATACATTATTGAAAGCTATTTTTGCAGCTGCACTCCAAGAACAAAGAGGTATTGCAGTTGTCACTTTCAACTTTACAGACAGAATAGGGAGGATATTTTGGGACATTTTTTTCTTCTTCTTCTTTTTACCTCTCCATGAAGTTCCCTAAGACTTGACTGACTCCCCTCAAGCATTTTTATGTCGTAGCATCTGCCAGTGACGAGTGTGTTGAAAGGCTTTTGTTATCAAGCTGTTCAGAAGGGCCATCGTAGGCTTGGAATACACCCATTACACGCTGGCTATTTTGCACCAAAGCAAATGTAATTATGATAAAGCTGACTTCTGTAGGATTTTCATTCATGAGTTTTATTCTCATAGTTTGATCTTCAGTTGCATTTTTGAAGATGATTTGAACTTCATGTTCTCCTGTTTTATCTCCTTCCTGCTTGTAGCATGCAGCACTGGCAAACACATCAGTATGTTAAGTCCAAATTGCATGGTTGAATTATCACGCTTTCTCCCTCTTTTCCCTCCACGCTCAAACCACACCAGACTTCAAATGTCCTGCAGAGTTACTGAGATGTTACACTGTCACTGTGCAAGTCTGGATTTTAGGTTACAAATCCTCAGAGCCCAGCAGACCAACCAAGCGAGACCCTGAGTCACCAACTGCTGTGTGGCTGTGGCTGTGTGTGTGTGTGTGGCTGTGTGTGTGGCTGTGTGTGTGTGTGTGTGTGTGTGTGTGTGTGTGTGTGTGTGTGTGTGTGTGTGTGTGTGTGGCTGTGTGTGTGGCTGTGTGTGTGTGTGTGTGCTAGGAGAGGAGGGAGTGAGACTGTAAGAGAAGGGAAAACTCAATTAATGTCAGCCTCAACACAACAAAGCAAAATGCAGGGCCTCTCTACGCCAGGCATTAAATTAAAACATCTCTCTTTACACTATTTTTTTTTCTTTCTCTGTAGCGAATAGATTCAGTCTGCAACCTGCACCGATGATTAATTACACTACAATTATTGTGCCTGTCAGTTTACAGTGGGCTGAGGCCTAAGACGCTCCCGGAGCGAGAGGAGGTATAAAGGGCCTGCTATAGTAATCAAATAAGCCCACAGAGAAAGGATTTTTTTTTTTTTTACCTGATAGATTTTACAGTTTGTCCCATTAACCTTGGGGTGCATTCCAAGATAAACATAAATCATCATCATCTTTCCTCTTCGACTGCCCAAGCTGGTGGAACCAGGGGAGCTGCTTCGTGGCCAGTAGCACCAGTGGATGTACTCAGCAGTTTGTAAATGTGCAACACTCCCTCCACCTCCCATTATCCTGTTAAAGTGAAAACAAGTGTGTTCAAGTGAACAGGATAAAGAAAGGTTACATCAATAATAAATGGAATGAAGCACTGTGATTTGTCAGGTGCAGTATTAACTAGTAGTAACTAAATTCTAAATAGATTTTCCAGAAGATCTTGATTTATATTGATATATTGGAATGTACCCTAACATATAATTGGATTACGGATTTTATTCATATTGCCCTCTGCTACCTCAGTGTCTTAACCAAGTACACATGGACACTGCAGACTTGTTTAGCAGCCAGGTCACCCTGCCACAACCTCCTGCTGCCTCGAGATGGAACAATAAGCTGATGGCTGCAATAGAGACACCTCTTGTTGCCTGTGACTCTCTGTGATCCCCAATTGGGTGATTACATCTATCTCTGACGTCAGACTGTTCTCCAGTTTCCAGGGAGAAATTCAAACCTAAGCAAACCAAGTCCTTTTTGACATATTTGGTGAGAAAATATGAGAAGAATCACATAATTCCAACTAAATACCTCGAGTGATGAAAGAGGTGAGGAGCTGCACACTACAATAGCCAAAGAGGGACCGCTTTGAGGTAACCTTGAATGGTTGGGAGGACAATAGGACCCAAAACAGGAGAGTCTCCACTTTTAACAAAATTTGAAAAAAAATAGCGATTAAATGTCAAGGCGCCCTTGAGGAAGACACCAAACCCCCAACAGAGCCACTCCACAACAGAGAAGAGGGAAGCGACTGCCTCAACTGTGAGCATCTGTGTTGGTGGTTAAAAAATTAAAAGCTCCAGAAAATGTATGCTGTAAAAAGGTCACAACAAGGACACAATACAAAGCAGTGACCAGCTCCTAACTCCATCCTCTTCACTGCTCCCTGAGTTTTGAATTTTCAAACGACATGTGTTATGTATTCCCAGATCCCTTCTGCAGCTGCTCCTGTGGTTGGGCAAGTGCTCTGGGCTTTGGTTTATGTAATGACTGCAAAGCAACACACACACACACACACATCCACATACAGTACGGCTCACTGAGTTGCTGCACGGCCAACATTGTGGCAAGCCGAAACGGAATCATTACAAACACTTTCACTTATTAAATTGGCTTGCTGCTGGATGCAAGACTTTATTTCATTGTTGAGTCTTTAAAAGGAGACCAAGCACAGCGTTTGAAGACCAGGATACCGGCATTAGAAACATACAAAATTCTCCTCTTTTTTTTTTTATAGAATAGATGACATCAAAATATTCAAGCCTCTTTGTGGAAATCAATATTGACAGTGCTGCATATACTGTGTGTAAAATACAAACTGACCACAAGACAAGTATGATCTCTGACTGAAGGCCTCTCACATTCAGGGGAAAAGGGTACTGACGCTATTAGCAGCAACCACCTGTCTTTGGTCTGTCCCACTTACTTAAACGCATGCACATTATGTTGCTGAAAGCTCTGTGTTGATTATTCTGGCTGGCAATAGACTTGACGAAGAGAATATCCCTCAGGCTGAGCGTGTTGTGACCTTATAGGCCCTTCGAACAGCGGATAAAAGGTCAGCTGAGGTCAGAATGAGACTCTGCTTCCATTAAATTGTTTTCAGAAATCACCATCAAACAAACAAACACTGACATTCAGAGCCACACTCTGCCAAAATTAGGTCATCATACCCTTCAGATGCAAACATACTGAACAAGAGCTCCACATAGTGGACAATGTAGCCTGTGCCTTGAGAATGAAAAAACTCAAAGCACCATTAACTAACATAATGGAACAAGGCTTAAAAAAAGAAATTAAGAAAATATGGAGGTTAATGTTGTATCATGCGTTTGTCAGTGAAGCTAAACAATATTGTTTTACTCAAAATACATCTTGCCAAGATGAACAACATGTGAAAAGGCTTTTGCTCTTCATTGCGCTGGGTGTTGCTGTTGTTTCTCCATTCTGAGAGCATCTCAGCTCCGTTCTTGGTTGAGAATTAAAAACAGATGTTGATTTTCTCTTTGAGGCCTCCTCTCAGGTTCCCTCTCCACTGGTTACCGCTCATGCTGTGTATTTGAGTGTTAGGTCTGGAAGAAGAAAGACATTGATACATAAAGATCTACAGTACAAATTTAACATAGAATTCATCTGTTTTCCGACTAGTCGAGTGCCTACAATGGTGCACCAGAGGACGTATGCTGGTATTGACGCCGTTATGTATCAAACTACCTCATTAACAAACCAATATTCTAACAAACCACAGCATTATAGTTTTCTCTTCAAACTTAATACTAATTAATACACCAACTTCTTTAGAGATAATTAACCACGTGTCATCGTTAAATATTTGCTGAGAACATGTTGTCATTTAAAATTCTGACGATGACTGTTACACCAAAGTTCCCATGTAACGGAATATTTATGTGATTGTAGGGTTTTCAAATGTACTGATGTCTGATACGGTGCCTTTCTTTATTCTACCTCTAGCAGTCAGCAGTTGCACTAAAGTCAGAAGCCCTATATACATTGAAGCTTTAAGAAGATATTGAGACCTACTAAAGTTGACTTTTGATGTATATTTGCTTCCATAACAGGAATTGCATAATTGTAATTGTGGTCAGACCTCAGAATAAAACATTAAAAACAAACTTCTCTGTTGGCTCTAGAAGCTCAGTATCTCTTTAAAAAGACAAGCACTAAGTTTCACCAGGATGCAACCCCCTATATATAAGTTTAAAACTAAGTTAGAGAAACCCTGTGAATAGAATTCTTTGAATATATATTTTTGTAACATATCTGTATGTTGGCTTGAATTTATGGTTGACACGATTGATGCCTTTGAAATTGTTGCACGGTTGTTTTGATTGCTTTGTTTTCTTATTTTTACCTGCTTACATTTTTTATTTGTTTTCTTTTTATGGCCCTACTTGGCCAGATGCATGGTTAATTTCTTATATTCTTTCATATTATATATGCAATTCATATTTCCAGGCAAATGTGTCTGAAGTTCTCAGCTAACAGTTACAGTAAACAATACTTCCGGGAGTGATTTTTTTTTTTTTACACACTTACACACACACTTACACACTTACACACTCACACTCTCACACACACACACACACACACACACACACACACACACACTTACCAGGGCAAAGGATTTTTGTCAGGGATGCCTTCACTCCCTTGAGCTCTGGGTTCTCCTCGGAGTCTTTGCTGGCGTGGAATCTTGTGAAGTGCAGCGCAGGCCACCAGTCTTTTCTTGCGGCCATTTTTTCAGCGACAGAGTTCCTCCAGTCTTCTCTGTTCATACACAAATATACAGTACGACTGGGATCAGTAACAACAAGTGACTTATAAAAAACTAAAAAGACAGTCTATCAAAAATAGAGCTTCTAGTTGTCCACACTTTTAAATACGTAACTGTAACTGTAGTTTCTGAATAATGGCCTTTAAAAGCTTCCACACATCCAGGTTGCTCCTCCAGCAGGCGAAGTCCAGCAAGTCCAGAACGACTCCTAAAGCTTTCTGGATGTCAGTTTCTTTCTCTGAAATCATCAATAATGGATATTATGGAACAAAGCAAATGATATAAGGAGACGTGACTACGACATAACAGGACATATCTTTAATAATAATAACGACAAATATTCTTATATCAGAACAATACACCTCTTGATGTTTCCAGTTGGACATCACTTTGTTAAAAAAATACTCAAATTTAAGAGATTCATTTTAATTGTGTGTATAATTAATTATGAGGTCTGACTTTTAGTTGAATTTAAGAACAAATCTGCTTTTACCTGACTGAAGCAGGAGAGCGCTGTACTCCGGCATCAACTCGTGGCTTGGGACTAATATATGGAGCCTCTATGGCATTTGGAAGTCAAGTTAGACACAGTGGCATTAGACACAGAGTAATAATGTGGTATACATCTTATAACTGTAAGGCACAACTTCTAGTTTAACAAAATGTAAATTGTAATTTGAATGCAGTTTCACAGGAATCATATCTCTCTATATAATGCCAGTATATCAGAATAAATGCAGTGCTCTTCTACACGGTTGTACCTTCAATTCTTTCATCAGTGGTTTTTCTGAAGCACCTCGCCGCTTTAAGTACTGGTACAGATAGACATGCGCGTTGGGATTGTGTGGAAGAGAGTCGTCATATGCGTAATCATTCAGGACTTTAAAAGCCTCCTCATGATCCTCATAGAACTCCAGCATCTGCCAAATAGAAACAACCATATTACAAAAAGTGTGGACATTTAGCAAACCTGACAGGGACATTTGAAAACATTTTTGTTCTAAAATCAAGCGCACGGAAACATACTGATGACATTAAAGTGCATTGTGGGTCTAGTCTAGGGAAGTGAATTTCTTTACATTTTTGCTGGAAAATTACAGAATGGATTTATCGATTATAAAAATTGTTGCAAATTAATTCTGTTTAATGTTAGGATATTAAGCATATATGTTTATTTAATTAAATAGGGCATTTGGGAATGAGTTCTTACCTCAACGTAACTCAGTATGAAGGGATCCCAGACGCCAGGTTGTTTCAAAATCTCCTTTAGATTCACAGAGGCCTGTCTGAAGTAGTTTTGCATGTCTTGGTTGTCACTACAGTCGGGATACTCTGAAACAGTAGGATCAGTTAATACAAACCATTAAAATGTTTTTCAAACCGAATTACACCAGAGAGAATTTATTGAAGAAATTGCACACTCAATTAGGTTCACCTCTCTATCAGAGTAGTTACTATGTCTGACCTGTAGGTGGCAGTGTGACATCACACACAAGCTTGCATCGTGGCAAGTAAATAATAGATGCTTTGGGCGTTAAACTGTGTATCACCTTACCAGTGTTGTTGGAGTAGGTAAACCTCTTGTCACACCAGATCATATAATCCAGTAAACTCCTGTAGGCGTGGATCAGTTTAGTCTTCTGAAACTGAGCTGCTGACTCCTTCCCGTACCTCCAACTTTCAGCGACAGACAGCTGATGCTTTGCCTCCTCGATGTGACCATGATGCATCAGGTGGAATGAATGTTCCAGAGAGATCTAGAGACGCAAAAGGAACAGGTATCAGATGTCTTTCACTAATGTAAACAAAAACGTATGTGCAGTCAAGTCTACCAGCCAACATACCATCAAGAAATGTCTAACTCCTGAGTGTTTCATCCGTTCATAGACATTGTTGTAGTCCTCCATCTTTGACTTGGGGTGATGGTGAAGGATCTCAGCGCCCAATCTCCAAATGAGCTGGTGTTGAAATGACAAAACGAGAGTAAAGATCAAGGACGTGGAAACCTGCGTAGTGTTTTATCAAATTGTTTACATAACTAATTATAATCAATTATTTATAAATATACTCCGTTGAAATATTTCGAATCTTTGCTAATTTCTTTTTGCATTTTTAGAGGCAGAGCTTTTGTGGAAACTTATGAAAAGAGTCAAAGTACTGTCTGTTCATGCTGTGCGTTAGGTAAACTCATGTGTAGCGATTATGCTACATGAAAACATACTAACGCAGACAAAAAACAAACATACCTCCTTATACTGCTGACTTGCGCCATTGGTTGGGTCCTCTAACATTTGTGGGTAACATGCCATAAATTCTGCTGCCTCTTGCCATCTATGATGCAGCAGGGCTTCTCTGATCTGCTCCAGACAGGCTCTGGTACTCCGGTGAAACCCAGTTTCCCTCGATGTCTCTTCAGATGAAATAATGTTATCATTTCATGATGAACACATTTGTCCAAAACATTACTAACTATTATATGTTCTATAGCTGATACTGGATTTTTTTTAGGCTGATGCTGTTGGAAGATATGCAATGTTATGTGAATATCTCATCAACGTAAGCCTTGGTCTTTCACTGCAGCTTTAACATAGAAGGTTTCAACATTTTTCAGAGTAAGGCAACTAAATCCCTTATATAGTCAGTAAGTAACGAAAATAAAATTCTCAGTGTTTCTGGTGCGACATTGTTTCTGAATGACTTCTAACATATCTTTCGAATAGATCTGTTGTTATTAATCCACCAACATATTCACTGATGACAATATGTCTGCAATTGGCCGATTAGCTCTAATCGATTCTATATTGGAAACAGAACAACTCACCTGCAAGCATGGGATAAACCACAGGGAGCTTTGATGACCCTTTTGAAGAGTTGTCTTCTGAGGAATAGTTGTCATCCTCTAAGTCGTCAAGGGGCCCTAGCTCATTTTGCAAGTCATCCATAATGATCACAGCACTCAGACTCGGGTGAGACAGCTGCCCTGTATCACTTGCTCTGATGCTCGGTGGGTGACGTCCACCTACAGGGAGAAAAGAATAGTTGTGTTCAGCCATCAAACTTACTTACAAGACATGAAGGTAGCCAACTGTCATAAGCCATGTCTGAGGAAAATAATTTAACTATTGATTAATCCTGTGATTATTTTCTTGATTAATTAGCTTGTCCTTTAAACAAAAATTAAAAAAACAATGAAAAGTTGAATAAAATAAAAACTAAAATCAGCAATTTCTCAGATTTGTGAGGCTAGAACATGCACTACCAGTTTTGCTTGATGACTTAAACAATTATATGATTACAAAAATATATTTATTGTCAATCAACTAATCGGTTCAGCTCTGGAACCAACTGTTGTTGTGATTAAGGTGTAATGTTAGACAGATAGATTACAGATGGACGCACACCAGTGCTCGTCTTGTTTTGTGATCTTTTACACTTCAGCTCTTGTAAAACAAAGTTGGATGAGTTCCTACCTGCTGAGCAGTGAGGTTCACGTTACTCGGGTGTTAATGCTAATGTCACAGCTAACACTCAAATCTAACGTACAGTATTCAGACGTTGAATCTCTGCTGTTGTTGAACAAAATCCATATTATGCGGCGTCTTCTATTGTCGATTAATGTGACTTCCACATGTTGTTAACTATTCGCCAGTGCGCGCTTAGCGCTCTAAGGAAGTAGAGAGAAAAGCTACACGCTGATTGGCTGATGGGACCGGAAAAGGCGGGACACAAAGCTTCTTTTTGTTTTTTTATTCTGCTAATCTTAAGTGAAGCGATGTGTCAGAAACGATTCGTGCGTCACAACCGGGGCTTCTGTATGCTATTTCTGTTTCACACGTTTTGTTCAAAAGTGTTGTTCCACCTTGATATTTATAATGGCCAAGATGTTATTAAGTATATAGTTAATTATGTTTTTACAATGCTATTTGTTATGTATCTCTCTGAGTGTCGTGCTTTTTGTTGTGTGACAGTAAATTTCCATTGGCATTAATAAAGTATGCGATCTATCTATCTATCTATCTATATATCTATATATATATATATATATATATATATAGATATATATATATATATATCTATATATATATATATATATATCCATCCATTTATCTTGAAGTGGTGTGCGCAAACATTAAATAGATCACATGTTGAATGGATCAAAGGTTTTGTTAATGATGGCTGTTAATGACGTGACGATTATCTTTTATTGTTATTTTCAAAACTCCAAATTTGCAAATGAGATCTATTGTTTTGAAACAGAAATGTTGGCTATATGTATTATCTAACCTTTTGCATTACATATTGATTTTCCTTTTCAATATTAGTTTTTCTTTTCTTTTTCTGTTGTCAACAAACCCATTAGAACAACAACCTGCCTTTCCCCCTCTGTTATCTCAATTAAATATGTTTAAAAAGGGTCTTTGTGGAGATGTAATGGCATTACAGTGCACCTTTAATCCTCTGAGTGAATATTCCTGGTTTTCAGTCTCTTAAATCTGTCGTTGCACGTTTGCAGATGTATCGGATGACTCCAGGAGAAGCGGCACCCTGAATGCTGGTTGTTGATTCCTTGTGCAGTTTCTCGTTTGCCACTGCATTGATGTGGCATCGTTTCTCGCAGTCCCGGATCAGCCACATCCCAGCCCTATATCCTGTGTAAACCTACCCGAGCCTCCACCCAGCCGGATCTGATCTGCTGACGTGTCGGCTCCTTCAGCTCTCAGTGCTCATGCTCCAGCGGCTGAGGCGAAGCCAGTCAACAAAACTGCCAACATGGCAGCAAAACACTTCTACCGACAGGGATTTTTATTACTTTTATTTAATTTTATCTCCACCGCAGCCTTGGAAAAAAGGTTCTCCGACTTTAAGAGATGCGCCGATGAGGAGTGCAGCAGTAAGTTCCCTGTCAGGTTGTAACTACTAAGCTCATCGATGGGATGCGATCTTCCCACTTCACAGATGCCACAGCTAGCCATAAACTGCGCCTTATCTCCAGACCTGTTGCTAGTCGATATGTGACGACCTGGATAAACCTGCTGGCGCTTCCGTGGCCACGTGATGCTCTTTGAAATCAGTGCCCGCTCGTGTTAATAACACTAGTTATTAGCTTTTTGTGTGTGTGTGTGTGTGTGTGTGGGGGGTGGGGGGGGGGGGGGGGGGTCATTCGTTCAGACGTCGTCCGGAGAGTTGGCCGGTTGCCTGGTAGCTCCGGCCTGCCCTGCTGGCTGGCTACTGGGGGCTAATGTTAGCAGCTAGTTAGCCACCGGCTTCTAGCACAGACTCTGCTAACGGTGGAAACGTTGCTAACGTTTGACACGCGACTGTCAACATTAGTAATCACGAGCTAATAAAGTGCAGCTGGCGTTTCCTCGTATTGTTGCGACACACTGGCTGTGGCTGTTCCTTCTCCTTTATTGAAGCTAATGCTACTCTCATCACAGACTAACGTCGCTGTTTACCGGTCAATTTAAATCAAGGTTACTGTTCATGTCTGTGGAGCTTTATATCCTGCCGGAGGGCACTGTTACAGCTACTGCTGGTATTGTTATTGTTCACCTGCAGAAAACAAATCACCTAATTGTTGGACGCAACCCTTATAAGTAATGGTTATATTGAACGCTTATCGTGAGGAGAAGATTGTTTGGAGTCATAAAACACTAAAGATAAGTCACATTGACACCTCAAATAAAGAAAGCCACAAGGAGATCAATTAAGTGTCTTAAAATCAACGAGACTTAAGACAGGACTGAAAGTCATGATATATGTTGGTATGAATAATACACTGCATTGTCATGAACACAATGTAGATAACCCTTCACTCTTTGCCATATCCTTTTGAGTTTAATCAGTTTCAGTGGTTTTGCTTTTAAATGGAAGTATTGTCGAGCTGATTGACAGAACATAGTCTTGCAATCATTTGGAAAAACAGTCGATCTGTAAAGTAAAAAGCAGGTGGTTCCAGCTATTCAAATTTGAATATATACTGATTGTGTTACTCTATAATGACATTAAACCATATATCTTTGGGTTTCGTACTGTTGGATGAACAAAACGACTTTGAAATATGCTTTTTTTTTTATATATATTTTCTGACATGAACCAAAAGCTTGTATCAAGAACATAACAGACTAATTAAAAATCATGAAAGCAATCATTAGTAGACCTATAGTATTATGAGTAGATCCAAATAAGAATGTAAAGTTGTGATCTGGTTGCATATTGGATAGGGCCTAACAGAATCATTGAAAGCTTTGAAGCTTCATTCAAAACATTGACATTCAAATTTTAAATCGACATTCGAATGCTTTGTTGAAAAAAGATAGATGGATGATTACCAAAATTCACAAAATCTTTTTACTAACAAAATCTTCTTCTTTGATCCACATTTGTTGGCGTTAAACCTTTTCATAAATAAAATGTTCACTGCGTTAAAACAGTTTGTCCTGAGGCGAGTGACAATCATTAAAGAAAGTTGATGGAATAAAAATCTGTAACTAATAATTGATTAATTAAGCTTATATTTCTGAAACAATTCTAATTCTTCCTACTTCTTTTTCACAGTGCTTCTCTGTCGGGGAAAAGCTATCAAAGATTTTTCGGGACCAGACTGTCGGTTCCTGAAGGTCAAAAAATCAGAAACCATCTATGTATACTACAAACTGTCGGGCAGAAGGGCCGACATATGGGCCGGAAGTGTACGTATACTCTTGTTCACATTTAGTCAGAGATGGACAACATCCAGCTTATGCTATGTTGTTATAAACCTCAACATGTTCTCTTCTTTATTCCTTCTTGTATTTTTCAATAGGTTGGAAGTCACTTTGGTTATTTCCCAAACAACCTTCTTGCAGTTAACCACCGTTATACTGACAAAGAAATTGAAGTCCCAGCAGAGGTATGAAAATATGTTGCCCACTAAGTGAATCAATCAGACATAAACATATGTTGCAAATACTCTTGGGTGTTTTTTGAAATTGTCTTATTTTTTTTTACTTTAACTTTTCAGGAAACAGATTTTGTCTGTTTTGACACTGGATTTGATAAATTTGACAACTACGACATAGATTTCCTGTTAGGCTCTTCGCTGGAGGAGAATGATGAAGAAAATAACGTAACATCTGGAGAAATTCAAGCGGCAGAGGTTGAGCAGAAAGAAACACAGTCATCAGCAGAAGAGGCGACTGAGCAGCACGATAACTCTGAGGACCTTGACGACATCCCAGAGGATCAAAGTGCCTCTTCACCTGAACTTGACGTGGCAGCTGAATCTCCTTCTCCAGAAGTAGAACAGTCTGATACAGCAGCTACACCTGGTGCTCCCGAAGGAGCTGCAGAACACACACAAGTTGAGGAGGACGCAATAGTGTCCAATATTGAAAATGTGCCAGAAAAGAGTGAAACCAAAGAACCAACCACTTATTCTCAAGTAGAATCTGTGCCCGCAGAAGATTTTACTTCGGAAAACGAACCAGTCACGATTTCTGAAGGAGCGCAAATCCCTGAGTTAAAAACAACCTTTGGAACAACTTTCGACGCCGTCACCACCGAAGACGAAATCACCAAGAGCGTTACCCCGTATGAAGAGGAGGAAGGCGAAGATGTGGAAAATCATCCCGAAGAAGACGTGGATGTCATAGCAGGAACTCCATTGCTGTCTTTTTCTAAAGAAACCATGAACACTCCGGCATCAGATTCCCTCAAAAAGCATGAAAGTCCTCCAACCACACATGATGATAAACCAGAGGCTGCGAAGGAGAAGAACGTGTGGACATCAATTGGAGATGCTGTTTTTTCAGTTGTCTCTGGGGGAGAGCGGACAGCACAAGAATTGAGTTCAGAGGAAGACGATGATGAGGATGAAGAAGCTGTTTCGACAACTCCTCCGAGTTTTGAGGAAGAAAAGACGGCCGGAGAGAAAAAACTAATATCGGTAGAATCATCTACAGAGCCTGAGAACATAGAGCCAGCCTTGTTTGATGGTGACGATGAGGGTGATGCAGACGTTATCGGACCTCCGGACGCTTCGGAGGAAACTCTCAAACCAACTGGTGTGCCGATACACCATCAAACTGAAGCATCTACAAGACCAGTGGATCCGGTATCACAAGTTGATACTTCTGCCATTCATGAGGCTCAAAACCCTGATGTTAAAACAACAGAGGAACCCATTGAGCATGAAGAGGAAGAAGAAGAAGAGGGGGAGGTGGGTGGTGGGGAGGAGGGTGGTTGGGAGGAGAAGGAGGAAGAAGAAGTAGAAGATGACGAAGGGGAAGTAGAAGAAGACGACGACGACGAAGGAGAAGTAGAAGACGACAACGTGTCTAAAGATTCAGAGGTTAATAATGATAATATCGTTGTAATGGAGCATAGTGAGGATTTTGACAATGAATTGGACGAAAACAAAGCGGCGACAAATCTAGAATTAGCTGGTACCGAAACGGAAACACAGCAAGACCCGATCACTGAGGAGACGGAACCCGATGTGAAAGATGATGAAAAGACAGTCGTTGAAAGCCTACCTAATCACATACACGACCACTTAATGATCGATTTAGAGAGTAATAGCAGTCAACCAGAATTATCTGTGGAGGGACTGGAGATTTATGAGGAACATCTTTCAGATGAAGAGGAGAAAGAGATACAGGAAAAGAAAGAGGGGGAGAAGGAAGAATTACTTGATGATGAAAATGCACTTTCTTCCTCACAATCTGAGAACAAAGACCCTGAACCCTCCCCTGAAACGGCTCGGCCCACTGCGCCGACTCCAGAGCCAGAATACAGCGACAGCGTGATGAGACTGACTCTGCTTCGAGACCATTTCACAGCGGAGAAGATGGAGAAGCTCCAAAAGCTTCTGGGTCTCAGGAATCTATTCAAAGTGGAGGCCATGTTTTCTGACCTGGACATAGAGTTGCAGGCTACCTCACACACGGGTACCACGCAAGACATTGAAAATGCACTCGAGGGAATCCTGGAGGCCTCCGAAAACGCCATCCTGGACGAGATCGAGAAGATGCTGGATAGCCGGAAGCCTAAACGCAGTTATGACCAACATGCAGACACGAGCAGTTTGGACGAGGAGACTGAAATACTGGATGACTTCCAGGAGCTCGCATTCAGCCTCCGACAGAAGTATTCTCCAGCCAGTGACAGCGCGCCTTTGGCCACAGAAAAAGCATCAGGTATTAACCAAGGTAGGTCTTTTTTATTTTTTTATTTGAGTTTAGATAAAGGTTTTAGGTCTGTGGTTGTACTATTGCATATTCTGTTTTAACCTCTGATTTGGGATTTTCACACAAGGACGGTATGTTGCATAAATAGATCCACAGATGAATGCAGAATTTGATACTGTGTCACAGCAGATATTCAGCCCTAAATTATCCTTTTGGGCCCCATTCAGACGAGTGTCTGGTTCCCAGATTTATCCAGATTGTGTCTTCATCCAGTTAAAAGGGATCGCAGCGCTCACTTGACATCAGACTGTGACAGGTGACCATTTGCAGGGAATTGCAGCCACTGTTAATAAAAACAAAAAAATACATATTTATTCTTGGCCATACAGCTTCACTATTTTAGATTTGGAAAATCATGTCCTACTTGTTTGGCAAAATCAGTTCAAATAATGATAATGCATCGTTTGTTCACCATGTTGTGTCAGTGGACTCTCTATTTGCTATTTTTATCCACGACAACTTTTGTCTTTTGTCTGTAATGAAGATGAAAATGTTCTTTTCTTTTGTTTGACAGATGTGATGTAGCCTAGAGCCCAAATACAGATTTTAAAATAGTTTCACTCCAGTCGATTGTACCGGCCTTAGCTCTGCTCACCTTACATTTAAATGTTTTCTCTGCTATTAAAGAGACCCACACTCGCCTCCTACTGAACAAACACCTTGTTCTTGACAAAGCCATTGGCCACACCTGCTGTCACTAGATCAAATATGTTTGATGGAAACCAGAATTCCACCTCCCAGAAAATAAACAACATCCCCTACCTGGACGACCATCCAGAAATGTTTTAGACGGTAATCCCTCATTGTTCATGTGTTTTTCCTGTAGATGAACACAAGTTACAAGTAAAAGAAGACATGCCCCACATTGTTGAGGAAGAAAAGGTTGACAGTGTCCCTGAGGCTAAGAGCGATGACAACCTCACAGTAACGGAGCAAGAGGAAAGGCCAGCAGAGACGAAAGAAGACCCGGTGGTTTTGGACGAGGCACACAGTGGGCCGGATGTCAGTGTGGAGGAGGGTAGCGGACACTTTAATAAGAACAAAGACAATCAGCCTATCCTCAGTGCATCAGATGAGATTCAGGAGGTCCCTCAAGCCACCCTGGAGAATCCCTTAGACATGGGCCTTGGTGTCGAGGTTGAGCCTTCGCCTTCAGGTTGGTATTTCATGTCTGTAAAATGTTATTTGTTTAAGTTTCTTAAACCTAGAAACAATAGTTGCTCACTTCTATTCTGAAGGGGTTTCCTTAGATTTAAAGATAACTTTTCCTCTTTTTGCTAAGCCCTTACCCTACATTTGGCATTTATATATATTTTTAAATCCTCACTATTTGTGGCATAATGAACCCCATATTTTAGCACTTTGGACTTGGGTTATAATAGAATTTAGCACAATTAGGTTAAAAAGTTAATTCTTGGGGTCAGCGACTCAGTCCAAGTCTCAGATAAGTCTGGTTTGGTTCATTTCTTGATTCATCTGCTTTTGGAGGAATTGTTTGATAATCACGTGATACTTTGACTATGTTGAATGCATGAAATGACAAACTGTAATGGTAGATTGTTTTGGTTTTACTTTGTCTGTCCATAACACACATAATCTGACTAACAGGCAAATTTTGTTCCACCAGGTTCTTCGGATTCCATGGGACCCGTGTCTGAAATTCACGAAGATGAAATGGGATTATTTTCAACTGGAATGGTTTACATGGGCTGCATCCTTTTGATGATCAAGGGGAAAATTGTGGAGTGGACAATTGAGGCAAGTCTAAGAATTGTATCTATTGCATTCACAAGTTAAGCATTTATCGTTTTAACATCGGCTCTCTCTTACGCTGTGACTTCAACCATCCCCTAAACCAGTGGTTCCCAACCACCAAGCTGCTTTGAATCTTAAGATACTGTAGGCCTGTACCGGGTCACAGGGAATAGAAAAATATAATTTGATAGAAAAGGTACTTCTGCAATAATTGCTAAAGATCTTGGCATAGTCGGTCTGTTCTGTCTTTTTCCTTGGTGCTCCCTGTCAGGCCCAGAACACACATGTGGTCGGCAGTCTGCAAGGATATTGCATATTGGAAAATAGTCCCATTCATTAAAAAAAAAAAGAGTTGTGGGACACTGAACTGAGAAGATCTGGTCACAATCTCAGTATGCCTTCTCACGGTATAATTACAATTTTCTAAAAAATTCTAATTTGTTCTAATGATCCCACTTTTACAAATATTATTTTTCATACAGTTAAAAATTAACAAAACAAATGATAAAATACAGGTCTCAGTTAACTGTAGTTCAAATTGTTTTCCTCCTGCACTCACACATTTAGACGGCAGATCCATTTAAGCACAAATTATCGGCGATTACAGGGTGAATATTGGAGGTAAAATGTCCGATTGTGCGTGAACGTCTCATGGACCTCCCCCTGTCATGTTGATTGTCGCGGTGGATGCTGAAGTTCAATACAGCCGCAGCTTAGCTGACCACTAGCACAACCGGCGAGCCTCGTTTGGGCAAACGTTTATCATAAAAGGCAGCGTTACAATGAACTGCGGGCTATCAAATTAATTCCGGTTCTTAATTGCGTTTGGTGCTTTGAGTTTTAACCCATATTTGAACCTCCAGCTCAGCATCCTGTCTGTTGATTTGTGGACAGTGAATGCGACACGACGGTTCCTCTGTTATTGCCGCTAGCGAACTGTTGTTGCCAAGTCCTTCCCCTCGTCTCAACTAAGCTGACGTTGTCACTTTTTGTAACGACGTGCTGTGTTGTTTTTCACACTCCGAGGGCTTTAACGACTCACTCCGTTACCGTGAGTCTGGTTGTCCGGTTTACGTTGAGGGACAGTACAACACTGACGTGCTAGCGAGCTAATACCTGTCAAACTAGCATAACGTTGCGCGCGCTAGTTCCGTTTGTGTTTCAAAGAAGAAACATGGAGAGTGATACTTCACCCAGGCCTGTAATGGAGCCGGATCACGTCTACCTGTTTGTTCTAAAGCAGCTGCACCATGTAAGTGGACATTTGAGTTCAGCCTCGTGTGAACAGTATAGTCATGACGCTGTCCTGGACTGCTGACGTGTTGATGAATGAGCATCGACTTGAACGTTATAACTAAAGTTTCTCCTGAATGTACTCACCAAACCTAACGCAGTTGCCTCTTAGATGTTGCCATACTATCTTTTAATGTCCACCTGGGTCTTCTTATATCTTGTTTTCTGTGTAGTTTGGAGTTTGAATGACACATAGTGTGGTTGCAGTCTTTCTTTTGTGCATTGCTATAACTGAAAAGCTGTAATTTTAAGTGAGTGGAAGGAAGCTGGCTTAATCCTGTGAGGCAATGTGGTGTGTAAATGTATTTGTAATCCCTCTGTTTCATGAGAGTGTGTTTGTTCCTGTCTGAATTGCCACATGCTCAGTTCAAAGGTTTCTCTGTGTTTGGAGCAATAGGCAGAGTTCTTCTTAGTATGACTCAACCTTAATGAAGTAGGACAATTATGGTTTGTTTTGACTACCGATATAATTAGTCAGCCAAACAGCCATTGCATGATGATTTTTATTTTACTGTAAATTAATTAATGCACACCTGGCTCGTATTTGTAAAATTGCCAGTGTCTGATTTTGGAAGGAGGCGGTGAAAGAAACACTGTAACAGCAACCCTTTATAAAACACTCAACATTACCCAGTTTAATACTTACTTGTTAGGTCTAGTCTTGGTTTTTATTGTGTGTTTATGCTCTTAACATCTTGACAAGCTTTCCTCTCAGTGGTGTGAATAGAGTAACGGGTCACACATTTATTTTATTCTTTAGATTTTGGTGAATGAATACACAGTATATCAGACTAGGAGTACATGTAGATAGTGGTATCTGCTAGTTGCTTTGAATCTTAAGCCACTGTAGGCCTGTAGCCATAGTTTCCCACTCTGCTTGGGCAAATATTGACTTACCTTCTGTCTCTATTTTTAGTCTCAACGTGATATTATTCACATAGTAAGAAGAGTAACACGGTTATCTCCCCCGTCATGTATTATGCCTTGAGACATTGACCTCCTGTCTTCAAAGGTTATGTTTAACCAGCTTTATTTGATCATTTCTCATTCCTTACTAATTTAGTTGCGTTTGTGTGTCATCAGGTGATTTCATTGCTGCCAGAAGAGTGGAAGCCCGGGGAAACCCTGTTTGGTTGTCCTTGGCAAGCTGTGGTCATCACTGCTATGATTGGAGTAGTGACCTTCACCCTCTTCTTCTGGAGAACCGTGTTGGCAGTAAGTGTTGTAACATTGCTGCGCTCGTCTCTGCCCTATGATCTGTCAACAACAACAAATATTGTACCTGCATGAGCTTAGATTTCATTAGGTTTTGACTCTGAAGATACACACTTCATTGAAATGTCGGCTTACCTATCCATGGTTTGAGATCAACATAATACATTCTTATCTGGATCATTGTTTATTTATACACTGTTCCTGATATGACAAAGCTCTATCACTGCATGTACACGATGATCATACTGTGACAGTTATTCCAAACTGTTGGTCAGACGTCAAACTGATTTGTATCTATTGCCTTTTTATCTATTTTCAGGTAAAGAAGAGAGAATATCTCGGTATGTCTTTTACTCATTTTCATTATTTATTTTTTATACCGTATTACATTACGAAATGCAGAAGTGTCAAATGTAACTGATTTTGTACTTTCTTTTGCATTTGTGTGGACTCAGTGGATGAAAAAAGGCTGGCACAGCAAATTCTGGCACTCAAAAAAGAGAAGAATGACTCTCTCGCCAAAATGTCTGAACTCCAAAAACAGGTGAGCTACAAGTAATATGTGATCAAATATTTATGAACTACTTTGGAAAAAATATGTTTTTTTTGTTTCTGGAACTTTCTCAATTCTGTTTTTTTTGTTTTGTTTTTTAAGACTGAACAATTGAAAGAAAATCAAAAACAGTCACAGGAAACAGTTGGTTGTACAATTAAAAGGATGCAAGACCTGGAGGTAAGCATTCAGGATACTGTTTGTCTTTGTGTATTAACTCTTACTGTATTGAGTGTTGGCAAGGGAAGTGTATCATTGGTGTCATTTGGACTGCAAGTGAAATGGCTTCCTTTTTTATAATGACTGTCTGACATTTCTCTCATTACTTATTTGCAGAGTAAAGTTTTGGAGGCAGAAACAAGGAATGCACACATAGCTGAGGAAAACAACAAATATACAAAACTACTCGAAGAGGAGAGGGCAAGCTCTCTACAAAATGGCAACAGGGTAATTTAATATTTTTTTCTTTCCTGCTATGTCTTTAGCTGTCGTCTCAGATTCATGATGCTTAACGGTTTCTTTAACAGATTGAGAAATTAGAGAAGTCAAACGAGAAGCTACAGCTCAGCAGGAAAAAGATCCAGGAGACTCTCTCTAAGGTACAAGTCCTTGCGTAATCTTTTGCAAAATGCGAGCTTAAACAAAGCTTGTGGTTTCAGTTTAGCTTCTCTTTTCAACTGCATGCATTTGTTACAGACTGCTATTCTGCTGGACGAGGCCAAGATTCGCGAAGAAGCCCGGAAGGTTCAGCACAAATGTCTTGAGAGAGATTATTCGGTACTAAAAGAAGAAAATAAAACGGTAAGACAAGATGTTGCTTTGATTTTTATAATCGATGAGGTGTGTTAAAGGGCCAGTAGTAGTAAAGTAAAAACTAAACTAGTTTTTATTTTGGTAAGGATGACCTCTGACCCATGGCTCATGTCACCTCAGTCTTGGAAAGGGAGAAGTGAGCAGAGGAGTGTCAGTTGGCTGCAATATGCAACCACATCGCTAATAGTCTTGATTGATGGTTATTTTAATCAGATTTTGTATTAGTTGGTTGAAACAGGATAATTTGAAATGCATACTTCCTGACGCACTTTCCTGACTTGCCAATTCTTACAGCTTAAGGTGACCATTAAGAACTGGGAGGACAAACACAAGGAGCTGAACGAGCAGATTAAAGTCTATCAAAAGGCCCAGAAAGAGCTGGAGGACTCGGTGGTGCTCAAAGATCACAACGTGGAGGTCAGAATCTTTTTTTCTTTTAAACTGCTGTCACAATTTGTTCTTTTCAATCAAATTATTAATTTACCCCAAACAAACATGTCTCCTGACAGGTGCTGTCTGAACTTCTGGCAGACCTAGATGCTTGTGATTTGCAAAAAAGTGACACCAAAGTTTTAGCCAATGGGGAAGTCGCTCCTGGTTAGTCCCACTCTGTTACTAATTTAATGAAAGCAGTAATACACTTGCAAAGTATTCAGTAGATTTTCTGATGTTGTGTTCAGCTTCATACTAAGTGGTTATTTGTCTTTCAGTGTCTTTTGCAGACAAGAAGACTGCCGTAAAGAACAGGATCAAACAGATGATGGATGTTTCTCGGGTAAGATGTCGAAATAACTATTAAATAAATCGTTAGTCATGAATGAACGAATGACTAATGTTAATGCTAATAACGCAAAAATAACCTGCTTTAAAATGTTATAATTCACATTATTGTTTTCCAGGTCCAGACCACTCTCACTGTGGTCGAGGAAGAGCGAGATCGCTTCATGACCAAACTACTAAATGAAGAAAAGACTAGAAAGTCCCTGGAAGGTATGTTGGTCATGTTTCTTTTGATGAAAGTGTTTTCTGGCAGAATTGCATAAACGTGTCGCCTTTTGGATATGACTTCCTTCCTGCCTCTCTCTCAATGCGCCGTTGTATTTGTCAACAGAGCAACACCAGGAGCTGGAGCATGCAATTGCAACCATAAAAAGCGAGAAGAGCTATGTTGAAAACCAGTTAAAGGTCCTCCAGCAGAAAAACGAAATCATGGTTGAAATGTATCAGCAGAAGGAAAATGCTTTGCAACAGTAAGTAAAGCCGTGACACATTTATTTATTAGCTGCTGTTACACACTAGAACAGCTGCTGTCATTGCACCATGACTATGACTAAGCCTCACTGTTTTAGCATAATCCAGTGAAACATCTCATGAATATAAGCATATGTTGTTTGAAATAGAGATGTAGAGGAACCCCGTGTTGCCGTTATTTGAAGAAGTTTCTGTGGCTTTGCAGGAGATTAACGAAGGAAGAGCTGGAGCGACGCAGCAAAGAGAGTCAGCTGTCTGAGGTGGGAGGGAAAGCGGTTGAGGCCGAGGGGCAAGTTAAAGTCTTAAGGCAACGCATTAATGAAATGGAGGACCAGATGAAGAAGACGGAGGAGGTCTATAAAGAGCAGGTAGATATTCATTTCTAAATTAGCAAATGCAGAGAGACATCTTACTGAACCCTGACTGAATATCTTGTCTTCTTTCTTTCTCTTTTAGATAAAAGAACAGGAAAACAAAACTCACTCAAACTGGGTATGCAGCACAAAGTGGCACAATGTATTCATATTTGCCAATATGCTATAAATGGATGTTTTAAGATGGATAACAAGCTGAGTCGTTAGGATTCTAGTTCCACACTAATTCTCCATTACGTTTCCAGGTAAATGCTCGTAATTCAGAACGAGCTCTGAATCAAGAGAAGCTTGAATCGTCAAAGCTCCGTGAAAAGTAAGTGTTGGCAGAATTAGTACAAATTGTTTAAACGATTAGATTTATCATCAGAATGTTAATTGACAATTATTTTTATGTTTGATTCAAAATTAAATATTGTTTGTTTTGGACAAAAGGTGCAACTTGATGATGTCACCTTAGGCTCTGGGAATCTTTTCACAATTTTCTGAAACGATCGTCTCACCAATCGATAATAGAAGTACTAGTTTTCCTACCCATGGAGCTTATTTGCATTTAACCAAATTGTTTTGTTCTTTTCCCCAGACTGGCTGTACTATCCTCCCAGCTTAATGAGCGCCGCGCTCCTCTCTTCAGACCAAACTCTGGACAACCTGCAGGCCCTCGCCAAGGTAAACAGGCCACAAACCTTTTCTGCTGTTCTCTTCTCGTTGGGTCAGTTCTCATCCTTCACAGCTTTCAGAAGAGGATGCTGTTTTCCAATAACATCCTGCATGTGAACGAGAAAGATTGATGTGGTCGTACATTTGTCGTTTCAATGTGCTTGGCCGTCTCGGAGAGCCTGGAATGAGGACTTCGTCTCTGCATATATTGTAGTGTATGGTCACCCGTTTCTTTTCCTTTGGTAAATGGATGGTTTGATCATAACAGGTGATTCATATGGGCCCTCTCCTGTGAGTGGGGGTGCACCATCCCCTCCAATAATGATAGAGGGTCCCAGGCGCCCTCCTTCTGCCCCAGTGGGGCGAAGAATTGACCCGTATGGTGAGTCCCAGTGGATTACTTCACCTTCTTTCACCCTGGCCACAGTTGGACATCATCCCTCCGCGACGGCCTTTTGCCTTTTTTTTAAATCTTTCTTCTCTTGCACACCTGACTTCTTTTTTTTTTTTCAGATCTTTCACCTTCTTGAGTTTTTCTTTTTTCCTCGCGTGTCATCCTGGTTTCTCTATCTTCAGCTCCCTTTTTACTGTTCTTGTTTTGTTTCTTTTAGTTGAATCATTTAGAAATGTGTCCAACCTTTGCCCTTGTAAAAAAAAAAAAAAAAAAAAAAAATGTCCTCTTGGTTTGCTTCTTCCCTGGAAAGGTGCTACAGGCAGAGTCATGAGGAATTTCAGTAGTCAATGTATCTTCTGCTCTTCTCCCCTCAGGTCCTCGACCTCCATCGGATCCACATGGCCGTTACCCTGAAAGCAAACACATCTCTGGGATGGGTATGTCCTCTGCAGTCTCTGTATTTCAAAGAGTTCCCCTTTGTTATTCTCCTGGTTACAGCATTCTGCTGTTTCCCCTCTTTCAGACATGATGGGCCCCCGAAGCTCGTCACCTGCCAACCTGGACGGATCTGTAAGTCTTTTTCTAAGCACGTCGTTTTTACACGTTACCTTCCCTCATTTCATCCGCAGGGCTAGAGCTCCTACCTACATGTCCGTTGTGTATGTCCTTGCTCTAAAACAGACACAGGCAGTAGATCCACAGATAAAAGCAGAGACACAGGCTGAGGCCTCCACAGACAGTCCAGAGCCAGTGAGTATAGAGACTGGCCAGTCCAGGTGTGAAGGCGTATGCAAGCTCGCCACCTTCTTCCCTAAAGCTGGATTTGGGAAGAGATTCAAGGCGTTTTATCTTCACTTGTGGCTGACTTAACCTTTTGGGCTGAGTGTGTGGTTTCACCTGTTCTCACAGCGCCGAGAGAAGCAGAGGTTCTTTTCGTCATGTCTAAACTGCTAAAATGTGTCTTGGAAAAAATATTTGGGTTCTTGAAAGTTGCAACTCTGTGTGTCAGGGCTCGAGTGTTTGTGGAAGTGGTTTGGTTCTGCATCCAAATAATCATGGTGTGAGGTTACTGGCCATGTGATTTGAGCTCTGGCTAAATGCACTTTGGGGTTTTGTGGATCTTTTCACTGCATGACTAAAATTTTAAATCCGTATATACTCACTTACAGGAACAACTAAAATGATCGTGACCGCATTTGAAAACGCAGCACACTGCTCTTTCTCATTATCGTGTCTTTTTCAGGGACCTGGATCCTTCCTAGCGTCTCCGATCAGGGACTCACCAGGACACATGGTCCAAGGACCTGGCCCCCATGACCAGCACCTCCCTCCTGGACCCCACCCTGGCCGCCTGCCACCTCCTGGATCTTACAGAGCTCCAAGACCTGGCCTCTACCACCTTCCAGCAGGCCCTCATGGTCCTCTTCCTCCTCATATAACTCCTCATCATGGGCCTCCACTACCAGCCAATGGACACCCAGGTATGCCGCTGCCTGGACCAATGGGAGGAGAGTTTGGACCTCGCCCTGCCAACGGACATGCGTTCCACCCCAGGCCGGCCCCTGCACATGTCCTTGATCCTCGGGGTCCACCACTGCCACACTTCCGTCCCCCTCCACCTCATCACTTCGGGCCGATGTCTCTGCCACATGGTACGTTCTGCCCTTTGTTATTATTTTCAACACATCATATGTTTTTGTTGCCACACAGTAGTGCTGGGAGGTTTGAGCGTTACATCAGTATAAACCGGGTCTGGACCCCTGAATGTATTGAACTTTAAGGTTTTTCGGGTCATTGAGTAGTAGGGCTGTCAACAATTATTATAAATTTAAATATATATTAATAATTAAAAGATGTTTCATTATGAAAATGAATATTGGTTTGTGTGAAGGAAAAAGCAGCACTACCGCAGATGACTCGCTAAACGCGCTTGACGGGACACGTCACTTTCATTAATTGAAAATGAAATGTAAGGTGAAGCTGAACGCTGAATAATTAATTCACAACCGTAATGATGGCAGACAATTTGGGCTCAGAGGAGAGACACCGTCGTAACCACTTAAGAGATAGAGAAGTGGTACTTGATATCTTAAGACATTTCTACTTTTTAAACTGTGATAGATAAGTCATGAATGCCTCATCCTCTACAAATATTAAGTTGTATGCTACATTAAACTGATGACTCAGATCATGGCATGTCTTGACTTGATAGTTAATTGGTCCCTGAAAGGTGGTGTCCTCACCAATATTTCCCTTTTTTACATTTCTGTGATCAGGTGTCCGTGGACCTATGGGACCACGTCCACCTGTCCCTCTTGATATGCGCTACCCAGGACCACGAGACCACAACAGCCCACCCATGAACCTGCCTCCAGGCGTCCCGCTCCATCCCGCACATGGTGACGCATATGGTCACACTCCACCCGATACCCTCCATAACTCGCACACCGGCCCCAGACCCCAGGACCTGCATGTGAAGCAGGAGGCCCCTCAGGACTCAGCGAGGCCGCCGATGGTCAAGCCTTAAAGATGCCACCAGCTGTGGCAGAGGACTTACGTTTACCCTGAACCCATTACATCAGCACCCCAGATCAAGTTTAAACAAAGGTCATGATTATTTTCATATTTCAGTTATAAAATAAAAATTGCAAGGATGTTTAGAAAAAAAGAAAAAAGATCCTTAAATTAAAGCATCAATAATTATGTGTCTGAAATCAATGCGTGAAGAGGGTTGCCACTTTTCTAAAAAAAAAAGCTTACTCTGCAATAATTAATTACATGCCAGAGGATTTTTGTTGATCTTTTAAAAAGTATATAGCAATGATTTTTAAGGGGCAATTTTTTAAATGTCATTTCCTGTGGAAATTATTTAAAAAAGAAAGTTTAGCAGGAAGTCCATAATTTCCCAAAGCTATTGGTTTAGAGTCGACTGTAAAGCAAATGTGTAATTTGATGGCCAGATGTATAACTTATTTTACTATGTTGGTAGAACTTTTAATAATAAAGAATGTAAAAGCTGTCGCTGTTATGTTACTAACTGGTTACAGTGGATGTATTTTACACTGGTCCTAAATACTTTTCGACATGTTTCTTTACGGGGTTTGCTTTATTTTGAAAAAATAAGGCGTACATCTGAGCTGCCGGACCGAAACATTAACTTTAGTTCTGTTTTATGTTTATTAAGTCAGTTGATGTGAACAAAAACTGCATGTACCATATTTAGCTACGTGTGTGGAGTGAATTTCATTAATCATTCAAGATGTTTGTTCCATCCATTTCTTTTTTTGCTTTTTAACTGAACCTTTTGAGAGCATGAAAAATATGTCATGGCCATTTGAAGAAGATTGTCCGAAGACTTGAGAGCATACTTAAATTAATCTGACCCACAATTAATAGAACATGTTTGTAACATTCAGGGGCTTAATATTTACATAAATTGCACATCCTAAAAATGCAGTCTGTTCACTGCCTAGTGGTCTGGGTGAATTTATTCAACAAACTGCTTCATTTGTAGTTTATTAAAAGCATTGTAAATGTTGGATACACTTCCCCTCAGTCTATCAAGAAAACTAAAACACTCCACGGGTCTCAGGTCGTAGTGCTTCATACAGTTACTGTATATTCACACAGTTATAATCTCTCGTAGTTAATTTAGTCCTGAATACTGTGACGTTACAAAAAAAGTCTAAAATAAAATATTACAATGTAGACATTTTAGTAAAGATGAACATCTGCAACATCCGAACGAAAAAAAGAAGAAAAAAAAGTACATGCAACTTTATTTTTTTTAAAGCCCTTTATACCAGGGCGACGTGAATTTACAAAATAAAAGTAGTGGCTTAAGCGCCGCAGTTCTTAAGAAGTCAGGCCAAGAGCACCACTGTCTGACTGCCAATAAAGACGCATCCCACATACAGATCAAATATAACTGTATACATAACACATCTGATCTGCAACGTAACGCTAGAGTTTAAAAACAAACATTTCTGGCAGGTGATTAACATTCAACCTGAACACTTGGATCTCTGCTTTCAGATGAAGCATGCAAACCAGGCGACGTCCACTTCACTCTTTATGCATTTATGAAACGTGCGGAACCAAACTAAATTAAATTCATACTGAAACATGAACACTGACCTGAAATGTGGCAACTGTCACAATTCATTTTGGGATAAAAACAAACATTTGCCGAGTATAGAAACATACTTTTAAAAATCATTGCTCTTAATGGTCAGAGCATTACTTTATATTGAACCTATAATTTCACCATTTAACATTACAAATGCCACGGCTGAATCTAATACTGTCTTTGACCAAACAAACCATAGACCATTTTAGAATTTGATATTTATGTGTATGAAATACTTTAATGTAAAGGCTACTTTAAATGTAAAGCTCTGGGTAAACAGCTGGCCAATCAGAGTGCCAGTTCCTTAAATTAAAGCTGCACTCATCAATATTTGTATTAACAATAAATGACTAATGTGAAAGTTTAATATTTAAAACAGCACACCATGGACATCATGAATGTTAAAGCAGACAAACAAAGGTGAGATGTGTCGTTTATGATCTGCAGACACATTAGTAAATGGATTAACCTCAACTTTAATTTAATAACGTTTCAAGCAATAATAAATAATGCTGAATTATTTATTAGGGAATTTAATCCTTGTAAATTTTTACCTAGATTGATGTAATGTCAAGTTTATTAACCAGTTTTTAATTGCTTTTAAATATATCCATTTAGTTGATAATATCAAACTATAAAAGGTCTTAATTAATTAAGGCTTAAGTCTAATTATGGCACACACAAACCGTTCTGGACTATGATGCATGTTTTTTTTATTCAGTGGCTTTGCAAACTCTGCCATAACTTCACCAACATGTCCACATAGTTGCTTTTAATGTTTTGATGAATTTACATTGAGAGATCAAAATCAAACAGCACAAACATAAAGTAGTGACTTTAATCGAGCGCCTGCTATAACTCACGTTGCGTCCCATATTTTTTTCCAAAAATCATTGAGTTAAGGAAGACTGGAGATGAGGTGGTTTTAACAGAACCCTTCTGTAATATGAAACAGACGGTCAAAAACCCTCATTGAAGGGTTCTTGAGTTTTTGGAGAACAGAGGTTATATGCACTTTTCAAGGATACAAAAGTCTGAGCTTTGACTCCGTTTACTTTCTCCATACGCTCAGAGAAAACCAATGACTACAACCTTGCTTTCGTATTGCTGGAGTTGATGAGGCGGAGCACCACAGGGATGTAAGAGATTAGCAAGAGGCGGGTCAAAGTCCGGGGTGTGCTGCCACTTAGCTGTCCTTGAGTAGCGTCTGATGAAGATGGAGATAGAGTTGTTTCTTTGTGAGAAGCTGCAGTTTCTTCCTCTTGAAGTCTGTGGGCTTCTTGTACCTGAGATGCAAGAAGGTACCGTATGAACTTCCTGTTTCCAGACACAAAAAGGAATCCCTCACATCATTTAACACGACGGGTTGACTCACAGTTCGATGACGATGGGGCCGGGTTTGATCTCGTCCATTTCCATGAAGGCAAAACATTTAGTGCTGGTGAACCTCTTTTTAGGTTTGTAGTGCTTGAATTCAAAGAAGATAGCTGCTCCTGGAAGAACGTACACAATACAAGGTTGGAGAACTGAACGGCCATACGGTCTTTTGGTATCGTCCACTTAAGAACTCTGTCTCTACAACGCGGAAGAAGACTTCCCAATCCAGACCCAGTATGTCAACATGAGACCGGAGCTGAATATCTTGGTGAAATGGCATTTGATCAACTAAAATATTTTAATTGTGTTTCTGTTATTTCATTCTGGAAGAAAAACAACAGGGATTAATAGTAAACCAGTTGCACCATAGCGCCACCTCCTGGAACGTCAGGTCCGCTCCATGTTCAAAGTCACCACAGTTGACAGAAATTCTAACTAAAATGAATTTATGTTCATTAACAGCCGCTGCAGCGATGCCGGTATAATTTTTTTAACCAGGCAATATTGCTTTTATTTAGTTTTTCTTAAAATTAAATTGTTTTATTAGTTTCAGTTTACAAAAATATAAAAGATAAGATATTTTAAGGACCCCCTTAAAAACGAGATGGCACATCAAGGGGTTATTTCTTATTTACAGTAATATAAATGTCACTGTCATTTTCATTGATGGTTTAAGTCTTTTCATATGGAATATATCCAGAATTATCCTTTGAGTTGTGTACATTTTTGTGACGTTAGTAATGTAGAAATGAAACGTTGTTCCAGTTATAGTACTTCACTTAAATAAGCGGTCAGGTATTTTACCTTTTGGTAATTTCTCCACATGTCTCTGGATCTCTATGTCCACACTGAAGTGGATGTAGGTATCTTCCTTCCTGGAGGCCACAGGCGTGTCCTGCACAGGGTTCACATCTACGCCGTTGGAATCTGCAGGCGGAGAAAGACAGAACGGACATTTCATACTCAGATTCTCCTTTCCACGGACGCGTGAACGATCCAAAGCTCTCGAGCTGCCGAGCAGATAATTTACCTTTGACACTGACGGTCATGTACGGATCGATGCACTGACCGGCATCCTTCAACCCGATCTTTTCTATCCTTAGTGTAAGTAGTGTCATCCCAGGCTCCGAGGGTAACCGTGGCAACAAGGTACCTGTGGAGGACGAAGGCATTAACAGTTGCCATAACAATAGGTGGCGACACCCTTCGAGTCCAAAGGGTAGCATTATGTTCACCATCAGAATACAGACTTTCCTGTGAAGTAACCACTTAAATATTAAACATTAAAACAGTTATATAGAGCTATTGTTTGTCTTTCTAGACAGCTAAAACATAATAAAAGAGTTATCTGACCATACTGTATATATTTTTTAGCCACTTACAACACAAAATTAACATATAATCACATCAAAAAGTAAACAGTTGCCTATTCACACAATTGCTTCTGGCCACCTGATGAACGTGTCCAAAATACGCTCTGCTTTGAGCGTAGTTTTGGTCTCCACCAACTCCTGAGGGAAACATCTGTCTCTCAGCTGCTCAATGTTCCAACATGTTCACCAGCTAGTCGCTAACTACACGTGGCACAGAGAAGGTCTTTTCTCGCTTCAAACAGCTGCGACGGGAAAGTGACGGCTCTCACTATATAAGTGACACATAGTAATTATATAGAAAACTGACGAGAGCAGCTTTCAGCTGAATTGGCATCTTCTACGGTGTAAAAAAAAAAAAGTCTTTGAGGATGACTTTTATGGTTCTGCTTGTCAGAAAGATCAACTAAAGAAATTCTAGATGGAAAAAGTAGATTGTTTGGCCAAAGCTAGTGGAACAGACAGAGGCTGAAGTGGAAGTGGAAGGGACTTAAGCTCTCCGTTGATAAAAGAGAAAACATCTACATGTACCTTTACACAGTCAAAAATAAGCACCAAACTCTAAAATAAACTCAATGATTCACACTTCAGTCGATTCAGCAACAAGATTTTGCATTTCCACTGAAGGGCTGCGATATAAAAAAACACGTCTGTCATGCAGGAGGGAACAAGTTCAGATGTTGGGGGATAAAAGCCGTCCGTACCTTGCGAAGCTGCAAATGAAGCAGGCAGGAATGAGCGATGAAGCCATGCACAGCACCGACAGAGAGAAACAAAAAAGACACACGGTCAAACGGGACGACGTGACAACGCGAGTCGAACATCTTGAACGGCAGGCGTGTGTTTTATGATCCGTTATCAGTACCGGGGGCTCTCGGGGGGAACGCTTCTGTAGAACCGGCTCCTGCTGCAGCATCCTCCTCCTCCTCCTCCTCCTGCTCCAGGTTCTCCTCTTCACCTGGAGCCAGGATTTTCCTGACAGAGAGGAGCGGCAGGTTTAAAGTCACATCGTACAACTTTGATAAATCACGCACAGGATATTCTGTGAAATACAAACTCCAAAAACAGAAAAGTTTAGCGATTGGATATTTACCTCGAGGGCACTGGCTGCACATCAAAGGGAAATGCTTTGTTGTACGTCAAGATATTTTGAATGACTGTCGACAAAAAGGGGGAAGATCAGAACACAAAGTCACAACAGGAGGATAAACGAGTAGGAGCTCGACTCCCAGTCGCTTCACTTACTGGTTTCCAGTTTCTTCAGCTCTTCTAACTTGAAGTCCTCCTTTGGCTGTGCGCACTGCAGAAAAGACGACACATTTATCATCTTTAGAAAATGTTTTATTTATAACAAAATGGGCTTCTGCGTTAACCTTAATGACGCTGGGAAGTCTGTTTCTGATTTATTTTGTGACTTTATGTGTTTGAAGTTTGTCCGTTTGTAGCAAAATCATAATAATAATAATAGCTTAATAAATAAAATGTTGAGAACGTACCCAAGTGAAAAACAGATGTTCACCCATCTTGCCTTTATCAGGGTGTTTGATGAAGGCTTGACTTAATTTAATGAAGTCTGGTGTCTTTGTGCAAAGTTTTAAATAATTTTAAAGTTTTATACACTTTTTTTGGTGGCTATTGTCGGGGGTTGTGGAAGCACTGAAAGGGTTTGGACTCACTGATTGTTTTACTCATTGACCCTGTGTTTATTTGAATGTAAGCACTTTGGTCAACATTAGTTGTTTTTAAGATGTGCTCTATAAATAAACTGATTTGACTATTTCTATAATTCCACATATTCCACATAAAAAAGAAAAATGACACAAACCTGCAGACTGGCACTTCTCATCTCCAGGCATGTTGCAATCTTTCCTAAATTTTTCTAAAAGAACAAAAATGACTGTTAGTTTATGCAGAATAGATAAAGAGATTAAAGCGGTGTAGTGATTACCTTCTGCTCCTCTGTGAAGTCGGATGCATTTGTTGACTGCACCTCCTTTTGCAGTTGTCTCGCTAAACTAAAATGACAACACAGACAGTTAATGCTTTGCAGTCAAACTTGGAAAGATTCTTGCAACGTAAAAAAGGTGCATTATTATCATTATGCATGTCTGCGCCCCCTTCTGGTCAAATAAAAAAAAGGAAAAAAAAGGGTGTCAGGGTGTACATTTTATATTATTATTGATCAAACATTAGACGACAAAGCAGATCACATCTTTGAAAATGTGCAAAGACTAGATAGTGTCTGAAAGCGGGAAACATTCCTCACCAAACACATGAAACCCACCATAACAATAAGAGGGTGTGGCGGACTATTTCTCAATACTCTGAGGGAATATTGGCCCCATTACTGCACTGTATGACACATAATGAAACACACTGCACGCAGCTATGGCCTCTTTTTCCATGGCAGGCTTTGTGAAAGGACTCTCCCTCAACTGGAACTGGTGGTGAATGAATCTGGGATGCAACATCCACACACGCACGCACGCACACACACACAGAGAGAGAGAGACGCACGCACAATAAGGCGACTCTGCTGCCTCTGCAACGACTGCCACATCACGTCATGGATGGGTCCGGGTGTGTTTACTGCCCTGAGAAGCTGACTGACAACTCAGAGGCGACAACTTCTCGTCGTGAAGCATCATGCAGCCACCACATGCAGTGATCTCCCTGCACAGTTAAGTTCAGGTTTAGCAGGAGACGAGAAGAAGCGCGCGCCGCCCAGGATGCACCAGCTGTGCGGGAGCGGCAGGATACACATGTTGAACGCAACTTACATGTGGTACTCATCTACAGCCTCCACTAATTGTCCCCACGAGTCAAAGTCTGTGCCTTTCTCAAAACTGGCGTGCCATTTCTGAATGGTCTTGTTGACTTCAGACATGTTGGCGGGGCGGATACTGGCGGTGCTCTCAGGGCAGCATAGCCGGGGAGGAGGTTCATCTACGAGGCTTCAGCGGCGTCGTCTGCCCGGTTATCTGCTCTCCAGAGCCGCACAGATACTCCCAGCGATGCCCCGACCAAGCCCTTTCTTGCCTGCTCACTCCGTTATCGCATCCGCCGGAGAGAGGAAGTCCCGCCCGGAGCTCGGGTGCGCACGTTTTGAGACGCGGGGTCGCCGGAGCGGACGGTAACAGTGAGCATGGACTAGAAGAGAAACACTGCTGCAAAAAAAAACATGGTTATTTCAGTATTTTTAGTTGAGTGGAGCAGTGGTGGAAGACCTGTCGTTTTTATTACAGATTGGAGCTGTTGAAGTTCAGATAAAAATACAATATTTTGCTCTGAATTGTAATGAAATAGAAGTATAAAGTAGGATCACATGCACACAAGTAAGTGTACGTATACGTTTTACTACTGCGTTGACATTTCATTGCCAACGATATAGAAAAAAAACGATATTCATTTTAATTCAGGAAATTAAACATGTATTGCTAAATGGATTAAAATTACACAATAACTATATTTATAACTAAGCACTATTAAATATTGTTGGACTATTAAAAAAAAAGCTCTTGTTATTGTATCATTAATTTCTTTATACATGTTGAAATCTATTTTGTTTGTATTGATATATATATATATATATATATATATATATATATATATATATATATATATATATATATATATAACTAAGCACTGTTAAATATTGTTGGACTATTTAAAAAAAATACGTTTATGTTTAAATCTATTTGTTTTTATTGTTTATTTATTTGTCACTTGTATATGGTTCATATGTGACTACTTAACGTGAGGTGATTTTAAAACCGTTGATTAAACATGCATTTAAAGTCTTATTCTTAATATGTCCTTATCGAAGACCAATCACTTAATGTTATGTATAAAACATATTAATTAATGATCAGTTCAACTTCAACGTCATCTATCGCCTTTATTTTGAAAAGAAAAACAAACGGTTTCCGGTTTCGTCCTGACACTCTCCTCCTTGACGCCGCCGTCGTCAGTGAGCGATGTAGCAGCAACACTTGTTAGCGGTGCGTTCAGGTCGTGTTAGCCGCTGACTGAAAGTGAAATAAGATGGAAACTGTAACGACGAACTCGTCTGCGGCTGAGGAGGACGACTGTTCAGACTCAGAGGTGTTATGTTTGATGAGAGTCGGAAGAAACTCGGACTGGCTCCGCTTGTTCGAAAACACTGAGGTGCAGTTTGCTAATGCTAGCCAGCGAGCTACATTTGCTCTATATTTACCCCCAAACTTTGTTTGCAATTCACCAAATAAAATATATTCCTCATTGTTTTTGTGTGTATTTTTGTTATGTCGTTGTCAAAGTTGACCTAATCTAACGTTTTCTGTTTTAATAAACTGAAGGCTGCACAGTAAATGGGAGCTAACTGACTAACTATGTGTTTCGTTTCTGACTGTCCAGGTCACCATAGGACGTGGTCTGGATGTAACCCACCAGCTGCTGTCTCCAAGTTGTCCTCTGATGATCTCCAGACTGCACTGTAATGTCAAACAGAGGGAAGATGGACAGTGGACAGTGACAGACAAAAAGGTAACATTGCATTCTCTAGGTTTTATAGATTAAACCAATAGTATATGTCATGCTAATTATGAAATGTGTAAAATAAATAAATAATACAAACAAAAATAAACAATAGAGACTAGAAAACTAGACATTTATGTTGTGCATGTTGAGCTTGTGAGTCTGTAGACTAGTCATTTATATTTACCAGACACTAGACATATTGCAGTTGGGTTATTTTAGTGTAGAATTTAGAGCAAAAATCTACAGTCTTAGATTATATAACTGCGGTGTAAACAGATCAAACTTCACTCATAAGACAATAGGAGAGAATGTAATATTTTAAGGATTTAAAGTATCATCTGACAACCACACAGGAGGTTTTGAATAAAAGCACAGTCCAGTTTAACAAGACTGCAAACTACAACTTCAATAATAAACATATAGTTAAATGAGTCAGTTCAACCTCTCTGTCAATTAAAACACTTGAACGTGAACATAATAAAGTGGTATTATGTTCTTGGTATTCTTTGCTTCTGAATGTTATATTCAATTGCAGCTGATAAAGAAAATAATGCTGTTTTTTCCACTCAGAGCCTCAACGGTGTGTGGGTGAATGGAAATCGCATTCCCGCTGAAGAAGCCCATCAGCTGAGGCTCGGAGACTCCATACAACTCGGGGTTCCTGCCACTTCCACCACAGAAGTGGAGTTTGACTACATCTTCGTCCAGCGGCCCCTCAAAGACATTAAACACTGCTTGGCAAAGGGACATAAAGAAGGCGCTAAAGCAGCCCTCGTTTCCAAGAAGACTAAGAGGAAGTTGACTGTGGAAGAAGTTGAGCCGTCTACCTCGAAGCCCAAGCTCTACCGCTGCTCTTCTGCAGACAAGTCATTTGCAAAGCCCTGCCCTCGGCAGCAGAGGCTCAGTCACTCTCAAGTAGAGGACACTGGAGTCCAGGAAGTAGACCGGCCCTCAGATGGCTCCAACCCTTCCTGTGACCTGGACAACTTGCAGATGTAAGTTATGCCTCTTGTGTCTTATCATTACATTTGTATTTCTCTATGAAAGATGAATCTATTGCAGTCTTTTTTTTTTTAAACAAAACAAAAGGTTGTTAGAAAAATAAAGCTCCCTTTGCAGGTACAGCCAGAACATCCTGAGGTTGAGGGAGCAGGTAGACGACACCCAGAGGCAGGTAGCCTCTCTCGGGAGAGAGCCGCGGCAGGCTGACCCTCTCAGAGGGGAGCATGTCAGTGAGCTGCATGGTCAGCTGGAGACGCTCAGAGCCAAGATGCACCGGATGGAGACGTTAGAGAAGTCCTTCAGTAAGAGGCAGCTGGAGGTAAGAGCTTTTTCAGGAACTCCTTCCATACATGGATTATGCATCACCAACAGTTGAAAGTAGTGCCCTTCTGTACAACAATATAGTCGGGTTTTCTTTTCAGACTTTGTCTTTTTTGTATACTAAGACTAAACACTCTCTTTAATGAACGTGTAACCTTCATGTATTTAGGCACAGAAAACACAGCAACAAGAGGAGCTTTTGAAAAAGCAGTTGGAAGAGGCTTTGCAAGAGGTATGTAGCGTAAAACAAGAGCTTTTAGTTCAAGCAACCAGACACGGAATGTATTTGTCAAAATTACTTTGAGTGCTATTGCATGAATTGCATTCAAAAATATATTTTTTTATTGTTTATTAATTTGTCAAACCGTTTTCAACGTCCAAAGCAAAAGAAAGTAATAGACGAACTTGCCCTCTCTCGGGATGGCTTTGAAGAGATTCTCTTGGCCAAAAACAAAGAGCTAGCATTGACAAAGGTATGACAATGTTCATAATAATGTAAGCATCCTTTTTGTATTGTTTGGCATGGTATCAGCAAAGCTTTATTTATTTATTTATTTGAATTTTTTTGCAGGAGGAGAAAGAACAGGCCAGGGCCCAGAAGGATAAAGTAGTTACACAAGTGACAGAGGTTTTGGAGAACGAGCTTCAGTGCATCATCTGCTCCGAGCTCTTCATTGAGGTAGGACGAAGAGTTGATTAATTATGGTGTTTTAAAATGAGCAGAACAGATCCAAAAACTGAATACAGCAATTATTACGCAGCAATCAGACAAACAAAGTCTTTTGTATTCTTTTTGAGGTGCTTAGAGACAAAAACATAATATTAACGTTTAGATCTGCACTGATTTTGTCCACAGGCAGTCATCCTGAACTGCGCTCATAGCTTCTGCAGTCACTGTATCAAGCAGTGGCGCAAAAAGAAAGACGAGTGTCCCATCTGCCGCCGGGCCATCCAGTCGCAGACTCGCTGTCTGGCCCTGGACAACTGCATCGACAGCATGGTGGAAAACCTGAGCCTGGACATGAAGTCGAGGCGACAGACCCTCATCACCGAGAGGAAAGGTGAGAGGTGCGTTATCAGCGGTGGCATTAGTATCCAACAGTTATCGTTTGTATCTCCTCTGCCAGTGTGGTTGATTATGTAAACGCTCTCCACGCCGGTCAGCCTGCAGCGGAGCTCGCAGCATCTCACCCGGTGATCACGTTTGTCCTTGCCATCGATCGCTGTCTTTTTTTTACTCAAATCTTTCTGTAAGGTAAGTTTCTTATTTATCTGGAGCATCCATTGCTGCCTCCTTTTAGCACTGGGTGGCTGGTGTAAAACACATTGTTTCCAATAAGAGATTCCACAAGTTAGGTGTAATGCAAAATACAGAGAGCTCTCCATGGTGGCGGTAGGCTTAATCCGTATTGAGTGCAGTCCTTTGGCAAGGGCTTGACTAATGGACGTTCATTTATATGGAAAAGTCCTACAGACTCCAACTTTAATGTAGTTAGAGAAGCAGCTTGTTAAACTTAAAATGTTAGCTTGTCCTTGTTTCAGAAAAGCGAGCTTGTGACTGTCGTCATCCGCTGAGGTCGGTGGACAGCCTTGAAATGGGTTGGGGCTGTTGTACAGTGAGAACAGGATTCATGAAACAAGGAGAAGTTCAATAATATATCATCCTTTTGGGGTGGTGTATTTAGAAACACAAATCATCGTCCTGACAGTGAAGACTGTGGATCATCCTGCTCTGATGTTGCCTCTTACATTAGTTTCCCAAGTCGAAAATACTCTTCCTTGGTTTGTAATTCTTGTGTCTGAGGGAAGTTTATCAAGTGAAATTCAACAAAATCTGTACCAGGTGGAAGTATTAGACACTTGACACATGTGCTTATATTTTGAGAGAAATGTAAGGTTTTGTGGAAAATGTACTTAACTACGGTAGAGAACTTTTTACCATATGAAATACATTTGGTAATGTTAATGTCATTTGGCAATTAAATACAGTATATTAACTTCCTGATACCCAAATAATGCTGTGCTTAGTTATTTAAATACAGTGGTGTATAGTAACGAAGTAGAAATACTTCGTTACTGTACTTAAGTAGTTTTTTGGGATATCTGTACTCTACTTTACTATTTATATTTCTGTTTACTTTTACTTTTACTTCACTACATTTTGCAAAGAAAACTGATACTTTTACTCCGATACATTTCCCCTGAAACCTTCGTTACTCGCTACAAAATCAAATCTATCTTTAGAAAGAAACAAAAACATCGGGGACTGTGGTGGAACACAGACTCCACCAAGCAGGTTTTGCGAAACACAATGTTTTGCATTTTCCCTCTGCATCCTCTAGTCCAGCGCTCCCGAACCTTTATGCGTCACGGACCGGTTACGTGAAGACAATATTTTCACGGACCGGGTCCGACCTCGGAGAGACAGGTGACAACGACACCTGACGTGTGTTCGTTATGTCCAGTCTACTCCTAACTAAACCTTTAGTCCAGTCTACTGACTCTACTGCTAACTAAACCTTTAGTCCAGTCTACTGCTAACTAAACCTTTAGTCCAGTCTACTGCTTAACTTATAACATGCTTTTCTCAGGATACTCTGCCTTGGTTTTAATCCAGATCACCGACAGAGTTGTAACAGATTTAAGTTTCATTTTTAGAGTAACGTAATATCTTGACATGTGTCAAGAGATTCCGTCTGAGGTTACCACAGACGGATGTATGCGGCCATTTTTCACAATAAAACATCTTTCCGGCCTTGATTTTTTTTATTTAATTGAAATGTTTCATTCATTCTTTCTGTGGCCCGGTACCAAGAGACCCACAGACCGGTACCAAGAGACCCACAGACCGGTACCAAGAGACCCACAGACCGGTACCAAGAGACCCACAGACCGGTACCGAGAGACCCACAGACCGGTACCAAGAGACCCACGGCGGGCGGAATGAGCATACTTATAACCACACTGTTACAAGTCCTTCATAGTGTCATATTGCTTTTTGGAGAATTATGATGATAAGTTCATAGTAGATGCAAAAGTATACTTAGGTACAATATATTATGTTGAACATAATATATATGGATGGATCCCAGCCAACCCAGTTATTGTATCAACACAACTCCTGGTCCTTGGTCACGGTGACCACAGCACTTAAAATAATAAACTTCATAATTCTCAAAATTCTGACCCATTGCTTTTTTTATTAAAAGCATGTACTTGTACTTTTACTTTCAATACTTAAGTACATTTTATATCAGAAAAATACTTTTGATACTTAAGTACAGAAAATATCAGATACTTTAAGACTTTTACTCAAGTAGTATTTTAATAGGTGACTTTTACTTTTACTGGAGTAATTTTCCAGTAAGGTATCTTTACTTTTACTCAAGTACGGCTTTTGGGTACTTTATACAACACTGTTTAAATATGATCTTATCGCCTTGCTCTCGCCCCTAACCTGCAGAAGTTATCCAGACATTATGTTTCTAGGATTTTTCTTTCCACTGTGATGTGATATCAGTTACAGAACACACATCAAACGACAGCATGTGACAGTGGTGTCGCACACTCAACATCAGGATCACACTCATGGATGACCCGTATAGCATTAATATCTGGCGGCCTCGTACTCGCGAGCAATGGTGTGCACTGCAGTGCCACATTCATCAAGTCAAAGGGCAGGAGAGCCTTGACATGTCTAGGTGAGCTCAGTGACTAATGTTGCTCTCGCCTTCAGCCTTAAACACTGTGCAAAGTGCTCGGCCCTCAGCTGCTCAGAGGCTCTAAAAGAAAAGTGGTTTTCAAGGTGTTTAAAGAGTAGTTACACTCACTGCTTCAGCCTGTCTCGGCTTAATATATGCTTTTTAAAATCTGCTTGTTGGTGGAGTAGGAATGAGTGTGGAGCACAGTGAGGATTTCAAACACAAGGTGGCAGTACAATGAGGCTGATTGCATGTTTTCTTCTCTGTTGTGTGATAGCATTTTAGAAACATGTGAAAGGAAAGCTAAACTATATATATATATATATATATATATATATATATATATATATATATATATATATGCAACCTAAAAAGCAGTATTTAGCATGGAAATACTGCTTCTATGCATATTGGGTGAGGTGGCTCTCAAATTGAGCTTGCTTTCCCTCAAACACAGATGGAAAAATAAAAGGTACAGCATGTATACTTATTGAACCAAATACAGAAACAAAGCAGATACATTTAAGGTAATTAGGTAAGTAATGTTTCATTTCTATTCCACTTTTCATAGCCATAGATGCAACATGATTCACAAATATGCATAAATTCAATAACATAAAATACAAACAACCAACCCAATGCTGATCTATATGGGGAGGATTTCAAAATGTGGCACTGAATCAGCTGATAAGATACTGAAGGGAATATTTAGTTTATGTTTGAACTAAAACAATGAGAGCATTACCTGTGTTCATCACGAGCCTTGAACGTGGCACTTTTAACAAATGTGGTTGCCTTGTCAGGTCTGGAAACCAAATGCTTGTAAGCTACCGTGACATTTTTCCTGGAAAGCGAAGAACACATTTTGTGTAGAGGACACATTACTGTTTCAGTCATGTTTGCTGAAAAGTGTGCAGCCTTTTTGAGAAATGAAACTACATTTCAAATGTGGTTTGTGCTGAGAGCCACAGACCGGGAAGTGAAGTCAAAACGTATTGAGACGAAATGACGGGTTTTTTGGTTTTTACCTCATCGTGGATTTTGTCGACAATGAGAAAAATCTAGATCAAATGTTTCTTTAGTCGTGATGTAAAGGACTTTCAAATGTTTGCAAAGAGAATCTCTCACAGTGTTCTTTCCCTCCAACAGCCGACTCTGCTCAGGTGATGGTGATCCACGATGACGACAGCAGCCAAGGCAGCGACAGCGAAAGCAGCATGGTGTCCATCGATAGCAGCATGGTGTCCATCGACAGCAGCATGGTGTCCATCGACAGCAGCATGGTGTCCATCGACAGCAGCATGGTGTCCGTCGACAGCATCCTGAGCTCGGTGGACTCTTTGGAAACGGACAGTAGCATCCGCGTGGACTCCAGTTTGCTCGACAGTGGTAGTAACTCTGATGAAATTCTTGATGAGTTAGAGGACTAGCCCTTTTCTCCGGAGGGAATTGGACTTTTTTTGGGTGTTGATGTTTGCATATCCCTGGACTGTTCTCAGATAGAACGTTACATTTGGTCTCATGAGTCCATTAACCAAATTTTCTTTTTGTAAAGTCATCAGATGTCTTTTTGTCGTTACTTTCAACAAAAGTAATAAAGCTTTCTCCTATGCACTTTTACAGTCTCATGTTGACTTTGTCCAAGCATTGATTCATTGTGTTTACGGTTCTAAGGAATTAGTAAACCTAATGTAATCAAATAGTACAAATCTTTGGTGAAGCCTGACTTCATAAGTTGTGGCTGTGGAACGTTTGACCTTTTATCAGAGAGATGGAGAATGGTAGCTAGACAACAAACCTTTGCTGGGAAGGAAAGGATCACACCAGTGTTTTTGTTTTAAGCCGTGTGAGCGGCCTCACTTTATAGATGACTCCCGCTCTGTGGGTCGGTCCACCACTTTGGTCCAGACTGAATATCCCAAGAAGGGCCAAAGACATTCTTAGTCGACTAACACTCCTACGGTTTTGTCGACTAATCGATAAGTTGATTTAACAGATCTGTAAAACTGAGTTTCTCCTCAAAGAATCATACAAAAGCACCACATTCACTCTATCTTTAGCAGAGATGTGCTTATAGGTTTCTTAATAAGTAATTCAGCTTGAAAATAGCATGAAAACATAACTTCACCTCCAACTCTGTTAGCACACAACAGTAAAGTGGTTAAAGCGTACACGATTAATTCAGACAAAGTATCTGCACACCACAAATAGCTTTGTCGGACATTGGCAACTTTGCTTTTTCAGTTAGCTTTTTTTTTTTAAGGTGAAAATGTCACAGTATAATCTGAAAACTTCCACTTCAGGAATATCTAACTCATAGTAAATTAACAAAAATGTTGGTGTGGTCCTTTAATCCATTATTTGTGTGGTTCAAGAGGTGGATTTTCCTTTGTCTCTTAATTTAAGAACAGCCTTCCAAGTCTTCTTTTTAAATTAGACCAACTGTGTAGGAAATATTATTAATGATGTGACAATACTGTGTTTCCATAAACATGGCCAAACTTACTGAACCACCACAGACGTTCACATTTTGTCCGTTGTTGTTATTCAATGTTTCATTCGGCGGTGCTCAGCGATGCTTTCTGTTCATCCACATGCCCACCTGGGAGTTTCCTCGCTGGCACAAGAGCTGTAGTGCTTTGCTGGAAGTCTCCCGGGCCGAGCGTTAATCACTCCCTTTGGCAACACTCCAGAGTTTACCTCCTGACACTCATCAACAAGCAACTGATTGCTTTCACCTCGTAAGATAATGTGATAAATGTTCCGTAAACTCACTTTATGTTGACGAAGCAAAAGATGAGTTGTACTCCGTGTAAGGCAATTTTCTTCAGTCATTCAAGTTTCATGTCAAATACAGCAACCGGTCTCACTTTCAAAGCGGGTTGTCGTTTGTGCCGCTACTGTGATACTTTATGTAACTCCTGACAAGTTAATGCCATTTGGAAAATATAAGTTATGATCCTCAACTTCCATACACATTTAGATCTCCACGTCAACGATCACTACAGGAGTGGGTGTCTCTGTTTAAAAACAGATTTGACATCTGGGAAAGAAACTTCATTTTGTGAAATCCTTCTGTCTTTTGGTAACTACACACATTGCTGCGTTGCCAAGCAACTAATGCAACAGCTCCTTGGGCTCAGAAAGCAAATGGAAGTGTGGCGGCACCGGCCTGAGCGGCAAGGTGAAGCACTCAGTCCTCCCGCTGTGGATGCATGTTGCTGCGTTTCTCTGTCAGTGCTCTGCTTTTGCGTCTGTGAAGAAACAGTCAGAGGACTACGAGCTTTGAGTGTGCTGTAAATAATCACATATATGACATACTGCATGTGAAATGCCCTGCACTCTCTAAGATGTATGAGACAATATCCTGCTCAGGTTATTTTATGGCACTCTATTAAGGAGTGCTCAGTAATGTCATGCGTGACCATGTAAACATCCAAGTCTGGCACACTGGCATGGCTCACTGGGAATAGAACGAAGTCGTTGATAGTGTTTTTCCTGCCGTGACGAGTCAAAATGTCTGCTGTCAAAAAGGCTTGTTAATTTGAAAGAGCTTAACCTCACCTGACTACTGTGTACTTTACTACAGGAATTAACTGCAGCTAATAAACTGCAGCTAATCCCGGTAACACATTTTAGAGCTATAACTATTGATGTCTTTTTTTTTTTTCTCACACTGACTCTACCCATGCAGAGTGCACTGGAACAGCAGCTCACAGAGGGAGTGTCACGCCAGTCCATTAAAGCCGGAGTACGAGGGAAGCGTGTGTCTGTCAGGCTGTATTACACAAGGACGACACTGATGGACGGCCTCGGGGATACAGTTGGAGTCTCTCCGTCCAACCCTCCACCCGACTCTTGGAGCAACCTTTTGATGTCAGTACCATCCATCTCTCTCTCTCTCTCTCTCTCACTCTCTCTCTCTCTCTCTCTCTCTCTCTCTCTCTCTGCCCTCCACATGGGGAAACACAACCCGTTATTGCTGCATCATCTACCTGCCTCCACGCACGTGTGGTCATGTGAAGATGTTACACAATTGATGAAAGTAGTTTGATTTAGAAGGGATTGGTTGATAGACAGACAAATAAATCAGCAGCTACTGTTTCAGTCATGTTTTCAAGCAAAAAATGTCACAGCTTCCAGGAACTTAAATGTGCAGAATTGATGCTGTTCTTTGCCATATTATAATAAATGCAATATATTTGGAATTACAAATAGAACAGAATCTAAAGATTAATTGATGATACCAAATGTTGTTAGTTACAGCCCAAACAAAATAATACATCATTATAATCTGTCATAAGAAAGTACAGACAATGTTCTTTTAGAAACCTTTTTGGGGGGGGCATCTTCCATTAAAGCACTTACAAATCTATGTTACGTAGCTAAATAGATCATATGTATTTTAATAGACGTGCATACTGACCAGTCTTGATATATGTGTTCTATGTCATTTTGTCCATCATCTTGAAGGGACGTACTGAATTTGAATTTATCTCAATATTTACATGCATAAAATAACAACAGATTTTGTTGCGGATAGGAAAACCATATTTATGGTACATTTTCCTTAATTTCTGTGTTATTTGATAACAGTCAGGATTTTCTTAAGGTGCTATATACTGATTTGTACTCTCCTACATTGTAGCTGTGCACCTGCTTTGTGTTGTTGTTGGTAAGAAAGATGGATTCACTCCAATATGCTCTTATCCAAAAGGCCTATGGTCCATATCCGAGGCCCATCTGCCAGCTTTGTAGAATCCAAATATTCCTCACAGCATGATAAGGCCAAACACTGCAGCGTCTCCAGCCTCCTGCAACACTGATGCCACATATACTGTAAATGAATACTTATTAGGCGCTCTAATCATAATTTTGTGGTCTTCCCAGTCAGCTCTGTTTTATTCCTGCATTTAATAATTAATAGATACAATGCCTTTAAGTTTGGGTTTCCTGATTAATAATATATGTTGGTATTTGGGAAATACTGTGAAAAACTTTTTTTCTCATTGTGTTTATAGTGTCTGTGGGAAAGTTATGCAACGTATGTGCCTATGCCAGACAATCTGCAACGTTCCTCACATACGTTTTCTACAACAATGTATACTCATTATTAAATGATATGACTATTACTTTCACATAGATAGCACATTACATTCACTACTGTATGTTGTGTTTGCGGGTCAAGCCCTGAGTTGGATTCCATGAATGTCGGAACTTCCGGTTCAAGACGGTAAAATCTATACAGAGACTCAAAGTTGACTCACAATTTCGAAGAGGGAACTCACTATTTCCCAACGTTGTGTTATCAAAAGTTCCGTTAATTGATGTCCTCTAAACCTAGCGGCAAGCACCGCAAATAACAAAAGCTTTCACTAGTTACAGCTTGTTTAGCGAGGTGAACCACCTTCGCCGTAAGATAACTTGAAGGCTGTGTGTTCCATATTTCCGAGGTTCAAAAAGTAGACATAGTTACCAAGGAGACAACTGAAGCCCACACCAGCGCGCTGCAGGTAGACGGCTTGAGTTGTGCTTATGTAACATTATGTTAATGTAGACTTTAAGGAGTATATGTACATTATGTTAAATGTTATAAAACAGGGTTGTCAACAATTCACGACAGGACTTGTAGTAAAACTTTTGCAGTTTAGCTAACGTTAACTTTAGTTTAAAAGGGACTATCTTAATTTTTATATAAAGTTAGCTAGCTGTTAGCTGGTTTTAACTGTGAGCTAGCTAGCTAGCAGGATGTGGCAGCATTTATAGCCAGAGTCTAGTTACAATTCATTCAGGAGTTAAATGCAATTTATCATCACATTAAAACACCAGAAAATAAGCAAGACTCTTATCTACAATTGTTAGGAGGTGCCACTTTTAAAGTGTAATTTAATGTTACTTCTTTTTAACCAGAGGATAGTGTACAAACACCCTGCAACAATGGCCAGGTCCCCTTATCCTGGAGCCACAGCTGAAGACTTCAGGAGGTTGAGGAGGATCATTGCTGAAGATCAAGACTGGTCCCTGACTCTAGTGCCTTGTTTATCAAACCTCTGTCTGCAAACCATTGTGAGAAACTTTGAAGGTATGCTCTTGTTTTTAGTACCATTGTTTCACGTATTTGTATACACTTACTTAATAATATAAATGGAACTTTATGCAAACTTACCTGTTACAGAAAAGCCCATATTTGAAGAACTTTCGCCGATCCACAAAGACTTTGTTCAGGAAAGACTGTCTACTTCCCTGCCTCTCCACAAGACAGCCAACTTGATCAGCGATGGTGTCTATTGGAAGCGCTGCTGCGAGCAGCGGTGGGACATTTGTGACCTCAACCATTATGGCCACAGCTGGAAACGAATGTTCCTTGAGAGGCACATGGAGAACATTATTGAGCTTTTTATCCCAGATGTAACAGAGCCGAAGACAGTTCTAGAGATGGTACCTCTTTGTAGGAACGATGTGAAGAGGCTGAACATCTCCCAACTCTTGCCACCTATCAAGGACCCCCAGAAGGAGGAGGAGGAATATAGTTCAGAGTTTGCAAGTGACGATGAGGACAGCGGACTGTCTATGGACCACTTTGAGTTTAACATCCTGCTCGACAAGCTAACAAAACTGGAAGAGTTCCACTTAGTGTACAGGGTCAAACAATGTGGTATGAACTTTGAAAGGAAGATGTTTGAGATGACCGACAGAGATTGTGAGTCCCTCGCCAAGGCCCTTATGTCCTGTAAGACTTTGAAGGTGAATGAATATTCCTTGCACCGCACTGGTTTATGGCTTGATGCCTTGATGTCTTTTGTAGCTCCTTGCAAAGAAAAGAGCCTGACTATGTGGACTATGTTTGTTTGTTGTAACTCAGCACTTCTGACTTTCTTGCCAATTACAGAGCATCATTGACAGACATTTTACAGTCCGTTACAATAGTTGTTGGCACTACCCAAGTATTCGATTCAAGCTCTATTTACATCAAAGAAAAGACAGCACAGCCTCTGGCTGCAACCTAAATAAGTCACTCTTTGACACAAAAGTTTTGTCACATTAGTTTACTCCTGCACGAGAACATGGAATCTATCTGCTACTGAGTTGTTATTAGGGCTGCTGTTGTTTAGTGTTTAATCTGTTATTTTCACTTCATTTATTTCAGAAAATAAAGAAAAATGGCCACCATACCTACACTATTCAGACTGCTTGCATGTCCCATCAACAGTCCAAAACCCAAAGATATTTAGGTTCCAATGATGAAACAGAAAAGCAGCAAATCCCCACATTTTGTTTGATACATGACTTTCCCGACTTCGAATTCTATGACAAATGACTAATTGATCAATCAACTTGTATTGATATTCCTTTGAAATACTTCATTTTAACTAATTTTAACTAATTATATAAAGCATAGTCCGTCAATGATCTGGCATGCTGACCTGTAAGTGGCATCATGTGGCAAGTTCATACTGTCAAAGAAAAGGCCAGTTATTTCCAAGTCCTGTGCCTCATGACATCTTATGTGTGCTCTTAGTGATTCAGCTTTTTGTGCTACTCACGACATAAACTTGCTCCTCTTCATGATATTGTGTTTCTTCAGCTCCTGAAGCTCCATCAAAGCCACATTGAGGATAAAAAGTGCCGGCTGCTGGTGAAACACCTTTTGGACCACCCGTCCCTGAGGGAGCTCGACTTCTCTCACAACCTGATCGGAGACAGAGGAGCCAGAGCCATCGGCAAGCTGCTCACCAGGAGTAAACTCGAGACCCTGAACATGTGTGACAACGATATTAGAGGCCCAGGAGCTAAAGCTATAGCTCATGCCTTGTCCGTGAACTCCACCCTTTTGTCACTCAACCTGCGTCTTAACTGTTTGGGAGATGAGGGCGGGCAGGCTATTGGTAAGGCCTTGCTCAACAACAACACCCTGCTTCACCTGCACCTGGGAGCCAATCGGGTAACAGGGCCTACCGCCATCGCACTGTCTAAAGTTCTCATTCAGAATAACACCCTGAAAAGGATCAATCTCTCCTGCAACAACCTGGGCGTGGTAAGTAAATTGCTATTTCTAGATCCTTACTAACATTGGGGCACTAAATATAACGTTTTATCTTAGGGTGGTGCCAGAGAAAAGGCCCCATTGTCACTGATATCAAAAGGGCTCCAACTGTCAGGTGGCGATTCTCGGACATTGGTGACGACTCAGTTTATCAAGCTTAATTTTGCATTAATGTCGCATAAACATGTATTTTGTTTAACTTCAGCTGCAATTCACCATTCATTAGACGAAAGGATTAGTTGTTCATTATAAAATGTATCATTTCAATCATTTTAAAGTAGAAATAACAACCTAACTGATTCTATCTTCTAAAATATGGTTTGAAAATGTTTTGATAATGTTATTATGATAAACTTAGTGTTTTTATTGGGTTTCAGAAAAACCAAGCAGTTTAAATATGTCAATTTGAGCTCTCCCAACCGTTCTAACATTTTATAGATCAGATTAATTGAGAAACTAATTGTCAGATTACTCAACAGTGAAAAAAGTCCTACATCCAATAGTTGACAAGATATAGCATGAATAAAGACATTTATATTTTTCCTAAGTGGAGGCAAATAAAAAATATGAACAAAAATATTGCAAGTTATCCTTTAATAAAATGTGTTTCTTTGATGATAAGAATGTGCACAGAATCAGTGGGGGCACTTTGAAACACTGGGTTATTTTGAAACACTGGATTTCCTTCCTAAAGCATGCTAGTGCCTGTATAGATATAGTGCCGTAAAGTAACAAACAGAATAGCTTCAAAGTCTTTTCAATTATTCATAGACATGTGTGGAAAACATGCAATAATGGAAAGCTAAGTAAGTGTTGTTTCCCCGTGAGGCAGATCAGATTATCCCCTCCTCATGTTTTCTCCAATTCCGGATTTCACCGTACAGTCTGTGTCTGACTGAAATACACTGCGGAGGATCAAAAATCACCCACATAGCAGAAATGCGTGGTGCAATATCATCAATATCTGTGACCTTAGTCTACTGTTCACAAAAATAGAAACGCCTTTTTCAGACATAACAATAAACCAGAGATAACACGCACAATAAGCAGTTTAGAAAGTGTGGGCTTTTTTTGACAGCTAGAGTTACCCGGGGGTGATTTTTCAAGGTTATCCAGACTGTCTTCAGACCTTTTCAGAACAGCGTTGTGTGTGTGTGTGTGTGTGTGTGTGTGTGTGTGTGTGTGTGTGTGTGTGTGTGTGTGTGTGTGTGTGTGTGTGTGTGTAGGATGGAGGTAAAGCTCTGGAGGAGGCGATGTCGGTCAACACCAGAGTGACAGAATGTGATATTCGTCTGACGGAGGTTGACGAGCCGAGCGTTTCCTTCATCAACCAGGTGGTTTGGACCAACCACAGTTTAGAACAGAAGAGACAAGCTGGAAAGAGCGACACCAAGTTCACATCTTATTCTTTTTGAAATACAAACCCATCTTTATAAGTCACGGATTCCTGCTTTACCTTGTTCATTTAGTCACAAAGCATGGCCACTACTGATTTGTAAAAATAATACAGCATATAGTCCTATAATAAGTGTTGCTGTAAGAGGAAAGATCCTCAACAATCTTATTAAAATAAAGTGTCAGCTTTTAATTGTTATTCTCATTTTAACATGTTATGGTGTATATTTCTGATATTCCCACAGATAATCGGAACAATGAAAATGATATGATTTCACACAGATGTCATCTTGTCCCACATTGCAGCCCATAAAGCTATAACTGTAATTAAACCACATGTGTAAAAAGTACAAGCACAAAAACGTAGACATCCTCCGTTAACAATACGTGAATAATCACATAATAAACAAGACAAAGAAATATTTGACACATATTTCAGTGAGCATTTCAGTTTATTGAGGGGCCTTTTTTTCATTTTTTCCACACAGATTTGGTTTTAAGTCCTTATGTCACATCAAGGCAACGTTGTGGTGGAGTTGGAATACATACAGATTTGTGTTGTTGTTTTTATACGGACTAATAATATATTTGTAACACCTTTGCCAGGTAGCAAAAACACATCTTTACTTGCAAAATCACAAGTTGTTTTCTATAATCATATGAAGAGAGGCAAAGCTATTCTGTAAGTTGATGGTGGACTATAGCACACAGATCAATCTACACGTGATAGAATACTGATACTCTTTAGATCAGTAATCATTATCACTACTCACCCGATCGTAAAATCAGTCAAACCCTTCTGACATTTTCAGTTGAATAAAGGTGTACCAAATGTGATTTAAGAAAGGGTTCAAGGGAAACAAATATCATTCAAAATAATAAATAAGAAGCAGCAAAAAGATTCTGTTGTCTGTGTTGCCTGAAACCGTTTGAAGAGGATTGCATTGCTGTTTTTGACTTAACAAACCCACCATTTAACATCTGCACATCATAAATATCCCCGCTTCAGTTACCTACGTGTGCGCGACACATTCAGATCATCACTGAATCCGCACTAACAGTCATTCTAACCTCTCGTCTCTGTTTTATTTACAGTACAAATCCTTTCTGCCCTACAGTCTGGAAAATCAGTTCAATATAAAAAGACAAAGCCCAGAGCATTCTCGAGTGAAAGAGTACATATCAAAACTACCTAATCTACTTCATACACATGATAAAGGGTTCAGTGCTTTGCATGACTAAAGCTTTCATGCTCGTCTATAGAGGAAAAATGTCGAGTTATGAACCTTCCAGATAGATTTGTAACTGTTTTGAATGCCACTGTTGTAATGTAAACATTGCGCCGGTAAACACATTCTCTATTCTTACACATGACTATGTATGGATCACAGTGACGCTATCAGAGGGGCCTGGTGGCTGATCGTGAATGAGAGAATGTGATGATGACTTCAGTATAAAACAGTGACTTGAATCCCAAATCATACTCTAAATAGAGTTTACATCCCTCGTGGAGTTTGCATGCTCTTCCCTGTGGTTTCCTTATGCTTACACTTTACCCCGCAGTACATGGACAGCACATCATTCTCTGCCTTCTCAATGCATTCTGGGATGTGATCCAGCCCTTTATGAGAAACTAAATTAATTAATTGGTTCATTTCAATCCCTGTGTGTAATTTGGTTTCCCGCTTAAATCCTATTCACGTTGCTCAAAAAGGTTGCGCAGTACACCATCCATTAGCCATTAAAGGGAGAGTTTGACATTTTGGGGAAATACGCTTATTAAAAAAATTATTAAAAAATGATGAGTTAGATGAAAAGCTCAATACCCCTCTATTATAATACAACCTGCGTAAAATAACAACTTGTCGTTTCTGTTTCTGTTTAGATAAAACAAACTAGATACAACTTATTTTCCAGTTTATACCCGTGATATTGATCTCCTCATAAAACTCTCTTCAAGAAGGCAAATAAGTGTCTCAATACCAGGAGCTGGAGTCGGTTGCCCCCAGCTAGTCGTAAGTTCAAACATCTCCATGTCTTAAATATTTACTGAGTGGAGATTCACACATCACTAAATATGATGGGTTGCACCACACAAACTACTTCTTATGTAGAAATAAGTTGTTTCTAAACTAACGCTGCCCATGATCTATTTATATTGTATAGAGTATATTTATAGAGTAACAGAGCGGACACTTGATCAAAGTTTTGCTATTATAATAATGAATCATTTGTTATTATATTTCACAATAATATAATATACCTCAATAACTTTCAATATACTTCAAGTTATACAACTTTATGTCAATAACTACATTACTAAATGACAAAATAACAGTTAGGTTGTGTAACATTGGGGAGTTATGGTATTAACGTTAACCAATTTACACATGACAGATCTTTACTTTACGTACTTACGTTTCTGAAGTTCTAATGGTGCAACCCGATACTAGCTAGTAGTTACTAAGAACTTAAGGAGGACTGAGAGATGGATTTATGAATAGCTGGTGCGACCAAAATCCTGGAGAGGTGCAGATGTCTAACACGTTACTCTGTTGTATCTCACCTGCTTCTTGACCGTTGCTATCTGGAATGGGAACATAAGCAATGCAATGTCAGTGTGATCCTCGCTGAAGCCTTCTGAAAAGCAAAATAAACATGAAGTTTAGAGAAAGGAGTGATGACCAGGTTTGGGGATGGTGTTGCAAAGCAGCATCTTTGTCCTGAATACTATCCCGAGTCCTAGGGGCTTGCATAGATGAGCCGTGAGTTGTAAAAAACAGTTTACAGAGTGTTTTAACACTAAATTGTCTAATCTGTGTTTTCATCATGCTTCACTCCCTTTGACTATGTTTGGTGTATTCCCATGTATTGCTACAAAGATAGTGTGCAACTCCAAACGTAACATGGAATGTAATGAGTATGGCTAATTGGTCACAATTGTACAGTCCAGGATCATTATTGTGAAGAGAAGAGTTGGAACAGGAAGTTACACAGAGTGTCCGCCCTCGGACAAGATTCTGATAATTAATATTCTTGGACGTTGTAATGGTTTTAATGATCTTAATGGTGGAGAATGATCTGCGCATGCCAGTTTATCTTTCAGTGCCGGTCTCATGAGATGAGGGCTTGTTTGTTCATAGCATATACGACTCTATTTTCACGGTTAAAATGTGCTAAATTGTTACTATTTCTAGCATATTTCTTTGAAAAGTTGTATCTCTGTTTCCATTTAACATGTATTGTTGTGCATGGCCTGGCAGTAAAATCAGATTAATCCTGACTAAGATACTGCACGCGCTCATTTGAGAGGAAGTCTTTTTTCTTTTTTGTTCTTTAAAGTAATCCTGTCATATTATTAAATCTGACACTATCAGTAGTGAATCCAGGCCTCTTCCTATTTCTAGCGTCTTTGATGGCCAGCTCTCTGGCTGTCTCTCTGATATGCATCAGCAGCAGCAGCGGTAACGAGAGCTGTGTTATATCATGAGGAGAATCATCTGAAAACATTTAGGGCCTGATTCTTAAATTCTATATATTTTAAACAATAATTATAAAGGGTTTCTCCCGTGCCTCGTATACCATGTGTTATTATGAGTGTAACTTCAACTTGTTTTGGTGGGAGGATGTTGAGATGAGATGACTTTAATTATGATAGTTCATGCTTGTCAGTAACAGTTGATCGCTAGGCACTTAAATAAGGAGGTAGGCTGAATAGAAATATTGCCGAATATTAAATAAAATGCATCTTTCAGATTTTAATCAATCTTAGTTTACACTGATCTATTAATATCATGGTGAGGTTTATTATTATGTACTTGGCCATTATAGAAAATGTGCAGTTTATAGTAATTAACAGTTTGAAGAAGTGTTGTTGATTCAGTTTTAAGTTCTTGTGTCCTTTAGCTCTCCTGTGCTAAATTATTCATCCACTGTGTCGCTATATTTAGAAAGCCAGGAAGTATAATGTCATCGCAGCCAAGCCGATTTCTGCTAACTTGATATTTCAGCATCTACATCAGACAATAATTTTTATACTATGGAAATGTGTTCCTTTCTCAATAGATTTCTACGAGCATTGACTTTGAATGAACAGATTTAAATCAGCCATGTATCAAAAAGTTGCACATGCAGACGTTTAGATTTTAGATTTGGGCCGAAGTTAACTTCACTTTATAAGAGCCATAAGACATGTATTTTGTCTGTATAGCTCTGCATTTCCTCTCATAATGCACCCAGTTCCCATGACTCACATGATGAGAGAGTCAATGATTTTCTTAATATTTCTTCATTTCTCATTCAGACGCCCATTAATTGTTGTATTCCTTTCATTTCTTGGCATTTTCTAAGGTCCCCGCTGAATCAACCCCATGTTAGGCTCCAAATACTAATAAGTGTTACGCACGTCCTTGTCTCTGACTAAGATCTACAAATATGGCATTTACAGTAGGATGTGACTCCCCTCGGTATTCCTTGGTTATTTGACGCTTGTCCTTATGGACGCTGGACAGTACGTGGCTTTTTGGCAATTTGGTCCTTTGAAGCCGCATTATATTTAAACAACAGTCTCGATCGATAGCTTTAACTTTTTCCCTGACTTATTGACTGCACTGTAATCACTGTCTTTCCCAGATATCCTGTTTCTGGCTACAGTATCTTCAGAAACTTGAACAAATCCTTGTTTGTGGCACCTTGCAGGTGACTAAATTACCTCTATTGTAAAAGGGAGGAGCAGAAGTAAATGTTATCCCAGAGCTTCCTCACTCTGTCCCTGTATCATTACATCCCGTGCTCAGATAAGCCTGGACGGCCGCGGGTCATAGAGAAGTCTCCACACAAGAGCCGTTTCTGTGCAGGGAGCGGTGGTCGTGGTTGAGGCAGCCTTCGTTGCGATGCACAATGAGCACTGGGAAGTGCAGAGCGTCCTGGTAGGCTGGAGGGTTCTCCTCACTTGTCTGCTGACCCGACAGACAGTGCGTGCTCTCGGTGGGGCGAGACCGCTCGTTCAGGCTCCCGCTGCTCCTCCACAGGCAGCTCCGCCTGGATCCGTACAACCGACCCAGCGAGAAGCGGCTGGCGCTGAAGGGGATGCGGGGGCTCCCCGTGTTGCAGATGCTGAGGGCACTGCGAGAGAAGATGGAGGAGCTGCTGATGGCGCGGTGGCAGCGTTCACAGTTCTGCCTGTAGCTACCAAAGCCTCCGCATACAGAGTAGTTGTTCGAGCTGCCTGAGAGCTGAGTTAGGTCCATGAGAACGGCCTCGGAGTAGCTTGGCACCAGCTGCTGGTTGGAGCGGATGTGCCACTCCAACTCCGTGCTGTCGATTGTGTTGACTCGCGGGACGTGTCTGCAATGTGGCCGCTCTTCAGACGGGCTTACTGGCACATAGTCAAAGCCAAACAGCTTCTCTACATGGTAGTGGACACAGGCAGTGTGGTACTCTGACAGCACCCGCAGAGGCCAGGAGAGGGTGAAAGCAGCTGCCACCCAGAAAGAGGAGTTGGCTGCGTACCAGGGAAGGTGATTAGGATCAGAAAAGGCAATCATATACTCCTTAAAGTCTACATTCTTCAGGTGCATCCCCTCGCGGGCCTCCATGTAGTCATCCAGGCCCTCATTCTCGGTGAAGAACCTGGCCCGCTGGGTCAGGTAAGAGTTCTCGGACTCCACATTGGCAAAGCTAAAGCACTTGGTGAACCTCAGCCTGGTGATGGGGAAGTCGTCCAGACCCAACAGGTGCTTTGCGATGTCCTTAACCCCACAGTTCCCGTAGTCAAACTCTGCCTCAGCCACATGGGTGTTGACTCGCTCATGGTAGACCTGCGTGGTGGTGTAGGCGTCTCCATTACGGTAGCGTGTCACCTGCCGCGTCCTCCTGATATAATGGTAGCTGATGGCCTTCCACCAGATGCAGGGCGTCGCCTGCTGCATTCGCTGGATGCGCTCCGCCACACTCTCAACATCCACCTTGTACTGTAGCTCATTCCTGGTGTAGCAGTGCCAACACTCCACCAGGTAGACCACGTAGAGCATGACCAGGAAGGCCAGAGGGATGTAGATGTAGCCGTTGGAGCAGGGACTGTCGTGGTACATCATGGACTTGCCCTTGTAAGCGCTGTCGAAGGAGAGGCGCGTGACCTTGGTCACCTGGCACCAGGCCATCAGCCCGACGCAGCCATACATCAGCAGGGACAGCAGCAGGCATTTCCAATGAGTTTCCTGACACAAGGATTTAGTCAAGGACTGCTTCTGGGGCCGCTGCTACAAAGAAGATGAGAAGACAGCGATACGTCAATGGAACAATACTGTCAGTCGATTCAGTTTATATTCCTTCAGAGACGTCAATGGCACGTCTGTGTGTATTGCCATAACAATTTCTCAGAGTATAACTTCAAAACACTGAAAGCGACTCGGAACATAGAGGCTTGGATTACCTGTAATTACACACTTCAATATAACATTGAGTGTGACCTAAATATCTGTATGGTATAAAGTTAGAAAAAGTTCAAAAGTAGTCGCTCGTACATATGAAATATTTAAAGAAATATTCTGCGTTGTAAGTGCTTTGGCATAGTTTATGCATGAGCCGCGAGCCGATTGCTTATGCCTTGGTCTGCGCTTGTTATTATCAAAAGAGTCGCCCGCTCTTATAATCAAAAGCAAGAAAAATTTGCTGATTAATGCAAAAGTACCATGTTAAGAATATATGTTGAGGTCAGTAGCACGTTGAGCTTCTGTTTGGCTGGTAGGTGGGTGTGCACGTGGCCATAGTGTGTGTGTTTATATTAATTATATTTGAGAATAGAAAAGAAGTAAAAGAGCAGAAATATTCTGAGAGATATACCACGTTTAATGTCAAGCCAGCCGTTTGACTCTGGCAGCATAAAGCTGGTGCCACCCTTTATCACCGCGGGGCACAGTAAGCACCAGTGCCTGCATCAAGAGCTAGTCACGCCTTTTGGGAACCCTGCCCACACAAACCTGGCAGAGATTCAAAAGCCACAGGAAGGATGAATTATAACAAAATGCATTCAAAGATTGTGCATTACAGACATTGCACTTGGGCAGAGCCTAGTTTATCATATACACTGATTCACGGTTATCTTCTCAATCTCTTACATAGGTCAGCCTCTACATACATGTGACCACAACAACCAGCATCACTGCATTGATGTATTGAATCCAATATGTCAGCTCTGGGCTCTTCGAACTACAGACGAGCATAAATAATAGATGTTTTTCCGACATAATTATCTCCCCCACCTTGGACACATGGTCCCCAAGGCCCTAGCCAACCCAAGACTCCACCCCACAGGGTGGAAGGGATTCACATTGATATTCCCCATTGAGATGAACCTACTGCAGAAGCAGAATTTACTCACGAGCATTCTGTACACGCTCAACAACTATAATCAATACAACATGACATACTTTGTGGCTCATGTTACACTTCACAGCCTCTGTTTAAGCACCAGGAATAATGAACAGTTGTGTAGAAGGAAACAGTTTGAATGGAAACCAAATATACCTGTATGCGGCAGTATTTGATTAAAGACGTGCCATTAAATGAAAGAAGGGGAAATTATAATCTTAAAACAGCAGTCATATAAATTTGCAGGTATGTAAATGAGGGTGTAGCTCACAAAGTTCAATGACACACTAGTTTCACCCTGAACATAAAGTATTATACCAGAGATGAGTAGAGGCTTCAAGAACAGTGAGTTGGATGCTGACTGGACTGATACTAACTTTATAATTACATTTCAATTAAAAACTCCCTGCTTGAGATTATAACAGTTCATTAGGCCTAGGGATGGCCGAAAAGGAAGGAAGTGACTCATTACATTAACACAGTAGTGTTGACACATTAGACACAGACATCCATGTGGCCTCGTTGAATAGGAGAGAGAACCTCCCCTCTCTAATTTTGTATTTCCGACATGGATTTGTTGAAGCAGAAAAAATATCAAGAAGTTGCGCTGGAAATTAAGCTTCCAAAATAACTTTTCTTACATTGTTATTTCAAAGTGTCCTGCTTGAATTAAACACTTGTATTTGACCCAAGTCAGGCAAAAAACCTCCAAGGTTCAGTTGGCAGGAGTCTCTGGCAATTACGCTTGTATATGTATTGTATGTATTGTACATTTCCTTTACACAAGAATGCACACAATTTTAACCCACACTACAAAATGTAAAACTAAACATAAAGAGAATAGAAGAAAAAAAAATGCTCTATTATTTTTAGGATTTTAGACAGCCTGCCTGTCTATATCCCATTACCTTTGTGGTTTACAGTAATGTCCGTACACTTTTAGATTGTCTTTGTCTAATACATTTTACATTTTATAGATGCTTTAACATTAAATATATTATTAAAAAAGAGCCTGAGAACGGATGATAATTGACACTTCAACAGGAAGGCTCAAATCCATAAAACAGTCTGTTATGAAATGTAATCAATATTTTAGAAAACAAATGAATCAGTCAGAACCTTTAAGACTGGAGAAGCTTCACAATTCATGAGACCACTGTTGCGCCTTTAACTAAGTGCCTCTCTCACTCATGGACACTTTCTCTTGACATAATAAGACCAGCGGGGTTATATAAAAACCCTCTTGTGTAATGGATATGTAACTTATCCAACATGTGTATTTGAAGGGGAACACTACACAGTCACAGTAAAGTAGAGGAAACAAATCATTGTTTTTACTCAGGTAATCCCTAATTCATTTGATTTATATTTCCCCATGCAGGACACATTTGAACGTGTACCTCTGTTGTAATGAAGTTAATACAATCTGATGTTGACAGCTACAGAATATCCTTATTAAGATATTTCACTTTAGTCCTCACAGAGAGTTAAACTCACTCTCTGGAGCAAGACTTCTTTGTCTTTAAAGTGACAAACACACATAGATGTTGTTCCTGTTAAGAATTTAACTGTGTCAGAACATTCTTCTATTCTCTCATTATTGTAACAGTGATATTAGACAGTTCCAGTTATCTGAAGCCCCATTTGGACGCTTTCCAGGGCGCACAAGGGGTCCCCAAACCCCATTTTGGAAACTTGTCTGAGGGGGAGACCAATAGTATGCACGTTCACACTCTCGGATGCGCTTGGACGCACAGGTTCATCTATTAATCTACTGCATATTAGGCCATTTCTACAACTGCAATCAAACTAATCTCCAAGCGTTCTGTGCACCATTTAGACCCTGATCTCCAAAAACTGATGATTGTAGATATCATTAGGATTCCCCTGTGTTTCTTTCCCCCCATGCATTTGGATTTAAAACTGGCCTTCACATTGCAAACAATGAGTCCTCACCTCCTCCCGGGCACTGTCCTGCTCCTCTTCGGGCACGGTGGTGGTGCTGCTTTCACTGGCCGTTGCAGCCGATGCTGGGGACATGATGGCAACGGTGCAACACAAACCGGGTCATGGATCACCTGGTGGGATGGAGGGTTTCCAAATCAGGGTGAAACATAAATACACCGAGAACCCCCTCTGTGCATCATCCATAAGAAACTCGTCCGGCCGGAGCCCAAGTAGAAACGCTCAAAACATGCATCATCCCAGCATCCTCCAGGTGGGCAGACGTCGCTGGGTATCCGGTCATTGTGCCTCCGAAGACGTGCAGAATAGGCTGGAGACTCCTCTCGCGAAGAATGCTGCGAGGGATGCAATGTTAGGAAATGGAAAAGGCGGCAGGCAGATCCTCTCCTGGTCGGCGGTGCCCACAGAAGCTGTGAAGCAAGACAAAGACGAAAGGCAGCGGCACGTGCGAGCTGCCAGCCCGACACCACGATGTAAATAACACACACATCCCAGTTCAAGTGAATCACAACACACACAGAGGCGGTGCTGCGGAGAGGGCCCGCCCACTGCATCCCATTAGCTGCATGAGCCTCTGTGTATGGGCCAATTATTATAATAACAAGTATATCCCCTTTCAAAATCAAGGCTTTAATACTGTAAGAAATACATTTAAAAAAAGTTTCTTATTGCAGCAATATACAGATAAATATAGGCTGATGATTGGTATTTATATATGTAAACATAATATTCAACCCCCACAGTAAACTCACTATTGAGAAACAAATACACACAGAAAAAACATAATGTATGTAATACAATAGGGCTGCGGAAATTTGGGGATGTTCATTATGGTAAATGATTAATACATAATTGTAAGCACATAATTCACAATGAAATTGAGCCTGACGTCCCTTTCAAGCCACTGTTTAAAGATTTAAAGTATGATTGGTTTATGTTTTTTCTTGTAGTGATGTTTTTGTTCAATGTAGGTGATTGAGTAATTTATTTGTGTCATTCATAAATTCATAATTCGTCTGTTTAATCACATAATCACTGATTAATCTAAATCCAGTAGTGACAGAGCAACATTTGTTTCATGCTTACATACTTCTTAATGCTATCCTATTTGAGATTGAAACCTGTTAGTAGACTTTAAATTATTTGTTTTTTGTAATATGTGAAATAGAAGAAGGAAGAACAGTATGAAATTATATTCTACATTCCTGCTATTTCTGTTTCACCTTTGTAAACAACACTATTACAGGAACACTTTATTTACAATCATGCACACAACTCCTTGCTTATCATAGCACAGTATCGACATTGGACTGGACTCCTGGCCTAAAATGGAAAGTGTAAACATTACAGTGGATAACATGTAAACAGATGGCGGTTCTTGGCAGCAGTAAAGGTTTCTCTCTGACAGTCAGTATTGTTTTATAGACTATATCAGAATGAATCTGGCCCTCAGCAGTAGTGAGCCCTCTATTGGCCAAACCACAAACAAGCATTTTCAAGAAAGAAAAAGAAACAAGAAATGATAGCTGGGTTATTCCTGAACTTTTGGGAGGTCAAACATTGCAACTTTAAACTCTGCTTGCATATAATACTTTTCCTTGTATGCCTCTAAAAAAAGAATATGGGGCAAATAGGAACATTTCGTCCCGTTTTTGACTCGGATATACAAAAATAAAACAAGTTTTAGGTTTTTATGTGAGATTTATGTAAACTGGCTTATTCAAGTTATTCCCTTGAATAATAAAGTGTGTGTGGTTTCATGATGCAACCAGTGACATGCCTGCTGCAGTAAAGACGAGGACCTCTAGGAATTTTTTATATGCCATGTCAAATTTATTGGCCTAAATTCAGGATTTTCCAACACTTTCAAATTATTTGTGAAGACTTAAGACTTTGCTTGCATTTGCCTCTAAAGGACCAGTGCATTTGCAAGTTTTAGTTCTTTAAATCATAATCATGTGTACTTTTTTTTTGCCAACCATTTTGACCATGAGTTAAGTCATTTTCGTCAAGATTAGATTACATTTAGATTACATTTGTGTGCAACACAAATGTAATCTAAACAAAGAACATTTTCTGTTCATATTCGACTTCATCAGTCGACTGTTCAATATGGTTTATAACATGTATTTCCCTACATAAATATCTAAATGCTTTTTCAAAGCTTTCGTCATACTACCAATAATACAATTCAGTGGAGGAATTGATTTGGTTATTGTTGGGGATATTTTGGATTTGTACCTTATTGACATTTTATATTAGCATTTTATTTGTACTCTTTCATATTGCTGCACAACAGTTGCCCTTATAAGTCAAGTTAATGTATATCTTACAGAAAAGAATGGAAATCAAAATGTTTTGCAAAGTGATTAGTTATGATTTAAAGAAGAACAATGTTTACTTGTATGGTTCATTAAACTCAGAGCTCGACCCATTAAAGTTGCGGTAATTTTCAAATACCGTTTTATTTTGAAAATCCCATCTTTTCCGCTTTTACTTTGTTGAATCTCGACGCTCTTCCAGTTGAAGTTATGTGTGGCGCGAGCGTGTGTCTTATGTGTATGTTTGCTCACGCGCACTGGGGATTCCCCCGCTTGACAAAAACAGCTTCGCCTTTCATTGCCCTGGAGCTCAGGCTGTTACCGGATATCTCGACGACGGGCGGCCGCTTCTCCACTTTTAGCTTGATTTGAACCCTTTTCACCAAGTTTGGAATGACCACACCGTAGTTTGAAACTTAAAAAAAAATCTATAGAATCGATTAAAAGTGAGGGCCTGCTGCTGTGAGGTCATGTATTATCGGTTAGTGGCATGAAACGGAGCCGCTCGTTCCTCTGGTTTTTCCTCAGGTGTCAGTTGGCTTTCCTCGGACTTCGCTCACATCCCCGAGAGCCGAGCGGCGACGACACCCGGCAGTAGGCTGTAAACCCCCGCGGAAGGTAGGGACGGGGAACCCAGCGAGGCCACCGTTACCATGGCGAGCGACGACTGTAGGAAAGAGGACTTGTTGGAGGATAACCGCACGGACTCTGGCATTGACTCGTACCGCTCCATGCTGAAGTCGGAGGAGCCCCGGGAGCCGAGCGCCGACTTCAGCGGGCCGCGGGACAAGTTTTCCGGCGTGGACGAGCGCCTGGACTCGGCCTACGGCTCCTCGTCCATCACGGTGGACAACCTGTCGGAGATCGTAGCGGCCTGCACGCTGTCCAGCGCCCCGGAGGAGCAGGCGACGAGCGCTGAGCTCACGAGACAGGAGGAGAACTTGCTCACGACTATCACTGAAGATGGAGACACGTATGTTTTTTTTTGATAATTTTCTCAATTCTTTATGCACGAGCACAACTTTTCTGAGCTTTGCTCAACGCTCCACTGCTGCATACTGCTGGGTGAAGTTTAAACTCGGTGCCTTGCGTTTTTACAATGATTCTCTCAGGGGTTTTTTTGACCAACTTTTTTGACCAATAATGTTGGAGTCTGCAGTAGTCTATCCCAGAATTTATTTTATCATCATCTCTCGTAAATGTATTTCATATTTCCACTTTCACGGCCCATCACCTGCTTTATCTAAACAGTAGTAGCACTCGTGGTTAGGGCTGCAATTAATAATGATTTAAATCGTCGATTTTTCTGTTTTATCTATAAAATGAGAGATAAAAATAAATAAAAAATCCCCTCATAAGTTCCCAAAGTCCAGTATTTTTTTTTAAATGTCTTGTTTTATCCGAATAACAGCCATAAACCCTTAGATATTGCTCTTACAACAAGAGAGAGCAACAGAACATCCTCACATTTGAGAAGCAGGAGGAAGATATACGGCATTGTTGCTTGAAAATGATGATACAAAAAAAAGTTAATTTGATGTTGTTCCATCTCTTTTATTCCACTGGAGATGATGAGATGATTTAAAGTGATGGAGTCTATAAATTACATTGAATTTGAGGCACAGTTCTTCTTGTGATACTCGGTTTGTAGGGGATTTCATAGCGGGTGTGATATTGCACTTTTTGTAATGAACTTTGTCCTCGTCATGAATGTGGACCGGCTCCTGTGAGGCGTCTTTCAGTGAGAAAACAGAAGTGAAACACAAATGCCTGGACTTCCCCATGCAGCACAGACAAAGCACATGCTGTGAGGCAGCGGAGAGGACGGCCTTTGAGCCAAGAAACTTGTTGATCAGGATAGGACAGTGTGTGCGTGTTCCCGTGTTTGTATTGGTGGATCCCACAATTCACTTCTGCCACCCCCAGACATCCATGTCAGTTGGTTACCTGTCACAATGGCTGTTTGCTGGCGTTCACTTCTCAGTTTGCGTCAATGAAACTGGCTGCTTTTTTGCACACAATACCTAAAAACACCCAACAACACCCAACCTTCACACACAGCCTTATCGGCTCGTGTTTCTTTTGTGTCCCACTCATCTTATGTTGCCAAGTCATCAGTCTTTTGACGTGAAAGCAGGCCTGCTAATGACTCCTGCAGCCTCTAGTGTAATCGATTGACGTCGTCCCCAGCATTGTAGAAGTGTTGTTGTGTCTCTGACCTCTTTTCATTTCCGCTTGCTGGTTGTTGGGGCCACATGGTTTCATTCTCACACCCTAACTATAGATACCTGGGAGGGGGGGGAAACAACACCTGAAACACACCACACTGTGCTGCTTAGACTGAGAGAGAATCATGCAAACATGACTTTTTTCCCCTGTGGGATTTTTTTTCTTCTTATTCATTCAAGTCTTACTCAAACCAGGAAGTCCCTTTCACACAAAGGTTTGCTCCCAGGCTTGAATAGTTGGTTGGCAGCTCTATTATTCTACAGAAATTTCATGACATTAAAATTCAGCTACATATCGTTATACTTTCCTGTGAGACACATCATCAGTACACATACAACCAATATTGAGATAATCTATTGATGGATTATATTTCTATTCAACACAGATATTTGAATCGGAAAACTGTAAAGTTTTCTCTCAGTTCAGCTTATAGTTTCTAGTTTGAAATTGGTCTAAAATTGTTTGTAGCCTACATGTTTTTAAACATGTTGGCATTAAAAAAAACTTAATTGTTTGTACTGCACACACTAGTTCAGTTATATTTAGGGCTGCAACTAATGATCAACCGTGGTCTTGATTAATTGATAAGCGGTTTGGTCTATCAGACACCAGATAATACTGAAAACGCTCAAAAAGTTCAAACAGTCAAAAACTCAAAGTTGTTCAGTTTGCCTTAATTTAGAACAGCAGAAAATGCTAATGTTTGAGAAATGAATACCAGCTAATTGAAAAAAAAAGACAAATTTGATCATTAATCAAAATAGTTGCTGATAAATTATCTGTCAATCGACTAATTGTTCAGCTCCCGTTATGTCACACTGTTTTGTGACCAGTGTCAGAGCGATGTTTCCTAACCAGTTACACATAATTGGAGTTGTTGTGGTTTACTTCCAATTATTGCAAGAAATCTGGAGAATAATCTTTATTCTGAGGCTTTGGCAACATATCACGATTGTGTCATATCGTTTGTGTCCCAATGAAATGCTTTTTAACACATTTTGAAGGATTAACAGTAGTTGACTTTATTCCACTTGTAGTGTCAAACAAGGATCATAATCATCATTGTTGAGTCCCCTGCATGGTTCTTTTTTATATTCAAACAACCACAACATCAAAGACTTGAAGCAAGATAATACAAGTAGATTTGATTGATCAACCACTTAAAAGGCACACGTAATATATCATTATTGTTACTGCAATTGCTGACCAGTTATGTGTTAAATCAGTCAGTCAAAACACAATTTATTATATTGTGAAATTGAATTGCTTACAAAAGTAATTCAAGTTAAAACTACGCAAACAGATGTGTATCTCCAACTGAATGACATGTCTGTGCAGGATAGATGTGATGAACACAACATTTCGCTGGAAGTGGGTGTGAGAGAGAAATAAGACATCGATAAAGAGAGATTGCTGAATTGATAAACAGTATTTCAACTCATTGCTGATCTTTAAGAGAGCGCAGTAACTGCAGAAACATATTTTACACTGTTTGCTTAAATATAATAACATCCTCATGCTACTTTCAGCTTTCGATATAGAGCCCAAAAATGTAACCAAGGCAACTTGATGATAAACTTTGATTTGAATCTGTTATAATCGTTTTACAGATGGGGCTCTTTGTATCGTTATAGTTTAGTCTAAATTAAGCACTAATGCTCGGTTCCATTTCCTGCTTTTTGCACACATTTGTTTGCTACAGCGTCCCACTAAGGGTTTGAGGTTAGCGTGTCTTTGTTTTGATCAAGGATGCACCTACCAATGGGTGGTTTTAACATGTCCCTTTACTTTACCGTCTCTCCAAAAGTTCTCGTATTGCTCAATACCCCAACCACTAAATCGTGCCGTTCAGCCCACTAGCTGTTACATTTCGAGGTAGTCTCTTGAGATGAATTATGAGGCAACATGTTCTGTCAATTTTTTTTCACTGTTACTCTACTATTGCTTTCGTGGGTGACGATTGCTCAATTCAAGTTTCCTGGTTTTTGCAATCATGACGGATAAAGATGTTTCTATTTTCTTTGCCACTCCTGTAGAATCCTGCACTTAGCAATCATCCATGAAGACAAATTCATTGCTCAACAGTTGATACTGCTATTCCCCAAAGAAGTCCTGGACATCCAAAACAATTTATACCAGGTAAGTGCGACGCAACTACACAAGCAGCTTCTACTGGAACTTTTTGAACCAAAGTGACTTCCGCCCAGTCTTGTGCCTTGATTGTGGACGGTGACATTATTTATATCTCAGTAGTTCCAGAGAGCTGTTGTTCCTCTTTAATTGCAGTCCGTCCTCTCTCAAGGACGTCACTGTGGGTAGTTGTTAACTCATAAGGGACTTTGAATGGAAACTCCCCTCCTCTACCTCCTGAAATGGCACCACAGGGAGCTGTGGAGTGTATCCTAGAGTGGATGTGGGTGTAGAAATCGTTCCAGTCCTTCAAGATGCCAGACCAGGCAGTAAAACTCATGTTGAAACCAAAAACAAAGAATGAGCTGACAGAATTGTCAAAAGGAAACATCTAAAGTTAAGACTCAGCACTTAATGCAGTGACTCAGTTAGACGTTTTGGTTGCCTAATTTCCTCTTAGTAGTAATTTTAAGACCTCACATTTGGATACATTACCAAAACAAATTCTTCTTTACCCGTCAGGTTTTTAAAAGTAAATTCCCCCTAAATTGTTTGCATACTGATTAAGAAATGATGATGCAAAGTAGTTTGACTGTGTGGCACAGATGCAATTCAGTCCTACCGATGATAAAGCCATCATAGAGCTTAAATGCTACTCCCACGTTAGCCTCAGTAGATCGGTGCAACCACTTGTTTGTTTGGGACTGAAGGTGCAACTCTCACTTTCTTAGCTTGAATATTCTCTGTATTGTCTTTATTCATATGTATAACCAACAGATGAATTTCATGGATACTCTGGAGCAGGTCCTCTGGTGGTAGTTCAAAGGCATTCTGAGAAAAGCGGTGACTGAATTAAAATAGGCAGAGTTGAAGGATAATAACTACAAAGAAACCTAATTGATTAGGTCTAAAACTATTGACATTGTAGAATAATTATTTTATATTTTTCGATGTATCTTTTTTGGTGAGAAATCGGGAAAAGTCTCTTCAAATTGTTTGTCTTGTCCGACTGAGCAGTCCAAAATCAATCCATCTATCTTTAATCAATCAATCATTTGATTGACTTAACATTCTGCCATTGGTTATGATAAATAAATAATATTTAATTGAACCATACTTTTGTCTTCTGTGACCCTCAGAGCCCTTTGCACCTGGCCACCTACCTGAACCTGGCAGACGTGGTGAAGGGCCTAGTGGACAAAGGGGCCAGTTTGGAGCTGCAGGACCAGGAGGGGAACACAGCGCTGCATGTGTCCTGTCAGTACGGCCAGACGGAGTGCGCCACCGAAATCACCAGAGAGGTTTCACCCAGCAAGCTGGCGCCGGTCCTCGAGACCCAGAACTGGAGAGGTGAGGAAACAGACTGTCTGCTGCAGGACTTTAACCAGGACATTTCTATGTGGGACTATTTTAATAATTTGAACCTCCCAGATTTTGTGTGTCTAAATATATTATGGCCTTTTGGTGCGTTTAGGCCAAGACTTGTCTTTTAATGTTGTCAGCAATTTAAAGGAAATAATTAATTTAGTTGCCATTGCTAAACCAATAAAGCATGAAAGGAAACATCATGATAGAAATTAATCTGTCAATTTCAGTTTTGTTAACTCTCTAGCTTCAGCACTTTGGGACAAATCTAATGTGGATGTGAGGCAGTATTTTCTGGTCCCACAGCTTTGTTTAGAAATAGCAACAGTTGGGTGGCGCAAGGGTGGCACAGATGTCTCGTGTTTGCAAAACCAATTTGTAGTTGATCTGCAGCAGATCTTCATGGTTTCAGTTTTGTTTTTTATTATTTGGAAAAACATACTATTTAAAATAAATGTTACAATCTCTTACAACCTCAAAACGAACCCCATGTTCCATATTTGAAACAAGGTGTGTCCTTGCAGGTCTGGCCTGTCTTCACTTGGCTACACTGAACAGGCAACATCAGATTATGAAGCTCCTGGTGAAAAAGGGAGGAGACTTGAATATCCAGGTTAGTCTCTGACACTACATCATGTGACTTATTCTCGTCTTTAATAACACGGCTCTACTTAAATGGTCAATCCACACTAAATCTGCTATCTCACACAATAGAAGGTTTCTGTTTCTATGTAATTTGGTGTGAAATTACCTTCTGAATCAGCTTCAGGTTGTCCCAGTAAGAATCAATCTGCAGCCAGCTGACCCTGACCTGCCACCTCTTAGATTTAAGCTATTTGTCATATGTTGTCTCTCTCCGTAAAAGAGGTGCTGGGTTTCTTGGTAGGATTTCCCAGTAGTGTCTTTCACATGACCCAGCACTGTACCAGTATTTATAATCACACTGTGTTTACTGCGCCCTGGCCTTATGTTGTCTTCTTGTCTGTAAATCTGCTGCCCCCGTGCAATGCTGATAGTGATATGAGCTGAGCTCTGGGCTTCCTGTAGGATTCATGGAGACATAATTAGATTTGAGATATGATTAGGCTGGCCAGCCACTCTTAACTTTCTATTGAAGGGAACATGGCGGTCAGTCCCGAAACTACCCCAGACATTCCTCTCAGTTTAAATCACCGGCCAAAGATATCACTGTGCCTCACATTCGTCTTTTTTAATTATCATAATGATAACTATCATTGTAACTTACTATATCCTTTTCTTCCACGCTTGTAAAATGTAACATAACAAAGATATGTCCATACTTCCAAACAGAAAAGTGTGAAACAATTTTTTAATTTTATTTTTTAAATGTGCTTACTTTATGGTATTGTCCCATTTGTGTAACTGGAATTTCTCATTACTATTTTCCATCTACGCCGCTCGCAGGAAGGTACAAGTGGAAAAACGGCCCTTCATCTCGCCGCTGAGCTGCATGACATCACGTCAGTGAAGCTGCTGCTCAGCAGGGGAGCCAATGTGGATGCTGCCATGTTTAACGGCTGCACTCCCCTGCATCTCGCAGTGGGGAGACAGGACGCCGCCATCGCCAACCTCCTCTGCCAGTCTGGCGCTGACACAATGCTGCGAAACATGGAGGACGAAACGGCGCTGGATCTGGCGGACGGCAACGATGATGTAAGTTTTTGTGATCGACACTTACAGGAACATCCGTGTAAACTAGACTGCCCTACATAGACCACCACTTTAAAAAAACACATCAAAGAGCCACGCGCTTGCACTGGGTGACACGTTCCTTCTATACAAGGAACATGGGCACTGTAATTCATTTTGAGTTAATTCTACGTGCACAATTCTGCTTTCATTAATACGCCCATCAAATATGTATCAATACGCAGATGAAAATAGTTCCCAACAAACACACTATTTACACCTAAGAACCGACAGTGCCCAGCTGTTTTAGAAAACTACGAAGCCTTTTTAGAAAAAGTTATATAGTTACTATCCTCGTTTTTAAGGATTCAGGGATTCTGTTGAAGGAAATGATTTTGGGACTGAGTGCACTAGACAAGGTAGACAAGTCGGAAAGTGTGAAAGATTGAATAAAACCTTGTTTGGGTCTTTTTATGGGATTTGTTGTCCACAATCAAATGTGTAGAATAACACCAGTCCTTTAAGTTTCCAAGCTTCATAATATATTATGAGCTACTGTATAGGGATAAGAGTTCAACAGCATGTATTCACATTTTTACTTCCATGACTGCAACTGCAATACTTGCATTCATACTGGGTGTCAGATATTTTGTTTATCCTGACATTTAGTGAGGACAGCAACGGACAATTAGAGAAGGCATCAGTAAAATGTGACTTTGTATCCTTGTCTTTCAGATTCTGGCTCTATTTCCTTTTGATGACATCCAGATCTCTGGGAGGTCGGTGGTTTTGAGCTAGATCATAGGCTTAACAATAATCTTGACATTTTCTGGAGCGGCTAAAACCTTTTGATTAAAAAAATATATATATAAAAAAAAAGAAGCTGCATTTTAGTGGGACTTTTCCATTAAATAGTGCCTCTTTTTGTAGTACATTCTGATTTGCATTTATCTATTATCTAGACAAATATGTGCACATATTAATCTTATTTCCCTCTTACAAAGAAATTTATTCTGCTTGATTGAACACTGATAAAAAATAAAGAAAATCAATGTTCCTGAGTCATTGGTTACATTGTTCTGCTTGTTTCCGCATGCCTCCTCAATGTGAGTGCAAAACATGTTCAATGTCCATCAAAAATTCTACCTCTTAATCACATTAACCTAGTTTTAATGGCTAGAAATTGAACATTCAAATTGCTTTGTTTCACAGTTTCTCAAACTTTATCAGTGCAATGAGACATTTCATTTCATGGCCTTTCATTGTTGCCACAGAAATACCTTTTGTTTTTTATATACTAAATGTAAAACTAACTAGAGACTTGCAATCCTACGAAGACAAACTAATCACTTCCTGCTATTTATTAGAAAACCGGTAGCCAAATTAAAAATGTAATATATGACACAAAATGCAGCTTCGTCTTTTTGATTGTTTTAGGTTTGCTACTTCATGTTGTGAAGCCGTTTTCTCTATTTATCTCATCTAGTCCTTAATCTGCAGTAACTGTTCATTTACTTTGGTGTGTAATTACACTGCCCTGTTTAGTTAATATATGCAGTTTGTTTATTTTGTAATAAAATTGAAAAAAACTCACTGTATATTGTACTTTTTTCTGGGTAGAGAGAATTTTGGTGACATTTTAAGCTTTGTTTCGGAGCATCGGTTTATATTTGTGGTATCTGTACACACCCAAACTCATTATCAATGTCTGCTCTGCAGTGGTAGCGGCAGGTTTATCGAAAACCTTCATAAAATATATTTCAGGTAATAATGGAGAGGTTAGGTAATTAAATGAGCTTTTGGAGCCCTTTTTAAGCTCATTTTTAAAATCTGTATTTTTTCTTTTCTATTCTTTTTGTTTTCTTTTACCAATGCATATCCAGTAAATCACCGGAGATTAAAGGGCACACTTCATGACAACGCACTTTCATGAAAACACCGAGTTATGTTCTTTGTTTCCTGTCCGCTGATTTTGTTAGGTGTATCTTTTGTTTTCCAGCAAGTGGCTTCTTCCTCATGGCTCCTATAACACAATGACTGTGGAGCGGCTGGAAATTCCACTCGACTCTATCTCTTTTAAAAGCACATGACACTATTATCATGAATAATAAGCTGGCAAAAGGACATTAGCCAGAATTTAAACTAATTATACTAATTACAATGTATTTTTCCTCTGGTCAGGTAAACGGTGCTGTGAGGGTTAAACTGGCAGATTCATGTGCAGGAACACAACTTATTACGGTAACAGCTTCTAAACAGGCAAACCTCTGTGGTAAACGGCTCGAACAGAGTTGTGAAACTATACCTACTTCCCCACTGAGCCTAAGGCCTGAAGCTACTCGTGATAAATACAAAGCACTGTAAGTCATGTTAAAAATAGAAAGGTAATAAAGTTTGAAATGCCAGTTTCACTTGTCATTTAGTAATACTGCATGTTTTCCTTCGAGAAATGAGCAAGGTTTTTGCTTCAATAATGCATCATTAAAACTGTAATGTCTTATATTAATGTAATATATATATATATATTATACATGTGGCCTTTTCCACATCAGGCGGTTTGACATGTCATACCAGAAAAAGGCGCAGGTGTAAGTAATAACAATGCATTCCTTTTAGAAGTAAATTATAGCTCATGCTCACTGGCTTTGCTTACTTTCATGGAACAGAGCCATCATTAATAGTATCAGCTCCACCTGTGCTTTCACTGTTTATTGTTAATTATGCACATTATATTGTCAGGTAAGTATCCAAAGTAATGATACTCATTATGCAGAATAGACACTTTTATTCTGGTGTGTTCATATGCGTATTACTTCTCTTCGCCTTAATATGTGCATTTTCCTGTTCATTTTAACTCCTTAACTTATTGTTGGGTAGTTAGTTTCTGGCACAGCTTAAACTACTTCAAAATGTGTTTTATTCAGTCAATCATTACATACAGTAAAGCCACAATCTAACATACAAAAAAAGAACGACTGAAAAGGTATAGGTAGAAGCATAATGCTTATATTATATATTATGCAAGGTGTGGACCTGTTGTGTTGGTCCTTCAGGCAAGTGTTTTCCGGGAGTTTTGACCTTTGCTTTACTGAGGAGCGCAGGGAGGCAGCAGCGCCAGGTTCAAAAGGGCGGCTGTAGCTCAGGGGGATGAGTGGTCTTCCCGCAACCACAAGGTAGCCGGTTCAATCCCCAGTCCCCCCATAGCTCACATGTCAAAGTGTCCCTGAGCAAGACACTGAACCCTAAATTGCTCCCCGGGCGCCGCTCAGGGCAGCCCACTGCTCCTTAGGATGGGCTAAATGCAGAGAACACATTCCATGTATGTACTATGACAAATAAAAAGGATTTCTATTTCTTTTTTTCTATAAAAAGTTGCCTTTGGCTGAACGTAAACATACATGATGTCCCTGCTTGTGTTCCCCAATCTTACCTATGTCCCTCTACCTAACTAGAATGTATTTATCTGATTTGTCATGTGTTTTTGTTATTTATTTCTTAAACTATTTATGCATCATGTACAGCCTTTGTGTATGACACACAGGTCAAACTGTTTGGCCTTGCAGTAATACCCCCGCACCGACAGGGGGCGGTGCCGCCGGGTGGGCGCCGCTCTCCATCTCCTGCGTCCTCTGGTGGTGAGCGAAGAGGAGGAGGCTTTTCCTGCTCCAGTGAACCAACCGGAACCAACACATCGGCCATCGAGGAGGATAAGTTGAAGGCATCCGAGCTAAAGGCGGCTGGTCCGAAAGAAGACAATCCCTTATTATCAAAATACCGCTCCCGGCCGGGCTCGTGCTGCTTCATGCTCCGTCACAGCGGAGACGTCTGATTCCGTCGGCGTGTGTCGCCCGGTGTCGGCCACAGAGAGGAAGATGACATCTTTTTCATGGAGGTAACGTCGGAGACCAATAGTAACGTTAGCGAGCTGGGGGGGGGAAGCCGATGGTGATTTTTAGGTGTGGATTTGCGCCGCCGACTGTTGACTTGTATACTTGTCAGCGTGGCAGTGACGTCGGCTAACCGTTAATTTCAGTTATTCATCATTACTTTAGCTTTTGCGGTTTGTGTGACGTGACACGAACCGGTGTTGCGCCGAAATCTGTGACGCGAATAGTAGCTGTCCTAAGTTAGCTTCATGTTTTTAAAATGATGACTTTATTACTTGATAAGCGTCAATAGAAATGGTGTCCCAGAGAGTCACACAGCTGTGAAACTAAAGTGTAGTATTTATACTCATAACTTAAATGGAGTTACCCTATTTGTTAAATATCATCAAAATACTGGATATGATAATGTGATTAAAACACTGCAGTGGCAATAAGGCTGAAAGTACTGGACAATCTGATGGGTCACATCATTTTGGTGCACGCCTTTTTTCCCTTCCCACTGATGTTTTCTATGAATGTATTCATCCAGACCCCACCCATCAGCAGCTAGGTATTACTATTAGCATGGCCTAGTTGATATGTGGGACTGGTAAACGAGGACATGTTTTTATTTGCTGTCATGAAGCGTTAACCTTACAAGACACAAGCACTGTTTCCCTCCTCAGGTAAATTTTTTTGGCAGCTGTCTCTGTGGTGTGGCAGCCTGTGGGTCGGCCGCCCAGCCGCTGCAGTGCATTCCTCCATGTAATAAGTTGCTTGTTCAGAGCCCAGGTCTCTCTGCAGTGGACTACTGGGCTGGCCAGGCCACGGCAGGGTCCCGCACAAAGAGGCTCTGTTTGAGTCGGGCTCACAGGCCCCCCTGGGGCGAGGACCGGGCCTCACTTTGAATCAGATGCACATTCAGTGCCACGACAGCAAAGGAGCACACCTTTTTCATGGAAAACTAGGGTTTCATCACAGATGTGCTTGAGATTGCAGATGTACTAAAGCTGCATGTGGGTGTGGGTAATAAAGCCCATTTCATTCCCCCAGTTAACAGGTTGTGGTTGTTTTATGTGATTACTTACTTCTAAAACTGTCATTAAGAAAAGATGGTAGTGGTAGTATTACATACTTCGCTTGCGAAAGCTATGACCCCGGGAATGGAGTTGGGCTGCAAAGTGATTTTTGGCCATTTTTGAGAAAAGGTTCCCGCTGGTTATGTTGCAGATTGAAATTTTACTCTCAAAATATAACAATTACAATAGTATGCATTATTATTATTATTATTATTATTATTAAAACTGTCCAGCATCATAGAACGGAATGTTCCACGTTGAACAGACATTAAGTCAATGTATGTACACTGTGCTGCACCTCTTTCACTCTGCACTTGATGTAAACATTTGAATGCCATTTTATTGTTCAGTATTTATAGTTTTACTATAGCAGTTAATAGTTAAAGGAATTTGCTTGGTTAAAGAAACTAAATTCTGAAGCCCATTGTTAGTATTTCAGTTAATGGTGTGAATCTATGGAACGGCTGTTGTGAGGAATGGAAAACATGTAGCTCAGTTAGTAAGTTTTAAAAAAAAGGGTTTAAAACATAATTATTAAACAATAACAGCATGATCAGGAAGCTTAAAAAGGTACAGAATACTACAAGTTTCTGTCGTTGTTTTCTCCTCTCTTGATGTTTCTCTTGATGATTTCACAATAAATTGATGCCAAGGGATTCGGTGTGATTGTGTCCGTCCAGTGTGACGAGGACAGAAGTATCATGAAACGAGCTGAAACAACAACAAACTAACTTAAAATCTTTTATTTTATTATGAATTCAGATAAGATTAAGAAGGTTGTAAACAGACATACAAATACAATCGTTACCAGTTGATATTCATCACTAGCATTGATATGAGAGGTAGTAATGCAATGTATTTATCATCCTAACTGTATTTTACTTCGATAAATAAGTGTTTGTTTACACTGTGGCCTGATCTTCCTCCTTGTCTTGCCCTGCAGGGTTTGCCCTGCGTTTGTGTTGCTTCTCATCCCTTCCATTGTGGCGGCCCAGGAGTCGTCCCTACTGGAAGGCTGGCATGAAGTTTGGGTCTTCCGCTTCCTTGTCAACGTTCTGGGATACTCCACCATCATCATCCCGGGCTACTTCCTCATTAGCTACTTCAAGCGCACCAATTACTTAGAAACAGGTTTGGGCTTGTGATACAGACGTCTAATTTGGAGATGCATGCCAACTTGTTCCTTCCTGACCACCTCGTTATCAAGTTCAATCCTCTTTTTTTTTTTTTTTTTTATCTATGTTGTCTTTCAGGTAGTGGGATTTGTTTCCCTATCATAAAGACCTGCGTGTTTGGCAGTGAGGCCAAAACAGGTCTGTTGGATGACGTGCCAATTGTACCCAGGAACGAGGGGGATTCAGGCTCGTCAGTCAGACAGGTCGTCAAACTAGTCTTCTGTGCTGCCGGACTTCAGGTGGGAATCCTTCAAGAGTTGCATGGGGTCTAATCCCTTTAATACCATGCGCTGTTGTACTCTGTTTGTGCAGCTGTGGGAGAGTTGTTTTATGTTTGTTTTACACTTTGCGCTCAGCTGACTCTATTTCAAAAGATGCTTAAGTGTAGTTTGTATAAAGGGAGGTGCTGGGACACCGATGCAGGCCTGTAACTTTTCCATCTACGAAATGGAGCGCTCCGTCAAAGGATCTGGCTATCTTAAAGTTGTAGTTATCCATATTTTTATATTAACAATGGACTAAATTACCTCATGTAATGTGACAGGGGTCGCTTGTTGTGACAAACCCACGTAGAATTATCACCCAACTTTGCAGGCGCCCTCAGCGCTTTGGAGTGTTTCTAGTGTACATAAAGTTAAGTGGTGAACTTCATGGAACATTAAGGAGCCAGAGAGAAGTTTGTGGAGATCAAAACAGAGCTTCAGGTGTCCAGAAACGACTCTAAAAGACTGATTATGTAGCTTCACATCTATTGGATGGGAAAATGGGAAACGGTTCGCTAACACGCTCACCAATAACAGAGTGATAGGTCGCTGTAATCATCCGTCCTCTTCATACTCGCCATGAAGTGATCCCGACCTAATGTGACTACTCGTTAAGAAATTGGGGACAAAACCCACAGTCCTTGTCATGTGCAAAAATGCACTGTAAAGTTCTCCTGTTAAAGGTTCTTTATTCTCCATTCAGAGAATTAAAACGGCATCAAACCGCTATTTCTGACGTACAGATATAGTGGATCAATGTCTACACGGGCAGATAATTAAGTGACTCTCCATGTGCGCTGTAATCCAAGCCTCTTCGTGCTTTGTTTACATAGCCAGGCGTAACCTTTTGGTTCATGTTTGTGAGCGCGTGCCCCTCCGGTTCGCTCACCACAGCGCTCGTGCGTCGATTACAGCTGCCGCCGCCACCGCCCTGAACCGACGGTATTGTAGCGGAAGTGTAGTGCCCGCACTCCAGTTCTCTCTCAGGTCACCTCTGTTGCATTAATTAGCGCTGTCGAACACCGGAGCCGCGTTGAGAGGC